>OX578282.1:56340060-57678810 GCA_951217055.1 Gerris lacustris | reverse complement strand
ATGTAACAACTGCATTCCGTTGCACCGAACCAACAAGAGTCAAAATCTCCTATTGTCATTTAGTTACAATGTAACTTAAGAAATGAGTGGGTGAAAAAGATGTGATTTAAAAACACATAGCTTTCGTTACCTTCGGTAAGCTCGGAAGCAAAATATATATTTTAGGAATATACCTATATATTTCAACACAATAACATTTTAATAAAACACATGATAACAAAAGCTATGTGATCGTTCTGAAGAACGATCATTTTTTCAGTGGCGGATCTAGATCTTGCGGGTCCCTGGGCGAGACAAAATGGCGGGGCCCCTTAGGATAGAGCGGGGATTGCTGATAAAAAACAATAATGTAACTTAATAATAAACCACTTATAACTTGATCCTATTTTACGGCTAATTCCCTTCACTTAGGGCCAGTCAAAAGTTTTTTCTCGACCGTAGAAACGTTTTTGCTCTCAAAATAATTCAAAACTTAAAATAATTACTATTTTGCTCATGATTTTAATCTAACATATTATTTGAACATAAACCCCTCAAATTATATAGTTTTCAACTAATCATTATTTTCTTTGCAAACGTAATCGAAAAGAAACATTTTTATTGTAATAATTAAGCTCTGTATACTTAACAATTTATTCTTCTTCATGATATTTTGGGTTTTATGGTTAAATTATCATTGTAAATAAAATGTTAAGCTGTGTTATTTGTATCAGTCCTATAATTTGAAATCACTCAACACTCGGGCACTTTAAATTTACTCCCAGAATTCATATTCTCAGCTTATAACTTTCCATTTTAGTGCCGAGTTTTTAGTTTAATTTTCAAAGACACATTTTAAAGGGGGTCCGGGGCCCCGCGAAAAGGTAGTTAGGTATTAGGCTCTACCATGTAAACTAAATTCGACTGAATTTTATAATTCTAATATTTCATGTTTTGTACATGGCGTGAGGCCCCGCGGACAATCTACAATCTTCACTATGAACTATAAATTTTACTGTAAAGTATAAGTATTTTATTTTAATTTTCTATGGCGCGGGCCCTCGAAGGCGCGTCGCCCCCCCCCCCCCCCCTTCCTTGGATCCGCCCCTGCATTTTTTTATGCCTCCGATTTCAAAAATTCCTAGACAGAAATGCGTTTAAGACTTAAGGGAACATTTTTAGTTCCGTGCCTGTCTGACGTTCAATTTTTGTCAACCCAAATATCTTAAGAACTGCTCGTCCGATTGTGATGCAAATTGGATGGTAGATCATAAATACCCCATTGTTGGTCCCATATAATTGTCAACCTTCTGCGCCCATTTGTTTCTCTTGCATGTGCACACAAACATACATTTATTTACACCTATATCTTCAAAAGAGCTCTTGATATTTAAGCTTGATATTTAACTCTGATATTTAAGTAATTTGCGGTTTGTCGAAACTAGCCTGCAGATAGCTACAGATTAATTTCATCCTCCTGCGCACATTAAATATTGCAAAATTGGTACTTTTATTTGTAAAAAAACAATTTCGACAAATTTAAAAAGATGGGGGGAAAACAATTAAATTAAATAAATTAGACAATAATGGGTTGTAAAAGCATGAAATCAGGATGCGAAGAAACTGTGTGCAATATTAAATGGCAGACTATTTTTTGAAAGTATTAATTATAATCAAAGAATAAAAAAAATATACAGACAGGGTTCCCTTATCATGAGTTTCAATAAAGTGTGTAAGAGGTGAATGTTTTAAAACGATTTTTGTGTCAAACTCAATTCATTAACGCCTTTCAACCCATTATAAACATAACTTAACGCTTTCAAAAGAGAACAGTAATAAATGAACGTTAAAAAATAGTTTATGATGATTTGGATATATCTGGATGTAAATTATCGTCAATCCTAGAAGAATGGAAACATTTTATGGTATGTGGCAATAAGTATTGACAAATGGTTTAAGAGAATGTTTGTATCCAGATTTATCCCAAACATCAGATGTTAGTATTTCACATATTTTGTGTTCGATTGTTCTTTATTGAAATTGAAAGTGTTAATTGTTGTTGTTTTTCAATTAAGGGGGTTTAAAGGTGTGACTGCAATGAGTTTGATGTTACAAACGTTCCAAAATCCAAAACATTCAATTCCTATTGGCCTTGACACTTATGACCAGGGAAGCAGTTAGGTGCGTAGAGATTACATTGATAACGGATCTAAATGAATGGGAAAGACGATCCTGTTTCCCAAGAAGAATAAAGACAAAATATTTACAAAAATACTAAATAAGTACTAAATAGTAAATAATAAGTAATAATAAAACAAACCTTTGACACTTTTAGCGATAATCTATCTTTCTGAGAATAATTAAAATATTAAAATTTATAGAGGTCTAAGGTGGATCTCAATTAAAAACAATTCAAGCGATTTCCTGAGCCAAAAAGACAAATTTTAAAATAATTTCTTTACATGTTAAGGTATCAGACATAAATAACTAGGTACTTGACTATTCTCAATTAATAGAGACTCAATATTTAATTTATTAACAACTTATTATAAAGTCCCTGTTGATAAAAAAAAAAAATGTTGCGATCAGAGTGCAATTGTATGTTTTCTGATTTTGGGCAAAAATATTTTTAACTTGTATACCAAATTTCAAATATCTAGCTACAATAGGTCGGGATATATGATCCAAGATGCGACAGACGGACGGACAAACTACCAAAAGCATAAGGGTTTCTAGGATGACCTTGAAACCTTAAAATACCCCGGGATTGGCAAATGCAAATTTTAAGGGTCAGAAAATCAGAGGTAAGACAGTGTTGAAATTGTGTCCAATGCATGGGAAAAAATTGAATCTTGGACATTTATTTGTTCATTGAATCCAGTATAGCCAACCTTTATACCTCCCCCTCTGAATTTGAACATAAGATAAATATATATTAATTACATATTGTTCGTGAAAACGCGTACTTAATTAAGTAAGTAAAAAATCATCTTTACATCTCAGATAACCTTTACAAGGATTATTATTTTAAGCAGTTTCTATTCTAGTTAATGATTTTTGTATTCTAACATTTTAATTGGAACGGTTCTCATTTCCATGCAGTTTTTTGGGCAGGTAATCAAGATAATGAGAGGTATTTATAGTATGCAGTCAGTATAAGAGGGCAGTGACCAGTGAAATATATAAACTTTCATTAAGAACCAGCTGACCACATACTGTCACTTTCATAACTCAACCACTCTCACTCTCCAAACTGCGTTACTATATTACCACAACCTTTCCTACTACCTTCTTTTTATTTATTTGTCAAGGCGAAACTATTTATTAGAACAGAAAAAATGTCATATCGCTAATTTAAGCTTTTAGGCCAGTTATTTTAGACATCTAACCTTGCAATAGGTCATTTAGTTATAATTATTTTATGACTTGCTAGGACCTAAGCCATATCTAATAGTAAGAAGCCATGTTAGCAGCTTTGAAAGACCTGTTCAAGCAGATCTATGTTTAAAAAAAAGTCAGAAAATTTCGAATTTTTGCTTAATATCTCTGTTACTATATGCATCGGAGAGCAAAAGTAGTTATTTTCAATAATGTAGAGCATAAAATGTGCAACATTGTTTGTATTTATATATTTTTACAAGCTTTTATTTAACTTGCAATGTTTGTATGTATGTATGTTCGGGTCAAATCTTGCAACTGGATTTTAAAGCAGTTATCCTCAACCGATTGAAATGAAATTTTGCATACACGTATAGTTTGGATGACAATGTGTGGTTTTATAGGAGCGTCAGTCTAAATCCAATATGGCGGACTAGTTATTCTTTTAGCACGACCATGATATGGGTACGATTAAATAGATTTAACGATTTTCACATTCAACTTTTCATTACAGTGTCGTTGTTGGTTTTACTGAAAATTATGTCCGTCTGTAAGAATATAGGTAAATATAGAATCATATCCCATCGCAAAATTCCAATTTGAAATTTTAAACTCACGTTTGCGCTAAGGGTTAATAACGGTGAACGTTTGACGGATAAATTTTCCTAACGAACTCATTCTGACCATTGCTAAAAGGATAACGTATAGCAATTTTCAACAAAATCGCTCAACTTATACCAGTCATCATCATGCGTAAATACATTTCATACTGTATACATTCATAAACACATTTATATACTGCTCTGTTGTTCGATAATTTAAGCCCTTATAAAAAAACAAACATAAAATTCAAAAGTTATATCAAATTTAAATGCTCAAGCTAAGTTCGTTTTGGAGCGTTATCAGTCTAAGCGTTCACATTAAACGCTTGAGCAAATGTGAGTTTTGAAAGATTATATACATATTTTTACTTTCTCATATAAGGAGAAAGTATTGTGATAGCGCGAAAATTCATTTAAATTCTATTTAAATACGAATCTAACGATATAAGCCGTTTTCCCAAGAAAAATCAAGTTCCAGAGAAAATAGCTTTAAACGCGAACGGAGAGAGGCCGGGTTCGATTTCCAGTCGAGGAGAAGGTATTATTTTTATGATAAATTTTGATGACATTAATGTTCAATATAATATAGGTACCTACAAATATAGGTACCTACGAAAACTCGAAAACTAATAAATGGAAAACACTGGGCTAAGTAATTATGAACTCGTTTATGAGAAAGTTTGTCTGAGTTGTCTCGGACCTATTTTTTAGGCAAACATTCATTTCGCATATACATCTATTCAGTGAAACCAACAACGACATTTCTAGGATCAATTTAATCCTACATTTCAAAAAGATAAGAACTGTTATGGTTTAGTCATTATGAGAAAATAGATTGAACATTATATATTTTATGAATTCAATAGGAAAGGAATTTCAAAAGTACATATATGTTACAGTGAGATACTATTTTTAGTTTTTTCCTGTATATTCCCAGTCTTATTTCTTAAATTAGTTATAGATTTTTTTTTAAACATCCACTATATCTGAACAAGTGCACTTTGTTTGAAGTACAGAAAATATATTGTACATTATTATGAAATGAATGTTTCACCCAACACGTAAAAATGTCATTATTATTCCTAGGAAAATAAAAAAAATATATATATAATATAGATAACACAAATAAAAATATGCAGTATGCATGTTGAAATATAAAACCCTCTATGAGTTTAAAAGATTGAACTTACGAGTATCAAGTCCTAGATATATCTCATGACTTTTGTACAAAGAAATATAATTCACACAGTCCAAAGAAAATCCTCTTTCTCCAATAGTATTCAAAATACAAAGAAAATAAATTAAAAAAATACTAAAAGAATTTCGAAATCTTATTATATTAGTTCTTTGAGGTTTTTTTTATGATTATGTGACCGAAGGGTTTCTTAATAAGAAAATAAACCGAGAAAAAAAAACTTGAAGAAAGGAGAAAAAATATCGTGCTCTAACAAGACTTGATAAGCCACAATTGAAGATGGAAAAAACATTTTGATTCATACTCATTGTAAATAAGTAAAAAAAAAATAACGAAACTTACATAAACAATAGAAACTGAATAAATTCTCTCAGACATAAGCCTACATATTATAGGCCTTTACAAATAAACACAAAAAGCTTTTCATAAGCGTACAGGGTATACAATTCAATTTTTTTAAGCGTTCATGACCTCTTTAAAAAAGTTTTTTTTATTTAGTTTTAATCAATATAAATTATTAAAAACGCGTTGAGATACTAATTAAAAACACACGCATGTTAATAGAGATGAATACAAAGAAATATTTATTTCCCTGTAAAAGTATCATGTGAATTTGTCATAAGAAAAGGAAAATTTAATTGATTTTTCAGCATGATTAATACTTAACAACTACGTAATTTTAATTTAAAATTACGTAATTTTTTTTTTTTTTTTTTTTTTTTTTTTTTTTTTTTTTTTTATTGTATATTGTAAAAAAAAAAAGTATTACTTCCGAGCTTACCGAAGTTAACGGATGCTATGTGATTGTTTTGAAGAACGAATATATTTATGTCTCCGATTTCAAAAAACCAAAGACAGAAATCCGTTTCAGAGATCAGGGAACATTTTTGATTTCGTGTCTGTCTGTCGATCTGTCGTTCAATTTTTGAGAACCAACATATCTTAACAAATACACGACCGATTTAAATGATATTTAAATGGTAAGTCACAATTAACCCATTGTTGGTCCCATATAAGTTTCAACTTTCTGTGCCCATTTGTTTCTCTTCCACATGCACACAAACATACATTTATTTACACCTATATCTTCAAAAGTGCTCATCTGATTTTTTACGATTTTTTTTTATAAGATGTTTGTGGGAAAGTAGCCCGCAGATCGACCCAGATTAATTTCAATCGTCTGCGCTCTTTAAATTTTGCTAAATTGACACTTTTATTCAGGTACAAAATCAAAACAATTCATACAGATTTAAAAAATGGGGGAAAATTACATTAATTTGACAATAATAGGTTGAAAAAGCATAAAATCATTAAAATATACAAAATAGTAGTGAGGAAGCTATGTGCCATGTGAGACGTCAACTAATAGGCAGACTATTTTTATGAGAAATATTGATGAAGCTACTATTTAAATGGATACATTGTATCCAGGCAAGGTAGATTACGCTGATAAAGAAAACAGCAAATTAAACTAAAAAGTGGCGATAAAAAATTCACCACAAGCACCTAGGAGGATATAATCAGGAGTGGTAATGGAGGAAAGGTTTCAGGTTCCTTACAAACATACAAGGAAAAATTACTGATACTAAATCGATCTCCCTGATCTGCTCTTTCGATGTCATCAATGAACTGTTATCTTTTCGATATTATCAATATACTGTTATTGTTCTGCGATTACTCAGTCCTTCCATTTATTATTGAATTTTAATTATGTGAATGTACGTCAATGATTTTCTGGATTGTAATTAATTATAAATGAAAAATAAAATAATTTGGTTGGAGGATTTGTAGATACAAGTGTGACCAATCAGAAACCAGCAACCATTTGTTAAACGATCTAACTATCTTTCTTTACACGTTAATTAAAATTCTTAGTACATACATTTAATTAAATTAAGGTAAGAAATTATTATAGAGATACAGATCGTTGTATAGCTCCAAAAAACTAATTATACTAATAGGAATTTAGTCTAAATGTAATCTGGAGTAAAAAGATATAATCTAATTATTTGTTGTCTTAAACAAAGAGATCTTGAATTATCAATTTTTATATATATCTTTAAATGCTACTAATGAACACATTTTGTTCAGAGAGAAAATAAGAAATTAAGATAAAAAAACAAAACAATTAAGCTTAAGATTATGGAGTTTCAAAATTTCGGAGTTTTAAGATTGTTAAAATAAGTATTAACGAATTAAAATAAAAGTTATAAATATAAGTAGAAATAATTATGGAGCAATGGTATGTAATTAATTAGATGTTTGAGTTGGCAAAAAATAGTTAAAAACGTACTATTTCACCCAACATGTTTTATGCCAATGCCTAAAAGGAGTTTAAAAGGAAGAGTAAACTCTAAAGAATTGGCGAATATGCAAGATCTAAAACACATATACCTACATTGCATTTACATTTCAATACAATAGTGTCAGGAAATAAATGACGCCTAATAGTTTTGACTGTATTTTTTTGTCCCAAAACTGCTAACATATACAAAAGACGAAAACGTAACGCTTACAAGTACAGTGGAATCTATTTAGCAGTCAACACCACGAGTTCCTTGTGCCTATGAAAGTGTCACCTTGTCGGTGGTCCGTTACGCTAGACCTAGGAACCTGCACTTCCGCTATGCTTAACGACCTGCGTCGCTTTGGGCACACCGAAACAAGCCACCCTTTTCTACATCTCACTCCTAAAAGAAAGAAAATGAAACACGTAAATATATTATAAAAAAAACAGAAAAAAAAAAAACAGTAGCTATATACTGAAAAAGAAAGATATGAAAAGACAAGTCATGCACCATGACTTCATGAGCGAATTTTCACAGAAATCTGCTTATTATTGGCTTATGATAATATAGGAAAATTTTGAATTAGAATTTGGATGGGTGAAAAAAAAAATTGGTACACAGGAGTACGGGGTACAAAAGTCAAAATAATACACACCCTTCAAGATGCATTTCGTTGGAAAGCTCTTTAAGAGTACAGTTTAATGTTGTTTTGTTCACTTTTGTCATATTTTCATATAAGAGGGGGATAAAATAGGAAAAACACGTTTTTATGTTTGACCCTAAATTGTAAAAATTTGACCCCTAAATAGACTCCAAAAATTTAGGCCAACGAACTCATCCTTTCTTTTGATATTATTGACATTTTAAAATTTGTTTGGATTTTTTAAGTGCATCCTAAGGGGACATATCGTCTGGAGTGACACATACATTATGCATACATATATACATACATAAAAAAAGTGTTAAATTTCAGGAATCGATTAAGAATGGTCTAAAACGGATTTCCATAGAGAAAATCTTCAAAAATTTTGAAGCTATTGCAATAGCCGAATTTTCTTCGAAAATTCGCTAAAATATGATCAGTAAGCGGAAACAATACATGGGAAAGAAGAGTGAAAATATTATGGGAGAATATAATAAATGAGATAAACACAAACACATCATTACAACTATATTCATATAACATAATATAAGTATGTATTCACTTAAGATTTCGTACTTCAATTAAAATAATCCCAATCCCATTGAAATATGTGTACAAAATATTTTTTTTTAGAAACATCTTTAAATTATTCACTACAGATATCAATCATAATTATCAAAATGCTAGAGAAATAAATTGCAGTATATAATATTTTAAAAACAGATTTTGTTTTACTTTATCATAAAAAGAGGAAGTATTGAGACGGCGCGAAAAGCCGATTTTGATGGATTTACACGTTTTGAGGTTCCAAAAAGGTTTTGAGGTAAAAAAGTGGTTTTTCAAAAAAATGTCTGTTTGTCGTCTGTTATATCTCCATCAAGGGATATAATTAGCTTAATTATAATTTTGAAAAACGAATTGCTATTTATTCTTAGCCCTGATCAATACAAATTTTCTAGATAATAACAACCAGCCGAAAGTTAGTTCTTCGTTTAGAACATTTGTATGAATCAATTATATTTATAGATAAATAGATATAAAATAATAACCAAGTATTTTAATGTATTAAAATTATCAATTGGCTTCTTCTTATAAGTTGTAATTTATTCTACTATTATACCCTGTTTAAATCACACATTTAACTATATCTATGATAATTTTATTACAAAAAAAAGTGAAAGGCGGATAAGAAGTTAAAAATCAAGAAGAGAAAGTTTAGTTTTTTTAATTTAGACGCCCGATTAATTAATATATATATATATATATATATATATATATATATATATATATATATATATATATATATATATATATATATATATATATATATATAACTAGATTCACTTGATCTGATCCAGTTGATCGAGTGTTGAGGAAGAAATTAATGATCAGATATAATATATATAATTATGACTGAAGATGATCTTTAGCAAATAAGAACTAATTAAATCGTTTACTTATTTGTAATAAGAAAAAAATTATAATAAATGATGTGTGAATTTAGAAATTTATAAAGCAAAAAAAGAAATGATGTATTCAGCGCATACGACATTTTAAATTTGAATATTGTATATAGTTATAATATATACTGGGTGACATACTTTATTCTATAAACTTTTAACGCTTTCAAAAACATTAAAATAAATTCTTAATCAAAATTTAAAAAATGTTCTTGATCCACAGTTCAGGGTAG
The DNA here is from genome assembly GCA_951217055.1 of Gerris lacustris. Classification (NCBI taxonomy): domain Eukaryota; kingdom Metazoa; phylum Arthropoda; class Insecta; order Hemiptera; family Gerridae; genus Gerris; species Gerris lacustris. The sequence continues at coordinate 57,669,032 of OX578282.1, read as the reverse complement.
GGGAGTAAATATCCTAAATATACTCGTAATCCTTATATGTTTACTTTCTCATATAAAGAGAAAGTATTGTGATGTCGCGAAAATTCGATTTTGATGGATTTACACGTTTTGAGGTCCCCTGAGTCCAAAAAAGAGGTTTTCAAAAAATGTCTGTCTGTCGTCTGTGCAGACGCCTGGAGCCTAAAATACTGGGCCGATTTTGACGAAATTTGGCATACATGTTCAGAAAAATCGAAAAAAATCGTTCAGAGAAATCGAGAAATGAATTTTACCTCTAAATTTGGGGGCGCTACCCCCCAAAAATTCTGAAAAAAAGATTTTGATTAAAATATTCTAAAATGTAGTCCATTTGAATACGAATCCAACGATATAAGCCGTTTTCCCGGGAAAAATCTAGTTCCTGAGAAATTAGCAAAACGCGGACGGAGAGAGCCCGGGTTCGATTCCCCGCCCAGGAGAAGTTATTTTTTTGATAAATTTTGATGAAATGTTCAATAATATTTAAATGTACATTTGAAAACTAATAAATGGAAAACACTGGGCTAAGTATTTATAAAATCGTATATGAGAAAGTTTGTCTGAGTTGTCTCGGACCGATTTTTAGATTATATATTTATGTAAAACCATCTTATTCACAGTTACTAAATAAAAAAAAAAATATTAGTTTGAAAAATATAATAAATAGTGAAAACAATTTTTTTTTAATTATTTTAAAAATATCTAATGAGTTTAGAAGCCAAAAATAAAAATAATATTTTTTCACTATGCGTATTTTGTTTCTAAGCTTACCGAAGGTAAAGAAAGCGAGAGCATTGTGATCGTTCTGAAGTACGAAACTTTTCTTTGTATTTAAAAAATTCCAAGACGTAAATCCGTTTTAAATATCAGGGAACATTTTTGGTCTCGTGTCCGTCTGTCATTTACAAGTTGTTAAACTAACAACTTGTCCGATTTAAATGAAATTTGGATAGTACGTCATAATTAGCCTTGTGTTTGTCCCATATAATTTTCAACTTTTTGCACACGTTGGTGTCACACATGCGCATGTACTTTTTTTTTATTAACACCTGTATCTTTAAAAGCACTCATCTGATTTTTTTTTTAAAAAGTTGGATTGTTCAAAGTAGCCCGCAGATGGTTTTTTCATTAAAATATTGCTAAATTGATACCTTTATTCATGTAAACAGCAAAACCATTTTGATTAATTTGAAAAAAAAAAAAAAAAAAAAAAAAAAAGAAGAGGGGAATTTTTTTAAAAATTCAAACAATAATGGATTGTAAAAGCAAAATATATTATAAAATTATGCGATAGGAAGCGAGAAAGCTATGTGCCAGCACTAACTGATAGAATATTTTTTTACTTAACTTCAAATCTATAACTTAATTCAGGTTCAGGTCTATTTTTAGAGTAACATTTCGATTTAATAAGATTATATATATATATTTATTAAGAATGTCAGAGTAATCGTGTAATTTATTATTGTTTTCAGAGACACCTAAAACAAGTAATTGAAAAAAAAAGTATTTATTTTTAACATTACATTACATTTGATTTTTAACTGGTACCTCTTATATATGTTTTTTTGCCTATTTAAAGCACGAGAGAGCAATAAGAAAACAAGAACTTAAGATCTGTATTTAAAAAAAAAGAAGCAATAAAGTACCAATGACATTTTTAGCAGAAGATTTTTTCCGCAAAATAGCATTTCATTAAGTTTAGCATCATCATAATTATATAGTGAACTTTACCAAAGTTTTAAAAAAAAATATATATATATATAAGAAAAAAGTAAATAAAAAAAAGAAAAAGAAATTAATGTTCCACCATTAAATCTGTACCTATAAATTAGTAAGTAAAAGGTTAAGGTCAAACGTAGGTACTTTTTAGTATAAATTAAAGATGAACCGGCAAAAAAAAAAAAAAAAAAAAAAAAAAATGTACATCCTGAAGGTAAAATTTTAAATAAAAGTATTTTTTAAAAAAAGGTAAAACATTTAACTATATATATATATATAGAAAAGTAAAATAAATAATCACAAACTTAAGTGTGAGTATTCACCTTTTAAAATATCAGTACACTCTTAAAGAAAAGAAGGCATACCTTAAGAGGAACAACAAAAGATGTAAAAAGAAGAATAATGATATATAGTGTTAAAAAAAATAAGGTAAGTAGAACAAGTAAGATAAATTGTTGTGTACATTGATAATAAAAAGAATGTTTTCAAAAGTTAAATGCGAAAGGCAATGATATTATAAAGAGTAAATATAAAACCAAGGTCCTACGAACAGGATACAATGAAAAATAATAATATAATTTTAATAATAATAAAATCATATTGAACGTCATTATGTATAGACCTAAGGGTTACAAAGATTTTTTTTTTTATTTCATTCTATTCTATAGGCCACAAATTTAACAAGCTTATAGAATATACGTGACTAAAAACCAATTGTGAATATAAGCCGCGGGATTATTTTCTAGCGACTCGAAATTTAAGTAGGAAAACAACCTGTAGGGATGTTTAATTTAAATTAATAATTTAACTAAAAATCTACGTAATAAAAATATTCTTTGTAGTATCACACTAAATATTATTACGTACAATAGTTGCATATTAATATACTAACTTAGTAATTAAAAACCATTAACTAAAGATTACTTATAATATTTGTATCCTTTTATCATTTTTAAATAAATAAATGAAAAAATCTTTTTTAAAAAGCTATATTCGGTCATTAAATATACGGACCAAATATTATAATATTAATCCGAGTTGGTTTAAGGGCGCTTTAATATATTAAAAAGTTATCATATATAATTGTATATGAATGTGATGGTAATACTATATTAAAATTTAAGTGTGCATTTACCAGTAGTAATCTTTTTTTTTAGCAGCAATTTTAAACTCACTTAAATTTATAAATTTTACATCACGTTTATCATCCGGGCATACATGTTAGAAAAGTATTAATATACAGATATATGAATATATTTTTTACCGGAAAATAATCTATGATAATATAATTAAACACACAACTTTTATCTATTAATAAATGTTTTACGTTCGTGCAAATGTTATGACTTATGACTATTAATATGAAACACAGTTAAGAGTGCAATAATAGTTCCGAAAACATAAGTTTAAACATAGTTTAGTTCACTTTTACAGTCAAGAGTGCAATAATAGTTTCGAAAACAAAAGTTGAAACCCAGTTTAGTTAACTTTTACAGACATGAGTGCAATAATAGTTCCAAAACAAAAGTTAAAAAACACTTAAGTTCACATTTAGTCTTACATTGAAAATTAAAATGATTTGCTTACTGTATATTAAATTATTTATTTAGATAAATAAATTTTTTTTTGTATCAGTTTAATGGATTAATGGAGTTAACATATTAAAATAAGAGTTTAAATAAATAGTAAAACATTTTACTGAATAATAACTTCGTATTGCTTGTTCCTGTGATTTATTACTTAAGATGTTATTTGTACGAAACAAGAAAATAAGTAGATGTTAGACCCCATTTCAGGACAGTAATCAGGGCCGTCCCTAGGGGTTTAGGCGCCCGGGTCAAAAGCACATGTGGCGCCCCCCTTTATTACCAAATTCACCTATAGTATTTTAAGACGGGGGCCTGGCGATGCCCCCCTAGACGTGGCGCCCGGGTCAGCTTGACCCGGTTGACCCCCCCTAGGGACGGCCCTGACAGTAATATAATATTGAGGATCCAATGAATATAATGTTATATGGTTTGAAATAATGATAATAATTATTAGTTTAAAAAAATATATTTATGTAAGAGTAAATAATACAACAAATTAGACATTATACCTGATGTCTGTTTAAAGGTATTGTTTGAAACATCATTGTCTTCTACAATAAGCATTCCTGTATTATTCTATACCTTGTTTTGAAGTATTGTTTATTATTGTATCATTGTACGGAATCAGTGAACATTGAAAAAAAAAAAAAAATCAGGTTTCTTGAGCGATATCAAAAGCATTGTTTGAATACTGGATTTTATAAAAAAAAAAATTAATAATTTTCCTTTAAGTAAGGAAATGTAAAAAGTGCAGTGATACGTGAGACAAACAAATACGCGGAAATAGTTGTATACATAAGCAGATAGGTCTATTTTATTATACTCGTATGTTTTATAACTAGATATATAATAAAATAACTTAATGTTATTAACTAATGTAACTACATAACTTGTGTTATTAATTTATGTTATAAACTAATGTAATAACCTGTGTTAACCACTTCTTTCTAAGATACACATTTTGTAAAAGATTCTTATGCCGGAGAGAGTTGACAGAAACTTCAGAAATTGGTTAAATCAATGCATCGATATCAACCAGTCGTCATTTAAAATATGTTATTTTTAAAAATTCTCTTTTTAATTTATCTTTGATAAGAACAAGGTTCACTGCCACGCTCTATATTCCCGATGGCAATGCAAGTTGCATGACAGAAACACGACAATCTATTTAAAGAACTCGAAAAAGGTTTAAAAAAAATAACAGGATTTGAAAAATCTGTCTATTGCGACGGGCACAAATTGGACAACTTCTTCCGGTTAATCCTGGAGCTCGAATTGGACAACATTTTAGAAGAAGCCCTTTTGGACCGAGCCCGAACTGGACAACTATCGCATTTTAGACTCCCTACTTATACAACTTGTTCGTGCGCAGCCCTTTATTGTCAACAATTTAACAAAATTTTATGAGTGTACAAGGTTTACCCTAGAGTAATATTAATGGTCCTTGTTTATTTATATTCTTCCTCGTTATGACTATCATTTATTTTGAAGGACTATTAGGTACTTGTCAAATAGACTGATACTTGTCAAATACACTAATACTTGTCAAATAGACATGCTGTCAAATATACTAATCCTTATCAAATATACTAATCCTTGACAAATAGATTAATACTTTTCACATAGACTAATACTTGTCAAATATACTAATCCTTGACAAATAGATTAATACTTTTCACATAGACTAATACTTGTCAAATATACTAATCCTTGACAAATAGATTAATACTTTTCACATAGACTAATACTTGTCAAATATACTAATCCTTGACAAATAGATTAATACTTTTCAAATAGACTAATACTTGTCAAATAGACTGATACTTTTGTCAAATATACTAATCCTTGAAAAATAGACTAGTCCTTGTCAAATAGACTAATACTTGTCAAATAGACTAATCCTAGTCAAATAGACTTATACTGTCAAACAGACTAATTGACTACAGTAAGATTTACTAAAGTTTTGACTTTTGACAGCGCGGGAAAATCCGTCGGGAGCCAATGAGAAGTCAGGATTTTGAATTTTAGAAGGTCGGGCCAACTAGGCAAACAAAAATGTCACCGGCCCCACCCCTCCTACAGGCCTAGTGACATTATTTTTTTCATCATTTAGTTGGCCAATCTGAGTGTCAAAAGTCAAAACTTTAGTAAATCTTACTGTAATACCTGTCAAATATTAGTGAGCACCCAGCAGTTATGTACATACAGCAAATTAAGTGAATTTGTTTCTGGAAGTTAAATAATTAGCACTGTAACATAATTTTGAGAATGATAGAGACATTTCAATTTAGTTATAGCATCAAAATATCCGGATAAAGATTAAATAACTTACACAATACTGACTGGATCATCAGCACAGAATTTCTAAATTTCATAATAAAACCAACCTCAATCTCTAATTAACTATACTACTCGCCATTCTTTTAAGATAGCCGAAACAAATCTAAATCAAACCACGCCCTCGACGACGTCGACGTAATGGTCCGTAATATAATAAAGCCGATAACACAGCTATTAACTTCTTATTTTTTATCGAACTTAAATAAAAAAAAAGCATAAGAGGTCTTAATAACAGATAACATTACTAATAATGGAAGAGAATAAAAAAATAGTAACTTTAGCATTTTTTATAACAATAGGTAGATTCGTGAAAGGATGTGGTACAAGAGTGTATTTTATTAAGCTACCATCTTTGAACAACAAAGAAGATTCCGACAGTGAGTGGTATTTAACTAATTCGGGTTTATAAGTATGTAGAGGAAGAGAAAATTAGAAGACCTCTTATTCGATAACTATTACGCGATGTGAGAATTTTTCACAACTTTTTTTTTTTTTAATTTGTTGATCGCGATAATTTTTTTTTTTTTTTTTTTTTCACTTTTAAGGAGAGATGATTATGCAATAGGAAACACACAAGGAATCAAGTAATATAAAATCCTAGGTAACATAATAAGAGATAGAAAGGAACCTAAAGAGGAGGAAAAATAAAGGTGTTAAATTACGCAACAATCAGTAACAATTATAATACTGATTTGTAATGAGAAAACTTCGTGAAGAGAGTAAGAAGAATACAATTATCAGATAATAACGTTTAAAAGTGTAATAAAAAAAATGCATTCAAGTTAGAGGTGCTAGTATATATAATATATAGTGGTGGTAAGGAGGCAGGGAGGCCAAACCTACCAACTAGACCATAATTATTTGAGTGGTTATTTGAACCGTAATAAACTCAAGCTCATCAAACCACTTCAGGCTTACCCTCAAGTCTTCTGGAGACGGCATCAGCTGATCCATTAATTTGGCCGCCGCCTGCGGCGAAGATGGAGGTACCACTAAAAAGCATAGCTTGAAACGAGCATTTGTAGGAAATTGATCGCATACACGAATATGTCGCGTTTTTACGCATCAGCAATGTATTGCTAGCTAATAGCATAGTAATTCTTAATTTTATACAAATTTTTACCGGAGTAAATATAAATTGTAGAGAAAATAACAATAAAATTTAAATTTAAAACCTTTTATGATAAAAAACACAAACTTATATATTTCAAACACGATTTGTGAAATATTTTTTATCATAAAGTTTTTGAAAGTAAAAGCGGATTTTTAAAGGTAGTATATTTAAATGGATTTAGAAAATAATATTAAATTATTGTTATATACTTTTATATGCTTCCTAAAGCTAAAAAAAATAGAAACGTAAGGTTATACAAGCCTTAATGGAACAAAATTATATATATTATCCTACGCATTTTCTAAACAATTTCTCTGACAAATTGTTGTAGCAGTTTATGATCATAGAAGAGATATAGGCATTAACGTTAAAATATTGCGTGTAATAATCCTTATTTAAGAGACAACTTGATACCACAAAAAATCCCCTAAGTACTTTGAAAATAAATAACACAAAAACTTGTTTTCAGATTATTAAATTATTATTTCAAAAGACAAAATTGAGTAGAGAAAAAAACGTACAATTAAAGTATTTAAAAAAACTGCTATTAAAAAGTAATAAAATGTTCTGAAATTCACAAATACTATTGTAATGAAGCCATAATCATTGAAGTCGGTTCTTTTCTGAGACAGCAATAGAAAGTAACATAGGACTTTTAAAAAAAATGATAAAAATAGAAAATAAAGAGCAGAGGGGATGTTGTGAGGTCATTTTACAAACTTGAGTAACATTTTAACAAAATTTAGAAATAAAACACTTAACAAGAGATAAACAATTTGAAAATAATATGTTTCAACTGGGAATTTTCAACAGAGGGACAAAAGAACAAAACAACTGTAGAAGAAAGAAAAAAGTAAAACAAAAGGACAATGGACAGGAAGGAAAACTCCCACTGCAGTCCTGGGAGATTTGCAGAAATTCCTGCATAATTAGCTTCGGGACAACAAAAAAAATTAAGATTTACAAGTTTCATCAAAACTTGATAGCAGTGGGTGAAACAATGTAAGTTAGTGCAAGGCGAAACAGAAGACAAGAGTTCATTAAATTCAATAGTTTTAATATAAAATAATTACAAGGAAGGTTTGGCAAAAAAGAACCGATCCCAACGTATTCAAATATTAAATAGTGATGAAACTCGTAATTAATCACACAGCAACGAAATTGAGGAATGCACAAGTTTTGTTTAGAGTATAATATTTTTTAATTATACAGTACGTGACAAAATAATACTAAATTTGTTATAATATTAAACATGTTGAAAGTTCGTCTTAACTCGTTTTAGTTAACCTGTTTTAAATAAAACTATGTTTTCTGTTGCAGGTATGTCTGTGGATGTGCTGGATGGGAGTATCAGGCGAAGGAAATGCCCCAAGAAGAGTTCGAGTGAGACCAGTTCAACTAGACTACTATGCTGAGCAAGAGGATGATGAAGGTCCTGTTTTAATTTCCAGACAGGACAACTATGGAAGGGCTACAGGAGAAGCTAGACAATCTAGGTTAAAACAGGAGGTAGGACCAAAGGCACCTCCTGTCCAAACTATAAGAAATTACAACAAACTTAATGATGATGGATCTTTTACTTTCGGTTATGAAGCCGCCGATGGCTCTTTCAAAGAGGAAACCAGAGGTACCGATTGTGTAGTAAGAGGTAAATACGGATACATTGATCCCGACGGTAACAAAAGGGAGTTCACTTACGTTAGTGGTAATCCTTGCGATCCTAATGCAATTGAACCAGAAGAGGAACCATTGCCTGACAGCGGAGAAGAAAATATCCCAGCAAACATTCCAAGAAGGCCTATTCTAAGACCTGCTCCACCAGCTCCTAGACCTAAACCAGCTAGGCCTACAACCACCCTGTTTGAACAAGATTACGCTAGCAGAAGGCCATCTCTTGGAAGTGAGGAGGAGGAAGATGAGCAACCCTTGAGAACTGTAACCTTGAGACCAGCTCCTCCATTGAGACCTGTAACTCCTCTTTCCACTGTTTCTCAGAGCTTAGCTGATCTAGAACAGGAAATAAGGCCTAGGATTCAACCAACATTGAGACCCCAACCTACTCTCAGACCTCAACCTACACTTAGACCCCAACCTACGCTGAGAGCTCAACCTCCGAGTCCTAGACCTCAACCTGTCTCTATTACTCCCAGACCTCTCTCTACACTCCCAGCAACTACTTTCAGGCCAACTCCAGTCCAGCCCACTTCTGGTCCAGTATATCTGAAACCTAATAGGCCAACCCCTGCTTCTCAATCTTTTGAACAAGAACTCAAGTCATTCCAATTAGAAAACAACTTGGTTACAACACCTAGATCTCGTCCTAGTGGCGGAAATCATCCAGTCTACACTACCGAGCTTGTATTTGACCCAAGCACTGGACAATACAACACCGTAGTATATCAAACTTTGCCTCAGACCAACAGTGATTTAACTCTGAGACAACAAAATCTTAGACCATTTGTACCTTCACCTCAGTATGTTAGGACACCTTACTCACAACAACCCCAGACCCAATCTCAACAACAGAGACAACCAACCTACCAACAACAGATCTTCCAGAGCCAACAGTCTAATCTTCTGGCCCAGTCACAGCAACTCTACAGAGCTCAACAAGAAAGAAAGGCCCAACAGCATCAAGGCAGCAAAGTCAATGAAGTACCAGCGAGTCTTCTACAACAGGAACCTCATAGGTTCACACCATCACCTAAACCTTATTCTCCTCAGCCATTCTATTACTTGTCAGCTTCTCCTGAAAGACCATCCTACTCGAACGGTGGACAAATTGACGCCTTCCTCAGAGGTCATTCTCTCTGAGAACATTCCACCTCTAAACATGCTTCACCCGTATTGTCTATCAATACGGCACTGAAGAAAACTTAAAATTCCTGAGAAGATCTTAGATATTTGGTGCAAGTATAACAAGCTCAAATCCTTTTCATTTATACTTAATAGTTTTTAGTTTACGGATCACAAGTATTTAATTTTTACAATAATAAAAAAGATTAAGAGCCATAACAATGAAAAAATTGTGAACAATAATTACTTTATGAATATTTGAAGTCAAATCAATCAATCAATAAATTCAAAACCTTCTGGCACCAAATATTAATTTCCCTAAATTTGATGTATATATATACCTTTATATAGAGGCCAAATAAATTGACCTGATATTCTAAATAATATCAACATAATAATGATGAATATATAAAATCAAATTGACAAAATCTAATCAAAGCGAGTGTACAACGTAGGAAAAAAATTGTGTTGAATTTACCACAAAACCGAAACTACTAGATAGTGGTTTAAATGACATGTCGTGGATTATATAATATAATGATTAGAATTAATCTAATCTGGCAAATTAAGTTTCAAAAAACCAATTGGTTGCAAAGCAGTCTTAAGTAAATAAACTATTTAAAATAAATAAAAAAAACATAAAACAGTGGCCTCTGTTAAACCAAATTCAGACTGCCTTTTAGATAATTTATTAGCATACTACGATGTAATATTGTACACAACTTACAAAAAACAAAATGAGGGCGTGATAGTTTCACAGAACTATTTAATTATTTTTCTATTTTTTAATCAGATAATTTGTGAAATAATCATGTCATTAATAATTAATAAGTATTATTTATTAAGTTTTAAAGTTAAATTTGTATATTAATTATAAAAAATAAAATAAAAATATACATAAAGAGAAACCGCCTGATATTATTATTATTATTATTATTATTATTATGATTATTTTTAAAATGATAAGTTGTAAATTATTAGGATCACTTTTAGAATTTATAATTATGTACTAATTGTTCATAATAGTTAAATTTTATTTTTGTCCTTTTTATAAAATAAAAACATTTATAAGTATTTAAGTGTTGTTTTTTCTTACTTTTACGTATATATTTAAGATCCAAAACCTAATCTCAACCAGAAGAACAAAAGATATAAGAAAATAAATTGAAGGAGGACAAAGAGTAGCTTAGTTACTTTAGTAAAGTTCAATGTTTGTGGTCTAACCATTAACAAGTTTACCAACTTTCAGTTACAAGCCCTAATATAGGGTAAATATTGTGAGGGGTGACTTCCATCCATGGTGTGTGTTTTGAGTCTTCAGTTATCAATATAGATAACAAGGTAAGTTCACTCATTATTTGAATCATCCGGTTAATTATTTTCATTACATACATGGTGTGTATAATAGAACATATTATACTCGTATACATTTTGGCAATGTTATTGCTTTTATTTCTATAAATTTAAGGGCTTTGGATTGTTTAAATAATTAATAAATGCTTTTTATTAACATGAATCTAAAATACTTATACAAAACAAACATAATAATACACAACAAATAATAATAAAAATAATACGTAACAATAGGAGGCTCCCTTACTTTGGATACTGATACATGGTCTGTTCAATAAATATCGTGACTGAAGTCATGAAAATCAATATATCAATTTATTAAAGATATACCGTATTAAATCGAATTTAAGACTCACTTTTTTCATGATTTGGGGTGAGCCTTAAATTCGAGGGACTTGAATCGATGTATTGGTATTGAATAAAAACATTAGGGTATCCCTCCCAAAGAATTAAGATGATAAGCTTTCTTCTGAATAAATTTAAGGGGAAACACCTTCTTAGAAGGTAGAAAGCCAACAAATGAACATAAACTCTTCCTAGGTATTGTTTATATTTTTTCTAAAATATAAATAAAATAAAATATAAATACGGTGGTAAATAAAACCGTTAAAGTTAGAAAAAAAAGAAGTTTCCTACAGCAAGTCGCAGAAAACTCTTCTTTCATTATTTCACTGTTTCCAATTCTTCATTTATAAAGAATCCCCAAGATTTCATTTCCGTTTAGATTTAAAATTTTGTCAGTTACACTAATTCCATCATGGAAAGATGATTCACTTATGATTCTCAGTTTAAGAGAAAAGTGATTTTGTTCGCCGAAAAATAAGAAGAAGAAGTGCGTCTTAAATTTGATTTTTTTTCTTTTTATACAAAACCGTTGCTCAAAAATTGGGGTGTGCTTTAAACTCGATGGCTTCTTATATTCAATGCAATACGGTATATAAAATGAGTTAATAATCTTCAAAATATGATCCTGCATCAATTCACTGCTGCCAGTGCTTTTTCCATTGTTCATTTACATAGAAGTGGCAACCACAAATCTGTTCAGGAACCAAGTTGAACCCGCTTGGACTGCCTCAATTGTCCCAAAAAGATGTCCTTTCTGGCTTATTTTGATCCAAAGTCACAAAAATATGTCAGGGGTAGCCAAATCTGGATTGTAGGGTGGTTGGGGCAGCTTTGTCATGGGTTTAGCCAGTGCCTCCCTCACAATTAGCAACCAGTGATTGGGCCAATTGTCTTGATGAAGCATCCAGGTATCAGTGAACTACCTTCAAATTTGGCAGACTTTAATCCTCAAACATTTTTGCCAAAAGGTTGGAGGAAGCTGAGATGGGTCCCCTAGCTTACATGACATCCCCAACCACCGATCCTGTCCATAGAGCACCCACCCCTTCAAATTGGCAGGATAAAATCCATCATGATGTGCTCATGTAAGCCTTGTTTGTAGAGGAATTTGAATCTTTTAACAAAGTGAACTAAACAAAGTTTCACTTCAGGCTCGTTTCACACACTCCAAAAGGTCAGAGGCAGCTGAAATAGGTGTCCTTGCTTACATGGCATCCCCAACCACTGATCCTGCCCATAGAGACCACCCACTACCCCTTCAAATTGGCAGGATAAAATCCGTCATGATACTTATTGAACAGACCTTGTATGATAAATGGTGAAGGTGGGAACGTCACTATAACACTGTGGCTAGGCTCCCGCACTGAAAAATATTATCAAATAAATGTGTTGGTGGCAAATATCTAAGGTAAGGAAATCTCCACTATATTAGTATTTTTTTTAAGCAGTATCCAATTAGATAACAATTTATATCCCAATATGAGTTTCTAACTACTAAAGTATGAATTCCAACCAAACCAAGCTAACTCCAACATGTCCGTTACAAAAAGCAAAATCTTATATTTAAAATTACTAATCTGTTGGAAAGCCAGAAACAAAGATACATCTTAAAACAGAAAAATCTTACCTGTGTATTTATTAGAGAGATGTGAAGAGGTTCAAGCAATCAAACTAGTTAATTTTTTCTTGCATTAAAATTTAATTAAGATTAAAAATTATTTTTTCATATAAAAAATTAGAAAAATACAAAATATTTGTCAACAACAAAAAAATATTTATCATTATAAAATCTTTGTTATTATAGGAAAATGATTGTGAAATTATTAGTTTCCGCAATTTACAAATTTTAATATTTAAAAAGATATAAGAATTTATTAAGAGTGCAGTTGTAATGGCAGTGATAAACACTTATATTTATTTACATTATAACAATTAAAAACTAATAAAAAATTAAACAAATAATAACGAAACCAATAAATGGTAATAATTAAAATCAATATGTATATTTTTATTAACAACTCTTAAATTTAAAACAAAAAAATATACATATATATCAACAAGTAATTATAAAAAAATATTCGGTCGATTAATTATTATACAATAAACAAAGCTTTCACATAAATGATGCAAAAATATACTGTTTTTTAAAAATACATTATATGAAACCCACTCCTTAAAAGAATTATGAAGAGTTTAAGTGCATTAGGGGTGATATTTTGTTCCTTATTTAAAGAAAGTATGGTTTCTTAAATTTATTTTTTACTTAATTTATTTTTAATAAAGCATTGCTTTTTACAAAACCGAGGGATTAGGCACTATATCTAACTGATTGATGTGTTCATAAGTCCAGAACGTAAGCACTATGGTATCATAATCTTAATTTCTTTGAGAAAGAAAAGTTAGTTAATTTGTATTTTATTTTTGTGATTAATTAAAGACCAAATGAGGAAAACTGGGCTATGCTACTTAATAATGGAATTAAAAAAAACTGAGATTCGTGAAATCGTTAAGAGCATTTTCAATTTCAAATGGTAATTAAGTACGTAATAGAATATACATTATAAAATATAATAATATTAGTAAGTACATTTTAAAGAATATGTCAAGCATCATAAATTAAAAACTCTGCTTAAAATATAATAAATTTACTGCGTAATCCCAAATAAATACTAATTGTTAGTTACTGTCATTTTTTTACCAAAATAACATAAATTCTCTTTAAATAACAAACCTTAAAATATTTACACATTAAATACAAACAATATATTTTAGAGACAAATTTATTTTCATCAATTAATGTCAGAGTTGTAAAATCCTGAAAAAATATTCCACCTGTAAAAAATAATAAAACCAATAAGGACTATACCACAATTACACCCATAAAAAAAAATAAACAAATAATTAAAAAAAACCTTAAACAGAAATATAGGTAAATGCAGGATTCTTTATTAGTTAAGCATATTCTTTATTAGTTAAGCAAATATAAAATTTTACTTTATAGCTTTAGAATTCTAACTACATTGCAATAATAATAATTATATGTTAGATTCCAACAATTGACCAAATACACTAAACTATACCAATTACACTATACATTAAGAAGAAACGTTAATTGTATAAAGAAGTAACAGAAATACCTCAAGAATGCCATCCTCTGGTAAATCAGTAACATGAACAGCATTTTTAACTTTGTCAGCGCCAAATTTTGCTCTAATTGTGTTCGGTCTTAGTTGTCTAGCAACATCCTTAAACATGAAAGATAATAAAGCACAAAGAGTAAATATGATGGTATACTGTCAAACCGAAATTAATAGCATAGACAAGTAAAATATAGCATTAGATAATTAAATGTTGACATAAATACTTGAGTATAATATTACAATGCATAGGAATGGTTTAAAGACTAAATTAGTAGTTCCCGGTTGTTTTCAGTGTATCTTTATTTTTCAATACGAAAGTTTTGTTAACTCCTTATATTTTTTATCAACCATTGTCAGCATAGTGGCCAATAAATTATGTATTAGTTTTGACTAGATAAATATTTCAGTGGGAAATATCAGAAAGAGTTAATTGGGCTATGTAAACTTTTTTCTTTTTTTAATTTATTGGTAGGGAGCTATCATAAACAACTTTCTTTTATATCATAATCAAACAATTGATTTTTTGAACCATCACAATCCATTTCTTATAAATGTAAATAAAGCAAAGGGAAAATGTAAATAATAATTTCTCAATTAAATATAATACCAACAATTTATAACTGTACTTACAGGATCAGAAGGACCACATAGCTTCCGGAATTCTGAAGGTGTCTCTTCTTTCAACGCAGGATGAGTTATTTCCATGGCAACTGAACCACCGGTTAAAAGCTCACCAACCATTGCCTGTAAAAAATAAAACATTATTTTTTAATAGTATATTACCCTCTATATATGTATATTGGTAGACTGAGGATTTCTCCTTATCCTGGTCTGTAGAGTACTACGTTTTTATTTAGATATTAAAAACCAAACACGTTGAAACTATTTGCTATATTTTAACCCCTTTGGGTCATTTTCAAGCTTTTACAATATGTTTCATTGATTCCAAGCATTACATAACTTTATCACAAATATAGTTAACATTTTACACACCATTCACTTATTATATTTAAAATTACAACTAAAATTCTCGTAAGAATCTGAGTCTGAGTCATACTATAATCAAACTCATTTAGGAGTGAATGGTGTGTAAAATCTTAACTATATTTGTGATAAAGTTTGGAATCAATGAAACATATGTAAAAGCTTGAAAATGACTCAAAGGAGTTGAAATATAGCAAATCGTTTCAACATGTTTGGTTTTTAATATCTAAACAAAAAACATAGTACCCAACAGACCAGGATAAGGAGAAATCCTCAGTTTACTAATAAAACATGATTAAAATAGATACATATATTTATCAGCCCAACAGATTACCAAAACCAGAAGTACAGCCTGAATAAATGGTTCTTTCAGTTTTATTAATATCAAACATTAAAAAAATCATAATTTTGTTTATTACGAACAAACATGTTATGTCATTATGTTTAGTAGGTAACAAACAAGTTCACGACTCTGTCCAGCCTTATTACAAATACCTAATTCAACATAACTCCATTTCTCCGGCACTAAGTGTACTTTAACTAGGGTGGCCGAAGTAAATCAGACATTTAGAATTAGGTGGGGCATTTAGTGTAGATTAACCCTCACAGTAGATAACATTATTCGTTATCATTTTAAAAAATAAAAAAAACACTAGGTCTTTACACAAAGAATGTATTGGTAATAAAATAACACATAACAGGTTTTGGCTCTTTGATAGTAACATGGTATCGAAGTGAATGACCGAAATTCAAATTTTGCTTTTTCAAGTCAATGATGAATAAATATCTCATGTTAGAGAAGCAAATAAACATGATGATAAACAAATTTAACACATTTACTAAGATCGGAAACGTATCAAACTCATTAAGTATAGGACAAGTTTTCTTTTAAGACCCTCTGAAAAATGTTTCATTTTTCTAAAAACGATACATTTTCGGAAACCTTACAATAAAAGCTTAAAATAAGGGACTGTAAAATAAGGGGAAAATATGGTCACCCTAACTTTAACTTAATTTAAATAAAAATACATTGCTAAAAAATGTAAAATAAAATATTTAAAAAAAAAAAATTGCATCACTCATTCATTTACAAGCATTCATATTAACTTTATAAAAGAGATCATAAAATTAGTGTGTTTGAACACACTCTTCAGTTATGATATTTAGTTATTATATTGAAATAATTTTATACAGGTAATACTCACAGGGTATTCTGATAATACACCATTGTATACTTCAAGAAATTCTCCAGCATTAATGTGATCCATGAAAAACATTTCCATAGCAGTAATTTTAAATCCTTCTTCCTCTATCATAAGAATAATATCTCCAAGGTGCCCTGCAAGGAATAATACACTCAGGATTGTACTTAGAAGTCTCTTAAAATCTTACACATAACATATCAGGGTAGTTTTCAAAAACTCATCAGGGGTTCTCTAATATACAAAACAATTTAAGAATAGTTTAGGAGAAGTTATTTAGAACTTAATATAATATTTAGAATCACGAATCAAAGAGCAGAGTATGATCATGACTCATAGTGAAATTTAAAAAAAAAAAAATGAAAGGTTGTTTAAGGTAAAAAAAAAAAAAAAAAAAAAAAAAAAAAAAAAAAAAAAAAAAAAAAAATGCAGGTTTGAAAATGTCTCAAAGTGACACGAAATATTACCTAATAAATAAATATAAAGTAAATATATTAGCTCTTTTATTATAATAATACCTCTGAAGACACAAAGGAAAATAGTATAGATATATTAAAGGGGACAGCACACTAAAAATGGATAATATATATATTTTTTTTAACGTTTCATGACCTTTACTGTCCTAAAAGCTAAGTTTAAATATTCAAATATGTCCTCAATAGTTGTAGAGATGTCAATTTAATTTTTGGTTTTAAGGTGTTTTACAAAAAATTTTTTTAAAAAAATCATAATATCTCCAAACTAAATGAGTTAGAGAAATTGGGATAAGGGGAAATTTTAAAGAGTATAAATATATCTTTTAAAATCACTAATTGATTTTAAAATTAACAGCTGCCAAGCATTTTTTAAGTCCTGTTACATTTAAAAGTTTTTATTTATTTTTAAATTCGACCCTAAAATTCCAGTACCCTCTATCTTAATTTATTGGTGTTAAAGTGTGGCAAATTTAGGAAATTTTCTGCTTTTCATAATCTTTCGAATGGTATAATTGAAGTTTAGGATTAACGGACTTGTTTATAAAATTACGGTGGATTGAATGTTACCAGGCGTAAAATTATGTGGACAGGATCTCAATCGATTCTTGTACAAATGCAAACAAGGTGGCCTTACGAGCGTACAAAGCCACTGTTCTGGGTCTAATTGAAAATATGATGCTGAGCAAAAAAGTTCTTTTAATCATGGGCCAGAATAGCTTTGTTTTCAAAATATTTGCAAAAAAAAAAAAAAACACATTGGTTGACATTCATCTTTCAAAATCTCAAAATCTAAGCTTCTCACCATATGAAACCTTGAAGAGGATCGAATTAGACTAATTCTAGCTCTGTAAATTAAAAACCTTTTACCTAGCAGTCACTCATACAACTTAGTAATACCATAGAGAACCACTGGAGACTGCTAGTGGTATTTAATAAACAGGTCAGGTGTGTGCTAGTCAGCACACAGCGAGGGTCCGTAGGCAACCCTGTATAGTTTAAGTAGTACCCTATTGTTGGTGTTTTTTAAAATGCTAAAAAGCTTACTTTGAACTATCCTATGGGTCTGATATTTTCAAAACACATAAACAAACTTCTTATTAAGTATTTTGTTGCCACTGAACCGGACTACAACCATATAAATACATCAAAAAGACCATAGTTATAAAAAAAAAACGTATTTTATCAATAAAAAATAAAATACCTAATATTTTTTTGAAATTTCCAAAAAGTGGTATCTTTACTTTTGGTCGAAGAATGTGCAGGAATTTTTTCAGATTTTTTGCACTTCACATAAGCGACTTGAGGGGGGGGGGGCACGTTTCACACCCACTTCAACCATGCCTACGCTCGCCCTATCAAAGTTATGACCAAAGAATTATATATTTTTGTAATCAGCTCGACATACCCTTTCATATGATACCCTCGCGGTGTCAAAAAAAAAAATAAACCCTAAGTTTTCTACCCTAATTCTTTTGAATTTTTTTTTTTTAAGTCACTATGTTTTAAAAATATGTGGGTAGGTACAAGACACATACATGGCAAATTTCAAAGTTATCGGACGAAAGGTGTAGCCGTGAGAGCAGGCGGCCGAACGGACGGACAGACACACACAGGAAAATATAACGGTCCTTGGTTTTGCCTACGGACCCTACAAATGTCCCTGACACACAATTCCATTCAAAACAACAAAATATATTATGCTGCTGGCTATTACCAACATCCACAATAGTGATTAAAAGATAGGGGATCAACTACTTTACACGACTAACATTGCAATTTTAAGATAGAATATGTATCACCTGACTTCAAGCATTCAATTCAGATGGATTTTGGAACCTGTTAGGTTTCTTTACTCTCTCGGAAATTTCATCTCTTGGATTATTATATTATAATCTTAGCCAGCCTTCAAAATAATAAAGGCTGCCTAATATTCCTTTAATCTTAAATTGCATTTAGTTTCTCAATTAAAGAATAAATAAGATGATGAGTTATCTTTTACATAACTTAATCTATTTCTCTTTAGTGCTCTTACCCATAGATCTTTCTTTTGAAGATATAATTAATAAAGTCATTTCTATAATTACTCTTTAATTCAAGGTGAGACCAAGATTCAAATGTTTCATAATTTATCAGGTAGTTTTTTTTTCTCATTACTAAATGATCTAATTATGGTCCATTGTTCACTAGTAGTCTATATGGCAATTAATGTATAAGGTATTTTGTGATTATTTAGATTAAGGGACCTCATAAATTATAATTACTCTTTAATTGTAAGACTATATATTTTTATGAATTATTTTACTATTGAATTAATTAGGTTTGACCGACAAAAGCATTTAAGTATTTAAAAAAAAAAAAACAATCAACAAGAAAATAAATAATAATGGAACTGACCTTTAAGCTAAATAATTTCAATCCATTTACAATAACTTGTCAAGTATGATACTATTTTTATTTAAGCATTAATCTAATGTTATCTAAATCAGTATCAGAGTTTGATGTTTCCAGTAAACATATGAGCTAACAAATCTTCATGAATTTGTTTATCAAACTTTTCATGGTTGCGAGTGTTAGTAATATTTGTTGCAGAATTTGTCGTATTAACGTTCTTTGTAAACGTAACAAACATAAATGTAACAGTGTTTTCTATATTAATTTTTGATTTTTTCTACCACTCCATGTTTACCAAAAATAAATAGCTTGAAAATGTTCGCAACCATAAATGACAGCAAGTAATTTTTTTTCAATAACAGTTAATCTTTTCTGAGTTTTAGTTATAGACTTCAATGAACAAGCAAAAAGCTTTCCAGTATCAAAAGCATCGATTGAAATGGTACACAGCTTTTCAGTTTCAAAAGAATTTTATGGTAGGAGCTAATAAAATTATATTTTTCAGTGTTTGAAAATAGTTTTGACATTAGTCATCCCATTCGAAGATAATGTATATCTTAATTAAATTTCTAAGTGGACCTGAAAGGTCACTTAAGTTAGGAACTCTAAACACTCAATTTAACCTTAAAAGCATTAAGTTCCTCATTTATTATTTTCTCGATTTGTTATGTATTTATATGAATAACAATTTTTCTATACATTTTAAACAAAAGATAATCAAAGACTTTGATGTAATATAATTCATAATGCATAAAAATCACTAAGTTATAGAAACATATTATAAAATTTTCATTATGAAGCAAAATGAGTAAGTTAGAATAAAAAGTGGTGCAGGTGTAAAACAATGCAACAAGGAAGGACATAGTCCAGGAGATAGCTGCAAAAGAGTGTCTGACTAACATCAAGCAAGAATTTTGTGTAAAAGTTAATCTTTTGGTGCCTTTTAAGGATATGTGGTCGGCTAAGTTCGTCCGTGGGACATAGATGGGCAATAGGCATTTGAAAAAAACAAACTGGTAGAGAGCGACCATGTCCCACCAATTATGGTGGACAATGTGATTTTCATGATCCTGAGTACAAAATTAGTTAGCAGACCAAAAATCAAGTTGATGTTAGTTTCTCACTTGATAGGTGTCTGATTTGGAGCAATATTTGAATAACTAACCTTTCAAGCGACAAACTGACATTACCTTGATTTTTGGTCTACTAACTAATTCCATACTCAGGATCATGAAAATCACATTTTCCACCATAAAGGAAGGGACATGGCTACTCTCCACCATTTTGTTTTTTTCAAATGCCTATTGCCAGGTTATGTCCCGCAGACAAACTTTGCAGACCACACATTCTTAAAAGGCACTAAAAAAAATAACTAGTAAAGAAAATTCTAGCTAGATGTTAGTCAGACAGTTTTTTCCATGCTAACTCCTGGACTAACAATTTAGGGTAGAAAGTAGGGATGGGCGGAACGGAACGTAACTATAAAAATGACTAGTTCCAGTGTTGGAACGGTTCCAATTGTTCCAAGATTTCATGGAACTACGTTATTTTTGGAACGACTTTGAATTTTTTTTTTTTTTTTATTTAATTTTACTGTCTAGTTTTATTTAGTTAATAAATTTTTATTGTTTGAATTCGATACAAATTTGTTACCACCATTTAAAAAAAAAAAATATCTTTTAAGGATTATCGAGCAAAATAATATGAAACGTAACTGATTAAAAAGGAAACGGAAACGAGAAAACAGTAACGAAACTAAACAACTAACTTAAAGGTAACGTTAAAAACTCGTTTCTCTTGGAACGAAACCAATGATTTTCGTTCTGTGCCACTACGTAACATGTAAAGTAACTGATTAAAGAGGAAACGGGAACGAGAAAAAGTAACGAAACTGTAACTCGGAGGGAACGTAAAAGATTCGTTTCGCGAGGAACGAAAACTATAGTTTTCGTTCCAAGTTCCAGTTCCATCCAAGCTGGAACGAAACGTGTATGTTTTGTATAGTAGAGTAGAGTAACAGAGTCTGGATGAGAGCTCAAGTCTCTGAATCACTCCAGTTATAGTGAAGCGTTATCTTTTTCTCTTTCAAAGACATAGCTCTTTGCCGCTTTTTTTCTTTTAGGTCCATAGTCAACTTCCTCTTGTCGCTTTCGCCCTTCGCCAATCGTTTCGTTTTTTTTAGTTTTGTTTTCCGCTTTAGTAAATAATACGAAATAAACAGGTGAAATTTAATTTCTTTTTTGTTTTGTTTTAGGATCTCGTTATGAAAAGAACATATTCTAGTTTTTAAAAATATTATTTATACTGGTATAAAATATACTTTTTAAGTGGTTACCCTAATGTTGTATCATAAACATTTCTATTATATCAATATAACAAAATATAAGATAAAAAGATAAATAAAGAGATCTTAATATTATTATAAATGTTTGTATTCAATTTCAACTTTCCATCGTCAGCGTCAGTGAAGAGTGGAACTATTTAATAAAGAAACGGAACTTATTGTGGAACGAACCTGGACTAGACTCAGGAACACGTGAAGTATAAGAGAAACTGTTTCTTTGGAACATAAACTGATACGTTCCAAAAATAACTAGTTATTGGTTTGGAACGAAACGTTGTAACTCGTTCCACTCATGGAACCGTTCCTCCCATCCCTAGTAGAAAGGGTTCCCGCCTTCACAGCGATCACATCAGTATTATCTATAAGCAATAGGTTATTTTGGCTAAGTATCTAAGGTATAGGACCCCCCTACTTATTATTCCAAGGATTTGCCAGCACTCATTAGACATTATTCTCTGATTTCATACATATTTAAAACCATGATTAAAAAGAATAAAAATTCTCCAGACAATGATCAAATCAATAATCCTTGAATTATTTAAACTAATTTCAATTGCAATAAATAAAAAATAAAGAAATAACCAAAGCTACATACCTGCTCTAATGGCGTGAGGCTTTACAACACAGCATGTAGAATTCTCCAATACAGCAGTAGACATATCTGTTACTTTATCCACATTAGCTCGTCCAAAAGCAGCCTCAATACACTGTAACAATAAGAATAAAAAAGTTTTAAATCGTACAAAATACTTCTTGCATATGAGTACGCAAGATAGTGAGACATTTTCATGTTTTCGCTATGACACTAATTGATTATATAAATTATTTTCTAAGTACAGACTGCACTTGATTTTATTTTATCTTTTTTTTTAATATAGCTTAATCCCCTCATCAGTTAAGGTTGGACAGGAGTTACCCACTCCAGCTCCCCCTAACAAACAATCTTAAATTTTATTATTTATTAAATTGAAATAGAAAAATTTTGTTTTGAATTGATGTGCACTTACTTGCATGACTTTTTCATGATTGGGAGCAACAAAGATAGCATTCTTATTAGTATTGTAGCCGTAAAGAGCCCTTATGGAGTTAGGAGCTTCAACTTTAGCTACTTCAGGATCTTCAGGTCCTGCAAGAATCTTAAGGGCCTCTATACCTTCAGGAGCTACCAATTCAAGGGCAATTATAGGACCAGCACCCAGTAATCCAATTAATGAACTGGAACAAAAATACAATAATATATATACAATTACTAAGGTTTGGTTAAATAGAAATGCTAATTTGAAATTTACAATTTACATTTGTGTCAATGTACGTGTATCTGAAGTATCAGTTGTAGTGCTGTCTATGTCTATTTTAAGAGATCTTATGAAAAATTATTTTTCCCAAAACATGGTGATTGATAATGGCTAGAGCTGTTATACACCATAAATATCATTTGCCTAGCAATACTTATTATTAGTTATTAGGGCTCGGATCGATATGCTCGATAAAATCTCCAGATATGCTTGAAAACCACCTGTTTTATGGTAGAAAAACCCATTATATGCTCGATAGATATGCTCGAAAAAAACCCATAATATGCTGTTAAATATACAGAATATGATCGAAAAACACTGTTTAAAACTATAGAGACGAGAGTGAAATGAAAAAATCTTCGTATATTTTTATATCTTAATCTTTTTATTCGCATATCTTAAAAAAAATGCGTATATGTTTATATACGAGTATTATTTTTAAATTGTATGTATGATACACTGCTATGTCCACAAGTTTCAAGTATATGTATGAGAATTTTTATGTAAAAGTTATAGTTTAAAAGTTTATTTACAAAATGTTCGGTATTAGGTGAGTCAATGAAGTAGATTGTATTGGTCTTGTACATAAAGATTTTTTCTATATTTTCACTTTGAAGTAATTTTCTTAAATTGGCCAATAAAATCTTTCGACGTCAATTGACACGAGAGGTAAATATTTAACTGATGCTGCATCTTGTGCAGAGTAGTTTGCAAAATCGTCTGACATTGCTGACTCACCACGCAGCATTCTCCCCCAAGTCCAATCCTCTCCAACTGGGATTTTTAGCCAGTTTGAACTCTAACTTTTTTCCATAGTTTTACAGTCTCTCCAGGCCATGAGTTGCCTTTTTTGATGACTCCGTTTAGTGTAGCGACCACTTCAAACAACTTCATCCCTCGAGATTCCAACTTTAGGGTGACCTCAGAAATGACGCTCATGTAGGCTTTTATGAAAGTCAAGCATGACATCACGTCCTTCATTCTTCATAATGGTCAGGGCCCGAATGGAGGGGGGGGGGAGAGAGAATTTTAATAAAAACAAAGTATTTAGACGAAAAACCAAAAGAATATGCATTTATTTGCTTTTCTGAAAACAGCCGTTTTATGAATTTATATGCTTGATAAATTTAAATTCTGTTGGTCCCAGAAAGGTGAAAATACCACCAAAATGCTTCTTTCATTGAGTACTATTCAGGAAAAAAATATGCAAATATGCTCAAATCCGAGGCCTACTTATTATACAAGAATATACAAATAACACGTTCAATATACCTTAACCGTATACATGCATTTAATTTACACAGAGAACAGGAATAATGTAAATGACAGATTTAACAATAACAAAACCAAACTCCCACTAAACCCTCAATACAGAGTTGAAGAGGTGTGACAATGTGAGAGTGAGACATAAATTCAATCCGATTATTTCTTCACTATTAATAATACTTTATTGATTAGTTGGGTTTTTTAAGGAAAATTCAAACGCCTTACATTTGCGATATTTCTGTTAGCTGGAATCATAGTTTATTTAAAAAATTAATTAGTAATTTTTTAAATAAACTATGATTCCAGCTTGAGAATGATCCAATGAGGGATCGAAATATCGCAAATGTGAGGCGTTTGAATTTTCCTTAAAAGACCCAACTAATCAAGAATTTATACTACAAGGAACAATCTACTAATTCAAATAATACTTTCTTTAATTGCAATGATTGTTTTTACAAAGTTCAAAAAATGAATGTGCTTATTAAACATAAATTCTAAAAGTTTTAGGACTAAAAATCCTCTTGAAATGAGCCAGTTAAATAATAAAAAGGTATAATGTTGGGTGTTGATGAATACACACCATTAAACTTATGTTTCCTAACATCTTAACTGGAATAAACTTAGGAATAGTTCTTTGAAATATAGAGGGTTCTGATGAACCAAATAAAGTAATTGTAGTGTAAGTAACCAAGTTATGTAACTGTAGTTTTTGAACAGATAGATAAATATTTTCTAATTTCTTATTGACAATGTATCGGTTAATTCAAAAGTTTAAATCAAAAACATTGTACATGTTTGGCTAAAGAATCATAATAAAACACAGACGGGGGTGCGAAGAGACAATGCGGGGTTATGTAGGAGAAAAATACCTATTCTTTTGAAGTCGGGTCAATTAAGGAAATAAAGGCTCACTTTTGCAATATTTCGATGCCTCCTTGGATCATTCTCAAGGTGACTGCCAATAAGATTACATCGTGATGGTTATTATTATAAATTCTTGTTTGAACCTTAAAATTTTTTATGTTGGTAGTGGTTAAGTTCAAATTGTAAAAGAATGGAAGGTAAAAACAAAAAAAAAATTAGAAATGCGTTCTTTCAATAATTTATTTATTTAAAACTAATAGTGCAATAAACAGAACCTGTATTCAGGTAAATGACGATAATCACGATTATTCAAACAATTAAAATTTTAGTGTTCAAACAAGAATGTTTAAGAATAACGTCTAGACAGTCAGCTTGAGATAATCCAAGGAGGGGTCGAAAGATTGCAAAAGTGAGGCTTTTATTTCCTTAATTGACCCGACTTCTAAAGAATTGAAAACCACAAGCAACACTTTCTACTAACTTATCTAAATACCTGTGCTTTTTCTGGAAAGTTAACATTTAAAAATGTTTCTCCAGAAGTCGGAATAAATTTTTGATAAGGAATTTTTGCAAATTATTTTATCCAAAGGGAGGGGGCCATAGAAGTAAAAGGGGAGGGGTTAAGGGACTCTGTGCCATCTAGGTATTCTCGCATAGTAAAATAACTTAAATTGTTTCAGCGGCAGTTTATAATTAAATAAAACAAACTTCATAGCAAAGCATGGTAATCCAAATATACAATAATTATCTATTATAAATTAAATATTTTATAAAATTAAATAAACACAATAGTAAAAAAACCTTACTTTAATTTTGTATCCCCTTTCAACTCTTGAAACATTTTTTCAACTTGTTCTTGCTGAATATTAAACATTTTTAGTTTACAGATTTTAAATCCATTTTTAATTAACATCTGCAGTATTTTACCCTTTTCATTGATACTGTCAGGAGTGATAATAGCAAATGTTCTGGAAAATAAAAAAAAAATATCATAGAGCTTTAAAAGTAAAAAAATAAATACAATAATAAGGCAGTTCATATTATATAAATAATAATTCATTAAAAGCAAATAGATAAATAAAAATATTAATATTGAGAATTGAAAAACATAAATTTGATAAAATTCTGTATAAATACTAACTTTTGCATGGAAACACCCATTAATTTTCTGGTAAATTCATTAGCAAAATCAATAATTTTCAATTGACGAGCAAAAATTATAATAGAATTACCAACATAGAGATCATCGAGCGTAATATTTTTAACTTTAGTCCGTTTCAAAAAAGTCCTTTTAAATTTAACATCAAACTGAAAAAAAAAAATAATAATAATAATAATAATAATTAAATATAAAATTAGATTGAATTAGCCCTTATTTTCAATAAAACCATAAACTGTAATAATATCATGGACTAGACTTCTGTGAATCCAGCATTTTACCTGCTTGTTGTAAATTAATTCTTACATTCTGCTTTTGCCTATTTTATCAGTTACTCTCTAATGTTGTCAGATCTGTTTGTCTCTTCTAATTATAACATTAATTATTTAACAACATTAATTTATTTAACAACATTAATTTATTTAACAACATTAATTATTTAACAACATTAATTATTTAACAACATTAATTATTTAACAGGTGTAATTTTGTTCAAATAAACACCACCGCCTACATTATTCTTTGGACATTAAAGGAGTCAGCTTTTTTAAATGATTTAAGAAAGAAATATTACTAATTCTAAATTCAGTTAAAATTTTAATTGTTTTTACTTAGATTGTCAAAAGACTTCGTGTACACCGTGTATTTATGGTTTCTAGAAAAACTGTAATATATTAAACCTAAATTATTAGTCCATCCCTCTCCCCAATTAAGTAGTAGTATTATTTAATCCTAGAATACTAATATTTGTCGACTCAAATAATTTGTTTTACTAAAAGAGTTGTTTCTAAGGATAGTGTGTATGTGTAGACACCTGGACTTGTCAGAACATTAATCCATTAGACTGTCTCCTGTTACTGTAGAAAAAAATAGAGATTTTCCATCTATATTTAATTCTGTTTAGGGTTTACAGAACAAAATCAACCAGGCCATACACATACTTATCTAGAAGAAGCAATGGTATTTTAGAGGTTTATAAAAAAATAAAATTTCAATACATATTTTATGTCAGGACACTATTACTCTGATATCATATTGGTTTTGAGTTTTAATTAACTGGAACAGACAAGGGAGCAAAATTGTCCATTGTATGTAAAACTTTACAGATTGACAATTTAGTTTCATATGCTTGTAATAGTTCAGTTGGACCTTTAAGAGCACAAGGTCTACTGCCTTTCAATTATAAATACTGTCTTTGGCAGTTAATAAATGTCTTTAAAAGTTAAAATGTCTTGTACATCTGTCCAGAACACTACTTTCTCAGGTGGTAATGTATTTTAACCCTCCGGAACGCGCGGTCCTGTGAGGCCTAAATTTGAGATATAACTGTGAAATTGAGATAGATGAGGGCGCGATAGGAAAATAGGGATTTTTCTAGCTACATTTCTTGCTTTTATCAAGAGAATCAGTCACTGTTTGACATCGTATGTGATAATACTTCAATTTTGTGCCCATATTGTCCTGACAGGACCTGCGCCACTTTTTTTTTTTTTTTTTTTTTTTTTTTAAATTTTTTAATGAGCCTTATTCAGCTGCAAGCAGCCACTAGATAAGCGCTCAATAGAAGCTAAAACCAGATCATAACACTGACATTAGGAAAAAAATTAGGAAATTAGAGGTAAAATGGATCTTAAATTGGTTAATTCGGATAGAGAGACATTATTGAGTCGAGGGATTTAGTACTACACGAAATTTCTAGTCTAAATTTTAGTACTACACTAATTTTAGTGAAATTTATACATATAAAACACAATAAATTAATATGGTACCTGAATTTAAAAATAAAATAATAAAAATAACAGAATAATATATAGAAAAAATTAAAAATTTGAAAATCATAATTGAGACTGACTAATTTTGTGCTTATAAACCATGAAACTAAACAACAGTATTTTATAAATTAAAAAAATAATAAAACCAATTTGAATATGTTTTATAATATTTTGCTAAAATGATTTCAAGTTTATATTTATTTTACCTGTTGTGTGGGCATATAAAACAGATTAAAGCCTGGTTTACATTGGTCGAGTAAACGGGCGAGTAGCTAGGTCGAGTAGCTACTTGCCTAATGTGAACGATAGGGCGAGTAAACGGTCGAGGAGAGTGGATAAAAGTTGGTCGAGTAAATGGGCGAGTGCGGTGGTAGAGTAGCTCACCCGCCGAAGGGCGAGTAGACCCCCCACCCCACGTCCGTCCTAACGTTGAATACCTCTTCTATATAATAATTGCGGGATTATTGGGAACTAAAAACGTAATAACCTCACTTTATTAAGGCTACTATCACAAGTACGTGTGAACGACTTTAGAGTCACTCTTCCAAAAAACAGCACACCATTTTACTCGACCGTCCCTTGCGCTAAAAAGCAAGCTAGTGCACTTGACCATTTTCTCGACCAATGTAGACTAGGCTTAAGTCCTATCAGGGGTCCTTGCCTTTCTCCTCGCGGTCTGTATTAGACCGCGCGAACCCAAGGGTTAAAAAAATACATAAACTTGTGTAATACTGCTTGGAACATTAACAGGGTAGTTGAATGGGTTTAAAGCTTCATTCCAATGATTGGGCTATGTATTGTTTGTTTTTCTTTAAAAAAAAATTGAGGCCTGCAGGAGTTTTTTAATATTGAGGATGCTGAAATGACCAATTTAAATGAGAAAGTAACGAGTAGTATACAAAATTTTCCCATACAAGATTTTTGTGATCAATAAATTGAAAATGATTTGATTATTTCACAGATGAGCCTTTAAAAATCAATGCTAGACAAAACGATAAAGGTTTTTGAATGGGCAGTAAGTACACCAATAGTAGGAACTCTACTAATAGGTGTTACACTTGTATTTACTCTGACATCATAGGAAAATCGAAGGAAGAGTCGGTTGAACTGAGAAACACGGTGCGATCGAGAATCGCTTAGCAGTAAAATATTATATCTTTTTGTCAAACAGTACATTTGTATGATTTATATATTTGAGTGATTATATATGTATGATTTGTACCAGGGGTATCCAACTCCAGTATTCTAGAGGTGTAAGAGCACTAGCGCTCCACGAGAATATGGTGGTTAAAATTGTAAACTACTTATGATCTTTTGACATTTGTACTATTTTGTAAATAAACAATACATAAAAATAAACAGCTTCGGTGGCCGAATGAGATGCGCGATAGCTCAGAATGAGAAAGTTCCCGGGTTCGAATCTAGTAAATTGACAAATTAATTTATTTCTTTGAATTAAGAAGCTCTATATCTTTTGAATGGTGTAAAATATTTAGTTACAATATTAACCACCAATTCCCGTGGAGCTCTAGTAGTCTAACACAGGTAGATAAAGAGGGGAGTTGGAAATCTTTCCGTTTAAGGATTCTATGATCGCTGATTTGTACATAAGAGAGTTGATATCCCTTTGTCAAAATAATACATTCCAGTAAAGCCTGTTCACTTTTCTAACCTCACAGCACCGTATTCCTCAGTTTTACCGGAAGAGTCAATGAGAGATAGTGATTTTTATATAAGACCTTGTGGATGTAAAAAGCTCGTGCGTTCATTGACTCTCAGAGTAAATTCTAATTGTAATATTGGTAAAGGGTTGATGCAAACCTTCGCTTGGATCCTCAGATTTGATAATGTAGAAATGGATTCATACCAAATAAACACTGTGCGACAAATGTACTACTCATAAAGAAATTAATGCAACAAGAAAAGAAGACGTTCAGCCAAACAGTATAAAAGAAAGTGATACAAGTTATAAACATACCAGTTCAAGAGTATTATCCCAAGGAAACCAAGATAAATGAAATGGTCTCGTGCTTGAAGAGAACGGATCAAACCATTCCACCACAAAAGTGTACTTATCATTCCATTCCATCTGAAAATGTACAAATTAAGTGACAAATAATTAAACGTGTTGAGAAATTAAAAGTTAAAAAGTAGTAACCGAGTTTAAAAATCTTTGGCGCCAAAGATGTAATTTAGAAAATATTACGTGCCTTTGCCATGTTTTCTTTGAAAAATTGAGTAATAACTTTATTTAAATCTCATTAGTGAAACCAATACAATGAAACCGGCGAAATTTAATAATTATTTAAAATTAAATAGACACAACAAAACTTCAAAAAAATTTCGCTATCAGTTTAGTCGTTTTTGTGATGTCAGAGCTCCATAACAACTGATTTGAAAACTAATTTCACGCGAACACCTAAATTCACCGATGAATCTTCAACACTTAAATCGAAGCTCATCAGCGTAAAATTGAACAGAATTCCCTCGGATTTCTACTTAAAGAGCTAGAAATCAGTGAAAATATTTGTAAGGTTATGAAACTGTTTTGTTTTGGGTTTACTACTTGTTACATGCAACGAAGGTTATTTTACTTATGTTTACTTTTTTTGAGGAATTGTTTTAATTTTGTTCATAATTTAAAATGAAAAGTTCAGGATAATTTAGTCAGATATTGAATTTTAATCTCTTAATTTATTTATGGAAATATACTATCTATAATTATGAATCCTTTAACGTAAGTAAAATATTTATATTTTGTTAGTCGGTTTTGTGATTCTTAACTTTACTTCTTTTGTATTTTAACTCTATCATCAGCAAATATTATATTAACAAACATATTCTTTTACAGGAATGTTAGAAATATAAAAAAATTGAGTGAACAAGAGTTAAGCTCTGGTTCAAAAACATCTTGGCACGATGATTATAGAGACAGTGCATGGATATTTATTGGAGGACTTCCCTACGATCTGACCGAAGGAGATACAATATGCGTCTTTTCCCAGTAAGCGTCTATTCTTCTCATAAAATAGCTAAACTTATCCTGGTAAATTAGATAAGCATGCACTCAAATCCATGTTATCACACTCTAAATGTAATTTTGAAGATACCCAAAGATAATTGAACATTTATGAGTAAAAATAATAAAATATATGCTATTGAAGGGAAAGTCAAAATAATTACAACTGTAGCAGGATATTGAACACAGTAACCTGCATTCAACTGTATTGTGAGTAGATTAAACTTCTAAATTCAGAGATAAAATGCCCTTTCGACTTTATATTAAATTAGATAAAGGGGTATTATAATTTAAATATATTATGATTATGTCCTTTTATCACAATAGTAATAAAAATAAAATAAAGTGTCAAGGGCTTGGGAACCATATTCTAAATCTGTTCCTAAACCAAATGGGTTCACAAGTCATGTAATCTGCTTCAGTTATGTCAAGAACTTTGATATTCTACAGGTTTGTTTTAAAAATTTACCTTGAGAGATAACTTTCTTTTATATACTCTATTTACTTCCTTTGAGAGATAATAGATTTCTGATATTTGGAGGGCAACGCTGCACACAGGTCCTTCATATATGTTTTTTTATAATCTTCTAAAATGTAGATTCTACCTTCATAATAATTTATATCTAAATCCTAGGTAATTCAAGTCGAACATTTTAGTGTTTAAAA
Organism: Gerris lacustris; assembly: GCA_951217055.1. NCBI lineage: Eukaryota > Metazoa > Arthropoda > Insecta > Hemiptera > Gerridae > Gerris > Gerris lacustris. Next base: position 57,637,180 of record OX578282.1, on the reverse strand, counting down.
TTAAATATATTAGAAGAAAATACAAATTCTTAAAAACATTCTGGTGTCATGGTTCAATTGAGTTGTCAAAAAATATTCTGCTTTATTTAAAGACGTTTGATTCGATTGATCATTAGCTTTGCATTATGTTTTTCTTAATTTAAGTATTTTATTGTAGTTGACATCTAATGAATATGATTTTAGGCTTGAGAATGTCCAAATATGCTGAAATGTTGCCGATCTCAAAAGGCTGTTTTAGTTAATTATTCTTAATACCTTTAAGGATCCACAGCTCTAAATATAGTGCATCAAGGGTATCCTATAGCTAATTTATCTATGAGAAATAAAATGGAATAGAATCTATAGAAGGATTAAGCATTTTGATAGATCCCAAAAATTATAAGAAAATAGTATTAGAATTTATAATAATTATAATTATACCAAATGATTGCTCTTTGATTTTTTACCAATGAATTTGAAAAATAATTATTATTTTGTTATTATTCTTATTTTTATCTAGGTATGGAGAAATTGTAAATATCAACTTAGTTCGAGATAAAGCTACAGGGAAGTCAAGAGGATTCTGTTTCATATGCTTCGAAGATCAAAGAAGTTCAATCTTAGCTGTAGACAATCTGAATGGCATAAAGGTAAACAAAACATGTAACATTTTTATGTGACTTCACAGATCTGTAGCTAAATTCTTTGAATCCTGTGGGCCAGTAAATTGGTCGTTTACTTACATGCATTGCTTCATAAGATTTACTTACACATATCTTCTCCATTCAGGCCAAGTTTATCAACCTCCATCTTCACTCTGTGGCTTATGCTGTGGCTGTAATAGAAGGCTCCATATTTAACTTACATTCCAAAGTCACTCTAGTACACACTAACAATTTAGACGAAAATTTGTTTTTGATGTTTATAAAGCTCTTAACTTATTACAGTATAATTTACTCATCGTCTAAATTTCTTTAAGAAAATCATCACTTCTAGAAAAAAAAGTATCTATTCAATAACATAGATAAAGGAATGAAGAACAAAGAAGTTTCCCGTAAATATGAAATCGCTCCAAGTTCAGTGTCTACCATTTTGAAAAACCAGGATTCAATAATTAAACTACATGAAAAAGTGGAGATTAAAAAAAAAAAAAATCTGAAGGTCATAAGTATGAAGACGTAGGTGAAGCAGTTCTGCAATGGGTGAAAATCTTTCTCTCTCAGGAAAACTCAGTTTTCTCCTTAAAAAAAAAAAAAAAAAAAAAATCCTATATATAACAATTTTTTTTTTCTGGAACCATCAATTTCATTGTATGGAGTTTCTACTGTACATATAAAACCTGATTTAACTCTTATTTAGGAAAGAAAATATAAGTTTTACACAAAGTTCACAAAAGTTCATAAACCTAAGGAGTAGAGAACCTCAAGAGTGTACTAAACTTTGTCACCTTCGATGTTACTCTCTTAAGGTATATTTCCACACCTGAATTTTCCTATTGATTGTGATTGTTAAAATAATATATAATATCTTTTCTTTTTATTAGATTCTTGGTAGGACCATCAGAGTGGACCATGTGAAAGATTACAAAGTGATCAATGATGCATCTAAATTAACTAAAGAAATGGCTGAACTTGTTGAGAAGGGTTGTGCCACGACAATTCTTTCTGTTCCAGCTACTATCAAACAAGAGAAGAAAAGTCCTGAACCTCGACCTAAAGGTATGTTTTATTTCAAGAATGTTCAAGTTCTTTAACACAATGTGATCCAGCTTTAGGCGGCTTTCACACTGCGTGCGAGACCGAAGCGAGGCCGATTCCGCTTGAGAAACAAATACATGTATTAGTATGGGCCTATTCACTACAAACGCTGAGGGAGACCGAGCCAACTCGGGCGTTTTTGTTAGCTAAGCGTTTCGGCCGCCGAAAAGCCTTATTCCTTTAAAACATAACTCTGTGCACTGTAGTGTACTTATGATATCACTTGTTAACTATTGATTATTTATATAGTCAATCTATTTTAGTCAGTTATTCTAATATTCTTGAATTTTGACTATTTCACTCCACACTAGTAAAGTAAAGACTAATTCACATTATGCCTAGTCTTAGTTGGAGCACGTACAGATATTGTCTAGTGGGGTTTAGTCAGTTACAATACAACTAGGTCTCTCTGCTGGAGAGGCGTGGTCCCAACTCAGTGTAATGTAGAATTAGCTCAATTGACAATATCTCAGTTTAGTAAAACTCTGATTATCCAGACAAATTTGGACTGAGTCCTATACTGATAATCGGACTTCCAATTAAAATAAGGTATTTTAAAGGAAAAACAATAAGTATTATTAACCCATTGAATATTTGGCTTGTATATGTGTATAGCTTACCTCAAATAGCTTACTACTATTAGCTACTACTAATAGTTACTACTAATAACTTTCCTCATTTACTGCTGCATCTTAAGAGGGTTTAATAAGCCATGTCCGGAACATTATTAAGTTTCTGTAACAAATCAAATTTAAGAAAAACTATTTGTACACAAATTTCATTTAAAACAAAGTGCAGATGTATAAATAATCCATATTTATTGCTTTATTTTCTTGTTTTATAGAAACAATTGTGATCAAAGACAAGAAAAAAACAAAAGAAAAAGAACATAAAAGCAAAGATAAAAAGCGGAAGAAGGAGAAGAAATCGAGTAAAAAGAAATCAAAGAAAAGAAGACACAGCAGTGATTCAGACTCTGGCAGCTCTTCCCAAAACTCTTCTCACTAAATAATTATTTTTAAGTATTAACCTACCTTTTGTAAATATTATATTTTATAAAAAAAAATAATAATAATAATAATAATAATAATAATAATTAATATTGTTGTTTTAAATTTTCTTGAAGCAAAAGCCCTTGAACTTTTGATAAATATATACTTAAGACTGTTATTTGAAATGAATAACAATTTGACATTATATTAACTACCTAAGAAAGAAACTTAAAAATATTTTACTTACTATTAAAAAAAAAATTATAAAAAGTTTTTGTTTGTTTCTTCCACTATACCCTTGGTAATATGTGATTAAAAATTATGTGGGCTTAATCCATCTTACTCATATGATAGTGAATAATTATTTTTAATGATATTTTACTGTCATCAAATAAATATCTAATCGTTTTATTTTAAAGTCATATATAACCAAGCACAGATATTTTTATATTAAAATCATTTCAGTCAAAAATATTTGTAAAAATATACCATTTAAATTATTATTTCAGGGAATTTATTTATTAATTAATTACAGGTAAGAACTATGTGGATATCAACTGTGAATTAAATAGAATTGAGAATAGCGAGTATCAGTAAAAAGTAAAAATAAAAATTAGACTTAAAAATTACTGACTTATCAAGATAAATATAGCTCCTTCTTTATGGTTGGGAACTCCAAAACTTTGATCTTTACTTTTGATTAATAACTTCACCACCCTCAATTACAATATTTTATTAATAAAGAGGACATTTATGCAACGGCCATTATGCGTGCATCTATGGAGGTCATCTTAATGAATAGTATAAATTGTCTCTCCACTGACTAATTTGTTTATTTTATTTTACAACGTAGCTTTCAGCCTTCATGAGGCCATCATCAGTGCTGGAATGTGGAAGAAGTAGAGTTACATTAAATAAATGAAAAGTTAATAAGTGTCTTACCTTGATCTCCGACTTGATGTAGACTGAACTCACTAAAAAGTTAGGAAGAGTCCTTACCTTGATCTCCGACTTGAAGTAGACTGAACTCACTTATTAACTTTTCATTTACTTAATGTAACTACTTCTTCCACATTCCGGCACTGATGATGGTCTTATGAAGGCTGAAAGCTGCTTTGCAAAATAAAATAAACAAATTAGTCAGTTTACGTGGAGAGACAATTTATATTATTCAAGAATCATTTCTGTTTCGTTTTTTTATCTAATGATTTACACTGAAATAAACATTTCCATAAAAGCAAAGATCTCTTTATTAACAAATAAGTAGTTTAATACTAAATTTAGGAAGAAAAAGCAAATAATTAATATTTATTTCAAAAGTCTAAAATAACAACTAATTATGTAATTAAAAATAAAAAATCAGATTAAAGATAACTTTAATTGGCATTTATATAGTATTCTTTAGATTCCCAAAGTAATTCTTAGATGAAATCTAGTTTAATTTATATCCTACTGACTATTTACTTTGATTGTGTTTAGAATTAAATTTGACTAATAATTACCAAATAAAATTATCCAAATTTATCTGCAATATTTCATAATGCTTGACAGGAAGCTTTATGTTTCTTCAGTACTCCAAATTCCTAATGTTTCTGGCACCCTAGTAGAATTTATTTAACAATAGGTGGCGGGTTAATCTTTGAAGTTTTTATAAGAGGTGGGATATTTGTCCTGTGGAAAAAATAAGGATGAACAGGGGCTAATTTACAAATGTACTCTTCTGCTTGAACAGAACCAATCTGGTAAACCTGTCCTGGATTATTATCAAGATCAAGCACATGATTTGTTTTCATATAAGCTTGATAAGCATTAAGATGCCAATATGGAGGCAGTAATGGTTCTTCAGGTTCCGCTTGTGATTTAAATCGAAACGATCGTCTTGAAGATTTCCTATCCATTTTACTGAAACTTTTTTTCCCTATAGATTGTGATCGAGTAATGACGGCCTTCTCACTCTTCCTCCCAGCTATTGTAATGCGTTTATTATTAATTGAATTCTTTTCCTTTGTTGTTGCCACCCATTGTAACGAGTCTTCTTTAAATTCTGTTGATGGAGTTAAGTAAATTTCATTCCATCCCGTTCCACAGTAAGCTCTTACAAATGCACTTGGTATTCCGACTTGATCTCCAAATGTTTTAAATAGCAAAGCCTTTTCAAATTTTGTTCCCAGTTTTAAATATCCGAGTGGAATAATGGAGGAACTTAAATCTTGCTGTCAAATAAAACATAAATATATAAGTAGATATAATACGCAAATAACTATTAGCTTTTTATTTTGAGTCCTTAAAACATAAATCCTTTATTTTATCTGAATTGGCTGCTGTAGCATAATAATTGCAGTATAACTCCAATAGATCATTACTTAATGGAAGGATTAGCTGTAGTGTTATCATCATTGGTGTTGAATGTTTTATTTTTCAAAGCATCAAACCCATATTATTATTATTGGTCTTAGAAATTTGGTTGCATAGCAATTCTTGGATCCCCTGTCTCACCTATAAGTTCTTTTTTTTCAGTTGGCAATTATCTTCAACATTTAGCTCAGACTAATAAGCATAGGTAATTAATAAGTATACAAAATATGGTTATAATTGAAGCTATATTGTATAGATCAGGGGTTGGCAACCCGGCGCCCTTGGTGTACTTTTAATGTGCCCACCGATATGACAATATTATTGACCCTAATTGCCATTTTTTTCTCTCTTTAACTCGGCATCAAAAACTATCCTCTTAAGGTAAACCTATAATAAGGCATTAAGTTTTTGAAAGTGTCAACTTTTTTTTTTTTTTGCTTGACAACCACTGACATGTGCGCCCTCAGAGATTTTCTGATCTGGAATTGCACCCTCGTAGGCAAATAGTTTCCAACCCCTGGTATAGATATTGGATACTTGCCCTACTTTTACCTTAGATCAAAATATTTGTGGGTCATACATTAGAATAAAAATAAATAAACATTAGATTAGAATAGCAAATTTAAAAAAAATAAATAAACAAATAAAAACATTATAATAATGGGGCATTATCCAAGTTAACTACTAAATAGGGAAGTCCTATAGTCTGTGACTCATAATAATCATTTGGCACAGACGGTAACTACTAATTTGAGCCAAATACACCATTAAACCATGCCAACTCCATTAGAAAGTAATATACAGTAGAACCTCGATAAGAAGTGTCTCAAGGGGATTAGGGAAACAGTCTTGTTATTGAGGTGCCCTTTTTGTTGAGGGTTGTGTTATCAAGGTTATTTTAGTTATCAGTCGTGTTATCGAGGTTAATGGAATCACAAAACACGGGGTTTTCAAGTCTAGACTCGTTCAAGGTCAACCCATTCCTGTATAGAATCGCGTTATAGAGGGTTGACTTCTCAAAACGACTTGTTATAGAGGTTCTGAGTTACGTTGTTAATTGAAAAAAAATCCGTGTCATTGAGGTTGTTTGGATAATAATAGTCGTGTTATAGAGGTTAATTTAACATTATGTGTTATGGCAATCTCAAGGGGATTTGAAAATTGCACTTGTAATTGAGGTTGTCGTGTCATTGAGGGTCGTGTAAGCGAGGTTCAACTGTATTTGAAAAAACTTGGATTTCTTTAACTACCTACCATCATTAAGAACAAATAACTCTTGGATTGAAAGTTACCTAAATACTTAAGAATTTAAAACACAAATTTAAAGTTATCAAGGTCCTACTTCACAAAGTCAGTTTTTTTTTCTCTCTATAAATCAATTAGTTTTGATGGATAAGATTGAATTAATCAAGTATATCTACGAAATGAAATTCAAAGTTACCTTTATTTCAGATAGGTGAAGTTCAAAGCTGTGATTTCGACAATCTTCTTCGACTTCATCAATACTACTCATTATACCACAAACAAAGTCAGCTAATATTTTTACTTTACTCATATATTCCTCTCTGTTTAGAGCTTCACTTAAATTTAAAACCCTACAAAAAAAAGTATTAAAAAGATCTACCAGAAGAAAGGTGTATAATGTACAAATTAATCAATAAAAATTAAGCAACAAAAATTTGCTTTTTTAGATATGCTAAAATAAATTGTAGACCCTGACAATATGAAAATGATAAAGTTGACTAAAACAACCGAGATTAAAGATATGTTCTCACTCTTCTGTGATTACAGCTAAGGACAAAATCATTTATAGAAATAGAATAATATACTTTTATTATTATTATTATTTTTATTTTATTTTTTTTTCGTACAATAATTTACTTCAATCTATTTTTACACATTAAAATTCAGTAAATTAAAGTACAGAAGGAAAGCTTTGCAAATTAAATGATTTATGAATAGTATTCTTAAAAAAATTATTTCCGCAGTAAAAAAGAGTTTCCAAAAACATAATAATTATGACTTTTAAATTTTTTAAGTTTTAGGTAGCATTCTTACTACGGAAAGATTAAATTTTAATTTAAATAAAATTATCATTATTTTTCTCTGTATGTCTCCCGTAGTTAATGATAATTTTAATTTGATTTAAAATAATTATGACTTAAAGGTGTTTACGCATGTGGAAGAGAAAGAGGTTGATATTAATGCAGGACAAATAGCAGACTAATTATCACCTACCTATAAAATTTCGTTAAAATCAGGTGAATAGTTTTTCAAAATGAGGCTATTACCTTCAGTAAGCTCAGCAGCAAATGTGATAAAAATTGACTATAAAATGCAAAGAATAGGATATATTTTTGTTACAAGTCCTTCCAGCAAAAGAAATAAAAGAAAAGTCCGTTTGTATCAAGATTTTGTGGAACTTGTTGAACATAAAAATAAAATAACCCTATTTACTATAAACCAGTTAATTGTAAATATACCATGAAAGCTCATTTTTAATACGTACCAGTAATTAGTTCTTATCAATAAATTAATAATCATCAGTTCTGTTTTCATTATTAACTAAAGCAATCAAAACCAGTCTAAATTAATTATTAGCTATCATGGTATTTTGACCATAAACTAATTAATCTTGCTTTAAAAATGTTGCTTTATTTTTAATTAGATGTCAATTAAATTTATCTTGTTTCTTTATCTCTAAATGCATACACTTTTTGATGTGGAGAGTAACCAAGAAGTATCTTTAGTTCCTCGAGTTTAATTTTAAGAAAAGGGTCTCTAAGAGTTTCTAACTCAAGCACTAAACATTCATCATCTATTGTTGTTTCCACACTGAACATTGAAACGTTGTCATCTACAAAATAAATAATAATAATTAGACGTTTTGATTTGAAGACAATATAGAAGAATACTTTTATATATCAGTATTACAATGGCAAGTTAGTCAACTCAAATACTAGATTCATAAGTTTTCTAGATGTCCCTATTTTATCAATGTTAATACTTAGTTGGGTCATATAGGCTGTAAAAGTATGAAGATCACTGCATAAACAGGCTATATTTCGTCCCCCTCTGGGGCATAATCATGCCTAATCATAATCAGTAATAGTTTCACATAATGTTAAAAAATCGAATCAAAGTATCTTAATTACTTAAAATATGTATATAAATAAAGTTTACAAAGGTAGTTTTCACCAACTATCACAGTCATTTAGCTAAATTTAACTAAAACATATAAAAATAATAAAAAATAACATAACAATCACAGTCAAAAAACAAAACATATAAAAATAATATAACAATCACAGTCAAAAAACACTTAAAATTAAAAAAAGTGTTTTTTGACTGTGATTGTTATGTTATTTTTTATTATTTTTATATGTTTTAGTTAAATTTAGCTAAATGACTGTGATAGTTGGTGAAAACTACCTTTGTAAACTTTATTTATATACATATTTTAAGAAATTAAGTTACTTTGATTCGATTTTTTAACATTATGTGAAACTATTACTGATTATGCCCCGGAGGGGGGCGAAATATAGCCTGTTTATGCAGTGATCTTCATATTTTTACACCCTATATGACCCAACTCAGTATTAACATCAAATACTAGAGTTTAAAAACAATTAATTTCAACGAAATTTGGTATGCCAAGTCAAGAGGCCAACTTATCAAGGAATTGAGAAATCATTTCAAACTTATGAGGTACTTCCCACCAAAAACATGACCTCTGGATATCTTTTGGTTTGCTGAGAAGTCCACTTTTCTCTGAGAGCAAAGCTAAAACATTCAAAAGTTTATTTGGCTTTTGTGTATAACTTGTTATTTTATTTTTTTTACCCCTTATAAAAGTGTGTGTATATATGCTGTTCTTTTTTGCCACCAACTTTGTGGGCTAAATCCAGTATGCTTACTATACATGAGTTTATAGTACACTCTTGATTTTACAGTAAATTTCAGTAAGAACTAAATTTTTATGTTTTCAATAATCTTTTATCTTAAAATTGAAAAGTGAGAGCAGTAATATAATGAAATGTATAATTACCAAAAACAGAATAAGTTGACAGTTCAGTCATTCTTCTTCTTAAAATATCTACAGCTTCGGAATCACCAAAATCTATATAATATACGGGTCTGGCTTTCAAATATTTTTCACGTATGAAAGTTTTTAATGATTTAAAATAACTATGTGCATTTGAGCAAGCTCTCGTTATGTAAAACCCAGATTCAATTTTATCCCACAACTCTAATCTGTTAGTAAAGTGAATCTTGACATATTTGCATTTGTCAAAGATAAAATCTAGAAATCTTCTTGCAATTGGCAAATTTCTGTGGATTTCTCTTTTGTCAATAAACCTGGAACATGTTAATCAGAATATTAATTAGGTATAAACATTTGCATTGCCAAATAATAAGTATCAAATAGGTATAATGGATCTAGGTGCTATCCATATACCTACTCAACTAACACTTCTGTACACGTAGAGGGAGGGGAAGACACCTGATTGTTCCTTCAATTTTAACCTATAAGTGCAGCACTCAGACCTCTACCCCCATACTTTCTTTTTCCTGGGTGTTTATTTTTTATTATGTCAAGTTAAAAATTCAAAGATTCAAGACAGTGGTATAAGAATCAATTAGGGTAATGTAATGTGAGAGTTATTAGATTATTAATGAATCAAAGTTTTCAATTAGACTCCAGTCCAATATTTAAAGGTGGTTTGAGCATGGAGAAATAGTCACTTACAGTCTGTCCCAAACGAGAGTTAGTGTGTTGACAGCACAGGAAAAACTAGCAAATGGGGTGGGGAGCCAATGAGAGCTCGAGATTTTCCCAGACAAAAGGTGGGGCCAACAAGGCAAGATAAATATCTCTAGTGGAGGGGAGAGGCCCCCTAACCACAGACCTAGTGGCTTTATTTTTTCCCTCAGAGAGGTTGGCCAATCTGTATGTTACTTAAATTCTCGTGCTGTCAACGCACTAACTCTTGTATGGGACAGACTGTAGACTCAAATTCTCTCGATGATTATTGCAAAAAAAAGTAATGATTATTAATGAATTAAAGTTCCAGTCCAATATCCAAAGGTGGTTTGAGTAATATAGAAAAAGTTTGGCACAGAAAAACTGTGTTAGGTGAGTGGAAAATGAAGATTGTACATGGTTTATTTGATATTTTGTTTTTGATTGAACTGTAACACAGTAGACCATCGATTATCTAAATGTCAGTCATCTGAACATTCAATTATCCAAACTGGCTTCATGGAATTCTTAAAAAGAGCTTTTTTAGCTGTAAAATGATATTTTTTTCACTATCTATTACAGATAAATAAACAAAATGCTTTTTGCACAAACGTGATTGCTTTATTTTACATCTTCCCTTTTTTTTGTGAATTTTGATTATTTGTACCATCCTACACAACAGGATAAAAACCTTTACGTATATCAACTTCCTCTTTCTTTCTATATTTATGCTGCATCTACTGATGTAATTGTATTGTGTTCTTAAAATACTTAAATATAAACGAAAATGAAGGATTCTTACCAGTCTATAGCATGAACGTAAGTAAGTTCATCGATAAAAGTTGAGTCCCATTCAATAAGTGTTATAAACAGCTTTAAGTATGCTTCAAGTATGGTTAAGTTTTCATTTGTCCTAAACATTAATTTATAAAGAGATCTGTAAACCGTTTTCTCTTTCAATGCATCTCGAAACTCAGGATATTCTACGAGCATTTCAACCATTTCAGTTGCTACACATTTTAGTTCAACTATGTCAGATTTCGGGTCCTGTAAGAATAAAAATATAATATAATTTGTTAATAAAATGAACATCGATCTCTAATAAATTAGAAGAAAAGGCCGTAAAATTTTCATACTACACCTCTGTTTTATTCAGTTAATGAGTGGATGGCTAGATTTTATTAAACTTAGTATTTTGGAATTTTAAAAACAAATATGATCTTTAAAAAAAATTGAAATTATGGCCATTAAAGTAAAGAGTAACAATCGAATTAAGAATGTTTGGGCACTTTTGCACTTTTTGCTTTTTTTCAGTAAAAATAACTATTTCCAGAATGAAAAAAAAAAAAAAAAAAAAAAAAAAAAAATCTGATTTAAATAACATAGGTACTCAATGAATTTTATAATAAATATCTTCATAGCTTACCATCATTAGATGTTTCAACACATGAATTAATTTAGTGCATAACTTGCTAGGACAGGATACACAATTGTAAACTTCAAGAATCATTACTTTTAGAATAGTGGCTAATAGTAGTGTCATTTCAAAGGGGATATCACTGTTACTTTCATCAATAGTATAACTCAGTAAATCCAAAATAATTTGCTAAACAAATAATTAGTGTACAAAAATAACGATGTAAAATTTTAGTTAAGGTAATCTTAATTTTGTTAAAAACTTTATACAGTAGAACCTCACTTACACAACCCTCAATAACACGACAACCTCGATTACAAGAGCAATTTTCCAAACCCCTTGAGATTGCCATAACACATATTGTTAAATTAACCTCTATAACACGACTATTATTATCCAAACAACCTCAATGACACGGATTTTTTCAATTCACAACGTAACTCAGAACCTCTATAACAAGTCGTTTTGAGAAGTAAACCTCTATAACGCGACTCTATACAGGAATGGGTCGACCTTGAACAAGTCTAGACTTGAAAACCCCGCCCATTAACCTCGATAACACAACTGATAGCCAAAATAACCTTGATAACCCGACCCTCAACAAAAAGGGCACCTCAATAACAAGACTGTTTCCCTAATCGCCTTGAGACACTTCTTACTGAGGTTCTAGTGTATAATAAAATAACGAGGCTGGCAGGAAACCTCTCACTTTAAGTCTTGCCTGTCGTTAGCCCCTAGCTTAATTCAGAGCAAAGCCAATCTCTATTGCCACCCCTCTCCTTCATTAAACATAAACCCTTTCGGGACTATCTGTGTCTTAAGATGTGTAGTAAATTTGTACCATGAAAACTGTAAACATTCTAAAGTTTAGGCACATTCCCCGTTCTGAAGCTTACTCACATCCTAGAAACTGTGGCAAGTTTTGTAAGTAATTATACCTACTTCACCCCATATATAAATTAAATTTTATATCTGACACCTTCTAGAGAAGTTTGCTTAAGATTTTACTGTAAACACTAGGTATTGTGAGATGTCTATGAAAGAAAGAACTGGAGTGAGTGACTCATTTAAAGAGCCCTGCACCTGACTTTGGAAAACACTATTCTGCATTTTTATGCCCTACCCTTTCAAATAATATTTTGACCAAAGCAACTGTTTCTTTTTCAAGTATTAGTGATTATTTATGATTAACCTTACTTTATTCTTTTGTACAATGTAATTTTGAACCACTGTTGAGCACATATTAAAAAACACACCAACTTATATATTCTTCTTTTTAACCTGTGATTGTCTGCCTGTTTATTTTACTTAAAATTTATTATCAGTCCTTTTCAATAAAATACAACGGTTAAATAATTATTTGAATATTTATTGAATTATTCCATTTTAAAAACCATAAGGTTTCTCTGCCGGACCCTGTATATAACCTGTTCTTCAATCAGGATGTATAGAGAAAAATTATTCAACAAAATCGCTACATAATATTTGAAAAAATAAAAAGTTGTTTTGGTCAAAATATTATTTTAAAAGAGTTGGACATAAAAAGCAGACAGCGTTTATCAAGTCAGGTGCTAACTTCTTAAAATGAATCAATTCTTTTCAGTTCCCAATAATTGAGTGAACAATTAAATATCTAATTAATCATTGAAAGGTAGAAATTACACTAGGCCAAAACCACTCTCCCCCCTTAAGCACCTTTCAAAATATCACTCCCACCCGAAAGAGTTAAATTATTACATGTTAAGGATATGGAAGGAAGACGTAGTCAGAAATAAAAGGATTGGCAGATCAAGAATTAGACGAGGTGGAAAAAGGACCTGAGTATCCTAAGAGCTCAAGGATAGAGAGAAATGGCACAAGATAGAAAAAGATGGAAGGCATTAACTCAAGAGGCCAAGGGTCACCCCAACCTTTAATGCCGTGGAGTCAGTAAGTATCATTACATGTTAATTCTTTTTATATACATAGTCAGACCTCCTTATAACAAACTTCTCTATATAATAAATATTTTTAAGCCCCCACAAATTCTTCATACAAAAGTGATTCTTCAGAGCGAAAAATAATTTCTCTTCAACAAACAAAATTCCTAGAAATAAGGATAAAGAGCTGACTGACAAACTTTATGAATTTTTGGCATTCTTTTATTTTCTTAGAACCATTTTTAGGAGTTTCTTGCTCTTGCAATAATTTTGAGAATTCTACCTACATTAGGTCAAGTGGAATCAAAATTATCTTAGCACAGTATAGCGAAATCTCTTAGTCTCAGTTTAGAATTTGTTGGAAAAACAAAATCAAAATAAGGCTTAGAATAATACTATATATAGAAGGAGGATCACTGATAACATTGAAGCCAACTTTGGTTGAGCCCATAATCCACGTTCCAAAAATTTATTTTTGAAATTTGTGACGTCATTACTCTAAACTTATTTTTATTAAATTTTAATTATTGATAGTTAGTTTCGTTTATTATAATATTTTTATTGTGTTTTATCTTATTTTTAGCTTGAAATATGCTGAAAATAATGTTTATTATATCATGCCGAGCAAGGTGAAAAAAATGACGTCAGAGTGAAACTTAAACAATAACCAATGGCAGGGGTTGTCTTCTTGATGTTTGTGAGCGGGCTTTGAATAGTTACTAAAGCATGGCCAACCTTCTCCAGTTTAAATGAAAAAAAAATGAGTGTTAACAATGTTGGCACCCTTAGTTATAGGCTCAACCTCTCAGCTTCAGTCTGTTATCAGTAATTACATGGGATTCCGATTATTCTACTTCTTTATTATTCTAATAAAGAAGGATTCAATATTTATCTGACTGTATATCATTACTTCAGTTGAATTTTTTCTGATATCAGAACGATGATAGGAAAAGTATCATTTTTATATTTTCATGGCACTAAATCAAGCAGTAAGGTTGAAAAGTGCTATTATTATGATAATGCATTAAAATAATTTAAGTAAATTAATTAATTAAAAATACCCATTTTCTATTGTTCATTAGTGTTTCATAGAATATGTCATTCTTAGTCATCATTAAGTGAATGGCAATAGCAGCTTGATAACGAATTGACCAATCAAATTTTTTATATTTACATTTCAAAACGTCAAACATAGTTAAAATTAAATCAGGTTCTTGCGCCATTAGAGTCATTGCCAAATCATTTTCACTTAAGACAGCCACTCCAGAAATAGATAATCTGAACATTAAACCTTCAATGTCATCTTTTAAATGCGCCATGACTAAATCGAACAATCCATAATTAACAAATAACTGAAAATAATAAAAAGATAAGTTATATTTAATAATATATATATAAATGAATAAAAAGTTTGTTTAATATCAAGTATGAAATATCATTATTAAGTACACTCAATAACAAGGTCAAAAGCGAGTAAAACCGTAAGGGTAGGACAAATAAGGGTTACTACATGTAAAGTAACTGATCTATCTGAGCTATTAAAATTCTAAAGCTGTTTTTGGTGAAGAGCTGTTTTATCTACAATAGGGGGTAAGTATTTTTTTTTTATTATAAGTTTATTTTTTTCTTCAGCTCTTATAGAACAGCTTATGCAAACATCACACAGTTTATGGAACAATTTTTGCAATTCTACACCAATTTACCTTACTATAAACAAACTGGAATTAAGAAGATCTGGCAAAGAGTTCACCCTAATTTTAAATCACTGTGATTCTCTTCTATATAGTATTTTCCAAAACTCTTAGAGTTTCATGATTTCTTTATATGTTCTTACTTATTTACTTTACCTATATATAACACATTATTGGGTATTACAAATGATCGTACAAGTAGCGGTCTCAGTGCAGTGACCCTGCAGATGAACTACTTTCTTCTCATTCTACCACCATCTGATAGGCTTGCTACAGTCCAGTGCGTCATATCATCAATCTTATTGTGAACTTATTGAATTAGAGTGATTACAGTCCACCATAAGCCAGTGCACAACAATAATGTGTTACATTTCAGAAAAGATAGAAAGATAATAAGTTTAAGGTATTATTTTAGATATGAATAATATTTCAAAGGTGAAAAGATTGAGTAACACTGGCCCAGGAGGCCTCTGGTTGCTCATTTCTATTGCATTCATATGTCACGCAGGATAGTGGCTTAGCCAGGGAGGCTGATAGGGCTGCAGCCCCCCAAAATGTTTAATCCTCTTTGAACGTCAGAGTACGAAGTTAATAAAATGCTCTAAATAACTTTAGAAATAAATTTACAAGCTGTTTATTGGGTATGGTTTGAGGTTTGATGCATCCTTCATTTTTAAAGACAATTACAGTCAAAGTAATTAGTATAATAGTGCATCCTATTTAGAAGCTTTTATATATCTAACATTTTAAATTTTCCCTGATGCAGGAGGTACTGGGTAAAATTTCCAACTCCAGCTAGAGGCCCACGCTCGGTGCTCACTTAGCATTGCTATATAATGGGTAGCTGCTTATGTGAAGTGGGGAATAACTGGTTGTGTACGTCAATTGTGAGGTTTGTACAGCTGATGATAGATGAAGCAACGCACTAATCCCTATCCATTACACTTACAGCTGTATAAGCCCTTTGGCAGGCCTAGGCCCTACACCCTCCACTGGATGTTGCACCACAGAATTAGTTTTTTTTAGCCCTGGCGCCTGGCCCAATCTTTATTTATAACAAGTCACAAAAAAGCTCTATACCATTATTATTTCATTTCTAAAAATAATTATAATGACGGAATACGGAAATAAATAAATAGTATATTTAATTTCTTCAATACTTTCATACAGTACTTACTTTTAATCCAGAAGGTGAATTCTTAGTCATTTTTAAAATAGTATCGTATGATGTGAACTGAAGCTTTTGCGATTCAATTTCGTCTACATAAGCAATTAACATTTTAATTCCGTTTTCTCCGAGTTTGGTAAATGTTTCAGGAATATTACTAATGTTGTTCAAAATGGTAAAAACTTTTTCATGCAGATCTGGCCATTTGTGTGCCTACAACAAATTAATTTTGTAATTAACTAATTATGGATGTTATAATCAATTTCCAAATAATAAATTAAATATGATAATATGTGGTTCCAGCTATACCATTTAAATAAATAGCCAAGCCGTTTTAAGATAGCAGCCTGAGGGACATTTTTTCGTTTAAAATATTTGCTCTGAAAAAGTCCTCGTTTTTTACTACGGACCCAAAAAAGAACGGTACTTCTTTAGATTGTTACTCCCCTATGTATTTTTAGAATATAAATAGCTTTGACTAAATAACTTAAATAACTATTAAGACAAAGGGACGTTTAGTCCAATCTACTTTGGGACAAAAGAACATTACACTTGTGTTTTTATAAGGGGAGTAACAGTCTAAAGAAGGACATTCCGTACACCTTCTTTACATTATTAATCCCCTCGGTTTTTTTATAAGGGGAGTAAAAATCTAAAGAAGTGCCAAAAAATTCACACATGTGTGACAATAATATATTATATATTAATGAAACTTGAATTTTGAAAACATAATATGTTTTGTGAGGAAACAGATCTCTCACTCAAAAAAGCTGTTTTTAAACTTTGTCAGGTGCGATCAGCTTGCAAATAATTACCTACTACAGATGTTAAAACTGGTCTAGTAAATATAAATTATTTTAAACATATGAATTAATTATTAATACCTCAAGCATCTTTATGAGAACATTTATTCCATTTTGTTCAACAAAAATTTGGCGAAGGGTGGTAATATGATCGTATGAAGTGAAATGGATGATTAAATTAAGAGATCTGTGTTGAACTATAGGATAGTCGCTGTTGAGCAACTGAAATAATGGTACATAATTGAAACCTGGCTGATTTATTACTTTCTCTGCAATCTCTATATCAGCTTTAACTAGATTATGGATAATCTGAAACACGGCAATGATATTTTAAATTATAAATTAGTGAGAAATAATTAAAGATTCATCTCACTTAAATTTTCAAGCAATCAAAGTTAAATATAAATTAACTTTTTCCAAGGTGTTTAATTTATCCATGCGTTTGGTCCAATCCCCTTCCAAATCCATCTATTCCTTAAGTAGGCTCACAGATTCACAAAAAGTTAAAATTTGCTGTGGATCAATACATTTAACTCATCTATGGGAATTAATGACTCATCAAAAGTTTTCCAACCTTAGGGTGCCAAAGGGATCAATTTAGTAGATTAGCTGAAGTTTTTCTGTTTTTCTTACACAACTGACAAATGAGACTTACACTTAAGACTAGCAGCTGAACATGACTTTATCAGTCAACTATTACAAGTCAGAAATCCTGTCTAGATCTATACTAAGTAAATATGAGTTTTAATACTTCAGTTTCCAATAAGTACATTCATATACTTTTGTCCTGAAGTTATAGGAGCATTTGGATTCAGCGCACCAAAAGGGCATATGTATATTACTTAGGATGGGTTAAAGGTTCTAGTCTAGAGCAAGGGAAACAGCATGAACTGTCATACTACTCCATGAGTAGGATTCTTAGATAGCCAGGAATAAGCAAGGTTCGATGTTTTAGATATTTAGATGTACTTATTGCTACTCTCAAGCCTCGATAAACTCCTGCACACATCAGGGTGTTTCTAGGTGAGAATTTAACATTTTCATATAAATAAGATTTCTTATATAATTACAAGGTTACATCCTGTTAAAAATTTAGAATGAAAATTCACATGCCTTTAACTACACCAGAAATTTACTCTTGTAATTTTCCTATCAACTTACCCTCTTATAAGAGAGCCAGCGTGGCCGTGTGGGTTAAATTACTTACCACGTCTGCTCGGCCATCACTGAATCTTGAAGCGGTATGAGATGGGGTTCAATTCCTCGGCGTGACGCTCTTATTTATATGGCTCACAATAGATCACGTCATACTCACTTCGGCGGTACAATGTACAGAGGTATGATGTGTGAAGTGGCTGGAACTCCAGCACAGGTATAGTAAAAAGGACTTAAGTGATGGCCCAATTGCTAGGTTGCAACAAGTGGTTCGTCCAACCCGTCTAATACTAGTACTAGGACCTTACTACTCCATGGCTATTACCCTCTTTGAAGGACCAGGCTTTCAATATAACTTAATACATAAATATAACCCATTTAAAATATAACTTACGAACGAGCCACTTTTTATATAATATATGTTCACCTTTAACACATTGGCTTGAACATCGGGGTCTTTTTGTGTCATACGAGTAAATAACAAATTCATATCACTCTTCTCTGATATTATTCGACAAATATTTTTAACAGCTGTCAAACATGAGAGGCATTTTACACATTGTACTTGAACATCTAATGGTTTCTGAAACATAAAACAATATCTATTTTATATAGAATACTAATAGCTATCCGTTGCAATCATTGCCTAAGCTTGGTAAATATTTAGAGCAGGAGTTGGTAATCTTTTTGTCTTTAAGGGCAAAATACAAGATTTGAAAATCACCTAGGGTGCATATTTTACAGGCAATGCCCTTAGAAAATTTATAATTTTCCAACCTTCAGTCCAGTTAGGGCACATTAAAAATCCACAAGGGGTGCCACAGAGCCAGGTTGCCGACCCCTGCTCTTGAGCCTGTAGTTCCTCATCTCTACCTTTTGGTTGCTGCACAACCAAATTTTATAATGCAAAAAATAACTTAACCCTTAATAACCTAGCGTTGCCATATGGCAATAGCAAAACCCCCTCCCTTTATTATTGTCTGGAGAGGTCCAAGTTAATATTGTACAATTTTAATGTGAATATTATGTCAAAAGAAGGACTAAATTGATTTTTCATCATTAGATTTATTTGTTTTGTGCAACACATATGCGACAAGACAAGTTTAAAAAATGGGTTATTCCAAATTTGTGACACGGAAAGAATTTTAATTTTTTTAATTAATTAAATAATTTTATTATTAGTAATGAAACTATTAGAATAAAGAAGATTAAAAATATAAAATTATTGCTGTTTCACAAAATTTAATTTTTCTGCCCCAAATTGAGTGTCAATTTGAAAGTTGCCATATGGCAACTTACAGCTAGGACATTAGCCTTACAGTTTTTTTTCTAAGTCTTAATTTTATTTAGTCATATTTATACACAAAGTTTTGATGTTTTTTTGCCTAATGTTTAATTTTTTTATTATTTTCTAAATATTTCTCAAGTAGTCTCTAAATCTTGTAATTATTTTTGTTGAATAAGTATAATTAGTTCTCAAATAGTATTGGGCTTTTCTTTTAAAAATAATATTTATATAATAATATCTATTAAGTATTATTCCATATATTTATATGGAATAATACTTACATATTTTTAAAGGTAATAACAAAAACACATGGATAAAACAAAAAATAAAGAAATAATTACATAATTTTACAGATAAACAACATGATACGTAATAGAAATTAATAAAATTTTGAAAAAAAAAATTAAATTTACTTTTTTGTTCCTTTAAATAAATTTAGTATTTTGTTAGTATTATTTGTGCTTTTTTAACCTACAATTTATTTTATATACATTATGGAGAAAAAAAATATTAAAACATTTACTGAAAAAAAAACTGTAGGGCTAATGTCCTAGCGCTGCCATATGGCAACAACCCAAATTTGGGGTAAGACATTTTTTCCAATTTTTTAAAACATTTTTTACATATTAAGGGACCTCTAAACAGACAAAATCCCCAGAAAAAACCAAACAATTCCCCAAAAAAATAATTCGGGCAATTAAGGGTTAACAGGTTTAATGAAATTTTATGCATAAGTGCCATACAATTTCAAAAAAAAAAAAAAATAATAATAACCATCTACATAATTGTAATGGAATTTTATTAAAATCAGGACTAATAAATGCGCCAGGAATATAATCACAATATAATTGACGTAGTTACAAAATTGGGATGAATCTACTATTATGTCCTAGATTTAATTTCACCTTCTCAAGTAGAAATTCCTCTAAACAAAACCTACTAATTTCAACATAAACTCAAAGCAATAATGTATTGCAGTGTAGCATATTGATTTATTTGTAGGCTTACTTCAAATTCTTTTTATTTGCTCTAGAACTTTTTTGATTTTGAGCAGTTAAACAACTGAATATAATTTAGAAATAAATGTATAACTTCTATTAGTACTATGATTCCATATCTAAGTTCATCCAAAAAATGTATTAATATTTTTAGTATTTAAGGTTTGATTTCTTAATACATCATTCTTTTTGAATGCATATCTAGTCTATTTTTTTATAATTAGGGAGTTGAATGTCCCAATGATTTATGCATTACACTATCAACTACTCTTTTTATTATGTAGCCCAACACTTATCACTTATATCACTAATAGAACCATAATTTAACTTTATTCTGATCTGAAGAATGTTATACCTTATTTTATTTTAATTTTAAGAGTCCTGTAATAACCTAATGTTAACCTGAAAACAAAAGAAATAGTACAAATGAAACAAAATTAAGAAGATAGTATTTTCCCTTTCTTAGAATTTTTTTTAAAGCATCAAACTGAAAATTATCCAAAATTTAACCGTGATAAAGATAAAAAAAAAAATATATTAAATAAACCACTAACTGTTTTCAAAAATGTGTAGAGCTGTACAATAAATTCTTCTTCTTCAGTCATTTTGGATAATACAGGCTTAAAATTAAGAAGTTCAGAGAGAAGTTCTAAACTGAATTCTATAACTTCATTTGTACTCTTCTTTTCTTGAATTAGAAATTTTATTTTCTCTAGCAATTCATTATCCAATAATTCTTTTAATTGGTTCTGCCGTACGAAAGGCTTAAGGCCTTTAAGTGCCTGGAAAAATAACAAGTACTGTGCTAATAGAAGTTGAAATACGTAAACTTATATGTTAGAAATATTTTTAACGCTTTTACAGCGGGTGAGAGAGGAACAGTACCGCGGGTTTGGGATCTGTGCCATATTTAATTTTAATTGTCCCTGGTTGCTGCATAGAATTACACTTACACCATTTTTATCCTTACTTCCTTGTGAAAAATTAAAAATATTTTTTATCAACTCACGGCAGCAAAATTAAACATTACTTAACTGGTTTTTAGGCTGGAAAGTACTATTTCGCTGATTTGTCATTAAAATATTAAAAACAAGCAGGAAAGTAATTAGAATAGTCAGGGAAAGTACAATGTTTACTACTGTGTCTCATAACATCTGTTTTGTTTGTGTTTACTTTTATTTTAATTTAGTTTTATTACAAACAATGTTATATTATTAATGTATTAATATGTTTATCTAAGCTTCCATTTTTTATCTAAATAGTGTGAGTAGATAATATATTGTATGCAACAAGGCAGCAAAGGAAACATTTATGCCTCGTGAATTCATTGCCTGCCGAGGCGAAGCCGAGGCAGTCAATAATTAGTTATAATTAAATGTAATAGAAATGGTACAAAAAAATAGCTAATAAATAATAATGAGTCTAAAAAAAAGGGAAAGGATGAGTGAAGAGGAAGGCAGAAATTTGCTGGAGGTACCTGATGTAGAGAACAAGTAAATGGATGAAGAATGAAGAGTTGAATGTGTGTTACCAGGAATCTCTGCTGAATGTCCGGAAGAAAGCAACTTGCCAGAAGTCTGGATGAGAGTCAATAGCTGGTCAGTAAGGTTGAATCAGTAAGGTTGAATCAAACTATCACAAAACTTAACTTGATGGTCCGGTAGACTGATTAATTAATTAATCATTAATTAAGACTGCTCAAAAAAGATAAAGGAAGACTGCAGAAAGGAAAAGAGGTCGAGGAAGGGGTAGAAAGCAAGGCAGGATTAGCAATGGTGGCACTAATTTTAATTAATGACAACACTAGAAATTTCCCGAAACACCGCCAAGCCGATTACAAAAAAGAAAAATTGGACCGATAAATCAAACAAAACTTTTCTCAAATCAATATGCTATTGCATCAGATACAATAGTACAATTTTCACTTCTTAAAAAATGTATACGCCACACTTCAGTCAGCAATAAATGGGTCATAACAAAAAGTACCAAGCGTATTTATGCTGTAATAGGTACTCCTTCAGCCAATCCAACTTATCAGTGAGGCGGCAGAGCACATATAGGAATATGAAATAATAATAATGATTAAAAGAATAACAACGCAACAATGAGACGGTGGAGGATGGGTATCCATCAGCAGACCCCCAAATATGCGATTTTCTGGATCACTTTTGATTATTTTCATCCTTTGATTTTTTTTTTTTACAAAGAAAGCAAGTTTAAGTATTCTAGAGTAGCAATTTTGTAGTTCTTTATATCGTTGGAATCGATTACCCATTTCCGGTGCCTATTTTATTTTATCATACATTCTCATATTTTGTTGTAGCTTTAGTTTTCTCTTTATAAAATAAAATATGAAAACTAATTGTCATATTTTTACCATCATTTTACTAAAATTTAAATATTTGAACTCATATTATAGGTGACAAAATATGAGTATTTAGGGAAGGGGGCTCCCTGATTTTGGGAAAGGGGGGGGGGTGCTCATTACATAATATGGCCCCGCATGGTATGTTTACTCGGGCCGGCTGCTACCTCCCCATCCGCCCCTGTTCACAAGTGTCTCTTTTATTTATTTTTTTTTTCTAGATCCTTAACCCCCCTTTGTACCCTTTGTAGTTACGGTTATAAGTCAAATGTTGGGTCATATTTTGGGTATAACACTTCAGATTACCCATTCCCTGTTTTGATTTGCTTTAATAACATTAGATTTAATCTCCTAAGTGATATCCGGTTGAATTATTAAATGTTCATAAGAAAAAGGAAGGTTATAAGTTGTATATTAATAATATTCATTTATTAAGTTCAATTGAATAATAGAAAGTAGGACCTCATTATGACGTAAATTATAAAAGATATGTAAAAGAATTACAATACACTAAACAATAAAAGTTGCTCATTTTCATCTAGCCTCAGTGCTCACCCCTTGTGCTTACTTCTTTTATGTGCTTTCACCCAGCAAAAAAATAAATTATTTTTCAAAGCAATAATTTTAAGCTATCAACATGAACCAGGAACTTCTTGTTCTAAGTGAATACTTACACATATTTTTCAATTAAACCTATGTTTAAAGTTGTATTTTATTTTATGCTTAATAAACACATTTTATAGCTAACTAGTGTACTTTCATTGATGTATAGTATTAGTTACATGCATTATTATTGGAACGAAGTTCCTTATGGCATGATACAGCATCTGGAGCCCGGGAGTGAATCTGAAAAAACCAACCATCACAAAATCGACCGATGATGATAACTTGAGAAAAAAGATGACTGATTTAGTCGAAATGTGGTAAAAATGTTCATTTTACCAATGCCCAGGACGAGTTCGTTGGACAACAAAGCGTTCGCACACAATGCTCGCGTAAACTTAAGCTTCAAATGTAAACTTGGAATTTTAGGACGGGAAAAATTCTAAAATTCATCTATTCAATGAGACAAACAACTTTTATAAATACATTTTTATAGTAAAGCAAACACCAACACTGCTATGATGTGTTAAAAATAGCTAAATTTATTAAAGCAAATCTACTAAACCTTTAAAATAAAAAAAAATAATGTTTTTACCAATATCTTACGTTCTAATATAATGATTTTAATAAAAAAAAAAACTTCATACACTTATATCATATACTTAGCAGTGTGATTTTATAAAGGGTGTAATTATTTGTTATTAACTGGGACTTTCATTAATACAGACAATCTTTAGCCACTAATAGCCTATTATAATGTGGTTTTACTGTATAAAATTATTTTTAGATATTAAGGTTTAAATTTATTGCTCTGCTTTTTTTAACTTGAGAAACACATTTTTAAGGCTGCTGAATATATGTGTCATTGAAAATTGTAAAACTTTAATATTTATTTTATCTATTATTTTTTCTCGACTGGCCAAAAACATTTTGGCTCCATACTTTAGTTTACTAAGTCTTAGTAAATCAACTCCATAATACAATCCATTTTCTTACCCTAGTTTATTTTCTTTAATAGCCTTCAATTTTATCTCCTTGGTGATAATACTTAGGTGAAGATTTAATTGCTTCTTAGGGTAATGGAGGGTTATAAATTTAACTAAATGTATAGTTTAAAAGGTACTCTTATAGAAAAGGGCCCCCCTTTTTGTTTTTTATACGGAAGAGTTTATATCCCTTAGTCTAACTACCTATTAAGAAAAAGGGATATTCAGTCCAATATGCTTTGGGACAAAGGAATATCACACTTTTGCATAAAAAAAAGTGTGAATTCGGTTGTCAGAAGGTATATTAGATTAAAAAAAAGTGGGGGGCCCTTTTCTATAAAAGTGCCGTTTAAAACTATAAACTATGTAGTTTAAGTTATAAACGAAGGCATTTTTATGTCATTTATACGAGAAAGCTTTTCTGAGTAATATTTCTAAAGTTAAATTTAATTTGTACTCATGCTGCCTGGGAATGTTGATGTACCTTGGGTACAATCAAGATATAATCAATACCACATACAGATTTAGTGGAATAAGTGTTGATTTTGTAACAGCGCTGAAAAATAGAAAAATGGGGGTAGGGAGCCAATAAGAGCTTAGGATCTTCAAAATCCTGACCTCTCATTGGCTCTCTGCCGCATTTTTTTTATTTCCCCGTGCTGTCATAAAATCAACACTCATTCCACACAAACTGTAGACAAGGCAGTCAGAATGAAAATACTGCTATCTCAAGGGTAATAATAAAGCCTTATAAGGAGACCATTATCTATAGTTATTTCTAAAAAATAATAATATATTCCAATAGGTTCAAAATAGCCAATCTCTTCTCCCATGCCCATACATGTAAATGTCTATAACCAAATCTGGCGTATTTTTCAACTACCTGAACCAACTGCACTCAAAGTTAGATATACTGGCACTCATTTACTTGGATACCCATCCAAAATAACTTTAATGTGTAAATATTTCCTTGTATTAATAGTTATTTAAACTAAGTGATATTATCACCTTTATACACAGAAGTTTGATGTTCCTTCGCCCCAAAGTTTTTTTAGACTAAATATCCCTTTGTCTTAATAGTAATTTAGACAAATAATTATTTATAAGTGTCAAACAAATATAGGCCAAGTAAATGTTTGCCACATGGATCCTAATTTACTTGGTTATCCACCTCTGGGCGGGTAATCAAGTAAATTAGTAACGATATATTCTACTAACCACTAGATAACCAATTATTAAAAACTACTCTTTAGTCTACATTTCAAGGATGTTAGAATAATTAGTTGATAAATTTACTTTTTTAAAAAAGTATGTGGACCCTTATCCAAACTAATTCAATTAGGTTAGAAGAAACAGTTTAAAATAATGTAACTTATTCTTGAATAAAAAATTAATTCAATTAATTATATTGGTTAAATACCTGTAAGATACGACCAAAGTTTGTTTCACTTAATACTTTAATAAGCATTAATGGATTTGTGAAGTCAAATGGTATTTCTTCTTCTTTAGCTGGAGATACCTTACCTCCTTTTCCACTCTTCATTCTCACTTAACAGTTGTAATACAAGAATAAGACAAACTTTTCAAATTCTGATTTATAACAAATAAATAAAATTGGGAATGTTTATTAATAATTTGTAACAGGTGTTTTGGAAAGTGATAGAGCTTTTTCAGAAAGGTGTAATTAAAGTAAAAAAAAAATAATAGAACATAATTGAAGTAAATTGATTTTTTACTACCTAAAGGCCAATTTTCACAGTAAAATTAGGTCGGTTGTACAAAAAATTGCGATATGTGAGGGCTGGCCTTGCAACCAATTTTCAGGTTTCTACCTGAAAATTTTAACTAAAAGAACTATTGTAACTAGAAGAAAATTCTAACTATATGTATTGCAAACCTGTTGAACTGTGTATGGGTGAGTTGATCGTCTTTGAAATCAACATTAGTCTGTATCAGCCCTAAGATTTGAAGATCTATAATTAAACAAATGCTTGTGAAACTTTTTAGTTTATTGTCAAGTTGTTCAACTTGGTAGTAGAACCATTTACCATGTATGGGACCATTAAAAGTATTGATATTATATTTGATAAGGTATTTTATTGTTTTTATTTTTTTCCAATTCTCGTCTTTTTTGTCCGCTCATAGTGGACAAAAAAAATATGACTGTTTCTATAAAATTCCATGATTTTCCACCCCACTCAAGACCCAGCATCTGATTCTGTTTTGTTAATATTAGTTAAAAATTGCTTATTAACGTTTAAGGATATATTTTATTTTCTGTGTAAAAACACATGTTATAGCTGACTACTGTACTTTCATTGATACGCACTTATGCAATATTATTCAAAATAATTATTTGTTAGATAATGGACTTTCATAATAGCAGACAACCCTCAACCCTATTAGTCCGTTATAGTGAAGCTCTGCCGTATGTAAATTTGAGGGAAGGAAATTCATGTTGAGGCGTTAGTGAATCCATCAACTTAAATGTTTTAAAACAATATAAATTCCAAATACTCGGAGCTAAAGCTTACAAGACTATTGGTTTGGTATTAGAAGGACACAGAAACCTACCTTCAGATCGGATATCCGAATCTGATATCTTTCTTTGCTGTAGTCTCAAAAGAGAGCACAATTAAGGGCATCCTCTAGAAGGTGCTCCCTTGATGTTAAAACTCATTTAAACCAATGAAAAGATTATTGAACTTTCTCACTCTGAATAAGAAAGCATTTATACACAATTATGCAGAAAAAGAGCTGACTTGAGTCTAAAATCATTTCATTGCTAACCAGTGTGAGTGAAGAAGTATGGATGCAAGAATTGTCAAAAGTGTCAAATAGCAAAAATTAATAAACCAACGCTGATTATTAGAAACTAGCACCAGTTTTTTTTAACTAATTTGAGAAAGTGTCATGTTGTCAAAAACCCAAGCTCCCATTATCTCAGATTATTTAGTGCCATCTGTTCAATTTTTTATAAAAAAAAAATCTCTTTTGGCTTAGCTCAGACAGCCAAACATAGCGAAAGTCCGCCGGAAAAAACTACTTTATAGATTATTAATAAAATAAAAAATGTCTCTACATCAAAAGTGACTTTATTGTAAAAAAATGAAGGAGTTGAGAAAGAAGACAAATTGGAAGATTCAGATGTCTATTATAAGATTTAAATTCAGACTCGTCATATTTAAAGCTGTGTCACGATGTTTTAATTCCTACACTGAATCTTTCTCTTTTCCGGATTATTTTAACTCACTAGCACTATAAATTACCACTAGTAGTTTTAAGCTGGCATTGTAATTTTTATTTTATTTTTTATTTTTGCCATCTTCTTTTTGGCAGAGACTTTCTTTATTTTTAATTATATTATGATCCCAGTAGCCATACATATATATCCTTCATTGAAATTTGAAATCAGTTTAAGATTCATGTATTCAGAGTGCAATAGATGTTTTAACATCCAGAACTGTTTTCAAACATCAATAAACTCTCATACAATTGTAGTTGGAAATGAAATACAGAAAATTCATACAATTCTTCATCAAAGTCAGAACTTTTTTCTAATGTTCTTTCTATGCTGATGAAAGAATATTCATTGAAATGTGACATAAATGAAAAATTATACGAATGAACCGTATTTTTATTTATAATTATACATATTTATATTTTCTTTGTAATAAGATGTCTCATAAAAAATCCAAAAATTTACAAATTCATTTGCAACATCTCTAGACTAGGACAGAACAATAAAAATTCAATTCTAAATTGTGCATTTTTTAAATTGCTGAACTACAAAAGGTTCAATAGATTTAAAAATTTCACAAATCAGAATTAAATCCTAACATCCTTATCAATTATGAAAATGAAATACATAAATTTTTAGATTTCTTTTTTTTTCTATTAATTTATTTTAAAAAAAAAGTAGAATTAAAAAAATAAGACACACCTAATATTTTTCTTAATGTAAGCTTGAAATGTGTATCTTGAAAATATTCTTCTAGGAACCAATCATAATAAAACAGTTTTGTTGTATTGATTTTTTTTTTTTTTTTTAAATTTTACTATTAAAAAAGAATTAAATAATTATTCAAAAGTTTCACGTTTACAAAAAGTTTGATTTCTTATTCCTTTTTCAAAAGGTAAAAATAAAAAAGACAATAAAATAGAACTTAGCTAACAAGGTCACAGCAAATATACATATAAAATCATTTTTCTTTTTTTTTCTTTTTTTCTTAAAAAAAAAATTAAATAAAATTATTTACAAGAAGTCGTCATAATAAATTACACGAAAAACAAAAATAAAAATTAGAAAAAATATATATAAATTAACTTTAGGATTTGTGAACATTTTTTTTTTTTTTTCTTCTTATTTTTTGTGCTTTGATTGCTCCATTGAAGGCACCTATAAAAAAAGAAAAATAAGAAATTATTAGATTGATAATAATTATTATATATTTCAGTTTTAAATTCTTTTACACTCCAGTATCAATCAATACAATTTACATTAGCGGACAGAGAGATCTACACTTAAAAAACACTTTTGGGTTGATTATCATCAATTCTTTATAGTCCCGATGAAGGCGATATTAGGTTATTACAAGACAGGAAATCAGCCTATTTTTACATTTCCTCAATGGATCATCAGTCTGAAACAATGTCTCACCTCTCTGGGATTTGAACTCTAGACCGTTTAAGAACTAACTGTCTTTTTTATAATTTTTTCAAAAAATATTGCATACATTATTTTTATTTATTTTATTTCATTTTTTGAATGTTATGTTGGTATTTTGACAGATATAAACAAACTTTGACGTTTAAAAAAAATATAGCACTAATTAATAATTATGTTCGCTTATAACTTTTAAACTAATTAATGGAATTTCATCGGCTTTTTTATTATATTTGTTTCTTATTTTTTACCGGTTCCAACAATATGCTATACGTCAAAAACGTATTTATATTTTCGGTATTTTTAAATTTCAAAATTCAAAAATCGATAACTTCATATTGGTGGCCAATATCAAAATTAAATTTGGTGGATTTGTTTGTCATACAGAGAGGTACATTCGTGGCAAATTTCAACTCAATCTGACTACTTTTCAATTTTTTGCTATTTTTTTTAAATTTTGCTGATTCAGCAAACTGGGTTCAAGATAGCGGAAAATGTTGATTTTCCGGGCAGCACAACTAGAAGAAGTAAGAGGACTGATTTTTCTGCTAAGTTTCAAATCTCTAGGTTAAATAACCTGGATGCTACAATGATAACACACATACAGACGTCCACTCAGACCAGAAACCACTCAGGAGGTCTTAAAAACACCCAAAACGGATAATTCAGTTAAAATCTCAAAAAAGAATAAAAATAAATATTAGGTGAAAATAACTTTTCCTAACATAGTTGAAGAAAAGTAAAAAATAGCTGTTTTGAGTAAAGAAATAGATAGTGCATTTAATACTAATCAGATTCAATAGTAACAATACATTACACCACAGTTTTTTTACACTTTCTTTTTGTTTAATTGAAAGTATAATGATATTAAAAAAAACTTACATTATGTTTTAATCCCTTCGTCGTCGTGAGACTTAGTTTTAGAGTTTTTATGATTGTCAGTATGCGATATGCTAAGCCAGTGTTCTTTATTTTTCTGAACTCCTTCGACTAGAGGTTTCAGGTCAGGGGTGAGTTCAGCAAAAGCCTGTAATTAATTAAAAATAGAATAATCGGTGCAATAGATAATCTGAGTCAGAGTAAGAGTACTTAATAATAAATATAAATATAATTTACAATAAGTATAAGTTTCTTTTTGTTTTTTTTGTTTTTTTTTAAATCAATATTATGTAATCTACAATAAATGGGAGAAATATAAGACGGATAACAGAAATGCAAATGGGTTCTAAATTATATATATCTATAGCATTAAATTAATGTTCAATAGCCCAAAATGCTTTCAAAACTCTTTAAAAAAAAAAAAAAAAAATGCAAATAATCTTTTCATTAGCAAAATTGAAATAAGAAAATTACCTTATTTTTTTATAAAAACTACAGTAAAAAAAACAAAAATATATATATATATATTATACGTATATCATAATGGTCCTACATCTCAATTTTCTCAAAATTAGTAAGGTTACATGTTAAAGTATAATAATAATACGATATGTTTATAAATACACATAACATTTCTATGAAAAAATATTCATCTTTGCAACTGGAGGTGCAATAACGTAAATAATAATATCATATATATAAAAAAAAAAAATAATAATAATAAATAAGAGGTTATTGCAATAAAAATATATTATGAAGAACTTACTTCATAAATAGGAAGACAAATGGAATCGATGAAGCTCACTTGCATGAGTGGTAACTGATCTTCCTTTTCTCTGTTCATAAGATCCTGCAAAAGAAATTTAATATAAATTAATTTAGACAAATAAATTTTATGATGTTTAAGAATATAGATTGATTAATTAATTAATTAAAATTAAAAAAATGAAAATAAGACAAATTAATATAAAAGATGTCATGTGTGTAAAGATATCAAGTGTTTTAATGCTTTAGAAGGTTATTAATATTAGTTTAAAAAAAAATAAAAAATACAACTAAGCCAATGGAAAAAACAGCAATCTATAATAATTATCATAAAACATAGATGAATAAATTAAATGTAAATCATATTATTTTTATAAACCCACTTTTAATTTAAAAAAAAAAAAAAAAAAAAAAGTATTAAATATGATCTATTTCTAAAGATTTGGAGAAATCATAATTATTACTACCAAAATTATAATTTTTTCATATAAATACAATTATTTTGTTACACTTACAATAGGGGTAATTTTCAGTTCATGTCTTTCGAGATCACCCTGTTCAAAAAATTCACTAGACACTAATTCAGCAACCTAAAACAAAAAACAAGAAATCATAAGTCAATATAAATAATTCTAGTAAGGTTCATACCTTTGGATTCTTAAGCCAAGAGGTGTCTTATTAGTTTTTTTTAAAAAATGAACATTTATTGTAATATTTTTTAATTTTTAAATTTAACACATGAACATGAAGGTTTATAATAAGAAGATTTAAACTAAGTTTTACTTACAAAAAAAAGCAAATATAGCCCAATAGTAAATAACTTTATTTCCTCTTGTGGTTTGAATATTTAAGTATTATTTATCATGGAAGGTAATAAGAATATCAATATTTTTAAAAATAATTTGAACTCCATTAATACACTTTTTGATGATAATAGCTAAATAAGATTTATCATAAAACTTACCCTTTTCTCAACAGGCCAAGGTTTAGTAATAGCAGCAAGATCACAAACAGTCATAAGCATGGCTCTTAAGAGATCTCTGTGGTCGTCTCTCTCCCATCTATAGCTTTTAGTTCTAACTAAGTGTAGGAATGTACCTCGCTTCCTTTAAACAAATAACATTAGAACCATTAATACATAGACAACAATGAAATAATGATTTGGATTAATTACTTCCAACCGGAAATTGCTTGTATTTTTTTAATATTTGAAATAATCTAGAATTACCTGAAGTAAACGGCTAAATCCGTGGAAAGGATGGCATCTTCTAATACTTTGACTACTTTTGAGTATTCTTCTGGAGATAAATTACTCAATATTTGATTACCCTGGAAAAATTAATAAGTCCAGTAAGAAAATGAAAATATGAAAAAATAAATAATAATAATATTAAATATTAATAAATAACAAATGTATATTACCGGACTGTTTAAAATCATGATGCATTGGTCAAAGTGATGATGTTCCATCGTTGAAGTGGAATAAAGCTGAGCCAAAGGAGACGAGGCTCTGAAAAATATTTAAAAAATACCATTGACACAAGAACTACAGGGTTCAGAACACATATCCATTAATAATACTTAACAATATAATGCTTTAATTAAACATTAAACAAATCACTCGTTAGAAAAGGATCTATTTACTTAAACTGCAGGGGAACCAAAATTATTAAACAAAACTGCATCAATGCCAGTTTAGGTTTTGCAATTGAGTTAAATATACATTTTAACTTATCAATTCAAAATGACTTTAAGAATTTAGTTGCAAGGCTACTGCTTTTATTTCAATACTTTTCATTTTTGATCCTTTATTTTCTAAGGTATTAAATACTAAATTATACATGTTATCAAATATCCTATTAATTAATAACTAAAAAAAAAAAAAAAATCAAATGAGTTATTATCTCTTCATAAGTAAGCTATGAGTTTAAGCTGTTTGATTAATAAATAAAAAGAAAAAAAAATCATACTTGATTTGAAATGAGTTATTGGTCCCTCTATGATCCAGATCATGACATAAGCAGGCTATGAGAAGAGCTAAACATTCTATATCTCCAAACACCTTCCACCATTGTGTTGCCTAAAAAGGAATTAAATAAAAAAAATAATATAAATAATAGGAATTCAAATTATAAGTCCATACAAATAATTCTAGTACATAAATTCTCAAGTCAGAGGTGCCTTCTTTCCTCTGTCAGGAATCAAGAAGCTTTATTGGTTACAAAAAAAAAAATCTTAGTGATCATTTATTGAAATAAATTTTGTATTTTTTAATTTTCATACATGTACAAATCTATTACGATTATTATCCATCCTCCCAAAGTGGGTCTCCAGTAGAACAAAATAAAAAGAAAAGTTCACATTTCCCATAAAATATAAGACGAATATATTTGATCATTTCTAAATTTTTATATTATAAAAAAATAATTAAATTTAATTTTAAATTCAAAGTTTTAGTGTGGGTCGTTAAAGGGTTGTAAAACAAAACATGTTTATACTTTTGTCAGTGTATAAAATTGGCTATGTTTCGCCTCTCTACGAGTCATTTAAACTTTATACAAGTTTGTTGGGTAACATAATCTTAACAACAAATAAAACTTTAAATATACAGGTAAAATATGAAAGATGTAATAAAACAAGAAACATACCGGGATTACGACGTTATTTACATTTTATAGTAAAAGTGTCATAGTCTTCTGATTTAATTAGATTTGTCAATGATGTGCAAATCCCCCTACTGCTTTCCATTTCATCTAATTATATTAGAAGATTCACCCCCCCCCCCCCCCCCCCCAGAACCCTTTGAATCAACTAAAAATGGGACACATAAAAGAAACTATTTAATTTTAAAGATTCCTTAAATATGTAAAATCATTTTGGAAGTTTAACTAATCAGAAATACTATTTTTTAAAAAGTTCTTGAAGAATCAATTCTACTTACTGTAATAATTGCAAACATCATTTGGGCAACATTAAAAGCATGCCGCCAATTGTGGTAGGTAACATTGCGGTAATTCTTCTTAACTGAGAGGAGCCACCGACACAGAACATCATAGTCTATATTAAACCTTTCAACTAGATCCAGATCTAGAAACATCCGTAAGCACGCCTAAAACCAAAATATTTCAAAATAATTTCCTTTGAAAAAGAGTATAAATTATGAAAATTAACCTCTTAGTTACTTTTATATAACAAAGGAATGAAAGTAACTATTTATTATTCTCAAGTAAAATAAATGATTTACAGTTTTAGATAAATCTTATGGCAAACATCAATTTAGTATAACTATTTCCACAAAGGCTACCACAAAATAACCTTCTTAGTAACAAAAGAAGAAGTCACTTACCGTTAGCGTAGCTTCATCGCTAAAATTAATGTCATCGAACGCGAAGTCCTGAAGGAGCAGCTTTTGAGCTGAAGGAACTTTAAGACACTGCAACATTGAAATAGTAACAGTAAGTAAGTTATGAGTGGAAATATAAATACATATGTAAGAAAATATAAAAAAAAAAAAGTTAAAGAATAAATAATTACCTTTAACCTGACAGCATCATCTAAGGATGCCGAGGCATGGTAACTAAGCACATCTAAGGTAACACTCTGTTTAGCCATTGCTATCACAGCCTTCTCATACCTGTAAACAAAATAAGTAATATAATAACTCGTATGTCTAAACACCAGAGGTTAGTTCATATCCCAGAGAGGTGAGACATATTTTACACAGATAATCTCATCAAGTAGATGAGTAAAGTGGCCTGATCCCCGCCAAAAAAAAAACATAAGGCAAGATTTTTGTAATAATGGCACTTCGCAATTTTAAATATTGGAAAATCTTTCAATGCAATCAATCAATAGATCATATTAACCTTTGTGATTAATTATTTACAGATTACTGATAGTGGCTTAAAGGAGAGCACCTTGTGTAAGCCTATCTAACACGGTTGGATTAGCCTATATGGGGCATCATGTATAGAAATGCAAAAACTAACAAATATAATGCATACATGATTAAAGTGTTTCTTATATATTGATATAAATTGCATTATTTATGTATTCTTTTCCATTTCATACTCTCTTGAAAAACCAGATACGCTACATCGAAGCCCAGGTAATCTACAACAGATACATACGCCCAAAATTCCCCAAAATTGACCTGTATACTTCGGTGTCTAAACATAGAGGACTAAAGATGGAAATTGTATTAAGAGAAAACTTATGAAATGAAGAAGAATCCATAATTGGTGCATTTTTTTTATCAATATATAGAAAAGACTTTAATTATATGTGTCAGTTTTTTTTCATTTCTATACATGATGCCCCGTATAGGATAGTTCAACCGACAATCACCATGAACAGTTTAAATTCTTTTTTTACTGAATTAAAATGTTTACTGATTCTATTCATGCTTTTTTATTATTATTATTTTTTTAATTTAATTTAATTTTTTTGTTCTTTCTTTTACTCAACACATCAATTTTAACTCGCAAGAGTCCTCTGTGTTTAGACCTAGATTTCAGGTGTTTGAGTTACGAGTCTCCTAACCACTCAGCTACTCCGGTCCACTTAATTAATATAAATTAAAAAAAGTAATCTGAGTAACTTACATGTGAGTGTTGTGAATTCCCATACCGCAGAATATCGCAAAGGCTTCAACAAAATTCTCGTCATTTTTCGTAAACGGCAAATTGTTGAACTTATTGATTAACTGAAATAAAAATTTATTTTTATAATCACAATTTTTATACAAATACCAACAGAAATGCAAAGGATTAAAGAAAAACAAAACATTATACCCCCCCCCCCCCCCAAAAAAAAAGTTCTAATATTAAAATTACTCTTTATAATAGTTAAATTATAATTTAATGGAAAAAAATTCAAATAAATACCTGAATTACACCAATAATGTCACTAGAGGAATTTTTAATAGGCATACAGAGAACGTTTTTATGCCTGAAACCCGTGGCATCATCTACAGATGGGTCAAACCTTGAATCGTCATAGGCATTTGGAATATTCACAGTCTGTACAAAACAAAATAGTTTAGTTAATACAAAAAATAAAATAAAACAAGGAAAGTGTAAACCTTATTAGAATAAA
This sequence comes from Gerris lacustris, assembly GCA_951217055.1. Taxonomy (NCBI): domain Eukaryota; kingdom Metazoa; phylum Arthropoda; class Insecta; order Hemiptera; family Gerridae; genus Gerris; species Gerris lacustris. The sequence goes on along the minus strand of OX578282.1, from coordinate 57,601,553 downwards.
GGCTTAAATTAAATTAAAGACTATGAACAAAATTTTGGGTTTTACAATCGGTCATCTTGATGCAAGATGACAGCCATTTATATGTGAAATTTGACGATATCTCCAAAACTAATTGTACCAGAACCTTAAAATTTTTATGCTAGCTTCCTTTTTTGACCTAAACAGGTTTCAAATGTATACAAAATTTATATCTCCTCAACTAATTGCACTAGAGCAGTGATGGCAAACCTTTTGAGCTCAGTGTGACAAAATTGTATCACATCTAGAAATATCAGTAATTGTTTGATATTTTTAGCTCTAGTAAAAAAAAGAGCAAACCTTAAAATTTTGACGTTAGCATACTTTTATGTCACAAGCAAATTTTAAATGGGTTTTCCAATTGGTCATTTTGAATCAAGATTCTTTCAGTCAACATAGCAGTAGAAAAACAACAATATTAGTCTCAAACAGACACAGAATTGAATTAATGATTATAATAAAAGAAAGTTAATTACCTCACCAGTTGTAGCAACATAACCCGTAACTCCAATATTAATAGGAAACCGACTTTCAAATGGACTGAAAGAATAAAAACAAAACACATAATGTTAAAAATAATTCAATTATAAAAGTATAATTGTACATTTAAACACTTCTACAAATATCTAAATATAATCATTTATATAATCGAGAGTCTCGACGAGGATAACAATGCACCTCAGAATGATTTATTATTGCTAAGCTAAGGCAACAACATTTATTCCAATAAAAATAAAAGTTTGTATTGATTTGTTGGTCTTCAAATAGATATAATAACTTATCTAAATAGATATCTAAATTATTTTACTTTTTTCTAATTATAAAATTATGCCCGTTGCCACGGGCCTAACAGCTTGTGGGTCATTCCATGCCAAATCACCCAATTTCAGAAAATTTTCTGCTTCAATGTCATGGATTTTTCTGATTTTTTTTTCTAGCAAACAACTCTATGAATGAAGCCCAAAATATTTTTTTTTAGATTTTTTACTTGAAAATTGTACCCGCAAGAATTTTTTGAACATTTTGATTTTTCCCCGAATTCGGTGTTCCGGGGTTACGACTTATTTCACTAAAATCTTAATAACTCCCGTGTTTTTTATGATATCATTACCATATTGGTATCAAATTAAAGCTAAATGTTTACTCTTTAAGAAAATATTAAGACATATTAAATTTTTATTTTTTTAAATTTTGTTTTCTTGCCCTAAATGTTGAAATTAAGGTTGTATATATGTCATACGATATCTCAGAAGGACCAAAAAATTAACAGTTGTTATTTTTTTAACAAATCCTCCTAACCTACTAGTTAATACAGAAAAAAAATCAAGAGGGTGTTCTTTTTAGTTTTTAAATTATAATTTTTTAAAGTTCTCCCGTTTTTATGCTTTTTTCGTTCTTGCCGGCAGTCATAAAAATAAAATTATTTGCTTAATTAAACATATTTTCTATTATATGCCATGGAATACATTAGTTTAATCATTAAAATACATCTATATAAAATACAATAATCTAAAAAAAAAATAAAAAAATATATATATATACTTACGTCTCCGGATCTACTTACCTATAGGTGTAATTGCAAAAAGAAATAATATTTCGAAAAAAAGTCATTCTTTATAAAGTCTCCTGTATGTTTTGGAATGAAGATCTATCGCATCAAACATTTGGTACCATGCACCCTGTACCCAAAAGGTACAAATTTCTGAAATTGGTCAAGTGAGAAGTGGTCTTATTTTTGATTTTTCGAGAAAATGTTATTCTTTATAAAAATAAATATTTTCTATTTTAAGATGATTTTTGATATAAAAAATTTGAAATGGATGTCAAAAATCCCCCCCCCCCCTTTAATATTGAAAAATATTGAAAGTTGTGACTTTAATGTCTGTCGTCTGAATGTCTGTCTGTCGTCTGTGCATACTCCTAGAGCCTAAACTACTGGGCCGATTTTGACAAAAGTTGGCTTACATGTTCAGAAAAATAGTATATATCTTAGAATAGAAAATACTTATTTTTATAAAGAATAACATTTTCTAGAAAAATCAAAAATAAGACCACTTCTCTCTTGACCAATTTCAGAAATTTGTACCTTTTGGGTACAGGGTGCATGGTACGAAATTTTTGATGCGATAGATCTTCATTCCAAAACATGCAGGAGACTTTATAAAGAATGACTTTTTTTCGAAATATTATTTCTTTTTGCATTTACACCTATAGGTAAGTAGATCCGGAGGCACCCTGTATATAATATATAATTTTTTTATTTTATTTTTTTATTTTTTTTTAGATTATTGTATTTTATATAGATGTATTTTAATGATTAAACTAATGTATTCTATAGCAAATAATTGAAAATATGTTTAATTAAGGAAATTATTTTATTTTTATGAGTGCCGGCAAGAACGAAAAAAGCATAAAAACGGGAGAACTTTAAAAAATTATAATTTAAAAACTAAAAAGAACACCCTCTTGATTTTTTTTCTGTATTAACTAGTTGGTTAGGAGGCTTTGTTAAAAAATTAACAACTGTTAATTTTTTGGTCCTTCTGAGATATCGTATGACATATATACAACCTTAATTTCAACATTTAGGGCAAGAAAACAAAATTTAAAAAAATAAAAATTTAATATGTCTTAATATTTTCTTAAAGAGTAAACATTTAGCTTTAATTTGATACCAATATGGTGATGATATCATAAAAAACATTGGAGTTATTAAGATTTTAGTGAAATAAGTCGTAACCCCGGAACACCAAATTCGGGGAAAAATCAAAATGTTCAAAAATTTCTTGCGGGTACAATTTTCAAGTAAAAAATCTAAAAAAAATATTTTGGGCTTCTTTCATAGAGGTCTTTGCTAGAAAAAAAAATCAGAAAAATCCATGATATTGAAGCAGGAGGCTTAGGTGATTTGGCATGGAATGACCCTTGTAATATATAAAGGAAGTGAAATGAAAATAAACAAATTGAAGCTAGATAAACATGATTCATGTAAAATTAAGAACATATTTATTTTATTATCATTCTTATCTTTCATAAACATCATGGAGGATAAATTTAAAAAAATAATTATGTTATATTAAAAGTAAATAAAACGGATTTTATTATTCTATCTTTGAACAATAAAAAAATAAAGATTTAAAGCTAAAAGATAAAACTAACTTCAGTTATTATAAAATAATTATGCTTAAAGAATAATAATAATAAAAAATAAAATAAGAAATAAGCCAACTTTATATGAATATTAACTGTAATTAAAACAAAGTAAAACCAGCGGGATTATGAAACTTGTTAATACAATCATTTAAAATTTAAATGAACTTGGAGCGATGAAGCCAAGATAATTTATTCCACTCATAAATTTTAGGGATAAACATGCAGACAGTTTGTTGTGATAGTAAATCACAACCTATGTATTTTTTAATTTAAATTTTTTATCATGTGTGTAGATAATAAGTAAATTATGTATTATTATAAAATTAATAGAAATTCAACTAAATACATAGTAATACATTAATACATAATCAGAATATCCAGAAAAACCTCAACTTACTAAATAAATTTTCTTTTAAAAAAAAAAAAAAAAAAAAAAAAAAAAAAAAAATGTATACATTATTTGAATTACTAATATCAAATAAGCATTAATTTTTAAAACATTGTTAGTTTAAAAAGTAAATAAATATGTACAAAAGTTGAAGAGTAATTCTTACTAATTTGCACCTTCGACAATTCTGGTTTACTTGTTAATGGATCATAAAAGGTGAGTAAAATTAACTTAGCTATTGGTTAATTTAATGAAGGATGTATTTCACCCATTACGAGCATCATCAGGCCTGGAGTCCATAATTAAGTGGGACATAGATGATCTGAAGATCATGTTAAATTATTTATATTGTAATTCAAATGGTTAATAAAATATTATGTAAAATTCTAACTTAATTACAGACTGCAGGTCTGATGTTGTCTGTAATAGGTTAAATATAAACTTTTTTATAATTAATTAATTTTACTCACCTTTTATATTAACAAGTAATATGTACAAAAGGTTGGCAGCATAATTGCAATTTAACATAAAATAATACTGCCAGATTAATCAAATTAAATGTAATGAACATCTTCTTTTACTTTATATTTCACACTTCGTAATTTTTGAGTATACACCTGCATACTTACACATTAATTTGTATATGTTTAATACTAATGTTACTTTTATTATTGATATACATATACTTTTTTTTTGTTAGTTACAATAAGTTAAAAAAAAAAAAATCAGCCATTTTCATTTTTTCAGACTATATTATAAATGTGCATAAAGAGAGGTGGTTAGAGGTAGTGCTGGTAGAGTTACAAATAAGATGTGGGAATAGTCTAAATTTGTAAGTCGAGGTTTGTCAATATTCTGTACATAATAATATTACAATGTAGACATTCCTAATAATAGCAAATAAGTGTAGGGGAAAAATTATATAGAATATATTTCTTCATAAATTACTTAATGATAAAAGTAAATAAGTTTTTTTTTTAAATATATTTTTCCAAACATGTAGCAGCAAGTAACTATTCTATTTGAATTATTGTAAAAATGTTAAAAGTGTTATTCATGTGTGTAGTTTTAAGAGATTATTTTATTTTGAAGGGAAGTCAAAAAGTGATTGTTTGAATCTGCTAAGAGATGCTATTAATTGTATAGAATAGCACTGTCTGGTCGTTTTAATTACATTTCATATTGATGTCACCTTGTTCTCTCTTGGGAGTCTTCCTGTACGAGGTCTGAAGCTTCGAAATCAAACACTCTTGAAAAACTTCCCAAATTCGGCTTGTGAAGAAGTAACACCTGGACCAAAACATACAAAAACACAATATTATTATACAAATTAAAATCATTCTAATCATAAAAAGCAAGAGAAATTAAAAAGGCAACATCATGAGGGTTCTCACAGAATTTTATAAGAGTACCGTAAAACTCGGATTATCAGTTATAAGTGTTAATGATAACATCGATATAAGCTTTGTACAGTATTAATAGGTGGTAGTCCAGTAATTACCATCATAAGAAGCAAATAAATAAATAAAAATAACTAAATAAGTAATAAATAAAAATAACTAAATAAGTACAAAAAAATAATAAGTAAATAAATAAAAAAATTAAAATGAATTATTGCAAGTATAAGGAACCATAAAATTGATTAAGTGAAATGAATAATTCAAATCTGGATACTTAATAAATCACATTGCCGCTGTCTCATGTGTCAAGGGGGTTGTTTGGGAATCGTTGGGAAGTGAATAGTTGTACAAGAGGTCTAGGATAGTAATAAGGACTCCAAGAATGTGTGATAGCGGGAAATGGATAGAATTTGAACAAATAGAACATTGAGGTCATTGTGGAGGGTGATGTTGGACACAGAGAAGATCTCATTAGTGATTTTTCTAATGATTTTGGATTGCATGGTTTAGAAATCTGATTATACAGACCCACCTTGGCCCTGAGAGTTTTTCTATACTTTTATTCTAGCCAAAACTTTAATAAAGTTAGATTACTCTTAACTGCTTATTTATGTATTTTATATTATTTTTTTTACATCCTTATCAACATAGAAAAAGGTTATAAAAAATTAAAGTGATCATAAACTTAACACATAAATTTATCCAATTATTAGAGACAAATATTAATCACCTTTTTATGTAATCAAGGAAAGCACCCCGTTAAGCATCGTAATTAGAGGTAGATCCTCTTTTGACAGATCTATTTATGTAGTACAAATTTATGGAACATTGATTACTTATTATACTAAGATAGTTATAATAAAAAAAATTGTAAATTGATTTATGTATTCACATATTTGAAGTAATTTTTATCATAACAGGTTATAAATAACAAAACTAGGGTTTTCCACAATTTAATCATGAATAATGTTTATGTAAAATGAAAACCTATAACTTTTTTACAATTAAAATTTCAATAATTATTTCATAGGAATAATTATCTAGTTACTTCTATTAAGAGATCAAATTTGTTTTTTCATAATTAAAATTAAAAAAAATATTATTAAAATCAGTAAATATATTTTATACTTTTTCAACGAAAAGAGAGTTATTAAATTCTGGGAAAAATTTGAATAAAAGAAGAAAAACAGGTTTTGGCACACCTGTTAATCTTGTAACATAGAATTAAATATTTTAAATGCAATTAATAGTCGAGTAAAATTCTTCTAAAGAAAATAATAAAAAATTGATCCCGTCTTGAGGGCTTGATTGAGAAAAAAATAGTAACTAAGGAATATTATTCTCTTTAGTGAATATTTTTTTTCAAAAAATTTAATAATGTTAATATTAAAATCTCTGCTTCATTATAAGAATAGAAATATAACTTGTTACTTATCACAACAGTTTTATACCTTTTCTTTTTAAAATTACTGATTTTCTATGTAATTTTTGATAGCTTAAATTTGAAGATTTATGTAATGTAAAATCATACCAATTCTAAATTAATAATGGTGAAATGTATCAGAAAAATCAAGGATTAATATTATTGTAAAAGATGAGAGGAAAAAGGTCAAATAAAAATGTAACTTCTGTACTAGGAACTAAACCAGCAAAGGATTTGAGATTTGATTTTTGTTTTCTTCCTCTTTTCTTTGACAAAAATATTAATGAAATAATGCCATTGTTCAACAAAGGTGTAATGTTTCAGCATATGGTCTATTATTCCATAAAAAATTATAATCTCTACATGAAAAAAGAATGATTATTAAACCTATCGGGTACTTAGAGAAGATTATGTTCCCAATTCAAAAGAAGCATTAAAACAAAAGCACAACACCTGAACAATTAATTATCCCTTTTAAATAAAATACAAAGAAAAAAAACACTATTCCCTTATCTATTGTAATTAATTATGCCATTGCTTTGTACCATACAATTATTCAATAAACAATGGTGTTACCAAAGTGAAATCAATAAAGAAAGTTCATTTGATTTATAATAGAAAACGCAAATTACCTGAACCCGTTGACACTGGATGAGAGATTGCGTGTGAGTCAATATCCTAAAAACCATATGTTCTATTGTACTTTGTTCTTCAAATATCATACGTGCTAAATCGAGTAATACCTGAAAAAAAAATAAATAAAAATAAAAATGATTAGTTAATAGATGTACTTAAAAATCATTCTTTACAATCAATAATATTCCAACTCCAACTGACCAAATTTAGAGAAATCAAAGTAGGTCTAGATTTGATTATTAAATGGAAAATCAATTACGTAGATAACCAATTATGCACAATATATTCATATCTATAACATACCGTATTATTTTAACACTAAATAAGTATATTTTTGGGTTACAAATCTTACAAATCTCTCATAAACATTAGTGGTACTGAATAGAAATCCCATAAATCTAAATTCAAATAAACATATTTAAAAAGTGTACAACAGGTGATTGCTTTCGATTTTCAGCTACATCAGATTTATTTTCATCAATATCTTGAAAACTAGATTCTTCCCAGTAAAACAAATTATATGGCTTAATTGGACTAAATTTTTAGAATTTTATTTATCAACTTGTGGCACAGTTTTTAAGATTTTTTTTTTTAGTTTTTTGAGGGCAGCACCCCCAAATTTAGAGCTAAAATTAATTTCTCTGTTTCACCAGAAGTTAAAATTTTTCTGAACATGATAGCTAAATTTCATCAAAATCGACAGAGTAGTTTAGGCTCTAGATATCTCTCCAGACTAAAGATGACAGAATTTTTTAATTTCACTTTTATGGGCTCAGGGGACTTTAAAATATGTAAATCCATTAAAATCTTTTAAATCACATTTTAGAGCTGTTAAAATACTTACTCTTTATACATATTCTACGTATATTAGAAAGTAAAAAAAAAAGTTTGTATTAAATCAACATCTTTTTTTTTACATTAATATTTTACATAGAAAGGAACATTTTAGTCATATGCTCAATTTTAAATAAAAATTAATATCTATAAGCAATTTTGATAAACTTAGTTTCTAAAAGTTAGCCATTAATGAAAACGTATTAAACAAACTACTAAAAGTTAGCCAATAATGAAAACATATTAAACAAACTAGTAAATCAGCACAATGTTTAGAAATAAAACAAACCTGATTGCGTTTAACTTCAAGCTGGCTCTTTTCGTAGAGCTGTGCATTGCGCAGTCCAATCCCGCAGAACTGCAGGTAACTAGAAAACATTTTCTCATCGTTCGCAGAGAAACTTGGCTCCCCTTGTTTGTTGATTACCTTTCAAAACAAGGAAAACACATTGTTAACAACTGAAAACAAATAAAACCATGCGTTTACACAAAGTAAAACAAAAAGCTTAAGCTGAATAGATCCATGTACAACAAAACTTAATATTAGTTATCAAATAATACTTGTTTATTAAAAAATAACACAATAAAATATAAAATAAAGCTTTTTACATTTTTTAAACACATATTCTAATTTGCATACCATAATTTAGTAAATTAATAAAGCTTTAAAATATAAAATAATATAAATTTCTAAAGAAGCAATAATATTTATTTTTACAGTGATAAAAAAAATGTATTACCAGCACTATACTACACTTTGCCATACCCCCCACAGAAATAAGGAGAGAGTAAATAAAATGTATTTCTAAATAGTTTTTACAGACAACACCCAAAGCAAATTTAGAGCTACTGTTTTACTTTCTCATACATGTTGTATATATAAAGAGAAAGTATTGTAATGGCACAAAAATTTGTGCCATATTTTGAGGTCCCATGAGTTCAAAACAACGATTTTAAAAACATGTCGGCCTGTTGTGCTACCCCCAAAAACTAAAAAAAGGGCAAATTATTTCTTGAAAAAGGTTCAGACAATTTTGATTAAAAAATTTAGCCAAATGCAGATAGTGAGAGGCCAGGTTCAATTTAACATTAGAGAGAAGTTATTTTTATAGTAATTTTTGATATAATATTAAATCATAATTAAATGTTGCCAAAAAAACTCGAAACAATTAACAAATGGAAAACACTGGACCAAGTAATTAAGTAGTCGTAAATGAGAAAGTTTATCAAAAGTTGTCTCGGACAGATTTTTAATTAAAATTTAACAAAAAATTCTACTTGGTATCACCATATATTTATAAACAATTTTAAGTGAAACCAATTGACACAAAACACAGACTACACAACAGATATTATAATTAATAACTTATTGGAGGAATCATGTAAATCCATCGAAACCTCAAAATCAAAGCCTAAGTCTTCATACTTTGCTATAATAATATGAAAGTAAAAAATAAATAAAGTAAAGATAAGTATTTTGTGATTTTTTTTTTTTAATTTTTGTGATTTTTTTAAAAAATATTTTGTTAATAAAGGAAGAATCTCATTTACATAAGAACTATGATTTTTTTTTTTTTTTTAAATCATTTAGTTTTTTTATGAGGTAAAATTTTAGTATAAGATCTCCAGCGAATGTTCATTTCTCTAACATTGCATTTTTTGTAAGAAGCTTCTCTTGTTTTCTTTAAATTCCAATTGACTACAATGAAAATTTTCATGATAAATGCAATCTTTTATATTCATAAAAAGCATCTGTTTTTAAAGAGAATTTTTATTAAAAATTAAAAAAATACCACAACTTATACACAAATATAACTAGGTACAAAATTTTGTTTAAAAAAAAAAATAAATAAATAAAAATAAGTACATATATATTGAATGTCTAGAAGTAGTAATTGGTACATTAAATTAAAATTTTCCAAATCATCCTTTTACTATACGTATTAGGTAATAAAGCCAGAATAATTATAATAATAAAAATCAACATTTAATTTCTCAATTAAATAAAACAAAAATATTAAAATTAAATCAGGCCAAAAGCATAATTTCAAGATGATATTAAATCTTCACTAATTTAAGTTTTAAAAATTGAGAAAAATCGTATGAAGATTCCTTTTTTGATGTAGTTCCAACTCGGGTAGTAAAATTATTATTATTTAAATCTATTTTCTGTCCTATATGTCATGTCATAGCATAGTTATATATGATAATAAATTTTGCTTTTAAACTATTCAAAAATACTTTATCAAGTCAATTCCCAGATCTGAATTGTTTTGAATTAAATATGATAATTGATTTAAATCAACCGATTTAAAACGAATTTACCTTTTTAATTTACATTAGTTAATTAACAATTTTAACTCTAATTAATATTTTTCTTTTTTGTTAATAAATGTACAGGATTAAATGTTATTCACTGTAAAGAATACATGATAATAAATTCCTTGAATTTTGTGGGTTGTTTAAGGGTTGTGAAAACGGTGGTTTTCACAACCCTTAAACGACCCACAAAATTCAACGAATGTAATACAAAAGGGACAAATAAAACAGATCGCATAATAAACTCCGCGTCGCGGCACTTTTTCTAACCAAAGAATTCCAAAATGGCGGTAGATATTAAGCTTAAATGTAGAAGAACTATTTATCTTATAGAAAGTTATAATTGGTGCGAATTTAAGCTCAATCGGCTAAATAGTTCCGAAATTATAGTGTTAAAGTTTGAAAGTTCAAAAGTCTATTTTTTCAAAATGGTGGCAAATATCAAAACGAAATTTAGTGGAAATGTCTATCTTATAAAGAGGTATAAGATATTGTAATATTACCATCATTTTTAGATTTTTTTTTTTTTTTTACGAATTTTTGCAGACTAAGCAAAATGGATTAATGTTGTCAAAAATGTATGATTTTCCGGGTGGCACAACTGCATGTAAGGACTGATTTTTTTACAAAGTATCAACTCTTTAATTTCAATGGGAGTTATGTGTGACACAGACAGACAGACAGACACCAGCTAAAAAACACTGAAAAGGTCTTAAAAACACCCAAAACGGATAATTCCGTTGAAATCTCAGTTTTAGGTGAAACAAATACTTTTCCTTTAAGGGTAAAGAAAAGTAAAAATGGGATTATTTTAAAAAGAAGATGTTATTTCTCCATGTCAGCCAAATTCCCATATTAAATAGTGAAATATCTAAATAAAGAGTTACAAATCCTTCACCTCTACAAGAGAAATGAGAAAGAAATTACATTGTAAGTACCTGAGCAACACCTATGACTTCTCCGTTCATGTCTTTAATAGGCATACAGAGGAGGGAGCGAGTCTTATAACCTGTCTTGGCATCGATATCCTGGTTAAACCTTTCATCCTACAACACAGTAACATATATTATTTACTACATATAAATAATAGCTTATTATAAATAAATATAATAGGTACTACAAATATGAATCATAAATTGTTAGTTATATAAAAGATTAATTGTATGGAAAGTAGTCAGTCTTATCTTATAAAAGAAGTATTTAACATTACAGTATAATATAAAAGATTGGTCCGACAAACGCAAACAAAAATTTCTCAAAAAATTTGTATATTCCATAATATCTAATTTATTTTTTTTATTATTAAACAAATATATATACGCAAATTGTTCAACAGGTAATTGCTAAATAATTTTTTGAAGGGCAGCGCCCCCAAATTTAGAGTTAAAATTCGATTCTTCATTATTTTTTCCTTGGAAACATGATTTTTCTGAACATTTATGTCGGATTTCATCGAAATTGGCCTTGTAGTTCAGACACAGAGGTGTCTGCACAGACTAAAGACAATTCTTAGGTTCAACTTGTTTGGGCTCTTTATACATACAAACTACACGTGAAAATAAAAATTTAAATGACGTCTCATATTAATTAAATACACCTATATAATTCAGCAAACATGAAAAAATATATATACTTATTATTTATGTAAAAGGAGCTAAGTTTACACTTTGATAATTTTATAGACACGTAATTATGATGGCATTAGAAATTGAGGCAAGGCTTGACATTTAGTTTAACTACGTCTTTAGATAAGAAAAAGTTTTTATTTAAAGGTCCTGCGTTGAGATTTATTTTGCCTGATTAGAGTACCCTTAAAAATTCTATACAATTTATACTCGTTGGTTATTTTTCATTAGCTCAAGTGATATATGGAATTTTTAGACAGGAATAATACTAAAATATTTAATTAATTAATATTTAATTAGGAATAAAATATTTAATAAACTACAGTCTTGCACTACATTGTCATAATCACTTGAAACTTTTATAATGGAAAATAGATTTAGACTTTCATCAAAAACTGAGTGGTTGGCCCAGAGGAAAGATAGATATGGATTTTTAGGTAATGTTTTTCCTTCAAAATTTTTCCAGCTTATATATTAATAAGAGGACAGTGATTGCGTATTTAATAAAACCTTTTTGTAATATTATTTTCCAAAAAAAGTTGTTTTCAAAAACTGTCAGTTTGTAGTTTGGTACTGGGCCGATTTTGATCAAATTTGGCATATAGGTTCAGAAAAAGCATACCTCCAGGCGAAATTAATTTTAGTTCTCAAATCATTTTTCAAAAACGGTTCCGACGATTTTCACACTAAAAATGATAAAATATTGTCCATTCAAATACGAATCTAACCATATAAAGTCGTTTTACCAGGGAAAATCTAGTTCCTGAAATATTGATGATCATAAATTTAATTTTATTGAAAAACAAAAAGTAAAGAAACACATGTTATACACTTTTTAAATAAGTTTAATAATAAATTAATTAAAAGAGTTATAATGGAATTCAAATACAGTATCAATGTCTATATAAAAAATTAAAGGTACAATGAAAAAACATAAAAATTAGTCAAAAACGCAAATGAAAAACAAACATATGTATATAATTTAAGCATAACAGTTACCTTATACGCGTCAGGAATGTTTACAGGGTCACCAGTTTCAGCAACGAAGCCTATGATGCCAGTACCCCATGGTATTCTAATCTCTTCTTTACATTCGATTTCTTGAAGAGTAGACCGTGAACACACATCAAAAAGTTTCGACACCAAACACCTGTAAGAATAAAGCAAGAAAAAAAAATTAAGATTACAGGGCATGGACATTACAACAGCACAGATAAATAAAAATGAAGAGCATAAACAGGAAAGCTAATCTCTTAGAAAAGATAGTTTCATTTTTACGAGTATACATTCATCTGTTATTATTTTGGTATAATCTGGTGCCTGGAAATTGAATATTTATTTTGTTTACTTCTTTTTTATAGATACATATTATACAATAATATAATAGTTCAGTTATTTTTATTACTATTCTTCTAAAAAGAGTTTAGATCAGCCAATTCTTGTTTCAGATCATCTTATGTTGATGAAACTATCTTACTAATGAGAATGAATTTGTTAGTTAAACAATTACAAGAAAAACACCACACAATCGCGGCAGAGAACAATTTGTCAAAGAAGCTTGCCTGGCTTGGCACTTTGTGACGTGAGGGGTGGCTGGCGGGGTGGGAGGAGGTTCAGACGCCCGTATGCACCCCACGGGGGTGACCTGAGGGCAGTCCGAGCAGGTTTCGGGTGCGGTGCAGAAGTCCGTCCTTTCACAGGATTGAGGCCTCTCGCCCTGGACTAGGAACAGCGAAGCCCTGTCGGCTCGCAAGAGGGTAGAGACGTTCTGCAGAATCTTGTGGCAAAGGGACTTGACATCGAGTTCGTTACAGATGTCCTTGACCAGCTCGAAGATGAGTTGCCTCTCGTCGAGACGGTCGAGGGACGGGCGCACCTGCTGAGGTGCCTGCCTTGGGGCGGCGTCTGGGGAGAGGAAGGTGGGAGTACCGTCACTCGTCGTAGAGACCATCGGCCTCAGCAGTCCTGACCTCTCAAACTCATGAGCCGATACCTTGAGGGGAGAACCACATCCTTAATATTCACCACAATCACACTTGAGACCCGACTCCGTTAAGAATCGGGTTACAATCAAATTAAGCACAAGATAATGAGGAAATTACCTTGCGAACAGGAGTAGCAGCACCAGAACCCCCTCGAGAACCACCACCTTCTCCACACCACCCTCCTGCTGCATGGGCTACCAGCCATGAATCAACCATCCCTCTCGTTCCTTTCCTGAATAAATAAAATTCAAATGAATACATACTAATACTAACTAACATCAATAACATTGTCTTTTAAAATTGAAAATGAATTGCAACACTCAACTATTTTCTTAGAGGTATTGAGACTTGTTTTAAATTATTCTAGTATGTCAATAGGCATGACATTTTTAGACAAAAGAATAACAATCGTCTGATACAACGAGAAAGTGTTTCCTTGTCTAAAGAATGTAAGTAACAGCCTTCATCTATGCAACGAAGGAGTGTCATTTATGCATCAATAGAAAAAATAATAAGTTTAAAATATGAACCTGATGAAGTAATCATGAAGGAAGTCCTGATGTTCGTCAAGCCAAGCTTCCACTCGGGCCTGTTCTTGATCGTAACTTCTCTTGACAGTGGATCCTGAACCAGGACCACCCCCGCTCTCTCCTCCCCAGCTCTCCGCCGTCATCCTTCCCTCCTCCCTCCCTGTGAACAAGAGAATAATCAAACTTTAGACAAACCAACTCAATCCGTAGCTTCATAGTAATAGTCAATAATTACAAATTCACTGATCTTCTAAAGCAAATATTCCACCCGAATCGAAACAACTGACAGTTGTGACCAGATCAATATCCCCTAATATTAAAGAATTTAATTTTCAATTTGTACGTGTTGCTACCATGCTCCTTCAAATACAAACTGTAGGTATTTTTCAATTTGATTTGTGGCGTCATGAGTGTCTACATTTACAAGAAAGAAATTAGTCAGAAAGTAACAATAGGAATAATGTCCCATCGTCCAATCTATCATTCATTGAAGTTATGGTTCAATAAAAGTAAGACGAAAAGTTGGCATTACAACAAGCATGTGGATACTCAATAGTGCCAAAAACTCAAAAGCATTCACTAGACAGCTGACGTTAAAGGCATCGCTCCAAAAAATCGGGTAGACCTCGTCGATAAATTAAATCTTAAACCTACAACTGGTTTTTTTCAGATCTAGATCCTGGAACCAGTATTTATTTGTTAAGTTGGAAGGAAAGAAAAGAAAACCCCCTACAGATATAACAGTAAAACGAAGAAGAATGGGAAGATTTATTCTGGTGCAATTTGAATAGATTTATTAACAGTGTAAGTGTGGCAGGTATTAAAGAGATATAAAAGTAGTAGTAGAATGTATAGTTCGCTGTCATGAAGTGGCGTCAGTTTGCCGCCGTGCCAAACCAAACGAGTATATTATATTATTCCATTATATTCAATCTACGTGATATTGGCAAGGTCAACTCTCACTCAACTGGAACTGTCATCTGCCTCTTTATAAAGAATGCTTTGTAACGTCCAACTTAAACAAATCATTTTTGGTTTATGTGATAACTGTGGGGGAGGGGGAGAAAATGTTATTTACAATTTTGGTCAAAAACGAGATTTTGCATCACGTTTCTTTTATTCAATAATGGGCCGCAACGACGAAATAAAATAATGGAGGATATTGATAATACACATATTAACTGTTACATAAAACTCGAATCTGAATTGATGCTCAAACAATTAATTTTTTTTTTTCTTAATTTAAACAATTAACATTATTACAGTTAGGTCGAGGGGGGGGGGGGGGGGGGGGGGGACAAAAATACGTAAGCTATGCAGTGAACATAACGTTTTATCAGCTGAAAGTAGGGGGAGCAAAACAGCATGTTAGCAACAATAATCTAAACAAAGGAGATCAACTATGTTATTTGGTACACTCAAATTAGGCTATTGGAAAGCACATGCAATCGAATAATCTTATCACTGATGACACCATATTGCTCAAAGTAGGCAACATTCTACGTGTTGCTCTGAACTGAGCTACGACGGGGGATTAAATTCAGACACTAGTCCGAATTGATTTAAATGTACCTATATTACATACACACCAATTACATATTAGCAAAGTTGTTTCTATATTTTGTATTTCTCATTCCTCTTTTAATAATATAAATTATTTGAATTTTTAGTTATTAATTTGATACATTGTCATTAATTTCAACTCTAATTTTGTATGCTATTAGTTTTAATAACAACTAACAATTTATTATATCTTAGATAACGATCTATAAAAGAAAGAATAATAAATTATTTTTCATAAATAAATATATAGGATGGAAAATACGTGTTTTTAAACATGCTTCAACACTAATTTTCCCTTTGTTTTTTAATTAAACAAGATACTAAGCATACAGCTAAATTTGGCAAAGTCTGAAGTACATAAATTAAACGCTTAATCTTACACTGACAACATAATAACTCTATATTTGAAAGAAAGGGGTTATATTTCGCTGCGTGACTACATGGGAGCAAGGATCTCCCTTCGTGACTTTTAACGGTTTGTTACCTTTTTTTATAATGTATGAGTACAAGCTTTGTAACAATTAAGTATTATTATTATTTATTTTTTAGTTTATCAGTAATAACCTATTTCTATATAAGTAACTAGCTGGATACGTGTGTTTCACAACGGAGTGTGGCATTTGTAATTATTTTGCTTCCGAGCTTACCGAAGGTAACGGAAGCTATGAGACCGTTCTGAAGAACAAAAAAAAATTCCAAGACAGAAATCCGATTCAGACATTAGGGAACATTTTTGGTTTCGCGCCTGCTTGTCGAACTGTCTGTCTTTTTTGCGAACTAACACATCTTAAAAACTATACGTCCAATTTTAATGACATTTGTGTGGTAGGTCATATTTACCCATTGTTGGTCCCACATAAGTTTCAATCTTCTTCGCTCATTTATTTTTCTTCAACATGCGCACAAACATATATTTATTTACACCTACATCTTCAAAATTATTCATTTGATTTTTATGAAATTTGGAAGGCTTGTCGAAAGTAGATCGCAGATAGCACCAAATTAATTTCAACCGTCTACGCTCTTTAACTTTTGCTTAAGTTATACTTAAATTCATGTAAAAAATCAAAACAATTATGACATTAAAAGAAAACAGGGGAAACAATTAAATAAATTAGACAATAATAGCTAGTAAAAGCATAAAATCAATAAAACACATAATTGGATGCGAGGAAGCTATGTGCCACACTAATTGGCAATATATTTTTTAATTTTATAGGTTTATAAACTACTGTCAAGAAACATCCAATTATTTTTGGCTAAGCAAGAATATCTAGATGTCACAGAGTTTACTTAGGCCCCTCCCCCTGCATTTCTATAACCCCAAGGATCAAATATAATTTGTGAAAATCCGAAATTAGTAATTGATTCTGACAGCTGAAAAAGAATGTTAATATTTTTAAAGCAAGGATTTTGTCCTTCTGTATCCCCTAGTATCTCATCACATCTCTGCAAGGGAATTGGATTTTTTTTATTAATAAATACTTACATCCTAAAGAGAAGTCTTTTTCTAAGTAATAACTCCCAAGCTTCGAAAGAAGATCAGTCATGGCTCAATTCCCTCCTTTTTTACATTCCCTTTATTTCCTGCGGTTTAAGGGATCCAATTTTAGAAAATCCCTTATTGGCAAACATCATTATCATTAAAGAAAAAAATCATACCAAATACATTGATTTCATCTCAGCGATTAAAGAAATAGTGATATTAGTGAGAGGACTTGGTTTCAAATACGAATATAGCCCCTATCTTGCGTCAAAATGGCCGATTATAAATTCCTTTCATAAAAGTAGTTTATATCATTAAAGAAAGCTAACTTCCAAATGTCAAGGTTTTAGTACAATCAGTTTTGGAGATATCATTAAAATCCGCATATAAATGAACGCCATCTTGAACCAAGGTGGCGAATCGAAAAAATATTTCTTAGGAAGCACCTAGGACCTAGAGAGAAACCTCCATGTAAAATTTCAGATCTCTAGCTATTGGCATTCTCGAGTTACTGTAGAGTTTCTGTCGGATGTGTAAGTGAATAAACACATAGATTAACAGTGAAACATTAATGGCCAGAAAATAAATGATTAGGTATAATTTTAAAATAACTAAATGATGCATAGCTTATATAACTAATTAAAAGAACAAAATTCTTTTATTTTTGTTTTTTTGTAATTTCATTCGTTATAATAAGTTAATTGCCAAAACCGCATTAATACAAACTTTATCCCTATATCTTAATATTGAAGCGAAACTTATGGACTCACACTCTTAAATATGCGGTATTCCACGGACGATTTTGTACAGAAAATAAGCTAAAAGATGGAGCTAGTAATGAAAAAGAACGTATTGGTCCATAAATGATTGTTTATAAAAGGCAGCCGCGGTAGTTAGTATGTCAAGTGGACAGATAAGAGAAAATAGGACACTTCTTAGTGAAATTTAAATATTTCGTAACTTGTTGTTGTTTTTGTTAAAATAACAACAACAATAAAAATAGAGGAAGCAACAACTGATCAAATAAAATTCGCTTTAGTCCTAACAAAATTTTGAAGTAGTGTTCAAACTGATATCGGAAAGATTCAAGTACGTATTGTAACAGTTTTTGGCGCAAAATTCGCAGGAAAAGATAAGAGCAATTATACGTTTATTAGTACAATTATGCTGATAAGGCTTTATCTACTTTTATTAGATTATTCATTGCGTACTTCAGGTGATATCCTTTTTCATTAAAACCTTATCTCTTTGATAGAACACTTTTCACTTAAATAAAAACGGGAAAAGTTATACATATATTCATATACAAACACGTTGAAAGGAAAAGAGCGTCAGTTCAATGAAAATCGAGTTGACCTTAAACTGGATTAAAATTAATTAAAAAAAAAAAAAATCTAAATATTCTTTTCTTTATTAATATTATCTTTTTTTGTATTTGATTTTCTTTCGCTAACGATGAGGTGCAAAGTAAATTAATATGGACCCTTCCATCTTTAATGACATTTATATTATATAATTATTTTGAATATATTTTATAGGAATTTCGAGTAGTTTCATGAAATGCCTTAAGACAACTACGATTAAAATTAATAAACAAATAAAAATAATAATATTTATAAGGGCATCGGTATAAAAGAGAGGTTAAAGGTGGTACCCTTTATAATTAATGCTTAGCCGTTGTTTAAATTAAGGGGTAAGAGTAAAAACAATAATTATTATAATTACCTATACTTTATCATTTCTAAAGTAGACAATAAAATATCAAAATAATAAACAAAGTTCAGGCAGTTATAATAAATAACAAACAAATTCTACAAAAACAATTAATATAGTCATAATTATCTATA
Organism: Gerris lacustris; assembly: GCA_951217055.1. Taxonomy (NCBI): domain Eukaryota; kingdom Metazoa; phylum Arthropoda; class Insecta; order Hemiptera; family Gerridae; genus Gerris; species Gerris lacustris. The sequence continues at coordinate 57,582,346 of OX578282.1, read as the reverse complement.
GTAAGATACAGCAGCATATTATAATGTACGCGAATTCCACAAAATCTCTTTTAACATATTATAGAAACGCCTATGCAAATTCATTAGCTCTGTATATCGTATGTAAATTAACAAAAATACTATAAAAAAAAGTGTTTCTAAAATTACTGAATTAGTTCCTGCACTAATAATGGAATGAAATAAGTATGTACGAAGCATAAAACAAATACGCACCTGTACATTTTTATCTAAAAGATTGAAAGATTTAAAAAAATATATAATACTGTTTTTCCACTGTCTGAAATTTGGAACATACTAAACAAAAATAGACAGGCGGAGGGTGGCGGGTGGCGCCAGTAAAAGCTAGCCAAGAGTAGAAAAACGTCATATGGTGAATCAAACAGCTATATAACAACTAGGAAAATACTCATTGTAAATTTACGGCTTATTTTTTTTACGGCTCATTTTTCCAACTGGTTTTCCTCTTCATTCAGCAGAAGCCGTTAACTATTCAAAAGACGTATTTTTTCTTTTCTCTCTAAATCCTTCGTGAACAGCGAGAGTTTGAATTTGGAATTAGTCATGTTTATTTACCACGTACTGATTGATATATTTCTTCGCCCATTATTATTCTAGTTAATAAGTGGGTGAAGGCTTTTGGACTAAATACGTCCACACATTATTTTTTTAAATGATAATCGAATTGGATAAATTCCCAGAAGGAAAAACACACCTATTTAAACGTCACTGAATTAAAATATAGATAATATTATTTCTCTACTGCTTTTACTTATATACCGATTACTATATTTTGTGTTCTATTTTAACCAATTTACTAAACAGTAAACAGTATGCACAAAAATAGTTGTTGAAAGTTAAATAAATTGGTAAGGCGTGAAGTCTCACGTAAAAAGGGTTTCGTTGGTATTGTGAACACAAAATTAGAAGGGGGGGGGGGAGAAAAGTTTTTTTGACAAAATGGCGCCGAAAATTAAACACTATCCATAAGTGGTATATATATTTGTAATCTACTCTTCAATACCTTTCATTTGATACCTTACTCAAAATTTATAAAAAATATTTTTTTTCGTGTGACATGAATTATCCGCCATCTTGGATTTCCAGTAGATCAGATCAAATTGCTAATCTTATTTTTTCTATGGCCCAGCAGACCACACATTTTGCATATTTTTCTATATTTATAGTAACAGCGGAAATACGATTTTAGGGGGGGGGACACGAAAAATTTCGAGGTTTTGTGACAAAATGGCGCCGAAAATTAAACACAACCCCTAAGTGGTATATATATTTGTAATCTACTCTTGAATACCTTTCATTTGATACCCCACTCAAAATTTAAAAAAAAAATTTTTTTTCGAGTAACGTGAATTATCCGCCATCTTGGATTTCCAGTAGATCAGATCAAATTGCTAATCTTATTTTTTCTATGGCCCAGCAGACCACACATTTTGCATATTTTTCTATATTTTTAGTAACAGCGGAAATACGATTTTAGGGGGGGGGACACGCAAAATTTCGTGGTTTTTTGACAAAATGGCGCCGAAAATTAAACACTATCCATAAGTGGTATATATATTTGTAATCTACTCTTGAATACCTTTCATTCGATACCCCACTTAAAATTTAAAAAAAATATTTTATTTCGAGTAACGTGAATTATCCGCCATCTTGGATTTCCAGTAGCTCAGATCAAATTGCTAATCTTATTTTTTCTATGGCCCAGCAGACCACACATTTTGCATATTTTTTTATATTTTTAGTAATAGCGGAAATACGATTTTAGGGGGGGGGACACGCAAAATTTCGAGGTTTTTTGACAAAATGGCGCCGAAAATTAAACACAACCCCTAAGTGGTATATATATTTCTATTCTACTCTTCAATACCTTTCATTTGATACCCCACTCAAAATTATAAAAAAATATTGTTTTTCGAGTGACATGAATTATCCGCCATCTTGGATTTCAAGTAGCTCAGATCAAATTGCTAATCTTATTTTTTCTATGGCCCAGCAGACCACACATTTTGCATATTTTTCTATATTTTTAGTAACAGCGGAAATACGATTTTAGGGGGGGGGACACGCAAAATTTCGTGGTTTTTTGACAAAATGGCGCCGAAAATTAAACACTATCCATATGTGGTATATATATTTGTAATCTACTCTTGAATACCTTTCATTTGATACCCCACTCAAAATTTAAAAAAAATATTTTTTTTCGAGTAACGTGAATTATCCGCCATCTTGGATTTCAAGTAGCTCAGATCAAATTGCTAATCTTATTTTTTCTATGGCCCAGCAGACCACACATTTTGCATATTTTTCTATATTTTTAGTAATAGCGGAAATACGATTTTAGGGGGGGGGACACGCAAAATTTCGATGTTTTTTGACAAAATGGCGCTGAAAATTAACCACTATCCCTAAGTGGTATATATATTTCTATTCTACTCTTCAATAACTTTCATTTGATGCCCCACTCAAAATTTAAAAAAAAAAAATTTTTTTCGCGACGTGAATTATCCGCCATTTTGAATTTGAACAGCTGATAATATTGAGTTCGCTATATTTTTCCTGTGTGCGCGTCAAAACGATCTTTTATAGTGGAAAGTTTCACCTTTTTATCTTTTTTGGTTCAAAAGTTATTGGAACCGTACAGAGTGACAGACGGACACAGGAACGAAACTATAAGGGTTTCTTTTTTTTGGTTTTACCAACGAAACCCTAAAAAGCAAATGGAAGGGTAAAGGGGAAAAAAATCCTCTATCGCATTGTTAGTAAAAAAAAAAAAAATGAACTGAAGGGAACATCAGTAGGTTAGATTTTAAGTTATTTTAAGGTGTTAAATTTTTACTTTTATTTATATAAAAGTCGAAACAATTTTTAACAGATTTAAAAAAGGGAGGGGGGGGGGGAGGGATAAATTAGACAATAATGGGTTGTAAAGCGATAAGACGAGAGGAAGCTATGTGCCACACTAATTGGCAAACTATTTGTTTAGCTAATTATTTAAATTTCATCCAATATATTTTTGAAATTATTCTTTTAACTCGTTACTGAATAGAACTTGGTTATTTTAATTTTATTATTAAAAAATTTTCTAAATTTCTATTCATTGATAAAATTTAAAATTCAATTTTCTCGAAATCGATTTTTATGAATCCATGAAGGGTTTTTTTTTTTCTCTGTACCCTTCAAATGGTTTTTGACAAACGTACTATGAATTTCGTTTAGAAATGTAATGTTTAATAGATTTAAGGTTGGAGTTAAACTCATTTGTATATCTTAAATAGGTTTCACTTAATCATAAATTTCTCATCATGCGCGTTACCAAAAATTATCTTCACAGAATAACTTTTTTCCTAATATTAAAAGATGTCATTTGATTAATAATTGGTTGTTTTGACTGAGATATTGTTGTACCTCTTCATAATTATGACTAGAGAGGATAATAAAAAATAACAACAATATTGTCACCACAATTTTCTATAATTAAACATACGCGTTTGGACATTTGACATTTACACTCCACTGAAGATGATATAAATGTCGAAACGTGTATATTTGATTAAATAAAATTGTGGTGACAATATTGTTGTGTTACTTATTAACCTCTCTAGTCATAGTTATTTGATGAGAGTTTAAATCTTTAACAGAAGTTAAAATCTATAAAAATAAAACTTAGAAACAAATAATATTTTGTACTCTTAAGTTTATTGCAGCTGTGTCATGGACATAGCATGTGAATTTATCATTAGGTCAAGGCCGCCAAGGGTCGCTAACCTCTCTCCCCCACATTCTTCTTAGTGAAGAGGAGCATTATTTAATCCCGTTTTACGTAAAACAAGATTGTCTTAGTGCTTAGTGAACCTCTACACGTTTCAACTCCGATAAAAGAAGTAAGTAAACTCCGAATTCAATTTTATTTCCACAGCCTACTGAGTTCATCCGAAGGAAATGGAACACGACATCCTCTATGTAGATGTATTACTATACTATATACTTCAACTATACATTGTAATACCAAAGAAGATAAATTGGTGTTTTCATTCTCTTTTCCTGCTCTCTAAGCTTCCAATAGGGCAAATAATGTTTTCGTATTTGTTTTATAAACTTTTAACAAAAGACGTCAGCGTCTTATTTTCTTAACCCTGCCCTCTTGGTTTCAAATAAGATACGTAACCATCTGTACTCCTTTATTCTGTAGCTTTCTTTAGTTTGCACAGAATTCATCACACAGTATTCTTTTATCTTGACTTTGTCGCCTTCAACAGGAAACATTACTATTTTTATTCTGCATTTCTTAGTTGACATTTACATATAGATGGTTGAAAGTGAGTAAAATTACTTTAAATAAAAACAGTTGGACACAAAACTTGCATTCGTAAATTTAACAGAATGGATGAAGCCGATTTCAAACTGAAAATTAATTAAAGTATCAATTTAGCAAAATTTAAGGAGCGCAGAAAGTTGAAATTAATCTGGGGTCATCTGCAGGGTGCTTTCGACAAAAAATCCAGTTTCATAAAAGTCAGATAAGTGCTTTTGATGTTATATATGAAAATAAATGTGGAAGAGAAACAAATAAGCGATGAAGGTTAATAAAACTTATGTGGGACAAAAGTTTTTAAGGCATTTTGGTTCGCAAAATTTGAGCGACAGACCAAAAGACAAGACACAGAACCAAAAATGTTCCCTTATGTCTGAAACGGATTTCTTTCTTGGAATTTTTGGAATCGGAGACAAAAAAATTCAGTTCTTCGGAACGACCACTTCTGTTAACCTTCTGTTTGTTACCTTCGGCAAGCTCGGAAGCAAAATATATAAAACTTGTTAATCTAACTATAAATAACAACAAACCGAAATAAATTTACAATAATGGTTGTATAATACAACATAAAAAGTAAATTACTAAACAAACAGTCCTTACTTCGCCCGGTAAATAGCTTAACCACGCGATAACTATCCTTTAATTGTCCCCCCTCCCTCTCCTAACCCAATAATATAAAATAAAAAATACTACGAGTATCACATCAAGTTTATTATTTATGAATAAAAAAAAAAAGTAATTTGGTGTTAAGTTAACAACCTTTTTATACGTTGCAAACAGGTTGTTGTGCTTTCCACGAAACATGCAACAACCTCTTATGGAGCATGCTAATAGTCCGGCAAGTGCAAGCAAAAGGCTGTAATTTCATTCATTAAAATTATAATTATAATTTAATCAATTTTAAATATTGAAGAATGTTAAAGAAAAACAAAGAGTCCTTTAAGAGGAATAATTAATATATATAACTGAATTAGAATACATATTATATTAAATATGGATACAATACATAATTATAATAGTATGCCTTCAATGTGAATAGTAAAACATATATATTTATAATAGAATAAAAAATGAAAAGAAGATAATTTAAAGATAATTAAGAAGCAAAAATTACTCGAAAGTAGATTAATTAGCCAATAGAAGGAATTTTATCTCTTTAAAAAAATTTATATTTCTTCCGTTCTTCAACTTCCGACTTATTAATATGAATTATAGAGAATTGAGAGGGAAATTCCCCTTACAATGTAATTAAGTTTTTAAATACTTTGATCTAAGATTTGTTCATGCGAAACGACATCAATTCTACTTCAAACATGCAAATACAACATTAGAATAGATGTAGTTATAATTAAAATAAATTAGTTGCTATTTTAGAAATATCTTCAATACAATTTTTGTTAAAATTACATCTGTATCAAAAGACAAGGATATTATGTTTTAGATAATTGTGATTTGGGTGTTGTACATTATATTAATTATCCAAGGTTTTAAACATTTATTTTGATACAAGGTCTTAATTTTAATTTTGTTTGAGGATATGAAATGTGAAAATAATATTGGTAAAACAGTTTTAATTAGAGATTTGTAGAACTTATTTATCCTTTTTTAGAATTTCCGTTATCCTTTTCTTTAAATAATGTTTTTATCCAAAGTTAAGGCCCCCATATATGATCAAACATTTTGCGCAAAATGTTTGCGCAAACCTGATGTCGGGGTAATTTAGGCCATACACGTCAAACATCATGTTTGCGCACACAAACATCAAACAGCCCCATATACGGTCAAAATGTTTCCGCCAACATTTTGACCGTGTATGGGGGCCTTTAAATTTTTCTATATATAGAAACAAAATAAAATAGTTAATATCAAAATGGACAATATTATCTATTAAAATTAAACCTCAGACTTATAAAACAGTATTATTTTGAAAGCAATACGTCCAATTCTAGTATTTTATAACTAAGTTTGAAGATTATACAAAATAATGAATTATGCAAGATAGTATTGTAAGAAATGGTAAATTCACAAAATATTGGCGAGAAAATATTAAGCTCATTTTATTGCATCAAATATACTATTAAAAGACAGTTATTGTTAAAAACTATAATGATTGTAATGATAATTAAAAAAATAAATAATACTAATTTTAGAAAGAGCAAATTAAAAAAACAATTAAAATGTTTTCTCTTCGTTTAAATGAATTTTATAAGATTTTAGATTTAAACATGTATAAAACAATTGTGCAACAATGTGTAGACCAACGCTATCTGAAGAGATTATATATTAAATAATAGTTCGAATAAAAAAAAAAATAATAATAACAAGGAACCATTAAAGGCGTAGATGCCTCGAGAGGAGGCGAAATATCGCAAAACAAAGTAGCCGTTTTATTTTATTTAATACCTTATAAACCAAAAAAGGAATAATTAATTTACAAAATAGTAAGGAGAAAAATATGGCTCCTTGCATCTGAAATTCTATTAAAAGACAGTTATTGTTAAAAATTATAATGATTATAATGTAATAATTTCTAAAAAATACGTATAAAATAATTTTAGAAAAAGTAAATAGAAAAAAAAAATTATAAAAAGAAAAGGAATTCAGATTACCACCGATAGGTTTAATTTGTTTTTAGTCGCGAATAAACTGCGGATAGTAATGAGTAATTCCCCTAGGAATTTCATCATAAAACTTTAATATGTAATTATTTTGCTTTAAACCAAAAATATTTTGGCTTTAACATACTACTTACTTTTACCATACTAAAGAAACATTTTAAAAAAAAGTCCAATGGTGATTGCATATTGCAGAGTATAATTTATACGATTTTTTTTATAGTTCTCCATATCACCACTAGGATTGCCACCTTGGTAGGTTATTTTACCCGAGAATTTATAGAACCAATATATAATGTATTTCCCATTGGATTTTATCACATCAACAAAATAATAATTAATAACATTGTAGAAATACTTCTTCAGATTAAAACTTAATTTAAGGATACTGGATAATATATATTAAAAAAAAAAAAAAAAAAAAAAAAAAAAATGCAACAAGATAAATATAAAATCATTTTAAAATATAAAAACAGCCAAGTAATCTACTATTTTCAAATGACTCCATATTTGTTAAAAGTAATTATTAAATTGAATAAATTTATTAAAACTTAATTAAAAGTAGTATTAAATTAAGTTCATTAAAATTTAAAGTCTACAATTTAATCATGCAATGCTCGTCTTTACTTTTCTCTTTTTTATTTTTTAAATTAAGTTTATCGGTAATAATTATAACGGTTATAATAATTATAAAGTATCCAATAAGTAGGTTAGCTGGTCAAAATAAACGTGCCTAAGGTCACATCCATAGACAACCGTTAAAAGCCACTTTCAAACCATTTTTTTGTATCTAAACCTAGAAAAAGCCTAAATTGAGTCAATAATTTGAATTTAGAATTTAGATTGAAAATTTAATAGTATAAAATAATAGTTATAGCCTATATTATGTTGGTAAATTTATAAATAGTGATTTCCATTAATAAATTGTTCTTATATAATTATTTAGATAATAAAACCATTTATTTAATGAGAGAATAAAATAATATAAATTAATTCAGATTTAATAAAATTAGTAAAACATTTAAATATAAAATCTTTAGTATATTGGGAGATACAAAGCTAGATAGGAAGATAGAGAGAGATTTATTTTAATTATCAATATACATATTATATTATATAGGAAATAGTAAATAATTAAATTAACTAATAATAAATGAATACAAAATTATAGAATGAAATAAATGTTAACGAAAATACGCTTAACTAACTATTAGAAGTAGGTTTTATATTGCACTGTTTAAAAAAAATTTTAAATATAAAAAATAATATTTAATTGATTTAAGCACAAAAAACAAAACAATTAAATGTTATCAACTAAGCACAGAGATTTTTTTTCACAACTATAAAAAAATCTAACTCGTAAAATAAAAAATAATGCGAACAAGTTTATAGTTAAGTTAAGGAAAAAAATAATAAAACGGCACCAAGGTTAGAGGAAAGACATAGCACATGTAATTAGGGATTCTACTTACATGCAAGCTTAAACGGGACGGACCATTGTAAATCCACATGTCTCTGTGTCAACTTACATCGGCAGAAATCCAATACTTGATTCATTTTGACACCCATTGATAAAAGCGAGTTGAGATACGAAGTCGGAACCGTGCCATGCGTACGACTCGAGAACCGACACTAGACTGACTCACAGGCCGCGAACAACTGGCGTTATAAAAAAACACACTTAACCCTCCCCCGGACACGGACGAGGGATTACATCACATTAAAACCAACCTCACACTGGCACACGAAGGAAAACCAGATAGCGAGCGGTGGGCTCGCCGTTCTCAGAAACATATTTGACATGGAACAAATCTCGTAGAAAAAGAGGGGATAATAATCTCTCGCAGCATCTTCCAATATCATCACTAACTCCTCCGACCCAGACGTAAATATTGGCATACGTTGACACGCGGCGCTTGTATGCCTATTTAATACAACATCCGTTATAAACAATTAAACAAAGTATATAATTTTTTCACGTAATAATTCAACAGACAAAACATCATTTAATTATTCAAGATTTTTCTTTTTCTTTTAAAAGTGATAAAAAGATTATAAAAAAACAAAAAAAAAAAACAACAATAACAAAATAAAAAAGAAAAACTCACAACGTCGAGATAATTACATTAAAGGATAAAACTGACACATACCAGGTCGGACAGGTACCAGATGACCTAAATTGAAGTAAATAATATTTATATGTGTTTGTCCCATATGAATTGAAACATGTTTGCCAATTACATTGAAAACCATAAAGCAAAGACTATAATATGATACGGATATTGGAGAAATTAAAAAGAATCGAAAAAATAAAACTAAAAAAAGCTTAATATGTAATTATATTTTAAAACAATTAAATAAACATAACTAGAATTCCAATAAAAAAAATTAGAGTACAAATATATAGAGTAACCTTATAGGATTAAAATTTGTTATACGACATGTGAACAATAACCGTAAATTATTATACTTGATATTTTAGGGTAAAATAACGAGGATCAGTTTAAGAAATTTATAAAAAAAATAATAAGAATTAACTAACAATAAGAATATTTAACTCTTTCCCTATAAATTTAATCTTCGAGTCAGTCAGGTTAGTAAGTTTTTCATTTTCTATAAATATTATAATTAATTAACTATACAATAATACATTATATGTCTTTGCTTGTACAGTAATTAATTAATTTTTACAGACATTATATTATATTGTTTAAAAATTTTAATATTTAAATAAATTATGAGTTTAACTTGAGTATGACCCAAGAAGAGATTGAAATATCACAAAAATAAGGAGCTATTTAATTTCTTAATAGACCCAAATACTCAAGAATTGAAAAGTATAAGAATTGAAAAGTATAAGAAGTAAAAAGTACAAGAATTGAAAAGTAAAAGAAGTGAAAAGTACAAGAATTGAAAATAACAAATAGAATTGAAAAGTAAAAGCAACAATTTACCGAATAGACTCTTGCATTTAAGTGTAACTCACCAAATTCCACAATCGTGATTGAGGAATTTGGTAAGTTACTCCTCTTGAGTGATTGAGGAAAGCGGTTTATTCTTAAATCAATACAATCACTAGAGTTCCTTGAAATACCTTAAACTAATACTTATGCAACTTGAGTATTTGACATATGATTTTTAAACCATTTGTAAAAGCTAAATTTATTTCTGTTTTGTTTAAGGAAAGGTTCGAAAAATAATTTTATAATTTTGCTTCTACCCCAAATTTATTGAATTTTTAAAGCATAAAAATTGATTAAGTTTTCTTTTTAATGAAATTGCAGACTTTAATAATAGGTCAATGAACGACTACCTAATAAGAGAAGAAAGTCTGTAAGATACCTTTGAACCTGTTTTATTTTAACTTGTATTTTGTAACTAATAGGAGCAGGTCTTCCGTGAAATTAAAACTTGCATTGGAAGTAAAAAAAAAATTATTATTTACTGCTATGGTCATTAGAAGAAACAGAAGAAAATTAAAAGTAAAATGTAGGGAAATTGAAGAGAGAAGAACTTTTTAGGCAAAAAATAATTTCTATTATTTTCAAGACTAACACAATAAACACAATTTCTAATTAGTTTTATTTATTTTAGTACAGCTAATCGCACGATACTTTCTCCTCTACTCGTGTATGTAAAAGTAAATAATGGTTTAAACTACAATAATAATGATAACTATGCAAAAAACTTTTCTTTTGTATAAAAATGAGTAGTTTTATTCTTTAAAAAACACACTTTTACTTTTTGTTTGCTCTTAAGTTAATTTTTAAACTCTGTTTGCATCTTCTTTGCTTACATTTACTTCATAAATATTAAACTACTGAAAAAATTAGTATAAGGGAGGTAATATTAGCACGGGTTGGCACTTTTATAATAACTATGCATAATACATAAACTTAAACATTTGTAAGCTAATAAAAAAGATTTTTCTTTAATGAACCTTTTTTTTAATTAACATTTCCCATTATAATTTTTTCATTTAAAAGCAAAAAGTTACAGTATTACATATCCTAAATAATAAGGATTACCTTTTATTGTTGCAAAATAAAACATTAGAAGGTGTGCTTAAAACAAATTAACATATTTTAAATCTAGATAAATGTTAATTACTTTTATTACCTAAGAGCTGATGATAAAAATAAATTATGTGTTTAAGCTTATTGTTTTTCTCCCTCAAAAACTAATTGACATAAAATATTGTTAAAAGGAGCAAAAATTAAACTTTTTTTTTTTTTAAAAAAAAAGGATAAAGTTTGCTTAAAAAAAAATTCTATATATTTTTTAAAATGAAAAAAAAGAAAAATAAAACTACGCACGTATTCAGTGACACCATAATGTAAACAAAAGCGAGAGGAGACAAAAAGTCTACCTATCTTGTTCAAACAAACATTTTTACGAGAAACATAATATGCAAAATGTTATGGTAACCAATTTAAATATTTTACAAGACAATTAGGGAAGATGAAAAATAAGGAGATAGGAATTATGAGAGATAAGAATATGACTATAGAGACAATTTGGTAAAGACATTTCTAGACTTAATATTAAAAGAATATATTAAATTAAAAAACTTTTCCTTATAACAAATGTCTCCACAAGCAAGCGGAGTAAATTCGAACTTTGTTCAAATTATATAAGTTACAACAATAGGAAGTAATAAACTGAACTATAAAGTTCACCCGAACACCAAAAAACTTCTCGAAGCAAAATGTAATTTGGGGTGAAAGTAGAAAGCATTTTATACTCACGAATTATTTACACTGATGAGATTTTCTTGACATTAAATATTTCAAAACTTTTATTATCTAAGCTACCTCAAAAATGAATTTAAAATAAATCCAATTTGTGTGGCACATAGTTTCCTTGCGTAGTAATATTTGGCAAAATGGTCAAATGAGTATACAATTGATTATAATGAAATAGATTTCCAAATATAGATACATAATAATACAAATTTAGGATGTGATACAAATTCTATAAAAAAAAAAAACTAACACATGTACAACTGGACCACAAACTTATACAGAATTGTATTAACATCAATTAAGTAGATAATGGTTATTTTTAAAAAGTTTTTACCTTTAGTATTAATTAGTAAATAAAACTCAAGAATAAATACACGTTTAGTTTGTTTGAAATAGATGTTAAAAATTCTACGATACTTGCGATTACAATTTGACAACAAAATTGTATTATTCTTCGGTTAATCCATAATTTTCTAATTATTATGTTTCTTCTTGGGCTCTAGGGATTATCATTAAAAAAAACTTCTCTTTCTTTTTTTAAAAAAAAGTATAATTTGTGCAAAATCGCCCATATCTGGGCATCATCAGGCCTTTATCTGAGTAATGAGTGGAATTCATTTCAAAACTCCTATTTTGCATAAAAAAGGGTGAGTAATAATCTTCTACAGGCATTAAACTGTTACTGAAGTAACATTAAAATTTTAAGATTTCTTATGTTAATTAAGTAACATGAAAAATTGCACAAATTATTATTATATTTTTTTTTTTAAAATAAAGTTACTTTAATGATCATCATCCATCACTAGAGCCTAAGAAGAAAAATAATGAATGTTAAAACAAAATTTTAACAGCACGTATTGAAAATAGTTATTCTTGACTAAAATTAATTATAATTATCAGAAAAATCACGAAGCATTCAGTAATATAAAATTATTATAAACATTTACCACAATGAGCAAAATCAGTTCATAAAAAACGAAATGCATTACTTTCCTAAATTAGTGGAATTTAAAGTTAGTCAATTTGTTACACAGCAAGTCAGTTCATTGATATCAACATAGTTCTTCGACTTCAAGAATAAACTGCATGAATATAAATGAAATATTTACCATTGTGGTTTCAAGATTATATATAATCAACTTCAATCTTTGAATTTATTAATTATAGACAATATTGCTCCAAAAAGATTAACAACAGTTCTTTTTTCTTAATTAACTCAAATATAACACTCAGGTCAATACACTATCAATATTAGTATCTCTAAAACAATTCTGTTTTTATTGTGCTAAGATAGTTGTATGATTGTTTTGGTATCTTGGTTGAGATTGTCGTAGAATATCACTTATGTTATGAGACGAGGAGTCCGACAACTACGCAGTTTAACGGTAGACATATTAAGTCTAGTTAAACAACATTTAGAATTGACAGAGGCGCCACACGCAAATCATTTTAGTTCTGGAGTTTAATTAGTAACACGTTGATGCTTAAATTAAATTATTCTTATATTTTATACTATAATTGGCCATTAATTATATACTATTTAACTTTTTTGCTCGAGGTATATTTAGAAGGAAAGAATCTGTAAAATGTAAGTCTTAAAAAGTTAAATTTTTATATTTCATACCTTAAAGATACAGACCAATTCGCTGGACACATAAGTTAATTCTTCCTACAAAATATAAAAGGCAAGTTCAAACTGAATTTTGACTCATTATCCACAAATTAGCTTACAATAAAAATAGAAATATTTAAATTATTCCTTAATATAGGATTGATGCATATCTTCAAAATAAAAACTATTTTTTCATGACAGATTCATTTTTTTTAAAATAGCAACGTGTATTTTATTAATAGCTACATATCGTCACAAGTACTATTCGAGTAATAAGATTTTAAAAACCACGCCAGATATCTCACAAGATTTAATATCTGATTCATTCCAATGTCCGACTTCTTCTTTCTCACTTGAAATTTAATTTTCTAGAGCTGTGACAAGATACTTGTGATCCAAGTATCAGTTTTACTTCCAGCTATAATCAATAAATGTCAATTAAATTTTCTTTTTTTTTATTAAAGAATTAAATATTTTCGTGTAATAACATTTTTCTGTTGTAAAATAAATTATTTTTAATTATATTTTTAATTATAAACTGTTGAAAAGAAATTCCATTTTATATAAAAAAAGAAAATAAGTGATACTAATGAACTCACTTAAATAAAAATATATATATAAATAGACCCTCTATTTCACATTTTTCTAAATATAAATCGCAATAAAATTTTGTTTAATTTTTTAAAAAAAGAGAGGATGAACAAGTTCTATTTTAAGACGATTGGAATTTCTTTTAACAAAATATCATCAGTATACAGATAGAATTAAAGACCCAATAATAGTTATTTTTCTATCATTTAAATATCGAGAAAAAAAGGTCTGATTTAAAAACTCGTTATATATTTTTTTAATATTTTAAATATTGAACAACTCCACCCCCCCCCCCCCCCCTCATTTGACATTAAAGTTTTACCAAGTATTAAGTCAGTTCAAGCTCTTAATATAGATACTAGACCTAAAAAAACGAAAAATTCCATGGCAGCTCACATAACCAAGAGTATGGAAAAAATATAAATCCTGGACATATTCAATAACTAAGATTATAGCTATAAATAAAAACCGATATAAAAATAAAGATAAGAAAAAAAAAAAAAATGTCCTAAAGTTCGCGCAGACATAACGAGAAATACAAATTAATATAATTAAAAATATAAGTTCAGTCACATATCAGGGACAAAAAGAAAAAAATAAAAATTTATCTGTGTCTGCTCATCTAACTAAATTTAAAAAAATGCATATTACAAAAAAATGGAAAATTTAATCATTAATTTAGTTTTAAAGAAAATGGAAGATACAAATATACTAAATATAATAATTGAACACAGATTAATTCACTTTCAATACGAAAGCTGAAGTAATAGAACTGATGAAGGTGATAAATGAACAAATGAAAATTAATTAAGTGGTTAGAGCATTCCATTCATGATGAAAATAAAGGTATACTTTTTACGATTTCAAGCACTGGAGTAACCTTTTATTTGTCTCTCTCCCTCCTTTAAAGTAGGAAATTAGTAATAAAATTCTTAAGTTTATACAAATAACTTGGAAGTAAAGCGAATATTTTTTTAAAAAAGTTTATGGGATCAATTTGAAATATGCTTAAAGGGAAAGAGGATATTATACATTTTGTGCTAAACGCTGAAGCTTGTTAAAAATAGTAGGTTAAGTTTAGGTGTTCTCAAAATATCTAGATGATTCCTTACAAGCGAAAGGGCGGATTATTTTTAAGACGTTGAGTTCATTGAAGAACATATATAGATAATGAATGGGGCCACGGAAGTCTACGATCAATTAGTTTTGAGTTCAAAGAACTGTCACATTGTGTACACAATTAAAGAGGGCTATCAGGTCTGGATGAAACCACCCTCTTCCATTTTACTATAAGAGGCCAATGGAAACTTTTTGAAAAATGTACAGTATTAATTTGTGTTAAACACTTTATATAGACAGATTATTAATTTATAAAGAATCTGCTACTTCAATCTTTTAAATAATATTTCTCTCACACAGATTGAACTCGTTCATGCACTAACTAAAAAGAAAGATTAACTGGAGTGAAGCGGGGGAAAAAAAGAGACAAAAAAAAAATGCATCAAAGGTACACCCTTTAATAGCCCGAATGGATGCTAAACGAGGCATAACTCGGACTAGGCATGTAAAAAGCAACTGGAGTATGCCGTTGTATCTGCCATGCGCATGTATTATGGTGTTTAAAGGACTTAGAATTTATGTGGCTGGAAAGCCAGCACATTATTCCCTCTGACCCTTGTCCTAATAAAGGGCATAGAGACCGAGGGAGCCTAATAGCCATCGAAGAGTCTGTACCTACAAGGCATTATATGCAGACGGCACATATAGGCCACCTTTAAAGTACATATTAGACAGGATTTCCTGCCCTTTTTCCCCTCCTGTTCTGACATACGGCGACAGAAACATCGATATGTTACGTCATACAGAGGCGACGGGAGCCTAAAACAAACAAACCATGTTTGAACAACTACCGTTTTCAAATACGTTTTATATTTATCCAAATCTTTTTACACAATGTGTGAAATTAGTTGTTCTCGTCTTTAATAGAAGAATAATTATGGTTCTACAACCAAATCAAATTGAATATTTTATCCATTTACGAAGGCATAAAACTCTCCACTAAAAATGAAGCTAATTATTAAACTCGCTATTATTCACTGCAGCACATACATTTTTTTTTTAAACTCGAAATATACAAAGCCTATATCTGATACTAACTCAAAACACAAATTTTTATTTAGCGTTTAGCGATTTGTCTTCTCTTTTTTGTAAAAAAAGTATTTATTAATTTATCACTGAGGTCAAATAAAATTAAATAAAAACATCGAATAGATCCTAGACTACCAAGTTAAATTGATATTTCTGTATTTTTACAGTTCAGAACCAACAACTTTATTTCTAATTTGATTTATTCTTCAGAAGTCGTTTCAGCTTAACCAGTCCTAAAGAAGTCAGAACATCTTAATAATATATGAAACTAAAAACCTTCCAAGCAAGGCATAAATAAATTTCTTTAAAGGCAAGCTTTACTTGTTTTATCCACTTATGGAACTTATGACTCATTTTAATGATGTAGTTAGAGATAGAAAGTTCTAGCGACTAATATAAACACATCAAGTCTGAGACTGCATCCACGAGAACATTAGATTTAATAATTCCCAGGGAGTCTAAAATAATCGACTTTGATAAAGTGGTCAAACATTTTCTGTCGATACCGAATTCTTCAGAGCTATTGGTAATAATAGAGCCTGTAGTTGAATTAATTAACTTAATAGAACTGCAGTTTGTTATTACCTATTTATATCCAGGTCTAAGATAGCAACCAAAGGCAATCCACGCCCCATGCGGGATTTTGAACTCTAAATTGATACTTGCACAATGGTTAAGTAAGAATTGTCACAAATGATTCTTATGATATTGATACCCGATTAATAGTTATTTGAAGAAATATATTAATAGTTATTTTTAGCATAATACCATTTCTAAATACAACAAAAAATAAATTAATTAAAGATTCATAATCATAACCAACTTACTCGATAATGATCCACGAAAAATCATTATTAATGTCTGCATTACAAGATCTAGATATAATATTAACGGTAATATCATTACATATATATATATATATATATATATATATATATATATATATATATATATATATATATATATATATATATATATATATATATACTAATTTAAATAAGAAAATTCTCCCATATAATTAAGATTTTTCTTAGAAAGTCTGACACTATTTCTCAAGAAGATTATTGAACTTATAACCAACAAGCTTTCAAATCTATTAAGCAAGTACCATTGAAAGGACAAAAGAACAAAGACTATAACCTTCTATTGTTACACATCCTCTAATAATTTCATAATTATCTTTAATTAAGACTCGAGAGGTTAAAACAATGTGCTCATGTGAGTTTAAACTTTTACAAAAGGATGTGACAACACTAACTTTTAATTAATATATATATATATATATATATATATATATATATATATATATCTGTAATTCACTAATTCACTAATTATATACGCAAGATTTCCCACTTAAATCATAAATTAAAATATATGTAACTAAAATTTTAATATATAATTTATTTATTATGATGTACATAAATTTAGCACTTTCACCTAGAATGATAAAGGAGAGAGGCGAGATTTTCCCCCTCCAACCAAGTTATTTCTACCTTTTTTAATCATAATAGAAAGATAATTAATATTCAGGTAAAATATTTACTTGCTTCAAACCTCGAAACAAATTTTCTATTCGTTTTTATATAGTAAATAATTTGAATTTCTATGAATATCTTCGAATAATTTACTGTATTACTCTTTCAATTTAAAATTAATTTTAACGAATGCTTTTTTTATTGTTCGTCGTTATATTTCATGCCACATTTTAGAAATAAGATCTTCAGTAATTCTAGTATATATTTTTGTTAAAAATAATACATCAACTAACGTTTCTTATATGTATAATAACTTTGTTTAGTGGTTTCTATAGTAACAATCCTACATTTTTTAATCTAAAAATTATTTTTTTGTTTTCGACTCAATTGTTCTGAATATAAATACTAAAGTTTTTCTTTAATGAAGTTTAGGCTCTATGCATTACATTAATAAAAAAAAAAAAAAAAAAAAAAAAAAAAAAAAAAAAAAAAAACCTTTATTCTTTGTTTCTTGCTCTGATGAAGCTAATAAATGTAGCATAAAGATTATGCTAACGTTTCGATTATGCTGACATTGTAAGAAAGATCTCACTATCTTTTATTTGATAGCATCTCGCTAACATACCTTCTAGTTATTTAATATAACATAATAAAATTATAGAAAAATGAACTAAAGAAAAGACGAAATTAATTTTTAAGCAGTCCTAAATTCTTTTAGAGAAAGTGAGTCAAATTCTTTATTAAAATGTGATAGGACATATATTGTAGGCAGAGAAGAATTTAATAAATGATTTAACCTTTTTTAAAAAAAATAAAAACGGAAATGTGGAGGTGTTTTGTGAGTGAGGTAGCTACCTCCTAAGAGATATATTCTGTACACGTATGAATACGTCATACAGAATAGAAATACATTTAAATATATAAGAAAAAACTCCTAACTACGTCATAGAAATGTCTTTTTTAATACAAATGACATTATTTAAAATATTTTAAGCACTTTTACCTCATAAATGTTTAAAATATAACTGAAAGTAAAGCTTTTTTTTACCGCATTTTTAAATAATTATTGAACATTGTTTACAAAACATTTATTGTAGATTGAGAAAACATAAATATTGTTGCCCAGTTAAAAGGGGATAAATTAATATATGAATTTATTGTTATAATTATTACAATAAATTAAAACGCAGATATTGTTACCACCTTCTTAATGATTATTTCTCGGAAATTATTTATATTATTTATTATTTAATTTGTTTTCTCTCGATTCCGTATAATTCGTCAATTGGAATTTGATTTTATTGGATCAAGAGAAGAAAAATAGAGTTAGTGGTGATGTTAGTAATTACACCTTCTTAAGGTTCGACCTAACTCTTGTCACTTAAACTTAGTTTTTTTTTTCTTTTTCTTCGTCTATCTAATCCATTTTCTAAATGGGTTTTCTACTACATTGCTTAATTATTTGATTAAAAATGGTACGATATAATTTTTTTAAAGTTTAATAATTCAATTACCGGTTTCCAGTTAAGTTACAAGAAAAAAAACAATTATTTCCAAGTAAAGGTGAAGCGACGCAATGCGCATTAGGTAAAAGTGATTGGCCTGAGGATAAGGCTTCGCAATCAGGTGGCGCCAATAAAATAGCACGTCGGGAACTTTTCAACTTAAAAAATCGTAAAATGAATCCATATAATTAATTTCTGATTAGTTTGCTTGTCGCTTGGATAAGGAATGGTGTTACGTGGAAATTCCTTCGGTGGAAATAGTTTGCTTTCATAGAATAAGTAACATGCGGTTATATTATACATATTCCTGCTTACATGTATCTTAACTTATCTTTCCCATCTTTATACTTTGTATTAGTAGATCCCACTATGTATTTTTCACCAAAATAAAAAAGTCTATCCTTCCAAATATACGCAGTTTAAATAAAGTCTCTTCTTAGAATCAGATTCAAGATGATATATTACTTGAAGTTGAAGGATTCCAAGCAAAATTCCTCAACGGCTATTTGTCACAATGTTGGAATACGCCAACGTAATTTTAACCTTCTCCTACATCATCTCTTTCCTCTTATGATAAAAAAGCCATCCATCAACATTAATACATTATTGCATTATTTCATACATAATTATTAGAGCAGAAACATACACTATCCAACAAAAAGTATATGACACTCATCAACACACCGATCCGTTAACTATTTGATCCTATACTAAGACTAAATAAATAGAATTACTCCAAGATTTATGAGAGTATGATGTAAAATGAATGTGAAAAGACGAAGAAGAATTTAGAAGACGAGCAAATAAAATAAACTTATTGTTGAAAATGTGAATACATTTATATCTTGTATAAAATATCAAAGTATAAAATAGAAAAAGAACCAAGAATACAAATATGTACAAGTTATAATACCTAATATATATTCAATTCTATTATGCACAGATAAGAAGTTGAAGGCTAGCTATTATGAAAGATGTGTTTTATTAAGCACAAAGCGTTTAGCATTTACATAAAGAATAATTGGAGTTGTAAAAAAAAAAAGTTTTTTGTGTTAACTATAAATAATATCTCGAAATTTTACTCGTAACTCTTTTTACATTTGTCAAGACTTCTAGCAAAATTTGAGAGGATTTGTTATAAGGAGGTCTTGCACTCGTAAATTTTAAATAAATACATTTTTAAATCAAAGTCGCTAAGATTTATCTTATGTCAGTAAACTGATCGACTATTTGATGACCAAATAAATAGATTAAAATCAATCTACATGCATACCAAAAGTTAAAAAAAAAAACTTCTTTACTTTAAACTGTAGAAGAGGTGCTGACAAAGTAAAGTTAAAAACTAGCTTAAAGTTGATCAATCAATCTCTCAATTGGTATAAACTTTTCATTCAATTTTGTTTAAAACTGTTACATGTTTCAAAATAAGTTAATTTTTTGCAGAGAATTAGTATAATATATATTTATTTTTGCTTCCAAGCTTACCGAAGAGTTAATGGAAACTATGTGATCGATCTGAAGAACGAAAAGTTATGTCTCCGAATTCAAAAATTCCAAGATAGAAATCCGTTTCAGACATCAAGGAACATTTTCTGTAAGAACATAATTACATAAAATAATTGATATAATCGAGTATAGTGTCCTAACGACTCACTGGAAATGATTTGTAATTGCTAAGCTAAGGCAATCACATTTATTCCGATAAAAATAAATATTTGCTTTGATTTGTTGGTCTTCAAATAGATAATATAATAACTTATCTGAATTAATTTACTTAATTTTACTTTTTTTCTAAATATAAAATTAAGCCCGTTGTCACGGGCCCAAAGCCCCGTATAAGTATACTTCAGCAATATTTAATATGCGCGAGCCGTTGAAATTAATATGGGGCTATCTGCGGGCTACTTTCGACAAACCATCCAGATTTCTTAAAAATTCGATGAGAATTTTGAAAATATAAGTAAGTGTAAATAAATGTATGCTTGTGCGTATGTGGAAGAGAAACAAATGGGCGCAGAAGGTTAAAACCATCAACCTTATAATATAGGATCAACTAACCTTCTTAGGCTAATTATAACCTTCAATTTGATTTTCATTAAAATCGGATGAGTCGTTTTTAAGATATGTTTGTTCTGAGTTTTGTTGTTCTTTATCTCATATGTTTGATTGAGCGACTGACTGACCCGGGACAAAAAATGTTCCCTGATGTCTGAAACGGATTTCTGTCTTAAAATTTTTGAAATCGGAGACACTACACATTTACGTTTTTCAGAACGATCACATAGCTGCTATTACCTTTGGTAAGCTCGAAAGCAAAATAGGGGAAAATAAAATGAATATGACAATAATAGGTTGTAAAAGAATTAAATTATTAAAGTATACGCTGTAGGACGCGAGAAAGATATGTGCCATTGTTTAAATAAAGAAGTAATAAAATAATATAAAGCTAAGGAATTTATAAGAGGAAAATGCTTTGAGTATTTGACAAAATATTACATGAATTTATTTTAACTATAAGAATATTTAATCAACAGTTCCACTACTCAAAAAGTTAAAAAAAAAATTTAAATAATCTATTTAAGTTTTAAAAGGCATTCCTACGTAACTTCAGTTTTATCCTTTTTTACGAAAAATCTTAGAATATTTTTGACATGTTAAAGATTAAATTTACATGACATTAATAATGTTCAAAAAAAAGTGTCATTTATCATGTCACATCTTACTGAATAGAATTCATGAAGGCAGTACAAAAATAAATTTATAAAATGACAAAAAAAAAAATCACACTTCGCTCAAACTTTATGCTTATCCTTATACATTACAGAATATTTTACTTTTTTTTGGAAAGCAAGTTGTTATCTACTTGAACATTAGTTTCATATTAAAAGTTAACATATACAGTATTATCATATATAAGTAAAATAAAAATAAAAAATAAAAAAAAGAAAAGATAGGTAACAGCATTAAAATCATGTATTAGAGGTAAAAAAAGATGGA
This sequence comes from Gerris lacustris, assembly GCA_951217055.1. Taxonomy (NCBI): domain Eukaryota; kingdom Metazoa; phylum Arthropoda; class Insecta; order Hemiptera; family Gerridae; genus Gerris; species Gerris lacustris. The sequence continues at coordinate 57,560,328 of OX578282.1, read as the reverse complement.
ATGAATTTACCAATCCACCATAAAAAAAGAGACAGATAAGAATTTACATTACGCGAAACATAAATTGTATTATTTCATTTCTTTTTTAATACTTTTACACATTAGACTGATCTGGTCACAGTTTTTTTTTATTTTTAATGCCAAAAGATTGGATTTATGACCTCCTTTTAACAAAGAATGACGAGATGATGATGTCATTTTAATATTTTTATGTATTTTTTATTCTTTTTTTTAATCTAAATAATCCTCTTTTTTTATCACGTGTAATTCATAAAACAAATAAAAGTATTTCTGTATGAATAGCTCTTGAATATGATTAAATTAAAAGGAAAAAAACCAAAATATTATTCAAATGTATGAATAAGAAAAAAAAAAATACTGCTTTTGAAACAAACCAGTAAGAAATAAAAGTATTTACGTATTGATAAACCTATATCATTATAAATTAATTTTTCTTAGGATGAAAAGCATTTCCTTATTTAAGTATTGTAGCGATAATTACGGAAAAAAACTTTAATTAGTTAAAATTGTGTTATTCATTTTAAAAAATTATTTGTGTGATCTGTATTACACTGAGAGTGTCGGGCTGTAGTGCAGAAAGATGACGCTTTTAAAATACAGATGTACAAATAGGAGAAGGTAATTAATCAATAATTGATATTTACTTAGATAAAACGTGACGTCAATTAATTTTATTTCATTAGCTTTTACTCATTTACGGTTTGAAATGAAAAAAATAAAATAACAAACTAAAACAAAAAAAATAAAAAATTGATGGCTTCATTAGTAGAGGAGATGTGATTGATATGTCAATAATCCTAAATGGTTATTGGCTGGTTAAGTTGTACAAAAAAAGTGACGTGTGTTCAATTCTGGTTTTTACAGTCGTAGTTTCACAGCAATAATAATAAAAAAACTAAACATTAATGACATCATTAGCAAAAGGGGGGGGGGGTGATTGATACATGGAAGTATATTGTTCCAAAATCTACAGACTGATGGATCATTTGTAATGTTTGATGTGACACATTATCAATCATAAGTTACTTTTTACTTGTATACAAGAAATGAGGTAAGTTTAAATGTTTGTATTTATACCTGTTCAATACTGCAGTAATTAAAAGTTAAATACTAAAAGCACGATTTTAAGGATAATAGATTAATTTATCACCGTTTATTATATCAAGTTTTATTACTTGTACCAAACAAAAACCCCACCACATTTTAAATTGATGTTTTTACTTTTTCTTATCTACAGGAAAAGTATTGTTTTCATCCTAAAAATTCTAAACTGAGAATTTCAACGGTATTATCCGTTTTGGGTGTTTTCAAGACAATTTGAGTGGTTTTTAGCTAGACGTCTCTCTAACAATTATACCTCTTTACAAGACAAACATTTACACTGAATTTAGTTTTGATATCTGCCACCACATTGAAATATTGACTTTTGGACTTTGAAAATTTAACGCTAGATAGTTTTGGAACTATTTCGCCGATGTAGCTGAAATTCACTCCTATATTATACCTTTCTATGAGATAAATAAGTCCGACAAATAAGAAAAAGTTCCGTGACGCCCCGCATCCGATTTTTTTATGATTTTTGAACTGAACAAAATGTAATGTATGTTCATTTGTTTGTAATTTATTTTTTGTTTTACTTTAATTACATAGCAGCATGCAAAAAACTAAAAATTAAAGGCAGAATAATATTCACTAATCATATTATATTTAAACAGCTTATAAAAATACTAAAAATTACGCCGGATTAAGTGTTTGGATGAATTTAAAATACAAAGCCTACACTATCAGTAAAGAAGATATGATTGTTACGTCAATAATCATTAATGTAAATATAAATTTATGATTGTACAAAAAAAATGACGTCAAATTAAGTGTTTGGTTCAATTTACCTTCAAAAACTACTTATAATTATAAATTAGCAAAGGAGGTGTGATTGGTACGTCACTAATCACACATGTAAAAAGCAATTTATAATTGTAAAAAAATAACGTCAGATTAAGTGTTGGATTTTTACTGCCACAGTAGTGCAGAAACGACAAAAATATTTGCTTAATAAAAACGTGACGTCAGTTCAATTGTTCGTTTTTTTATTGTTTGTTTTTCATAATAGTAGTTCTATGTAATTTAGGGTTGAATAGAGAAAGATCTTGTAGCAGGCCAAAGCCGATAATAAGCTGTAGCGCCAGACAAGATGATGAAGAGTTCTAAGTAATAATATATGCACTACAGAGTAAAAGCTTAGTAAAGGATGAGTAATTAATACGTACCTAATCATAAATGGTTATTTAGATGTGAAAATAGTGACGTTACCACTTTAGTAGATCAACCAATTTTTTGAAGTACTCATCCAGTAATTGTACTAAAACCACTAATTAAATGCTTGTTATAGTCAAGCAGGTTCGATCGAAACGTCACTAATAATCAAATTACGTCATTAAATTAAATGTGTTTTCCTCTTTATTTATTAAAGTGAAATAATAAATAAATTTCATTAATTACAAACTCGTGTAATTTTAAAGGTCGAGTTAACTTTTCGAGTTTGCATGAAAAGTTGGAATGGAATGTAGAAATTAACTAACAATTGAGTATGTAATAAATGAGTAACGTTTCCGTTGTATCTGTTTGACTTGGCATCAGTATAAGAGGAGTCGTAAAAGTTGTTAATTTTAACTAATAAATTAGTATTTTCCATGAATTATTATGATTCAAGCTATGAAATTGCATTGGAAGTTATAATCTGGCGATAAAGATACACATATTTGGAAAGAGTATATTTGTTAATACATACACTAAAGATCACCCCCCCCCCCCCGTCTATTCACTAAGTAGACTAACAGACCTGAGATAGTGAGTCCCTAGTACCTATGAGTCTAGGAGCGAATACCGAGAAAGTTATAGGAAAAGCAATCTTAGTTCTTCAGTAGGCAGAATTACTAAGACAAAGGTTTCTTATCTCAGGCGAGTGTTACTTCTTTAGATTGTTACTCCATCATTTTTTTTGGACTAGTAATTGATATAATAGTATATTATTACTAGGCTCACACAGTCGTGTAGCATATGCTATTTTTTCCGTGGTATAGCGGACAAGGAAAAAACATTAAATATTAATCAATAATCAATATAATAAAATAATAATGACATACTTAAGATTTAAAAAAAAGAAACCTTAAAAAGAGGTTACACTATAACAAAAGATAAATAAAACGCATTGACATCTAGCGGATTTTAAGCGTACTAACAAGCATATCTACAAGATTACATCGCTAAAACCAGCACGAAAGAAAAAGTTTTTTTTAAGGCCTAGGACGTAAAAATTTTTTTCTTTCGTGCTGGTAGTAAGGAAAAGATTTTTTAAGTCCACGTAATGAAAAAATGGATTTTAACTATGTTTTTTAGGCTCTAAAGTTACTATTTCACAGCCTACCACGGAAAATGATTTATTGATTCATTAGTCTAAATGACTAAAGACAAAGGGATGTTTCGTTCAATGTACTTTGGGACAAAAGAATATCACACTTCTGTTTTTATAATGGGAGTAACAGTCTAAAGAAGAACATTTCGTATACCTTCATTAGATTGTTAGTCCCTTCTGTTTTTTTTATAAGGGGTAACAGCAGGGCCGTCCTAAGATATTCGGCGCCCGTGGGCTACTACCAATAATGCGCCCCTCTTCATAAGAAAATACACGGAATGGTTGGAGGGAGCGGGGCATACCATTATGGACTAAACCAAAAAAATATAATTTATACAGATTCATTTTTAAAAAAACCTTTATGGACAAGATCAAAATAAAAAGCAAAAGTAACTTATATATTTATTTTCCTAGTTTTTCTTTTGCTAATTAATTAATAAGTAAATCATTTTTGGTTCTTTTCAATGCTGAAAAAGATCTTTCGCCGCTGCAATTTGTAGAGGCAATACTTAAAAAAATGCGCAGTGCTATGGCCACGTTAGGAAATGTAAACTCAATTTTCAAGTCGATTATTGTTCTTAAACTAAGTTCCCCAGTAGATATATTTTCTTTATTATCCAATAAATATTCGTGTTTAAAATGAAGGCATTCCTCAATAAAATTATTTTCTACTTCATCCTTATATGTTTCGCAACTTTGCAGCATTCTTTCTAATTTTGTATTAATTTAAATTAAGTTGACCAGGAACCCAAATATTGAGTAAATTGAGAAGGCACACCTTCTCTTTTGTACTTCTGCCTTCTACTAGAAGTTTATCAATAATAGCGTAATATGTGTTTATGTGGAATTCGGCATTGGCATTAAATTTATCTTTCGTAGTAGTGTTTTTTCTTTTGCTTATTCGTTTGTACTCATCCCATCCGGACAATTTTATACCTTCGGATTTATAAAGATTAATATGATTTTATATTTCGTTTGGACTGTACAAATTTTTATAAATAAGTGAATAACCTAATAATGCTTTCAATTGTAATATCAACTTTTTGAAGTCATAAATATATATTAGTTTTATCTATGATTTCTAATATTTCGCTCCAAAATGCTACCATAATGGCAGTTTCCAGTGTGTTGAACTCATTTAACAACCCCTCAGCTTCAACTTTTGTTGCAGGCTTAGGAAAATTATCGTCGTAAATTTTATTCAAAGCATCTTTAAAATTTTCATAGCTGGACACCTAATATAACACTAATAAAAATTGCCGCCCCAAAAGGCTTGCGCCCCAGGGCTATAGCCCATTTAGCCCTGTGGTTAGGGTGGCCCTGGGTAACAGTCTAAAGAAGAACATTTCGTACACCTTCTTTAGATTGTGTTACTCCCTTCTGGTTATTTTTTATAAGGGGTAACAGTCTAAAGAAGAACATTTCAAACACCTTCTTTAGATTGTTACTCCCTTCCCTTTTGTATAAGGGGAGTAACAGTCTAAAGTATTGCCAGAGCAGCTATGAAGTATAGCTGCTGATAAGGATGCTATGCTTAACCAATCATGTGTAAATGATAATTTTGTTGACAGTGCCCTGTCCAGTAAGAATGCCTGCCAGTATGCAAGATACTGAGATAGTAACTTTATTATATGAATAAAATGCATAAATGTTTTTATTCATCTTTTCAATTCACAACGTGGCACTCTTTCGAACCCATTCTGCTAGTAGGTAATTAAGATCATAAATTTGTACTTGAACCTCCTAAGCGAATTCCCTGAACACTTGGATGCATTGAATGGATTATGATTATGATATAGAGCAGCAAAATATTTTAAAATTATTTTTTAAATGTGAATTTACGAGATTCAATTAATAATTTTTACATGTAAACCGTTTTTAAATCCTTTATATTAACTTTACTTTGTGCCTGGGTGCCTGACGTCAAAATCTTTGGAAGGCTAGTTAACCCTCTTCCAGTCATCCAATCGAGCTGAAACTTGGCACATAGACTCCCTACCAAGACAAAAACATTTAAGCAAATTAATTAATTAAATATTTAATTGAAATAATTTTCTTTTTAAAAATGAATGGATTAATTAAATTTAAAAAAAGTAATAAGAATAAAATAAAAATTTAAATAATTCATTAATTTGTAGGTATATAAAATCTTTGGAGGGCGAGTTAACCCTCTTCCAGTCAATCTAATCGAGATGAAACTTGGTACATAGACTCTCTAGCAATACAAAAGTATTTTAACAAATTAATTAATTAGTTATTTAATTTTTAAATTTAATTAATTTATTGTTGAAAATGAATGGAATAATGAATTATGAGATAACCCTCTTCCAGTCGTCCAATCGAGCAGACACTTGGCATATCGACTCTCCACCAATACAAAAACATTCTAAGAAATTAATTAATTAATTAAATTTTACTAATTCATTAATTTTTAAATAATTATTTAAAATTAAAACGAATTATTACCAATACTTCCCCTCACAATCAAAACGCAAAAATATAAAGGATTTATAATAAAAACTTGGTTTTTTAAAAGCTGGTATTATTTTAACTGAAATTTATCTTCGGAAAATGAATTTTGCCACAACCAATAAGAATAGAATGAAATGGCTTAAAGGAATTAAGTTGTTTCTTACAAACAAAAGATATTCCACGTACTTATCTGCCATATCTTATCAATACTGCTTTGACATTAAACGTGTCACATTTAAGTATTATTCATTAAAAAACAAATTTATTTTTCCCCTTAAAAAAACTTAATAAAAACAAAAACGAAAATATTAAAAATGAATATAGTAAAAATTGTCATTGTAGTTTTATATTATATATAGTAGCAAGGTTAATAAAATACTCTTTTTTGTACAGAACTCTTTAAGAGGAGGTAAATAACACTATTAATCACCAATCACCATAAAAAAAAAATGAAAAATGTATTTTAGTTGCACGGAACATAAAATAGGGTAGTAAAAAGGTTAGATCCAAACACCTCATTGGTTTCTCCGCAATATTTCTTCAAACAGGTGAAATAAACTGTTATCGTTAAAGTAAGATAATCAGTTTATTCCTTATTTCTTGAGTTCGTTTAAAAGTCTGAAGTAGCCTAAGGCTTGAGATGTTATTTCATGAAAAACGTCTCGCTTGAAGCTTAGGGAGCGCGCTGACTATTATATAAAAAAAATTACCCAGAAGACTTAAATCACAAATAGTCATCTTTTGGAGGAGAAGTTAAGTGTGAAGGAGTAGGAAACGTTTGTAGTAAATTGAAACTTTTTTTTACCACCGTATTTTAATAATCATTCCTTTTACGTTCCTATGAACACAAAATTATGTTTTTTTAGAACAGGGGCCTCTTAACCATCTAATCGATGGGATCATTAGTAAGAAATATTTATCACCATCGTATAATTCAAGCATCACCAGATATTTTCAGTGTTAGAGATTTGATTTCAAGTAAGTCTTTGGTTTCAAGTTTCGAGTACGCTAAGCACTCTGCTACTTACTTCTTAAAATTTTTTTTATTTCTATAAAAAAAAGTCGAAGCTAACTCACGAAATACAAATCAAATTAGAACTAAAATGATTCTCTGTTGAAAAGACAGACAGGTTTTCTTTAAGCTTAATAGTCATGAAGGAGAAAGAAACGGGATGAAACAAAATATTTTTAATTTAAAATCCATTAGGTTGAGGGTAAAACTTAATACATAGTAATAAAGTTACTTTTAGGCGGAGTAATATTTTCATTACTCAATAAAATCCATTATATTGAGGTTAAAACTCAATATCTAGTAATAAATTTACTTTTAGGCGGAGTAATATTTACATTATTCATTAAAGAAAATCTTTTATTATATAAATTAATTATTATTTGAGGTTTAAAGTTAACTTAGTGAGATCTGTTGTTTAGAGATCACCTCATTCACCTCTTTACTATGTATTTTACAAAACTGCGTTTATTTATTTTGTATTACTTAAAGTATTTTGAAACTAGCATTTCATAAAACGCGGAAAAAAGTGCAATAATTAAATCTATCTATTTTGTTCATATCAATACGATACAATTTACACATGAATTACGTGAAACATTATGCGCTTTAATTTTATATCAGATTTAATTTTATTGCACCTACTAAAACAATAATAAGGAACTATATTTATAAAGTATAAGAAGATTTACTTTTGAAACTCTTACAAAGCTTCTCAAAGTCCGTAGTAAAATATGGCCAATAAAGTTAAGACACGAAGAAACGGACTTGAAAATAACTACGTGTAAAGTCAATGCCAGCTTATACAACATTATTTAAGTAAGGCGCAACAGAGGCTGATGCAATGCCGAGTTGTTTCAATGAAATAATTGACTTCATCCGAAAACACCCCGGTACTAGAAAAATAATGGGCCAACCAGAACAATTTGTTTCAAGGACGTTTAGACAAATAGAACATCTTGAAACAAAAACAATAATAATAACAACCACAACAGTGCATTTTCAAAGAACGACAATTAATTGTATAAATGTTTATGCACTCTAGAATTAAAAAAGTGTACAGTTGTCAAAATCATTAAACGAGATTGATTGATAGTGGAAAATGTAGCAATATTAGAAAAAAAAAACTAATAAATAAGTAGAAAATAAGTAAATAACTACAATTATTATTGAGTAAAGAATATAATATTTATGATGTGATAGTTCACTTTAAATAATTTAAAAGAAATGTGTGGTGTCGCGGGACACTTGTTAGGAACGAAGTTCCTTACGCTTTTCATTAAATATAAATTATAACATCACAATGCTAAGTATACGATGCTAACTGCTTATACATGGTGGAATTAAAAAGGAGGCAAAATTAAAAGTAAATATGTAATTATTTTTATCTACGATTGATACGAAATATAAACATTATATCTTTGTTTAGATGCGTAGAAAGTGATTATTTACGTACTTGTATTCATTGCGCATGCACGTCTCATAGTTCTGAATAATTCCTCTTCTTTACCGCACGATTAGTGAGTTTGTTTACATTTAACAAAACTAATTTGGTGTTCTTTTATTAAAGTAACTGTTTATATCGAGTTTTTAGTGAAAAACAATGAGTGAGTCAAGTGACTGACGAAAATGTGGAGAATAATAATCCTCCAGAAATAATTAATTCGGCAAAAAATACAACTAATGAATTAATGCCATCTTTATCAAGAGAGAGATACGAACTTACATACAGCAAGTGTATTTGTTTCTGTATTTATTATTTAAATCTAACAATCGTAGATAAAGTACGGTACGCAACTCGTGCGAAAACGGCATTTTGCATTGCTCGTGTGGTTTTACCACCCTCGCTATCGCTCGGCAAACTCCACACTCGCATGCAAAATGCTACTTTCCGCACTCGACGCGTAATGTATTATTACTTAGCGGAGTTAAGGCAAAATTAAAAGAAAAGCATTTTTTTATCATTGTAGCAAGAAAAAAGTTAATCATGATGAGTTGATAGTTAAAGAGGGTGGTTGTAGTAGAGTGAGTCCCTAACCCATTTAAATACCGGCCCTTCTCCATTTAAAATATAAAATATATCACTTCGCCACACACAAGCTTAAGGTGAAATGTTACATGCCTTTTTCAATTGTACTTTAGAAGATGTGTATGAAGTAGTTTTATTAAAATCGTTACGTTAGAACGTAAGATATCGGTAGAAACGTTGTTTTCTCTGTTTTAAACGTTAAGGTCCGCTTTAATAAATTTAGCAATCTTTGACACGTTATAGCGGTGTCGGAGTTTGTTTTACTAAAAAAATGTATTTATAAAAGATGTTAATCACATTAAATAAATGAAGTTAGAATTTGTTCACTTCCTAAAATTCCAATATTACATTTGAAGCTTACGTTTACGCGAGCGTTGCGCGTGAACGCTTGGGCGGATATCGTGGTCCAACGAATTCGTCCTGGGCATTGGTAGAATGAACATGTATGACAAATTTCAACTAAATCGGTCATTATTTACTCAAGTTATCGTCATCGGTCGATTTCGTGACGGTTGGTTTAGTGACGGTCGTTTTTTTTCCGTGTCACTTCCGGGCTCCAGAGCCTGTAACGGCCCATAAGGAACTTCGTTCCAAAAAATTTAATCATTAGGTAATCTTATAGCTGTAGTCACTCAGCTTATTAATTTAAATACATAGATGAAAATGGATGTATTATTTGTTGATTTTTCCTTTAACAAAATATATAATTGTTTATAATGTAGGCAACCACTACAACTGTTCAATAGTGAAAAAATACAAAATAGAGTAATAAAATGTAGTAATACATAATATTGATAACATTATTTTACACTATCATAATATGTCTAATTAAAATGTTAATAAAAATCGAAAAAAAAAAATAAAAAGAAAGAAAGATAAAACAGATGTCGTTCAGGCCCTAATAATAACCCAGACTCTATAATAACAATATCTGAAATGAAAAAAAAAAAAAAATCCAATGAGGCTTAGAATAACGAGAACTCCAATAGGGAAACTCCTCTAGGACAAGACTAGGCTCACTCAGATTAAACTTCTACAGTAAAAGTACTTCGCAAAATTGCTTTTAGCCAAAAAGAAATTTTCTTTAGGATCCTCTGAGTCTTATATTGCCTTTCTTCCAACACCAATTCAGACAAGAATTGTTCAAATAACCGTAAAAAAATCGTCTCAAGAGATAACTTTTACAATTTCTTGGAGGTTCAAATTCAATCAATTTTCAATTTTAATTATATTATTAATTTTTATTGATACGATATGGATCATATTAAGAAAGTTCAAGCATATATTAATATAATTTTTTTTATGATATGATAACTTATAAGGAAAACAATATTTATTGAAGTTTTTAGATATTTAATCAAGTATTTATTATTTTTTGAGCTGAGTACACTACACCTCTATTTTCTGAAGATTATAGAAGGAGAAGGAGAGTGCTTCTAGGGGTATAGTACTCAGAACTATCCAACCCTTTTACGAATCAATAGGAGGAAGTGATACAATGATTAAGAAGGTAATGTTAGTATAAACAACATTAACAATTAAAAAAAATTTGTCTTGTCTTTGGTAAAGAATATATTTTGGTAGCACTGGCATGGGCAAAATTTTGATTGTATTTTCTAAAACCATTTTCTTATTGCAAATGCGAAAAACTGCTGGGTGAATATTGAAAAAGAGGATATCTGGTACAACAGGGTTTTTTTTATTATAACTGATGATTTTCATAAAAAGTAATATATATATATATATATATATATATATATATATATATATATATATATATATATATATATATATATATATATATATATATATATATATATATATAATTGATTAGATATTCTAGACACTGTAAAGGTCTTACGCTATTTGGCATAAGTCTTTAAGAAATATTCCTAAGATTCGCTTATTCATATTTTATAATGTATGAGAATGCTAGAAAATGGATTTTCTACAAGTAGAGAGCGATAAAAAGTAAGATAACAAACAGCAAGCAAATAGTCAAACAGAGTGTGATTAATAACTATTGACAAATGTATCGTTTGAAATAATAGTGAGTGATTAGTGATAAACGGGCACAAGCAAAGCAATGAATGGGAGTGAGACCGAACAGTCAATTAAAAGGTACAACGGAGTGAGCAGAGAAGGAGTGAAATAGAGGAAGTCACGTAACGTTGAGGAGAGAGAGAGTGAGAGTCTTTATAATCAGGTGAGACTCCTTGTACCGAGGCGTCCTTGGCGTGACGTCACACCGGTCACTCCGGCGCCAAACAGCCGGCCGTACCCGATCACTCGCGAACATGAACGATCCTACACGAACACGCTCGCGCGAAAAAAAGAGGAACGGAATAAATTACGGACACACACGAAAACACACGAGTAATATGATGCCCAGGGGTTCTAATCGGCGCGGCGCTAAACCAAGCGCCACACCGCCGGCCCGCACGTTCCTCACCCATACAGACATACAGACACACCGACAAAATTGCAAATCTACCGCTTCGAAAAAAAAGTCCAAACCAATTATTCAAGCTTTCATTCTATCTCGAATATATTTTTTAATCTTCTGTTTATCTCTTTCTATCTTCAGGATCGCAACACACACTTGATGACACGTATTAATACAGGCGCACACGCCAAAATATATATATTTTTTTTTTTACTTTCTTTTCTGTCGAGAACATTAGCGCGAAATCCCAGCCGAGACACGACATGGTAGAACCTGTAATTTTGGCGCCGAAACCTCGGAGACTCTACAGTGGCGCCAAAATTATCATCGCTTCATCGATTTCATCAACAGATACCTTATAAAAAAATAAAATGAAATAACAGTCCTCTGTCCTTTTTTTTTAAAAAAAAAAGAAAAAAAAAAGATTAGATTTTTATAATTTAATTGGACCCTTTTTTCCTCTCCTGTTTTGTTCTGTGTTGCTCTAATTTAAATAAATGTACGTAATATAAAACCGCTTTAATTATAATTGTATAAATTGATAATTAACACAAACAAAGATATATTAGAAGCATGTATAAATGTCATTAGTTATTTAAATCTTTCTAGTGGGATTGAGCTCTTTCGCTTGACTTCACCCTGGAAATGTTTATACATAAACACCACAGTAATTAACATAATAAGTAGAAGAGGAAAAAGAGATAAATAATACAATACTAAATGTTGAAATGCAGTCGTAATAATTTTGGCACTTATACCAGAAAACGAATGATTATTATAAATCTAATACTTTTCCCTCAAATAATAAGTAATATTGCTTTTTGAACACTAAATATTACAGATAAAGAATATTAAAAACAATTGTAGGTATAAAAACCGATACAACAACAAGTTTATAATATTATTTATTCATACAAATCCTAGAATATATCTACATAGAAGAGTGCTGTTATTTTCAGACTTACCAAACCGTATTTAAGGAATTAATATTAGATATTAGAACGTAGAAAGCTAACTATGTGGGTTTATCGACTTTGAAATAAAAGTTAAGGAGAGAAAGGATCAGGCAATTTTTTGTTTCCTTTTATTTGTGTATTACAACTATAATAGTAACAGGGATTAATTAATAATGATAAAAGGCTTTTTACATCGTGGTTCTCTTGACGTGAGACACAATTTAGCGACAGCAATATCAGTCAAAATAAAATTGTGGATTTACTACGTAAATAGTACATAGTATTTTGCAGGCGAGTGTGGAGTTTGCACCCGAGCGACAGCGAGGGTAGTAAAACCACACGAGCAAAGCAAAATGCAGTTTTCGCACGAGTTGCGTACCGTACTTTATCTACGATTGTTGGATTTTAAATAATAAATACAGAAAAAAAACAGTTGCTTTAATTAAACAAACAGTAAATTAGTTTTGTAAAATGTAAACAAACACACTAATCGTGTGATATGGTGAATAAGTATGAAACGCGCATGCGCAATGAATACATACATGCGATGAATACAACTACGAAAAGAATCACTTTCTACGCATCTAAACAGAGATAAAATGGTTATAATTTGTATCAATCGTAGATAAAATTTATTTTCTTCTCCGAAGTAGGTACCAACAAATAATGCATAAAACATATTATTAGCATTTGCTTACCAATAAATGATAAACGGATTCACATATATACATTTATTATTATTATTTTTTATTTATTTTTATGATTAAATATAGAGATTTAGTTCTCGGACGAAACCAAGCTTTGATAATTACCATTTATCGTTAATTATTATAAATTAAATACAAAATGAGATCAAAAATTGCAGATGATTAGCGTTTCATAAACTACTCAAACCGAAAATTTTCACTTAAGCAAGTAAATAGTTTAAATATATATTCAAAGTAAATTCTTCTATCCTATAAGGGTATATCTTTGTTTGCATGGTGTATGTATAATTTTACCGAAGTACTACTGACATTAGTAATAACTTCAATGAATGGAAAAGATACAAATATAGGGAACAGGAACCGTAAATCGTAAGATAAAATGAATGTGACTCTTAACATGTACCGTATGAACTGCACTTATCTAAACCGTATTAAACCATATGCGTATAAGATAAGAGACATTTTGAATAGATACATATTGACATTACTTAGGACAATCTATTATACTATGTGTAAAAAGATAAGTGAATTAAATGTCTATTGTTCCATTGAAAATAAGAATGAAAAACACAGCAGTAACTTCCTGCAATCTAAATACATAATGGGACAAAATCATAAATGTAAAATACGAGTAGGTACTTACAATTCAATGCGCATACTTTAAGTGTGAAAGTAATTCAAGCTAACCTAAAACAGACAGAAGTAAAATATTATTAGTAACACAAATAAATCATTCAATTCAATAAAAATAAGCAGGAATAATTTGAATAAGGTTATTTATTTATATAAATAATGTATTATTAGTTTATTTATTATTCTTGTTTTTTTGTTGTTTTTTATGGATTAAAGTATTGTTACAGTGATAGCGTAGAATTAACAATTTTTAACCTTCAATGCAGTTAAATGTTTTAAGATCAAAAACGATTTAATATAACGAAAGTTTTCACGTATTTGGTTATCGTCTAAAAAGGCGTGTATCCACTATATATTTAATTTAACTAGTAATTAATTTAACAATGAAATTTAGTAATTTAATGTTAGCCCTTATTATAAAGCGATACCGATCAAAAAACTATTTTGGTTTATTAAATTTCCAAAGATCCCTATAAATACCTACACGATAATTAAAAAGATTCTTGGGTTAAATCTGGATTCCGTGATAATAGCAGACAATCATAAAATAGAATAGGATCTATGATACACATACATTCCACAACCATTTACAACCAAAGATAAAATAGAATTGATACATTCAACAAACATTTATAACCAAAGATAAAACAGAATTGATGCATTCCACAATAATCATTTACAACCAAAGATAAAATAGAATACGATCTGTGATACAGCCATTTACAACCAAAGATAAAATAGAATACGATGTATGATACATTCCACAACCATTTACATCCAAAGACAAAATAGAATACGATCTAAGATACATTCCACAACCATTTACAACCAAAGATAAAATAGAATACGATCTATGATACATTCCACAATCATTTACAACCAAAGATAAAATAGAATACGATATATGATACATTCCACAACCATTTACAACCAAAGATAAAATAGAAACAAAATTAAGAGACATCTCATAACAATTTGAAAATCATTAATGCTTTGTGTTGCTTTCTTAACGTCTCTTTAATTTACAATTACCACAAATGAAGTGCTTCAAGGGTTAAAACAATGTTAAAACAAGGGTTAAACAATAAGTTTTTTGTTTTACAAAATAATCACAAGATATAAAAAATCTGGGGCATTTTTTCTCTACAATTTGACTCTCCCTTTAAAAAAATAATTGAATTTAAATAATAATAAAGTATCAATGAATTAAAATTTTTTAACAATTATATTTTTAAGAGTAACAAAGATTAATTATTACAGATAAAATTTAAAAATAAGTCTATTCAAGATCACTTAATTTTGCAGTGTTCAAAATCATTTAATGGATCAGCTTATTGATGACCTCTTAGTTAAAGTTCTATTGGTACTAATTAATAACGTAACTAATTAACAGGGTAAATGTAAATTTGTGTGTAGTATATTTAACACTTTATCAATCAAACCGACTAAATTAAGTAAGTCAATTTATATATTATTGTTTTTCTTTTTTTACAACTGTGTTTTGACAAAGACGTTTTTAAAATGATGCTAAATAAAAAAGAAATAAACCAATAAAAACTTCAAATTACATATATAATAATTATAAAATGTAAAAATGTTCTCATTAAAATTCTATATAGTCTTAAGATTAGATTATTAATTTACTTCAGTTAAATTGAAGAATAAAATAAAAATAATAAAATACATTTATTTATTTATTTAATACTATGATGTAAAAACATATTACAAACAGATTTTACATTAGGTTACGAAATAATCAAGGATTAATGTAAATATTTCTATATATTTCCACATAGCCTTGAAGGACTGAACGTGTCCTTTCAGCTATTGCATAAAAATTTATATTAAATAAATACTCATATTTTAAAGAATTTCTACAATAAACTAAAAAGTCGGACCGACAAACACGGACGAAACTTTCTAACATATCATAGTTATAATTCATTTAAATCTCAAACAAACTAATTTAATAAATTTATAATTATTATAAATATTTCAAATAATACTCAACAGGTGATATTTTACATTGCGTTTTTGATTCCCAGCAAAATCAAATTTATTTTGATCAGTATCTCGGAAATTAGATTTTCCCCGGGGAAAAAATATTCTTATTTAGTTAGAATACATCCTAAACAATCTTAATAATAATGGTCGATAAATTATTATTTTTTCTCCGGATTTCTAGAGTTTTAGGCCTATAGCGCTCCCACAATGTAAGCTGAAAACCATTTTTCGATTTTGCCTCGGGCTATGATTTTTTCAAAAAAAAAGAATGGCACATTTTGATCGAAGTCGGCCCAGAATTTTAGGCTCAACGCGTCTGTACAGACATTTGTTAAAAACCATTGTTTTGGACACATATGACCTTAAGACGAGTAAATTTATTAAAATGTAATATTGCATTAGATATTTATGTTTAATCATTTTATGTGTAATGAGTTACAACCATTATATTTTTTGATCAGGACTTACAAAAAATAAAATTATAATTATTATTAACAACGGGAGATAGACAGAGAAAAATAGACTACAGCGCCGGGACTCGAACCACGGGCCTCTATATTCTATAATTATAAGCGATAATTCTCGGTCTAGTTCTACTGTCGTAAATGTCAACTACTAGATTTGTGGAAGAATGAAAGCTTAATTCGGGACTAGCTATCGTTATTGGCAGAGAAAATTATTCTTCAGTGTAGCTTGGCTGGCAAGAGCACTATACTGGAAATATAGAGGCCCATGATTCGAGTCCCGGCGCTGGAGTCTATTTTTTTCTGTCTATCTCCCGTTGTTAATAATAATTATAATTTGATTTAAATTAAAATTTAAACTTTCCGTAGTATGAATACTACCAAAAACTTAAAAAATAAAATGCAATTAGATTACAAAAAAAAATGAAATATAAAAATAAAGAAAGGAAATAAAATCAGTAAAAACTATAAAAGTTACAATAAATAGAAAGAGATAACAAAAATATACAGATACATAAAAATAAGAGCTATTGATAGAAAAAACAGTTCACAATAATGTAAAACATGATACCATAAAATAATGAATTTGCTATATAAAAGAAAAAATACTCTAGTACTCTAGTCCACTCTTGACTCAGTTAGTAGTTTTTCAATTACCATGCTTCATTCGAAAATCCAATCAAGAGGAAAAAAGTTCAATTGGGATTTCTCAACTTACAAAATGTTACGATGCAACTATAAATTGTTTCTATTCTGATTCTATCTAACCATTTGTTTACTTTCTCATTACGTAGTATATATAGAAAGAAAGTATTGTGATTGCAAAAGATTTTGATTAAAAATGTATTTCTCGAAAACTGTTCCCTACAATTTTGATAAAACAATTTTAAAATGTAGTTAATTTATATACGGCTCTAACCATGTAAATTGTTTTCCAGGGAAAATCTAGTTAATCGAGACATTGATAAAAATAAAATCTTTGTATTGAAATTCAAAAACAAAAAGGTAAACAACTACCTGTTGCACACTTTTTCAAATATGTTTAAAAAGAAACGTCAGTAAATCTATCATGTTGATGTTTATAATTTACTGATTATTATTCTCGTTATCCTTAATTGTTAATATGTTGTAATATATTTGATAATTTTTATATAAATTTCTAATTCACTTATGTTATTTGTATGCATTAGTAGTAGTAGTATAGTAGTCTAGTACTTTCTACTAGGACGGGTAGGACGAACCACTTGTCCTTGCAATTAGGCCATCACTTAGGCCCTTTTTACGCCCCGCGGTAGAGAGTTCCAGCCACTTCACACATCATACCTCTATACATAGTACCGCCAAAGCGAGTATGATGTGATCAATAGTGAGCCATATAAATCAGAGTGTCACGGCGAGGAATCGAACCCCGTCTCGTTCCACTCGAGATTCAGTGATGGCCGAGCAGACGTGGTTTAACCCACACGACTACGCTAGCGCTAGCTCCCATTTGTATGCATTAAATAATGAGAGTTAGAAGTTATTCCTCCAGGTTTTCTACTTTTTACTAAAGAATAATTTAAGTAGAGGGTAGATAGCAACTTACTACACTATTATTTATATGATATTTTAGTTAATTAATTTAAAAACACCTATATTATATTTTTTATTATTTATTTATTTCATAGCACCATTATCAAAAGTATATCTTACGTTCACATGTAACGTTAACAAAACATAAAAGTAAGATTAAAATGAATTTAGGTGCACAAAAAAAATTCGAGAAATTAATTTTTAAGCTTGTCGACTCCAATAAAAATTTGCGTTTCACGTTGAATTTAATTGGCGGCGAAAATATTTAGGACAAAAAAATAACACAAACAGTCAATACATTGTGTGTCAGAGCGTCTACACTGCCACGCACGCGCACGCACACCATATTCAACACACATGACAGCACATATGACGCAAATATTTATTGGTAAGATAAGAGATGGTGTTTGGTCTCTTGGCCAAAAACCATCAACACCAAAAAACAATTGTGGATTCACATTAGAAGCAACAACAAAAAAAAGTCGCCGAAAGTACTGAACAAAAATTTCTACTGAAAAATTCTATTCACTTCTAACAAATATAAATTAAATAAATACGGTAAAATAACACCCTCGATAGAGTATATCAATCTAATGGTAGATTTTATTTAACTAAAATATAATTTAATTTAAATATTTAAACTTTACAAATTGTAGGTATGCTAACTTATGTGTTAGTTTTCAGTTTAGACCCATAGAAATTATAGTTAGCTTCAACATAGGTCAACTGAATAAGCAACGTTTAAATCCCAGATGTATTGTATAACTTCTCAACTTTGTAACTGTTTGAAAGGGTAAACTGCTTTGTCAAATATAACGAGGCAATGCCAGAACTTAGGAAACAACAATAACAAACAACCCGGCACTTAGGAACAACTGCCGTACTAACACAGAGAACACACAGCTGCATCCTGTTAGGATTATATAGGGCAGCAATGAAATTCAAAACCTCTTTTAAAGAAAAAAAAAAAATAATATATAGATATATATATATATATATATATATATATATATATATATATATATATATATATATATGGTATTAAAAGGTGTCGGAGGCGAAATATTTAACTTTCGCTCTTGGCGCCATACAAGATTGCCACGCCACTTTAACTGAACGCACAACACATAGCAAAAATTATTTCCTGACAGATTTAAGCTCATATAATAAGTAGGTACGTTTAAAAAAATAAACTTAATCACAAGCTTACTAACACATAATAACAAGTTGAAAATATTGAATGATTCGATGTGTTATTAATGTTTTGAATATGAAATATTAATGCTTATCACAAATTTATTGATTTAGCTCTCTCTCTCTCTCTCTCTCTCTCTCTCTCTCTCTCTCTCTCTCTATCTCTCTCTCTAGTGTGTGTCAAATACCTGACATCTTGTAAATTTATATGTAAATAAAATTGGGGTAAACATCTCGCGATAATAATATAAATAAATTATATTTGTAATTTATTAATAGTTAAATATTCCTAGGTTTAAATTGTGGGAAAGGTTGTAATTATGCAAAAAATAAATATATAAATATGTGTAAGTAGAAGAGATATGACAAAATAATGTATTGTATTAAATAATATAGAAATACATAATATTCTATTCTTTATAAAAAATAAAATCACGCTTTTATAAACCATAACAAACATTTTAAGTTAATTTAACAAGCGGTAAAAAAAGGTTTTTATTTGCTTTCGGGTTACCCAAGGTAAGGGAAGCAGTAATTGCGATTATTCTAAAGAATAATTATTTTTGCTCCAAATTCAACATTTCTATCACAGAAATCTTGTTTAGAGAGCAGGGAAAATTGTTGGTCTCATGTCTTTATTTCGGTTCGTTTGTCCGTCCGTTCTTCAATATAGTTGGAAACTATCTTATCTTAAAAAATATGTTTTAATCAAACTTGGATTAGCCAATAGGTCCTATATGTTAAACGTGTATAACAAGTGTAACAGCATACGTAAAATTTGATACTTGATATTTTAGAATAAGAATAAAAATTACGAGAATTAGAAAGATAGTACAGTAGAACCTCGATTATCCGTCTCCCGATTTACCGTCTTTCTCGCTTAACCGTCAGGCCACACGCCATTGTGCACCCCACTTTCTTTGACCTTCGACTCGGCACTCCCATACTTCCCATACTTTCGGCAGCCAAAAAAGCTCAAAGTATGTTAAAACAAAAAAATTAACAGACTTCTTCCATCAAAAAAGTATGTAAATTTATTATTTATTAAAATAAACATCTATTTGTTAATAAAATAACAATTCGTTTTTTAATAAATTAAAAATATCCCCCTTTTTCGCTTAACCGTCTTTTCAATTATCCGTCAAGGCTCTGGTCCCGTGCCTGACGGTTAATCGAGGTTCTACTGTAATATATTATTAGTTTTTTTTTTAAACCATTAAAATTTAATCTTCTAGTCGGTCAGGTTAGTAATGATTAAATATTCTATATGTTAAACAATAAATGTTTTATCAAATATAAATTGATTATTAATGTCTGTTAAGAAAATATTACAACTTTAATTATTAATTAGATTATAATTTTTAGCTTGAGATATCATCCAAGGTGTCAAAATATCGAAAAAATTTGTTTTGTAAAAGTATTGTAGTATAGGCAGGTTTATAGGGAAGGAGTTAATTAACAGAAATTTTAAAATAGGGAGGATCAAGATTTACATGAAATTTAAATAAAATTAAGCGTTACAACCAGGCTTCTACAAAACTGAACAAGCTTCACCGAGTAGCTAGTAGACCGGTTTTTGAACTGAAGAATTCTTTAAATGTTTTGGGTTTTCAACAAAAAAATCTTATTATGTCAAAGTGATTCAAACGGTAGATTAAGAAAATAAATAGCTTTGACTTTTACATACAGCTTAAAACTATTTATAAGAAAAACAAAAACTTTTAGGACATTGTATTAGATGTTGTTACAATCTACAATATGAAATAACGAAATGAAAAAATCAAAAAAAAATCAAGTTCTTATTGAAAAACCATCTTCATACTAACTTTAATGATTTTTTTCACTTTAAATTATCAAATTAATATTTGATTCATCTAAAATTAAGAAAAGGAAGATTTTTTAATTGTTTTCTTTAATATTAAATTTGATCTCTTAGAGCTAGATATCTCCAAGAAAACCTTTTATTTCGTTTCAAAAGTCACCAATACTACATAATTCAATAAACAATCTATTACAAGTCAGGCTCAATAAAGTAAACTAATAAGATTTTAAATAGCAATTCATTAAAATAATACTTGAGGGGAAAAGATCAAATAAATGCGATACAATTTTAATACAAATTAAAAGACTTTTATAAAAATAATTTTAAAAGTGTAGCTCACTCTTAAAAACAAAGGGTCTGCCCCATCAATTTTCTTCCCCTATACAAAAAAGTTTAAATGTTTCCAGGCTAGTCTTGGGAAATGATAAAATCGATGGCTTTTTTTCCACTCTCTTTTTGGGGCCTGACCCGGACCCCAATCTCTAGAAACCCCAATCTTAATTTCTTACATTTATTTCATTAGTTTATATTATATTATCTAACCCAGACATTTTTTTTATAATATGAGGTAACTTAAAAACCACCTACTCAAACAAAATTATATTTTGTTTAATTGTTTACATTATATGTACTATATTTGTGATGTTTCAACAATAAACTTTTATTGTCTTTTTTTTACTACGAGTAAGATCAACAAACTCACGGTAAAAACTACTACTTGTACAAAATTATTGTAGTTTAAAAATATTTGATGTATCAAGAGGCAATAACTCACTAACATATAGGAGAATTTGAATAATAAGAAAGATTTTCTGAGTTGACTTGAATCGATATCCCCCCCCCCCCCCCTCTTTAAGCATGCAAAAGGCATTTAATGTTATCATTGAATAATTCAAAAATTGCTTTAAGTTTTTTTTCACGTTTTTATTCAAACGATGTAAATAAATAAAAGTTTTTACAATAATACAAGTATTATTTACATTATATCTAACATGCCTTATAAGATACTCGTATCTTTGTCGTCTTTATGTATTTTTTCTGTACTAAATTCATAGTCAAACAATCAATTCTCTTACACGGTTTAACTTATCAGTCGTATGAACAAGAATAATATCAAATGTTATTTATCCACTAACTTGTTTTCACATCCCATCTAGCACATTATATGGAAAGACCCAAAAACCTGAGATAAGAGAATATTTAGGGCAAAAGGTCGAGTTTTGTAGCTGGCCCTAATATTTCAATAATAAATTCAAAGAGAATTTGTATAATAACGAATACATAAACAAATATTTATTTATCAGACAAATGGAATGTAAACAAATCCTTTTAACATTATACAAACTCAAAAACCTATCTGATTTGTAGAATTTTTTTCCTTATTACCTCAAATTATACTTCCTCGTAAAATATTAGGTGGTTAACCTTTTAATTTTCAGTTTAATGTTAAAATAAAATAATAAGGGTAATTAGGAAAACCCAAACGAAAGGAAGCAATGTTAGATCTACTTTTTCTATTTTCTTTTAATAATTATCACTTTTGTAACAATAACATGATCAATAAAAGACAGATTAATCTAAAACTATACATTCATAATTCTTTGACCAATTAAGTTCTTGGGGTAACTTAATATATCTTGAAGTTCGGTAGCCACGCTTAAGAGAGAATTAAAAATATCCTTAATAATCTATCTGACTCGATATGAATTTTAAATAAATTAAAGCATTTGTTCGAAAAAAAGATTATATTTTCTTTTGTTTTTATAATATTGTACTATAGTTTTAATGCAGTGAATGTTGTCTACTACTTCACAGCTAATAATGTTTGAATATAAAAATAAGCTATTATAGAAGGTTTTTAGTAATGGTACCTACTTAGTATTGAAGTCATTCAATATTAAACTTTTACACTTGTTAATAAATAACAATCACTTTTAACAAGTATAATTATTTATTATAACTTGCTAAATTATTCAAAATAAAATCAGTCTGTGTTGTGGTTCAAAAGGAGTTACAGTATTTTTTTTATTAAGTTGTGTGATTCTTAAGTAACTTCATTAGGTTATGGGCCCAGAATAAGTTACCTAAGTTAAATAACTTCATTACTTAGGTATAAGTTGGGTTTTAGAAAGAAATAATGTGTTTGGCTACGCAAAGTTTAAGATATTTGCAAAATATTAAATACCTAAATTAAAACATATATTATCCCATACCCATAGTAACATTCAAAAGTAGATAAAGATAATTCAGAATTGTCAACATAGATACGGCTGTAATATTTTAAAAATAAATTAATATTATTAAAAATACTTTTAGCATTTATTTATTTATTTAACACTTTGACATTTTACGGATTATTTGTAAAGCATTTGTGTTTAGCAAGATAACAATTTACAAAATTCTAAAAAGTTAAATATTAAAGGACTTCACTGTTATACGAAAGTTCGAATTCCTTTAATTTGTTCATTTTTTTTTATTTTTGTTAAACATTCCCGGATCTTCCAAACAACTTATGAACAACATCATTAGCTCAATGCCCAAAAAAGAAAAGTAGTATTATATGAAAGAGGGGATAAACTACTAAGGTAATCTCGAAAAGTAATCAACCAATAGTTTAGATATTTGACAGAAAGAAGTAGCACCTAGTTAAGTACGCAGTAACAAATCAAGCAGCGTGTATATATCGTGGATGACCCTGAAAGCGAGGGGTTAATGAATTATCAGGTGGCGACCTCGAGTAAGGCTCCTACCTGACGCAGTTTGTTACCTGTTGCATTAGCCTGAGACCTGAGTAGATGCTTAATACTTCTCTCCACGACTATAGACCTTTACCTATAATTTATTTCTTAGTAAGTAATGATACAGCCGGTATATCCGTGATGTAATAGCCAATCAGAAGCCCTGATCCACTGAACCAGATTCCGTAGTTTGGCGCCACTATCCCGCTTTGACCTTTAATTTCATTCCATCCAGAGGAATGTTTTTCAACTTTTCTCAGCAGTAGGAAGGACTTTGTAATTCTAACGATCTGGTCACAATTCCTTTGATAAATGATTCTTTCCAATCTTCAGATTGTATAATCACTTGTTGATTCAATGCCAAAGAATCTTAATTAAAAATTCAAACTCGAGTTTTGTTCCATTATAAGGAAGCAAAACAAATTGAACGAGGTTTTTGACTTTTCCCCTAATCCACTTGATTATTAGCACATGATGATATTATTCGGGACCTTGAGGAATATGAGTGCTTTTTTCTGATTCTCTTGCTTATTTTATAGCGAATTTTTATTTGTCATTAATGTATTTACGAACCTTGGCACATTCACAATAACTGTGGTCAAACTGAGCAAAATTATCTTAATCTTCCAGATGTCAACTTCTAGGAAAATGTTTCTGGAGTTGAACTAAATTTATTCAAAGTGTATACAAAAAAAATCCCAAAGGTCGCATGTATCAAGAAATGAAAATTCGGGTATTTTTCAAGGTGAAGCTGAAGACCAAGTCAAACAAAATAATGTTTTTTTCAATATGTGTCATTTAACAATATAAGAACGTGACAACATTTAAGACCTTGTTTTATTAGATATCACAATAGACTGAATTCATTTTTTTCCTTTATGACTCAAAACATATTATTAAGTAAAATAGACTGCCAATTGGTGTGGCACATAGCTTCCTCGCATCCTATCCACGTACTGTATTGGTTTTATGCTTTTATTACAAGCCATTATTGTCTAATTTATTTAATTGTTTCCACGTTTTTTAATGTGTCAAAATTGTTTTAATTTTTTACATGAATTAAAGTATCGATTTAGCAAAAGTTAAAGACCGCAGACGCAGACGGTTCAAATTAATCTTGGGATATCTTTGGGTTACTTTCGATAAACTGTAAAAGTTTCATACATATCCAAATCAGATAAGTACTTTTAAAGCTATAGGTGTAAATAGATGTATGTTTAAGAGCATGTGGAAGAAAAACAAATAAGCGCAGAAGGTAAAACTTATATGGGACCAACAATGGGCTAATTATGACCTACCATCTAAATTTCATTAAAATCGGTCGTGTAGTTTTTAAGATATGTTGGATCGCAAAAATCGAACGACAAACCGACAGACAGACACGGAACCAAAAATGTTCCCTGATGTCTGAAACTGATTTCTGTCTTGGAATTTTTAAATCGGAGACCTAAAATATTTTCGTTCTTCGAAACGATCACATAGCTTCCTTTACCTTCGGTAAGCTCGGAAGAAAAATTGGACCAAGACTACATTGACATACTGTATCATACATATATTTTAACCACAACATTAATTTTTTAATTTTTTTGTGCCTAGTAGTTTAACCAAAATATTTTGGGTAAATTAACAAATAGCCTGGTTGCACTGTGATTATTTATTCCATAGACATAAAAGAATAAATATAGACATAAAAAAAAACTTATTTTACAATGTTAATTCGCCTTAATTGAGACAAGAATATAATGTGAAATTTAAGAAGGGATCGAAATACAGTTTTTTCTCAGGTGAAGCATCGATTTGAATGACAAACATTTGTCTTGTCACTGAATCGATAATGAGATTACTGATAATATTATTTGAACTCACGCTATTATAACGTTATAAAAGCAGTTTTCAATGAAGAGCATTTATACAATGCACGGTATAATAATGAGGGCAACGCAGGTTGAATAGCGACAATCCAAGCCACATATTGTTAGTAGTACCGACAACATTTGTTCTATTTTGTTCTATATAACGGAGTTAAGATAATTATTCATATGAACAAAAGATTGGTCGATTAAATCTTCACAAAACTACTTCATTTGTAGATTATACACAATGTTTAGTTCTTTTAAGTTGAATATAATAGTCATTTATAAAAAAATTGGTAAATTAACTTTCCCAAATTCTCATGGAACAAAATACTCTGCCAATTAATGTGGCACATAGCTTCCTCGCGTTCCATTTTGCATACTTAAAAGATTAAATACTATTAAAACCCATTATTCTCAAATTGATTTAATTTCCCCCCGTTTCTTAAAACTGTCAAAATTGTTTTGATTTTTTACAATTAGTAAAGTATCAATTTCGCAAAATTAAAGGAGCGCAGACGGTTGAAAATAATCTGAGGCGATCTGCAGGCTACTTTCGACCAACCATCCAAATTTCATAAAAATCAGATAAGTGCTTTTGATAATGTAGGTGTAAATAAATGTATGTTTGTGCGCATGTGGAAGAGAAACAAATGGGCACAGAAGGTTGAAATTTATATGGGTCAAACAATGGGCTAATTATGACCAATAAAATTTAAATAAAATAAATTGAGTAGTTTTTAATATATGTTGGTTCGCAAAAATTACAGAATAAAAATAGACAGTGATAACCAGAGACGGGAAAAAGTCATAAACGTCATAGTCATATGATTTTGTCATAAAATAGCCATTTTTCGAATAAACGTCATAAAATGGGGGTTTCTTGGGATAAACGTCATAGAATGGCCTTTTTTGTCAAATTCTTAGCAAAAAGTTTTTTTTTTTTTTTTTCTTTTGTTAAAGCAAATTTTTATATTGAACACTCGTGGTCCGGTTCCAGGTAAAAGTGCAGTTCAAACAAAGAACCCTTACACCAGCTTAGTGAAAGGCCTGGGCTCTTAATTCCCTGATCACTTTCGGACTTAACTAATGCGCTTATGCATACCTGCAACTAGAGAGGCACCGACGACCGACGGTCATCCCTAATTCCAAACTAGGGCCCTGATCGGCTCCTTTTTGGAACAAATCTTCCAATTAGAATCCAGGAAGGTCAAGATAGATTAGAATGTTTAATTGCTCATTTGATTTCTTACTCGTGCTACTTGTTTTTTTTTTACTTGTTCTATTACTTGGGTTTCGTTGGTAAAACCAAAAAAGGAAACCCTTATAGTTTTGTTCATGTGTCTGTCTATCTGTCAGTCGGTACAGTTCCAATAACTTTTGAATCAAAAGAGATACAAACATGAAATTCCAATATTAAAGATCGTTTTGACGCACACACAGGAAAAATATTGCGAACTCAAAATAATCGGCTGTTCAAATTCAAAATGACGGATAACTCACGTCACGACATTTTAGTTTTTAAAATTTTTAAAAAACTTTTAAATTTTCATTTGTGGTATCAAATGAAAGGAATTGAAGAGTAGATACAAAACTATATAACACTTGTGGAAAGCGTTTAACTTTCAACGCCATTTTGTTAAAAAACATCAACATTTTTCGTGTACCCCCCCCCCCTCTCAAAACTATATTTCCACTGTTTCTAAAAATATGAAAAATGTGCTTTCTGCTGGGCCATAGAAAAATAAGAATAGCAATTCGATATGAATTTCTGGGAATCCAAGATGGCGGCTAATTCCTGTCACGGGGGATTTTTTTTTTTTTTAATTTTGAGTGAGGTATATAATGAAAGGTATTGAGGAGTAGATTACAAAAATATATAACACGTGTGGAAAGTGTTTAATTTTTCATGCCATTTTGTTAAAAAAAACATCAAAATTTGAATCATGGATGGGAACACGCCCAAGGCCAAAGCTGCCCGACTAAAGGGCAAAGAAGTTGCCTGAAGGGCAAAAAGCAAATGAAGTGTCATTCTATTTGCTCTCAGCTCATCAGCCGACGTCGAATGGTCTTTTTCCAAGTTTAAAATTCTACTGACGGACAAAAGAGCCAATTTAAAGCTGGATAATATAGAACAACATATGATCTTTTTTTACATCGTTGAAGCATTCTGCTAATTATTATTATTTATTATATATTGTAAATATAATTCTGTGTTTATGAAATATTGAAATCTTTCTTTTGAACTGTTACCCTCCAAAATAACGCTAAATTTTCGCTAAAAACGGCTAATTTTTCACATTGAAAATAAACGTCATACTTTTTGCTAAAACGTCATAAAACAACCGATTTTCTAAAATTGAGGTCATAAAACAGGATAATAAAAGTCATAAAAGTCATAGAATAAAGGTCATGAAATGGAAAAATAAAAGTCATAAACGTCCCGTCTCTGGTGATAACAGAGAACAATAGGCCCCAGCACCGGGACTTGAACCACGAGCCTCCTATATATCCGTTACAGGCGCTCTGACAACTGAGCTATACTGGAGAATGATTTTTCTCTGTCGTTACCGATACAAAGTCCCGAATCCAAGCTTTCAATCATTTCTACAAGTCAAGCAAGCCAATATTCACGGCAATTGAACTAGACTGAGAATTAACGCTTATAATTATGAAGTACTCAATTAGTACCTGTACCTAGTGCAATCAATTAGAAATTCAAATTTTTAAGTTTTAGGTAGTATTCATACTACGGAGAGATTACATTTTAATTTAAATCAAATTATAATTATCATTAACTACAGGAGACATACAGAGAAAAATAGACCCCAGCACCGGGACTTGAACCACGGGCCTCCTATTAGACGGATTTCCGTCTTGGAATTTTTGAAATCAGACACCTAAAAAAATGTTCATTCTTCGGAACGATCTCACCTTCCGTAACCTTCGGTAAGCTCGGAAGAAAAATTGGACCAAGACTACATTGACATACTGTATCATACATATATTTTGGTTTTGATTATCTAGAAAACTATAGATTTTAGACCATGAAGCGTATAGTTTCATAAGTATTTAAATTGACATTTTTAAAAGATGTTTAGAACAAATAAATATTTTCATAGCTTTTGGATGGAAGCCCCAAATTTAAAGCTAGAATTAATTTATTTGTTTTCCCTTAGTGTAAGACACTGCTGGATAAGAATGCCAAATTTAGTAGTAACCGGTAAAATAGCATAGGCTCTACCTATTTTCACAGACGGAGTACAGCAGACCACATCTAACAGACAAAAATATAAACCTATATATATTTTTGGACCTTAAAAGTTTGAATATGCAAAAATTAATTTTTGCTTAACTTTACTTATACTCCCTACATATTTTTCTGATATTACGTAATAAGAAAGTAAAAAGGAAGAAGGTTATCAGTATTATTCTCTATAAAAACGTTTTGATTAACGATGAATATTAATAAAATAAAAAATAAAGTAATAAAAAAATAGGTATATATCGCGTCACGAGATAAAGAATCAATATTCAAATAAGTTTACAAACTTTTGCCTCTTCAAATTTAACAGTAAAGATAAAAAAAATAAATATAAATATAAAATAAAGGAGAGAAAAAATGAATGCGAAATGAGGAGAGGAAAGCAAACAAAAAAAATTACTTGACGCAAAAGAAGAAGGTAGAAGATTTTTACATAACAAAGTGTTAAAGGATTGTCAGGTGACAGGGAGGCGAAACACAGGCCGAAAACATAATGAAAATATTCTACAACATAAAGTACCTCACAACATTTTACAATACCTTTAAGATTTTGACAACTTGAAATGGATATAAGAGACGGACAAATTGTGTTCAAATTATTTACTTTTAGGGAAAATAAATAAAGAGTTGGGATTAAGGTAATAAAAATAGTCTGTCAATTATAGCGGCACATAGCTTCCTCACGTCTTATTTATTAGACGAATGTTCTAATCATATCTGTTCTTCGAGAGATGTGAGCAGATTGTATAAATAAAGTGCCTTCTAAAGAGAGGGAATAAAGTGCCTAGCCAGATAGAGAAGACTGCCTTAAGTGTAGCCTTGGTAAGGAAGAAAGTCTTTTCCATTTCTTTACCAAATGTCCAGCTTATTCAAATATTAGAGAACAAATTTTTGGACACTCAACTATCCCTGGATACCTCGTAGTTGAGAAATTATCAGATCCCAACAGCATCAGACTAGTTTCGAAATTTGTAAGACAAGCTTTCTCTATTCGTAAAGTAGAAACAATCATTCAATGTTCATACTGTGGAAACAGGCATCTATTGTAATCATCTCTTACACAATTTATATTGGCTTGCTGAGTTATTAATTATTTTATTTCATTCATAGTTTTATTTTATTTTTTCAATATTATTATTTACTTACTTCTGAAGGTAGTTTATGGCTTAACACTCCAGCAAAATGTCTAAATTTAATTACTTATTATTTGTAAAAACCAGATGCATATTATTTATTTGTAAATTTTTATTTTATTTATTTATTTTTATTTTTTTTTTTTCATGTAATAGAACCCTCTTTAATTTCAAGAAGTTAGTAAACAGATTCCGGCAGACGGCTTTTAGCCATGCCTAATTTACTTTTCTATTATGTAAATGTAACAAAAATTTTATTTAATTAAAAGTATAATTTGATTTGATACTAATCATATTTGGATCTGTTTCGATTCCTAGTGGGGCCACACTTATTTTTATTTAATATTAAATGTGTGAAGAAATTGATGCGTTGAAATTAATATGGAACCATCTGTAAGCTACTTTTAACAATCCAAATTTGTTTGAAATTGGATGAGTACTTCTGAAGATATAGAAGTTAAGAATACCACGTTTTTGCACACGAGAGAAGAAAGCAATCGGGGCAGAAATTTGAAACATCAGTTTCATCAAAATCGGACAAGCTATTTTTAAGATGCATTCCAAAAAAGGTTGATTGACAAACACGAGACCAAACATGTTCCCTGATGTCTGAAAAACATTTCTGTCCAGGATGTTTTTAAATTGGAGGCATAAAAATCGTTCTTCGCAACTAATTTTCCAAACATACATTTCTTCACACCTCCATCTTTGAAAGTACTCATCAGATTTTTAAGATATTAGTAAGTCTACAGGCCCCAGAGATTTAAGCGCAGTATTTAAAGTACATATTAAATATTGCCAAGTGGAAACATATTTTTCAGATCAACAATTTTGACAGATTTAAAAAAAGGGGGAATAATTGAATAAATTAGATAATAATAGTTTGTAAAAGCATAACATCAATAAAATATGTGATAAGCTATGTGCCACAGTAATTGGCAGACAATTTTTAGATTGAATTTTTGAATTGTTAAATTGAAATTTATTTTTTTCAAAGCTACAGTCTACAGATATTAGAGCTGGCAAGTAGTTAGCATATTAAACCAATGGTTAAAATTATCTTTAATAAAATGGAACTCATAAAAAAATATAATCCTATCATTATAATTTTTATACAAATTATTTTAATTTATATACAATCAAAATAAATTAATTTATTTTCGGAAGGAGGGCCACAGCAAAAAAAAAATTTAAAAAGAGTTCTTCTTTTAAATGTTAAATGAAAAATCATGCATGGCACTAAAAAAATCATTAATCACTTATTGATAAAAAAAAATTAAGTTACTGCCAAAAAAACATAAAATATATTGTATATTAATTTATCACTTTGTTTTAAGACTATAAAAAAAAACACTACACGTTTCTGCGCATTTAAAAAGCTTTATAGCAATTACAACCTTCTTCTCGATAATTATCACTTGTAAAAAAAAGAAAAAAAAAGTAATTGAATTAAATAATAGTATTTACTTTGTTTCTAATCACCGACGTGAGCTTTTACATCGATGCATCATCCTTCTTTTAATCATAGGTTAGTCAAGAGACAGAAAGAAAATAAATACAACACATGTATTCGATAAAAACAGCTGACTTGACAGCTGAATAAATTGGCATAACAACTGCACAATAAATAAGAGAAATAATGATTTGACCGTTTATATGATTCGTTATTTCAACGTTTAAGATCGACGAGAAATAAATACGAAATTAGTAATTAGCAATATTTATTTATTCATTTATTAAAATACAAGTTACCTTATAATTATCGAGGAATAAATTAATTTATAAAAAGTGCATTAGAGTAAGGAGATGAATTCAAAATTTTTCAAGGATAAATATAAAGCGATAAATTGGAACGCAAGGGACTAGACCTGATTGTACTTTTAACTAAATTAGAAATGCGGTGAAAAAATGTTTCCATAAATAGGCCAATGAAAATGATAAGCCTCAAAACAATTCTAGTGATTTATAATATGTGATTTATATTTATAAGTCTTTTCACTTAAACAACTCCCCCCATTAATCTCGAGACTTAATTTTTACCAGATATAGCTAAAATACACCTTATTTGGTTCACGTAGAAGAATGGAATGGCCACCGTGAATTCTAAAGTAAAGAAGGCAGAAGGCACGATAAACGTTTATCTCCAAGGAGAAGAGCATTTGATAAAGCGATAAGAATGATGTATTTTTATGAATGGAACTATTTTAACTTTATAAATTCTATATGCACTATGTCAAGGTTTAGTAACTAAGATATGAGAAGACTATGAGATATGCACTGATTATGAGAAGACTAGAATTAGTAAAATAATGTCTCCGAATTTTTAAAAAATAGTCCAGCTCCTTACATACTAAAATGTTGACTAGGATTCTATGGTAACCAAATGCTAAGTAGCTACGTTGCTAAGGCAACTATTACGGACACCATTTAAATATAAAAATAATATTAGAGGAATGAAAGTAAATAAATGAAACACATGTATTCTATAAACATAGCTTATAAAAACAGCTGACTTGACAGCTGAATAAATTGGCATAACAACTGTCCAATAAATAAGATACAATATAAGAATATACATAAAAAGAATTTAATGGATTTAGACGTTATAACGTTTATACATTCAAAGAAAAAATTGATTGCCAAAAGTTACCTGCTATTTTGTTATAATTGTTTATTTTATTAACATATTATTATTTCTATTCAGAAAGTTTTATCTCAAGGATATAAAGTATTCTTCGCGGAGTGGAGTGTTTAAAAAGGAGATAAATTTAATTTTATGTTATAAAAAATAAATAAATAATTATTAAATGTAATAAAATATTCACAACTTCGATTGTAATACTCAGATTAACTTTAAAAAAAAACCCTTGAAATACTTAATGACACATTTCACCGAAAAATCACTTATAAATACCATTTTTAAATTTTTCATTCAGCATGGACGGAACTCGATGGAGCTCTAACGGACTACTCCAGATTCAGCATATAGAGGGCAGTATTAAAAAATTGGCCCCATTGAAGCGAAACTGTTTCATCAATCAATATATCTTTAATTCCCTCCCCCCAAAAAATAAGTGTCGAAGCCAAACCCCTATGAATTTTTTCATAGGGGAATTTTTTCATCAAATAATATAAAAATGAAGCATCGCAGCAAAGGTTTCGATAAGAATGTTAAATAACAACAACTACATCATCCTTCAAGAGCTTTTCAACAATAAACATCATGATGGGGGTTTCGGGTATTTTG
Organism: Gerris lacustris; assembly: GCA_951217055.1. NCBI lineage: Eukaryota > Metazoa > Arthropoda > Insecta > Hemiptera > Gerridae > Gerris > Gerris lacustris. Next base: position 57,527,351 of record OX578282.1, on the reverse strand, counting down.
ATAATTGTAACCATGTACTAAAAAATAACACGTAACAAAATAATATTCCAAAAAAAAAAAAAAAAACACAAGTGTGCCAATTTTCATCAAGATCGGAATATAACTATAGATTAGTATAAAATATAAACATACATACACTAAATCTTTGTGTATATTCAATGCAACAAAAATAAGTTAGCGTCCATAAAAATACTGTATAACATTAGAAATAATATATTAAGTAATAATTTATATAATAACAAGGCAATAATGATTTACTTAAAAAATCATAATTCTGTAAATTGTGCTAGATCATAGAATATACATATATAATATATATGTATATATTATATCGATTAAAATATGTATACAAAATATGAAAAAACAACAAGAAACAATTAGAGAAATAGTTCAAACTCTTATGCAATAAACGCAACAATAAAATTATAAATCATACCTGGACCTGGTATAAATTAAATTATTTACCTACAGTTATGGTAATATTAACTAATTTCTATCAAATAAAGAAAAAAGTTTAAATAAATATGTATATTAAAAAATATTAAATTTTTCCCAGTAATAATTCATATAAGATACTAAATTATTATTAATACAATGAATGAATTAATTATTGACAAAAAAAAAATGATATAAAATTAATAAATTAAAAAAGGATTTAATATAATATAATAGAGCACACTAATCGATTAAAGAATAAACATTAATATTAATAACAATGATTAATAAAAAACTTTTTTTTTCTTTAAATGACAACTAATAACTAGTTATATTATTCGTCTGCTTAAAAGGCGCCACTGATACTATTAAATAAAAAATATATATATATATTATTATCAGAACGTAATTAATGAAGTTACACTGTAACAGAATATTTTTTCACATCCACTTCGTAAAATAAATAATACATAATTACATGTATTTATGTATTTAGTAAAAAACCTGATATCTTTTAATCAAATGGCAAGAGAATTGAAGGCTAGAAATTTTTATATAATTTATTATATGAAGCCTTGTTTGGAAGATTTTTTTTCTGTCTTTAGAGAGAAAAAAAAAATCAGCAATATATACATATATACATATATATATATATATATATATATATATATATATATATATATATATATATATATATATATATATATATATATATATATATATATATATATATATATATATATATATATATATCGTTATTTGCGAGCGTTAATTTATATATTTTTTAAAAAATAATAATTTGTTGGTGAAGGAGTGGGGGAATGGCGCCAAGACGGGGTGAAAAGCTCCAGACAGGTGGCTACTTTGCGGACAGGGTTATCTCTGTCCCAGTTTGTAGCCTCAAGCCACTAAGAGAGGTTCTAAGTATTAGTTATAGTCTTGAGATTTCCAAGAGAGAGAAAGAGTTGAAACAACAACTGGCTGGCTTTGGTTGACGATGCCCGACCTTAATTGCGTATTTTTTTTTCCTTCCAGTAGCGGTAACTCGATAAGATGAAGAAAAATATTAAAAAAATGAACAAAGTAACAAAGATGCAGTAAGCTTGTGGGTCGAACAAGAATGAAGAAATATCAAACAAGACAGTTTAAAATGGCAAAGGTGAGAAGTTAGATGATAATACGATATTTTAGTCAGAAAAAGATACGTTTTTTTTATATTCCTACAAATCCCCCCCCCCCCCAAAAAAAAGAAAATAAATAGATAAAATCATTAACAGTAAAACAGGTAAAGTAAAACAGGTACTTCTTTAGATTCTTACTCCCCTCTGTTATTTTTAGAATATAAATGACTGACTAAATAACTATATTAAGACAAAGGGATGTTTAATCCAATTCACTTTGGGACAAAGAAATATCACACTACTGTTTTTATAAGGGGAGTAAGAGCCTAAAGAAGAAAATTCCGTACACCTTTCTTAGATTGTTACTCCCCTCTGTTATTTTTAGAATATAAATGACTGACTAAATAACTATTAAGACAAGGGTATATTAAGTCCAATGTACTTTGGGACAAAGGAATATCACACTTCTGTTTTTATAAGAGGAGTAAGAGCCTAAAGAAGAACATTCCATACACATTCTTTTGACTGTTACTCCCCTCTGTTTTTTTATACTGGGTGTAACAATCTAAAGAAGTGTGCCGTAAAACAAATTCTGGAATTAACTGGTACAGATAAAACAGTAGAATATATTGTTTCTCTTAAGTTAATTTAGCTTAAAAGTCGAAGAAGTCAAGTTTCCTCGATTCAATTGAAGAAAATTATACTAATAAAATATTTTATTAAATACATTTAAAATTGGAAAAATTATATCCATGAGTATTAAATAATAAAAAGAAAATAATAATAGAATTTGAATTTGGTAAAATATGTAGATTATACAAATTTAAAATTATAGCCTGTGTTTCAAAATAAATATGCGGGATAAGAATATATCCGAATAACTTATTTTAGAGAGGGGATATTCCAAAAACAAATTTTACAGGACACACAAAAAAACCTTTTATTTATAAATGGTTTAAAAAATATCGAATTTATTTAAAATAATATTATCAGCACCTGTTCTATGCGACAAGGACTTAAAACATTATACAAAATGCTATGCTACCCTTTAGAACATATATATTATGCGGAAATATATTAAACCTATTTATTTATTGGAAAAGTTCCCTTTCAGCAATTCTAGAACTCCGTGTCAGAACAAAGAAAAAAATATAAATTATTACAATTCAAAATCTACACTTGATTTAGTAGCTTCAATAATAATTATATCTGTAGCATTTTATTAGGATTTAGAGACGACAATGAAGTCCCAATAGCACAAAAGTCAGTACAAAATTAAGTTACACAAAAATCGTTGTCGAAAAACTTCGAACTTTTTTCTTAAGTTTAGTCAATCAACGAATTTCTATTCTCGACAAATATCGAGACACAATACAGAACTACAGAAATGTTATGAGTTTTATTTTTATATTACTTAACCATGCATTAAAAAATATATACAATATACATAGTATAGTATATATGTACTTTAACGACGAGAATGTTTTTAAAAACATACTTGTATAAACATAGGCTTGTGATTTTTTTTATTTAATTTTATCATTGGCCAACTCATTGTTTCCTTTTTCAAGTATAAAAATGACTTAATATTCCTTTTAAAAGATATCATCGAAGATTTTAATCTTGGATTATATAAACATAAGAATTACAAGAAATTAATCCATTTAATAAGAGTAATTAATGCAGCAATAAATCATGATTTCCGTTTACCTGTAAGGTCCAAATGAGTATGTTTTTACAAGATTATTATAATAGTTTTATAAGAGTCCAGGCTAATCTTTAAGAGCTGGATGAGTCAAAGCCCGGGTCCAAGGACTGGCTCAGATATGAATGAAACTCATTAAGGAGTCATTGAGATTCTGGGAATTACGAACTGACTCATGTGTAGCTTTCGAAAGGTAGCTTTTATGGTTAGAAAGAAAACTAGAACACAGGATGTGAGACTCTTTCAAATGAACAAGTATTCAGAATAATCGTACACCCTCGAAAAAAAACTCTATTGTCTTTCTAGACAAAACAGGAAGGAAGTCTTCCTCCCTCAACGACATAACAGTTTTGTATCCTCCACCTACCACTATCTTTTTTTCAATTCTCGCTTCTTTGGGTTCACTCTTTTTTCACAGGGAGGAAGAAAGAAGAAACAAAAAGAAGGGATTATTAGACCAAAATCGCTAACCTTTTAGGTACGAAAAGAAACCTTATATAACGGCTCTGTTTGTCTGTCAGTCTGTCCGTGGTCATGTTTCAATTCATAAATTACTATAGCTAGGAACATGAAATTCGGCACACATCTCGGCATTTGTGACAACTGTACACTTTTTGAAGTTTTCACACTTAATATTAAATTTCTAAGATGGCGGTCAATATGGCGGGCGACTAGAAAAAAGTTTTTAGGTACCATGACATGTTATAAATCAATTTAAAGGTCTTGAAGTGTAGAAAAAGAATATCCAACTATTAAAATTTTACACTTAATAATTTTAACTTAATCGTACAGAAACCGGCGATTATCGCGGCACGTATACTACGTGAAGTGCGCCTTATTTGTTTCAAGAGAAGACCAAGATGCAGCAGCTTTCTTTTTAACAATATATTCACCTAAAAATAAATTACCTATATTGAAAGGAGAAAGAAGTTAATGAAATCCGAAAACAAAAGGATTGAGGGATATAAGTACGTTATCAACAAATTACTTTACATTTACAACACAACAATCTGCACAACAAATCTATTATCTTTTTGCAACAATCCTATGTTCGAATACAACTTGTTCGGCAACGCCATCTCAATATAAGTTTGAGATACCTCACAAAACTTCATACTTAAAAGCATATTATATCATTGAATTTTAAGATGTAAATCTATTCGTTGTACAGTTAATTGTTTCTACCGAGGAAACCCCGAATTAAAATCCATAGTAAGGAAAGTCTAAGAGCAAAATTATTTAAGTTTATTATAAAAAAATCTGTTCGAGATAACTCAGAAAAACTTTTTTATAAACGATCAGTGATCCAGATTTCCATTTATTATTTGTTTTACGTTTTCGTTGTTAAATATAATTATTACTGAACATTTTATAAAAATGTATCATACGAAATAGCTTCTCCTCGGCGAAGAATCGAACCCAGCCTCTCACTGTCCACGTTTAAAGCGATTTCCTCAGAAACTAGAGATTGATTTGTCCTGGGGAAACAAATTATAAGGACAAAATTTTAGATTTTTTTAATAAAAATCGTCGGGATCGTTTTCGAGAGATTGGCTTTTAGTTAATTATGATAATAATGAATTTTTTAAAAAAAAAAAAAAAAAAAGGTGAAGGGGCAGCGCCCACAAATTTGGAGCTAAACAACAATTTCGCAACAACAATTTTTTTTGTTTTTTTTAAAAACTATTTCGCCTTGAGAACTGTAATGCAAAATTGGCCAGTAGTTAATGCTCCACGCGTGTGGACAAACTAAAGAAAGCCATTTAAAAAAACAAAACACTTTATTGGACTCAGAAAATCCATCAAAATTTTAAAATAAAATTTTCGCACCATCACAATACTTTCTCTATGTAAAAGCTAAAATTCTCTACACAATACGTTTTACCGTAGGGTCGCCGGATAAGCCAAAATTGATGATGCCATCCACTTATCAACTTAATCAGTTTATTGATGATGATCTAAGTGGTCTAATAAACCGGTATAAACATTATCTATAGTGATTTTATAGCGTAGGTTTTCACGGACAGAGCCGCGGAATTGCACATGATGATGCAACTGACTCTCATCAGCATCTCATTGCACTAACTCTCAACACAGAGTCAGTTGTAAATGTTTTACATCATGAATAACTCACTTGAGAATTATTAATGTAAGGGGTTCGAAATTCACAAAATCTCTGACGAGGTCTTCTACGGAAGAACTCGATCTATTAATTAGAGTGGTTTTTTTTTTTTATTCTTTTCCAATTAACTGATATAATTTTCTCTAAGAGTTTTATTCAGAATTCAGTGGTTAGAAAAACAAAAATATCCATTGAAAAGTACATACAAAAGTCGCAAAATAGTTTCAAAAATTCATGGAAAAGTAGGTGCACAGAAAAAAGAAATAAAAGCAGCAAGATAGAATAGTTATCATGGACACAAGCATCAAAGGATCTTAATATGAGAGAAGAATATTTGAAGACGCCAGCCGGGCCCTAAACAATCAGACCAATAATTGCTTCTCCGATCTATTAGACCAATCAAACTAATTTATAAAATACACCATAAGGCATAAAACAGCTGGAGCCCTCATCTATTTCTTGTAAATAGTTCTTGTATAGAGTTTATTCTCTTTGTTTCCAATATATTTTCAACAAATTTCAGTTTTCCAACACGTGTTAAACAAACCCTATCATAAAATTTGGTGTATTTTAAGAATAGATAGGTTGAATAGAAGTCACGTACTTTCACGATTTTTTCTCCCTTTTATAGTAGCAATATAAATTATATTTCTCCTATTTTCGGCAACTTAAAGAAAAAGACTAGGCTGCCAAATAGAAACCAGTTACGTTAATTTTTATGTCCCGATGGATATAGCAAAAGGTAAATACAGGACGAAGGGACCATCAACACATAACATGTTAATCGATTTAGTCATTATTGAAGGACAATATTTGGGGAATATATTTGGAAATATTTGGGTATTCAAACTATTTTGTATTAGATTTAGACAGCAGCAAAGAGATCCATAAACCTCGAGACTGCATTAATTCCTTTTTATTTGCAACGTAGTTTGTAAATAATTATTAATACTTCTACAATCTCATAAATTTATAATTTTAATAGTACACGATTTGGAACATGAAACTAACACATTTTTACATTATGAAAGTAGTAATATTACATCTAATATGACTTTAAAACATTAACTTGAATGAACTTTTTAAAAATTAATGGTCAATATGTATAGTTATGTTTTACTACTTACTATATTTTGACCTTTATAAAAGAGGGAAAAATAAAAGAAATAAATAAATAAAAATTAATTTCAGTCGAATGAATGAAGTTAATAATGATACCTGTCACGGATATCAGTTTTCAATCGTGCCCAATCGCCTGTCCAATTTTCCAAAGGTATCATTGGCGCCAGATCACGCGATCTGCAGACAACTAATAATTATGAAAAAAAAACTGCTTAATTTATTATAGGTTATTAGAGATACCTATACGCATTCAAATATGCTCATCATTTTTTAAAAAAAAATTAAAAAAAGAAGAAATCTTACGCGATATTACGACATTATATAGTTGCGGCTGTTGGTGAATCAACGAGCCCACTTACATTACCATATTTAAAGAGTCTATGTTATTTACATGTCTAGACGCAATCATTACTACTAAAACAATGATAATATCACAAAAAAACACACTAACCTTCGACAGGGTCCTATACATACTATTATATACACTATATTAATACCCTCGATACGTGTTTTGCCGACGACGTATGTGTTATAAAGTCATTGCGGAGATTTGATACCATAGATTGTATAGACTGAATGAAGCCTTAAAGCCTTATCAACGTTGCAGAAGTACTTTTTCAAATGGAAGCTCAAGCCAAATTTTAACAAATTTGAAGCTCGCTACAACTTTAGACAAATTCAACTAGGCGTATAATAAATAAAAACCTTTATTACAAATTAAAGTCGAAATGATCAAAGATGTAGTGAGGAAGAACGCCCACAGAAATGTTATTGGGGAGGAGACTCTGAACAAGATTAGATCATCTAAAACCGAACGTACATGATGACAGCAGGGACAATCTTGTAAGGCAGAAGAAATTACATGACCGTTTAGCCGAGAATAAAAGTTTCGAAGAGGGCGATTCGGTTAAGGTAACAGACTGCAGACGGGAAAGAATACATGCGATAGAGGAAATTAATCGGAAGAGATCTTTCTTACGGAAGTGGAAGGACAAATTAAAAGAAAGCATGCAGATCACCTTGCGCAAGCTGGATCAAATAATTCATTATCGTTCGTTTGTATTAAAATCAGCATGTTACCATAGATAAATATGTTAAATGTCTTTTTTTTTTAAATGACAGACTATCTACTAGTAACTGAACTACGCGAGTATAAGAACGAAATTTCCTATAAAACTTTAAGGCACAGACTAGCATGAACTAGTAATTTAATCCTTCTGTGTAGTTGTAAACTAGATTAAATTATTGCTTTAAATTTAATAGATGAATAAATAGTTTTAAATTATTAGCTAGGTTTCATATTTAATTTTTCCTGCTTTCAATCTGAGCGCAGAGCAGTGCGAAAGGCCAAGTTCCAGTAAGCATGCAGTGGCAGTGTATCTTTACTAGAACCAATCCACCCGGGTTTTCATACCCTCATATCTCTACTTCCTCTTAAGATGGGCTTTTGAAATTTGAAACATAGATTAAGCTTGAGTAGTTTAGGACACAGTAAAAAATCGAGCCCTTAATATCAAGCCTTTTCAAAAGCGTACAGTTTCAAAGTTTGCATTTTTTGTTACTGACTCAAAATTATAAGTGTTTTCCAGAATAGCTAGAAACTTTAAATGCAGCAAACTTGTTGCTATAGTCGTTTAACTGACGGGAAAATGCCCGTCAATTACGGAAAAAATAGAAATGTTTAATTTTTAACTATTTTCATCTAAAATATCTACCTAATTTGGCAGATTAGAACGTGTCGTCGAATAAAAAAAAGTTTAATTTCTTTAATGATAATTTATACTAAATTAAAAATGTGTTTTTAATATCATCTCTACCGTAAGAAGAAGAATATTAGCAAAGAAGATTAAAGCAAGTTTACAGGTGAGAGCCACATATGAACACTCTATGTCCAGGTGTGGATACTATAAAGCCTTCTTAGGGCTTATGAACTCATTATCATAAAGTAAAATTAAATCAGACAACTTCAACTCAAACATTTCTTTAAAAACAAAACCATGCTAGCACAAGATAAATAAAAAACAACAGCCTGATAAATTATAAGTAGAATAAATCTGATTATTCAAATTATTAGCGTTTATTTACATTTCAGATATAGGTATATATTATAAAAATGTATACGTATCAATTTTAATTAAAAAAATTAAAAGTTATAATTTTCTTACTCATGATATTAATAAATTATAAAAAAAAAAAAATGTTTTTTTTTTTAACATTATTTATTTATTGTTACTTGCTATGAATATATTATGTTGTGTTAAGAATAATCCATATGATCCATATGATTGAATATGGGTCAGATAAGATAATGGTGCAATGCTGAATACCAAGGAATGACAAATCCACCTTGTTTGACATGTCTTAAGAGAGATTTTTCTAAGAAAGAGAGAATTATTCAATGAATGTGAGGACATGGGTGTTAGTGCGTCATCGTGTCACACTCACGCTGTACAGTTAATCCCTGTTTAACTAGGGGGGCACGTCAACGACTGGCTATTACTCACCGTCTGGCATTACATCTGGGACCGTTTTCAGGACCAGCCTCCTAAACCGAACCAACACTTCCGAAAATAAACGATTACAAACGATCGGAAATATCCTCCTTTCTTACATTGTATATTATGATATAAGGAGAGAAAAAAAGCAGGAAATTTCAATAAATCATTCAATACAAACAAAACACGAGAATGCCAAAAAATATTAAATTTTAAGTTTTTTTTTTCAAAATATTTAGCTTTTGGCAAGATGAACGTAGGAAAAGAAAAAAAATGAGATCGTTAAAAACTTCAAAGTAAACAAAAAACAAACAAAAAAAAAATATATATATATAGACCAAAAATTATATTTTAACAATGACTAAAGACTAATGACTGCAGCAGTTTTTCTGTTACCTGATTACAATCGTATTGTTAGCCTGAAACTAAACTAAATAGAGTGGGACGGGGCTAGTTAAGCAATGTTTTATATAACCTATCATAATGGTGCATCCGATATCCGATTTACTTGATTCCTTCAATGTTCGATAAGTAATTTACCATCCTCTAAATGTCTTCAGTAAATAAAACTATTTCAGACCTGGTTAAGAAGAAATTACCATTAATTACACAACCTACCACACGGTAGTAGTAAGTTTAAAAGGGTATGTTTAATAGGTTCAATAGTAACATGGACATTGCATAAATCTAAAATAAAACTGCAGATAATTATCATATATATATATATATATATATATATATATATATATATATATATATATATATATATATATATATATATATATATATATATATATATATATATATATATATATATATATATATATATATATATATATATATATATATATATATATATATATATATATATATATATATATATATATATATATATATATATATATATATATATATATATATATATATATATATATATATATATATATATATATATATATATATATATATATATATATATATATATATATATATATATATATATATATATATATATATATTATATATATATATATATATATATATATATATATATATATATATATCAAGTTCCATTACTAATGTACAGTGAAACCAAAAAAAAAAAAAAAAAAATCAAGAACAAACTCATCATACGTAGAAGAAAAATTACGACCAACTAATGTTTTAAAAATTTAAGGATACATGGTTCAAAGAATTATTTGAAAACCAACTATCTATTTGTACCCATGGCATCAATCCATGGTACGAAACACCCCAAATGACGTATATCCGTTAAATAAAACCCTTAAACTTCAACCCCTTGTTTTTAAAGGATGATTTTTTTGGGGGTTCTCCTTATTTTTTCTGTGATATTACACATAACATAACTGCAAACTTTTAACGTTTCCTGCTGTGTACTTTCGGAGATCTAGTGCGTTAACGGTATAAGACAGACAAACACAGGGAATTATAAGGGTCCTCGATTTTGCTAAGAATAACATACAAAATAAACTATCAAATATTCAGCTTCTTTATAATTTATAAGCATTATAAAAACATTTCATGCTTTAAATATTTATGAACTACACGGAAATATTGAGAAATATATTAAAACGTAAAGTCGATTTGCTAAATATTTATTGAGTGCTATTAATTTTATATAAATAGTTATAAAAGAGAGCTATGAAAATAATTTTATACTTCATAAACATCGCAAACGAAAAGGATAGAGTACTAGCGATACTTTTGTAACTAATGTTATAATACTAACAAGTTTATTAAAAATAAATTCCCGCAGAGATATCCATGTCCGAAGTGTTATGTAAGCAACCTGCATTCAATCAGGGGAGTAGAGCATCATGATATTAACTCGAAGCAACTACAAGATATAATGTATAGTTGCTGTAAGAAGCTTTCAGGGGTGTGGTACATCGTGATGTTATCTCGAAGCAACAACATGATATATGTAATGTATACTTTCTGTAAGATGCTTTCAGGGGTGTAGTGCATCGTGATGTTAACTCGAAGCAACAACAAGATATAATGTATAGTTGCTGTAAGATTCTTTCAGGGGTGTGGTACATCGTGATGTTATCTCGAAGCAACAACATGATATATGTAATGTATACTTTCTGTAAGATGCTTTCAGGGGTGTAGTGCATCGTGATGTTAACTCGAAGCAACAACAAGATATAATGTATAGTTACTTAAGGTGCTTTCAAGGGTGTAGTGCATCGTAATGATAACTCGAAGCAACAACAAGATATAATGTATAGTTACTGTAAGATGCTTTCAAGGGTGTAGTGCGTCGTGATGATAACTCGAAGCAACAACAAGACATAATGTATAGTTACTGTAAGATGCTTTCAAGGGTGTAATGCATCGTGATCTTAACTCGAAGCAACAACAAGACATAATATATATAGTTGCAGTAAGATGCTTTCAGGGGTGTGTAGTGCATTGTGATAATAACTCAAAGCAACAACAAGACATAATATATATATAGTTGCAGTAAGATGCTTTCAGGGGTGTAGTGCATCGTCATGATAACTCGAAGCAACAACAAGCTATAATATATATAGTTGCAGTAAGATGCTTTCAGGGGTGTAGTGCATCGTGATGATAACTCGAAGCAACAACAAGACATAATGTATAGTTACTGCAAGATGCTTTTAAGGGTGGAAGCGAAAGTCGGACTTCAAGCCCTTCGTGTCAAGGATTTCACCAGAAAACCAAGTTCGATAAAGTTGTAATTTAGAAAAGATTCAATAAGTAATAATAATATTTAAATTTATATTTTTCTCACTTATCCACGGAAAATACCGAATGAAGTAATTATATACATGGGAAAAATTAGCGCTTTTATTATCATTCCTCCACCCACTTTTATTATCATTCCTCCATAATGAACTTGACGTTGAACGGACCTTTTTTTCTTATTTTTAACATTATATCTGTGTCCCACTGTCTCTTCTTCTTTATCTTCTTGCAGTTATGTTATTTGTAATAACCCAAACACAGAAAAAATATAGGAATGCCCAAAAAAATCATCCCTCAAAAACTAGAGATTGCCATTTTTTTAACGGATATGCGTCATGAGTTGAACCAAAGAAAGAACGCCTTAAGTCCAAATGAATATATTATAATAATTGGAATCATTTTTATAACAATTCATCTTTGCGCTTTGTCCTTAAAAATTACATAGTTCGTGTTCCCCTCATTTTTATAACAAACCAACTAAAAAAATCACAGTTATTATTTGTAAAAAAAAAAAAAAAAACAGTTTTAAAGAATTTTTTCCAAGGAAGCTACTACATACAATTGTAAGAAAACTATGCCCTTACCCCCAAACAAAAAAAAACTTCTATAGTTTAAGAACGGTTTGAGGTAGAGGCTTCAGAGTATAGTTTTATTGTGTTTCGACGATAAAATTGGATTTAAAGGCGTTTGTTTCACGTCTTTATAATAAACTAGTCAAACCTTATAGCTAAATAAACGTAAATGGCCGCCATCTTGAAACAACTGGGCTGATTATGCGGGTTAACGAACTCATATTTTTTAAATTGCCTACGGACCCTTTGTAGGAACAGCAAGCACATTCTTGGCAACTTTATTTTTATCTCCTTGGTTTGGAAAAAAAACCCTGCGTCGTAAAATAGAAAGAAGAAGGAAACGTCACTGCTAATTCCTTTGCTCTTTTGAAAATAAACCCATTAAGATCCATTAAAAAAATTAAATCGTCTTATAGTGTGTACATTTTCTTTTTACCATTGGTGTATGTTCTATGGTTTTATTATTTATTTAATTTTCTCTTACTCATAGTGACACTGAAATTTAAATCTATTGATTAACATAATTTAATAAATTAATTAAATAGGAAAAGTAGAAAGACTCATCCACTTCTCTTACGTGCAAAGATGTCACGCATATTATAAATTTAATAGAGCCAAAAATTATTATTATTATTATTATTAACAATTAACATTGTTTAATGTGTTATATAAATTCCAATTTAAAAATAACAATAAGTTAAAAAACAAAATAGCAATTTAGTTCCATTTTAATGAAATGCACACGGGAAGTAGGAGCGAGAAAGGAGAAGTTATTTCACGAGCAATTTCACAGGATTTACTCCGTGTTGGATTACCATCTTAAATGGTTGAAGGTGTGAAACAATCTCTTAGCAGGTAATTACTGTCACGAATACCCATCTTTTTCATGTTAAAAATAAATCGTGCACACTGCAATTGTACAGCCAATATATCTTAAATAAATAGTAAATTAGAAAAATAACTATTAGACGTTAATATCTGGATTTAAGATGAACTATTAATCTAATATATATATATATATATATATATATATATATATATATATATATATATATATATATATATATATAATATGAGAACGAAAAGCATATTAAAAACAGAATAACCTGGAGTTATTAAAAGACTGTTATTAGGAAAAGCCATGATGGTAATAAAACTATAATTTATCTTTACAATAACCAAAAGTTAGAACAGGCAATACTACTACTAGTGTAATGAACATTATTGAGCATTTGAGCATAATGCTTTCTTCAAAGCTTTAAAAGTAAAGGGGGGAAAAGAATTTAGGATTTTTATTACCAACTAACACACACACATATATATATATATATATATATATATATATATATATATATATATATATATATATATATATATATATATATATATATATATATATATAGCAGCCGAAACTAACTTAGAGCCAGTGACAACAGTACAAAAAGCAGTCATTAAAATTATATTGAATAAACCAGTTAGACACAGTTCGGAACTTTACTATTAAGACTTAATGGTGCTTCCTATTCATCTATTGTTTAAGAAGGCAACACTAGTGTACTTTTTTAACCAAGAAAAAAATAATGTCAATCATAATTATTTAACCAGACAAAAAATAAAAAATAAAGTTCACAAATTACTCAATGTAAAACTACGAAAAAACAGAGACACGCTACGTACTTAGGACCAAAATACTACAACCAACTACCTGACAACCTCAAACAAATACAAACAATTAACACTTTCAAACAAAGACTAAAACCCTACCTATACTCACTCATTTCTATAGAAAACAGCACCTAACAATGCTCAACATTAATTAAATAAACACTCTTATCATTTAATATTGCTTCCGAGCTTACCGAAGGTAACGGAAGCATTGTGTTCACTTTTGAGAACAAAAAAGTTTTATGCCTCCGATTTTAAAAATTCCAAGACAGAAATCCGTTTCAGACATCAGGGAACATATTTGGTTCCGTGTCTGTCTGTCTGTCTGTCTTTCTGTCTGTCTGTCGGTCTGTGTGTCCGTGAATCGTGAAACGTGCGACGATAACTTAAGTAAATGTTGCCCGATTTTGATGAAATTTGGTAGACATGTTTATTTTACCAATGCTCAGGTCGAGTTCGTTGGAAAACGTTATCCGTTCAAGCGTTCACGCGCAACGCTAGCGTAAACGTGAACTTCAAATTTAAAATTGGAATTTTCGGTCGGGAAAAAAATCAAACCTTATCTATTGAATGAGACGAACATTTTTTTCAAATACAATTTTTTAGTAAAACCTACAGCGACACCCCTATAAAGAGTTAAAGATCGCTAAAAAATGTTAATTGTTCTTACACAATAAACAATATAACAATAAAGTAGTAAAACTTTTATGTTAATATAACAATAAAGTACATGATAGGATGCGAGGAAGCTATGTGCCACACTAATTGGCAGTCTATTTTTAAATAAATTTGTAAATAATTTTATACGTTATAGTTCTAAAGGTTATGTAAATATTTCTATGTAATATAAATTTAAATGTATTTAAATAATTTCTAAGACCTCGTTCTAGAGTGTCTCACTCTACTGAGGGTTCTCACCAAATATATATATATATATGTATTTTAAAAAAAGAGAGAAAAAAATGAATTACTTATTAAGGAAAATTGGGCAAATTATTTAAAATATGAAAAATTGTAATTATTGTTTTTGTTTTTAATTTTTTTTGGTGGAATAAATATTATTCCACATTATCATTATTATTATTATATATTATTATTATTATATACATAGACAGAGAGCGATAGCGAGAGAGAGAAAGAGAGAGAAAGAGAGAGGGCGAGAGAGAGAGAGAAAGAGAGAGGTCGAGAGAGAGAGATAAAGAGAAAGAGAGAGAGAGAGAGGGCGAGAGAGAGAGTGAGAGAGAAAGAGAGAGCGAGAGAGATTTAAAAACATCTCGCAAATAAATTTAGTGAGGTGCAATCTCAATTAACTAAATAATTAATGAAAGGATCATTAATTATTTAGTAACTGATTGGATTTTGAATTTAAAAAAATTAATAAACATTTTATTTTTAACAAAAACAAATTCACAACACTTAACAAAATTCACAACTGCAACTGCCACAAACTTTTAGTCAAAGGTTAACTTATTTTTAAACCTTCTCTAAGTGACATAGTTTGATCAATATTACTTGTATTCAATGTTAAACAGTAAACAAAAATCTACCTTGTAAAAGATATTTTTAAAATCTATCACATAAAATGGTTGGCAGTAAATGTCTGAAAACAAAATTGCGCATCGACCTTTACAAGTCGAGAAAATATTACGCATTTAAAAACAAAACAATTGTTGTTTTACCTCCGACATAAATTACTTAAGAGATATTTTTAAAAAATCACGGCCAAACGTCAAAAAATATTGTTTTAAGATCATCAGTTAACAATTTGTTTAAAATAAATTATTATTTATTTGCAACAAACTTTTGTCTATGCAGTACCATAATTAAATAAGAAATGAGTTCTTCGAATAACGAATTAAAAAAAGTGTCTTCTTAATGTATGGAAGTATTAAAGATATAATGTAATATTAATAGACCGATGTAAGAGAACAACTAAAACTATTTGGCAGAGATGCCTATTTTATCGTAAAATATTATTTTATTTATAAACTCAAGGTATTATTATATTTAGCTGTATTTAAATTAAGAAGGGTGGAAAGTGTTTGAGTTACATGAGGGTTAGTAATAGACTCTAGGCTAGACAAGACGAACATTTCAACCGTAATATACGAATCTAGCCTGACAAAAGCACCAAGTTCATCGTACTGCCAGCCAATATCTACCAACTAAACCTATATATGTCTGGCTCTGTAGCATCATGGCTATGAATTATAATTCAGTTCATTAACTAAGACACTAGATAAACGATAAACCATAATTTATAGTGGACAAGATACATTATAATAAATTATTTTAAAACAAGTTAATATTAATAAATTTCCCTGTAACTTGGTACCATCTTGTAGTTTACAGCTGTAAATGAGAGACAAAAAATGCTAAACATGATAAACGTTTAAGTCGTGATTATATCTTTATTTTATTCATTATATAATTGAAAGAGTCCGAAATATAATTAATCATCTAATAGAGAAAGATCGCATGATTAATGTTGTGAGAAAATCAGCAATGTTTTGCAAATTTCAAGAATTAAAGTAAATAAAAAAAATATACCATATTGCTTAAGCTGCTATAATATATAGTCTTATTAAATAATAATTTATAATAAGAATAAATTAATTTTTAATCGGAAAAAAGAAAAGGAAATATGATTTTACGGTCACTTTATTTTTAAACACCAATAGCGATACTTTAATATTGTTCACGTTCGTCTACTTTAATTTTTTATTAACAGTTTAAAAATGTCAAATAGTTTAACAATTTACTGGCCAAATTTAGTCAATAGAATTTGTGTTATTATCTCTCTAAAGTCAAAAAATCATCTGGGTAGATGACATTAACAATAATTTATAAGACTCATTTTAATGTAAGATCGGATTGGATCAATTGAATGTAAGATTCATCTCGGTTTAAGCTGAATATATTCATTTGTTTTACTTTAACGGGAATTTCGAGAAAATTTAATTTAACTTATTATGTTATTCCTTTTGAAGTAATAACATATTTAACGTGTGATAAGTTTAAAAAAAAAAATCGGTAAGAGAAAACTCAGACAAACTTCCTCATAAACGACTTCATAAAAAAAGGTTATCAAAATAATCATAAAAATAAGTTCTCCTCGGCCGGGAATCGAACCCGCGTTTAAAGCTATTTTTTCAAGAACTAGATTTTTCCGGGGAAAACTGCTTATATCGTTAGATTCGTATTTTACTGGACTACATTTTAGAATTTTTTTTAATCGAAATTGTCGGGAACAATTTCGATAAATAAGTTATTTCACGTTATCTTCAGAGTTTTTTGGGGGGAACTCCAAATTTGGAGCTAAAATTCATTTCGCGAGTTTGCCTCGGGGTATGATTTTTCTGAAAATGTATACCAAATTTTGTCAAAATCGGCCTAGTAGTTTAGGCTCCACGTGTCTGCACAGACGACAGACAGGCATTTTATAAAGAAAAAAAACAAACTTTTTTGGACTCAGGGGACCTCAAAACGTGTAAATCTATCAAAATCGAATTGTCGTGCCATCACAATGCTTTCTCTTTATATGATAAAGTAAAAACAACAAGTCACAAAATCCGTCACGAGTAGAGAGGGAGACATTAACTACACCAATGGTATGGGAGGAAATTAAACTATGGTATTAGGTGGGGAAGGAGGTCGCTGCAGAGTTGGGATAGTTAATATTGGATGTCATAATGTTTCTATATTGTTAATTATTATCCAATAACCATTTAGCTACAATAGGGTAATTTATTAGCCACCATAATAAAATGGAAATATTCTCTATAGTTGACAATGTTTTTATAAGAAATAAACCCATAATTGACAGCAATTTTATCTCCTGTTAATCCCTTAGAATTGCACATTAAGTTTTCAATTTTTTTTTTTTTCTTTTATCCCTTTTTTACACATTATTTATAATAATGCGATATGCATTACTGCTACATAATACAAATCCATATAGAAAAATTATAATGTTTTAAAGCAATATTTATTACAGCACAATATAAAATAATTTTTAAACTTAGTGAAGTTGAAAAACAGAAGAGAATGTAGGTGTTAAAACCCTTATATTTTTTCTCTGTTAGAGTCCTAAGTCCCTTGCCCTGTAAATATAAACACTGACATCTAGTGCAAAATTGTAAATTTGTTTATTCCTATATTTATTTTTCTAGTACTTGCAAGTGGATTTAAATCACGATAAAGCTCGTCTCTTTGTACTCTCATGTTCACCTTGAGAGGAGGCACTTACAAGGCAACTTGGCGATATTAATTATAAAAGTTCGATTATGCCAAGAACCAAAAAAATTCTAAACAAATGGTCAATCAAATTGATGAAACCAGGGAATTTGTAGTAAGATTACATGGGTCTATTACCAAGAAAGAAATAACACCATATTCTCATGAAAAAAATCACCATTTAATTCTAAGACAGAAACGACAAAAAAAAAAATCATTTAACATTAAAAGTTCAAAACATTATTGAAGAATATTGGAATGGTAGGGCATTCCAATGTAAAACATAAATAAGGTAATTTCCGGTACGTAAAGATATTGCCAGGAAGTAATAAAAGACAGATAGAGTGACGGATTCATAAACATAAAAACAGACTTTATATCAGTTCTTTTTTAATTGGTGATTGTCTTTTATTACATAATGACCTCATTATTTTGTATTCAGTAAGGAAAGAAAGTAGAAACCATCACTATAAAAAAACTTTAGAAGATGTACGAAGAGTTATAAGATAAAAATCTTTAGAGATGTACGATCTGTAGAAGAGTATTATACTATCTTCAGTTAATTTCAAACTTTGTAAGCCGAAGTAATACTTTTTTTAAGTGAAAGGTGGTGGGAAACAAAGTCATCAATTCATAAAAGATGGTTAATTATAGTGGTCGCTATTAAATAATGTAATAATGTGGTAATATGACAATAAACTAATCAATGTCAACTGATTCTTAATCATATAATAAATAAAATATCTCAAGTTTTTAATAGTTAATTTTCTTCTTAAAGTTAATAAAAGCAATCAAACTCAAAGATGTTCAACATATTTCCAAAATGTCAATATTAAATAGTTTAACGCAGAGGGTAGTTGATTTGGGTTACTCTAACCAATTACTCAGGATAACACCAGTGAAAGGATCAAAAGGACGGGACTTAAACGGCACTTCTTTAGACTGTTACTCCCCTTATAAAAAAAACCAGAGGGGAGTAACAATCTAAAGAAGGAGTACGGAATGTTCTTTTTTAGACTGTTAATACTCCCCTTATAAAAACAGAAGTTTGCTATACCTTTGTGCCTTTGTCTCCAAGTACATTGGACTAAATATCCCTTTGTCTTAATAGTTATATAGTCAAAGTCATTTGTATTATAAAACAAATAGGGGAGTAACAATGTAAAGAAGTACCATATTGGCTAGGTGTTTTTTTAAAAAAAAAAAAAATAAAGAAAAATTAGCCAATAGAATTTTAAACGTATTTACTCAACTTTCAGCAAAAACAACTAAATTTCAAACTATTTTTTTTTGCAAAATTTCGGCAGAAGCAACTAATTTAGAAAAATGTTTGTTTAGATTAAGTGAGCTTTTCTCTATTAATGGGAAATGTAGCCATCTACAACTGCCCATAACCCCTATCGATCACAGCCAGCCTCAGCGGTTAAATAAGAAAAAAATTATTTTCTTACAATAATTAAAAAAATAAAAATAAATAAATCTTACTATATGCCTTAGAATATTACATATTATTTTCCTCAGGCATAAACATTTCTTTATTGCCCACTACTTTGCCTCATATTGAACCTACGAGGGCACACCTGCTATTATAAAATATCTTCACTGTGAAATAAAATCCAAAACAGTCAACGCTAATAAAATGAATGCACAAGAGACGTAATCCATAACCCTTAAAGCGTTAGTTATAAAGTTATTACTTCTTCAGGACATATATTGAATTTTATGACAGCTTTTTTTACCATTAGTTTTTCCTCGTTGTTCCCAACAATTTATAAGACAATTTAAAATAACGAAGAAAACATTTGTTTTATATATTCAAGTAAATAAAGGATATTTATCACATTTATAGTACTGTTAACTCAAAGGTTGTGTCATTAAGGCAGTGAAATCCCTTTTAAAATTTTACATTTTCAAAGCACAAAAGAGGACAAAGATGCATATTAATTCAAAACTTTTGTGCGAGGTTTATTTGCATTAATATGAATTCTAAAAAAAAAATAAAATAAAAATGCAATTGTAAAATAAATCTGTATATCTTGACTATATTTACAGTTTTAATTTACTTTGAGATTAATGTAAGCACGAATATTTTGTTCAAGCAGCAGTATTAGTATGAATATTTTAACCACTCGAGCACAATCTCTCGGATTTAGAGCAAAGAGTTTCAGCAGCGTCTGCTGTTAACATAATTTCGTTCTTCAGGATCATTTTAATGTCTCTGTCACCCAATATAAAATGAAAGACTTTATTCTACCCAGTGGCGATCCTAGGGGGGGGCTAAGGGGGCTTAAGACCCCCAGAAACCAAATTAGCCCCCCCAGGATTCAAATTATCAATTTCACCTCAGAAATGCATAAAAGCGCTGTTTTGAGGGGTCATATTGCAAAAATTTTCCTGGGGTGCAAAAATTTTCCTGGGGGGGGGGGATTACTTAACTGCAGACGACGCCCATGACTTATAGTAAGATATTGTACTGCAGTAAGCATCAGCATAACATTTCTAACGAATCCGTTCTAAACACAGTTGTTGTTACTTGGCCCCGGAGATGTTTTTTGTTTATTAGTTGTACACGAATACCCCCCCCCCCAGACTTTGCCGCTGGATACGCCACTGCATAGGATTGCCACCGCAAAGGACTGTAACAACATATAATATACAAATGTGTTGCTTCCTGGTACATTAAAATGTATACTAAACCCACAAGCCATGGGGGGCTTTAGCCCCCCCCAGAACTATTGACCTAGGATCGCTACTGATTCTACCATTTTGTCAGTTACCTTCTGCAAGGTCGGAAGCAAAAGATTATTAATGTGGTGAATAGATATGTGTTATAAAAACATTCTGAGAAAAAAAAAAATGAAGAAAAAAATAATAAGTATTAAATATGCAATTTAAGAAACCTAACTAATTTCTGGAAAAACGTAATATTGTTTCAGTGCACTGTAATTACCTAGAAGAAAAAACACCTATAAAAGTATAATTCACATGTATACACTCAGAGAGCTTATAACTAAGGTATTTAGTTTTTATTAAATTAGATCCTGAATCTAAAGCTCCATTAGTCCTAAAGCTAAGCTATTTTAGTTCCAAAATGAATCAAACTCAGAAACTAATATGCGAAATATTTGAACTTATCATGTTTTTTGGCATATCATGTTTTTTGGGACTTTTAAAAATAAACATAACACATAATCTTTACAATAATCTCTTTGGGTACACTAAATAAATTCAATGCTCTAACAAAGAGAAATGTATAGTAAGTCTTTTTCTGAATATTTGACAGTGGATCAGTGGCGTAACTATGGGCCCGCGCGGGCCCGCATTGCGGGAGGGCCCCCCGTGCCAGGGGGCCCCCAAATCCAGAAACAACTGGAATTACTATCCTTGTACAAACGTCGAGGAGGGGCCCCAATCCTGAACGCAAGAGGTTTTTTTTTTTTTTTTTTTTTACTCATCAATTTTTTCTTTGGCGAGGGCCCCCAAAAGGTTCTTGCGGGGGGCCCCCAATGGTTTAGCTACGCCACTGCAGTGGATCATGATAATGGTAACTCTAAATACGAATATTTCTTTAGAGATGGCTTATCTTACTAATAGACAAGAACTTTACCCCTAATGGTGACCACAAACATTTTTGTGGTTTTTTTGATACCATGATCGTGTTATTCTAAATTGCTTTTATGTCTTCATATATCTTACAGTTCATTCAGGGCATTAAACAATATTTTTTGTGCGTTTGGGATAAAATGAAGTATTAATTTTCATACTTGTATTTTTTCTTATAACACCTTGATTGGTGTTTTTTTTGTTTTAAGTTTTGACACCTTGAATCATTACAGAGTGTCCATTCCTTTCACATGCCTAACAGTGTGGTCAGTAGAGCGTCTCCACCCCTGTCAAAACCCCAGATGTGTAGGTGACTGAAACTTAATACCAAAGGTCCTTTGAATATGCCGATCCCCTTAAAAACGCAGTAACGCCAAGGAATCACCCACGCAAGTTTTGAAAACGCCAGATGCTGTTGAATTTCGGTATAACTAAGCGCAAAACTTGCACTGGGAAATATGGACAGTTTAAGGAATTTAATTATAGAGAAAAACTAGCAAAATAAGACGATTCTTACAGAGCATCCATAAATTAAAAACGATTATTATCAGTGCCAAAAGTATACAATTCTAAAAGCGAGGAATGTGTACCAACAGATTCTCATTTCTGGATATCACACTGTTCTATAACTCACTTCTGTCTCTCCTTCAGTCATGTCATTCCTTCATTATGTTCCATGGCACTGATCAGGGCCATATTTGGTTCTAGATAGGCAACGCATCAATGTCAAGTATTAAGTAATTGGATAACAATATTTCCTCTCACCAAAGTTTCAAAACCTCCGATAAATCATAATAAATTATCTTTATTTAAATTATTTATCTTTATTTTAAATTCTTTTAATCAGCAATAGTTCCACACAATTCAGAAATAAAGGGTATTTTCGCCGTCACATAAGTTTATAGAATATCAATCCAATCGTCTGAGTAGATTTTGATTGTTTTCTCCAAGGATCTTATAAAATAGGAATGGAGCACTAAGCGAGAAAAGTGTCGCCAAGAACTTGGAAAATCTAGTGGGATAGATTACCTTCCCATATGGTTAAAACTATAGAAGATGAAGAAGAATGTGAAGAATTCGATCAGGTTATGTTATTTTAAAAACTAAATTTTCTTCCACTCGCGTTTCATATTTATAATTTTATAAATATATTTAATATTTACGTTAAACTTTTTAAAATTGTAAGTATTATTTTTTTATATTCACTATCAATTTTCTTTAAAAGGTAAACTGTGACAATTGTGTAGAATAAAACCATATTTTGTAATAGAAATAACCCGTTTCCAAATGAATTAATATTAATACTAGGTGTGCAATGCTTGCAATATTGAGCTGAGCGTGTATTTTAATCAATTATATTTTTTTTTTTAAATTTTTTCCTATTTTCCCAATAGTGCCCCTCATAAATGAAAATATGACAAAAGATAACATACAACAATAACTGTACTCTTTAAGAGCTTTCCAACGACATGCATCTTGAAGGGCATATATTATTTTAACTTTTGTACCCCGTACCCCCGTGTACCAATTTGGACCATTTCAGATTTATACCTTTCTGTGGTTGGTCACTATGACCATGCCGAATTTTGAGCGGATCGACTCAGCCGTTCAGGAGAAACCTTTTGTACTTCGTACCCCGTACCCCTGTGTACCAATTTGGACCATTTCAGATTTATACCTTTCTGTGGTTGGTCACTATGACCTTGCCGAATTTTGTGCGGATCGGCTTAGCCGTTCAGGAGAAAACTTTTGTAATTTGTACCCCGTACCCCTGTGAACCAATTTGTACCAATTTGGACCATTTTCAGATTTATACCTTCCTGTGGTTGGTCACAATGACCGTGCCGCATTTTGTGCAGATCGGTTCAGGAGGAGTATGCATCAGAAAAAATGCAAAGTGTAGTATAAGAGCTTCGCTTCGCTCAGCTCAATAATATTAATAAAAAAAAACCTTAAAACAAGAAAATATTTAAATAAAAACTGTTAGATTGTAACCTTTCATTCAAAATAAACAATAAATAACAGTCGGGAGAAATTCGTCCCACTAAAAAGTTCTGAGCATTTGCAGTTGTAATTTTATTTAGACTTTTTTCCAAGTTCTTGGCGACACTTTTTTACCCAGGAGGTATACTTAGTGCTCCATCCCAATTTTATAAGATCCTTGGTTTTCTCTTCATCAAAATTGAGCCATGGCAAACTAGGAGAATAAATTTGCACAGTTGCTTAAGAGTTATAAAAAACCTTATTGCTTCAGAAAAAGTAATAATTTTATAAATATGAAAGTTGCCTCATACTAATCAATCACAGTTTTATCACTTAGTTGTAACGCAGTAGCTACAAAGTTCCTGAGCCTTGTTTACTTAATCACTTCTAACCACTCTCATGTAACCCTATACTGTTGTGAACTTAAGTAATTAAAATTATTTAACCAACGAGTTAAATATTAAAAGTCGTCATATAAGTCATAAATCTTATGCATTAAACCACGTTAATTAATGCCAAGCAATATAATAGCTAATTAACAAAAACAAACTAGAGCCAGAGCCGGTCGACCATTTAATAAGCAAAAAAGAATGTATTATCTTTCCCCAAAAAAACAAGGAAAATTGACTATAATAAATGGTCAATTTTAATTAAAATATAAAGCAATTATTACTTACACATAGCATGAACAAGCAATCAATAAAAAATAGGCTTCTAATGCTTTCTATAAATTCTATTTTAATGAACATATACTACAAAAGGATTATTTATTATTACGTAAAAACCTGGTAATTTCTTTTTTCATACAGTGTTTAAAATCTACCCTTCGAAAATTTTATTTAAACATTATATTGATTTTATTAAATTTTATAAAACTGAATTAAATCATAAAGATATATTGGTCGGTACAAGTAAATTCGATTTGCATTAAGAAAAAAAAAGAAAAAGTTTTCACGTAAATTAGTTTCTTAAAAAAATATTCTTATTTTTCCGCTCTACTTTATCTATTACAAGAAAGGTCCAAAAATGGCAAACATGAGGTTGCAAAGTTTTCATTACAGTAAAAATGTAGAGTTATAAAAAAAACCATATCATGTCAAAATTAGTAACAGATGTTAAGGCTTGCCCGTGAATTTCCACTCGTCACGGTCATAGAAACTCTTATCCAAGAATAAAAAAGTACACTAGGCCAACAAACAGGGAAATGGCTAACTAAACAATAATTATTATTCTTTTAATTGTTTTTCTTTTATGTGACATAATAATTTATTGCCGTAGATATTATTACTTCATTTTAATATGCCTCTTATATGTTTTTCTTTTTAATTACAAGGAGTAAAGTAATGAATGCCAACAGGAGAAAAGAATGGAAGATTATTTCTATTTCTTAAAACTTATTGCCTCGTTTATTAAAATAACTCGTTAAGAATATTTGTACATAAATTAATTTATTTAAATATATTTATTTATGATATATTTATTTATATTATTTTTATATATTTATTTATGAAAATTTATGAATTTATTTATACACATTTTATACTCAAGAATAAAGAGAAGGTATATTTAACTGATACCTGTAATGACATTTTTCTGTTTAACGGTTCTCCTTAACATCTTTTGTGGTTAACACTAAACATCTTTTGTGGATAAGAATTTTCCCGTGATGTCACTTTGGGTAAATTATAAGAATTGCAGAACAGGACCTCTAAAGCGCTATAATTATTATCCCAACTGATTATGTGGGGAAAGATGGTATACTTACACATCAAGGACATGACGAATTGGTTGTAGCCACAATTATTTATAATAAGCGGATGGTTCTTTACTCTATAGGAGGGGTCTCCAAACTACGGCCCGCTGCGCTACGAAAGACTTTAACAAATGAACCTAAACAATGCAAAGTTATAAGTTCTCCATAATCAAATGCCATTTCAAACATCAGCACGAGTCATATATAAATCTAAACGAGTCACATATAAGTTTTTGCTAAAGATTTTGATAAGCTTATTATCTATATTCGCTATCATTATGAAGTCCGATATCTGAATGCTGCTTACTTCATCCGGCCCTTTATGGACCACCTTCCAGATCCGGCCCTTCAACCAAAAAGATTGGAGAACCCTGCTCTATATAGGGTGCAAAATGAGACGCGGGACAGGGCAGCGCAGGTTTTTTTTATCAACCTAAGCATATAAGATACCGTGTGAATTGAGACACCAGATCCACAAGTTTTCGGGCAGGCCATGATTGGCGCAATATTTACCTGCCAAATTCGTTGTATTTCGTCTCAATTCGCGCGATCTCATAAATTTCTGCTGTTCAAAAAAAAGTGTCCTGCCCTGCATTGCGTCACTTGCGTCTCAATAGGAGAAGGAGTGCCGATCATCTCTTAAGAAAAAAGAAAATTTATACAGAGAAGTATAAGCAGAGACTTATGTACGGAGAATTGATTTTAAGGTCATTATAATATTATACATAGAGCAATTAAAAAACCGATTCTGGAAACAGCATTGCAATAAACGCATCAGCTTACGCATTGTAATAGGATAGAGTCCAAAATGCTCTGAATCAGTTATATTTTTAGGCATACTACATCAAAAATATTACAACAATAATTTAGAATATTGAAGATAAACTCTTTGTTTGCTTCTATTTAATGTGCTAAAAAGAAATTTTTTGATGGACGAATTATCATTCATTGGGGGAAAACAAATAATGCTTTGTTGTGCTTAAACGCTTAGTAAAGTCTTAGACTGCGATTTTTATATATTTGATCTCACAAAAGAATCGGGAACGTAAGGTAAAACCAAAAGATAAAAGTAGAAGATGACGATCTTTGACGTTGAAAGAACGTGCAACATTTAACAACTACCCGCACAGCAAGATGATATGGAATATTCCTTTTAAAGAATATATTTTTCGACATATGTATACGATAGTAAAAAAGAGGAAAGGTTTTATGCTCTTAAAGTATCCCCCTCAAAAAAGGGGGGGAGGGGATATTTAGATATTATACAGGACTACAAAGAATTTATGTTTATAAGAAAAAGAATATTCTACCTGAGTGGTTTCTTACAAAAGAAAATAAATGTACGCATGTATACTTTTTTTTTAGTACTCAACTATTTGGCAAGGCTGTACCTTTACGGATGCGCCATTTTGAAAGACTAATGCTTCTTGAAGAACGATTAATCGTAAGCACGGGAATCTCTTAAGAGAGGCCCGATACCTGTCAAAGCCCATTATAAGGTGCTAAGTCAAATTTATAAAGGCACCTTTATCCTCTGGAGTCAGGAACGAGGTAGAGGTATATTCAGTACCTTCAGCCTTAACATGCCTCACTTAAATAATGATGAGGATAAAAATTCGATCAGAGCTCTGGCTCCATCTACAAATATCTAACTATCAAAGATATTTTTTAAAGAGTATCTATCAATTTAGCCTTTGAAATATAGCTTGAAATTAATTTATTTAATGATGAGCGTTAAATGAGGACATTAAATATATTTGTTTACGGAAAACTTTGATTATAATATAGATTAAAAGATTATATTTACATATAAAAGCATATAGATCGTATATAAATTCCTAGACACTTCATTTTAGAAGTTCAAGAGCTATGTTTAAAGTCAAAATTGATACATACAAACTTTATGGTACACCATCTTAAACAGCGTAATGCAAAACATCACTATAATACGGACCTTTTTCTTATGAGCTATTTATTTTAAATTCATATTTTACGATTTTGGTAGTATTCATACTAAGGAAAGATTAAATTTTAATTTAAATAAAATTATAATTATTATTAACTACGGGAAACAGACAGAGAAAAATACACTCCAGCGCCGGGATTTTAACCATATTGATTGGAAATATAGAGGCACGTGGTTCAAATCCCAGCGCTGGAGTGTATTTTTCTCTGTCTGTTTCCCGTAGTTAATAATAATTATAATTTGATTTAAATTAATATTTATTTTAATTTAAGTGTTTAAAGTAAGTCTATACATTATTTATTAATTAATGTAAGGTTAAATAAATAAACTATCTAGCTATTGCCAAATATTGCAAAACAATCTAAAATAGGCTGCCAATTAGTGTGGCACAAAGCTTCCTCGCATCCTATCACTTACTTTATTGATTCTATGCTTTTACAAGCCATTATTGTTTAATTTATTTAATTGTTTCCCCCGTTTTTTTTTTAACATGAATTAAACTATAAATTAAGCAAAAGTTAAAGTGCGTAGACGGCTAAAATTAATCTGGTGCTGTCTGCGGCGGTCCACTTTCGACAAACCATCCAAATTTCATAGAAATCAGATGAGTACTTTTGAAGCTATAGGTGTAAAAAAATGTATGTTTTGGGCGCATGTTGAAGAGAAACAAATGGGCGCAGAAGGTTGAAACTTATATGGGACCAACATTGGGCAACCAAGCAATAATCAACCAATCTAATACACAAATTATGATCAACCAATCTAATACACAAATTTCATTAAAATCGGACGTGTAGTTTTTAAGATATGTTGGTTCGCAAGAATTGAACGACTGAACGACAGATCGACAGACTGACACGGAACTAAAATGTACCCTGATGTCTGAAAGGGATTTCTCTCCTGGAATTTTTGAAATCGGAGACATAAAATATTTTCGTTCTTCAGGACGATCACATAGCTTCCGTTACCTTCGGTATGTTCGAAAGCAAAATTCGTTTAAAAAAGATTGTAAAAAAAAAATAAAAATATCATATTCAAAAACATTGTGTGCGTAACTTTGTATAACAAATTCACCTATAAATATATAGTATATGAATAAATATATTGAGAAAGAGAAAGACCTCGTTTACAAGAAAAAGAATTGCTTTCAATAACCTTATCCAATCTGTTTATACATATATTGTGGTGAAGAAAAAAGATAGATCCTCGATTGGTAATGTAGTATATATAGTAAATATATATTTTACGCCGAGATTTTTCCAATATAAATGGAGATTATAAAATCACGTTTCTATACAAGCATTATTCTGTATAGTCTATAGTCTCTATATAGGCATTTAAATAAAACATATAACATAAAAATAAGAAGAATATTATATTACCAGACATGCATATAAGTATACATATAAGTGTAATATAATCCTGCTTCTTTTCTATGAAGGCTTTAGAAACAAAACTATTATGGTATTTCATTTAATCGCTTGGCCTACATGATATAATAGAAACATTACCTCCTACTTGTTCTTAAACCTCTAAAAATGATCAACGATTTATGATTTTGTTTACAGAGTGTCCAGTTTTTGATAGTATCGAAAAATATTATTTAAAACAGTGGTACACGAATTGCAAAAAACGGGCTAATATTTAATTTTAATCTAATTTCTAAAATATTTAATTTTTTGAAGAATTAAATTTTAGTTTGTTTTCTAGAACAATAAGCAACTAAAAATAGTTTAACAACCAAAAAGTGTATCCCGAATGTGCTAAAGGAGGTTGAGCTAAGAAGTTAATGAGTTTAAGGAAAGAATTACATAGGTCGTTGCCAGTATTCCCTTTGAGCACGTTCGAAATGCTTGAAGAGAATTTATAAATACAGTTGAAGATTTGCGCAGAAGTAGGTGGCAATACAATTGCGACATTTTGTTTGTGTATATATATATATATATATATATATATATATATATATATATATATACATATATATATATATATATATATATATATATATATATATATATATATATATATATATATATATATATATATATATATATAGAGAGAGAGAGAGAGAGAGAGAGAGAGTGAGATTCTACTATCAAGACTAATCAATTGCTTTTCATAAAATTGCTTTTTTATCAATCACAACAATATGTTGTGAAGAAAACAATATCAAAACATTAATTACGGGTAATATGATAATTAAAAAAATAAAAATTATATAAAAACCACTTAATACACTCAAGATAATTAAACTAATTATTAATTAAGTTAAGTGGTTCAAGTAACGCGGAAGTGGCTATGGTAAAATCAATAAACAACATACGTCAGCAAGCCATAATAAAAGTTACGTCAGTAAAAATATAATAATATTATGCACTTCAAAAAATAACAAATAAATATTTACAATGGCTATTAGCGCAATTTAACAATAATAAACAGAAACTAAATGATGATTAATAATTGATAAGTAGATGTTTAAATGCAGGTCTTTATATCGAAAAATATGCAGTTTATTGTCAATGATAATTTTATAGAAGAGGATTCAAGTGGTTTTCAGTGAAGATAGAATTATGTATAGTTATATTAATATAAAAATATTGAATTCAAAAAGCAAAATCGTAGCTACGTCTAACTTCAAGAATATATTCCTTTAAATTTCATTTATATTCCTTATCTCTTATATACCGATCACTTAGCAACATTTGTTTTGTTTTATATATATATATATATATATATATATATATATATATATATATATATATATATATATATATATATATATATATATATATATATATATATATATATATAAAGATTTAAAAGTAAGGTTCTCCGCAATTTTAAGAATTTAATCCAAAATAATTGAGATTCAAAAGCCATAAATATTTCCCCTTATTAGTTTCTACGTAGTAATATTAAATAAAAAAAATCGTGCAATCTATTTTACTTTCTCTCACATGAAACAAGTCAATGCCCTCGAGAAAGTTAGAAGTTGCATACAAGAAAAAAAAAGGAATACTTTATTAATAAAAACAAAAAAGAGGTTCTTTTAAAGAATAAAATTCCAAGTTGATATATTTTTCTCTCAAACCCCTCATGATTCCTTTAATCAACATAATAATGGGATTTTGATTACACAGAAAAAAAATTCTAGTAAACGAGTAAAGGCAGTACCTTGGATTTTTATTATAAGGTTCCATGATTACCATGTTTAATGCCCCTTCCTGTTTGATAGTTGTATTCTTTTAACTGTAAGTTTTTTTTTTTTGTTTTTTTTGAAGAGAGTAAAAGCTTTCCCCTAAAGGCAAGAGATCAGTATGGGAGTAAACGAATCATGGAGAGAAGTTCTAGAGAAAGCCAGACAACCTTACAGAGGTCAGGGTACTATGCACCTTCAGCTCTCAGGTGAGCTAACAGAAAAATAACCTCAACCTTTGAAAAAGGTCAACTTTAATGCAAGATAATGTTACATAATTGTTTTAGTAACAAAATAATAATCATTGTTGTGAATTAGGCATTATAAAAAATAGGTACTTAAATTAAAATAAACATTTAAATGAAATATTAACTCAGTAAACAAAACAATCATTGATTTCCTGATATAATCCTATATGATTTACTGGTATAATCTCTTGTGTTTAACCAGGCTTTTATATGGTCTGAAAATATTTGACCCGGAGGATCATATATAAAAAAATAATTCTGCTTATCAACCATATATAGAGCACGGTCGCAAACTTGTAGTCCATAAACAACTGGTAGTCACAAAAAATCGAGAAATAATTTGCTTTGATTATTTTATTAAAAATAATGAAGGTAAACAGGTAAAGGTAGTTAAAAAGCTAACACCATTACTTGTTAATCAATTAATCAGTATCTTGTCAAACCCTAAATAAAATATAGAAAAAATACAGGCCGGTTTCGACAACAAAGTCATCGTCAGTGTACTGATCATCATTAAACTTTGCTAAAATTGAATACTTATTGAAGAGTGAATGTACAGAAATTTTCTCCACTTCATGGAAAAACATTTATTTTGGAAAAATAAATATGTTTTTGGACATTGAATCCAGTGTAGCCAACACTTACACCTCTCCCACTTAAGAAGGTTGCCTTGTTGCGAAAGGTAGTAGTTTTCCGGAATAGTGCGGAAATTCAGTTTTGGTCCGCTAGGAGCTCTGACATTATTTTATATAAAATTTAAAAAATATTTACTTCAGCGCTCCTATTGGCGAAATATAGTACTAAAAAAGTGAAAACCGAGCTACCTTCTCTTATCTCCTAACTTTTTGGCACTATATTTAAAACATAGCGTCACAATTTTCAATTAGTATTTTATAACGGAAAATTTCTTATGACTTCAAGCCCAAAAACATATTCATGTTAAAATAAGATGGTCTAAAGTTAAGAAAAATCGGTGATAAATGTTGATCCAATGAAGAGAAATAAAGCGCCAAGACCCACAAAAGCTAGGTAATAGTACGATGCTCAGAGTAAAATAAGGCAAAATAAAAAAGTTCTGTCAGTTCAAATTCAATAAAAACAAACCGTTAATTTAGGGGAAATTATTTGATGCTGTTTACTTTATGGTATTAAAATATCATAATTCTATTCCCTTAATACTTAAAATCAGAGACCCTAAGATATGTCTGGTTAATTAGCTACAAGTAGCAATTAGATTTTGATTTTGATCCTCCCGGCGGGACGGAGATCATAAGAGCCTGATGAAACTAGATAGTTTTTTGGCAAAACAAGTATAAGGATTATATCAGGAAATTAATTGTTTTGTTTACTCTAAAATTGACAGTTTAGGGGTAAAACAAACTAGGTTTGTATTTTGTTTGTTTTTTAGTCTCCAAATCTTGTAACTTAAATTTGACTTGCCAACTACCTAGATAGATGAAATTTGCACAGAGAATGTAGTTCCTTTCGATGACAATACATATTATTATTACATCAGTCATTAGTTTTACGAAATTTTAAATGAAAAAAATCTATAAAAGCGTGTAGTCGAAACATTTTTTTTTTTTTTAATTTAATTGATTATGTTATCTAAAACGATAAAGTTAACTTTAAACTTCCTTAATTGTTCAACTGTTGTATATTGTTATTTCTAAGTTCAAAGTTGTAAATAAAACAAAATAGGATTAAATAAATGTCAGTAATACGGACAACACTGATAACAAGAATAATCAACAAACAATTTAGCGAAATATTTACTTAAATTGTAATAAGCGGATCAAGAAGTAATTTGGGCTTTGTAACAATGTGTGATAATGTAGCAGTGTTAAACGTTTAACAGAAATTAAATTAATATTAAAATTTTTATAGTGGTAATAAATTAGTGAAGAGTGATATTAAATTTACACATTTAAAAAAAAAAAAATCAGAAATAAGCGTCCTTTGAGATCGTACGTAAGGATTAAAAGAAACTGTTTATTCACGTAAAATAATACTTATTTATAATTCATCAGCAGCTTTCAGCCTTTTGTTAAAGCCACCATTAGGGCCGATTGTGGAAGAATTTATTATTAACGTTAGTGAAAGGTGAGTCTAAAAAGTAAGATTATCTAATGACTCTTTCACTAATTCATTTATTAATTGACACTGATGTTAGACTTATAAAGCCGTTATAAATTATTAACTTATGTTATGGATTTTGCCACTACGACCAATTGAGGAGAGATTTTTAGGGAATAAGACAAAATAATAATAACTTACGAGATAGTAAAGCCAAGAAATTTGAAGGGGTTATAACTGCACACATACCTGAAAAATAAAGAGCAAATTACTCAGTACCTTAATTCATATTTGTAAAATACATATTAAAATAATTTTCCAGCAAATGCTGACCAATAATTCAATTATATCAACACTATGATAGCAAGCTACAAATTTCTTGTTATAGCTCTAATTTAAGGGAGGCACTTATGACATTACTATTGCCTGCATACTACAAAATAAGTTTGTGATTGAGAATTACCATTCTCGTCTTTGGAATACACTGAAAAGCTATAACAACTATCTTCAAAATGGAATATAGAGAATACTGTAAAGAGTGTTTTAAGAAGTATAAAATCCCAGCTATATGTTAAGAAAACCCCTCATCTATTCAATAACACAGTTTCAGCACAACACAATACCAGATTCAAACACAAAAAAATCAGATAGTGGAGCTTGTCTAGAACTCAAAAAAGCATAAATTATAGATGCATTTTAATCACCTTCCAAAAAATTTGGAACAATTAGATCTAAAAGTGTTTAAACCTAAAATGTAATCTACAAGAATTTTCCAGAATCATTTAGCGTAAACATTTATGAAAAAATTATATATTTATTTACGCTCGAAATAGAACATTACGCGTCTAGTGCGGAAAGTAGCATTTTGCATGCGAGTGTAGAGTTTGCACCCGAGCGTCAGCGAGGGTAGTAAAACCACACGAGCAAAGCAATGCAAAATACAAAACTATAATCTTAGGTTGGTTAATGATAGTTCTTTCCACGAAAGCCTGCGTATCAAATTTGTTTACATCTAGCTACTGGTAAGATTTTTAGGCTTATTCGATAATTAAGCTAACCAGAAGTAATTAAAAAAAAAGTTTTGTGTGATGAAAATATCATTAATGAAATAATATTTCCCTTGAACAAATCTATTTCAAAACAACATGTGAGATCTGCGATGTTTCGTTTCCTCCGTCAATAAACACACATGTTTTATATAACCCTATTCATTGCTTATATTTCATTCATAAAATATCAGACAAATTCATACACATATTCTAATGATTTATCTCGCTATAAAAAACACGATAAAAACGAATGGTAATTCGACAAGCTATTCTTAAGAAATGAAAGCCATTTTTCGTTTCTTTGTCAACAAGCATATTCGTTGTATAACAATTATTTTCTTATTTCTTCATTTGTAAAAACTGAACACGTTTTAACAAATTACGATTAAAAACCGACCTTACGAAATAAAAATATAGTTGATCGTAAATTCAAGACCTATAATTTATAAACAACTAATATATTCACAACTGGACAACGTGTGTGATCCACCACTGTGAATCAGCCCCCATATGTATTCAAGTGCTCATTCATTCATTATTTCATTCACACAAGAATGAACACATTTCCATTCCATTCATTGACTTGGTAGCTTTTTAACAAGTTCCAAGCTCTGTCAATGCCCACAGGACTACTAGAGAAGTAAACCTCCCACTTACTTCCTGTGTGTGGCCGAGTTAGCACGCTTCGCCTACACGCACACAGTTTACACACGTACGTTCCATTTCATATTTTTAACAATGAATATCCTTCATATGTACGTGAGTAAGGACCTTCTAATTGCTTCATTGATATCTGATATATAAACACGAATAATAATAATAATAATAATAATAATAATAATAATAATATATATATATATATATATATATATATATATATATATATATATATATATATATATAAAGCGCCACAATATCATTGAAACAGTTATACGGTCATAACTGCCCCCCACAAGTGAGTACATACACACCACACCGTAATTCAGTACACACCACTAATTCAATCAATGAAGATGCCCTTATTAACTTTACAATCCATCATAACGCCTCCGTCTACGATGTTTCAAGAAGTTACAGTAGTTGCGAAATAGATTTCAATTAACCTTAAGCGAATTTCCTTAAGAAGATAAGTCAATGATGGCGTTAGGTTGGTGGTTGTAATTTATTGTTTTCAAGGACGGATATACATCAGTCCTTGACAACAAATTAATAGAGATCAAACAGTTATTTTGACGGCATTATGACAGTTTTTTTTTTTCTTTTTTTAAATCCTTTATATTAACTTCACTTTTGTGCCTGGGTGCCTGGGGGAGTGCCTGGGTGCCTGGCGTCAACATTTTTGGAAGGCTAGTTAACCCTATTCTACTTATCCGATCGAGCTGAAACTTGGCACATAGACTCTCTACCAATAAAACAACATTTTAACAAATTAATTAATTAATTAAATTTAATTAATTAATTAATTTTTCAATTTAATTAATTTTTTTTTAAAAATGAATGGATTAAATAAATTTTAAAAAATTAAGTATTAAAAGTAAAATAAAAAATTAATTAATTAATTAATTGGTTGGTATATAAAATATTTGGAAGGCTAGTTAACCCTCTTCTACTTATCCGATCGAGCTGAAACTTGGCACATAGACTCTCTACCAATACAAAAACATTTTAACAAATTAATTAATTAATTAAATTTAATTAATTAATTAATTTTTTTTTAAAAATGAATGGATTAAATAAATTTTAAAAAATTTAGTATTAAAAGTAAAATAAAAAATTAATTAATTAATTAATTGGTTGGTATATAAAATCTTTGGAAGGCTAGTTAACCCTCTTCTACTTATCCGATCGAGCTGAAATTTGGCACATAGACTCTCTACCAATACAAAAACATTTTAACAAATTAATTAATTTCTCAATTTAATTAATTATCTTTTTAAAAATGAATGGATTAATTAATATTTAAAAATTAAGTAATACAAATTTATTTAATTAATTAATTAATTGGTAGGTATATATAAAATCTTTATAGGGCTAGTTAACCCTCTTCCAGTCGTCCAATCGAGCTAAAACTTGGCACATAGACTCTCTACCAATACTTCCCCCTCCCAACCAAAATGCAAAAATATAAAGGATTTATAATAAAAACTTGGTTTTTATGGGCTGGTATTATTTACTTACGTGAAAATACGTAGAGTGTAAAGTAGAGAAAATCAGTAGTAGCGCGAAAATTTGATTTCGTCGTTTGTAGTATGTACAAGTGTGTGGAGAAACTACTGGGCCCATTTCGATTTAATTTGGCCTACATTTGCTAAAAAATCAAAAAATAAGTTCGAGCTCTAAATTGGGGGTGTTTTAGTCAGACCCTAAAAATAATTATTTCTCAAAAACGGTTCTGACAATTATGATTAACAAATTCTCTAATTGCCAAAAAATGTTTTGGGGCATTGAACAGTTTAGCCAACCTTTACGCCTCCCCTTCTAAACGTGGTTGCCTTGTTACGAAAGGCAGTACTTTTCCGGAATAGAATAAATTCGATTTACGTCCGCTTGGAGCTCTGATATAATTTTATATAAAATTTAAAATTTAGAAAATATTTACTTCCGCGCTCCTATTGGCGAAATATAGTACTAAAAAGTGAAAACCGAGCTACCTACTATTAGTTCCTAACTTCCTGGTACTATATTTAAGTGTCAATTTTTTCCATGTCGTTTTTTGTGGGATAGAAAATTTCGTCTGTCGCCGGTGCAATTAAATACAAATCTAACCATATGAGTGGCTTTTCCAGAATAAAATCTACTTAGCAAGATATTAATAAAAATACATTACTTCATCCCCCGAATCGAAAAATTATACGTAAGGAATCACCCATTGAATACTTAATAACTATGTTAAATAATAAATTAATAAATGAAACTAGTTCATATTATGGGATTTAAATTCAGTTTTACTATGTAACGTGTAACGTATATGAGAAAGTTTGTTCGAGTTAGAAACTTTTTCTCCATTTGATCAAACATTTCTTATTACCACGATAATAGGTAATTACAGGACAAGGAATCGGTCACCTTATATATTACTTTCAGGTTTTTATATTTCTTATCACTTTTAGGTCGAAGATTTTAATCTTTGCTATAATTCTTGCTAAAGTGTTAAATCGCTATGCTTAATTCCTCAACAATCCTAAAAATGCTTCCAGAAGAGAAAGCGAAACTTACTTTAGCAGACAACCTAAATTTTAATGATAAGTTCCACAAAATCTGAAAAAAACAAGTAACTAAGAAAAAATTACTTTACAGAAATTTGACATACATATTGACTTTCAATAAAAAAAAAATATTACATACAGGTACTTTTAAATAATAATAAGATTCAAAGGTAAGAGAGTTAAAAAGAAAATGATCTTGCTGATTTATAAAAATTATAGATTAACGATCAATTTAAATTGTAACCAATCATTTTTGTGTTACATGATATGTGTTTACTAATAATTATTACAAAATGAGTAGGTGAGAAAAAATGTAAGAAAATCTTACAACCACAACCTACGACAAAATAATTAAAATACACTGTTATTAATATAAAACCTACACAATATATTTTGTGTTTTTAACATTTAGTTATTCCACCTCTGCTATTGACCTAATTCCAAACTTATTAACGTATTCAACTTATAGCTTTTAGGTACTAATTATTTTCAACTTTTTTCCCCCTCTGATGAATAATAAACTCATCTCTAACAAATTCGAGTTTACAACCTCATCTAAGTAATAACTTAACATTATGTACCTCCAACTAACTTCAAGCTCCTAATTTCAAAAGAAATGTCCTAACTATAACTACAGGACAAAATATCGGTCTTTCTTCAAACATTATATAATATTGTTCAAAAAAGAATAAAACATTAACCAAAAACAATTAGGAAGTAAAGTTCTTGCATTCCTAATTTTTAATAATTTGATTCCTTATGAATTTCCTGCATAATATATAGAAAGAGAAAGTACTGTGCTAAGTTTGTCGTTTCTCCTCCATTTGCTCTGACCTACCGATCAACACAAAACTCAGAAATGTATCGTAACATGCAACATATTATACTAACCACTTTAATAATCTAAATGTAGGTAACGAAAGCATTCTGAAGAGCGAAATTATTTTGTCTCCAAATTCA
The DNA here is from genome assembly GCA_951217055.1 of Gerris lacustris. Lineage (NCBI taxonomy): Eukaryota > Metazoa > Arthropoda > Insecta > Hemiptera > Gerridae > Gerris > Gerris lacustris. Next base: position 57,489,099 of record OX578282.1, on the reverse strand, counting down.
AGACATCCAGGAAACGTTCTTGTCTGACATTCTGTCTGTCAGACACTGTCCAAGCTTTTTGCGAACCAGCAAATCTTATTATTTTATTAAAATTGTCCGATTTTATATATTTCTTTTTACAATATACATTTATGTATTTATACTTTAGCTTTGAAAAATACTCAGCCGGGTTTGTCGAAAAAAGCCTAATGATAGTCCCATATAATCAGACCATATATCAGATCATAAAATTTAGACCATAATCTGTAAACAGTATGTGTAATGATAGATTTAACTAAGGCTTTTGATTTAGTGGATCATTTTATTCTTATAAATTGGGTTTAAGAGGAAAAGCATTAGACTTGATTTTTTCTTACCTAAATAACTGTAAACGTTATACTGTCATTAGAGATGAGGGAGGTCATGTTTATAATTCTAAATTAAGAGTTACAAATCGTGGAGTACCACAAGGGTCCATATTCGGGCTATTATTGTTTACCAGTTTTATAAACGATTTAGCAGAGCATATTTCAGCTGATAATATTTATCTTTACGCTCATGATGCCACTATGGTGTTTAAGGCAAATTCGGATATAGAAATGGAAACTAAAGTTAATATTGCAATGAATCAATTAGAGACTTGGATTAATAATAATAAATTAAAACTAAATGAAAAAAAGACTGAGTATTTAATACTTCATAACAAAAAGAAAAATTTAGATTGTAATTATACAATTTATTATGGGGGTTGTAAATTAAATGAAAGTAAAAAAGCTAAACTGTTAGGACTTTGCCTGGAGAAAAATTTAAAATGGGACCATTAAGTTGAAAATATTAATAAAATATTAAATAGTAATTATTACCTAATTAAATATTTATCTAATTACTTGAATGAAGCTCAATTGAAAAATATTTACTACAGTAGCATTCAATCTAGGATGTATGGTTTAGTTTTATGGGGAAATTTTCCTCCGGCTAAAAAGACTGTTAATACAGAAAAAAATAATTAGAGCTATTTGTAAAGTTGGGCACAAAAGTCTTGCAAACCATTATTTAAAAAATTAGAGATTATGGCTGTGCCAGCTCTTTATGTATTGGAAAATTTAAAAATTGTTAAGAAGAATTTAGAGATGTATCATAAAGCTGGAGACATTTATGACTATGGTACTAGAAATAAAAATGATTTGAAGATTAATAAGCATACAACTAATTTTTATAAAAAAAAGCAGTCATTATAATGGAATACATTTTTACAACAAGTTACCTGTTAATATTAAAAATGTGAGCAATTTTGATGTTTTTGTTAGAGAGTGTAAAAATTTATTATTGTCTAGTCCCTTATATACAATTAGTGATTTTATAAAATAATTATTTATTTATAAACTTGTTTTATTTTTAATTTGTTTTGTCCTGTCTGTTACCAATTTATAAAACTGTGATATGCCTGTTAAATTATTTAAATATCAATTATTATCGTTTGTATTGTCTCATTAGCATTTAGTTAATTAAATTAAAGGATAAATATTTTAAACTGACACCTGTAAGCAGTAATCTGTGATGTATTGTTTTAAAACTGTGAACATTTATGTTTCATCAATATACAGTAATTGACGATTTACTATTGTACATAAGGAAAATTGTACTTAATGTAAATAAATTATCTGTATCTTTATTAATTTTAAGCACTGTTGGCCATTAAATATTGCTAAATTGGTAATTGTATTTATGAAAAAAGACAAATCATTATGGGATTTAAAAAAAATAGGGGGAAAAACTAAATAAATTAGACAACAATGGGTCGTAAAAGCAAAACAACATCAAAAAATCGCGCAAGGGAGCTATGTGCCCCTGATGAGTCGGACGCGACGAAACGATGCAGGACATGGCGTATTGCCGAGCCAACATCTTAATGACGCAATGTCTGACGTTGGAACAGTTCCTACATCCCTTGGTGTCTCTCACAAATTGTGTAGCATATATGAATATATATGCATGTGCTACAGATATATCCAAGTTTGTGTTTTTAACTTGTTGTCCCTCAGTCCCTCAACAATAATGGATTATAAAAAAAAAAAAAAATTGTATAACTGAGCGTTTTTCCACGTCAAAAAAGTCTGCGACTATAGTAAATCATATTACTTGAAACGGAAAAACAAAATTCTAGACGGTTATTCAATATTTTATAGTTTTTTTTCTTTTTTTTAAAAAAAATGGCTTTACAATCACTTACATACAATATTTATTAAAAACAATTTATCTGTATAAGATTTCTTAGGGAATGAGTGGAATTTCATTCAAGAGTGAAATTGACAAAGCTGTCGCATTAATAAAGATACATATAATGAGATGATAGAAAATAAATCGTTTTAGAAAGTTTTAATTTTTTTATAAAATATCAATTGCATATTTAATATTATACTTTAATACATCATCAACTGAGTTTCTCTCCAATGTGTGGTAGTGACTCATCATGAAAGAAGTGTAGATCATAAACCATACAACGTCTTCACATAAAATAATTGTATTTTAAATAATTTGACCGGTTTCAGATAATCTTCAGATAATCATAGTATGTATTTTAAAATATATAATTAATTATAAATATATATTATGCATTAATTATATTGGTTATGAAGGGACTTTAAAAGTACAAGTCACTTATAATTTTAAAGTCCCTTAATAACCAACTAATTATCTAAAGAAGGCTGCATCAGAATATTAAAAACCGGTCAAATTGTTTAAAATACAATTATTTTGTGTGAAAACGTTATTTGGTTTTTGAACTTACACTTTATACTATTTTATATAAATTTCTATAATTCCATCGAAAAATGACTGTATGAAGAAATATTAGTGCTTATTTAGACTTTTAATCCCATTATATAAAAAAAAACACAGGGTAGTATCAATCTATAGAAGGTGTACGGAATGTTCTTCTTCAGACTCCCCTTATAAAAGCAGAAGTGTGATATTCCTTTGTCCAAAAGTACACTGGATTAAACATCCCTTTGTCTCAATATTCATTTAGTCAAAGCCATTTATATTCTAAAAAAAAAAAAAAATACGTGTGGTGTCGCGGGACACCCGGTAGGAACGAAGTTCCTTACATTTTTCATTAAATATAAATTATAAAATCACATTGCTAAGTACGTATACATTGCTAACTACTTATACATGGCGGAGTTAGAAAAGAGACAAAATTAAAAGTAACGAACTGTTTGTACATTAAGGCAGAGTTAAAAAATTAAAAGAAAATCATTATTTGTATAATTAAAGCAAGCGTCTTACTATAAATATATATTAAATATAAGAAAAAAGTTGATCATGATGAGCTTATAGTGAAAGAGTATGTTTGTTAAAGGAGTTTGGATTGAAATAGGACTGTTTTCTACCTACCAGGCCAATTAATTTAAAATATTATAAAATATATCTCTTCCCTACTCTACAGCTTCTGCTTGTATCAGGGTGAAATTTTACATGATTATATTTTATTTATTTACCAAACAAAGTGACATTTTTGACAAGTATAACAAAAATAATCAAAACAAGTCAAGTAACAGGCTTCCCTAATAACACTTTTTCCCGTCTTTTAAAGCTTACGTTTACGCGAGCGTTGCGTGTGAACGCTTGGGCGGAAAACGTTTTCCGACGAACTCAGCCTGGGCATTGGTAAAATGAACATGTTTACCAAATTTCATCTAACTCGGTGAGCTTTTACTCAAGTTATCGTCATCTGTAGATTTCGTGACGGATTTTGCGTGACGGTGATTTTGTGACGGTTATTTTGGTCTTATTTTCGGATTCACTCCCGGGCTCCAGAACGTGCCATAAGGAACTTCGTTCCAAAAACCGGGGTTTAGTAACAATCTAAAGAAGTACCGAAATATGTACATGGCTCACGAAAATAATTTGTTTATCACGTAACTTTTTGTCAAATATTCGAATTTGGAATAATAATACGAAGCTACTAGTTTTCTCTTAGAGCGTACTAGTTCTCTCTGTACTACTACTGTTGCAGTAAAAGGTTTTCATGAACGATATTTTAAAAATAAAATTATAGCTGATGGTGGTTAGAAGAAAATGTATCTACAAGAGTGAGGAGTATACAAGATTGTAAAACATAGTAAATATCCCTTTATTTTCTTTTTTTTAAAAAACAAAAACAAAATATCTATTCAACACGACAAAGATGAATGATGTTGACTGCATGAAGTAACTGCATCCACTACAGTGAAGGGAGGAAGTGCATAAACCAAGAATATCCTCTAGACTCTAGAGGTTTAAGGTTGAGATTTTTAATGAAGTGAAGGTTTTTTTTATTGAAAGGGACACGGACGTCTCTAGAAAATGCCTATTATAGAGGCTGGTTGAATGGAGCAGGGAGAATAGAAGTGAAAAGAGACAGGCGGTGAACTCGTGTGTTCACAACGAGGGTCAATGGTCAATCATGTCCACTAGTCCACTGGCACCTGACTCCAGCCTGTCAGTCCTCAGTCCTCCTCCAAGCATCGTAAAATAACCAGCTCTTCACCATCAACTCGAGACCCATTTGTCACACTTCCCAACCTTTCTGCTTCTTTATCTTTCTACCTTGTTCTTACCTATCACATTATCTCCTCTTATTCTTACACAAATCCTTTCTTTGAAACTATCATAAACACAAGTTATTAACTTCTTCTATTCTCTGTAATATAAAGTAAAAATCTACAGGTAAAAACATGTTTATCTACGACTAATTCGAAATATAAACATTGTATCTCTGTATGCATAGAAAGTGATTCTTTTCGTAGCTGTATTCATTGCGCATTGCGCATGCGCGTTCATAATGAGGTAAAGAATTCCTCTTTTTTCCGACCTAGGGCGGAAAAAAGAGGAATTCTTCACCTTAACGCACGATTAGCGAGTTTGTTTACATTCTAATTTGCTGTTTGTTTAATTAAAGTAACTGTTTATATCGAGTTTTTAGAGAAAAACAATGAGTGATTTAAGTGATTACGAAGAAAATGAGGATAATTATACTCCTTCCAAAATAATTAATTCAGCACAAAATACAACTAATGACGTAATGTCATCTTAATCATAAGAGAAATCCGTACTTACATACAGGAAGTTTATTATTTTTTCTGTATTTATTATTAAAATCCACAATCGTAGATAAAGTAAAGTACGCAACTCGTGCGAAAACTGAATTTTGCTTTGCTCGTGTGGTTTTACTATCCTCGCTATCGCTCGGGTGCAAACTCCACACTCGCATGCAAAATGCTACTTTCCGCACTAGACGCGTAATGTACTATTAAGTATAAAGCTACCCTAGTTATCAGTATGTAAGCAATAAAAAAAAAAAATAATAACAAAAAGCATAACACACTCAGCCATCACATTATCCTCACTTTTTTCAAACTATAGGAATACTACTTAAATTATTATTATTCGATGAAGAGCATTTATTTGAAGTTTATTATCTGCAAATTCAGCAAATATGGTATTCTGTTTTATGATTGGTTGTTTTGATGAGATTTCGTAGTACTACTTCATAATTATGACTAGAGGTTAATAGAAAGTAACACAACTATATTTTCCCCCCAATATAAAATTGTGGTGAAAATATTGTTGTTACTTTCTTTTTACCTCTCTAGTCTTGATTATTCTGCTTTTAAATTGTTTTGTGCAATTACAAAAACGTTCGTTCTAAGATTTAAGGAGATAAATTTATATTTAATCTTAAGTTACACAGGAGCAGAAAATATGTAAAGGTTCAAGCGAGCTATAATTATTGTTTTTAAAGTAAGATAGTATTGAGAAAAGACTGGAGACGAGCAGATAGTTATAAACTTTAGAAGCTGCATTAGTCTGTCAGCAACTACCAAATTACCAAATATATATGTTATCCTTCTTCTCTTTAAAATCTTCACAAAGAAAACATTACTTGATGTCAGGTTATTTTAGAACGTTAAACAAACATCAATGTAAAACGACATTTAAACAAATTACAAAGGAAAACAGACACCGGCACAGAAGAAGAAAAGTTTAAAAGTCGGAAATGATGCCAAAACGTGCGAAAACCCCCACGAGTTGGCACGATGTACAGAGATCTCTTTTTCCTGCTTTAATTCTAATTTAATTGGATGTATTTTTAGAACTAGATGTTACACGGGCAAAGCCAAGGATCTTCGCAATGTCAGCTAGGCTTGAATACTAGACGTCACCCTCGACTCCAAACACTTCAGATTTTACCACATTCTTAGATGCATCAAGTAAAAAAAAAAAAAAAATTAAAAGGTTAGAAAAATAGACTGCTAATTAGTGTGCACATAACTTCATCGCGACCTATCTCGTATGCATTAATTACTTTATGCTTCTACAACCTATTTATATCAATTTTCCTCTGTTTTTTAAAATCTGCCAAAATTGTTTTGATTTTTTTATACATGATTTTAAAAAAAATTAGCAACATTTAAATAGAGCAGACGGTTAAAATTAATATGGCGCTATCTGCGGGCTACTTTCAACGAACAATCCAAATTTCTAAAAAATTATATGTGTACTTCCAAAGGTCATTTAAATAATCGAGTAGTGTCCCGACGGCCACCTCGAAATGATTATTTGTTTTTGCGAGGCTAAGGAAACCACATTTATTCCAATAAAAATAAAATGTTTGGTTTGATTTGTTGGTCTTCAAATAGATATAATAAATTATCTAATTAAATTACTTAATTTTACTTTTTTTCTAAATATAACTTAATTTTATATTAAGCCTGTTGCCAAGAGCATAACGAAGGTTGAAACTTATATAGGACCAACAATGAGCTAATTATGGCCTACCATCTAAATTTCAATAAAATCGGACGAGTAGTTTTTATGATTTACTGGATTGCAAGAATTGAGCGACAGACAGACAGACAAGGAACCAAGATTGTTCCCTGATGTCTGAAATAGATTTCTGTCTTTTTACAATCGAAAGACAAAAGAAAATTTCCGCATACATAAGTAGGGTATAAAAGACAGATCTGGACCAGGGCTCATGAGTAACCTTTTGGTCGCGGGTCCCCCTCCCCCCACCCCTCCACCACCCCTCCCCCACTAAACCCACAACACCTGTCCACATCCGGTCATTGACCTTGAACCCAATTCCACGTATTATCATTAATTATTAACTAATAATCCTCCAAAATTTATGTACCTCTAACATGATGGATTTCTGCACATCATAGTTTTAATTTAAGGTTATAATATTATAACCTTATTAATACCTACCTACCTTATATTATTAATGATTTGTTCTGACATTGTACTACATCGAGATAAAATTGTAATTTTTTTATTATTAACCAAAATAATACTACGCTGGGCTTACAAACACTTTCTTTATTTTTAGTGTTGTACAGAGAATTATTTTTAAATTGCACCTCTGCTTTCTCTAACTATTCTGCAACCTTAAGATTCAACCACAAGATTTGTATATCGCTGATACTCTCTTAATACATATATGTACTATGTATATAATTCTTCTTAATGTAAGGACATAGGGTTTAGAGAAATAGAAATACATTTTCAAACATTCAAACCATTTATTTATATAAAATTATACATTTTTATACAAAATAGATATACTAGAGGGTCTTTTAGTAATTCCAGTATTTGTATTACAATATTCATTTTACATTATTAACAAATTATTTATACTACAAAATAAACCTGACTACAAGGTAGGTCATTGACCTTTGTGACATACTTATCAAATGTTTTCTACGGATGGATAAGAATCCCTCGTTATTAAAACAATTTTTAAATATTCTAAATTCAAACACTTTATATAAAAAGCAGTAAGAGGTACTGATATTACAAGATAAACCAAACTCTACTTCTAAATTAACAATAATTACAAATAAAGCAAATTGTAGCCTGTTTGTATTTATCTATACTTTGATTTTTCATTCTAATACTACATACATAACGTGTATTTATAGTTACATTCATTCCCCTAATAATAATTGCATAAATTAGTACATAGTTTTATTAATACTTTTAACATAAACTATTATACAGTTTTAATTATTAAATATAACATAAAGTAGTACATAGTTTAACCAATGTAATCAACTACATAGTTAAGCTGCATAGTAAATTATCCTTAACATTAAATTTACCGAGGGTTTTGAGTTTACCATTTTTCAGATGCCTCTTTAGTGATTGCTGAAAAATATATTTTTAACAGTTTTATATATACACACCCGGTTTAGGCTCGTAACTCATTATCATGCTTTCCTTATAATTATGTAATATTTTTTCCCTAATAATATTAATACTAATACATTTTGAAAGTTAAAACCACCTAGCTTATTATTCTATGTACCCGTGAGCATTAGTTGAAATACCGTCTTTTAAAATAATTCTTTTGTCGTCAAATGGGGAAAGTGAAACTTTGTTAATTTTAACGGTTTCTATGTCGTGGTTTTTCGACCTAATAGTGTTCATTTTTGTATAAATAGATTTGTTAGTTTTTAAAACACGTACAAAATCATTAAATGTGATACATTTATTTACAGCACTCCGAACTACACCCTTGACTTTTTTACATTCATCACTCCCCTGTATATCCAATGCATACATTTTTGCACGCAATCCCACGAATTTTTTAATAATCTTTCCAGCCACTTCATCTTTGAAAAGCCCCAAAACCCCTTTATTTACAGAAGGAAGACCTAAATGAGATTCAAGGTTTGAAGTATCCAAATAATCTAACCTATCTAACCTGTCTCTAAATACGTCTTCTGTAATAATTTTGTAGATGAAAGAATCCGTATCTGTATACATAAGAGTCAAACGTTCTGGGCCATAGTACGGCAGCATGACATCGTAATGGAAGGAATACATCAATTGTTTTGCTATGGGTAAAACACATACTCCCACAAAAACCGGCTTATCGTAAACGATTTTCTCTTTGGCTAAATGTATTGCCACGAGATTTTCGCCGTATATAGTCCTATCGAGAAACGTAGGTCTAGCCACCAGTTTTTCGACAGTCTTTTCATTTGTAACTAAGCGAATATCCATTCTATTTTTTATTCTTTCCAAGCTCTTCCCAAAACAGCTGTTGTTTAACCCTTTAAATAAATCTTTTTCAAATGCATTATTAGCTTGTTGGCGTAGTTTATTATTTAAATCAATGTACGACTTTAACCATGGCGATTGATTAAACCTTAATGCCCGATGTATTTTTACAAGTTTCAACCCATGGTCAATAGCATTTTTCAGTGTAATATAGTGCACAATGTAGTGTCTTCTGCTACCTAGATGTGGAATTAGTTTTTTCTCTTTTGAACCAGGGGGATTAATATTTTCTGGCAGAAACGGAAACGCATTGTGAAGCCGGAATAAATGTTGTGGGTAATCTACATCTACCTCAAACAGATACCCATGCCTGTCGTCTGCTTTAAGTTTATTCAAATCGATCGAATACGGATCGTCTATCCAGTGAAAGTTACCGTAAGGAAGGTACTGACTCATAGCCCAACCATATTGGTTGTTGCAGTCTTCATATGTAATGTACGACGACGGTTTGCTCTCGTCATATTCTTCCATGTATTTATTATTTGCTTCGGCGTATCTGTGAGACACCTGACAGAGTCCTCCTCGTATTCCGTTTTCTATCATTAAAATTTGGTCGTAACATTGTATGAGTTCTAATCTTACTCCGGTGTACAAGAACATAGCGTCCCATGTCATTCCTGGGGCTGTATAGTAATGAGCGGGGTCAATACGATGAGTCTTCATTATACTTTTTCTAAATTCTTCGAATACGTCACACAGTAAAAGAACATCTGATGTTAGATACAACTTTTCGTAGTCCGACATGGTCTTTAGGCCGAAATCATTCCATACGTTAATAGCGTGAGAATAATCTTCATTACTGATATCGGATTCTGTTAATTTACTGTAAAAAGCTGATTTTGGTGGTAACGAAGTTTCTTTCAGCCTTTCCCAAGAATCCATGTAATCGTACGGGAAAACGCCTTTTCTTGTCATTAAACTTGCTTTTTCAGGGCCAAAATACGATTCGGTTTCGGGATGTCGAGGTAAATTTGCTACTAATTTTTCTAAACTGGACGGCATAAACCGGAAACTATCAATAAACCGGAGACTTATTTTACCTACATGTTTACTAAATGAAACATATTTTTCCGAGTTATTAGGAATAACGTCTACTCTTTCACTGTCACAACCGAGTTGTTTTACAATAAAATGTGAATCGTACCCGGCTAGGTTATGTAATATTACCGGTACGTAATTTGGGATTTTGCACTGTAAATTGCAACTGTTGTGTAGTACTTGCCTAAATTTTCCTGTGATATGTGAATGATCTAAAACCTTCCAATCTTTTTTCGTAAACGGTTTTAAACAAAGTTCACAAGTATCTGTTTCTTCACAATGTGATATTTCGTCTTCTGTCAAAGGCTTCATCGGTTCGTTTAAACTGTACAACCGTTCTATTTCTCTGGCGATACATATAGACGTTTGCATGAATATTTCAGCAGAGTCTTTGCCCTCATAAATAATTGGCTTTTTAGGTAAAGTATTTTTTACCTCGTCGATTTCTTCCGACACCTTGACAAACAAAGCGAAACTCATAGGTTGATGGCTCTGGTAAGGGAGAGTAAACGACCGATCCTTATTTGGCTCACAACCTTGATACGGGATTAAAATGCTTTCGAAATCGGCGTAAATAACTATAGGTAATTTAAGTAACCTGTTGTAATTTTTAAATTTTAAAATGGGTTTTTTAGTAGGCATTTCAATAACAGCAGGCTTTTCCATTTGACACAACCTTTGATGACTTTTCAATTTTTCTCTTGCTTCTTGGCGATATTGATAATCATAGTATGTAAAACACCTTTTACAAATCTCTATTCTACCATCATGTTTAGTAATCTGACTACGTACAAGTGTACTGAAGTTTTTTATGTAAACATAATGAGTTCGCCCGGAATCATCTGTTAGTAACAACAAATCCCTGTGGTCTTCTAATTCTTGTTTAACTATTTTTAAAGGATAAACATTATTTTTCTTGTCCACTCCAAAAAGATTTATAGACATGTTGTTGTGTTTTTCAAATTTAGGAATATCACTTATTGGAGTAGGAAATGAAACTACAGAGAAATCATAATTATGGATCAGTTTTTTATATTTACTAGGTCTAAAGCTATGATGTTTAACGAGTGGTGTCAAAACGCTGTACCGAAAACACTCTTCATCTGTATTTTTAACATTGATACAAGCTTTTCGATTGTCAATTTTATTAGGTAATGGAATGTAGCTACTTCCTCTCAATGGGTTGTATTTATTAATCTTCAATCTGATTCCATCGACAGCGTGTAGACTCCATCCGCTACCTTTAAGTTGAGATTCTTCCAGCTCACTTTTGATTTTATTGAACTTCTCCTTTAAAATATCTTCCAATGACGAACCAACAAATATTTCTCGATTTTTTGTTTTAAAAGATTCATTTTTCATTCCTCCGGTTATATCTACAAACGTACACTCTACCACAATATTAACTTTAACCGAACCGTGTACTTTTAATGATTTTACAATCTCGGTAATCATTTTATCTTTAGTGTCCTTTAGGTAACAGTCTAGATCAAAACACTGATCAGACCTAAAAAAGAAAGAATTTAGCCTGTTGGAAAAAGCGGTCTCATAAGGTGTCACACCATCCTTATTAGGGGGCAAACCCAACACAGTTTTCTTGCTAGGTTCACCATGGAAAACTTTGACAGGTGGCTGTTTTGTGCAAACTTCTTCGTGTCTTCTTCCGTTGTACACATTAGTAAATACATTACCGCATTTTTTACAAATAAATTCTTCGCCACAAAGAGTTTCATGTCGCACTCGGTTATAATTGCGACTAAATACTTTACCACAGCGCGCACATTTATATTCGACACCATGAACAGTTGATTTGTGGATACTCAGACCAGCCTCCGTTTCAAAAGTCTTCTTACATTGATTACAAGATGGGAAGCGCCGATCCACCTGACATCCAACTTCGTGACGAAACCGAATATCTGATCGGTCAAACACCCTACCACACTTGCCACATTTTAATGTGTCCATATTATTATTTTTTTTAATCAAACACAAACTGAAAATGATTTTAATATTTTGAGAGTCCACACGTTTAGGAGCGATGTTCATCTCCCGGTCGAAGCATGCCTCTATATATCCCTCTACCCCGACCCTTCACGAAAGCAACCTATTGTGATCTTCACACAACCCATGGTGTGAACATCTCAACCACCTTCTGCCACCCTTTAATCACCTATAACCACATCACCGTCTTCTTACAACGAACCACTATGATTCAACGTGACACCAACTATTATAATATAACTCTTAACCCCCCTTTTTTCGATAGCTACCATCTTGGATTGTTAATGTTTTGATGATGCCATGCTATCCATACATGGTCATACCAGATGGTAATTGCCAAAGAGGGGTTCAAAATTCTAAATTTTACTCTAAAATCAGCCGTTTATGATATATTTACTATTTTTACATTTTTATATAAATATAAACATCTTTTATATTTATTGCATAGTATTATTACACAATATTGGGTAGGAACCCTAGTGAGGGTCATGTGTTGACTGTCCAATAATTAACAATGTATTATATAGTTTGAAAGTTTTGTAATTATTAGTTTAAAAACTAGACAATAAACATGTAAATATAAGATTAGTATTTGTTTTTAAATACTGATAATACATAACTGTATATTTATGTCAAATAGGTAAATTTAGTATGTACCTTTAATCAATTTAATTATTAACCTCGGATTCTATATATATATATTTTTAAAATTATTTTAAACTAGACCTGTACGGATAACTTGTAAATTTTTTTAAAATTTTCTGTTATAACTATATATATTTATGTAAAATAGGTAAATTGTTTAGCATATAGCTTTAAGTATTTTAATTATTAACCACAGTTAATACTTTTTTCTATTAGTATTATTTAAAAAATAATTATTTCTGACAGAATAACTTTTATGCATAGCGGCTTTGTTTTTTATGCAGGAGTTTATTGTTAAAAATAGTATATAATTATAATATAGCTGCTAACTTTTTGTTTAACTTACTAGTTTAATTTATATATATATATATATTTTTTTAAACTAGAGCTATTAACTAGTAAGTAGTATTTATTAACGACTAGGTAAAATTGTGTATTTTTTGTTTTCTTTGTAAATTAATTAGTTTTAAAACTCCTCGATAAGATATTTACAAATATATATATGTTTTTAACCAACATTACTGTTTAACGTTAAGTATAATGAATACATATAATACAGATGTATTATTCATCTAACTTTTATTATTTTGTAAAACATACCATAAAACAATGTAATCCAAAATCGATATCCATTTTTACAAAGTTAATAACTTCACTTTTATCCACAGTAATAACTTCACTTTAACCCGTTGTAATAATAAGTAAGATTTTAATAACTTAAAACTTAGTTGTAAAGACAGACTTATAGAGAGAACACATGATGTACTAATGTGTGTGTAGGTCATTCATTTTAGATAAGTATATAATACCCGCTTTTGATTGGTTGTCTCAATCAATGGCCACTCAGCTGGAATTTGCTGAGGTTGTGTTTTGAGACTTTATTTTCTCGTTTAAACATCACATCTTAGAATATTTAATCCAAGGGGGATATTGGAATAAAAAAAAACAACAGTTATTAACAACACTTTTTATTGTTTAAAAATGTAACTTCAATACTATATATGTAAATAGAAAATAAGTTGACAATGTACATTATTTTTATATTAATACAATTAAATATACAAAGTACAAATTAATATGTTTTTTTCATTTTGTCAAGATTTTCCCAACTATTATCTTTAGAAGGTAACCCCCACCATTTTATTAATACGTCCTTACCTTTCTTTTTTAAAATAGCTTCCACAAGGTAAGAATCGGGGTATTTAACAGAAGTCAACTCAGGTTCATAAAAGGAGCCGATTATCGGGTTTCCTCTGGAGTCTTGAAGCAGGTAGGTCACAGGTATAGAGTTTCTTTTAATTTCACTAACTTGAAATATCTCGGTGCTAAAATTCGCCTGGTAGCCTTTTGAGAATACACTCTTGAATTTTGAAATCCGCACATAGTCTCCAACAGAGAATTTAGGTGCTCTGATGTCAAGTTTTACTTTTCTGTACAAGTTAATTGGAGTCTGAGGCCCCACTTCAACGGGTTTCATTTTTGTTGTAGAATGGAGAGTATTATTATATTCTGTAACTAACACAGGTAAGATATCTAACCATCTAAAACTTCCCTGGATAGCAAACCTCTTCCACATTTTAGTTTTTAGTGTTCTGTTGAATCTCTCTACCATTGTGGCTTTTAGCCCAGAGTGGGTGGTATAGTGGTTGATACCGAGGTTGGTAATTAAATATTTAAATGTTTTGTTAAAAAAATCAGTTCCCTTGTCTGTATGGAGGTTCTTGGGGGTTTGTTCTTTAAATATTTTTTCTAAACGCAGCAGTTACAAGTACACCCGATTTATTCTTGAGAGGTGCTGCCATACTCACATACTCCAGGTATACTGAACTTACCTAAAATGTTTATGTTTTTGTGCAAACATTTAACTATGTATAGGACTGTTTGATGTTTTGACAAACAAGTAACTATATATAGGGCTGTATGATGTTTGACAAACAAGATGTTTGACAAGATGTTTGACAAACAAGATGTTTGACAAACAAGATGTTTGACAAACAAGTAACTGTATATAGGGCTGTTTGACAAACAAGATGTTTGACAAGATGTTTGACAAGATGTTTGACAAGATGTTTGACAAGATGTTTGACAAACAAGTAACTGTATATAGGGTTGTTTGACAAACAAGATGTTTGAGGAATGATGTTTGACAAGATGTTTGACAAACAAGTAACTGTATATAGGGCTGTTTGACAAACAAGATGTTTGAGTTTGATGTTTGACAAGATGTTTGACAAACAAGTAACTGTATATAGGGCTGTTTGACAAACAAGATGTTTGACAAGATGTTTGACAAACAAGTAACTGTATATAGGGTTGTTTGACAAACAAGATGTTTGAGGAATGATGTTTGACAAGAAGTTTGACAAACAAGTAACTGTATATAGGGCTGTTTGACAAACAAGATGTTTGACAAGATGTTTGACAAACAAGTAACTGTATATAGGGTTGTTTGACAAACAAGATGTTTGAGGAATGATGTTTGACAAGATGTTTGACAAACAAGTAACTGTATATAGGGCTGTTTGACAAACAAGATGTTTGACAAGATGTTTGACAAGATGTTTGACAAACAAGTAACTGTATATAGGGTTGTTTGACAAACAAGATGTTTGAGGAATGATGTTTGACAAGATGTTTGACAAACAAGTAACTGTATATAGGGCTGTTTGACAAACAAGATGTTTGACGTTTGATGCTTGACAAACAAGTAACTGTATATAGGGCTGTTTGACAAACAAGATGTTTGACAAGATGTTTGACAAACTAGGTGTTTGACAAACAAGATGTTTGACAAACAAGATGTTTGACAAACAAGATGTTTGACAAGATGTTTGACAAACAAGTAACTGTATATAGGGCTGTTTGACAAACAAGATGTTTGACAAACAAGTAACTGTATATAGGGTTGTTTGACAAACAAGATGTTTGAGGAATGATGTTTGACAAACAAGTAACTTTATATAAGACTGTTTGACAAACAAGATGTTTGACAAACTAGGTGTTTGACAAACAAGATGTTTGACAAACTAGGTGTTTGACAAACAAGGTGTTTGACAAACCTGGTTGTTTGATGTTTGACAAGTAACTATTTTTTTTTGGGGCTGTTTGGTACGGTGGCTACTAGACAGGCCAATAATTGGCACGGTGGCTACTAGATAGGCCAATAATTGGTACGACTGCTACTAGACATGGCAATAATTGGTGGTTGGTACCTCTGAATTTACATTATATTATTTTTCTAATGTTGGTACCTCCGTCACCTTTTTCGATATAGTTGTCTGTGTTGTGTGAGCTGCCTTAGTGTACGCATCGAGTGTAACACTGTAACAACCTTTGTAAAAAAAGGACAACTAAATTTCGGTAGAGTTAAACTAAAAATCAATACAAATTTGTTTTGTCAAATGGCATAGAACCAATATTGGAAAACTAGTAACTTATACGAATTGTGCTGTGTTGTATACAAATAATTGGCGGTCTAAAAAAGTTTAATGATTTAATAATATTTTGTTACTAGGCGTACTGGTGGTCGATATACAGAACATTGTGCGTGTGTAGGTAGAACTTGCACGTTGGTTGTGGAGATCAGAGGTTTAAAAATCAGTACAACTATATTTACATGATATTCTAACCTATAGGAGAACGAAGGTTTAAAAAAAATCAACACAAAAAAAAGTACAACTAAATGTTAGAGTTAAACTAAAAATAAAAATTTGTTTGTCAAATGACATAGAACCAATATTGGAAAACTAGTGCGTACGACGAATTGTATTGTATGTACACTAAAATTTAAAAGTCAGTCTACAAATTAGTTTTATTGATTTAATAATATTTTGTTACTGGTGGTCGATATACAGACCATTGTGTGTGTGTGTGTGTGTGTAAGTAGAACTATGTTTTGGTAGACTACCTCAGCCATAATGTAATCATGTGCATGATCATTTGGACACTTGTTGGTTGTGGAGAACGGAGGTTTAAAAAATCAACACAATTAAATACAAAATTGGTTTGCCAAATGACAAATATGGTATAGGTGGCTTTGAGTACACGTTAAATTGAGACTACAGAGTAGTAATTTTGTAAGTAATGTACATGTAATAATAATTAGTTAACAATAAGTAAGTAATGTAGCAATAATGTAATCTTGTATGTAATAATGTACAAGTAATAATAAGTTTACAATAATATTGTAATATTGTAGTAATGGTAGTTATATTTTTTAGTAAGTTACAGTAAGGAGATACAGAATAACATAAATATTGTTTTATTACAGTGTAAATCTAACCATGCAAACAATTAAATTGTTAGACCTGTACTTTTAGATAATTTGTTATAAATTAATTACTTAAACTAGCTAATGTGTGTACAAAACAGCAGTTGGTTGGGTGTATGTGTTAAAATGGTGTATGTTTGTAACAGTATAAAATATAACAGAGCTAAATTTGGTGTACGCTCGTGCAACCATTCGTAAAACCTCCGTAAAAAAACTATAAATCTTTCGGCTCTATGCTATATCTAAAACTTTGTCAACTCAGTTTGTGATATTCCTATTATTGTCCGTGATTTTGTTAAACTAGGCCTGTATGTATATTATATTTTCAATAGTACTTGATGGTCAGCTGTTTGCCTATGACAGATGTTATGCTTAACATTTACCAGCTTATTTCTTATCGACATTTTATAATTTTGGATGTGGTGTAATTAAGTACCACTTGCAACAGACAGTACACCCCTTACAAAAAGTACATCTAAAATTTTGGTAGTAAAGTTAAACTAAAAATCCAATTTGTTTGTAACAGTCGGTATGTTCCGTGCAAACAGGTACAACTAAATGTTAGAGGTAAACTAAAAAATGGCAGAACCAATATTCGAAATAAATAGTACATTAAACGAATTGTATGCACACTAGAATGTAAATTAATTGGTAGTCTACAAATTAGTTTTATTGCTTTAATAATATTTTGTTACTGGTGGTCGATATACCAGACCATGTGCGTGTGCAGGTAGTTTTGGTAGACATTCGAACTGTCATAATGTAATCGGGTATGTGTGGGACAGTGGAATCTAACATAACAGAGAATCTAATATAACAGAGCTACATTTTGGTGTACGTTGGAACAGCCATTCGTAAAACCTCCATAAATCTTATGGATCCATGCTAAATCTAAAACTTAGTCAACTCAATTTGTTATATTCCTATTGTCTGTTATGGAACAAAAACATTAACAGAAGTATATACGAACTAAGCCGTGTATAGAAATAAATGGAACCGTCTGCAAGTTATATAAATGCTAGAAAAAACATGTTCGTACAGTATACATGTGTATGGGTTCGATACAAGTGGGGTCGGAATCTAAATTTCTTCGTCTAAATTTTGGAGAACTGTAAGTTTTTCTAATAAGTATCGCAACAGAGTATAATATATTTTGCTTATATTTAAACACAATAAAACGGCAAACCACTGTAAGTACGCGTGGGGAGTGTATCTGGTTAAGAACTAAATTGTAATATTAATGTATAAATTATTACAGCAACATGTTTAAGAATTTGTAACCCAGGTTATTGACCCTAATAGACGACACTTCCGGTCTATCGCCACACAATTTTAATATATTTTAAAAATATCTTGTAGGCACTTACTCTTTTGCACACTACTTGTAACCTATAGAATTAAAAGTCTATATATTTGGCTTACATATATTGTTCTATCAAGTTTCCAATACAAGTTTGTTTCTGGAGAGTGTATACACATTATACTATTGTCGACTAGATATTGTACCACGTGGCATTAATCTCTAAGTCTGTGTCAAGAAATAGGAAAACTTTGTGTGCTCGCAAAGGTGTGGTAAAACACAATACAAAATAGTTTATACGTTTTTTAATTCGTCAATATGTATACTGAGAGAAGCATAAATAGTAAAACTCAACTTTAAGTATTGTATCCTTACTTGCCAAATTGTATACATTAACTTACACAGAAATATTGTTACAGCAAGTTGGTTATTAAGAAAAAGTTTGTCAGATAGACATTTAATTAAAATTTATTGGCATTGTAAACCTATAGGTATAATAGAATAAATTTATTATGGCATACAAATTGCATAGATAAAAGAGGGAAACTCTATTATATAAAAATTGAATACCAGATATAAATTGCATGGAAACATTACAATCACTGGACTCTAAAAATTCTGTGTATATAATTGTGCATTTTACTAGTATTATGGAGGTATGGTTAAACAAATTATAAATATATACTATAAGATCTACCATCTACATATTACAGACGAATAATACAACAAAAACTAGTTTACCAAGGGGATATATTGAATAATTATAAAATAGTTCTACATTTTATTTTCGTAATATTTAATTTTGTATCTCTTGTTTATATTTGTTAGCCATTTTCAACCAGCTGATCAACTACCTTATTTTGCAAGTAAAGATAATGTGATTGAATTGATTTTAAAATAATAATAATTTAATTAAATAACTCATACAGCTCGAACTATTTTAAATAGACATTTTTTGGTTTTATTTTTATGTATGTAGGATTGTTTAAATTTGTATTGTATATGCAGTTGTATAATTGTAGTTAAGGGATATTAAATTAGGAGTTGAAGTTAGGAATATAGTTTTAGGTAAAATATATGCATGTATTATAAACCTGTTATCTAACAAACAAGAAAACAAATAATATAGAGGTACAAAATTATCGGGTATATATTATAATATGCATATTGGATATTTTTAATAAGAATCTACCACACACTTGTTTCGAGAATTTTTAATTTTTAGTAAAATGTACAGAAAAGAACAAATCTTTGTATTATATCTATATACACAGGGTTCTATATATTATCTAAATTCTGTACATGGTTTCTCTAATTTCTATAAAACTTTAAGTAAGTTAGATTGTATATACCTGTATAATTTATTATTTCTCTGGTTTTATTAATTTAAAGTTTTGTTTTAGAGGTAACAATCAGGCTAACAAATAAGCACATTATTTTATTTTTATTTATCACGAACGTACACATACATTTAAACAATACCAATATTTTTAGTAATATTGTTTTGGTATATTGTTTTAGGTATACCAGCGAAAGAAAAATATTCAGACGTACAAAATTAGTGCATGTATAAAATATGTAGGAATATTGTTTTAGTTGTATTGTTTAATATTGAGTTAAGAGACATTAGAGAATTTATAGTAAACAGAGTGTGTATGTGAGTAAAACGGCTACATATATATAAAGTAATCACAAATGAGAAGTGTGAAATGCTAAATAAGCCTCGGTAAAATTAAATATTAGGCAAATTTACTATGCACTTAACTTAACTACGATTAAACTTGTTAAAATATACACTACTTTGTTAGAATTATTGTGAGAATGACTGCTAAAATAGACATATGACAAGTGATTGAGATATGTACACTACAACACATATTTAGACATACATGTTTTATAACCCGGGTAATATTAAAAAGTCTGTAAATTCGGTTGTAAATCATGGGTATAGGCTAAACAGGTTAATAATAATTATTCTTTAATTTTGCGCGGGACAATGTTTAAATTCAAATTAAAATATACTATTTAATATTATATATATATTGTATGTGTGTGTGTATGCGTGTTAGGTATAGGCGGGAACAGGGTTTGAATTTAAATTATTAAAACTCAACTACAAAACAAATATATATAATACATATAAAAGAAAAACATTGACCGGGAAAAAGTTTAAATTCAAATAATAAAAACAAAAAACAGATGTTTGTATTAGCTAAGAAAATAAAAAAAGAGAACGCCGTTTAAATAATATGTAAGAGTGAGAAAGAAACTATATATATATATATATATATATATATATATATAGAGGTGTAGATAATATTTTTAAATATTAATTTTCAAAAAGAGCGAGAGTAAGAAAAGTGCATAAGTCAGCAGTGTAGACTGGAATGAGTGTAGGCTGGGAACTAGGTCAGACTGCCGCGTGTCGGTAACCTCCCACTCCCGTCCGAACCGCTGAGATAGTATGACGTCGCACGTGCTTCGACCCACGACGGCTTATATTCTACTTTTGGGTTGTAGAATATCAACTGGTTCCGTAGCTCTGTGGTAGAGCGCTGGCTTCACACCCAGTAGGCCCGGGTTCGAATCCCTGGCAATTCACATGGATTATTTACGAATTGTATAAAGCGATATGGCTTATATACTACTTCTGGGTTGTAGATTATCAATTGGTATGCTGGTGTAGTGGCTAAGGCGTTGGACTCTCACCCAGTAGCTCGGGGTTCGATACTCATCAAAGGCACAGCTTTTTTACAGGTATTTCTCTACAAGATGGTGGACCAGGATATTCGAAAAAGGACCGGGAGATTTGAAAATTAAACAGGACCGCGAAATTTGAAAAATTCAAAAACCAAGATGGCCGACACGTGACGTCAGAGGGTGGTACACCTGGAGGGTGGCAGGGGGTGGCAGACCTGGAGGGGGGTAGTGGGGGGAAGGGGGGAGGAGTGGGGGGTAGTGGGGGAAGGAGGGAGGAGTGGGGGTGGGCGTGGCCTCGAGGAGTGGGGGTATGACGTAGGGGGTCAGGAGTGGGGTTGGTTTAAAGTGACCCCATACCTACTTACATAGCTGCCGTTACCTTCGGTGAGCACGGAAGCACAATGTCAACAACCCCTTGTGTTTGAGGGATGGTTCGTTGGAGCTTTCCCATATTTTTCAAATGTTTGGGTTGTTAGACATAATAAATGCAAAGTTTCAATTTTTTGTGTTGGGTGATATCAGAGATCAGGTGCATGAGAGTGGGGCACGAATGGTCAAATGTTTATACAATAGGTTTAGCGCCACTGGGAATTGGAAGGTAGGTGTTGTTTGGACGACTTCTTGCAGGGTAACATTTATTTTCATTCCATACAAATGCGAGCTGAAAGTTAAAACAATAAGGGATCATCTGTGAGCAGGCTAGTGCTTAGGCGTCGCTTCCGAACCAGGCTTAGTGAAAACATGAGGAGCTCAGATAGCCATTTCTTTGCTCATCTTCAGGATGCAGGACACCACCAAAACAAAACCACAAAACGAAGTGGCGTTGTCACATTTTACGGCTAAAGGCGCAAAACTTAATTCCTTGGAAAGCCTGGAGATTCGGAGAAACCTGGAAAATGGAGGGGACTTATCCCTTAATGAGAGGGGGAGGGCGGGTTCTCTATACTGCAGATACACTGTGAACAGTGAGCAGGCTACTTTTGACGAACCATTCCAATATCTTTAAAATGAGACAAGTAATTTGAAGTACAATATGGTGACTTATAAACATATTTTTTTGCTCCCATTAAATTTGGTGAATGACTGAGTTTCTACATGAAAGTTCTAAATACAAGGCTTTGTGTCAAAATAAAAGGTTCTTCTTATATTTAGCATAAAATGTATTAACTTTCTCAAATCTACTCAATAATAAATCATAAAGAGGACAAAGAATTAAGTGTAATAGTACTTAAATGTTATTATACAGAAGAAGAAAAAAATATAAAAGGAATGGAAACGTTTGTAGGAGTCATCATAAAAGATTAAAAGAAATAGTCTATTCTCCAGAAATTATTTAAATGCCAAATTATTAAATTTTAACTTTCAAGGTAACTTTTGTTATCTATAGGGGATAGAGAAATATATTAAAAAAAAAAAATAAGAATTGCATTATTCAAATAATTAGCAAATCGAGATTACATTGTGTTGGAGACGAATGCAAATCATGCATTTTTATTAGTTTTTTTTGGAGCCTGTAATGGTCTTTCATATTATTATGAAAGAGACTTACTAATATCTAATTATTTTTATAATGTTACTTAATGTCTTTTATAATTGGCGCTGAAATATTCAACGCTACCCCTCAACTTAACTGTATACCTATATGTATTAAATAAAATACGCAGTGATGTAAATTATCAGCGTATTTGTTTTTAATCGTAATAAGTATGTTAAATGAATAATGTAGAATAAAAGAGACACGGCTGACTGATAAAGGTCTATAAAAACATTATTGAGCGCATACAATGTATTTCTAAATAAAATATTGATAACGAAGATCTTATGAAACAAATTAATAAATTAAAATAAGGAACATTTTCTTTGTTTTTGTTTTTTCAAGAGGTAGGTACTTCAAGAGAAACACATTTGAATATTTGAATGAAAGAAAATTGACTGTAATACCCCGTATGAATAAATCATTAATGCAGATGTGTTGGTAGAGATAAGAATATAATGAAATTCATAATAATGTACAAATATATTGTAACAGTATTCACATTGTATTTATGTTATTGATAAGGGGTTAAGGAAATATTATGTAGAATATAACTGGTGTAAATTAAAGGCCATATCAAAATTTTTTTTATCTATATTTGATAAGGAAAATAGTTACTATACAACAAACTTAAACAAAAAAATTACTCACGTTGATTAGAAAAAAAAATACCAATGATTTGTTTTAAAATAACTATATCTTTGGAATAAAATCTATAAAGTATTCAATAATTAACTTTTTAATCCAATGTTAATAATTATACGATGTATATTTGTTTAATAAGTGTATTTATTATTAAAAGATAATACATTAAACAGAAATATTATATTTAACACATATTAAGTACAAGTATTTTGCATAAAAATATTATACATTATTACCTTCATATTATATTAAATATTATGTTCCCATAATGAAAGGGGTTGATCGGGAAATACACACCTACATGTGTGGAGAGGGAATGAGGTAGTTAGCCGAACTATTCAGCGAAAGGAGAATGTTTCGTATTCAGTGTATGTACACTATTGTATACAGCATGTGTGGCGCCATTGTGATAAGTCCCACGTTCTCACATTCTCACACAACCTAACTGTCGCCAGTGCTACCATTTTCAGTAACGTCAGTTTTACACCATGGCTTAGTTAGTAGGGAGTGAAAAAAATGCGTCTTTGCATATTTTGCGCATTTTAAACAACTGTGATAACGGTGAAACGAGAATCATTTTAAGTCGCAACACTCAAATTGATCTTCAAAATTCGAACAAGGTGAAATTTAATAAAGAAAACCCTTGTAAAGCACGGACCCTCGTCAATATGTAGAGGAGAGATAAAATAAATTAAATAAAAGAGAAAATTACATTATTTTTTTAACTCGAATAATAACCAAGTACTGCTTATTCAAATTCTTCCGTTTCCCTTAAAGTAAAACTTAAATAGCTTTAAATAAAACAAATAAAAATCACAGATGATTACATGGGACACGATGCAGTTCTGGTCTAAGATGGTAGAATAGGGAGTCTTTCATTTCATCTTGGATCTGGTCGTCAAAAAGTAATTTTTACCCCAATACCAGCATTTGCCGCAGTTTTAAAATTAAATATATAATCTTTGTTTTAAAGCTGTGTCAGGAGAAACAAAAACGAAACTGCAGCGATATTCGGACTTCTTTGTGCATAAGGAAAACTGAGTTTTCAATTTTAGCTTACTTTTTTTTGTGAGAAAACTTCGTCTGCTCAGTAAAAAAAAAAACACCTTATAACTAAATGCAACATTTTGACAATTTTTTAGTTCTTAAAAAAATTAAAATGAAAAAACTTCAAAAAAGATAAAAACATTTTATAAAACTTAGCAGAAAATGTTTTTACCTAAAAAAAGGATAAATGTATTTATGATATAGAGGTGGTTAAGTACTTTCACACCCTATCCCTTTGAAAACTCTTCTATATTTCTGGGTTTGTGAATTTTAAAAAAGGGCTCTCGTAGGGCACTTCATTTATATGCGGGATCCGCTTAAAACCCTTACTAACTTTTCTCACACTTCAAATTTTCGAGTGCATCCAATCAGAAAATTAAGCGGTTACTGACATAAAAAGGACGTATACACACACAAACATAAAACACACACACATATATATATATATATATATATATATATATATATTTATGCGTGGGTGAGAGTGTGTTTCTGTACATCACATCGAGAGAGTAAGAGTAGGAATGGAAGGGGGTGCCTAAAGAAGAACTTAAAAAGATACAAAAAGAAAATTTATCTTATCAAATTTCATAAAGCAAAAGAAAAACTTTTTTTGACAAACTAAAATGGCAAAAAAAAGAATTGAAATCCAACAAACGTATCTAGAGTATAGATTATTTTAAAAGGGAATTTAAAGTTTAATCAATATAATTCATGGTAAAAAAACACAAAACATTTTGTCGTTTGTTAAATTAGGCAAATTTCCTGATTAAAAACTTTAACAATCTCGTAATTACTGGCAACGATCATAAAAAAAAGGATCGTCTCTAAGATGCCCTCTTAAGATGCATACGATTTCTGTTACAAGTTCTATGTTATCATATAAAAATTTGTACAAACTGAATAATTGCCACTATACAGAATTTAAACAGACCCAACATTGTTTCATACGGACAAACAAATTGTGCACAGTATTACTCTGTAAGGATAAATAGTTCTGAAGATTTATGACCGAAATATTTGTCACAAGATTCTGGAAAGAAAAGACTAAATTTTGCTTTTATTATACGACTATAATCGGTTTTCCTTAAGGCAAAGAGACAATAGATTAAAAAAATGGACCTAACCCTGGGTATTAGAACTCGCAAGATGTTAATTTTTGTATAATATTAGATACTTTACGAAAAATGTTTCTTAATTTTTTGTTGCTTAAAAGGAAAGAATAAGATTGAGCAACCTTATTTTGACGAATTATTAAAGAATTAGGGCGTTGCAAAAAATATTATTAGATAAAAAAAAATAGAAGGTACTGATTGTAGATATTATATCAAATTGAAGAAACAACTATTATGAAATTGAACAACTAAATAAGAATTCAACCTAAATGAATTCCTCTGAAATTATATTTAAGCAAAAGAAGAATATGATGGCGAAATTAGTCATCATTTATTTAAAAAGACATTTTAATCATAAAAAAAAAAGAAAAGAATAATAATGTTTAACACTATCTAATTTTACATTAATGTTTCAATAAAGCATAATTTACTGTGAGATATTGCATTTATTATTAAAAATAAATGTATTATAGATTTAAATTGTTTTATCATTTTTTTAAAATGAATATTTGAAAAATTAATGAGAAAATAGAAAAACAAAATGCATTTCTAGAAATAATAAATTTCAACTGAAAGCTATCATAATTAGTAAATATCATGCCATTAGATAATATGTATGATGGTAATTTATTGTTTTCCTTAAAAGTCTCTCAAAAGTAATCACCCAGTACCTATGTAATTCTTCGCAAAATGTTGATTTTGCATACACACACAAGTCTTTAATACCTTTCATTTTATACTCCACTCAAAATTTCAAAAAAATCCCCGTGACATGAATTATCAACCATTTTGGATTTGAACGGCTGATAGTTTTGAGTTCCCTATGTTCTGTGTACGCGTCAAAACTATCTTTAATACTTGTTTCATACCTTAACAGAGTGAACCCTACAGAGTGACAGTCAGACAGGACGAAACTAAGAGTTTTTTTTTTTTTTGGTTTTACCAACGAAACCGTAAAAAGCAGGCAGGTGTGGCTAGGAGGAGCTAGAGGCAGCCCCAAGCCCCAAGGAGAGTGGAACAGGCTTCAAACCAAGCTTTCTAGATCCTCTAGGAGTCTAGGGGAAAACTTTGCCGTTTAAAATAAATGGTTTAAACGGAACTAACTTCACTATCTGTCAATTGGTCAATTTTTTTTTTAATATTACCGCTAAAATTTATTGAAAATTGATTAATTTGACCACTCATACTAATAATTTGGTAAATATAATGACTGATTATTATTGAAATGTTATCGGAAACGGAAACACAATATCTATACGAGTATAAAGGCGGAAACATACTACCATCACGTCACGTGATGTGACGTGGAAAAAGTGTGCGGTGTTGATTTAGTAAGGTGTGTATACATTGCACCTACACTATTATCACGTCACGTGATGCCACGTGATGTCACGTGATGCCACGTGATGTCACGTGACGTGATGGTAGTGTGTTTCCGCCTTAAGTTTCGGCTTTCCAGATAGTCGGGAAGTGGGTCAAATTAAGGTTATAAGATTTGTCCAAGACAAATATGTGAAGCTTATTAAAAGTGTCTAAAAATAAGGAGGACTTGGTTTGTATTAAAGTGGAGAAACCGCAAAGAGCAAAATTGATCAATTTATTGTCAAGAAAGCTCAATAACTACTGTTTGGTTTCTAACACTTTAGTCGGAAACGGTAAAATTTGAAACCTAAATTGAATAGTTTAGACGACTTTAATTACCTTCTTATTAAGTCGAAGTGAAAAACTAAGTTTTCGGATTAATGTGAAAGAACAAGTCTCCAGTGGGCTGTCAATTGGATCCCTAAGGGTTTGTAGACAGGGAATTTATGTTAATAATTTAGAAGGTTTCTTCTAAGTTTATCTTCTGTGACCTTAGAAGCAAGGAAAACCTTTTGTCATGCAGCTTCGTTTAATTAGTGACTGACATTTATTCTAATCTTTAATGAGGACGTTAACGAGTACCAAGAGATAGAATAAAACAATAGTAAGAATAAATAAAAATTAATAAGTTTATAAAGTGTATTAAGTTGTTTTTACTGGTCTTATATTACTTTGCTTTGTAAGTTTCATCGTACATTTCCGTTTCCCCAATTTTGAACCACTTCCCGTGATTCAATCTTCCCCAAATTTTGCACATAGAAACAGCTATGGTAAAAAAAAAAAAAAAAAAAATGGCGTCAAATTTATTTGCTTTGTAAGTTCCATCGCACATTTCCATTTCCCCAATTTTGAACCACTTCCCGTGATTCAATCTTCCCCAAATTTTGCACATAGATACAACTTAGGTAAAGAATATAGAAACCAAAAAAAAGTCCCGAATTAAGCTTTCAATTTTTCCACAAGTCCTAGGAATCGACATTTGCGATAGTAAAACTAGACCGGGAATAACGCTTATAATTATAAAGTACCCAATTAGTACCTGTACCTACCTAGTACAATCAATTAGAAATTCAATTTTTAAGTTTTTAGTAGTATTTTTCTCTGTCTGTCTCCCGTTGTTAATAATAATTATAATTTAATTTAAATTAAAATTTAAACTTTCCGCAGTATGAATACTACCAAAAACATAAAAATTTAAATTATATTTAAATATTTTTAAAAATAATATTTAGGTTAATTCTTAAGTATTAACAACAATTATCGAGAACTGTTTTGGTACATCAGGAAAATTAGAGTAGCAAAAAGAATCCTTGTGCTTATTTGAGGCACCAAAACACGTGTTTTTAATAAGTACAAATCAAATGATCAAAGCAATCGTATTAAAGAGCTCACGACTACCTCCAACCTTAGTTCTACAGAACCTATTTGGCAACCAAAAGAGTTTCACAGAGCAGTTTTTCCAAGCCCAAATACTTTGTACTTTTACCTTAATTAAAGTAAGTAGTAACTTTAATTAAGTTGGAGTAAATGGGTTTGGTCTTTAACAATTTGTTCAAGGCTCTTGCGTTTGTTGCCAAATGTAAGCATGTTAACTTAATTTAAAAATCGACCAAAGAAAGGACAATTTTATGTTTCCCTGTTTTAATTAGGAACCTCGTGATAAAGGAAAGAACACTTTAAAAAATACATTTTATATTAAAATAGAAATTAGTTGAGTATCTCGATCTTGATACTTGTTTGTAGGAATGAAATGAAACATAATTTAAATTAAACAGAGGTTGCTGTGCTAAGGCGAAAAAAAATATTATTAGAAGCTAATCTAATATCAAATTGTTTAATAATAATAACGATATAATTAAATGCAGCATTGTAGGCATAAATAATCATAGTTCGAATTAACTAAAAAAAATCAGAAAAAATTTCGTTGATCAATTTTTGATTTTGATTAATATTTATTAGTTAAATTATTGTATGGGATAAAAAAATAAATTTCAAAGGGAATAAAGGAGGCAATTGCAAGTTACATTTTTCCAATTTCTCTCTAAAACAGGGTAATTATTTTTGTTTCCTACCCCAATAACTATAAATTTAAATTGTAATCATTTAACATTGTCTAAATTGAAAGTGTAATAGTTGACTGACTGCGTCTAATTATACACCATGAGTTTTGATGATAAATTGTTTTTATAATTAATAATACGTAAAAAATTAAGTCGAATAAAAGCTGTCTTAAAGCTATGATTACACAGAGCTAGTGTATTCAATATTAGCGAAATTATTTAAAAAAAAAAAAAAAAGAAATTCGATTTTGATGGATTAACACAATTTGAGGTCCCCTGAGGCCAAAAAAGTACCTAAACAACTGGACCGATTTTGTCGAAATTTGGCGAAAATGTTCAGAAAAATTATATCCCGAGGCGAAATTGAGAAATGAATTTTAGCTCTAAATTTAGAGGCCCTACCCCCCAAAAACAGAAAAAAGTTATTTCTTGAAAACGGTTTCGACGATTTTGATTAAAAAAATTCTAAAATGTAGTCCATTTAAATACGAATCTAACCGTTTTAAACGCGTTTTCCGTTAAATTAACCGTTTTCCCGGGAAATATATAGTTCCTGAGAAAATAGTTCTAAACGCGGACGAAGAGTATATTATGTTCAGAAAAATCACAAACACCCCGAGGCGAAATTATTGAGAAATTACATATTATTTAATTTTTTCCAAATTTGGGGGAGCTACCAAAAAACTCTGAAACAAAGTTATTTCTTGAAAACGGTTCCAACAATTTTGATTAAAAAATTCTAATTTGTAGTCCATTTAAATTTGAATCTAACTATATAATCCGTTTTCCCGGGAAAACCCTGAGAAAATAGCTTTGAACGCGGACGGAGGGATCGATTCCCCGCCGAGGAGAAGTTATTTTTATGATACATTTTGATATAATGTTCAATAATAATTAAATGTATTAACTAAAACTCGAAAACTAATAGAAAAATGGGCTAATTAATTAACTCGAATATGAGAAAGTTTGTCTGAGTTGTCTGGAAACCGATCTTTCACTATATTAATACAGCCAATAGGGATGGAAGAAATAACGTGTTGTCATAAACGATTAGGTGGGGGAGGTAGAAGAATTTGTATATCTGGGTACATTATTAGCCAAGAATGATAAAAAAATATTCCAATCCAGAATACATATACAAAACAGTTTAAATTGTGGAGAAGAACAGTTCTGCCGGCTACCACTTATGAATGTGCGTCATGGGTCTTAAATATAAGAATACTGAATAAACTTAGGAACGGTGAGATCCATGGAGAGGAGTATGAAGGGGTAACTCATAATTAATATAAAAATGCCATTTTTCAAAACTGGTCTTATTTTCAATTTTTTTTTTTTTTTTTTTGTTTCTGTATTCTTTACCTTAGTTGTTTCCATGTGCAAAAATTGGGGAAGATTGAATCACGGTAAGTGGTTCAAAATTGGGGTAATAGGTGTGCGATGAAACTTGAAAAGCAAATAAATTTGACACCATTTTTTTATATTTTTTTTTATTTTTGGTTTCTGTATTCTTCACCTTAGTTGTATCTATGTGCAAAATTTGGGGAAGATTGAATGACGGTAAGTGGTTCAAAATTGGGGTAATAGGTGTGCGATGAAACTTGAAAAGCAAATAAATTTGACACCATTTTTTTTTTTTTTTTTTTTTTTTTTTTTTTTTTTTTTTTTTTTTTTTGGTTTCTGTATTGTTAACCTAAGTTGTATCTATGTGCAAAATTTGAGGAAGATTGAATCACGGGAAGTGGTTCAAAATTGGGGAAACGGAAATGTGCGATGAAACTTACAAAGCAAAGTAATATAAGACCAGTAAAAAGGATAGTTAATCAATGAATGGCTACGAAAAAGGACTGGATTAGAAAATAATAGGCAGTGTTGTTTTGATGAGAAAGTGAACGTGGCGGGATACACGGTACGAACCAAAGATGGATTAGGAAGGTATTAGAATGGTGGTCAGTAAACAGGAAACGAAAGAAGCTGGCCTTCTTGTAAATGGGACGAAGAAATTAAAAGAAAACGTGAAGAAGGTACTCAGTGAAGGGTAGCGGAAAATGCAAGGATATGGAGAAGAATAAGAATGAAATATGAAGAAGTATGTCTCTCATTATAAATAAATGCATTTTTTAAAAGAGAAAAAAAGCGAACTTAGCTCGAAGGCAGGCGGCAGGCACAGCTAATTGTCGTCATGTAACTATGCATTAAATGATTATTATTATTATTTAGGCAAATGCAGATTTCTAGAGCAATTCAAGGGAGTCTCAACAAAAATAATTAATTGCGGTAGCACTTTTATCCATTTAGTAATTCATTATCACAATCACTGATAGATCGGTAGTTTTAAGAAGATGCTTCTAGCACTTTCATCCTTTTAGTAATTCATTATCACAATCACTGATAGATCGGTAGTTTTAAGAAGATGCTTCTAGCACTTTCATCCTTTTAGTAATTCATTATCACAATCACTGATAGATCGGTAGTTTTAAGAAGATGCTTCTAGCTCTTTTATCCTTTTAGTAATTCATTATCACAACCAGAGATAGATCGGTAGTTTTAAGAAGATGCTTCTAGCACTTTCGTCCATTTAATAATTCATTATCACAATCACTGATAGATCGGTAGTTTTAAGAAGATGCTTCTAGCACTTTCATCCTTTTAGTAATTCATTATCACAACCGCAAGTATATGTAACGGCTACAGTTTGTATTTTTTCACTATGAATTAAATATTTATCGTTTGTGGTTGCTCTAGTGTTGTTACTTTGATAATTCGGGTATGAAAGTAATCCTTATATTTATTATCCGTTTCAAATTCTAATTAAATTACCTAAATATGGCTAAATGAGCAAAAAAATAAAACAGTAAATAACAATTAAGATACAGTTGTGTGTTTAGCCGTAATGAGAGTTAGATCTTGTGCTCTATCTCTTGATAAAATTATATGATAAACTAAAAGGGATAGACGTTCCGGAATTAAGTTAAATAAATCACTGTTTCAGATCAGGGTCGGCTATGATTAAAAAGCATTTTATAAAATTTAAGTAAGTATTTTTTCCGACCTTAGAATCTAATAAGAAATTAGTTTTTCTCCATGTTCTTCCTAAATTTATTTAGGACACTTGCTTCCGAATAAATTAAGGTTAAGAGTAATGCACAGCAGTGGATAAAAACAAGGCTGGGGGAAAATATAACGAAGACACAAGGGGTTTAAAGGAGGACAAACTAATAAGGATGTTTGAAATTTCTTTGGAACAATTGAACGAAACCATAGGCAATTTTGAAAACTGGGCATTTCCTTAGACAGAGACGCAGCTACACTTATCACCTGACTGACGGAGTTACAACACCTTCTAGCTGAACACGTCTCATATCGACTAAAGTCAATATTTTTTATATTTGTCTTTTTTCATGTTCGTAACAGATAGAGCGAGTTGATATAGCGGTATTAATTGGCCTGGAATTGAATTTGGCCTCCCTCTCTCTCTTTTTGATTTACCTCGAGCTATTAAACGCTTGCTCTAATTCAAATTGCCAATTAGTTTCATTAAGATCTTCTCTAGCACGTTTAAACCTAACGACCAATACTAATTGAATTAAAAATTAAATGTAATCAACGTTTATTTTTTCTTTTTTGCTTCCGAGCTTACCGAAGGTAACGGAAGCTATGTGATCGTTTCGAAGAACTTAAATATTTTAGATCTCTAATTTCAAAAATTCCAAGACAGAAATCCATTTCAGACATCAGGGAAAATTTTTGGTTCCGTGTCGGTCTGTCGTTCGATTTTTGCGAACCAACATATCTTAAAAATTACACGTCCGATTTTAATGAAATTTATATGGTAGGTCATAATTAGCCCATTGTTGGTCCCATATAAGTTTAAACCATCTGCGCTCATTTGTTTCTCTTCCACATGCACACAAACATACATCTATTTACACCTATAGCTTCAAAAGTACTTATCTGATTTGTATGAAACTTTTACAGTTTATCGAAAGTAATCCACAGATATCCCAAGATTTATTTGAACCGTCTGCGCTCTTTAACTTTTGCTAAATTGATACTTTAAAATGTAAAAAATTAAAACAATTTTGACAGATTAAAAAAAACGGGGGAAACAATTAAACAAATTAGACAATAATGGCTTGTAAAAGCATAAAGTCAATAAAGTACGTGGATAGGATGCGAGAAAGCTATGTGCCACACCAATTGACAGTCTATTTTTTAATGAAATTTTATTATTAAATCAAAAAATGGATGCAATAGTATAAACATATTTTAACATTACTTTAAATTCACAGCTAAAAAAAAAAAATTTATTACTAAGTAGTATAAGTTTTAAATGTCAATATAATAATACGATATTCCATAGTTAGTGTAATATCATATTTAATTTTACTTATGCAAAAATAGGAGATAGGATAGCTATAGGTCGTTATACGAAAGATTGCTTGTTTTGGGGATAAGCCAGAACAAAAACCTTCGCGTTGAAAAAAGGACTATATGGTTATGGTTCTAAAAAAATATCTTACCTATCATAAAGCAAACAACTATAAATCAGTATGCAGAGTAAAAGCAAACAAGTAACGTGATTTTAGGACTGTTTAGTCTAGTCCAGTTTATTCAGAAAAAAACATAAAAGATTTAGGTAAACTCTTAGAACTCGAGTTGCCGGAAGGGTGGAACTCAAGAGACAGAGATATCCAACGTTTTAGAAAAACGAAAGTGAATGGTATGACTTTAAATAAAAGAAAACCCGAGAAATTCCCTTCTTTTTTTTTTGAGTGTTTCGATGAATCAAGAACGACAGACGGCCCGGCCTACCATTCAGAAATTAGAATCGATCTTTAAGACCGCTTTTTCCCCATTATATTTGGAGTGCAGGGACTCTTTTAATACAAAAGGCTGATTCCAATTCACAGAAATAGATGGAGCGGAAAGATTTAATGGTTTCAACGGAGAAATAAAAGAAATAAATACGTAAAGGCATTTCTAAAACAGAACGGAAATTCATTCGAGCGAAACTCCTGACGATCCTTCAGATCTCAACTGATCCGATGTAAATCTAAGATAAACATTGGCAGCTGCAACTTTGGAAGAGCAGATTAAGTATATGATTATGATGGATACTACTTAAAAGTATACGATTATCTTAAACAATTATCTAATTGCCACAAAAACGAATCATAACTCATAACTCAATCAATTGAAATGGATAATTGCTAACAAATAAATTTCTCGCATTTATTAGGACATACAAAAATATGCTGAAACGTAAATTCTTAAATCTTGGTTAAGGAAATTGTTGTAACGGTTAATTGACCTTTAAAGGTAAAATGGAGAAGCGTCTTAAATAAACAAAATACCGAAATAAAATAATAACAAATTCCGGGTCCTCAGTAATTTAATCAGTTAAAAATCATGTTGACGAAATGATTCTTTCCGGTTGGTAATTTGAAGGATGAAAACTTGCATATTTTTTTATTTCCATCGATCATGTTCAAGGTGAATTAGGTTCCTGATATCGATTTCATATGTTTCGTAAATAAATAAACAAGGCTTTTAAATATTTTGCAAAGATTTGAGGCTTATATTAGTTATAAATATTACTGCTATTATAATCAGGTAAACGCTTAATAAAATCGAGATTCCGAGAGAATTAATCAGGTTATAATTACACGTTTTAAGTTAATTTAGCCTAAAAAATTAAAATAATTTATGATATTTATATCTCATCTATAGAAGGTTATTTTTCAAAATTCATCTCAATACAATGTTTCTTAGTGTAATAGCAAATAAACTAATATAGAGAGACACAACTACAACAAATAGTAATAGATTTACTTCCTTTGGGAAAAGTAATGATGATCCATGCTTGATTTCAAGGGAAACAAATCCCCTAAATATTCGAGAAAAAGTCTCGGAACATTTCCTTATCAAATAATTCCAAAATGGCGGATTAAGAAATGTAAGACTTATGCGTGACACAGATAGTCAAAACGGATAATACTGATGACATTTTTATTTAGGATTTGTTGGGTGAAAACAGTGGCGTAGCTATGGGCCTGCCCCAGTGCTATGGGGGCCCCAAATCCAGAAATAACTAGAATTACTATCCTTGTACCAACTTCGAGGGGGGCCCCCAATCCTGAACGCAAGAGGTTTTTTTTTTGTTTTTTTTTCTCATCGATTTTCTTTGGCGAGGGGCCCCCACAAAAAATTTTGCGGGGGGGCTACGCCACTGGGTGAAAACAATACTTAGGAAAAAATAAAAAGTCTAAAACTTCCCATAAAAAGAAAAAATATCATACGAACACATCGGAGAACAAAATTGGATGAAGCGATATAGGTGTAGTAATTCTCAATATGTATGTTGGTATCGCTCAGGTTAATCACTCGGTAATAAAATTACCTCTACAATCTATTTTTAAAATCCTTGTTACATTCTAATCATCCGAATTGTCTATGGGGGGGGGGGGGGGGGGGGTAATTTCCGGTTTTATATTTGGTATCCAAAAAAATTATCTATCATCATCTGAATTATTACTCTGTGCTTATTGGTGTTGGACTAACTTATTGAGTGTAGTAATTTTATTGGATTTCTAAGAAAATTTCAACTAATTCTAATAACAGTCTGTTTTCTATGCGGAAGAGACGTCCGGCGTATTTATGGAAGACTCGTCAATTTTCGCTCAGACTGTTCCTCTAGACTAGGCCTTAATATAATTTTTTTAAGTAATAAACCGAAAAGATTCTTTCTCTTCAACCCTTCTCTAACAGGTGGAAAAACAGGTCTTGAAGGTGCGTTCCGATTCTAGGTAATTAGCCTGTTGGAGGCGGTACTTCTTGTGTCGATGTTCTTTATTGCCTTGTGCTTCAAGTACCCATTACCTATGGGTCTATTACGACAGCGACCAAGAGAGCTCTTGTATTATTAGTTTCCCATAGGTACCTTTTCATCGACCTTAGCTGTTAATAGCTCGCGGCCATTTATAGGTTATCGTTTCATCTTGTTCTCTAGTACTTTTTTTTCCAATCTTCAACTTCGACACTTGGAATGCGTGAACAAGAGAACAAGTAAAAAAAGAGGAAGTTACAAGATCTAATATTTATGTTTTTATTTCTTTCTTCAAGTCTTTTTTGAACATATGTCAAATGGAAATTGATGGCATTAACGAATCAGTAAATTATAAAAAAAGAACTAAAAGTATGATTTGTTTTGTTACTACTAAAAGACACGTTTTTATTATAACATATGACATATATAAATGACTGCTTGAAAACTATAAAATTTAAACATTTTTTCCAGCTCCTAGCTTATATTTTTATTTTAACCGGTATAGAATCAAAAATAATTACCAGAGCTCACCACGTGGAAGTGGCTGCATTCGAGCTCTTATATTCCCCCTCTCCCCCTTTTTTTAAATTTTGAAAATTTGACACTTGTCATATATAAAGATCATTTAATTTAAAAAAAAAAAAACCTAACTATTATATACTATACAAAACTATTAACAAACATATTATATTTTTATATTCAATTTATCTATTCGTTAAAATCATTTTTACTTTCGAATCTTGGTATTTTATTTCTATTTATTTGGGTTTGACTAATTTAAAAATGACGATCCCTTGCTTTATGAACTGAGGTGGAGGCTTCTGTGACTAATTTCACACAGCGTTCAACGGCCTGAGTATGACAGGGATATTTTAAGTCAATTTGAGGCTTCCAACCATCTGAAACTGCTGCCATGATCTCTGCTGTGGAAATCAGTTTTGTTAGCGGAGGTTCCGTCACTTTTATTGAGCTCCAGTCTATCATTTCAACATAACTCGTAGCGTCAAAATTAATTTTTGGTACTGTAAAAAAATATATAATTCTTAAAAAGGATTTAAATTAGGATTAAATTAATGCTGTTGCTTCTTTATTTTCAACACGGTTACTTCTCGCAGTGAAGATTCTCTTTCATCCGTCCTTTCGTATTTCAATATTCTCATCAGTCGACTGGCTCAAAGTCGACTACTTCTATGATTTCGCATTGCAAAAGGTTTGATCCAATAGGTCCTGAAAAGGAGTATAGACCTTTAGTTTTGCCATCTAATTGTTCCACTAGATGACGTGGTGGTAATTCATTGGCATGTAACTGGCATATAGACCACTGAAGAGGTCGTCCAAGTCGGCACTCGACAAGTCTTATCACTCCTCTTCTAATGCCTGTGTTCAAGTTGGTCCCATCACAGCCCAGTACCATTAAATTAGAGGTATCTATATTTTTTTCTTTGAGGCAGGTAAACATTGAGGAAACCAAACTTTCAGCAGTTCCGCTTATAGGTGAAACGAAATCCAAGTAACTCGAGCCTGGTTCTCGTATGAGCACGACATGTTTTTCTTTCACTTTATATAGCTTTCCGCCTTTTTAGATTGACACTTTAACCGTGTCATCCTTCCTACCATCAAAGTATAAACCTGATAACACAATATCATTTGTTTCTTCTAGTTTCTTAATTTCTTTACACTTCAGTTGTTTCTCTCTACGAATTTTGCTGTGATCAATGACACTACAAGAACTGTCTGGTAGTAAAACTCAAGCGTCATTGAGGGCTACATGGTTATCACTGATGCCGCTCGTTATGAAACTCTTGTTCTTACGGCTACTTCTGCCAAAGTTGGAAGAGATATCCTCATTTGAGAAGTAAGTGTCTCAGAAAAAATCCTTTTTTGCGAGCAACTGATCTCAAACTCAGAATCAGTGGTACTGGCTGGAGTATCAGACGAAGAAAATAGTGTTTCGGCGTCGGTAATATTTTTGTTTGTCTCTCTCTCTTGTGGCTGAGTGATCTCTTTTATTTCGCAAGGCTCTTCTCCTTAATTGATCTGAAATCTTAACGTCAATTTTTCCAATCACCATATTTCTTGTTGTTCTTTGATCAATCAAAAAATCCCGCTCGTTTTGTGGAACTTTTTTTTCTCTGCAAAGGGAAAAATCTTTACATTTGCAGGCTCTTATGCAGAATAATTTTTGCGAATCTTCAACAAATTGTTTTATTTTATTAGTATTGGAACTTATATATATATATTTTTTTTTTTCAATGCACTTTTCTTTAAATCTTCATATTTTTTGTGGTATTTCAAAAGGCGGTTGATCACTCTTCTCTGTGAATTGTTGGGAATGGAAGCTTTTAACCAAATTTGAATAATTTTTTCCAAAAACTTATTTTGGTATTAATAGATTTTTGTATATATGTCATGTGTTATAATAAAAAATAATGTAGTTACGTAATATTTTAAGGGTTTTTATTATACAATAAGCATCGTAGATTACGAAAATATACATTAAATATATATTAAAAGTAGTTTAGCACGCAAAAATGTCAAAAAACCCTGTTAAAGCTGCGATTTTTCTAAATTTCAATAATTCCTAAACTTTGACCCCCCCTCGGGAGACCTAAGTGAAGTCCGATTTGGCTCAAATTTTTTCCTTGGGACTTTCTTCCAATACGGCAAGTTTCTGGAGGGGCGTTTTTTGAATTTTCAAAAATTTTGTTTTTTCGACCCACCCTAATATATATATATATATATCATATCATTTACATTTTTTTTCTTTATCCTTAAGTCATAACTACAATTTTTTTTATATTTTAGTAACAAGAGACTGGTAGCTCGATATTCTTCAATAATGAGTGGTAATGATCATAACATTAATAATAATAACAATAATTATAGAAAGAATGAAAATAATTAAGCAAAAGATCAAGATTCACGTGATACGAGATACTTCACTTAATAATAACACTCAGCTATATCAAGACTTATTTCTATGATTTGTTATATTTGGTATTATTTAAAATTAACAAATAATTTTTTATTTAAAAAATTGTAATGCTCAAGAAAATTAAAATAATCATCAAGAATTTTTTTTTGGAACGAAGTTCCTTATGACATACGTGTGACAGCCCCTGGAGCCCGGGAGTGAATCCGAAAAAAACGACCTTCACTAAACCGAACGTTAAAAAACCAACCGTCACTGAATTATCCGTCACGAAATCGACCGATGACGATAACTTGAGTAAAAAAAGTTGACAAATTAAGTTTTCGTACACATGTTCATTTTCCTAATGCCCAGGACGAGTTCGTTGGACAACGTTATCCGCTGCGTAAACGTAAGCTTCAAATGTAAAATTGGAATTATATGACGGGGGAAAATGCTAACTTCATTTAATCAATGAGACGAACAACTTTGATTTTTTATATTTTAGTAAAACCAACATCGACACTTCAATGAAGTGTTAAAGGTGGCTAAATTTATTAGGCCGGGCTTAAACCTTTAAAGTAGAGAATATAACTTCTTTACCTTTTATCCCACGTTAATAACCTTTCTTTATCTTACGTTCTAACATAACTATTTTAATAAAAGTTCATACACATCGTCTAAAGTACAATTGAAACAGGCATGTAAAATTTCAACCTGATACAAAAAGAAGTGTTTTGTGTAGAGAAGGGATATATTATTATTTCATTTTAAATTGAGTAAACCGGGCAGGTAGGGAACAAGACTGGGAACCATCCTCTTTAACTCATACTATTTTCTCAATATTCAATACATATTTATTGCAAGACGCCAGATTCAATGATAAATCCATTAATTTTGTAACTCCGCCATATATAAGTAGTTAACATCGTATACTTAGCAGTGTGATTTAATAATTTATATTTAAAGAAAAGCGTAAGGAACTCCGTTCCTAATGAGTGTCCCGCAACACCACACGTATTTTTACTTTTCCTCATCTTCTCCGAAGGTATATAGGAAAAGTATTGTTTTTGCCCAAAAATGTTTTTTGGGGGTTTCAAACGGAATTATTCGTTTTGGTTGTTAATCGAAAATGGTCCTGATCGAGTTGAAATTTGGCACGAATGTACCTCGTTGTATGACAAACAAGCCCACCAAATTTCATTTTGATATTGGCTGCCATTTTAAAGTTACCAATTTTTGAAACTTTGATGGTTAATAATACTGAAATTCCATTAATTAACGTAAGAGTTATAAGGGAATATAATAATTTATTAGTGAGATAATTTTGATGACGTCAAAGTTTGTTCACATCTGTCAAAATACCGCCGAAATTCAAATAATTAAATAAAATATATTAAAAATAATGTTTTTTTTTTTTAAATATGATAATAAAAAAATTACTCAGTTCAAAAGGTCACCCATATATGAACTGACCACGCCCAGTGCTGCTTCCTCCTCCTGCTTCGCAGCAGGAGAGGCCACTTTAGTGGCCTCTAAAGTGAGGAAAAGTTCCGAGGTACCCTGTACCCGATTTTTTTTTTCTTTCTTCTAAAGTGAAAAGAAGGAGTAAACTTACTTAAATGGTATAAGCTCAAGAACTATTTACACAGCAATCATACCTGAAACAAAATCAATTAAGATAATTAGTAATCATGTTATGAATATTTAATAATAAAGATGGGACAGTTCAATTGGTTTAAGGGATTCCTTTTAAAGTGGTATCGGTACTTGGGACCACAATTTTAACATCCTTAAATTTTGGGTTCCATGAATGAGGGTTAGATTTCTAGACAGATATGAATTGCTTATCGTAATTCACAATCCATGAATGATAGTATTGATAGATGTTTAGAGGCCGAATTTTTCGTACTGCAATATCCGATTACTGATATCGAAGAGGACGAAAAGAAAAAATTCTTCATTGAAATTTAAAAAAAAAAAAAAAAAAAAACAGAAAGGTAGTTTTAACTTATCTATGATATTTAATAAGATTAATTTCATTTATCTCACAAGACGTGTAAAACGTTGCATTAGGGTTTTATAATTTATTTCCATCATTTCCTTATGTACGTGTTATCTTGTTCTTTCCTATTTGCTGTATTAAATAGAAAGATTAAAAGAAAAAAAGAAAAATGCAATGTTTCTTAAAGGTAACTAATAAATATTAAAGAAAAAAAGAAAGAATTGATTCAAGCAAGAAGAATTTTATACAATATAATACTATTTTAATTGGCGTTAATTATTACTTATCTCGAAGAAATTAGGCTATTATTAGAGAAAACTAATTTTACTTGAAATTAGTTAGAATAGCGGTAAAATAAGAGAAGATAGTTTAGGAAATGACAGTCTTTAATTTATTGATACTTGCAATTCCAGTTGAATAAATTAAATAGAGGAATTATATCATAAGAAGGAATTCTTGGCAGTTTTCCCTCGGTTAAGATATGAGAAAGTGTGGAATATGAATGATTGTGGCTCTTAAACCTGTTGCAGAACTAAAAACTTGATATTTCTTTGACCTTTTAATTTTCATTCATTTAATCAATTATTTACTGTTTCAATGTCATTAAGATAACCTTTGACAGTTATAACTGCTTAGCAAATTCTTAAAAAGAAATAAATAAAAAAGTTAAATAATAATTACAATTGTAACTTTTAATGTAATGGAAAGTTACGAGTATTATTTTACTTATCTTGGTTTAATGAAAGTTATAAAATTTAATTAGTAGAAGATTTTCACCAAATTATTAGAGAATATTAAAACCAATGGATTTAATAAATTAACTGATAAAAAAGACCAGTTATGCACCATGACTTAATGAGAGAATTTTCAAATAAATCTGCGTATTTTTGGCTAATGATAATATAGGACAATTTTGGTTTACAAGTTGCATGAGTGAAAAAAATGGTACACTACACAGGGGTACGGGGTACAAAAGTCAAAATAGTATTTACCCTTCAAGATGCATTTCGTTGGAAAGCTCTTTAAGAGTACAGTAATTGTTGATATGTACACTTTTATCATATTTTCATATAAGAGAGGGTTAAAATGGAAAGACGCGTTTTCGACCCTAAATTTTAAAAATTTGACCCCTAAAAAAACTCCAAAAATTCTGGCCAACGTTCCTTTCTTTTGATATTATTGACATTTTAAAATTTGATGAAATTTTTAAGTGCATCCATCTTAAGGAGAGATATCGTCTGGAGTGACACATGTATACATAAAAAAAAGTGTTAAATTTTAGGAATCGATTCAGAATGGACTAAAACGGATTTCCGTGGAAAAAACTTTCAAAAATTCGTATTACAAAAATTTTGAAGCCATTGCAATAGCCTAATTTTCTTCAAAAATTCGCTAAAAGGAAAATTAAATTGGCTAAGTGTGTGCTTTTAGTACACAAAAAGTGTCCTTAGGCAATTATAACAAATAGGACGAGTTCGTTAACCAGCATTATTTGCCAAACCGTAACAAGATGGTGGTTAATAGCCACCAGTTCTTTTTTTGTTAAAAATATTTCAGCCAAAAGTTTGTTTCAGCTATAACATTTGAACTATATGTATTTTAATGACGTGAAACAAAAGTCTATATATTTATTTTTAATGTCCAAACGCAATATAGCTACTCCAAAGTGTCTACTTCAATCCGTTCCCAGGATACATATTTATTTTTTTGGGGGGAGGGGGGACATTTCTCACAAAATATGTGACGTATGAAAAATGCCTTAAACAGTTTGGTTTTTTGGCAAAGAATAACTAGAATTATTGATTTCAGATTTTTTCGAATGGCACACGAAAAATTCAATTTTCATAAGGAGATATGGCTCAAAGATGAATTGGAACGAAAACTAAACTCATTACATATTTGAACTCAGGATGTCCTCTTCTTTCATTTAACACTCCACATGATGCATTTACATTTTAAAAAATTCAACCCCTTAAATTTCCAACCCTAGTTTTAGAGAGATGAATTTTTGGGGCTTGCCTATAATTTGTCTGTGATTTAATTATTACATATAACATAACTGCAACATTTCAAATTTTTAAATACTAGCGGAAATCAGGCGCGTTACAGATGGGCAGAAAAGCACAGGGATGTTTAAGGGTCCCCGTTTTTGGCTACTGACCCTAAATATCGGTTCAATACTTTAGGATAAACTTTACAAACGAACACTCCTAAATACATATTATTTATTGTAATTATTACCCCATTATTAGGCATCTTTGTGTTTTCAAAATAGCAACCTATATGATTGCATAAGAATGTAATAGTACATTACGCGTCTAGTGCGGAAAGTAGCATTTTGCATGCGAATGTAGGGTAGTAAAACCACACGAGCAAAGCAAAATGCAGTTTTCGCCCGAGTTGCGTATACCTTACTTTATCTACGATTGTTAGATTTTAATAATAAATGCAGAATTTTTTTTTTAATAAACTTCCTGTATATAAGTTTGTATTTCTCTTTTGATAAAGATGACATTAATTCATTAGTTTTGTATTTTGTGCCGAATTAATTATTTCGAGAGGAGTATTATTCTCCTCATTTTCATCATAATCACTTAAACCACTCATTGTTTTTCACTAAAAACTCGATATAAACAGTTACTTTAATTAAACAAACGGCACATTAGTTTTGTTAAATGTAAACTAACACGCTAATCGTGCGTTAAGGTGAAGAATTATGAACGCGCATGCGCAAAGAATAAAACTACGAAAAAAATCACTTGTTTACGCATCTAAACAGAGATTAAAAGTTTTTATTTCGTATCAGTCGTAGATAAACGAATTACCAGACTGCAAATTACTTTTGCAGGAACTGTTTTCACGAGAAATCTATTTATTAATTTTTCATAGTTCTTTATTTTCCTAATCGTACGATCCATATGTAAATATAATATGCATGACAAATTTCGCACATCTGCAATCAAGTCAAACCACTTTGGGGGGACAGAATTAAAAACATAAAAATACCCAATAAAGGGTGACTTGTATATTCAATAGGACAAGCTAAAGATTCTCTACAAACTACCTGTTTAATGGGACGAAGAGCAAAAAGGTTATTTTACTTTATGTCAGAATGCAAAAAGTTTGTCTGATTAAGATGCGGATCAGATAATGCTGGGCTGTTTACAACAGTTACTAATAAAGAATAACCTACGTTTTTCTCATATGATCTGGCCACAAACAGCCTAATCATCGAGGTAACTTATCTCAGCATTATATTATCTTATCTTAAGGGCATTGGTTATCGTCTTGTCATTAAAGGAACATCCAGGAATTCCGAAGATCCGATGATTAAATTCCATAAACCTCTTCCACTATCTATTTTTAACTTTACATCTATCACTTAAATATATAGGTACTCCGAATCATGCATTATAATATCCGTTAAATCATGAGTCGACAGGAATAAAATTTATTTCCTCAAATAAAACTTTTAAAATGAGAAAACAAATTTATCTTTCTAGACATTAAACTGATTCTTATTTGAAGTTAAATCTTGTCTTTTAATTTGAAAATCCAAGGAGATATAATAGAAAAATAGTCTTATAAATCGCTTTTATTTTTTTTAATGCAAAATGGAAAGAATAGAATTTTGTTCA
Source organism: Gerris lacustris (assembly GCA_951217055.1). Lineage (NCBI taxonomy): Eukaryota > Metazoa > Arthropoda > Insecta > Hemiptera > Gerridae > Gerris > Gerris lacustris. The sequence continues at coordinate 57,444,912 of OX578282.1, read as the reverse complement.
CATTATAATGAACAACTTTTAACACTAATTAAATTTAAATGTTTAAAATTATTTTAATTTGACACATCGTAATTTCAATAGAAGAATTCTGTTAGAAGTTTATTTTTTGATCAATATTGTCGTATTAGTCCAGGAGATAGAGTATAAAAAAGTGTTTGACTAACATCAAGATAGATAGAGCTAAGCATTTTGTGTATTTAGTTAGTTAAACTTTTGGTGCCCTTAAAGAATATGTGGTCGGCTAAGTTCGTCTGCGGGACATAGCTTGGCAACAGGCATTGGAAAAAAAAAAAAAATGGACATTGTTTTTCACTATCCTGAGTACCCAATTATTAGTTATTAGTTACAATTATTAGTTTTGTAGACTAAAATCAAGTTGATCTTAATTTGACCACATTAATTTGGAGTAATATTTGAATGTCTAACCAATCAAGTGACCAACTAACCTCAACTTGATCTTTGGTCTGAAAACTACTTTTGTACTGAGGGTCATGAAAATCTCATGGTCCACCGAAATGGGCGGGACATGACGACTCTCCACCATTTTTCTTTTTTTTTTTTTTTTTCAAATGCCTATATTGCCAAGCTATGTCCCTCAGACGAACTTGGCCGACCACATATTCTTAAAAGGCACCAATAGATTAACTTATACACAAAATTCTAGCTTGATGTTAGTCAGACACTTTTTTCACGCTATCTCCTAGACTATATTTTATTTTTGAATTGATCGCTTTAAACAACAACCTTATTGTCAAAAGATAATATTTGTAAACAATTATTAATGGTCACATAAGGCGCAATATGTAAAACCATTTATTTAGATTAATTAAACCTATCTTAATCTAACCTCTTATTATAAATAACATAAAATAAAAATAAAAGCCAATTACACAATATTCTTATTGCCCACGATAACCTCATTAAGAGTAAATCCAACGTCACATATATTTAAAAAAAAAAAAAAAAAAAAAAACAATGCGGAAAAATATATTTTAATTGCTTTTTTCAATTATAATTACTAAAGATTTAATTTTAATTTGATCAAATCAAAAGTAATTATCATTGTAACCTAATTAATTTTACAAAACAAATTTGGTGAAATGTAACATTGCTGAGGAATTATATATTTTTTTTAGAGGTGAATTCACGTGTATGGACAATTCAAGATACAAAACCATAAAAAATATCAGCTGTTTTAATTTTTAATTCGATTTTTAAATGTTTTCGGGTGTGTTGAAAAGTATTGAAAAATTATCAATCCAAAATGAAAGCGTTTTCGTTTATCCGAATCGAGTTTTAAAATTATTTTCATCCTTCATGAAAACAACTACTATTTAGTAATGTTCTTAAATTCCGATTAGTATAGGAATTAAGTTAAGAACATTTATGAATGAGAGGAATAAAGACCGAATAATGAAGTAATGAACGAGAGGAATAAAGAACGAAATATCTTCATCAAAGTAATTTTATTTTTAAGACAAGCCGACTTAGCTTTCCAACCACTTAGGGACTTCGTTTTCAGAACAGGGGATAAGCGCAGAAATGTGTCTTTATATGGTTGGTGGCAGAGGATTATCTATCATTAAAGTATTTCCAAAATGGACTGTAAACTATATTATTTATTTACTGATCCGAAAATTTCTAATATTAAATATTAATATATTAGGTAATTCCTCCTGCGAGGGGATATTGCCTATGAGGAAGTTTTTAAAGAAAACTATTTAAAACTAAGTATATTTGAAGATAAACTCATTTTAAAATAAATATGAACTTGAGAGCACAATATAAGAACACGAGAGGGAAATAACAAGTTCTTGAGGGAGATTTTTAATTAATCTATTTAATATTCACACTGCAATCCATAGAAAATGTTTTCTGCGAAGTTTCTAAACAATAAATTAATAAAACAATTATTAGTTTAAGTGGAAATTGCAATTGCATAATAAAGAATTATTGAAGTTACACAGACAATATAATTATATACGACATATATATGAACCGCCAACCAAATACTACACAACCAAAATGTAATATTCGATTATTAATATTTAAATATAAAAACTGAAAATTTAATTTAATAATTTAAACACATGTTACATACAGTACATGTTTGTATATGGAATCTATGTGAATAAGCATACACATAACATACTAACACATTCGCACATATGCAATGCTAAGCATATCAATACAAAGTTAACTCACGCTATTTGTGAGCTATGTGTATGCTAAAGCAGAACCAATAAAAGTTAAGAGGGTGTCGTAGCGTGTGGTCCGGGCAAGAGTTTAAATATCGTCATTTATATTCCGTCTATGTACAATGTGTCTTGAATGTAAACCACTTACTGTAAGAAACATAGGGAGGCATGCACAAGTAAGCTTAGGTCAAGAAAACAAAATTACTTAAGACTGAATCCGTGGAGAGATTTTTGAAATTCTAATTATTTTAAAGTCCATACAAGTTGTTTAAGTCCTCTATCCAAGAAAAAATTCTCGAACACATTCTTAGAACCCATAGAATAATAATTCGAGCGATGACTTCCGTGGAAGCGATGACTTCCACGGATAGAGTAATCACAACAATTAAGATTTTTTGGCGAAGGATTCGTATTTATAATGTGAAGTTCAACGACTTATCCACCCTAATAATTTGACATTACATATAATTATTAGCGAGAAGATTCCAACAGTTCTAAGGAAACCAAATTGTAAAACTTATTGAGTCTTATATAAATCATCATTCCTAGAAGAGGCCTAGTAATAAGTACATCTTCTCATCAATATGATCTATTCATCGAATTCAAATATTGTTTATGCTCGACATACATGAAAATGGTTACAGGTTACGAAAAAACTTCGATTACAAGTAGCATTATAAAAATAGTATTATAGTAGTATGCACGTATGCTCTTTCCTTCTCACCGCTATCATTTTGTCAAAGAATATAATTTTCGACTGATTTTCAATTTTCATAAACCCCTTAAAACAATTAGATATTTCTAGCTTTATCTTTTGTAAAACTAAAACTCATCTCTTCAAATTTTAGTTTTTCTACGTATATTGATTCTACTCAAAATTACAATTTACTCAAACTGTAATTAAATTTTATAAAATCTCAGTAGAAAACTATCCTGATCTGAGTCCTTCTGTGTTTCTTGTAAGCAGAATAACATAAGAATTATAAATTAAAAATTTTGTAGAGGAAGTTCAGCTGATTAGACTTCCAGCTAAAATCGTTTAGCACTTAGTCACAAGATGAAATATCTTCACAATGTTTGCCCTCTTTTGCGTAAAAGACCATCATAAGGATGGTAAACAGGACCAAGAATAGTCATGGTCTATGAAAATCTCATCCCTACATCCCAGTTAAAATTAAAGTTATGTTTTCATCAATCTGAAAAGTCCCCATTCAACACTAAACCTAATAGAGCAACTGTATCACGTTATTATAAAAGAGTTCCCGGAGAACATATATCATAAATAAATAATACATTTTGTAGATAAAATAATAAAATTTCAATTGCCTTGAATCAATTTTGAGTAAACTTATTAATGCAACATGGGGTTTCCACAAATTAACATGATGAGTATTGGGAAAACCACTCACACATTGGAAAATACAAAGAGGAAAGACACACTTGATTTAAATGAGTTGTAATTTGTCATACAATGTCACGGTATAATAACTTTGAACAGAGATAATAAAATGTAACACTGAATAAATTGAATTACTAATTGAGTTCCAGAGTATAATTTAGTATCAAGATGTGCTAATCAGCGATTCTTAAAACAACTTTAAAAGATATAAATCATAGACCTCGTGCTGGTGAAATTCAAAGTTGTATTAAAATGATCTTGTGCAATTGTAACCTTTTAATTTATATTTAATAAGAATACATGTATAAATTTATTAGTGTTTGTATATATTATATATAGATTCTAGAAAGGTTTATATTATTGGTGTATTTTAAAATATTAAATTGTTGGGTTCTTGGTAAATCCGTCTGTCAACTTTTATAAAAATGTAGCAATATCTTCCAACTTAAATCCAAACTACAAATATATATCGCTTTGGTTTACAAGCACAATAACGCGTTTAAAACATCTATTACAATGAGGAGATGAAATGGGATTTAGAAAGGTATTAAAACGGTAGACTCAAATAGGTATAATTTTAAAGGCTCCCATCACTAAGTTAATAGTAAAATTGGTAGTTATTTTCTACTGAGATTTTATGGAGTTTAGAGTAAATAAAACTCAGAGAGCAATTGATCAATTTAGTCATAAAAATCCTACATTATCACAACGGCTAAGGTTGAGTTCAGACAGGTTTTAACCACTTAAGTTGGTTTTTACCAATCAGCTGATGAATCACAGTGGAATGTAGTATGTAGTATGTGTACCATTAAAAGCTACCATGTATTTTAAGTTGTTTAATAACTAACTTCTACTCTTAATTTTTTATTTCCAATTTATCAAATGTCATCACTTTGTGTAATACGTAGAAATACACAAATCGAAAAACAGTGTTTTCTTGAATAAAATATGAATGACCGTTGACAGCTACGAAATAGATTGTCATTCATAAATAACTACCTAATAAATTCCTTGTCTTGAATTTTTTATGAATATCTAAAAGTTTTACCTAACAGTTGTAAATACCTCAGGCTTTTAATTTTTTAAATTATCAGCACTTTTTATTTGTTTCGTTTATTTTTTTAGCATCATTAAAAAACTAAGTATTTTTCAAGCCGCTACATAAAAAATATTAAATTTTAAGTTGTAAAATTTTATCTATTAAGTTTAGGTCGAGTTAAGTAACTAGTTTTACAAGTTGAAAGTTTCGAGTAAACAAACTATTAAAAATTATAATTTTATTTTTAAAGAATAGAAACAGAAAAAACAATTTCTCCAAAGCAGTTTAGAGAATTAAATCAAGCGAGAGATCTTTGATTCAATTCCCAACAGAGAGAAGTGTTTTTATGTCATTATTACCGTTTTCATGTTTGCAGATGTATTTTCTTTAAATTGGGTCCTAGACATTAAAAAGGGCTTTAATAGGTGATAAAAACAAAATAATCAACAAATCGTACCAGAAAAGTACATAAAATTGATTATCCAATAATACGAAGGAAAACACGAATTAATATCCTATCTATGTAAGACAACTATAAAATTTAATTTACGGTAGAAAACAATAGTTTATAAGTTATTTTATTATTAGCCAATTGCTCCTTAATTCAAGGGAGCTAATTTTGTTAATACGAAGAGAATCCTAACACAAATAAAATCACAATCAACCTTTCTTTCCTAGAAAGATAATAAGAGTGATTCAGAGAACAGGCGGAGGTGCAATTCCCTACAGGAAAGCACCACTTTAATCTAGAGGCCCCATCCAGAATTCCTGTACAGTTCTCAAGAAGACGGCTCTATAACAAATTTCAAACAATCAACCACATCCCTCTTGAACCAACAGAAAGAACAAAGTGAATTCAACCTGTTAGCGGTGTTTGAGAAAACACTTATGTGATGAACCTGCTTGAGGCAACAGCTGATTGAAAAGTCTCGGGAAACTGCTCTGCTAAAAGAACAGTTGGTGAAAACTGTTCAGTTAAATCCGATGGCATTGGACAAGAAAGAGCGAAATAAATAGCGGTTAATACTTGGCTTCAACAAACTAGACTTCAAAGAAGAAAACCATATTAAGAGATAGATAACTAAACAAATATTATAAATAAAGCCAGAAATTGGCAGCAAAAACCAATAGAACAAAGCAGGTAAAAATAAAATAAAATGAAGCGGAAACAAAACGAGTAAAAACAAATTTTCCCATTTTTTAAAAAAAACAAGCAAAAGGTGATGTTAAGGAAAATGTTTATTTAAAAGAATAATTCAAATACTTATAAAATTTCATAAAGTAGCATGGGAACATACAAAAATGTACTTAAAAAAAATGCAATAAAAGTATTTTTTTTTTTATAAAAGAGAACACGAGTTCTGAAGCAAATCTATAGAGCCTATTCTATTCCAGCATTCTGTGTCTGTTGTCATTTTATCAAAAGTTTTATAAAGAGGGCTTCAGAGAGTCGTGACAGTTTCGGCCCAATACCACAATACAATCAAATGAAACCTTTCAAAAAAAAAAAAAAAAAAAAAAAAAAAAAACTTTATAGGAAAGAATAAGGAAGCGTGAACAAAAAGTAAGTGAAGGAGAGAAAATACAGTTGTACAAATTCGAAGGAGAATCTAATTCTTTCAACAATTACATTATGTAGGGTCTCTTAAAGTAGGCTTCAAACACGAAACTACTATACCACAAGAAGAAAAAACTTTAAAAAAAAAACAATGCTTTAGCTATTGAGAACGAAATGAAGCCAATCAAATGTTACAAACAGTAATCTGAGTTGTTTCAACGAATCTAAGTCTCAAACTTCAAATTATAATATTATATTACTTAAGGAAAACAAAGTGCGCAATAAGACATTTAATTGAATACATTTGATACTTAAATACGGGATGAATAAATGATTATAAATCAATGAAATCAATCAATGTGAATAAATAAATTATTAAAATACTGCAATTTTTATAAGTATGTAAAAGTACAAGTTAAAAGAAAAAATAATGTAAGGAAGAATTACAGCACAAGAAATAAAAAGAAACAGGCAGCAGGCTCCAGGGGCACAGAGGGGAGTAAAAAAATAATACACCAAAGCCTGTTGAGGAAATTTTACCTGCTAGAGATCTTTCGGGTTGGATAAAAATTGGATAAATATTGAAACACACTAATTAAGACATAGAGATGTGCTACATAAGGTGTTATAACCAGAAGGAAGAAATGCCTGGTCTCGAAAAGTTGTTAGTATCAATTTAGACATTGGCCCAAGTTCAATTAAAAATACAAATAAATATTCACCATTGTCATAGATCTTGAGCCTCTTGTGAAAAAAATAGTTATTCACGCACCAAGGGAGTAAAGTAAGTGATTGTACCATGAGCGATAAAATTGGTTCCTGAGGCGAAGCCGAAGGAGTTAATAATCCCAAGGTACAATTGATGTTTACTTCCGAGGTACGTACAAGAATATATAGAAGGGAGAACAAAATAAATGAATAAGATTTTAATTTATAATAAATTATTTTATTAAACAAAAAGTAAATATTTTTATATTTATTTTTTAAAAAAGAAAAAGTTAGATATAATATCAAAGATTCACTAAATAAAGTTTAATCATGTTAAAATTAAATTATAGAAAGCAATTATGTATTTGGATTTCACTACTAAAATTAGATAGAAGAATAAGTTAGTAGCTGAGTCGTATATGTAATAGTAGGGACAACTGATGTATATACATCATATGGATTAGTTTATCTACATTTAGAAATTATTACCTCACTTTTAACTTGTTTATTTGTTTTACTGATGCATCACCATGACAAACGTTGGGGAGGTTACATGGCATGTGTGAAGATGACATTACAGATTTAGACATTAAACAGAAGTTAATGAATGAAATAGTGTTTTTAGCACCAACCCTACTTACTTGTACTTTATCTAGGGCAACAGTGGAGGGAATTATGAGAGTTCATGATTCCCTTATTTTCCATTACTCCCTGTTCAACCTGTCAGGGTACAATGAGTGACTTTCCTCCCTATAAACTAGGGAGAAGAGTTCACTTTTTCTTCCTTTTGGAGATAAAAGGAGATTTCATGTCATTCCCTACCAAGACTTTTTGCATGCTACGTAATAAAAAAAAAACCAATAAATATTTTTCTTTTTTAAATAAAGTTTGTTAAAGTAAGTACGGTAAGTTACTTTGGAATTAACAAACATAACAACAATTATGTATTAGGTCTTTCACAAAACAAAATTTAAAAAAAAAAAAAACTTTAAGACCAGAGTGATAAGAGTTTGGGTATTTCATGAAAAGAGGGAATTTATAAATATAAGATAGATTATTTTATATTAATCTGATTGAATAAAAAAGTTTGTTAATTTAATTTAAAATTCTCAATGAATTGAAATAAAACCAACTGTCAATCTTTATTAAATTGTAAATTGAACAAAACTGATTAAATATAAACAGAAAGAATCAAAGCATTCAAAATAGATATCTTGGAAGGAAAAATTGCAAACAACCCTTTTTTAAAACCTAAATTTACATTGAAGATAATAAACCTTACACAGACTATGTTATAAAAAAAAAAAAAAAAATACGTGTGGTTCCTACCAGGACACTCGGTAGGAACGAAGTTCCTTACGCTTTTCTTTAAATATAAATTATAAAATCACACTGCTAAGTTTAGTATACGATGCTAACTACTTACACATGAAGGAGTTATAAATGGGACGAAATTAAAAGATTTTTTTTTTTTTTTTTTTTTTTTTTATCATTAAAGCGAGCTTCCTGCAATAATATGTATTGAATATTGAAAAAATAGATAATCATGATGAGTTAATAGTTAGAGGATGATTGTAGTATAGAGCCTGAGGGAACATGACTGTTCCCTATTCCTCGCTCCCAGGCCAAACTCCATTTAAACTATTATAATTTATAAAGTATATCACTTCACTACACAGGTTGAAATTTTACTTGCCTGTTTCAATTGTGCTTAAGTCGATGTGCATGAAGTTTTATTACGTTAGAACGTAAGATATCGGTAAAAATGCTGTTTTCTCTATTTTAAAAGTTTAGGTCTGCTTTAATAAATTTAGCGATCTTTCAATGCGGTGTCGGTGTTGGTTTTACTAAAAAAAAGAAAAAAAAGAAAAGGTGTTTGTCTCATTGAATAGATGGCGTTAGAATTTTTATTTTTTTATTTTTGTCTTAACAACAGTCCTATTTTACATTAATTTGAAGCTTACGTTTAAACGAGCGTTGCGCGCGAACGCTTGGGCGGATAACGTTGTCCAACGAACTCGTTTTGGGCATTGGTAAAACGAACATGTGTACAAAACTAAATCGGTCATTTTTTACTCAAGCAATCGTCAATGGTCGATTTCGAGACGGTCGGTTTTGTGGGGTCTTTTTTTTTTCGGATTCACTCCCGGGCTCCAGACGTTGTAACGTGCCATAAGGAACTTCGTTCCAAAAATATGAAGTACCTATATTATATTTCAAAAAGCAGGTAACAAGAATTGAATTGTAAAAACTCATTGGGAATTTAAGCCACAAAGATGCACACTGATCCTCAAACAAAGTCTATTGTTTTTGGCTGTGTTGCGCGTTCTGATCAATACAACAATGAGTGATTATAGGAGGGAGGAACAAAACCATTTGAAAATCCATTCGATGTCATCAACAGTGTAAAATATGACTCATCTCGCAGGGATTCGAACAAGACATGCAGTTATTAAAAAAGTGGTTTCAAGTGAAGGCAACACCACTCATCGCATATTAATATATTTATTTATATTATCACAGTCTGTTGCTTGTTATCAGAGAATGAATGCTATTATTTTGTTTACACTTGAGTAACATGTAATGATGAAAGATCCCATTTACCTTCGGATAATTTAAATATTGAAACGTTCATTGCAAACAAAATTGAGTTTGTCGTTTTTTTTTTTTCTTAATCTCGTAATCAAGTCATGCATTTTTTTTCAACACGAAGAGTATCGAGAAACTGTTACATATTTATGTACTTCCTTTGCAAGTTAATATTCAATATGCATCGATACTATTAAGTTTCAGCCAACACTTAGGTTAGGTTGTGGCTTGAATGTCTGGTGTTTATATGATTGGGTCTAGATTAGCAGTTAAACGAAACAAAGAAAACTAAACTGTATTGGAGGAAAGATTAAAAAAAAGTCAACGAGAAGTGTTATTAACGTTTCCTCTAACAATCTAATGTTGCAAGTTTAATTATTATTAATATTCAAAATATTACTCTTGAGGTTGTAAGTCATGTTATTTCTACGTTTTGATGATCAAAACAAAACAAAAGTTTAATAAATTTACCTCTAATATTCTCTAGACTCTAGAATATTAGGTCTACTAGCCCTAAACTTTTAGGGAACGGGCACAGTGCACGCTGGTTCCGAATAAGATTCAGACATAAAAAAAGCGCGAGAAATAAACAGTGTAGCTAAAGCGGGTGGCTATAGTTATAGTGGAAGCAGGCATCTGGTTGCGGGCGCAAGGGTTCGGAGTCAGAGACTTAACCGGAATGATTAGATCACTTCTCTTTCAGATTCTGACTACTGTCAACGCGCACGAACTTTACTGTATCTAAAAACTCTACTGTTTTTATTGTAGCTTGTAGTTATTTATGAAACCATTTACTTCGTTATACACAAATACTTCTTGCCTTTGCTTCTTGTTTGTTTCTCGTCGTTTTGATTTTTTAAAAATATCAATACATAGAACAAAGGAATCACTTATCACAAAAGTTTTTAATTAAAAAAAAATAAAATAAAAATAGAATGTTCCATTTTAAAATATTGGAAGAAACGTTCCCTGTTCCCTATAATTTGTTAATAGCTCGAACAAGTGGTGGTATTTCCCATATACACTATTTAACTTAATACTTTCATAAACAATAATTCCATCAAGTTTTATTTAAAATGAAGGCTCTATGTTGTCATAAACAATCATGCTACATCTTCATTTGACAACTCCGTGTTTACGGCAGTGTGTGTTTCTGTCTGTCTCCTCTGCGGCCATCACCTGCATCCCTATAGCTGACATACCACGAGCCTGTTTTCGGAGTCTGAACCTGATTCGGAACCAGCGTGCACTCTGCACGTACCCTTAACATTTAAATATAACATAGAAAATTATACTAAGAAAGAAATTTCAAAGTAAAAAACGATAATGTGACATACACTTCGAATTGGATCAGCTAAAGAGGTGAAGAATCTTTTAAATGGCACTGCGAGATTAACAATCAAGAAAGCTAAAGAACAAGCGATTTGAAAGCTAAAGTATAAGCGATTTGAAATTAATAACTCGGTAGCTGGAGAAAAACAATATCGAATAAGTCGCTGTCATAATACTGCTAATGAAACATGATTTATTAAAAGGTATAATTGAAAATTGTAATTCAAAATTTAATCATTTACAAGAGAGTCATTTGCAATTGAAGTAATTCTACAATGTCCAATTTATAATGTCGGAATTATCTCAACAGCAAATTATGCAGTGATATTAAAGCACGGTTATTTAATTGAAAGGTTTCCTCTCGGCACTGTTATTATATCGCCGGCAGCGATGATCTAAATGGGTTTAGATTTGAATAAAAATTTGGTACATATCCAAAAAATACACGAAGAAGAAAAAAAGCGGCTGTTCCTTCATTGACTTCAATTCTTCTTTTATTTCTCTTATTATCTTTTTTAGCCACAGTTGTCGCATCATTCAATCTCCTTCGATAAGGAATCAAGCTGTCTAATTTAATTAAAGAAAATCATCGTTTATTTATTTTAAAAAGAATTAAAAAAAAAGGATAATATACATAAATAAGTATGAAAGATTTAGTCGTTCATTTATTCGTATTATTCAATAAATATATAGTCAATTAATTAATCAGTAAAAAGGATAATAATTAAAAAAGGATAATTTACATAAATAAGTATGAAAAATTTAGTCGTTCATTTATTCGTATTATTCAATAAATATATAGTCAATTAATTAATCAGTATGTCATTTGTCAAAATAGTCTGCCAATTAGTGTGGCATAAGGCCCTTAGGCACGTATATTTAAGTTATGCTTTTACAACTCAATGACTAATTTAATTCAATTTCCCCCCCTTTTGCTTCCGACGCTACCGAAGGTAACGGTGATCGTTAAGAAAATATTTGAGGTAACGTGAAGGACGAAAATATTTGATGACTCTGATTTCAAAAATTCCAAGACAGAAATCCGTTTTCCGATATCCGGGAAAATGTTTGGTTTCGTGTCTGTCTGTCACTCATTTTTGCGAACCAACATATCTTAAAAACTAATCGTCTGATTTTAATGAAATTTGTAAAGTAGGTCATAATTAGCCCACTGTTGGTTCCATATAAGTTTCAAACTTCGGCGCTTATTTGTTCCTCTTTCAGATGCACACAAACGTACATTTATTTACACTTGTATCTTCAAAAGTACTTATTTTTTTAAAGTAGCCAGCAGATAGCCCCAAATTAACTTCATCCGTCAGGTCTATTTAAATTTTGCTTAATCGATACTTGAATTCAAGACTAAAATTAAAACATATTATAAAAACAAGAAACGAGACAAATAATTTCCTTGATGTGTAAAAAGGATTTCTGTTCAGCAATTTTTAAAATCAGAGGCAAAAATAATTTGCTCTTCAGAACGATAACAATGCTTCGGTTACCTAAGCAAGCCCGGAAGCAAAATTGGAATAAGTATAATGTTAGTACAAAATTGAATGGTTTATACTATATTTATTAACTTTTTTACACCAGATAAATTGTTTATAATATTTATATTGTTATGTTAGATAATTGTTGTAATATTAATGTGAAAATTTTTTGTCTAATCTAAAATTAAAAAACTATTTCAGGCTTGAAAATGTCCTAAAATAAGGACGAAATATTGCCAAAAAAACGTAGTTGGTTTTTATACCCCTGAAGACCTAAAATAGAAATCTCTTAAATGGAAGCAAAATGTATATATCAAATAATCGGACCAAATAAAATAAATAGATTAGAGAAAAGACACTAACATAAAGCCTCTGCACTAACTGTTAGGTTAGAATACAAGAGAAAAACCACACGGTTAATTTTTAAAAATCGCATTAAAATATTTATTAAATAAAATGCTTAATTTTGATTTTGTTTAATTTACTACTGACTAAGACTATTTCCTACATAATCTCAAATAGGAATGTCCGGATGGAAATAAAAGTCAATATTGTAGAGATCACATTTATTTCAGTTGCAAAGCATTCGCTGTATTATATATATATATATATATATATATATATATATATATATATATATATATATATATATATATATATATATATATATATATATATTTAAAAAAGCAGAAGAAAGGTGCATTGTTATGTAGTACTAAAATCTAAGTAACAGATTCAACCAAAACACTTAAAATAATTACTTTAAGGTATTGTTTTATTTTTTATTACATAAAAACTCGACCATTATAGGGTAAAAATAAAATCCTTTCAAAGAGAGTGTTTCTGTTTTAAATTTAAGGGTGTCCCTTTTTACCATCAAAAAATTTGAAAAGAGAATATAAAATAAATTGAAAGCCTCAAGAGATGCAAGTAAAACCAGATGCCTAAATAAAGAAAACATTTTGTTTTCCGGCGGTGGAAAAGCACTCAGGTAAATTTTACTTTACAGACACAAACATTTTTATGTTCTCAGTGGGAAAAAGAGTGAAAAATGTTTAATAATATAGATTCTAGACAGAAGCTTTACTACCTGCATGTAGTTCAGTATAAATGGACCAGAGTCAAATGGTCAAGAGAGATAGATGCATGAGAACTGAAGCATGAATTGTCTCTGTTTATAGAACAGTGTGAGATAACACCTTATAACAACTTGGAAACAATAAACATTGCTATCCTATTACTCTAGAATAAACAAGAATGCGTCGGACACCTAGTGCTCCTTCTAGGATTTCATTTCATATCCAAAACCTGGACAAATTTAGAGATATATTCATTTTTCCTTTGGACCTGAAAAATAATTAATATTATGTAGCAAACTATTTGTTGATAGTATATATATATATTTTTTTTTTATTAAATGAACTAATAGAAAACTCCCTCCTCTCAATCTAGGTAAGTGGTACAAAATTAAATAATTTGTTGTCGTAAATTGCAAAGCAAATGGATTTTCTTGCTTATCTTGCAGTGCTAAGATGTTTATCAGTGCAAATTAAGAAAAAGTAGATTAATATATAAATCATAATCAATAATATTCAATTGTACAAAAAATAAAATAATGTAATGTCAAAGTCATTCCTGATTAATCTTACATCCGATCCAAAGACACTGGTATCATTCTATAGTAACCTTCGACTTTTATCATTTTCAAATTTATCAAATTATTTGCTGATGTTTTAAAATAGGTTAGCATTAATAAAGTTACTTGTGAGTAAGTCGTTACTAGATTAAATTATCTAATGTTATCACGAGGGGATATAATCAACGTAATCATTTTTTTTTTAGAGCTACAGCGAAACGGATTCAACACGTGTGTACAGTTCTGATGCGTGGGTAATTTTATCGTCATATGTCTTCCAATAAAATTATCTAAATTCATCGATATCAAAAACGCTAATCTCATTGAACATATATAAAATATTTGGTTAGTTTATGCTTGTTATAGTGATATAAAAAGTTAAGGAAATGATAGTTCGTTAAGGTACCTTTTTATAGCATAATACTATCTGAGCGCACGGCAGTTCGCAAGGCCAAGTTCCAGTAAGCATGCAATGTATCTTTGCTTGAGGCACAAAACATCAGTATCATGTGAAGTCATATAGGAGTTATAAATGGGTAAAGGGAAGGCGAGAAAAGGAAAAAGTTTCCGACCAACTCCCAAAAAAGTCATCCTATCAAAGTAGTGATATCTAGATTGAGGCCAAGATTGTTTTATGCCTCATTCAAAAACAGGCCAAGTGTTAAGCAATAAAAATAATACCAGCCCATAAAAACCAAGTTTTTATTATAAATCCTTTATATTTTTGCATTTTGGTTGTGAGGGGAAGTATTGGTAATAATTCATTTCAATTTTAAATAATTATTTAAAAATTAAATAATTAGTAAAATTAATTAATTAATAATTTGTTAGAATGTGTTTGTAATGGTAGAGAGTCGATATGCCAAGTTTCTGCTCCCTTGGATGACGATGGATGCTCGATGGAAGAGGGTTAACTCGACCTCCAAAAATTTTGTATATACCCACAAATTAATTTATTAAATTTTATTTTTATTACTTTTTTAAATTTCATTATTCCATTCATTTACAACAAGAAATTAATTAAATTTAAAAATTAATTAATTAATTAATTTGTAAAATATTTTTGTGTTGCTAGAGAGTCTATGTACCAAGTTTCATCTCGATTGGATGACTGGAAAAGGGTTAACTCGCCCTCCAAAGATTTTATATACCTACAAATTAATTAATTAATTACATTTTTATTTTAATCGTATTACTTATTTTTTTAAAATTTAATTAATCAATTCATTTTTAAAAAGATAATTATTTTAATTAAAGAAATAACTAATTAATTAATAAATTTGTTAAAATGTTTTTGTATTGGAAGAGAGTCTATGTGCCAAGTTGCAGCTCGATTGGACGACTGGAAGAGGGTTAACTAGCCCTCCAAAGATTTTAT
Source organism: Gerris lacustris (assembly GCA_951217055.1). Classification (NCBI taxonomy): domain Eukaryota; kingdom Metazoa; phylum Arthropoda; class Insecta; order Hemiptera; family Gerridae; genus Gerris; species Gerris lacustris. The sequence continues at coordinate 57,429,585 of OX578282.1, read as the reverse complement.
GTATGTACCTACCAATTAATTAATTAATTAAATAAATTTTTATTTTATTTTTAAAACTTAATTTTTTAATATTTAATTAATCTATTCATTTTTAAAAAGATAATTAATTAAATTGAAAAAATAATTTATTAATTAAATTTAATTAATTAATTAATTTGTTAAAATGTTTTTGTATTGGTAGAGAGTCTATGTGCCAAGTTTCAGCTCGATTGGACGACTGGAAGAGGGTTAACTAATCAAAGATTTTATATACCTACCAATTAATTAACTAATTAATTAAATTTGTATTACTTAATTTTCTTTAATATTAAATTAATCTATTCATTTTTAAAAAGATAATTAATTAAATTGAGAAATTAATTAATTAATTAAATTTAATTAACTAATTAATTTGTTAAAATGTTATTGTATTGGTAGAGAGTCTATGTACCAAATTTCAGCTCGATTGGATAATTGGAAGTGGGTTAACTAGCCTTCCAAAGATTTTGACGTCAGGCACCCAGGCACAAAAGTGAAGTTAATATAAAGGATTTAATAAATGAGCACTCTTGCTCACGAACGTAGGAGTGAAGTGAGGTTATGGACTAAAGTAAGAGCGGACTTGGCCGTAATGTAGATATCACTACTTTGATAGGCTAGCTTTTTTGCGAGGGCATCTGAGACAAGTCAATTTACACTGTTAGGCTTTTGTTGGGGATTCAATTTTAACATAATAAATTTAATAATTAATATGAATACTGAATGAAAAACCAAAGTTTAGAATAGGAACGAAGTAAAATAAACAATGCGTTTTTACTTAGTTTGTAACTCACTTCTTAGGTACTGATGATGGCCTTTATAAAAGCTGCTTTATCAAATGAACAAATATCAATTAACGGGGAGACCCAATTTATTTTATTCCTTTAAAGCTGTAGCTCTACCCACAGAGCAGGTAAGTATTTGATAATGTGTTTTATCGGCTACTTTTTTAGTACAATATATCCTCCAAGTTTTGGGGGTACAGTGGGGACAGTCGCATTTCCTTGAAGTACACTACGACAGCAGCATACTAAATAAGATTGTAATCTATACACATGTAAAGTTTCATACAGCTAACCTTAACTAGGGTGTGACAGACAAACAGAATGGGTAGATTATAAGGGTCGTCGGAAAATAAGAACCCTGATAATGTAAAAGATAAACTGAAACTTTGGTTTTACTATAATTGGTATAATTAAAATATTAAATAGTGAAATATACCCTGAAATTATTTTACCCGTAAATTATTTTTTTTAAAGTTTTATTGAGGGAATAATTAATGTATATTTATGCCGAAGGGCTCTTGAAAGATGATGAAGGAGAAAAAAGCAATCTAAACATTTGCACTTTACTTGAGAAGCCTGGGCATCGAGAAAACAGACCAGGAAGCTTAAAACAACAAGCCAAAATGCTTCAGACAACAGTGCCCACTACAGATACAATGGAAAATACAATCAAAATATACCCTAGGGGATAAAATGAACCAGCAGTTTACCAGCAAAATATATTACAAAGTTTAATAATAAATATGATTGAGTTTTGATTTGTTTCAAAACAAACTGAAGCGATTGAAATCAACATTGCAAAGAGGACAAGAACAGCATCAACATGGCAAAAGAGCCAAAATGATTATCTAAATAGAGTTGTTTAAACAATTTTCAACATCGATTTTGAAAATATCCAACACTCTTCATTAAAAGCTAATGTAATTTTAAAAATAAACATCCTTAAGATATTTAAATTTCATTACATGTAAATTAATTAATTTTATTTACTCCTCATCAACTAGCTCCATTACAAGAACAGACACTCATTCCACTTCACACGCCTACAGATGAAACGTAGTGGTATACTTTAAACGTATTGTTTACTTTTTGTTGGTTGTTATGTACATATTATATTGAGATTTGAATTTAGTAATTCGAATAAAATATAACTCCCCAATTATAATATATGTAGAAATTAATTATCTAGTAAAAGCATAATTAATTAATTTTTTATTTAAACGTTTTTCTGAAATATTAAATAAAAAGCTCTAGAACCTCTTGAGGAAAAAGGTAAACTATCCATTTATTCTAAACATTATTTAAACTACTAATCTCCAATAATTGAAATCCAATAAATTATTAGAATTAGGAAATGGTCTGCACCGAATATAATTTGAAATCAGGATAGAAATGGTTTAAACATTGGCTTTAGTGTATTTTTGTCAGTAAATTTATTAATTTTAATGAGTTTATTTCAAAGTGTTATTTCCACAAGAACTCATTTTATATTTAATTCGACAATTAGAATAGTCCCTGCAGGTCAGCCTTGAACGTAAAAAGAAATATGGGTCTGTTAGGCCAAGAGGACTGAGACAACTCAATATCTCGGAAACTATGGCATAATAACTAACTATGTTCTCTGGGATCTGGGACCGAGATTATATGAGAAAGTTAGTCTTAGTTGTTTCGGACCGATTTTTTATATCGAACTAAACTATTAAAAATAAGAAGAAAAGAGTAAATTTATAATTTTGAGAGTCCACCATTTTGGAACGGGAGTAGATAAAAAACTCGGGTTTGCGGCGAATGTTTTCTTTTTTTAAGACCTTTCCAAAAATGTATCACTTTATGGGTGTTCCAATTTAAAATTTTAAAGTTGAATCCAATATGGCGGAAAAAATTATTACCCACCAAAAAAGTAGTTTTTCATAAATGATAAAGATGCCCGCAAACCGGAACTTAATATCTTAATAATTATAACCGTAGATATTAAGCCGTTTCCGAACTTTTGGATCACCCTATATATATTTATATCTTCCTGTATTTTATAAATGATAATGGTCATGGCTACACTTACTAAATTCTTATTTATAAAGAAAATTTAGTCAGCACTGGTATATTGCATGTCACTAAACTTTCTACAGGTAAGTTACTTAATTCCCCCTAAAGCGAGAACTACTTTTAAGTAGACATTTTAAACTACGTCAAAAAAAGCACGTAGCAAACATTCTGTACATGCCAACACAAAACGTGATATAAAACACGTTTTACTCGCCATAGAGTTAAGAGCCCTGAACGAAGCGCATACACTCGTTATCAGTACACAAAGGACAGCAGAAAACAAGTGAAAAGGACCTACAATATTACTATATGGACACAGGGGAAGATAACATGGAGTGTTATCGATTTCAATCTATTATCAGTATAAACAAGAGAAGGCTGCCACGGAAAACTAGATGAGAGAGTATACTGATAGAAGATAATACACTATGTCAGCTGCCACTGTCAGCTGCACACGCCCTCGGCTAGCCGTGTAAACCAACCATCTCATTATACCTATATTAGCTTATCTAGATAACAGCAGTTTCAAATATCGTAGCTTAAACAGATGATCTGACTTTCATATTCTATTTCCATGGTACTTTTATATTATATTTATATCAAATATACAACAAGGAATTGGTTACTATACTTTAATTTGGCAGCGGCAGTCACCAAGGAAAAGAAATACTACATAAGTATTCGTATATGTTTCTCCAAATTCTTGTTTGTCTCTACAAAATAGAGTTTGGTTTATCGAGGTATTATCTTCATTTCTTAATTCAAAGCCAAGTCAAATGACAATTCCAATTCTTTCAATTCAAATATTTTCCGATACAGTCTAACTTGCACTAAACGTTCTGGCATACGAGTAAATAATCAATGGTTCAGGGTTTTCCATTTATTAATTGTTTCGAGTTTTCATTTGATTATTATTGAAAATTTCATCACATATTACCATTAAAATAACTCCTCTCAACCGGGGAATCGAACCCGGCCTTTCACAGTCCGCGTTTATAGCTATTTTCTGAGAAAGTAGATTTTTTCCTAGAAAACGACTACATGGTTATATTCCTATTTAAATGGAATAAATTTAAGAATTTTTTTTTAGCAAAATATTGCAAAAAGTGGCCCCCAAATTTAGAGCTGAAATTAATTTTTGGGGTATGATTTTTTCCGAACATGTATGCCAAATTTCATCGAAATCACACAGTAGTTTAGGCTCCACGCGTCTGCGTAGACGACAGAGTACAGACAGACTTTTGAACGGCATCTTTTTGGGCAAAACGAGTAAATCCAGTTTAGGTAGGGGTTCAATTCCCTCCGTGGTAGGTTTATGTTTTCACTTATAATTACATTAATAAAGTTTCAAAATGTTCCAGCTCTAGCATCTGGTACATAATCATAATAGTACATTATAAAATAAACCTCCTATTTAGTCAAATTTAATTGTTTATGTGGAAACAAAAGACAGCAAAAACATAAAATTGTAAATAAACATCAAAGGGAAGCGCATATAAAACAAATCCAAAAACAAAATCCTTCAATGACGTCTTTATTTTCCGTACAAATATAATTTAACTTTTCACATGGGAAAGAAAATGGTTTCAACATTACATCATACACTCGAAAAATAAACATAAATGGTTTTAAACATTTAGATTATTAAGGCGGAATATTCCGTAGAGACTATGGATAATGGATGTAGAATTTCTTACCGTATTTCCAAGGTTTATCCCAAGTTTAGACGATTTAAAATGTTAATATGCGACGAGACAAGGAAGATTTACAGTCAGCTCTAATTAAAGGAGCTTATCAACTCTATCTTTTAGCCTAAAGATAAAATATAAAGAAACAAAATTCTGTCCGATAAAACTCTTACTAAACTTCTCATATATGAGTATATAATTACTTGGTTTTCGTGGTTACACTTATAATTACTACATCCAAAATCATAAAAATTAGTCCTCCCTTGCGGGGAATCTAACCCGACCTATCACCGTTTTTAACAAAAGCTATATGTTCGGGAACTGGATTTTTTCGGTTAGATTCGTATTTAAATGGACTACATTTTAGAATGTTTGAATCAAAATCTGTATACTATGATAAACATATTGGGTTACTGAATACAATATTTTTTGTAGGTAGCGCCACCAAAGTTAGAGCTAAAATGGATTAATCTTAATTTGGAATATGATTTTTTGAACATACATATATGCCAAATTTTATCGAAATAGACTCCTCGCGTCTAAAAAGACTTCTTTCACAAACACTTTTTTTAAAAAAAGAAAAGAATTTTTGCATCAACAAAATAATTTCTGCATATAATATTATATGAGAAAGTAAAATGTCACTTATTTCAAAGCATTAAATATTTCATTTAAACGGGAGGTATTAATTAATTTAAAATTAAATTTGCCCATATCAACGTTAATAGTGAGATTTTAAGCTACTGACTAATGATATAATAGAGGTATTTTATGGTTATTATATCATTTGTAATTAATACATAGTATTAAAATGATTTAATAATTCGATAATTTAATTTGATAATTTATATTATTACTTTTGAAAATTTGAATAGTAGGTCATGTTTCAATATTTAGATTCGGTTCTATTTTAGGTCTTAAAATTTTGAGTATATAATTGTCACGTTGAATAGCAAATTGTCTCTTTTTTACCTTTTGTTTTTCAAAAGATTTTGAATGAACTTGGCAAAAGAAATAAGTCAAAGTCTCTCCTTCTTTAAAATATTAAATAAATAAATGAAGCAGGAGAGTCAAAAAAAAAGTAGGAACCAACAAAAAGTGTCTCTCTGCTTATAAAATATTGAGAAGGTACGAGTCCCTCGACCCTTTTAAGAAACTCTGTAGTTAAATATTTTTATCCAATTTTGCTAGTTTAATACAATTATTCCAGCTCTAATCTCAGTTCGTGGCTTTTATTCTCACTCGGTCTTAAATCTCCCTTTCTGCTTACTCATATACAAGGTATATATATATATATATATATATATATATATATATATATATATATATATATATATATATATATATATAGAGAGAGAGAGAGAGAGAGAGAGAGAGAGAGAGACAGAGAGAGAGAAAAGGTGTTGTGATAGGACCAAACTTCATAGAAAAAAGCTGCAGAGTAAGGATAACAAAAATAAAAAAAAATATATTATAGAAGAGGTTTCTCAGACTGATTTAATTTAATTTTCTAAACACCTTTTAATCTAATTTTTCACTTAAATACGTTTACTTCCGCTTTTCCCTAAATATAAATTATTCAATCACACTGCTAAGCAAAACCCGGCATAGGTTGTCCTGCCTGTGTATAATTTACATCTGTATATTTAAATATGTATGATGTGTTTGTAATCTAGAATCTATATTCATTGTAGAATAATGAAAGATGGCTTATACTGATGAGTGATGAGGTATAAATAGGTAATTATATACATTTTTTTTATTAAAGTTCTTCACGGGAATGAACAATATTATTCACTACTCCATTAGCTATATAATTAAATAAAAAATAAATTAAATTATTGCTAATTATTAGCGTAAAGCGAGTAGATAAAAAATATTTTTATCTACGATTGATACGAAATATAAACATTATATCTTTGTTTAGATGCGTAGAAAGTGATTATTTACGTACTTGTATTCACTGCACATGCGCGTCTCATAGTTCCGAATAAATTCCGGAAATATTTTTTTAAATATTTTTTTTTTTACAGTTTTTCCTTTTTACCCCCTCTTAGATGAAAATATGACCAAAGTCTTCATAACAACAATTACTTTACTATTAATGAGCTTTTCAACGACATGCATCATGAAGGGTATATACTATTTTGACTTTTGTACCCCGTACCCTGTACCCCTGTGTATCAAATTTAAATGTTGAAATTATATAATCCTTCTCCATGAAATAATACTTATAAGTGCCAATTTTCATGGCGATCAGGCAAACGGTGTCGAAGTCTATAAATCACAGACAAATAGACAGACGGAAATCCATTTATATATATATATATATATATATATATATATATATATATATATATATATATATATATATATATATATATATATATATATAAAATCACACTACTAATTATATGATGCTAACTACTTATTCATGGCGGACTAAATCGGTTAACTTTTACTTAAGTTATCGCCATCGGTGGCGATAGACGTGTACAGACATCAGACATAAAGATAGGAAAAAAATAAGACTGGTTTTGGTACTCGTTATGTATGAAATGAAAAATTATCCAACGATTTTGCAATTCTGAGCAATGTTTAGACAAAAATATAATTTTATGTGCATATATAAAGAATAATCACGGCGCAACAGCCCTTGGAGGGCCAAGGTCGCCTGTCAGAGGGTTTATATGCTGTATCAGCTGTATAAACCGTAAAATTGACGTATTTTTCACTGTCTGTTCCGTAGTTAATAATAATTATAATTTGATTTAAACGTAAAATTGGCATTCGTAACCGGATAAAGATTTTTTTTTTTTTTTTAAATTGTAAATAATTATTTATATACCTGTTTTTCTTCTGGGTGTCCAGAGGACCGGGGGCGAGGGGGCCGAATGTGGCCTCTGAAGTGGCCCGCCCTCAGCCAGCTTGACTCCAGATCTCCCACCTGTACATACAAAAATCATTTAAATTAAAAAAATATATATATTTTAAAATTATTATATGCATATCTATATAAAATTAAGAGGTATCCTAATGTTAAATAAAAAGCAAAATTAATTTAACGTCTACCTCAAGCAGGGACCGCGGAACAGGGGGGGCAGGGGGGGCGGCCGCCCCCCCAAAGTGAACAGAGGGGGGCAACGCCCCCCCCCCCCCCTCTGTTATAGGTAAATTACCTATTCATTCTAGATAAATAAATGAATATATAGGTATAGACCAGTCAAATAAGACATTAAATTCGCCAAGCGTGATTTAGTTCTGATTTTTTTGTTGTATGTAGTTCGGACCAGTTAGAGTGTTAGAGTGATGAGTAATGTGATCCTAAGTTTGCAGCTTCGAAAAGCCTGTGCTAGCTGCGTAATAGCTGAAAAACTGAAACATTTTCAGACTTTGTTTAGTTTTTGCCATATAACTTGTAAACTATGTGTTTTTCGAAGTTAGGCGTTATTACTCTATTTAAAGTTAAAGTAGTACATTTGCCGCACCATAGGCTCAACCGGAGCTTTCTACGAACAATAGGTTCCAAGATATGACACTTCGAAAATTGACAATGTTTTTTTTCAAAAAATAGTGTTGCTCTCGTTTCGGGCCGAATATCGGCATAAAAAAAACCCCTACGAGAAGTCATAAGGAATAAAGTTGTAGTATATTTAATTATCTTCCTTTTAAGAGCAAAACGAATTCGGTAGGCCCTGTAATTCAATTGAAATTGTGAAAAACACAAAAACGGAATATTGGGCCAGTCAAATTAGACCTACTTATATAATTCGCAAAGCTTGATGTAGTTCTGATTTTTTGATATGTTGTTTGGACCAGTTAGGGTAGTGTGATCCTAAGTTTGCAGCTTCGAAAAACCTGTGCTAGCTGCATAACATGTGAAAAATTGTCGGAGTTTTTTTAGTTGTTATAGCTTGTAAACTATGCACTGCTCAATGTTAGCTGTTCGATGGACGTACATAGTTTTCATTGGACCTTAAAGGAAGCCAATTATATTTACTAAAACTTCATTCCTTGTAACATTTATCTTAGGTTAACATTTTTAATACTTCCAAAAATGTCCAATTTTTAAAGTGCCATCCCGGGAATTATTGAACGTACAAAGTTGCCGTTAGACTTTAATTGTTGTAAATTTATTGTACTCAAAAAATAGTAAGAACAACTAACATCGAACATGTACATTTACTGATCTCTAAAAATATTTAAATAAAATTATAATTTACACGTATAGTACAATATTATTTATATAAACGCATAAAGTATATATTTAAATACAAATACTCTACAGATATCGATGTTTAACATTACGCTTTTTTATAAAAAACTATAACTTATTAAAGGATTGCTTCGTTTTGAATTTTTATTATTAATTAATTAATTTTTCTTTTCCCTTAGAAATTTAGCCTCTATAAACAAACTAAAACATACTACTTGAGCATTTATCTTCAAACTGGAGAAGAGCTCCAGCCCCCAGCTCAGCCCCTGAGCTCTTCTTAGTCGTCTGGATTTTTTCCTCTCCTCTTTCATAAAAAAATTGTTTAGAGGTGCTTGTAATATAAAAAAGTTTAATATTATTAGCAAAATGCTAAACCCACAATGCACAACTTTTTTTTCTTTTTTTGCCCCCCCCCCCCCCCCCCCCTCTTTGAAATAGGTTCCGCGGTCCCTGACCTCAAGTTCATTTTTAATCTTCATTAACGCTTAAATCTCCAATTCATGAATCAACCAGTCTCCACTGTTCATGAAGATGTATTTTAATGTCAATAAAATGTGCATATATTGTTTATTCATATATTATTAGGAATTTACAATATAAAATATCTGATTTCAACGATAAATCAAATTATAGAGTAGGCCAAGATTTAAAAACAAAAAAAAAAATCAAACTCAGTCTAGTCCCTAATATTGATTATTATTGGAGTAAAAAAATAATATACATAATAATCGTAATTTAATAATTAAACATTGGTACATGTATTGAATCATGCCCTCTTAAAGGGTGTTTCTAAATTAAGCTATATTAAAATTTCATTGTCCATCATTTGGTCAATCATACATTATTAAACGCTTTGATTCTATACTTAGGTACGTATTTCCTGTATTATAGTATTTTCTGTAAATAATTTGATAATATTTTTGCGCTTTGTTTGCATAAAATTATTAGCTATTAAGATTAACATTAACATTATTAAGTTGAACAACATTGGCACATTAGGGAATCCAAATTTACAAATAACATAAATAGTGTGTGAGCTATTATCATTTTTAATTTCCTTATTATTACATATTAGTTTACTCACCTCTAATATATCTGTTACGCTGATTTAGTTTATTATTTTGAACTTAATACCAAGACGAACATTTATTTACATTACTAATTCATTGTGTATTCAAGTAATAATATATTATTAAAGCAGTAAATTTAATAATATATTTTGGATATCGATATTTCTAAATGTAGTAAAAAAATCAAATTTCTAGCCTCAGATGCCAAAGAGAAAATTGAGGAACAATTGGGTATAATTGCCGTTTATTTAGAAACTAAAATAAATGTCCGATTTCTACAGAAAGATAGTCTTTTATTTAATCACATCTGTCTCTTAAGGATCCAGAATCAGGGATTATAATTTGTGAAAAATCTGCTACACAAACAACTACATCAAAGGTTTTAGCCGTCTTAAACTTTAAAAGAAAAAATTATATAGCATTAAACGTCTTTATTAATAGTTATTAAATATATTACTTTATGATGAAGTTATAATTAAAATGAACTGTAATTTTACAGAAATAGTGTAAGCATGCAATTTACTTTTAATTTAAAGAGCAAACATCATTATTTTGAAACACGAATAACATGCAAATAACCTTTTAAAGAGTTTAAATTAATCATTATTTCTTAAAATAGTATATTAAGGGTTTTTTTGGTTTTAATCTAAAACAACAATTTATACTAATATTAAATAAAATAACAAATTATATTAGTCTAAAGTTTAAGATTACTTTAATATTTTTAACCTTTCAACTTTTTTTAAAATTAAGTGTAACATATAATCATCATCAAAGTCCAGTTATAAGAATGCTAAGTGTAGAGGTCAAAAGTTAAAATATTGACGTTGAATGGGAAATGACGTTATTGTTTGATCCCACTTCAAATATACTGGACAAAGTTGACTGTAAATGTTTTAATTTAATTTTTGTACTCTCAAGTGGAATTTGATGTAATTAGCATCGATGACATGAACAACAATTTACACAACAAATAATTATACATTTTGACACATTCTTTGTTACACATAAACCTATATAGTTATAAAAATACGTATGAAAACTGTTAAAATTAAATATTTAATTTATAATGAAAAATGTCATTCAAATATAAAAAGAGAAATAAACTTAGATCAAGTGCTACAAATATTCCATTTTTTTGGAAGTTTTTGTCATTTTAAAGTGAAATACATTTTATATGAAATCATTTTAAAAAATTGTAACGACTGTCACTTCTTATAGATAATTTGTATGAATTCGATAAGAGTATTTATCAATATGTATTTGTAGATTTTTTTTAATGAGCTCAATTTATTTCAGTTTAATCACATTGAAGTAATATATCACTATCAAGTAACATTGTTTCTGTCATAAAAGTACCTCAAAATTATGTTAATCTAAAATTTCTATTTTCATGATTTTTTTTTTTCAAGTTTTAGGTAGTATTCATACAACGGCAAGATTAAATTTTTAATTTAAATCAAATTATATTTATTATTAACTATAGGGTTATTATTAACTATAGAGAGACATATACAGAGAAAAATCTCTGTTTGTCTCCCGTAGTTAATAATAATTATAATTTGATTTAAATGAGAATTTTTGTAGAGCTTATGGTTTGTAATGCAATTTAAAAAACAATATTGATTCTTTAAATAAGTTCAGGATCTGACCAATACATAGGTTACTTTATTTACGGATATTCCTCAAGACTGATAATTTCATGTAAGTAGGTATACATTTAATTTATATCATTCTGATTGATTTACATTTATACGTGAATATAGAAAAACACCAACAATTCTTTCTGTATCGCTCGTGGCCTTCTTGATTTGTTTTGTTTTAGATTTTTCATTTAGAATTACACATAATATGAAAAAAAAAAGATCGGAATCTTTTCGAGTTTTCTCACAAAACCTATTTTTTTATTTTTTTATTTTTATTTGGTTTTCTTCCACAACCAACAAAAAAAAAATTAAAAAAATGTCGCAATTAAAAGAGCAAACATCACAAAACAACATTACATGACACAAAAAATAAAAAAATTGACAAATTCCTTGCGATCCACAACACTATGTTATTTCAAAAACTTAGAATTTTTTTTGGTGCATCCAAGTATCGGCTATTTGATGACAATCTCCAAGACACATGTTTCCGTTGATAATATGACATTATAGGCCCTCGCAGACGACCGATGTTTTGTATGAAGAGACATAACACCCGACTCAACGCACACGTGGTTTGCGATGTTCCCTCTACAACCGCGCAGCCCTAAAGAACCCCTTAGAGAATGTGTTAGTCTTTTCTCGACTTTTAACGCTTGAGGACATGGAAATTGAAGTGTTCAATAATTTTCAAAATGTTCGATCCTTAGTTAATTACTCCGTACGAAGGAGTGGTGGGATCATCCAATCGTCAGTCAAAGATTGCTAAAGGGAAAATTCCATACTACACATCTCAATCGCAGGGAGCACCCAGATAAGTTTTTTAACTTCTATAAGATCTTAATAGACACGTTTGACGCACTTGTCTCCTTGCTTCATTGTACAATATCCTTTAGCGATACTGAGATGAAAAAGGGTATATCTCCAGAAAAACGACTGACAGTGGCAATATGGAAATAAATATTAAAAAATGTTTAATATTTTTCAATTTTGGCCTTTAGGGAAAATAATTTCCATTGTAAAAAAACAACTTTACTATTTGAATTGAAACAGAACGTTACCAACAAATAGGATGAAAGCCGGGCTCTAGACAGACTCGACCTACAAAAAGTAGGTGTGCGCCATGGCATTCTGTAGTATTTGTTTCATCCGCTCTACTGACAATCGGATCTATCAGAAAATAGCACCTCACCGACTTTCGTTACCTACAAAAAGTAGGACCGACTTTTTATCTGACGTGTGCGGGGTTCCATTATTTCATATTGTTCCTATTGGTTCCGTCTTCCTCCGACTTTTTGTAGGACATGGAAAAGTCGGTCGTCTGAGGGGGTCTTTAATAAGTACATGGGTAAAGTGACCGATCTCTCTGTCCTACAATGACCAAGAACTGTGCAGATTTACAAATCCTGAAACAACGACGGCTACGTTTAAAGAATCAGCACCGATTTTAAACGGAGAATAAGTTTTAGGGTCTTCTGAATTCTGAACACGATAATACTACTTCCAGCCTTAATGTCTGGGTGTTTAGCTGAAATTAAGTTTCTACGTCTTCCGCTAGCCACTGTGTCTTAATGAAAGCAGGCTCCTACGAATACGAAATATTTGACCAACATATAGAGTCATAACTCAACGAAAACATGAGAAATAGTCTGCTAAATACTTTGACACATAGCTTCTTCGCATCCTGTCACGTAAATTATTGATTTTATGCGTTTACAACCCATTATTGTCTAAGTTACTTTATTGTTACCCCTTTGGCTTTCGAGCTTTCCGAAGATAACGGAAGCTACGTGATCGTTCCGAGAAAGAAAATTTTTTTCTCGTCTTTCAAAAATTCCAATACGTATAGTACATTAAATACGTATAGTATTATACAGGGTGGTCCAAAATTCCCCCCCCCCTCTTGAAAAAAGTTTGAAAAAAAATATTTTTATTTTTCGCCGTAGAATCTAAATTTGCTATAAAAAATACACACCAGGTTAAAATTTGTAAGTTAGTTGACCGTTCAAAAGTTAAGAGGGGGGGGGGGGAGACTTTTGGAGCACCCTGTATATACAGAAAAATACCCCTAAAATTTACTAAAATATTTTTTTATTGGTAGATACTCTATGTGACAAGATATAGTTCGATTAGTTGACTGGAAGAGGGTTAATTAGCCATCTAAAGATTTTAATGATAGCCCGCCACACACACAAAAAAAATAGAAACTAATAAAAAGGAATAACGCATGCTTATCATCAGAGACGGGAAAAAGTCATAAACGTCATAGTCATATGATTTTGTCATAAAATAGCCATTTTACGCATAAACGTCATAAAATAGGGGTTTCTTGGAATAAACGTCATAAAATGGCCTTTTATGCCAAATGTTTAACAAAAAGGTTTTATTTTTTGAAGTGAAACTTCTTTGGCGGCGGTAGAGTGAATTTTTTCATATAGTGAAATCGTGTAACGAAGTTTGCGATTCGAGACTCGTCGAAGTGTAACATTTTTACAGATTAATTGTATTATATCTATTTAAAGACCAGCAAATCAAAACAAACAATTATTTTTATTGGAATAAATGTTGTTGTCTTAGCGTAGCAATATTTTTTTTTTTTTTTTTTCAATTAAATTTCCCATAACCATATCTTAATCCTGAAATAATAAATTCGTCAAAAAATGAAAGAGAGCGATGCTTTTTAGAACTTGAGTTTCACTTCTAATGCGTGAGAGCCTCACACATATTTTTTGTTAAAGAAAATGTTTAAACTGAACATTAGTGGTCCGGTTCCAGGTAAAAGTGCAGTTCGAATAAAAAACCCCTACACCAGCTTAGTGATAGGCCTGGGCTCTTAATTCCCTGACCACTTTCGGACTTAACTAATGCGCTTATGCATACCTACAACCAGGGAGGCACCGACGGTCATCCCTAATTCCAAAATAGGGCTCCTGATCGGCTCCTTCTTGGAACAACTCCTCCGAATAGAATCCAGGAAGTTCAAGATAGATTCTCCAGTCAGCCAATAGTAAACCCATTGGATTGGGCAGTCTCCTGATTGGCTGTTCCATAATTAAAGTGTTGTATATATTCATGGTAAGGGAGTAGAATGTTTAATTGCTCATTTGATGACAAGTAACACGAATAAGAAACTCGTGTTACTTGTTTCTTGATTAATTTTACTAGTGTAACTAGTTTCTTAATAGATTCTACTCGTGTCAGAATGCCGAAAACTCCTGCAAACAAATTAACGCTTAAGCGTAAGTGGGTGTCAGAGGTGGTGGACTTTTCTTTGGAAGGTGAAACATTCTTCAGTAAGCCATGTGATAAACTGGTAAGTTCTACACCTACTTTGTATCTGGAGTCTTCAAGGTCTTAGCTTCATCGGATGCTGGAGAGGCGCCGCGCCGTCAATTCGCAATGCAAAAGAAGCCCTAGAGGCTCCAGGACTGGAAACCCACCTGAACTACATCAACGACAACTTTGGGACATTTCCTGACATAATAGAAGGTCTGCAAAAACAGGATATGAAATTTCCAAACGGCGTCGAAAAAATCAAGACCCTTTGCGGTACCGATTGGGTTGGAAGAGTGGGGGAAAAGGTGAAAGAAAAGTTCACTGCTGTTCTCTCAAGGAATCCTGGGTGGGAACACGCCCAGGCCATAGCTGCCTGGTTGAAGGTCGTGCAAAAGCAAAATCAAAAGCAAATGACGTGTCATGCATGAAATTTGCTCCCACCTCATCTGCCGACGTCGAAAGGTCTTTTTCCAAGTTTAAAATTCTACTGACGGACAAAAGAACCAATTTAACGCTGGAGAATATAGAACAACACATAATTACTTTTTACAATGTTGAAGCATTCTGCTAATTATTATCATCTATTACATATATTGTAAAAATAATTTTGTATCTATGAAATATTGAAATCTCTTTTGAACTGTTTCCCTCCAAAATAACGAAATGCTTTACATAAAGGCTAAATTTTCACGGAAAATAAACGTCATACTTTTGGCTAAAAGGTCATAAAATAACCGATTTTCTAAAATAAACGTCATAAAACAGGACAATAAAAGTCATAAAAGTCATAGAATAAAGGTCATGAAATGGAAAAATAAAAGTCATAAACGTCCCGTCTCTGCTTATCATACTTTATAGAAAATTCTAATTTAAGAATTTAATCGAAGAAACAAGGAAAACCCTGCTTTCCTTGTTAACTAACTACTGACCTGTTATTTACAAGGATGATGTTGGCTTTCATTGCTTTGGGTAAAGTTGAAATGAACAGGGAACTAGACAAGCCAAGCTTCCGAGTCCATTTAATTGAAGCAGACCAGGCGCTACAGGGCGACCAGTACAACAAAAAGAGCTCAATTGAAGCCGTATTCCAAAAGCCAAAACACTCCACTGACCTGATTCCGAACAAAACCCATTGAAATCGGACATTTAGTTTAAAATGAGAAGCTTTTCATTAACAAACACTCTGGTCTATAAAGTTGAAAACTTTGTAAATATTTAAAAGTAAAACTTCACCATTCTATTCTTTTAATTTTTAATTCTTACTTTAAGAACTTTAAATAACCAGAATAACCGCTTTTCCATCAAGATGTAAAAAAGCTTACTAATTAAAACTTTACCTTCTAAAAATAACCAGTTTTGTTAATGGATTTTAAACTTTTGATCGGGCAATACTTTCCTAAATATCCCAACATGACTTAGAAGATTTTGACGTAAATCCAACTCAAACAAGAGTTGAAACAAGGTATAAAATACGATAAATAATGAAAGGGGTTTTGCATACTTGTGAAATGACGGGGGGGGGGGGGGGACTAGTTTTAATCACAGGATTTTGGTTTTTGAGAGGTTTTGCAAGTTTAGGAAAGCAAAGAGGCCACGAGAGCAAAATCCTAAAACATGTTCAGCCATGATAATCAATGCCGAATATTAAAGACTCCTCTTTAACTCTAGGACATCAAATTAAAGTGCACGTACAAAGTTGATTTTGATAATATATCTCGCAGCATTTAAATACACAAAAAACAAGATTTCAAAAAAAAAAAAAAACATGTGATCGTTCGACAATAAATGCATATATAATGACAATAATATGATGAATTCAGTATACGTGTTATTATTTGTAAGGCAACCAGCAAGATGCCATTACCCGTATAATAAGGTTAAACGCAAGGTTAAAAGCATATGTTAGCTGTTAAAAAAAAACATGTATTTCCATCTTTGTATTAGTTAAAAAAGCAACAAATTTTATCATTCCATTCAATACAGTAATGTAGTTTATTAGATTGCTGTTTCTTTGATGGACTTGTAACAGACCGAATAACACGATAGTACACCTAATCAAACATACAGTGTTATGTTGAAACTAATGTGTAAAAAATAGAAGTGGATAATGTTGTTATGATTCTTGAATGCGGGTTAGGAGAGCGACAAGCCAATACAACTCGGTCACTGACTTTTTGGCACATCAGAGTGTCTGAAAATTCAGAATTTGAATCCCTTCCATACAAACACACGTATATCCAACATCAAAACAAGTATTTCTTCCCCTACCAAGTGGACAAGAGGTCTATTCTTAAACAAATAGAAACACCGGCTGCATTCAACAAGCTCTAAATATAAAAGGTGTATATTTCAATAGGAAAAAAACGTGTTTTATAAACATAAATATTCTTAGATAAAAAAAAAGAACTATAATTAAAAAATTATTTTTAATATAAAGAAAAGAATTCAAACGCCTTTCTTATTTTAAAAAAATAAAGAAGAAATATTATATGGCATGGTTCCAATAATGTAAATACATCAAAAGATCTACGCATAAAAATCTGTAAGGAAGGAAGTGTGAAAATCGTCAAATTTAAAGAGTAAATCATAACAGAACTGAATCATAACGAGACTAGCTTACAGCTAGTCAGGTGCTTACAGGTGGAATAACCGAAGCTGATTGGCCAATCAAAAAAGCAATAATAATTGGTCTAACATGGAACCTGAAACTTAAACGACCACTAAGAAATGTCACCTTTTAAACACATAAAAACCAGTGAGAAAGAAAATGTGCATGGAAATAGTTTAATAAAAATATGTTTGGTGTCGTGGGACACCCGGTAGGAACGAAGTTCCTTACGCTTTTCATTAAATATAAATTATAAAATCGTTTTAATAACTACGTATACATGGTGGAGTTAGAAAAGAGACAAAATAGAAAGTAACTATCTATTTGTACTAGCGGAGTTAAGGCAAAATTAAATTAAAATATTTTTATTATCTTTGAAGCGAGCGTCTTTCAATAAATAATGTATTGTATATTGTATAATTGAGAAAAAAGCTAATGATAAATTTATAGTTAAAGCAGGTGGTTGTAGAACGAAAAAGAACTGTCCTCCTAGGCCCCGTCGGCATATCACTCCTATTAAATATTAAAATAAAAAATATAAATCATTAACTCACAAAAACTTCTGCTTGTATCAGGTTGAAATGTTACATGCTTGTTTCAATTGTACTGTAGGTGATGTATACAAAGTTTCATTTAAATCTTTACGTTAGAACATAAGATATCGGTAAAAACGTTGTTTTCTTTATTTTAATCGGTTTGGTCCGCTTTAATATATTTAGCGATCTTTATCACTTCATAGTAGTGTCGGTGTTCATTTTACTAAAAAAAATTATTTATGATGAAGTTAGAATTATTTCCCGTCCAAAAGTTCCAATTTTAAATTCGAAGCTTACGTTTACGCAAGCGTTGCGCGTGAACGCTTGGGCGGATAACGTTGTCTAACGAACTTGTCCCGGACATTGGTAAAATGAACATGTGTACCAAATTTCAACTAAGTCGGTCAACTTTTACTCCAGTTATCGCCATCGGTAGATTTCGTGACGGATTTTGCGTGACGGTGATTTTGTGACGGTGATTATGTGACGGTGATTTTGTGACGGTTATTTTGTGACGGTGATTTTGGTCGTTTTTTTCGGATTCACTCCCGGGCTCCAGAACGTGCCATAAGGAACTTCGTTCCAAAACAGAATACATCATAGCCAGACTAGGGCTTACATTAGAGGAAGATGAGCCTCAGCTCATCGGTCAATTAACAAATGATAATAATAAAGTATTCAATTATTTGCATGCTAAAATATTAACCTACCAAAGGTACTATAAAACCAACAAGGTAATAAAAAAAATCTCCATGGTCATTAGGTAATGGCCAATTAGTGAGCTTGAAACCGGTCTATAACAAATATATACCATTTTTAATGAACAGAATAAAACTAATTTAAATTTAGTCCCTATTAAACTCTGAAAAAGGGGGTTGCATCTTATGACTTAACAACTTGTTAAATGGCCTTAACTGAAAAGCTAATTAGTTAAAATATAAAAAGAATTGTCATTATTTATGTAGTATATATTTTGCTTACATTCAAGTATTTAATAATAATTTCTTTTAGGTTAAGTAAGAAACTATAAAAATATTGCTTTTAACGTTTTCATTTTCTTGAAGAATTAAAAGAAATGTCTAAAAAATATTTTATCTCCAGTAGGGAAAAAAAGTAATGATTTTGAATTAGTTTAGAGTTTAGAGGGACTAAAACAGGTCTTTTCATCCCTAACTCAAAAAGTAGGGAGAAAAAGTAAAAGTAGGGCGAAAAAGTAAAGTAGGGCAAAAAAGTAAAGATTGCAACTTAATTATTTTATAAATTGTAGAAAATGGATGGATAATAATGTAATGAAGTTGTCGAAATCAGGTTGGCGGCACTGCGCTTTTTTGACCGCATGTTTATCTTTGTTTACAACATTATAACCTGCATCTAAATAACCTTCTATTTGAGTTTAATTCCAATTCTTATTTGTTTTTAATATTGAATCTCTTATATCTGCTATTAAAAGACCTAATAATTATTGTTATTTATTAAAATATTAAATAAAAACTGTGCAATGGACGAAAAAATGAATCCTTTTTCTACTGGAGATAAAATATTGTATGTACCTCGTGAGTAAAGTGCCATTATTCCCCTCGCGATAATTATCTCCCTCGGCTGCGCCTCGGGAGCTAATTAGAGTTATTCCCTCGGCTGCGCCTCGGGAATTAAAAATTCTAATTCCCTCGGCTTCGCCTCAGGATTTAGGGACCATGGTTCCTTCGGCTTCGCCTCAAGAACCAACTTTTTCGCTCAGGGAATAATGGCTTACTTTACTCCCTAGGTGCATAAATAACTATTTTTCTGAAAGCTTAAAAAAACTGTCTAAAGTTATCATGTGTTTCTTTTATAATAAGGTTGAAAGGGATTTAAATTCCAAAATGTATAAACAAATAACCGTATTTCCTTCATCCTAGACACCAGGTCTTATTCAGCACCCCAGAGGTAAACTGTGTTGTCACAAAAAACAAAGTTTTCAGTAGAGGCATTTTAAGATTTTTTTGTAATAAAATAATTACAAATACAGGGCTTGTAGCAGATTTTCCTCAAAATTAAGTGACTTTAGTGACTATTTTTTTCAAAATAAGTGACTTTTAAGTGACCTGTTTTCCCCAAATAAGTGACTTTAAGTGACTTAATTTTAAGTAAAAAAAAAATATTTTAGTTACTTTTGTTGTTTAGCACTGTTAAACAAATGCAATTATGAAAATTTTAGAACGGTTTTTTGTTCATTTGATTTTGTGTACCGTAACTGTATGAAAAAAAACAAAAAAAAATCGGGTACGGGGTACCTCGGAACTTTTCCTCACTTCGGAGGCCACCGAAGTGGCCTCTCCTGCTCACAGCAGGAGGAAGCAGCATTGGACGTGGTCAGTACTTGGATGGGTGACCGTATTGAACTAACTAATTTTATCAACATTCTTTAAAAAAAAAAAAAAAAATTAATATATTTTATTTAATTATTTGAAGTTTGGCGGTATTTTGACAGATGTAAACAAACTGTGACGTCATCAAAATTATCGCACTAATAAATAATTATATTCGCTTCTAACTTTGAAAAAGTTGATTTTCCGGGCGGCACCACTACAGGTAAAGACTTTTTCTGCCAAGTTTCAACTCTCTAGGTTAAATATCTTGGGCGCTACGATAATAACACACACACACACATACATACATAGATGCAGACGTCATGCTGAAAACCACACAGGAGGTCTTAAAAACACCCAAAACGGATAATTCCGTTGATCTCGAAAAAAAAAGGTTTTGGTGAAAACAATACTTTTCCTACTATAGGTTGTGAGAAAAAGTAATAACAATCAGGAGGGAGTTCAGAATAAAATATTCTTTTCATCTTTATATTCTTTTTTTTTTTTTTATCCATCTTATTAATATTGACGATAAATCTCAACACACGCCAGCTGAATCTAGTGCAACTGTTGCAAACTTTATCATTTATCACAGTTCAAAGTAGGCCTAATATAAAATTCATAGTTATAAAAAGTCTTGAGCTTACAAAATCCCTTTTGAAAAACAGTTAAAATATATGTTTTGTATTTAAAAAACAAAAAAAAAGTATCCTTGTAAGCCCAAATAAGTGACTTTCAGTGACTTTTTTTTAAATAAGTGACAAAAAAGTGACTCTTGTCAGAATAAGTGACTTTTAGTGACTTTCAGTGACTCACTACAAGCCCTGCAAATAGACCAAGGATAATTTGTACCTTAATGGTAGTCATTTATTTTATTTCTTGAAACACAATCCTTGGTCTGTTTGTAATTAAAAATTTTATAACAAAAAAAAAAAAAATCTTAAAATGTCTACTAAAAAATTTGTTTTTTGTGACTCAACACAGTTTACCTCTGGGGATTTTTTTTGAGTTATCCCCTAAGTCCAAACTACTACCTAGTCGAGTAATCCCGAGGCAAAATCCAGAAATTAATTTTAGCTAATACTAAAAATTGAGAAAAAATGATTCCTTGATAACGGTTGATAATTAAGAAATTCTAAAATGTAGTCCATTTAAATGGGGATCTAACCATATAAGTCAAGTATAATAAGTATTGATTAACTATTAATTAAGTATAAATTAAGCATGAAGTAATTATGTATTTGTATATAAGAAAGTTTAGTTCGAGTTGTATTGGACAGATTTGTTTTAGTAATAAATAACCTTGGGAATAAGCGTCAATATTGTGCCATAAAATACAAATTAAAATATGTGTTCTTTATCCCTATTATACAAGGCTATTCTTTAGTGTTTATTATACTTACTACTATTAGTTTTTATTTGTTAGTAAAAGTATACTAGAATTTAAAAGATGATCAAGAAAATAGAAACAAGCAAACCACAAACGACTGGAATTTAAGTAACTGGACAGGGAGACAAGACGAGTGTCTAAATCCCTAAGAGGTAAGCCTAGTTCCACAGTAAATAAAACACTAAGAGCAAAATTGATCAGTATATTGTCAATAATCCATAATACAACTTCATTTATCTGATCAGTTATCCATTAGTATCTGATTATTTAACCATCGTTTATTCAGCAGTTAGTGACGGTGGGCACTAAATGACCAAGACGATCCTTTTCCGTTCTAAATTATCAAAGTAGTTTTATTCTAATTCCTCCCAGTTATTTATAAGTATGAACCCTAAGGTTTATAAACATATATTTTTAGGATTAGTATTTTATTTTGGCAAGAACAGTAATAAATAATGTTTTTAACGCCAACTGTTTTAAAGAAGCCTGTGCTACTATTATACAAACATGAATTTCTGTAGGTCTTCCGGTATTGACTACGTAGGGTAGGATGGTTCTTCCGAAGTTTCGTCTCCCATGCTGGAGGCATCTTCAGAGATGTAACTGATGACCTAAGAGGGAGACATCGTGGTCTAGAAGGAATAAATGGGAAAAGTAGCTTATCATATTCCAGACAATAAAAATATTGCCTCAGACCCCGGAATAGAATACAAGCTAGAGCTCCGAGCTCCCGGCTATTTCTTTTAGTCCACGTTGATTTTCTCTTAGATCAACATTAACATCCCTGAAGAAGCCTCCAGCATGAGAGACGAAACGTCGGAATACCTATCCAACATGACGCGGTCACCAGAAGACCTAGAAATCCATGATATGATTAACCGCGGAAGACAAAGCACTAAGATATTATACAAAAAGATAACTTTGCGCAATAACGAAAGTTAAAATGCATTAGTACCTAATACAAAACTATTACACCATTATATTATGTTTATATATATATATATATATATATATATATATATATATATATATATATATATATATATATATATATATATATATATATATATATATATATATAATAAAGTAGCTTTTTGATATAATAAAGTAAATTTAACTGCAATAAATCACGAGATCATAAATCACCTCCAGTTAATAAAGACTTGCCTAAGGCAGTAAATAATTAATTTCCATAAAGTTTGCATAGTATGCCTAATGCCTACTTAGTAAATGTGGGTACGCCTATAAAACTTGAAAAAGGCTAAATAAAAATATTTTTAATGTCATTTTGCATAATTACTTTTTTTATACAACAATTAATTAAATTTAAAAAATGGCAGAAAAAAACTAACAACTAACTTGAATTATGTAATGGGTTTTAAAATTCATTGCTACATAAATTCAAATTCTTGAGAAACAAACAAGTAAGAGGGAAAAATAAATAAATAATGAACTATCCAATTCAAGGTTTTGTTTACATTGATTGTAAATGTCAGGAGTTAGTGAAGGATCGACCCTGTCTCGTATGCAGAGAAGTTGTCAAACATGTTGAATGCTACTTCAATTAATAGTAAAAGTTTTTTTTATTACATTATTCTAAACAGGAAGTAAATAAAATGAATTGCTTGCATACGAGTCTGCAAGTTAGTCAGACATTTTCATCTAATGCTTTTTGGCAACGCTTGTGTAACGCTTTTTGGTATCGCTTTTTGGTGTCGGTTTTTGGTAACGCTTTTCGAGTTTATGTGCCAAAGTAAAGACATAAAAATGTCAAAAAATTCGAGCGTGCAGATTCTTGGGTTTGTAATTAGGAATTAAATCGAACATATGTTGTGCACGAAGAAAGAAAGTACTTTTATTCTTTTCCAATTTATTAAGAAGTAATATTATTTTTACCCATATTTTTTTTTACCCATATTTTTATGATAAATGCAAAAAATTATAGTACCTACCTATAACAAAAATAAAAAATATATTTTATGTATGTAAGTTTATTAGGAATAAAATTCTAAGGGTTATGGCGTTTTTCCGGTGCTAATCGGAGCAGTAGAACAGAAGTTGTAGTTTGGGGGGGGGGGGGGGGGGTCGCCGCTGGGGAGTGCCAGCGACTGCTGGAGTGGTAGCGAGAAGCGAAGAGAGTGAGACGTGGGGCAGGTAGCCGATCGGGAGACCAAGCCGAGAGCGGGCAGATTTGATTGCACACCTCCATATCCTCTTAACTCCCTGTTACACGTGTAACGCTTTTTGGTGTCGATTTTTAGTAACGATTTTACTACAAGCTTATGTGCCATAGCGAGGACATGAAAATGTCACAAAAAGGTTTTCATAAAATACTGATTTAATAAATTATTGTTTAATTAAACCAGTTGAGAATATAGAATAAATGGAGAAAGACAGGAACATTTATGCCCTCAAGGGACTCGGGATTTGGAATTCAAATCTAGTATTATAAGGAATATGCAAAATTGAGGGACAGTCTAACACTCTTCAGGAGACTCAGAAATCTTACGGTTAGGAAGAGAAGGTTGATCCCTAAATCCTTAGTACAATCCCACGGGAAGGGCTTGGGTTATAGAAAGGTTTTTCAATTTGCTTAAAATGGATGTTTGCGAATATCCATGCTAAAATAAGGGGAAAAATTATGTTCATGTACGAAAACTAATATTTACCAGCAAGGAACTATGGATCAATAATCCTATTACATACTTTGTTAACCTTTGTTTATAAGATTATATCTAAAACTGTATGGATATCTATCAAAAATAGATTATTGACGCACTGTAGACCGGCCCGGGAATCTGTAGAAGCCGGAGCTGACCGTTCTGCCGGCTTAAAACTTAACTCTACAGATGGAATCCACGACCTTCCTTTCTCCCATCTATTTTTCCGTATCGGGTAAACTAGGGGCGGTCTAATCATAATCAAATTAATTTAATTCCATTGACAAAAATCATACAACTTTTATCCTTTTATTTATTAAAAAATATTAGCAATGAAGATTCGACAAAGTAAAAGTGATTAAGTATACTATAATTTGATAATTATAATATACTTTGTAATTTTTTTTTCCCCCAATCATTACTTTGTACCTAAATATAATAAAAATATACAAAACAATTTGAATTCACATACAAGGCAGATTTAATTTAAATGTTCTTAAGACTAGTTTGTTTTTGTTTATTTTGTTTAATGGTGTTATTTGGAGTGAGTCCAGTAGAAAGTCCAGCCCAGGGGGATTGATTTTTGGCTTGATTTTAGTAGACTGAGCGTCTTAACTTCTTGCCTCAGGGAATCTTTCTCAGCCCTCTTGCACCCCACAATTTTGGCCTAAGCCCAATTATTTTCTCAACAAAAAAAAAATAAATAACGCGAAAAAAAAACAATTCTACGCGATATTTAAATTTTTAAATATTGCATATACGATATTTTCACACGAATATTTTACTACACGTTATAATTGTATCGAAAAATAAAAATAAAAATACAATTATTAATTATTATTTAAAAAAAATAGTACACGATTAATTCTACCAACAAATGTTTTAATGTTACATGGGGTTATAACAGATTTAAATATATAATAGAACGCTTTTTTTCAAATAATCTAAATGACACACAAAGTTAAATATATAATCGACAGCACGCAGATATATATTCTTCTCAGACAACATACGACAAACACACACACACATATATTTATAAATACATATAAGCACACACAAATAAAAGGTGTGCCTTTTGATTCCCTAAAAAAAGGATATGGTAATGAAAAAAAGTAAAAATAAATCCATACAGTAAACAAGTACATATTGCAAACGGATAACGGATATACAAAAAGAAGTTAGAAACGTATGAAAAGAAAACGTAACGGAATATTAAAAAAACATGTCACTTTTTCAATCTAACCTATTAAATTTAAAACCATGTTCTGTAATTTGAGTTTTTACCACCTTGAAAAAATTAGGTATTTATTATAAGCCAATAAAATACATCTGTTCTATACAAATAAATCACACGATTAATCTATAATCCAAGATCCTTTTTTTCTAAAAATACTAAATACAAGTACAACTAATATTAGATAAAGAATTTGAGTATATGATTGGCTTTCATTCTTATTAACATCTTACAACTTTTAATAAAATAAATAATTTAATTTCTTTCTATTTAACATTAATACAGTAAAACCTGCTAAAGTGACCACCCGTGTATATTGACCACCTGGTCAATATGACCACTTTTTCATGGTCCCTTCAAAAATTCAATACATCCTGTACATATTCTTCTGCTTATTGTGACCATCTGTCTATTTTGACCAGTGACCACCTTCGTTTGGTCCCTTCAAGGAAATTTATTTCGGTTAAAGTGACCAAAGTAAAAAAATAATAATAAGAAAAAGAAAAAAAATATAATAATTAGAGTTTAGTAGTGAGAATATCTATAATAGTTTTGTAGCATTTGGTTTTTAATTTAATTTCTTAGAACTCATAAACTAGATTTGTTAATATATATGAGTAAAGCCCACTTTACTTTCTTTCTGTTATATAAGAATTATTAAAAAGGATTTTAATTCAAAGAAATTAGTAAAATGAAATAATTCTTGCTGGTTCTAAGATATAACTACAAAGAGAGTACATAATTTCTCTGTATTTTTTTGTTTATCACTCTATCCTCATTTCTTTGGAATTTCTCCTTAATTTTATTTATTTTTCCGATGTTAATTTAATTTCGTAGGGGAAAGGCAATTTTTTTAAGTTTATTTTCATGTTCATACGTGCATTGAGTATTTTGTGCTGAATTTACCTCAAAAAATGTTTAGATTTAACAATTAAACATAAGTAAAATACGTGTTTCTTTTTTCTTTGATTTCAACTTTTTATAGAAAAAGTCTCACCTCGTTTTTGCTTAATTTGTACAAAAAAAAATAGCTAATCATATTTCAGAAAGGTTTTATTTTTTACTCTATTTACAAATCGTATGAGACTTTTTTATAAACGTTCCTTTTCACCCTTTATGTGTGTAACATTATAGAAAACCCAAGAATTAGCACTTTTTTTAACTCATTTTGGGTATGTTGACCACCTGCCTAAGGTGACCACTTTTGGTCGGTCCCTTCGGTGGTCACCTTATCCACGTTTTACTGTATATACTTTAAGTTCAATGAAGTTATGACTCAAAACAAAGTTTTACTATAAGCAAAAAAAAAAATTATAATAATAATTGTAATAATAATACATGGTCTCATGAAGACACACATATATTAATTTTCAAGATTTTACCTTCCACTATGCCCCAACTATTAGCAAACTAGTGTAATAAGGTACTCACGTATATGTGTAATGATCATGGCATGAAAAATAACTGATTCAAAATACAATTGATACGGTTCATATCTCTTGTAAATAATCAGAATTGACAAAACGACAGATCTAATATCTCAAAAAATCAAATAATGTAATTGCTTTAAAGAATCCATTAACTTTTAATACGCCGCGCCGTTCATAAATCAGAAAAAAATACTGTACTGTCTCAAACATAAGCTTTGTCTATAACTGGGTAAACAAATAACTAAAATTTGACATTAAAAACAATATTTCATATATATTGGTAATATAATTAATATTATTATAACCCAAAAACATTTCATGTAAGTACGAAACATATATCTACTAAATATATTTATATTACAACATTCGGTTCAAGGCAACTAAGAAAACCATATTATCAAAATATATATTTATCATTATGTTTTAACTTAAAAGTGGTTTCAATTTTATTTTTAATTTCTTATGTAATGACGTATATATATATATATATATATATATATATATATATATATATATATATATATATATATATATATATATATATATATATATATATATATATATATATATATATATATATATATATATGTATGTATATATATATACACACACACAAATATACATATATGAATTGTATATTTGTTGTGTATATTGACAAGGAAATGTATATTTGTTATTTAAATTTTCTTGGGAAATACAACTAAAAGAGAAAACACGATTTGAAGAATAACCTCAGAAATGTATTTTAGTAATTTGTCATTTAAATGAGATTCATTCATAAAAATCAGAATCGCAGAAACATCCATAAATTGGATTAGTTGCACCATTCACAAAAATATCAGTAATGGTGGGGGGATACTATTTCATTCATGGTTGGGTTTAGAAAGATATTTTTGTTCTGCAATTTATCAAAGATTGAAAGAAAAATGTTTTGATATATTTCTAAAAATAACTTCAAAAGAAGTCTCTGCATAGTATCGATTTAATAACAATGATGAAAGATGTTGTTACAATATTTGAGAAATGTTTAACCTTAACATAAGAAAATAGAATCTATAATATAATTTAGATTTTTAATACAATTATTGTTCTACTCAAAACGTCTAATCTATCAAAAGACCAAAAACAAGAAAAAAAGTTGAAATCGACAAAATTAACTACCAGATAAAAAAAACTCAAATATATACTGTTACTGTTACGCTTTTCATCCGCTAACTTAGATTACACCTGGACTTGCAATTGAACCTGAGCACACCAAACTAAATTTAAACTGCAAGACTGCAACTTTTACACCGTTGCAATTTCTTTATCTCACACCTTAACCTCAACATACTAATGATGCGGTACATAAAGAACCGACCATATTTGTTTTCAATATGGCTACCAGGGAACAATTGTTCGAGGAAAAAGTTTTATAATCTCAATCTACCTGAAAAAAGCTTTAAAATTATGTCACATACAACAAGACAAATTTCTCATTAAGTAAAAATTCCCTAATCTTCACCACAAACTAACTTTTCAAAGCCCAATATCTAAAAAGAAGAACTCACTACGCTCGTACAATTAAGCCCTCGTGATTATACAGTATATAACTCCGGGGTAGCACTAAGAGTTTTAACTCCAATCGTTTTAGTCCAAAATCCTAAGAAAAATTAAGAATAGTTAATGTTCCATTGTATTTTTACATAACGACATTAGAGTCCCCTTAATCCAAAACCTAGCTATATCGCGATGCAAATCCTTCCATGACGCCACGATCCCAGTTCTTTGATCCACGACCTATCTTTACCATTCATTCTTGAAAATTCTTCTAGAAGTCTTAATAGGCAGTGACGTGACTTATAGATCAATGTTTAACTTTATCTAAATGTACGTACCTAATATTTTCATGCTGGTATCTGCGAGTACTGTTACCGGAATGTTCCTAACTTCATGGCTATCAAGCAATTTTTATATTGCTTGAATAATGTTATTAAATAGTTTCAATGTAGAAATAATTTTTTTAAAAAATTGAACACATTTCAAAATTTCCAAGAAAGAATCTATATTTGCCATATGCTTTTGAAGGAACTTTTAACATTCAGATTAGACATTAAATGAATTATTTGTTAAAGTGCAGGTTTTAATGTTTCTTAAAGGTTATTAGAATATCTTTGTGAAAGTGTTCATGCTTCAGTGAATAGCATCGGATGCACTTGAACGGTTGCAATATCATAGCACCTCTAGTTTAGCCTTGTAAGTAATTTAATCGGCAATACAATCGATGTTGTTAATCAGGTAAAAGTTTTATTAAAAATCAAGACGTGGAAACTACTGCGGGAAAAAAATGAAATAAAATTCAGCAATTAAACTGTCATTGACATCAATAAATCATCTTATAATAGACTCAATTACAAAACATTAAAGGTAACAAGAAACATGTGTCAACAAAAAGGCAAAAACACATTGATTAATTAAACCTCTTGCACAAAAGAGGGAAAACATTACAATAATACGCAAATCATAGAGTAATGTGTTTATCATTCATATTAGTTAAACGTCTGTTACACAAATTTATCAATGAAATTATGGTTTATCTACTATATGATAAGATATTCAATATCAAATTTGTTTTACAATTTCATTAGAATAATTATTTGTTTATTTGGATTTATTTAAATTGAAAAACAACAAACAATCTGGCGGCGCTATAACTGACAAAATCATACCCAAATTCAAGAGTTCTAGCTCTTATTATTCTACTATATAAAAATATATAATATAATTTCAATTGACTCACAACCGCAAACGTGAGTACTATTAATTACTTAATAGTCCCAACTATTCAAGAATTAAAAACTACAAGGATCGATTTACTGATAACTGATTTATTTTAATACCGACAATCTTAAGCCATCAGTATACTTAGTATACATTACTACTGGTGCAAAACACGATTTAAAGAGGAACAACCCGCCTTGATTCAAAATACATAAGGATCAAGTCTTTAAATACTTCTAGTTTTAAGGCTAGAGTGCTAGAGGAACGGGTAGCACAACTTACTAACCACACCTCTCGCTATAGGAAAGCTAAAATACTGTTATGACCAAATCAGTCAATCGAGTTAATTATTTAATAATAACCTCCACATGTTGCACTGCACTGTATGGTCATTTCACTACGGCAATCACCAACTACGTTTTACATACGAAATTTATTTATTTCAATTTTAATTTATACGCATTAAACCTGCAACTGTCTAACAGAAAAAAAGGCTACAACATATTTGCATTGCTAACCTATCTAACATAATTATAACATATTAACCTATATAACATAATTAAGAATAATTACAAGATAAAAATAACTTTTTATATACTACGTTTTTACATTTTCTGTCATAAATCATAAATTTTAAACCTGTCAAAATGAAGATGAAGAATATGGGTCATGTCAAAACAAATAAAATAACTTTTTATTTTCGGGTTTTTTCCGAACTAACTTTCCATACAGCAAAATTTGTTGATAATGAATTAAATTCTGCTGAAAGATGGCTAAAAGTATTAAAACAATGCATTGTCATCGTGTTCTTAGCTACTCTAAAAGTTTAAAATATCTAGCTACTCGGGAAGTTAGTTAAAACGCGATTGCAAGATTTTTACAAGACAAACAAACAAACAAACAAGAAAGCAAGCTAATAAAAACGTAGTAAAAATGAATGTAATAATAAATAACACAAGGATACAAAAAATTGGGTAACTCAATTTTCCTTAAATTGAACAATAATGTATTTCGTAATTATTAAAACCAATAAAACAATTAATTAAAGTGTTTGAATTTAAAAACTTTATATACATTATACAATACTTTCTCTCTGCATGTAACACGTTTATGAGAAAGTAAAAAAAAAATGCATAATATATAATTCATTTTTGAATTCCTTATTCTATGATTATAATTATTTATTTACCAGTTATTCTAATGTTTGATAAGTTTATACAACTTGTTTTCAAAGTTTGAATCACAGAAATAATAGCAACGCAATAAGTTCCGATAAATTCTTTATATAAAGAAAACAAGTGAGTCACATCTTCGCAACAATATTACTTAGAGAAAAAATAATAATTTTCTATTTCCATATAAAATATATATTCACTTAAAATATTTGGTAATTTGCATGGAGTTTAAGTCGTTATGACTTTATTTTATGTGATGAAGGTGGTATGAAATTTTGAAATGTAAAATGAATTAAGTATTCTGACAGTAGGATTGAATTTATGGACAGGAAATGAACTTAAGGTGATTAGGAGTCGATGCGCAGAGGGCGTAATGCAATAAAGAAGCGGGAAGAGCTTTATTGCAAATTGTGTCATCATCCATAAATTTTAGTTAGCACACAACAATAGCTATATTGGAATTACAAAAGTATGTATCTTTCATATAAATATGATATTAAATCTATAAATGAATATATTATCATACCAACAATGCAATATTCCATAGTACATAAAATGTATTTCTTTCCGTTATTATTATATACATATTGCAAAATTTAATAAATGTGTAACTAAATAAATAAGCGATAAAAAAACAACAATAATTGCTATGTAGCGGAATGTTTGAATTATTTTAAATATCTACAACAATAACTATGATTCGTGTCAGTTAAGTCAATTCAGCCAAAGGGGCCGGTGACTTAGTCCCTAGTATCAGTACGTAGTCCTATAGTGGCTATAGTATCAGTGTTAAAGACTGTATTTCTCCCACGACCTAAACCACTAACTATACTTATGTAGTCATATCTAATGTATATGTATATCATCATATAGATCATCATTTTTATATCATCATATGGATATATATATATATATATATATATATATATATATATATATATATATATATATATATATATATATATATATATATATATATAACGTGCTGGGCGCGTATATGTAGAACTAATTATATATACATATTACAGTTTCAAATTTTATTTAATCGTACAGATTATTTGTATGTTTCTTAAAAATGTCTCCTCTTTTGAGCAATTGTTCTAAAAACGCGATTAATATTATTTTAACTCAACGACGATCGTAATGTTCTAAAATTGGCTGTTTTATATTAAGATATTGCCGTCATGTAACGAGCATTTTCAACTAAATGGGAAAATAACTAAAATAGTTTGAATAATATTAGTAAGAGGCTGATATGGAGGGATAGTTTAATGACTTTAATATAAGAAAAGAACTGAAAGAATTTACAAAGTCTATTATTACAATTCAATTATGATCTGAACACAAAAAAATAGAAACAACAACTATAACGATAGAGAAAGATTGCAACGTTTATACTAAAACCACAATAGCAAATTTCAATAAATACCTATTTTAATAACTGTAATTAGTTTTATAAAATTAAAAGTGATATCATGAATACCTACTTCAATGATGAACTGATGAATACCTACTTTAATTATTATGAATTAATTAATACCTACTTCAATAACTAATGAATACCTACTTTAATAGTGAACTGATGATTTAAATCTTCATTTGAAAACATTGAAAACTTTCTAGTTAAAATAAGTTTTTGATGATAGATTTATTGGTTATCACCAGTTTGGGTGGTTTCCTACTTTATAAGTGTATAACACAGAGAGTGTACATCAGATTACAATAATCATGAATGTTTCAATATGTAAACATTTATTTTTAGAAAGCGACAACTGGTACAATTTTCATGCATTTGTTAGATTATTCACTTCAATCAAAATTATTCAATATGAAATAAATATTTTAATTAATGCTAATACGTCATAAATACTCATATGGAATAACTCGCTTAATTTAGCATAAAATATTTACTTAAATTATGTGCAATAGAATGTTTGTCACAAAAAAATAGAGGGGAGTAACAAACTAAAGAAGGTGTACGGAATGTTCTTCTTTAGATTGTAATTCCCTTATAAAAACAGGAGTGTGATGTTCCTTTGTCCCAAAGTACATTGGACTAAACGTCCCGTTGTCTTAATAGTTATTTAGTCAAAGTCATTAATATTCTAAAAAAATAAAAAAATAAAATAAAGGGTAGTAACAATCTAAAGAAGTACCGAATGTTTTAAAGATAATTTAAAATATACTGATAAAAAGTATATATATTATACTTCAGAAACTAATAAATACTAATTAAGTGATGCGATTTTTAAAAAGATCAATAAATTAGGATAACGCCATAAGAAGTAAAAAAATACTCAAAATCATGTAGCTATACCTCGAAAAAAGGGATTTTCTTTATCCATTTTCCTTTCAGCCATCTTATGTTAAGTTAAAGATTCTTATATAACTTATAGCATCTGTAAGTGACTAAAGTTGGATGGTTTTTACACAGTTAAAACAGGTTAACAGTAAATACATTTGGAAAGAAACACACACAAAAAAGGCGAGACAACGGTGTAACATCATTGCCCAAGTGGCGACATAATAATACTAAATCTGTGAGTACCTTTCCATCAGGTTAAATAGTTGTTTTTAGAGATAATAGCCTCAGGGTTGAGTTGAGAGGGAGGTAGTAAAGCTTATTGAATGAGTGAGAGAGATAATAAATGTACTATGCAAGAGAGAACGAGACTGTCATTAGAGAAAAGGTGATAAAGTGAGTTGAAGAATTAAAACAACCAAGATAATAATTCAAAGAATTCAGTAAGGTGGAGGAAGTATTCTATGTGAGGGGGGAAATTAAAACACTATAAGAGTAAAATAAGAGGTTGTTGTGAGAAAATTGTGATAAAGTGAAATGGAGATTTAAATAACAAAATAAAGAATAATAAACAAAGGAATAATAACCTCAAATGTGTTTTTCTCCAATGTGTGATAGCGACTCATCATGAAAGAGGTGTAGTTCAATAACCAAACAACGTCTGCACACAAAATAATTGTATTTTGAACAATCTGACCGGTTTCGGCTATTCTAATGCAGCTTCCTTCAGATAATCAGTTGGTTATGAAGGGTTTTGAAAGTACAGGAAATAATTACATCGGACTAGTACTTGCAAAGTCCCTTTAAAATGAACTGATTATCTGAAGAAGGCTGCATTAGAACAGCCGAAACCGGTCAAATTGTTCAAAATACAATTATATTGGGTGAAGACGTATTGGTTTTTTAACTACACCTCTTTCATGAAAAGTAATAATACACTTAGGTTTGAGCGATAGATAAATAGTAAGGCTAATTGAACAAGTAAGATATAGGTAGATACATCAAGACATAGTGAACAAGACAACAGGAACAGAACAAAAACAAAGAGAGAGAGAGAGAGAGAGAGAGAGAGAGAGAGAGAGAGAGAGAGAGAGAGGGAGAGACAGAGAGAGAGAGAGAGAGAGAGAGAGAGAGACAGAGAGTGAGAGCGCGAGAGAGAGAGAGAGGGAGAGCGAGAGAGAGACAGAGAGAGAGAGAGCGAGAGAGACAGAGAGAGAGAGAGAGTGAGGGGGGGGGGGAGGAAAAATTAATATCATAATGCAAGAGAGAATAGTGATAAAGCGAGGTGAAGAATCAATAGAAGAAAATAAACGATGAAAAAGGAACCACTGGTGTTAGTGATAAATGCTATAATGGTAGAGTGAAAGAGTTCTGGTAATGCGCACATTGAGTTAGAGAGATGTAGTTAGAATAATAATTGAGTGTGAGTAAAAGACTATAGTAAGGCGCATTAAGTGAGAGAGAGATAATCACATTAAGGTTAACCGAGAGAGTTAAATTAAAACATAAGAAAAAGAAATATATTTTTAAATAAAGTAATATTCAACCTTAGTTTCTGTGAGAGAGAGATAGTAGGGCTAAGTAAAAGTGTGAGAAGAATAATATAAAATATTAAGTAGATAAAAGAAGAGCGGATGATTACAGACTATGAAGGGTTGAAGCTAAGTGAGTGATATTAAAATCATTAATTTTTTAGCTCAAATAAGGAAAACCAATCAAGGCTAAATCAATAAATTAAATTAACGCCATAAGAAATAAAAATATACTCAAAATCATGTAACCATACCTTTAAAAAAGGGATTCTCATTATCCATTTTCCTTTCAGTCATTTCTTTTTTAAGTTAAAAATTCTTATAAATCAACAAATAAGGATAGATTTTCTCTACGAAAAAGTGAGAGATAGATAAGCAACAGTA
Organism: Gerris lacustris; assembly: GCA_951217055.1. NCBI lineage: Eukaryota > Metazoa > Arthropoda > Insecta > Hemiptera > Gerridae > Gerris > Gerris lacustris. The sequence continues at coordinate 57,394,484 of OX578282.1, read as the reverse complement.
CGAAATACAAATGAAAAAATGAAAAAAAAAAAGAAAAAAAAGCATTAGGAATAATAAAGATAATTTAAAACAGAAGAAGGAATGAAGCACTTACACAATGAGAGGAAATAGGTAGGTTTGGAGTGAGAAGGTAAATTAAATAAGTGAATGAAGCGGACGAATAGAGTTAATAAAGAGTAATAAAACAATTGAAGACGTAAAGAATCAAATAAAAGAGAGATAGAAAAGCATTATGTAAAACTGAAATTATTAAAATGTAATAAAAAATGTATGACTTACATAAATTATAAATAGGAATAAAAGATTTGAAAAAGGATATAATATATTATGTATATAAAAAAAAATTGTATTTATTCTTGTAGGATTAGTCAGGGTCAGGTATATTTACTAATTATTTTTTAATACATTTATTACTAGAACAACAACTACAATGATGATTCCAATAGTAAGACATTTTAATGAACAGTTAGCAAAGCATTGTAATCCTTAACCTTTTTATTGAGGGGAAGAAAAGTAATCTATTTAAAAATATAAGTAGTCACTTGTGGCGTGGCTATCTCCAATAAAGTAACCCTTCCTATGAAAAAAAAAAAAATCTCTAAAGAGAAAAGAAGTTGGGCTCTCATGTTTGCTACTGAGAAATAAAACTATATATTAATGGAAGAGAGAAATATAATGGAATTAAAAAGAATACTTACACGAGGAAGACATTAAATAAATAAATAAAAGAATGGAAGATAACAAAAAAGTTGGAGGATAAAAGAAACAAATACATTTGAAAAATATGTATTTATTAATGGAAGAGAAAGAGGGATAAAAGAGATAAACATTGAGTGATGTTATGTGTTTTCATATGTCATAACAATAACATCTGAGAGACAGAACTCGATGTAATCTCTGAAAATTATCATTATCAGACTGACCTTAATGTACCTTCTCCTTAATATATTCTTAAGTCTCACAAGGCAAGGAGTATTGAACTCTTTAATAAAGTAATTAATAACATGTAAATAAATAAACCTTTATGATAACAATTACGTATTAAAAAGCCTTAATATATTCTTAAGTCTACCAGACAAGGAGTACCTATGGACCACTTTAATAAAGTACTTAATAACAAGTAAATAAACATACCTAAATGATAACAATTATAGTATGTATAATAAAACAGCCAAAGTTCTATTGTTAATTGGATTTATCAAGATGCATTTTAAAAGGCTGTTATTTAAATATAAACTTTAATAAAATTTCACTCAAAATAATACTAACACACAATTATATAATCAACAACGAAATTACTAGACACTAAAACACACTTCTCCCTATTAGTGTGGCACAACTTCTTTGTGTCCTATCATTGGATGAATGGTATGGTAAAATAAAGTATAATGAGGTAGATTCATAAAAAATGTTTGAACCCACTGGGAATTGAGAGGTATTTGTTTCGATTTTCAGGGGGGCGGCATATAAATATAATACGGAAAAAGATATTTATACAAATCATCTATGGGCTTTTCATCAAAATCGGACCATTAGGCGTTTGCAAAAATGTTCACGAACAAACTGACATGGCAGATATAAGACGAAAAATTTCCCCTGATTTCTAACAAGGAAACTTTCTCAGACAAAAACCGAGGTCTCTGTTTCAACCCCAGACTCGACCATTTGACATTTTGTCCGTCTAACAGTACATCTGTATGTTACGCAGCCAAGACCAAGCTTGAAATTTGGTAGAATTTTCATTGAAGTCAATGTGGAGACACAAAAATCGATTTTTAAGAATGATCATGATACTCTAGTTATCTTCGGTAAGCTCGTACTATGCAACATTTAAAATACAAAATGTTAATCACAAGATATTGATTGAGCATAAACTCAAAGGCAAAAATAAACTAAAAACAACATTTAAAATATAATATGTTAACCACTAATACTGATAGCAATATTAATGGAAAAATAGAGAGCAAATATTAATGGAAAAAACTGGAAGCTACATTTAAATGACGCTATGAAAACAACTAATTATTGAGTAAATGCGTAATGCAAGAGAATTAGCTTAATCCACCTATGGGTGAAGGTTGTTTGGACTGTTTATTAAATAAAAATTGTATTAGTTTATTGTAAAACCATAATAGTAAATTTAAGCATTACTAACTCCTAATAAATTAGCCATTTATCAGTGAACACATAGTATTTCTGATAAAGGCCTGATAAATAAAAGCCTTCTGATTTAATGAAATATGAATAGCAGACAACGAATAATGTTAAACTAAGGATGAAAGGACAACCTGGTAATCCTGCACAATTACCAGCTTCAATAAAAATAACCTGCTCCAATAAAAGTACCAGGGCTTATGAATAAAAGTACCAGCTTTTATATAATACCTGGCATATATTATGTACCTGGCAGCTGGATGGCGTGGCCTCAGGCCAGCCTAGACTGACTAGTTTTTAATAAACTTAATAAGTTTACTTAAACATTACTCCTTATTACTAATTTATATTCCTTTCTACGACTCTACCGTTTTTAATTTGGTTATAAAAGTCTATTGCACGTACAAGTTATTAATACACGACCCAGCTTTCTTTTAATAAAGTATAAAAAAAAACAAATGTATTAAAGATCCATTTAAACAAGCACGGTCCAAACATATATTTTATTTTTATTCTTCTAGTAATAAGTGATGATAGGTAAGTGATTTATTCAGAACTTTTATATATTCTTACTACTTATATTTACTACTATATTTATATTTACTACTTTATTTCTTACTATTTATATATTCTTACTCTTTTATAGATTCAGAACTTTTTATATTCTTATTTTATGAAGTTCAGCTTTATATTTCTAATAGTTTGTTTAAATATATTAATTAAAACCGTTGTTTTATATAATTGTATAAATCATATTGCATCAGTAAACCATCAGGGTTGCGTCTAAGAAAAGAGCTAGATGAGGGAGAAAAATGATCCCAACATGTTTTTTTAGGATCTCTAAACTTGAATAGTTAAATGTTAAAGGGTAAGATTAAATTTTTGAGAAAAAAATTGCAATTGGAAAAAACTTCTTCAATTAGAGTGGCACAAAGCTTCCTCACGTCCTGATGGACCAATGGTTATACAAGTATAAAATAAAATAAGTAATAATTATGAATAAATAAATACAAGTGCAATGTTATTTGATGTAATACCTAAATAAACTAATTTTTCAGGCTCGATAATGACCGGACAGGTCAAAACGTCACCACAATAACTTATTGAAATTTATTATTTTTACCCTGAAGTGGATCTATTTTTATATGTATAAATTAGAAATAAAAGGGTACTACCACCAACCGTTGTAAAATAAAGTTTAATGAGATGGATTTTACAAAGAAATCCATAAAAATAATGTGTCCTCTCTGGAAATTAATTATAAGTACGGTTGTTTGGACCAGTAGGGTCTTATTTATTAATCTGTTATCAATATGCATCTATAAAAGGTAACGTGGCTGTTTGTGTGTGCGTATGTTATTTTTAGGCTTTTCCACTGTTTGTAGTATCCTAACCAAATATGACACACATATTTGGCATTTCCCTGGTAAAAATACTGGCATAGTTTCATCCCCAAATACTGCTACATACAAATGGCGTCCATTTATGTGTTACTTTTACACCTAATCATCAAATAATCACACCTGGGAAACTGCTAATTCTGGAATTACGCATTTAGCTACAAAGCTTGCTTCAATGATGTAAACTTCCGCAATGAAATTATATGTTAATCCTCCATTGTCAGTATTAATATATGTACTAATAATTTAATAAAATGAATGATGTTAAAAAAGAAAAAAAGCCACACTAAATTTTGGAAACTGAAAATGCTATTATCACTATAACAAGCATTAGGGAATTTTCTTTGATGAGATATACGTCCTATTACCTGGGAATTATTTTCCATTAAAGTACTTCAAGTTGTTGGACAATTGTTGAGTAATTTTGCTATACCTATCTTTAGAACTATTTGAACTAAAACCATGAAATTAGGAAACTAGTCACTATATCTTGAGAAACATTTAACATAAAATCTTAATTATTTTTATTAATTTTGAGACAAAATAAAATGCTGTTCTTCAGAATGGTCACAATAAAATAAATACAACAACTTTGGTAAGCTCGGAAGCAATCCTTCCAAACAAAAAGCTTTATTATATGAATGAAAAAATTAAAGAAAAAAAAGTCGATGATGTAATAAAACAAACAATGGAATTTAAAATCAAGTTTGATTTGTTTTCAGAAAAAGATTTAGGCGGCGCGGCGGTAGGGATACAGTGACCTTACTGCAAGAAACTGAGCAAAGAAGGACGGGAAAGGATACATAACAGGTAACAAGTATACTGGAATACTGTACATATTTATTTAATAGATAATCATGGTTTCAGTTATCGTATTAAGTAGCAGGTGCTAAATAACACGCATAATGTGCAGTTAATCAGGCATGCAAATATATATCGATTCAAGGTGAAATTATAGTGACTTATTGACACAGTTTTTCATTGAAATGAAATAAATGAATGATATTCGTATACATACAAACTAGAGCTGCAGAAAAAAAAAACAACAACGTCTCTCTACAAATGCAACATTAATTTCTAAATCCGGCTTTCGGTCATATTCTTAAATATTTAAATCATTTCTTTATTTTTATGTCATTTAAATTAACACGACAAAATAAAATATCAGTAAATTTTACAATAAAAGATTTTTTTCATAATTAAATCGATAGGCTATTAAAAAAAAAAAAAAAAAAAACATTTTCAACGTCATTAATTATGCATTTAATACTACATAATTATTTTAATAGAAGAGAAAGAGGAATTTTGTTTCAGACTAACCTATAAATCTAAAAAAGCACTTAAAAGAAGTGTTAATTGTTTAACTATTAACACCTAATTAGTTGAAAGATAAAAAAAAGAAAGAATTTATAATGTATATATATATATATATATATATATATATATATATATATATATATATATATATATATATATATATATATATATATATATATATATATATAAAAGTTTGATTGAAAAAAATAGGATGAATGGAAGGGTAAAGGGCATAAATGAAACAAAAAAGTAGTTAAAAGGCTGTTGAAAGCTTTGTTAACAATAGGACAGAAAAAAGGGAGACAAGAGCAAGAGGCCTCCGAGTCAAAGAAGCTTCCTCTTCACTCAGCTGATATTAAAGCCTGATATTTACTTGCAGCTTAATATTGAAAAATGCTTCAGCAATTATAGACTTGAGAATAGGTTGCTCTTCTTTTACCAGGGAATTCCACATCTTTACTAAAACTGGTTACCGCTTTTCCCATCTTTATTTTAAGGAAATTTTAAGAACATTCATTTTATTATTTAAGTGGAAGTGGAAGGTATGGAAAGTGTAAGTGACAGATAATTTAAAACCTTTTTTAACAACTTAATGAATTTTATTACATTGTAAGAGAGACAGTTTTCGTTAGTACGCCGACAATAGAATTTTATATTGGAATAAGAGTGATTCCAATATTCAGTAACTATATTAGTATTGAGAGTGAACTATATTCAGTATTGAGCTCGAAGATTGTAAAATTAGAACACCCCGTTTTATAATTCGCCACTTTGTCTTTTCGTTTCAAACGCCTTCTTCTAAACAATGATAATTCACCATGATTATTCTCCATAGACGCTTGACGCTCCCATACCTACAATGATAATTGATTCCTGATACTATTTATTTCCTATTATGTTCTTTCCTTGTGTTTTCTATCTCTTCTTGTATAATATGTATATATTATGTGTTCAAAAAGAAAGTCGTTTCTTAGCTTCGTTTCAAGCTAAGAAACGAATATTACTTACAAAAAGACTAAGCTAAGTCTCGCGTAAAACGTGAGATCATTGGTTTGACCAGTCTCCCCCAGTCCAAGTACCTAAGTTCTACTAGGTTTAATACATCCAGTACAAGAGTAAGGGGTGTTTTTGTCTGTTCCCCTCTCTATTTTCTGTCCCTCGCAAACTCACACTTTTCTTTCCCAAATCACTCTACACTCTCACTCTACATTTAAAACAATTAATTAAAAAAAAAATTAATTTAAAACATTTTCTGAGTTGGCAATTACGCAGCACGAGGATTACAAGTTATACGACACACGACACTGCATAGTATTTTATTTAAAAAAACAAAACAAAAAAAAACCTGATATAAACCATAGGAAAAATATAAATTAATAACAAAACTAACCTATTTGTGCTGAGTAATTGCCAAGGCAGAAAATGTTTTTATATTTAGACGTATAGAGTGATTAGGGCAAGAAAAGTTTGAGATTGTGAGGGACAGAGAATAGAGAGGAGGAGGAGGGACAGACATAAAACATCTCTTGCTTGTACTGGATGTATTAGACCTAGTAGAACCTTACTTGGACAGGACTTGGCTAAACCAATGATCTCACGTTTTACGCGAGACTTGGCATATTTTTTTACACAAGTGTTTTTGTTAGGATATAGATATTCATTTTGTATTTCAATGCCATAATATCTCATTTAATTTATTTAAAATAAAACAATTCAACAGGTGGTTGTTTACTATTTGTTATGTTCTCGGAAACTAGATCTTTCCTGGAAAAACGATTTATGTATATTAATTTTATCGTTAGATTCGTTTTTAATACGATTTGATAGACTATGTTTCAGAAATGTCTAAGCAAATCGTCGGAACCGTTTTCATAAAATTAATTTTTTAGAGTTTTGAGGTTAGCGTCCCTAAAACCAATTTGTTTTAACAATGCCTTTTCTGAACACGTACGCCAAATTTCATCGAAATTGGGCCAGTAGTTTAGGCTTCACTCGTCTGCACAGACCACAGAAATGTCGACAATAGTTTCTCATTATAAATATATACTATGTGTATTATGATAAAGTAAAAAATTGTAAATGTAGTCATTATTAATAATAGTTTTGAATATTAAGAATTAAACTTAAGCATTAAGCATGTTGTACCTAATTATCAAGAGAGGAAATTATGATCTTGAGAACCAGGAACAATTTTAAGGATTCTTAAAGCCGCTATGTGAATGGTTTTTATCAATTATACATAAAATAGTAATCTACATTTTTTCATAAGAACTTAGAAGAAAGAGATTTATTAAGGATGAGCAAACGTTACTCAAATATATATTTGTAGCATAGAGAATCCTGAGGTTCAACGATGCGTTCTTCCTCATTTAAAGCTTTCCTCATTTTTTTAGCGTATCTTGCAGGAGCAAGATATGCTAAAAAAGACAGTTTATCAAGAAAAAGCGTCAGGATTTTGAGAAGAGACAGATAGGCACAAAAAAAACTAAAATTGGTCCTTATTAGCAGCTAGCTCATACCACCAACAGCTGAGTGGACGAAGCTACTCTTCCATTAAAGTTGTATATTTTAAACCCTGACGTAACATTAATTGCAATTATCTTTTAATTAATTAAACCATACATTTTTTTTATTTCTTTTTAACTCAGTAATTAATTGCTTCTTTTTCCTCACGGTTAACGTTTTTCTGTTTTTTTTTGTCACCCCATCAAATTATTTACTTAACTAGATGTTTGGTTTTAATTAATCTCAGATTAAAAATTAATTATTGCAGTGTAGAATTACCCCCTTATCCGTTTTAAGACGCCGGAAGCTACTTGTCTAAGAGAAAAAAGTTAATTGCGTTCATTTTATTCTTTTTTCATGAAGCAACATGATTTCATTTTAAAAAAATGTTATTTTTCTTAAAACGAGTTGAAAATAGGTATGATTTTTATAAGCCCCACAAAGAAAAATATTCTATTCTATAAAGAGTTAAACGAATCTTTTTTTTGTCTTAAACCTTTGAACCTTTTATTTATATTTTTTGTTCCTTTCAATTTTTAAAACTACAATTAAAATGTTTAATTATATAAGAATTACTTAAAATGAAGCCAGTAACTTTTAATTACGACAATTTGTTTCACATTGAGAGTTCATAGAGCGAAAAAAACTAAAGAGTACAGTTTTACTAAATGAAACATTTTGAAAAAGTAGAAAAAGCTTAAACAAAATCTTTTGTAGTAGAAGAAAAGTTAATTAAATAAAATTACATCAAACTGATTGCCATAATCAAATAAAGCTACGTTATAAACAAAACAGTCCCTTGCACATTTATAACAAAAAATTATTATTATTTTGTCCATTATGTAGTTGAATATATTAAAATATTATAGAAGTAATTAATTATTAAACTGAATAATAAATAATAGAATACCAAAATAAGGAAAGATAAATAATTAAAAATATAAAATAATCTTCTTAAGAGAATGAGTGTGAGAGATTGAAGAAGTGTTCATTCAAATCGTGACAGCCAACAATTTTTATAGTAAAAATCGGTCCGAGACAACTCCGAGTTCATAATTATTTAGCCCAGTGTTTTCCATTTATTAGTTTTTGTATGTAATTTAATTATTATTGAGCATTTCATTAAAATTTATCATAAAAATAACTTCTCCCGGGCGGGGAATCGAACCCGGGCTCTCTCGGTCCGCGTTTTAAGCTCTTTTTCTCAGGAACTAGATTTTTCCCGGGAAAACGGCTTATATCGTTGGATTCGTATTTAAATGGACTATATTTTAGAATTTTTTAATTTTTTTAAATCGTCGGAACCGTTTTCAAGAAATAATTCTTTTTCACTTTTTTTCAGAGTTTTTGGGGAGTAGCGCCCCTAAATTTGGAGCTAAAATTCATTTCTCGATTTCTGAACATGTATGCCAAATTTCGTCAAAATCGGCCCAGTAGTTTAGGCTCCAGGCGTCTGCACAGACGACAGATGACAGACAGACATTTTTTAAAAACCATTTTTTTGGACTCAGGGGACCTCAAAACGTGTAAATCGATCAAAATCGAATTTTCGCGCCATCACAATACTTTCTCTTTATATGAGAAAGTAAAAAAAATATTGTTTTACCAAATTTAATGAGCAATTGATTTAAGTTATAAAATATGATTATTCCAATGGCTATTCCTCATTAGCTCAGTTCATAACTATATTGTGATCGTTCTGAAGAACGTAATTTTTTATATCCCCGATTTCCAAAATACCAAGACAGAAATCCGTTTCAGACATCAGTAAACAATATTGGTTTCTTGTCAGTCTGTCGGTCTGTCACTCAATTTTAAAAAACCAACATATCTTAAAAACTACTAGTCCGATGTCTATGAAATTTATATGGTAGGTCATAATTAGCTCATTGTTGGTCCCATATAAGTTTCAACCTTCTGCACCATTTGTTCTTACACATACGCACAAACATACATTTATTTATACCTATATCTTCAAAGTACTTAAATGATTTTTAAGAAATATGGATGGTTTTTAAAAAGTAGCCCGCAGATGGCCAAGAAGTATTTCAACCGTCTGCGTTCTTTAACTTTTCCTAAATTGATACTTTACCCTAATTTTTACCCTCTTCCAGGAGAGCTAGAGACTTGTGGTTTTCGCCATTCGACGCGCAACGTCCATATTGTGAATCAAAATAATTATACAAATTTCACGTTTCCCCCTCCTTCCCCCCTTAAAAAAATAAAAAAGGCCGACTTGATTTTTGAGTTGTATCAGGGACTTATTGCGGCTAAACGGTAAGTCGTATTGGAAAACTGATAGCACTAGCAGTAAATATTTTTAAAAGATCTACAACTTTGGTCCTATGACTTTTTGTCGTATCATCATCGGTTGTACCTTAGGTGGTAATAATTTTGGTTTTATTTTTTCCTTTTTGTCTTAGAATGACCATAGTTTCTATAATAGTTGACCGATTTTATTTCTTATTGAGGCGCTTGAATCTTAAACTAATGCTCTTTAAATTGATTATAATTTATTTCATTAGTTCATCCTATTTGCTGAGAACATGAGAGTAAACTTTTTTCCGTGTGCCGTGTCACGTGACCTTTTTTTTGGTTTTTAATATTGTGTCGTATATCATTTTAAAGGCCTTGATAAGTGCATTAAAGGTATTTTATTGTTTTATTTTTAAAAATAATTGTACACGTACTTTTGTACCGATTTTTAATTTTGTTGTAGGTTCAAGGGTTTAAATGTTTTTTTGTTATTAGGTTTCTTATTTATATTTATTTATTAGTTTAATTAATGTAGTTTTGTATTGTTTGTTTCTTAAAAATATTTACTTTGGTACCTCAAAGTACAGGGGTACAAATGCCAAAATTAATCTTCTATAATATGATGTATATCGTTGAAAAAATCTTGAATAGTAGATTACATTTTGTTACGTTCTATTTTGTGTTATTTCTAGTTTTCAGGGGGTAAAATTTATTTATTTATTTTATTATTTTTTATTTTTATTTTTTTTTTTTTTTAGACAGTAATGGTTTGTAAAAGAATAAAATCAATAAAGTACCTTCGTGAATATAATATATATGTTAAACTTATAACATATATATTAAGAGAATAGATCATAAAATAATATTATGTCTTTACCAAAGACTATTGAACTCAAAGAGGATTTCATGTTAAAAACAAATACAAGCATAATTACTTACCTATAGATACCTCAATTTATTCGAGATCACATAATTTTTTTAATTTTTGTGAACAAACGTCCGTTTTTTTTGTTTTTTTTACAAAGCTGGGCAATTAATTCAGACAATAAGACATTACCAAACTTTTTTTTAGAAGATGTAGGAGATTTTAACCATACGAATGTAGGCATTTTCACAAAATCCAAAGCTATTTCCTCAAATAAATGGACCATTGTAAAAGTTTTAATTGAAGACGAAGCAAGAAAAGCGTATATTAAAGTCTCAAAACTACACTTAATAATACCAAGATTAATAATTTAATAAAATTAGTATGCTAACAGATGTACCAAGAACATAAAACACCTTAAATCAGGTTTTTCCCAAAATCCTAATACGAGGCATCAACCTAATAATAGGTTAAGTGGTGATTAATTATACAGTGCTAGAAAACTATCCTCAACTATAATTACACTCATTGATATATAATTACTTCATCAATCATAATACTTATCATAAAAATGTAATAAATACTATTAAAAAAGGAACACTAAATCTTCATGGATTCGTTACGAAACTTCTCAATTCAACTACAAAGTTAATAATTATAATTATTATTTAATTATCTATTATTAAACCATAATTAATTACTACAACACAAATATAAAAATCTATTTTTCGAGATAACAGCGAGATACTGAAGAGTGGTTGAAATGGTAACCGTGTATTAGATATATATGCTAATTAGTTATACATATAATCTAACTTGTCTTCTTTACATCCTAAAGCTATAGGATAGGTATAAATATTAATTTTACATATACTTTATTACAGCAAGAGACTTAAATTAAAATAGAATGGAACAAATTAAAAAATATTGTGGCAAATAACTTCCTCACGTCCTAAAGCGTACTTTAATTTTTTTATGTTTTTACAACTCAATATTGTCTATTTATTTAATACCCCCCCCCCCCCCCCCCCTCTTTTAAAATCTGTCACAACGGATTTGATTTTTTTACATGAATAAAATTATCAATTTAACATACCTTAAAAACTCGTCTGATTTTAAAGGAATTTAGATTACAAGTAATAATTAGCCCATAGTTGGTCCCATATTGAATTTAACCTTCTGCACCCATTGGTTTCTCTTCCACATGCGCACATTTTTTTTTTTTTTTTTTATAATGACCTACAGTATTCATCTCATATAAAGCTAATGCTTTATTCGTGAAAAAAAATCGGTCCGAGACCACTAAGTCTAACTTTCTCATATTATCTTGCTGACCTGGAAAACATGAATATATTTACTACGTTCACACATCGTTTTGAAAGCGTTTCGGATCCAATTCGTTTTCAAAACGATTCGCGTTCATACAACAAAAATTACAGGTGATCGAAATATTTGTTTTCGATATTTCATAACGGTGACGTCACGAGTAAAACCTTCTTTGTTGTTACCTAATATGTCCGCGTATTTTTACATTTTATTTACAAGTTATTACAAGTTTTTACAGGTTCTTTATAGTATTAACTTTTGTTTTACAACGTTTTTGCAATTTAAAAAAAAAGAAACGGAAGCTCACGAAAACAAAGAACTTGAAAAGTGGAAAAGAGTAAAATAACCTGACATCTCGATCCCCTCCACGACCTGTTTTCATAAGGGCGTTTTGAATTCGATCCCCCGTTCCGATCACGTATTTTTGGTGGAGCTGATCTAAACCGATACGATCCGTCGATCTCCGTTCGTACAGCGTTTTGAACAAGCGGATCGTTTTCAAAACCGTTTCCAAAACGATGTGTGAACGTAGTAATTGTTATCTATATGTATAGATCTACTAGCTGTGACTGTGAACCACAGAAGTTACTACGGCACCTTCTAAGTGAAGTGAGAGCCTCACTACCATCACTCCATTCATCCATTTAACTATAAACTCATAATGATATTAATATATTAATTTGCTTAATATAAAATATTTATTGCATTAAGCTCGCTTCAATGATAAACCTACGTGATGCTTAGTTAATATATTATTTAAAAATATATTCAACAGGTGTTTCGATTTTATTTCAGATTTATTTCATCAACATCAGATTTATTTTCATTAACATACCAGAAACTATATTTTTTAAAAAACACTTTTTTGGACTGAGGGGGCCTCAAAACGTACAAATCTATCAAAATTACAAAATTAAATTTTCGTATCATCACAATGCTTTCTCTTTAAATGAGAAAGTAAAAAAAGGAGGGAAAAATTAAATTAAGCAGACAATAATAGGTCGTAAAAGCAAAACATAAATAAAGTACGAGATTGGGCCGCTTCGGTGTAAAAACGCCCGGAAGAAAATAGTACGTGATAGGACCCAAGGAAGCTGTATGCGATACTAATTGCGGTGACTATTTAAATCGTGGAACAACTAGAAGGTCAGATTGCATAGAGATCAACGGAGATTACCGCTAACTATTCTTGAAATTATTTAAGACTCAAATCTATCTTATTGCTTTTTTAATTTATATATTTTTGAGTTAGTTTTCTTAAATAGTTAAATTATAAAAAATGATGAAAGAGAGTAATGAACAAAGTGGAACACATTTAAACTCAAGAAAACAGACTAGTTTAATACCAAAAATAGAAAATAGGAGACAGTGATAACGAAGTCTGCTCCGAAAAAAAAATGTATATCAACAGAGCTGACGTATGAATCGAATGAAGAAGTTTCCTTATAAAGCTAAAGCTGATTCAAGGAAGGAGTATGTTTTCTCTACGTCGTGCCTCCACTCAGAGGAAATTGCATTACTTATGTTAGGACAAGTGGGTGGGAAAGGTTTGGGGGAGGGGATGTCACTTGATTGCTCCAACACACACACAGCGTAAGGATTTCACCCATTTCAAAATTACCCATGTTTTTGAAAGGAAAAAAAAATTAACCATCACGATATTTTTAATGTTTTGAAATTGGAAAAAATTTGGTCCCTTGAATTTCTATCAGAAATACTATTTCACACATTGAACATACCCAATTAATTCTTTATTTACGCCCGCCGCAAATAAAAGGACGTGACATGCATCGAAACATCCAGTATGTTCTAGATAGCTTTATTTTTCTCTGTCTCTAAAAATAGTGCAACTAGAAGGGGGAAAAGTAAATTGCAAATTTCCTCCTCCTTTCAGAAATTCTCATTCTGAGAATTATAGTATAGATCTCACGGAAATTAAATTCAAACATTATTAAATATATAAAGAAGGTGTTCTTATCAACTTTATCAACAAGTGGTAAAAAAATATTTACTACTGAGATAAACATTCACAAAACTTTTGTGTCGTGGCAGACAAGCTGCATAGCATATTCAAACCCCTTTTTTTCGTCAAAGATTGATTTGAAAAGTCCCAAGGAGGTTACAGTAATTTCAGAATTTTCTATATTACTCAGTTAGCCAATGATAATCGATACCTTGACATTCTTTTAATTTCCCTAGTTAAGATTTAACATCAGCCATCCTGTTATGAAGAAGAGCCTATTTCCTGTCACCAATTTTTTAGATTATGAATAATGATTTATAACCTAGAAAGCTTTTCACGCCATGTATGATCATTAGATCAGTGTGAAACATGCCTTTCCTCCCTGGGATTCGAACCAATAACAAGTATATCAGTATATATTGTCTTTCCTTCCTGGGATTCGAACCAACAACAGATCTATCAATATATATATTTATATATATTGTCTTTCCTTGCAACAGAAATATCAGTATATATTGGCTTGAGGCGATAGTATAGGTACTATGATCCATTTGAATAAAAATGTATTACTAACAACATGCGTATGGTCACTAATATCATATTGTCTGAAATGATTAGTAACTTTATTTGATTGTACCTAGATGTTTAAAAATATATATATATTCTTGACCTTTGCTTTTAGAAGAATACACGTACACTCATACATACATAAATAAAAGGCCGAAGCCAATTAAAAGCCGCCCTCGAACATGTTACGGGCTGTGGGTGGAATGCGGTAAATTGTCTGTCGAGTGTGGTCAGACTAATTTGTATAAAGAGTGTAATATTCAATTACTACACACTTAATTACGAAAGAGGTTTTCTTCGGGGAATGCTCTTTCTGAAGGAGCAATTTAAAAAAAAGTCGTGATCATAATTAAATAAGTCATTTAAAGTTACAACTAATTAAAAGTTTATCATGTTTCATAATCTCGAGTTTTGTAATGGCTCCCTGAACATCTTTATGATATCCATTATCGGTTTTACAACATTTTTCAGCAAGAGGAGAGCTGGTTTGAGGTAAGAAGAGGTTGGCGGGCTCGATGCACGTGGTTCTGCAGAGACTAACCGGTCTGAGTCACAGTCCCGACCTGACCATGTTAGGAAACTGACAAACCTTCAACCTCAACATAATAAACCGGAGGATGGAGCTTGAAGAAACAACCGTTTGAGCACGAGAAGAAATTCGAGTCCTGGAGAAAGATTCCAACATTCCAGATAAGACTTTGAGAAAAAAAGTAAACCAACTAATGATTAAAACTGCATCCTTTCAAATACTGAACTTGTTTCCCAAGCCTTCACATATAAAAATAGTACTTTCAAACATGGCCGATCCAACGTAGAAATAGAAGATGAAAAAAAAAAAATTACACCACTAATTAAGACAATAAATAATAGCAAAATAAACAACGAACTATGAAAGGGATGGACAACTACGTGTAATGAAAGAGACAAATGTGTAACAAAAATTAATATTTAAGATTCATTAAAGGGTGTATTCTTAGAACACAATAGACCTTTAGCCAAGATGTGATGTTAATACATACGTATTATATTTTTAAATGTACCTCTCAATAAAAGGCATACGCATTACCCGCTCTTAAAACATCTATCGATGAGATAGTTAGTGGGGTTCATGTCTAACTCTCTAGGAATCATACCCAAGTCGAGTTGCTTGCACTTTAATGCCAGGGATAGATTTTGGCTTGGGACAATCAAGTTTTTTTTATTAGAGAGAAGTTTTCCTTTTACTCCTAATCAAGTGACTACATGGACATGGACTACATCTACATAGACTAAATTATCAAAGTGGTGGACTTGTTTTGAGAAGAGTTTTTGAGTTGTTTAGTCCCGACGATATTAGAGACAATTCTCATTTTTACACCATAGACATTAAAAACTACCATTTTGGACGCATTAAATACTTAAGAATTATTACCGTGACCGCTGACTTAGTCGTTAAATCAACGACAAAGCGTTTACCAGAGAGGACGTATGTATGGATAACACTGCGCGGAGTATCTTAATCTAATTACTGTTTTGGTTTAAGTAAATATAGTCCGTAATATCCTAAGTAAATTTACTAACCAGGACAAGACAAAGATACAGGGGAATGAGAACTACAACAACCCCGTATGAGAAAGTCTCCTCAAGTTATCTAGGACAGATGTTTTTAATAATATTTATAAAATTATTTTAGCGTTTACTATTATTTGGAATACATTAATTTTACATTTCACCTTTATTAACCTCTATAACTCAAAACCTTGGTGATATAAAAACTTTTAGACCCCATAACACGAGGTTTTGCCTACATATAATTTTTATAGATAATACTTTCTTTAAAAAAAGCTGTCAGTTCATCATTTAGTTATTTAATGTATTATAATTTATATATATGTATATATAATATTAATCCTTCATTAATAGAATACATGCAGGAAAAAACTACATTTCTAGTAACGTACAAGCAATGAAGTTAACACGTGCTAAATTATCTCCGTCAACTAGAAAAACAAAAACAAAAAACAATAAAAATAATATAATATACTAACCAATGATAAAATAACTAAAATAAATATAAAGTACTTTTTTAAAAAACAACAACCACCTAATGACCTTGTAAAATATTTCTACGTACATTTCTTAAGATAATAATTACGCTTTGAAGATATAAATATATTAAGAAATTACTAAAAGATAACGTATGGAGAGGGAAAAGAGAATAACTTAGTAACTGGCAACCCACTTAAACTGTCAATAAAATAATTTCCTATTTGTTAAAACCTATACACATAAGTGAATTAATAATAAAAAAAATCATTATAATACACAAGTGTGATATAATTGAAACTTCCTGTTTCGTTAATTTGCAGTGGAAGAGGTGTGCGTAGTTACCGAGTATTTACTTCCAGTTGACCCTGATCTTGACACAGTTTTAAGTTTGAAGTCTCTCTTGTTTTAATACATCTGTTTATTTCACCGGTCAAAACCGGTTGAGAAGGAGTGAGAAATAATAAGCACTGTGTAAATCCCAACAATATAATATGTAATGGTACTTAATTGAATACAATTTTTTAAGTTTCTGGGGTACCGGTTAGTTTTAGCGGATGCAGATCAACCTGAATAGAGCTATTTCAACGCTGTGTACATGTATTGACTGTACATCTCATTGTTTAAAGTGATCAATATTATTTGTCCTAACAGAAGCGCGAATAATACATTGACTGTTGTAACCATATGGATGAAGTAGCCCTTTATTGTACCAACAGAAGAGTATTGAATATTGATTCCATATTAAAAGAAGAAGTGCCCATTCTATTGTTATTCAAAAAAATATGCAGTTACCACCAGTACGCATGAGATGCAGTGAGCTGTGACCATCTACGGTGGGGAACTGTAAGATAAACCCAGAGTTGCTTTCATTGCTAGCATATGCCGATGACGCGGTTCTTCTTGAAGGCTCTGCAGAGGCTAGAGCGAAGCCTGAATGTGTAGGCATCGGAGCTAGAAGTGTGGGCTGCGGACCAACTCAGTCACAACAGAGACCAAGGTGATCAGCTGGGAACAGATGGAGCAATCAATTACGGTAGGACCAACCCAGCTAAAACAGTTAGAAGAATTCAAGTACCTCGGAGCCGTCTTGAGTGCTGAAGGCAGGCCAGATAAGGATCTGAATGCTAGGATCGCGGCTGCAGGGAGGTTGTACAACGAGCTCAGAAGAGCCTTCTAAGTAAGAGAGAAGTCTCTACTAGATTAAAAATGGCGGTTTAAAACTCCACATACATACGCACCATAGTTATGAATCTTGGACTCAACTTCAAGTAGAAGCAATCGAGTTCAACAACAAGGATGCTCTACTTGAGGTGAACTGCGGGCAAGACCCGAAAGGATAGAGTCAGTAACCAGACCATCAGGAGGAGCGCACAAACGGAGCCTCTATCGGATAGGATATGATGGAAACAGAAACAAGGAGCCTCTATCGGATAGGATAGATTCAAGCTGCCCTGGTTTCGCTAAGCGGCCAGGAGGATCACAGAATACCTAAGCAAGTGATGAAGTCGAAGAGCGAGGGAGGGAAGGCGACCTCCTGGCCATTCGAGAATGGCTTGGCTAGACTCCTTGGAACAGGCTTTCCGCAAAAGAGGCATTGATCCTAGAAAGCCCTGGACAGTGGCTTCTGACAGGAAGATTTAGCGACGTCTTTGCACACCCTCTTCACCGAGAGGTAGAAGAGTAAGCATAAGTACACATACTCATACTGTTATCAACTGATTAATAATAATAACGTGCAATGTTTTCTGTGGATGAAATCATCTCAAAAAATCTACGTTTACCGTAAAGCATGTGATTATTGATTTTAAAGCAAGTGCGAAGTCCAACGGTTTGCTTTTGCAATTAGTAAAATTATCTAAAGCGGCAATAAATACAGTAAATAACCAACGACTTATTTATATCAAGTATACATTAGAAAGGAGAATTATAACAAATGCCACAAAGAATTTAAAGAAAATAGGACAACTGTAAAATTAAAATTAGGCTGGCCATCCACTAGCAACGTACTCGTCCGACTAACAAGTTCGATTAAAAAGTGAGTTAAGACGAGTTTCGACCGAAAAATCAAAACACGTGTTGATCTCCTCTCTGTACTTGTCGATACGGATTTAATTCGGCTGCAGTAAACAGTCTTACCATCGGATGACCTAGTAGTGAGAGTACGGTACCAATGAAAGGCCAGCGTACCTCAACTATTAATATAGTTGAAAAAGTTCTTATCATCGATTAGTAGAAAAGGAAGGAAGGAAGGGAAAACTAGAAGAGAAAATCTGAGAACTTTCTACAGTGTGGAAACCCTGGGTTAGACCTGAGCTAATAAGATCAAAGGAAATGTGAAACCGGCTATACAGCGCCATCAATTTCCTAACACCATGCACGCTGAGGCCAACATAAAGCGGTTACAGGGCATTTTCAATACTATGAGGAGAGGATATAAAAGAAGGCACTTGTTAATTAGAAGCCCTCCCTAAAAGTTAGAGGTGGTTTCTCTAACCACCTCTAACTTTTAGGGAGGGCTCCTGGCTCCTAATTATTAACAAGTACCCATAAGGAATACAAGTTAACAAAAATTAAAAGACAAAAAAACTCACGAGGCGCAACCTAGGACCTAGAGATGACCTAGGCCATGCCTACCAAAGGACTTGTACAACTATATATGTGTAATAGATGAAACGTGGTTAGTGTGCCGCGTTATCAGCAGTATAAACCTTACCATTGATATTCGCAACCAGTTGGTCACCACTTCACATAAGCAACTTTAAATTTATATGGCCATCAAGAGTGGTGACCTCAAATTTTACACATACGAAATTGCATTCCCTAAAGTCTAAATTTATTAAAAATAAAATAAAAAATTTACTGAACCCCTAAAAATCATCAATATTTATAAATAATTAATGCAGCTAGAGAAAACAGAAAATAATAAATCATTCGATAAATTACTTTTGTGGAGAAGTGGGTACTTGAAAGTTATAGTAAGACACTCCACCCCCTTTTTAACAATAAATTATTAATCGACAATCGATAAAGACTTGTCAAGAATGAAAAAAGGAGAAAGAGATAGGTCGTGCCAAATAATTGTTATTTACGCGCCATCAAACATTTATTTTTTACGAAGTGAATAATGGCAAGCGTTTGGAGATGTCATCTTTTCAAGCAAACTAACCAATTAACGCAGATATATTTCCCTTGTGTCCTTAACTCTCTATAGGTAAAAAAGTATGAATTATTACTTCCATTTTATCAATTACAAGTTGTAAGTTAAACATATAGTTTCAAGAATACAATTACGAGTGATTTAACCTGTAGAATTATAGTATGGACTTACAAACATCACATACATATATCTATTGAGTTTAACTAAAAGTTTCAACACATGTTTCGTCATAAAAAGAAGAATAAAAAAAAGAAGGACTCGTAGAAAGGACGACGTAGAAGAAACGAAAAATCTTTTATCAACGAAATTACAGATATCAAATATTACATTTTAAAAAAAATCTACTTCGCATGACGACAATGCTTAATTCATTTTTAAAACTTAATGAAATATACATTTTTACGAGATAGATCTAATAACACATTCGCTGCAATTGTCAAAAATCGGTCCGAGACAACTCAGACTAACTTTCTCGTATAATCTCGGCCCCAGATCCCAGAAAATATGAATATACTGCTATCTATACAGACGGATACGCGTGTCGATCCTCTAGACCAGTGAACAGAACCTTCCAAGTGAAGTGAGAGTTCCACCCCGCACAATAAGCAGGAGATAATTATCGCGAGGGAATTATAGCACTTTATTCCTAAGGTACATAGCATATATTTTATTGCCAAAGGGGGTGGGGGGTCTAAATTAAATTAAGTCCCTCTAAATTAATCTGAAAACAAAACTTCTTCGTTTTGCTGGAAATAAATCCATTATATCAATAAGATAAAGGCTTTCGCAATATCCCTTCTTTTTTCTTAGAGACCTATAGTGCACAGAAAGCCAAGCATTTAACTATAATATAATATGTAGAAGTCTACCTACTCATTACTCGCATTGCTTTAACTTGCTCACAAATTCTATCCATAATAGGAGTTCCTCTTCCCTATTCTAGTACATTCCATCCTCATTAAACATCTTTAATTATATTACTGTTAAAATAGAAGAAGCCATTTATGATTTCAAGATAAAAAAAATATATATATATATATGAAAGGCCTGATAGAAAGCTTATTCAACGGTCGGCGCGGCGCCTGATGTAAAACATAAAAAAATGTAATCATGAATGATATCTCGAATTAGGGAAAAAGTTAAGAGAAAGAAGAAAAATTACGACCAGTAAATTAAGATGGACATGAAAAGATTAGTGATGCATATATGCTTCCATCTAGAAGAATTAGTAATTAGACTGATTCCTAAGATATATGAACCATGAGAGAATTTACACGCATTACTGCAATTACATAGTAATTCTCTTTCAAGAGTTTACAAACTATTAAATACTTTTAAAGAGACAAGTTCAATGAAGCAATAAAAAGTAGCGGTTTTTACTTTATTGTTATTCATTTAAGCTATATAAAATGAAATATTAAGTATGAAAGAAAGGCGCCAGTACACTGAAAAAAATGTATACTGATGACAATCCTTATAGCGTTGTCACAAGTAATAATTATGGTTATTTGTGAACCAAGAATTGTAGAGTCCCGATAAGAATATGGTTATACTTGTTAGACTTTTTGTTGTCACAAGTATTATAGAGTTGTTATAAGTTAATTTTTTTTTTCTTACTATAAGCATAAAATTTAAGTATCCTTACCTTTAACAACTGTTATGGTTGTTAGAAAGGCCTAATTGAACTTGTGACAAGGATAACTTTTCTTGTGCATATACAACTTATAGTTGTTATTCACTTCAAATATACTTTACTGGGGTTGACATTACACTAAATTAAGATTGCCGCTGGACTTGTTATTCTTCAACCAAGAATTATCTTTACTCTGCTTAAGCAAATTTGTTACTGAATGAAGTGTAACATAGAATTGAATTGAACCCTTATTATTGTCGATACTAGTATAGGGTGCTACTGTTATAAATCTTAAATTCTTCTTCCTAGCTTAAGTTATACTTGTAGGAACCATTTTATTGTTTCCTCATGCCACAGTTGTACTTCCCCAACCTATCTTCATGTTTCCAGGAAATCTAATGGAGTTGTTGGAGGATTAAGGTAAGTTCCCTAGGAGAATACGGTAAATATTTGTATATTTGTACTTGCCTTTATTACACTTAAAGTAGTATTTGCATACACTTCATTGCATACCTCTACAGCAGGTAATATCATAGGTTCACTATAGGAAACCTTGAGATTGCTTATTGAGCAATCTAATTTCACACAAGCCATCCCATGCATGTACACAAAAAAGAAGACAGTGTGAAATTAGAATCCTCAACATTTAGTAATTCCAAATATCAAAATTTACTACAGACCCAGAACATTTCCTCTTGAAGAAATGATCATGATAAAGATGCAAAGACCACTTGGCATGTGTAATAATGTTGGTACAAGTTAAAATTCTAATCTGTATTCTCTGAGAGAACTTTTTTTTCTTTAAAAAAAAGTAAAGTGTAATTGAATTTAAAAAAAGCTTATATTATTTTATTTAATGATACAAAAAAAACAATTTAAGTAAATAAAACAAATCATAAACCAAAAAAAAAAATATTACAATGGTTAAAAATGTTTTATAGAGTAGGATAAAAAGATTGAGTAAAATTTATTTATTTATTAAAACAATTTAAAATTTTTACAATAAACAGGTAAAACAAATAAGTAATTTAGTAAAAAGTAATGAGTAAAAATATGAGTAATTTAGTTTAGAGTAAATAATAAGTAAAACAAAGTAAAAATACAATAAATTAAAATAGCAATGTTTAAAAAAAAATAAAAATGATAAAAAGAAAAGTTAACTACTTTTTTAAAAAAAATAGTATATATTCATTTTTTATAAAAAAACAATTATGTGCTCACTTACTTTTTTATATGTATGTACTTTTATATGTCACAAAGTGAAATTTAATAAGAAAATAATATATTTCTTTCAAAGCTATTATTTATAAACATATTTACAAACAACTCAAAGAAAAGCTATCATCAGTGAAGTGGGGGTTAAAATAGAAACACAATTAAATTTATTAAAAACTGTAAGGGACTTTCCATTTACCATGACTAGCTTTTATTACATGGAGACATATCACTAACTTCACAATGATTAATAATTAATAAAATTTACTTTTCATGAAAAGAAGGTGTAAAAGATAGGTAGTTTCGAGCCGGTACCTCGTTTTGAACTGAACTGAAGTTCCCACGTCTTTAAAGCGTGGATGTATTAGGGTTCCCCCTACTCCTCCTGAATTTTGTCGCTGTAGCAAACCTAATATTCTTGTCACTACACTAAATAACGTTTGTAGAACGAATACTGGTTCATTTTATTCTTATCACAAAAATAAATTATTCTGGAAACAGTAATAAAATTAAGGTTGGGTTCTCCCTTTTTATACTTGACATCAAGTATAACTTAACTTGTTTCAAGACTAACAATATGTTTGTTAATTCCACCAGTCAAAATGTCATGCCTATACAAATTAAACTATTTCTTCTTGTCAAATATATTTGTAAGGCTGTACCGAAAATCTCAACAACATGATGATATTTCAGGAACTAATTAAGATATTATATGGTACACCATAAATAACTACATAAAAACGAATAGCAACATAAAAATAAGAACATACTTACCTAATATATATTGGGTGTCCTAAGTATATATAAAGATGAAATTCACCACCAATTATATTGATCGCACAAGTAGACATTTTCACTTCCAAATTATAAACAATAGTAACGAAAGAATAGTAACACTTCATTTATATATGATCATGATCATATATGTATTATGTTATATCTGCCTCCAACTCCCAGCTGACGGCTTATAGCTAAGCTTTTTGTTGTTTTTATAATTTATTTTTTTATTATTTAGAAATCGTTACAATAAACAACCAATATTATTATTATTATTATTATTCTATTACTCATACTTTATTTCGATTACAGCATTTAGCCAAATACTGCTAACAAGTACAAGTGCCGGTCGGATTTTTATACTGACAACAACACGAACTAATATTTTATAAAACTATTACTTCTTGCCATAAGTTTAGCTTAGTTTTGTATCGAGTATAACTATCAAGTTGATTTTTATACTATTAACAACCATAGCTAATATTACTACAAACAATTACCTATTAGGACAAGTTTAATTTTATTTTTGAAACAAGTATAACTGCTTTCTAATACCAAGAATAGGCTTATTTTTTTAACAAGCATTATTTCTTGCTGCAAGAACAAATTCATTATCACAACTATTATAACGACTGCCGCAAGAATAGACGAAACAAGCATAGCTTAAACTTGTAAAAATAATACTATTTTTTTCAGTGTAGAAAGCACCGCCATTGACAGACCACACGATCAATAAAATATCTACGATGAATTGGTCGTTAAAACAAACAAACAGAAAAAACAATTAAATGAGGGGTATTGAACTTCTTTACACAGAAAAGTGTTTAATCGATAAAGTAAACATGTAGTTACGTTTAATAATGACGAGTTTCAACATTAATAAATGCTAGAAGTATATCGTAAATAACATTTCGATAACATGGAGCGTAGTAATGATAAATCAAGAGTGGAAAGCTATACTTGGGTTCTTCTAATGGTCTGGGAATAAAATATTTATAATATAAAAGAAATGTTGAAAGTAATTATAAAGTACTTGAAAATAAAAGTTATTTGTTTCGTGTGATAAAAGTTATGAAAGACTAAAGGTTTCTTTAGATTGTTATTCCCCTATGATTTTTCAGAGTATAAATGACTTTGACTAAATAATTGTTAAGACAAATGGATCTTTAGTCCAAAGTACTTTGAGACAAAGGAATATCACACTTCTGTTTTTATAAGGGGAGTAACAGTCTAAGGAAGAGCATTCCATGAACCTTCTTTAGATTGTTACTCCCCTCTGTTTTATTTATAAGGAGAGTAACTATCTAAAGAAGTGCCAGACTATTTGTTATGAAAGATAAAAAGTTATGAAAGACTAAACATAATCAGTTAATATAGTATTAGCTTCTTTCAAAATAAATTACGTTACGCTATGTAATTTTTATAAGTACAATTAGACAAACAAGATGTATATGAGATCAAAATGATTATTTTTCGACAATATATTTTTGATTAAAAATAAAAAAATAGAATTACCTTTTGTTAAAATCCGAAAACAAGATGCGAAATGCAGGGTGAGAAGTGAAAAGTATCCGCCTGTTTGAGAAAGGATAATTCCACTTGAACAAGGCAAGACCAATTTGCAACGAAAATGTAGGTAGCTCGTGATAGACTGAAAGCTACATTGTAGAACAGCAAATAAAACAGCTGATCCAAAAGATTAATTTGTTAATGGAAATACAACGGACTAGTTAAATTAATATAAAAATATAGACTAATTGAATGATAACATGCTTTCTATTCCTGAAAGGAAGGTGTTGTTTCATTAGTAGAAGGTCCAATTTGCACGCGACAATTATAACATACAATAATAGTTAACCTTAATAAGTCGAGAACAAAATAATGAAATATACAACTTATATTAATAAAGGAGTCAGAGTATGATGCTTATCGCAGTTGTCACGAATATTCACAGTGCAAATGATGCAAGAGATCTATTGTGCCAATGAGAAGTAGTTTTTAAAATATTTAATTCTCACGCGCAGCGCAAAATCTATTTAAGGTGTGAAATACTATTATTCATGTTATTTAGACACTATTAATTTGGCGTGAAATAAGCTAACATGCTAGAATAATTTATAAATAACATTAATTATAAAGCTAATTAAACCAAATTCTATAATGGTTCTAATTTTATTTTAGTTCCAATATACATACTAGTTATTATACAAAAATAATAGCCTCTAATTCCAAAAATAAAGTAATTCACGACACGTAAATGTCATGAATGACATTTATATGTTTAGGCTCATATATTACGTTGTGTTTTTATCAGATTAAATAATAATATAAGGGTTATAAGTAGAAAACTTTCATATTATTATTTCTTTTTTTTTTTTAATATTTTGTTTATTACCCTTAGCTATCCTGTTACCAGTCATTGGCCACGTTATTCATTTTTGTATTGAAACAGTCAAGCAAAATCTAAAATTAAACTCATTCTTTCTCTTTTAATTTTATATTTCTGAAACTGGCATACAACGAAATTATATTGACATAATAAGGTATTTAACGGGTACAAAAATATAATTAAAAAAAAAAAAAAAAAAAAAAAATAGAAAAAAGTTGGTTGCAGGAAGTAGAGTAGTTCTATTCTGTTGAATAATTCTGCAAAGCTATAAAAAGAAGTAAAGATAGTAATTTTTATAAAGAAGAATTAATCTGTAATTGGATATCCTTCGCAAGCTCTTTAATGCGCGATTACGAAGGTAACGAGTGGTTAACTTCAAATTATTTCCTTTTCCAACCATTATGATGTTATTATAATGAAAGGCCAGCAAAGTTAGGCAGCATCAAGAATGACAATTTTCCTAATGGGTCGAAACAATGAAGAGAGCTTAGATGTAATCAGTATAAACATTAAAATTTCTTAAGTTTAATTCAAAAGCACGACATTTCCCATACATTAAGTTAAAAATAAAAAGCTGAAATGGTGTATTCAACAAAAATGAGTCCATTTGTAAAGAAAAATAAGAAAGGAATGCTCATACAGATAAAGTTAAAAGTCAAGAAACGCTTCTTAAGTGTTGAGACGGAACAACAAACTATAAGAGAGAAAGGACTATTATGTTTAGATTACAGAGTGACACAGAAATCCTAAGGATTTAGTAGTTTGGGCAGAAAGCCAAAGTCTAAAGTTACACCTTAAGGTAAAAGCCAAAAGCTCTTCGTTGTGAACCTTTAGGGACAAGAGCAAGAGAAACACGTATTCACTGAGCTACGCTGGTGGCGAAGGTAATGCATTAATGTAAAGACAGAGGGCTCTAGAATGGAGCGGTGACAAGGGTGTAAAGGGACACGGCCATTAGATACAGACTTAGCCTTCCTACTCAATACTGAAAGCCCTTAATAATTAGGTAAAACATAGCCTGGAGCATCGATATAATAGTTTGTATCACCACTTAACACTTCCATTAAGAGCACTACAAGATCCCCATCTGGGCAACGGACTCGACTAAAGCTTCAAATAAAGGCCCTACATAATTTACAGAGGTAATAATAACATGCATAGTGAAGCCCCAATAATTCAAACAGGATCAAGTACAAGGCACAAGGGTCGATTTACATGTTTAATTCTGTATTCACCACTACCATCTTAATAACACTATTATACGATAGCAAGTCATAGTATAAATTATTTAAATGAATAAATAATATATTTGAAATAGGTTTTTTTAGGTACAGTAAAAATCAAAAAATTTTGAATTTTTTACATGGATAAAAGTATAAATTGAGTATAAATGGTTGAGTGCAGACTGTTGAAATAATTTTAGCACCTAATAATCTGTGCTCTACATTCGACAAACTGTCCATTTTTTAAAAAAATCAGATAAATACTTTTAAAGTTATGTAGGTGTAAATAAAAAAGTTTGAGGGCATGTGTTAGAGAAACCAATCGGCGCAAAAGATTGAAACTCATATGGAACAATAAAAGGTAACAAATCGTAGTATAAATTATTTAAAAGAATAAATTATATATTTAAAATAGACTGCCAATTAGTGTGGCACATAGCTTCCTCGAGCCCTGCCACGTACTTCAATAATAATTTTACCCTTTTACAACCCTTTATTGTCACATTTATCTCCCCCCACATTTTTTGCTCCCAAGCTAACCAAAGGCAATGGAAGCTATACGTGATTGTTCTGTAGAACGAACATTTTGTGTCTCCGATTTCATAAATTCCAAAAAAATCCGTTTCAGAAATCAGGCAACATTTTTGGTTCTGTGTTTGCCGGTTTGTCCACAATTTTTGCGAACCTATATCTTAAAAACTACTTGTTTTTTTATTGTTAACAATGTTTAGACTTTTTACATAAATATAAGTATTAATTTAGCAATATTTAATGTGCGTAGGTGGTTGGGAATTAATCTGAGGCCTTCCACTAAATTTCTTAAAAATGGGATAAGTAATTTTAAAGATAAATAGGTGTGAATAAATGTATGTTTGTGTGCATGCGGAAGAGAAACTAATGGGGCCCAGAAGGTAGAAACTTATATGGGAACCAACAATGAGCTAATTTTCTATCCGAATTTCATTAAAATAGGACTAGTAGTTAGTTAAAATTGAGATATGTTAGTTACAATTGAACGACAGGCAGACAGACAGACGCACGGGGCCAAAATTGATCCCTGATGTATTAAAAGGATTTCTGTCTTCGAAGATATAAAAAAAGTTCGTTCTTCAGAACGATCACATAGTTTCCGTTACCTATGATAAACTCGGAAAAATATAAAAAAAAAGATAAAATATAATAAAATCATAAAAATATTGTAATAAAACAGAAAGGAAACAAACCATAAATAAGTGATATATCAAATACTTGACACAGTTCAGAAACAAGTCATAAAGAATTACGAGACGTTTATAAAACCAATAGATTAACAATAGGATTAGGTTTGAAGTAGGTGGAAGAATTGACAAGAACCAATAATGTTTCATTTTAAGTGAATAACACATAACTTAAAATATTATATAACATTTTACTAAATAATTAAAAGTTTTAAATAGTTCAGGAGAATGATATAGGAAAACTATAAAAGGGGAAAAACGGCTGCTAAATGGGCTATTCCACAACATATTATCAGATATGTAACATAAGTATACATATCTCTACGGTAAGCATGATACTGCCTAATTTAAGAAATGCTGTTATTTAAAGGAGTGATTATTGTATTGATTGTAGACACTACAGCATACATCTAAATATGCAGTACGCACTTTATTATTTTTACTAAGGGTGCACCAATCAATATTCACTTTAAATTTAGTCACACGACAAGTCATAAGTTCTTTATCGGCGAGCACTTCCTAAATGAGCTATTCCAGCTTCATATCTCTTTTTATAGGTGTCTTTAAAATGATTTTGTTTAAAAACTTGGGATACAAATAATAGTTTAAACATTGCATAAAACAAGTCAATGAACTTCCAACTTTAGAGATTTGATTGATCTAATGAGAAGAGAGTTATATAATAAATTTAAAGTAAGTAATTTTTAAAAAATAAGTAAAAATAATCTAAAAAAAAAACCGCAAGGGATGGTGCAAAAAAACGCCAAGGAGAGATAAAGGGAGTGAAGCCTGACAACTGTTTAGTGCTACTAAATCGCCTTAAACGAATAAGGAAGGGGGAAATCGCTGACCAACGTAAGCTCTTAAATGAAGCTATTATTAAAGAAAAAATAATAACAGAAAAAGTTGCAAACTTCTAATCAGGAAAATGATTGAAAATTCAAACTAAATATAGTTAGATCTTTTTTACAAATCATAGAACATATGCTTTATTATAATAATTTGATATAGGTTTGAGGTAATAAGTACAGATTATTCTCTTAAAAGTACTTAATAAATGGGTGAAAAACAAAAAAACATTTACTAAAGATAAACAACTAGGTAAAGCGCGCTTCACGAAAGTACGTGAGGTGATAATCGCGGGTTTCTGTATGATTAAGTTAAAATTATAAGCGTAAAATTTGAATAGATGCATATTCTTTTTCTACACTTCAAGACCTTTAAATTGATGTACAACATATCATGGTGACTAAAAACATTTTTTGGCAGCCCGCCATATTGGCCGCCATCTTAAAAATATTAAGTGCCAAAACTCCAAAAAGTGTACAGTTTCCTCAAATGCCGAGATGCACCTGTGTAGCGAATTTCATGTTTTAGCTACAGTAGTTTATGAATTGAAACAAGCCAACGGACAGACAGACAGACAGAGCCGTTATATAAGGTTTCTTTTTTTACTTCGTATATAGAAACCTAAAATCATGTCAATAAGCCATAAGCCATTTCTCCTTCAAAAGATACACCAAAAGAGGTCAGTTTCAGGTAATTAGAGTTATATTTTAGCCGTAGTACGAATGAGTGTGTAGATAAAAAGAGCTACCTAGTTAGTCTAAAATAAAATTTTGTTTTTAATTACATAACTTTGATTAAAATTTACGTTTATAATTTGTGACAGGTGTTTGACCCTGATTAACCCAAAAGCTGTTTCAATAATAAAGACAAACCTTGATCTACAAAATCTCTCGCATGCTAATGCTTTTACGAGCTAGAATAAATAGAAATTGGGGGTTCATACTGATGATGGTCAATATGAAACTCCAATTTTTATGTGGAGAAAAATCATAAAAGATCAAATATTCCGATAAAAATTACATACTACCATTAACTCTTATTAATAATTTAATCATAGATCCGTGGATGAACTGGAAAATAAGTTAAAAAACAGGTCGTAAGATGGGGTCGGAACCAGGGAAAAAGTACTTACTTATTCATAAGGGAAATGATTATGATCGATTTCTTTGTCGATATTTTATTCATAAACTTGCATTATGCAACAGTGGTTTAAACATAGCATCTGATTCAGGATAAAGACGGAATCAGTATTTAATGCAATTCTGTCATGTAATTCTCGTAGGGTCAGAAGTAGGTGGCAGTCAAAAACAAATCTACAACTTTTTTAAATTAAGTCCAATAAAATTTCGCAATATTCACAAAATTAATGTATTTATTTTAGTTCACTTTGTGAGTAACTTTCGTTAAAATACTATAAATACAAACAAATGACAAAGTTCTTTTTAGTCATGCGCAGTAAGTATATTAACGAGAGTGTAGAATGTAGTGAAAACTATCTGTAATTAATTATTATTAGTAACTTTTTATTATTACATGTATAATCTTAACATTATAGTGATAATATTATTCTGTCAGGAAAATGACTCAACAATTAACCTTTTTGATAAGATGAATTTACAATGACATTTATTACTTTTATTTCCTGTTCATTGTGTTATTCTCTTATCAAGTTGAAATACCGAGAATTGCTAAATCATCATGGATTATAGAAGGTGTCCATTGAACATTTTACATTGACTTGAGTTAAGGTTAAAATGAGGAGATAGATCTTATAAAAAATAGACTGCCAATTAGTGTGGCACATAGCTTCCTCAGATCATATCACGAACTTTATTGATTTTATGCTTTTAGAAAGCCATTATTGTGTAATTGATTTCATTGTTTTCTCCGTTTTCTTAATAAGTGTAAATAATTATGTATATAAATGTTGCTCAATGTATCCATCCCTTCTACACTCATAGATATTCGAAGGAACTAGTAATTTAAAAAGTGTTGTTATGAAAAATAGACTGCCAATTGGTGTGTGACACATAGCTTCATTTTAATCGTTCAGAATTAACTTGATTTTTTACATGAATTAAAGTATCAATTTAGCAAAAGTTAAAGGGCGCAGACGGTTGAAATTAATCTGGTGCTATCTGCGGGCTACTTTCGACAAACCATCAAAATCAGATGAGTACTTTTGAAGATATAGGTGAAAATAATTGTATGTTTGTGCACATAAGGAAGATAAAGAAATGTGCACAGTAAGTTGAAACTTATATGAGACCAACTATGGGCTAATTGTAACCTACCATCCAAATTTCATTAAAATCGGACGTGTAGTTTTTAAGATAAGTGGGTTCGCAAAAATTTAGCGACAGACTGACACGGAACCAAAAATGTCCCCTGATGTCTGAAACGGATTTCTGTCTAGGGAATTTTTGAAATCGGAGACATAAAATATTGTTTTGTTTTTCAGAACGATCACATAGCTTCCTTTACCTTTGGTAAGCTCGGAAGCAAAACGTTTGCTTTTTTAGTTTCGATTAAGTAGGTTCCACAACACCTCGATCGAAATAATAGTTCAAACTATCCACGCGATATTACTATATTACATAGCTAAGTTCGTTGTAAGTAGTTATTCTTTATTAGGCAAGGAAGGGTAAATCCTTATTCTCTGACTTCTCCTGATCTTCGCTCTCCAGCGGTAGAATTAAACATTCTTGTAATGCGAAACGTAGATAGTATACTCTATAGACTCTAGACTCTAGACAAAAGAAACTTTTATAAATCTCCGATAAAGGTTGTTTATTCGAGCGACAAGCTCACGATTTAAACAGTTGTAGTTCTCTTTGGGTCGGTGTTGAACAATTCTGTAATTGGATCGCAGTAGTTTCTTCACGATCGGTATTTCTTACTTGTATTTCCTGTTAAGTATCTTATGTTTAAACACCGTTTCGAGAATTGGTTTTCTTATATTAGTACAAGGGTGCTACGTACTTTCCAGTACTGCTTGAAACAAACCACAGTTACATACTTACTGATCTTAAATATAAGGAGAAAGTGCGCCAGAGCAGGGTTTTATTTTTTCCTATCTTTGAGAGGTCTCGAGCTTGTTTGTGGGTCTAATTAAGTAACAAGAGATCTCCCCCTGAAGCGCCAAGAGGAGTTCCATTCAACCGATTATGCTTAAGTATTAAGGCAACCATCCATTGTATCGGATCAGGCCAAGCGGAGACAATTTTATTGTTGTCTGAGATTGGTCTTATAGACTCAAGCAGTATCAGCACTTCCATCTCATTCATATATTATATCTAATGACAGAACCTCCCTCTATGGCTCATTTCATAACACTATAATTCAACCATGGGCTTTTAACTTTAAACCTTTGTAATAAAAAGATATGCATTAATTTAATAATTTACTTGGTTTTTCAGTATATTATTGAATTTAAGAAAACGATTTTACCTCATTCGTCCTGGTCATTTTGCCTTGATTTATATTGGAGACGAACTTAGATTATTATGTCAACCTCTTCTGGGCACTTCTGTGTACGTCTACAAAAAGTTTTTTGAACAAGTTAATTTGTTGAAATGCTACAATATCTCTGAAGGTATTTTAGGGATTTTCTTGTAAAAAGAAGCTGAGGCTTGAAGATTAAGGAGAAAATGAGCTAATTACCGAGTAAACTATAATTGTTCTTACACCATTAATTGATCATAAATCAGAAAATAATACCATCTATATTAGATATTATCTCAAAAATATAACATCACGAAGCAATTATTAGAGTCATTAAGAGAAGTGTCCGAAAAAAAGGTAAATAATAAAATACATTAAAAAAAAGTGGATAACATGCTCCTAATAATCGTCAAAAAGAACATATATAATGCATTGAATAGTACAGTAAGCTTTCGTAAGGCTGGGTCCCCTCGTCGCCTGCACGGGTACCACAAACAATAATACTATACTATTATCTTATTTTCGTGTTAAAATGTAGTTCATGTAGAGGTATATTATTATTTCAATTCATGTTCTTTGCTCGCTGTCGTCAGTGAAATCCTACTTCCATATTCCGGATGTGTAAGGAAGAGAAAATACTTTATACAGTGCGGCGTTTTTACACGTAGGAGGTAGGCAGTTCATAAGAGTTTCCAATGGGATTTCGGTTTTTAGGGATTCAGGATGCGATCTGGAATGCCTCTGTACTTCTGTAGATCGGACAGTTCATAGCCTTGGGTATCTCTCCCCTAGTAGAAGCCTAAAGCCAGACAGACAGTGCGTGCGTGACAGTACCCATGCGTGCGTCCTAAACAAGAC
The DNA here is from genome assembly GCA_951217055.1 of Gerris lacustris. Classification (NCBI taxonomy): domain Eukaryota; kingdom Metazoa; phylum Arthropoda; class Insecta; order Hemiptera; family Gerridae; genus Gerris; species Gerris lacustris. The sequence continues at coordinate 57,361,341 of OX578282.1, read as the reverse complement.
ATATGGGCGCCACGCAGTCCAGACATTTCCCCCCTGCATTACACCAAACAACAAGCCGCTGAAGGAATTCGTTATATTACATACTCACACCTCTCCACATAAGAGATCCAATGAAGGAAAATACGCTTTAGTAAGAGAAAGTAAGTTTCCAAGAGCTCAAACTACAACCAGAAAACCAAAAATTAGGATTAACGCGTTTCCGCCACACTGGGTACGTATATGGTATATGAGGGTAATTTGATATAAGACTTAAGTAGAGTCTTATCAAAACTTTGCGTAAACAGGCAAAAGTTTTATAATTGTTACCAGACAGATGAGGGTATGAACAGAACACCATCTTAGAGAGCAGGCAAGGTTTTTGGATAAGTCGTAGAAGATTATATGTCACCTTTTTACCCATAATATAATCTTATAGAAAGCTTAGCTAATTGTGAACGATTTCATATTATTCCTTTGCCTCTCTATAAAAGGTAAATAGCCAATGATAAAGCAGGACCAACCCTTTTTAACAAGAATTTATGGACTATTTTGTGGAGATTTTCAAATTCAACTTTTAATTTGTAATTTCACTAATACGTCGTGTTTAGGATTCGAGGAAGAGTAAATTGATATTAAATAATAAAAACCAAAAGTTTTCATAATCACGTTTTTTTTAAAAAAAAAAATCTTGAATATACTTGTATGTGAATATGTATAATTTCAAAGAAAGGTAATGTAATGTAGGTACTATAGAATATACATTTTGTGCATCATGCGCATTTTTATTTATGATAGATAATAATGCAACAAACGAACGTTTAATCGATACAAGCATAAACAATCAATTTATTAGCTATGCATATTTTTAAGAAATTGCATTGTTCTGTACATAAGTTGACTGTCATCAATCATTTTTAGAGAACCATTCAGTATACGGTAAAAGTGGAATTAATATTTCTATAAAAAACTTTCAATTTGTAAGATAAAGATAGGAATTAAGTAGGAAAAATAAAAAAAATAATTAAAATCAATACTGCAAAGGCTAAATTGATGAAATTTTGCAGAATGCTTTCGGGGTCTATACTAAACAACTATAAAAACTAATACACGGTCGCCCGTTAAAGACGAATGCGTTTTTAAAGATCACGGAATACATTTCCCATTGCAAATATACAGGAGTAAAAGAATATAGTGACGGAAATGACTACAGTCTGTGAACGTTCTTATGTTGTGAATTTTAAAAATAATTGTAAAAACTGAAATATATAAATCATCAATGACACAAGACATACTTGAGTTTTACAAGTTAATACCCTAAAAAAAGGACTTTTCAAAAGGAAATAGAATCCCTTTTATTCTTGTCTAAAATGAAATAAAAAAATATCTTTAATTTTGTGAAACGCTAAACGCTATAGATGTTAAATCAAAAATAAAAATAGGGGGGGGGGGGGGGTGAAATAAATAAAAACACAGGATCCTGAAATCTCGAAGAATATTATATATATTTTAAGAATATACTGAGAGGGAAAAATCCAATAACTATAGTGATAAAAATTCTTCCAATATCCAATATCAAAGGCCAAAATGCAATATCGCACATGGTAAAAAGCGAAGTATGTACATGGTAATCTTACAAAAGGCTAAATAACAAAATTGATTACTAAGATGTAAAATAATAGTCATGAAAATGAAATAAGATTGAAAAGTATAAAAGCAAAGAAATTTCCAAAAGAAATCACTTAAAAGGAAATTTAAAATTAAATAAAAAATCAATATTACAAACAGGGTATTTTCAATACATTAAGTAAATTATTCTTAATACCATCATCCAGGTTGTATCTCATATTCAAGAAAAAATGTAATACCTTTTATAAAGAGAATTTTGTCGAAATAGTTATGAATATTAATACTAAAAAAAAAAGTGCTGCTGCATCAAAGGAAAGCCTGAGTAATATGGCAAAAGAGCTTTTATGCCGAAAATTCGAAAATATTTAATAAAACATAATTTTTCTTTTGATTCTAGAAAAAGTTTATTTATTGATCTTTTGAGAAATATAATAGTTCTTACCAAAAAATTAATATTATAGAATGTAATATTAATAAAATGAAAACATTTTAGAATGTAAAAAATAATTTAAACATAGACACATCTAACAAAAAAAAAACTTAAATTTAATTTAATAATTAATAGATTGATTAAAGTAAAGTTAATCATAATCATTTTTTTAAACAAAATATCAATTGATATTCTATAACTTGGATATTTCTAACTTGGATTATTCTTTGGATATTTCTTTTAGGATATTTTATTTTGTACTTGTACTGTCTGTATTACTTGTACTACCTTAACGTTTTGGGAACATATTTTTGGATGATAATAAAAAAATCAGACTATATAATGTGCGATCACATTGTAAATAAATTATAATAATTTTTCTTTTTTTAGTCCTGGGGGTTGGAAGGGCGAAAATGTTGATATAAATAATAAATCACCGTTTTATAATTACATCCTGCTGTCCGCATATCAATTGTGTATTCTTGAGATCACGGACTAGTACGCTAAAAAAACAATTCTGAAAAATGTTTACTTGCACCTTATTGGGTTGCACTTTTTATTGGGTTTGTAAAATTACATAATAATTATTATAGGAGTAATATCTCTGATTATATTTGATTTATTTTTAATCGTGATAAAATTTCTGGCCGATATCAGTAAAACCAATAAATTTATAATTATGAAAAAAACACACACACACACACATAAATATATATATATATATGTGTGTGTTCTGAAAAACGAAAATATTTTGTCTCCGATTTCAAAAATTCAAAGACAGACATCCGTTTCAGACATCAGGGATCATTTTGCTTTCGAGCTTACCGAAGGTAACGAAAGCTATGTGATTTTTCTGAAGAACGAAAATATTTTAGGTCTCTGGTTTAAAAAATTCCAAAAGCAGAAATCCGTTTCAGACATCAGGAAACATTTTTGGTTCAGTGTCTGTCTATCGGTCTGTCGTTTAATTTTAATGAAATTTGGATGGTACGTCATAATTAGCCCACTGTTGGTCCCATATAAGTTTCAACATTCTCCGCCTAATTGTTTCTCTTCCACATGCGCACTTACTTATTTTAATTCATGTAAAAAATTAAAACAATTTTGACAGATTAAAAAATGGGGGAAATAATTAAACAAATTAAACAATAATGGCTTGTAAATGCATAAAATCAATAAAGAACGTGGCTAGGATGCGAGTAAGCTATGTGGCACACCAACTGGCAGTCTATTTTGGTTCCGTGTCTGTCTGTCGGTCTGTCACTCAATTTTTGCGAACCAACATATCTTAAAAACTACTCGTCCGATTTTAATGAAATTTGGATGGTAGGTCATGATTAGCCTATTATTGGACCCAACCATCTGAACCTATTTGTTTCTCTTCCACATGGGCACAAACATACATTTATTCACACCTATAGCTTCAAAAGTACTTATCTGATTTGTATGAAACTTTTATAGTATATCGAAAGTAACCCGCAGATAGCCTTAGATTAATTTGAACCGACTGCGTTCTTTAACTTTTGCTTAATTGATACTTTAATTCATGTAAACAAATCAAAACAACTTTTGACAGATTAAAAAAACGGGGGAAACAAACAAATTAGACAATAATGGGGCTTGTAAAAGCATAAAATCAATAAAGTGCGTGAAAGGATGCGAGAAAACTATGTACCACACCAATTGCAGTCTATTTTTTAATTCATTATAATTGATTCCTTGTTAAAATAAAGAGATTGTTTAATTGTTTAATTTCAACAAGGATAAGGAAACGAATTATACAGGGTTGGATTTCTGCGACTAGTAGAAATTGTGAATCCCGAAATTTCAAATCCATTACAGGGATCATTTATAATTGAGTTGAGTTGCTAATGAATCACATTAGGAGAAACTCCCATGATAATGATCCCTGAAATAGTTTTTAAATGTCGGGGTTCACAAAACCTCTGACTAATAATAATATGAACACTATTTCACATTATCATATTATATAGAATATTTTAACAAGGGAAGACTTTAAACTGGATCCTCATTTCTCCACCTGAATGAATGATGGAGATTTTACATATTTAATTAATGTAATAATTAAAATAATAGAAAACACTTTTAGAACTTTCAATAGCTAAAAGTTGAAAGTTTTAATTCATTAACACAATTATTTAACCTATTATAGTAAAATAAAATCATCAAACTGTAATTTAAGAGGTGAAAGTTTTAAGATACAGAAGGAGAAAAAGAAAGATTTTTATAAAACAATAAAAGAAGAGAACGGCGTGTGAATTTAAATTGAGAAAAAAGCGTCAACCATAAAGTGTAAATGGGGGAAAAATAAAGACAGTATATCCAGCACATCTCAAAAACGAATTTTTAAAAAAATACAATAGACTCAAAAGAAAGATAGAGACAATGCCTGAGATCTGGAAGAAAGAAAATGAAAAAAAAGTAGATAATCATAATAAAAGCAAAAGAATACAAGGAAGATAATATTGAAAGAGTAAAAGGATTTATTCACTATAGCAGGGCGAAAAATATTAGAGAATGGAAAACTTAAGAACAATGACAGAGTGCCGAAATGAGATTGGATCTATAACAAAGAAATAAAAGAATGCATTGTTACTGATAAAGATTTCATATAAAGCACAATCCTTCATCACATCAAAAATTAACAATATACAACAGAAAATAGAGGGTGATCTCTAAAATAAAGAAAAACTATATTGTTCAAAGTTTAAGAAGATTTTTATTTTTATTTGTTTAGCGTCTATTAATTTGAGAATTAAATTTATATTAGAATAGATCAATGGCCTTTTTCCCATAATGGAAAAAAGTCTGTTATTTATTCCATTCTTCTAATGGACAACCTTATTATGATATAACTATAACAGGGTTTAGAGATCTGAAACTTATACCGTGCATCAATTAGGATATAAGTGGGAAGCATGAGTCTCTTCTATGCGAATCAAACTTAAATATTCTTGGTTCAATCTTGTTTCCAGAAAGCGTAAAGCCTTTGGGGCCATAAGCCATAAATTATAATAATGGATTTTAGAGGTCAAAATAACGCTTGATATAGGAATCAAACCTAAATGATAGTTTGTGTTCTGACTCTGAAAGTTCTTGGGAAAGCGCCTTAGGAATTTCAATCTTAAACTATCCGCTGGAATTAGATAATTTTTTTAGGTCCAAAGTCATTTATGCTGACACTGCAATTGGATTGTTTGGGCCAGCAAAAATGCTTGTTCAACATAGGATGCATAAGATCGTCGTGTTACTCCAGTCGTTTAAACTGTGTAGTTGGCATTTGTAGCTGGATTGACGCCAATTCAGTAAGTAGCCCCAAGTTGCTGGATGGACAGCGAGTGTGGTTGCCCCTAGCAGGACCTCCTGCGAGCTGAGCGCGATAGCAATAACCTACAGGGACTGTGGGACCAAAGGGTAAAAAATGGAAAACTTTTTTTTTTATTATTAACGAATAATGTTTATAAATTAATAAACTAATAATTTTAGTTTTTTTGTCGAAAAAATATATCGTCACGTTAAGAAAAAACTAAAAGTTATAGACCTAAAATTTAGCGATACACACTTTTACTCGTATTGCTCATTGATTCGAGCCTTTTATGTCAAAGACTAGCCTCGAGAATACTTAAATAATAATTAAGAACAAGTTCTAGCTTGGTTTAATAAAGACAAAAGATAATTTTAGATTATGTGGTCTATTAATCTGATCAATCATGGGTTTATGGTAGCATAAAAATAAAAAAGCAATCTCCAATACAACTTTTAATTGCTAGCATTTTTTAAATGATTCATGAAATGAGAAATTTTGTTTTATTGTTGGTTAATGGTATAATGGCATTTTCCTATATAGTTTCATTTTTTCACAATTTCAAATAAATAATTTTTTATTTTATTTTAATACTCTACAGTAGCCTGCTATAAAGAGATTAGTTCTGTGAATCAGTTGGCGAAATGATATTATTTAAAACCTTAAGCTTTTTTCGAGTTTTAATTAAAACAGTTGTTGGAGGCCGTTTTAACATTTAATTAATCGCAAAAAGCCAGCAAACAAACGTTTAAACTTAGATTAATTCTACCGTCTTTATTATTGAAAATACTATTTGATCAGTAAATGTGAAAAAGCCATATTTACCTAGTAAATACTTTTAAAATGCAACTTTTATAAGCCATATCTAAATCATTAGATTTTTCATTTTATTAATAGCATTTATGATTTTAATAGGAGTCGTAATTTTAACATTATATGGATTTAATTCACAATTTTTATCCATAATTTTTTATTGGATGATTACTTATTACTTAATTCACTACGTTTACCAACCAGGAAATGTATTATTTCTTTAATTAAAAGGAATTTAAACATTATTTCATAATCCTATTTTATTTCACTCTTTAGTTTAATAATGCAATCTACGTGCTTTGGTTTTCGGTCCGTAGGTAAACAGAAAAAAAAAAATTCGGGAAATAATAAATAAATTTAACCAGCAACCATGAAAAAGTTTTTGTAAATGTACTTATTACTGTATAAAAAGACTAAAGAGAAAGACCGAATATAGAACCCACGCCGTCATAAACAAGCAACATTTTTAGTTTTAGCTGAAATATTTTTATATTTTACACAAATTGAAAGAATCTAGCTATGTAGAAGCAAGCTTGAAATTTGAAAATTCACAATTTTTGAAATTTTTAAATGATATGGTAAAAAAAAACACTTTATGACAACTAGCAAACTAAGAAGGGAGGCAAATTAAGGATTACTAATATACTATTTTGAATACAATAAATGCAATCCTACAGGAAGAAAAAAAACATTAAATAAGAATTGTATAACTGAATAAAGCAATGCAACATAACAATTTGTGTTTTATTATCGGGACAGCAATCTAAATCAAACTAGCCGACATGTACTGTTTACTCTCATAAATACCCTTCTTGGCACTCGTTCACTCCCCCCCCCCCCCCCTCCCTCTAAATTAGTTTAAAGTTTTGTACATATTCTCTTGTCTAAGTAGTAAATTTGACTTAATGGTACTACCACGACTGTGATATTATCATCTTTACAGACAGAAGTGTGATGTTCCTTCGTCACAAAGTTTTTGGACAAAATATCCCTTTGTCTTGATAGTTATTTAGACGAAGAAAATCCTTATAAGTGTTAAACAATTTCCCCTAATCTTATAATAATATTCTACATAACATCTCTTTGCAGACTAGACTTAATAACTTTATACTCATAATTCTACAGCGTAGATTTCCGTAGCCTGAGTCAAATAAATTTTACAGCTTCCCAAGATTTCCTTAGAGATTTTGAAAAATCCAGTATCGAACCCATTACTGGGATCATTTTCTTAGAGCAACTGCTAGAAGCAAATTATATCCATCATAAATTATTTCCTTGATAATGGTCCCATTAATGATAATAGGTTCGAAACGTCGGGATCCACAAAATCTCTGAGGTGGTCTCTTCCGGAAAATCTAGATTTATTTGCACTTATCTGAATATAGGGCTCTCTAAAACTTCACACCAACTCTGCTGCTATTATCTGGGGAGATCTTAAACATTATTCGTTCTGTGTTTCGCCAAACCACTTACAGAAATAATTACGTTTCTGTACCTTAAATAACGTAAAATATTATCCTTTCATTGAATTCCCTTCTAATCTTATAAACTATTTACTTCTCATATCTTTTAAGAATAATTTGGAATAAGGACCACCAAAAGAAAATCGCAGAAAAATTATTTGAAAAATATAAAGTGATATATTATTTAGTAATATAAATAAAAATATATGTGTTCAATATTTTTTAGTGGAACTTCATTTAAGTGCAATGAAAAGGGTTGAAATACAGTTAAAATGCAAGTACATTAAGAAAACACTCACTTTAAATAGAGAGGAGGAAAATAACAGGAAATGAAACAGTACGTACCTGAAACAAAACAAAAAAACAATTAAAATTCCATTTAAATTTTTTTTTTTTTTTTCAAAAACGTTTGATAGGTCCTTAAATCAGAATACAATACACAAAAGAAGGAAAGGGGCGTTTTCCTAAAATGCAAATGGCTCCGATAAATCGATGCTAAAGAGATAAGCGGAGAGCACTGGGGTCCATTCTTGAAGCAAGTCAGTGACCTTGGGCCAAGCTTCCTAAAGGTCGTTGCATCGAACTAATTGCAGTTTGGAGGTAATATTTCATTCTGCACTGCGTATAGAACCAGAATATAAAGTCGTGCGGGCTCAGTATTACAAACATATATTATGTAAGAAATAAGCCTGAGGGCACTGGATCCGGCATGGCATTTTCACATACATATAAATCATATTCATATGTCTTATGCATGAATGTAATTGAGTATGTGGGTGTTTCTGTGTGTATTTTATGCGTGAGAAATGTATGCATAAATACCTACATACACACTTAGACAAAATCAGAATTCAATTCATCTTATTGAAAAAATAAAAGCCTCAGGTTAATCCGGAAGAAGTTAAATTGTAATCAGTTTTTTTTGGGGGGGGGGACGATAAATTTATTTGACTATGCCACAAATAAATTAAGAAAAAAACTTATAAAAATAATACATTTTAAGGTTAAAGAAAAAACCTTTTAATTATTTATTAAAATATTATGTTTATTTTTTTAATAAATTATTAACAATTATAACAAGCCTATACTTAATAAAAAGTTGTCTTAAATTTTGATCTTTTATGGAAATAAGTACTATTTATTTTTTTATTATTTACGTATTTAAAGTTTTTTAAAAAATAGAATACCAATTAGTGTACCACATAGTTATCCCGCTTTTTATCAAGTATATTCATGCAGTTATGCTTTCACAACTCATTACTGTCTGTCTAATTTATTTAATTTTTCCCCCTTTTTATAAATCGGTACTTTTATTACACGAATAAAAATATGAATTTAGCAATCTTTAATGTCATTAGATGGTTTGAAGTAATAAGGGGCCATCATAAGTACGTTTAAAGATACAGGGGTTTAACAATAACAAAACCTTGTTGCATGTGCAAGAGAATGTAATGGACGCAGAAGGTTAACGAAAGAAAGAAAAAAAAGGACACACGAAAGAAAAGTGTTCCCTCCTATCAGTCCAGGAATTTTTGAAATCAGAGACAAAAAAATTGCATTCTTCATCACAATACCTACTGTTTACCTATGTTACCTTCGGTAAACTCGAAAGTAAACAAGTAAGGCGCGCTTTACGTATGTACGTGGGGCGATAATCGCCGGTTTCTGTACATTAAAGTTAAAATTATTAAGTGTAATATAAGGTTTGTTCCAACCCAGCATTGTACCGTCCGCGGGATCGTCACCAGCATGCGCAGTAGATAAAAGCCGTTCCAAGCTGACTTGGGACAGTGTTTCGTACCGTACACGAAACTGTTCCAACCCCGGCAGGGATCGTTTGCGAACCGTTCACTGTACGGTCCCAACGATCCTCTGACAATACCATGTACTGGTTTGTATGACATGCGCAGTTATGTCAATAATTACAAATATCAACAGGAAGGTTTCCTAACAGTTAGGTTTCCTTACTGTTTTTAATACAGTGCGAATAATAGTCCTAAACTCGTTCCAACCTGGCATGATTTTATTACAGTACAATGTTAGCGCATGCGTATAAAACCTGTCCTAAACGATTCTCGAACGATCCGCGGGGATAATACAAAGTACGGTACAAATAGTGGGGTTGGAACAAACCTATAAATACACTAATTTTATTAGTAATATTCTTTTTCTACTCTTCAAGACCTTTAAATTGATGTATAACATGTTATGGTAACTTAAACAATGTTTATTCACCCGCCATATTGGCCACCATCTTGAAAATTTTAATAATTGCATATTCTTTTTCTACACTTCAAGACCTTTAAGTTGATGTATAACATGTCATAGTTACTAAAAACGTTTTTTAGTCGCCCGCCATCTTAAAAATATTACGTGTGAAATTTTAATAGTTGCATATTATTTTTCTTAATTTCAAGACCTTTAAATTGATATATAACATGTCATGATGACTAAAAACTTATTTTTTTATAGCCCGCCATATTGGCCGCCATCTTGAAAATATTAAGTGTGAAAAATCCAAAATGTGTCCAGTTGTCTCAAATGCCGAGATGCACCTGTGAGCCGAATTTCATGTTCCTAGCTATAGTAGTTTATGAATTGAAACAAGCAACGGACAGACAGACAGAGCCGTTATATAAGGTTTCTTTTTGTACTTTGTACAGAAACCTAAAACCATTTGTGAGTACGCAAAAGCAATAGGCCAGAGAGTTGAAATTTAAACGGGGCCAAGAATGCGCTAATTAATAATTATGACCAACCATCCAAATTTAATTAAAATCTGTTTTATTAAAATATAGTTTTTAAAATACAGGGGTTTGAAAAAATATCGAACGACAGACAAACAGTCACGGAACCAAAAATGTGCTATGTGCTCTGAAGCGGATTTATTTCTAGGACTTTTTTAAATCAAAGAAAGATCACAATGATTCTATTATTACCTTCGGTAATTTCGAGAGCAAAAAACCTGTTTTGATAACATGTCAGTAATATCACGTGAATTTAATTACGTTGCATATCAGATATATACTGTTGTTTTTTCTGGAATAAAGCGGCGAAATTACTTTTCGGGTCTTGATTCCCACAATATAGACGCGAAGTGCATATCTGAATATTGTTGCATTCCCAGACTGACAATACCGACGTAACAGTGACAGAATTCAATGAACAATACTTTTAAACATACACTATACAATATTAGTTATTAAATCCAAGAAGTATATTATTTACATAAGGGTCTACTATCTAATTAAAACCAAGTAAAAAGCAAATATTGTTACCCAAAGTAAAGGATTATTATTATTTAAGCATTAACAAGAAGGATATGAGTTGAATGTTAAATGAAACTTGAGAGTTTGCAGGCAATAATCTATGTTTTGAAACGGTTGGATAAGATATCGTTACCTACCTAAACCAGAGGTTAATGCCTAGGTCAGTGTTTATATGATAACTAGGTTCTCTCTCTCTCTGCCTGCCTTTTACAAACTCTAACTACTTCTCTTCTCAAGGAGCTAAGAAACCTTGAAAATAGCACCGTACAGCTCCTTTCAAGGGGAATACATAACCTTACTCCATTCATATTTTCTCTTCACCTAGTCTATGAGAAGAGAGCGTTTGAAATATTCACATATTTTATGATATTAAAGAATGAACCATTCATATTAAGCTTGGGGAAAACTTTTAAAACATCTTCATCATTCGTACGTTTTGTACAAATATTAACTTTCTATACAATAAAATTAAACTAAAGACGTATTTAATAAATATAAAAGAAACCTCGAAAGGTAGATACAGGTAATAAGTTATTATAATACATAAAAACTATATCTATTCAGTGTGTAGGTTAGAACTATATCTATCTGCAATAATATGAAGGTGTGTTACTACAAAGATTTAGTGTGTTATGTTAAAGATTTTTCGCTGAGAGGAACTATGACAAAATAGTTACCTATGTTTTGTTTCCAAGATTACCAGAGATAACAGGAGCAATGAATAAAAACCTTTGGTCTCAGATTTAAAAAAAATCCAAGACAGAAATCCGGGAACATCTTTTGGTCTATACACAGACTAATATAATGTACAATACAACCTATATAAAATAAAATAAAAATACGTTTTAAAGAAACTACTTTAAATACGTGAAATTATGGTCTCAAAATCGGGATATTCAAAATTTAATTATTATTTTAACATTTTTAGGGGGGTCCGTAGGCAAAACCAAGGACCCTTATATTTTCCTGCGTGTGTTTGTCCGTCCGTCCTGTCGCCTGCTCTCACGGCTACAGTTTTCGTCCGATCATTTTGAAATTTGGCATGTATGTGTCTTGTACCTGCCCACATATTTTAAAGATATAGCGACTTAAAAAAAATATTTTTCAAAAAAATTAGGGTAAAAAAACTTAAGGGTTAAAATTTTTTTATTTTTTTTCGACAACGTGCTGATTACAAAAATATATAATTCTTGGGTTATAACTTTGATAGGGCGAGCGTAGGCAAGTTTGAAGTGGACGTGAAACGTGCCCCCCCCCCCCCTCTATCTCGCTTATGTGAAGTGCAAAAAATCTGAAAAAATTCCTGAACATTCTTCGACCAAAAGTAAAAGATACCACTTTTTAGAAATTTCGAAAAAAATATTATTTTATTTTTTATAGACAAAATACGTTTTCTATAACTTTGGTCTTTTCGATGTATTTATATGGTTGTAGTCCGGTTCTGTGGCAAAAAAATACTTTATCAGAAGTTTATTTATGTGTTTTGAGAATATTATATCAGACCCATAGTATAGTTCAAAGTAAGCTTTTTAGCATTTTAAAAAACACAATAGGGTACTACTTAAACTATACAGTGCGGCCTACGGACCCTCGCTGTGTCCTGACTAGCACCCACTTGACAAGTTTATTTTTTTTCCTGAGATTGACTAAATATTGTATTCACTCGCGATAATTATTAAAGTTATGATACATGAAATTTATCATGGACGATTTTAGAAAAGGTCTGTAGACTATCCATCAGATTATTTTTGTATATAAACCAGACCGCAGACAAGCCGAGAGTACTTGTAATGAATCGAGTTCTTGAAAACAATTCCATACATGTTACAGACATCTGCACATCAACAATACATTTAATAATCGATAGCAATCACAAAACAGCCACAACCACTGTAATATCCTCAATAAAACGTAGAATCGAGAAGACATTGATATGTTAGATTTGAGTAAGATTGATGAAAAATAATCTTAATGAATCATCTTCGTTCTGCTCGTCCTTAAAATATCTAATCCAGGCAAAAAAAAAAAAAAAATCAAGGGCAAAGGTATCTCAAGTTTAAATTTAAAAAAAAAAAAAAAATTGCAGGTCCAAGGTCCAGCAGAGTGTAATTCTAGGCTAGGTGATAATAAAATTTCAGTTCCCCCTCAGGCAAAATTTCCCTGGCAAATATTCTAAACATTTCGCTACTGCAGCTACAAACTTATCAGTGACGGAGGGGTTGATTAGCCGAACTGAAACTTTTAATCAATCTTTTACAAACAATTAAATCAATATTTATTAGAAGTCTTGCATTTTACGTAGCTGCGCAATCCCATTAAATTAAAATGAAAAGTATGCAAATTTAAAAGATAGCTAGAAGGCGAAATTTTAGAATTTCCTTTTATATCAAAACATTATAACTATTAACAAGACTACATAAAGAAATTTTCATACAATAAATGATATTTGGCTTTTATTGAAATTAATATTCATAAATACACTAATTTCCACAAAATAAATAATAATATTAAAGCACAACATTTTTTTTTTTTTTTTTTTTTTTTCAATATTGCTTAACAACAATCAGTTTATTTTTTTTTGTTTAGATTTTTTGCTTCCGATATTACCGGAGGTAATATCGGAATTTAATTAATTCCTTAATTTTTATGCCTCCGATTTCAAACATTTCAAGTCAGAAATCTGTTTCACACATCAGGGAACATTTTATGGTCTCGTGTCTCATTTTTGCAAACAAACATTTCTTAAAAAGTACTCGTCCGATTTTAAAGAAATTTGGATGGTAGGTCATAATTAGCCCATTGTTGGTACCATAAAAGTTTCAACCTTCAGCATCCATTAGTTTCTCTTTCCTATTCGCACAAACATACATTTATTTTATATCTTTAAAAGTACTCATTCCAGTTTTAAGAAAATAAGATGGCATGTTGAACAAAGCCTACAGATAACACCAGATTAATTTCAATCATCAAACCTCTGTAAATTTTGCTAAATTGTACTTTAATTCATGTAAAAAATCAAAACAATTTAGATAAATTTCAAATAAAAGAAGGGATATAATAAATAATTTAGAATTGAGACAATCATGGTTTGTAATCATTTAAATACGTCATAGATCGCCAGGAAGCTATGTGCCACACTAATTGACAGACTATATGTATTATAATTATCAGTGAAAATATTAAGAAAGCCTGCTTCTTTACTTGTTTCGTTTTATTTTTGCTGCATGTCAAAATTAAAGTAAATCTGATCCGTGCTTACTTTTTTTGAAATACTTATTATTATATTGCTTAATTTGTCCAAGAATAATAACAAACAAAAACAAATTAATTAACAGCATCCTCATTAAAGTTAAATTTTAAACATATCTTTTTTCAAATAACATGTTTAAAATTTAAATATCATTAAAACTTTATACTAATTTAATTTACATAAAAGGAATATATGCTAAAAGAGTTAAAAACGTCTTTCAAGAAGTCTTTTTACTCTTGGCTGGTTATTTAAATACTAAGCGGAAAAGCTAAAAAAGATTAAATTAATGTTTTTAAAATAAAAATAAATTAAAGAGATATACACTTGGGAGATTTAGTTACTTCTAAAAACATCGCATAATATGCATAATTTCGCTTATAAATTTACAGGAGCAAATATATTTATTAATATAATCTTTTGATATACATATAATTTTAGTCCTTAAATGAAGTAGAAAATGATTAATCTTTTAAACATATTTCTACATTTCAATGAAAAACGTATATCGCTAAATAAAAGGGAAAATCGACTATTTGATTCAATGCCTGTTTACGAGTATTATTATGCATATTAGTAGATTTTACCAATAGAAGAGTAAATTATGGAGACTTCGGTTTGATAGACTGATAGACTATCAGTGTAATTGTGTAATAAACTTGTTCAAGATAGATTTGCAGCATAAGAAATTTTTAAACCCACATTTAACCTTCAAGATATATTAATGGTCATAAAATTTGTTTACAAAACTATTCGTTAAAACAATTTTTAATAAAAAGAAATGTTCAATGAAAGAAAGTAGGTAGCTGTGGTTGGAGAAAATGCCAGCTGTTTCACCATGAAGACAAGATCAGGATAAGAAAAAAAATCAGTTTAAAGAGAGAGAGGAAGAAAAAGGAATATAGGGTGATGATCGTGCTGGAGGGAGGGACACGTGCGACTTGTGAGGGGTTGACTTTAGAGAGGGAGGAAGTAGAAGACTAGACTCGGTAAAGAGGAGGGGACAAGAGACTGAAAATAGACAGCGGGAACAATCGGTAAAGCAACGGAAAGAAGAGATACCGCGATAATCTCATGAGCCGACGCCTAGAGACCTAGTACTAGAATACTAGAACCCGTCTCGACTTCAACATGTGCCTTCACTACGGTCTCAATGATTGGTAAAAATAGCGACTCTACGCTGAAATGAAATTACAGAGCGAGACGAGACACAGTCTAAAAGAATCTATCTACAATGTTGTATAAGCTTATTGCACCCTGTAGAACACCTTAAGATCTATTTCGTCCAAGAACAGAATTGTTATGGGGTAGAACTTGCAGGAAAATAAAGAAATTAAAGTCAAATTATTTAAAAAGAACATAAGCCAATTCCACCGACGAGTGTAACTGTCCAATAATAAGTAGTTAAGGTATTATTGACAAATTATTTCTAAAAGTAATTAGTTTTAATAAGAGGTGAGAGCCTTTCTAAATCTTGCAATGGCAATAAGCTAAATACAAGCAGAATGAGATTGAACATTAAGAGAAGTAATTTTTGCAAATAAAAAAATCGCATGCTGTCTTAAAACGGTATAAGAAATAAGGTCACATCAATAAACTAAGAGAGAAAGAAGAATTTAAACTCGCAAAAAAAGTATAAGATTTGATCAAAAACAGTTTAACCTTTATGGTTTAATTTACAAATTAAAAAAAGAAAAAAAAATATATAATGGAATTCAATAAAGCTTTAGAATTGGAAACCTGAAAGATCAAGGATATCTGTATTAGTGAAATAAATTGAGCATCCTGTTGAGTGAGTTTTTGATAGTAAAAAGGACACTATGATTCAATTAAATTTCAAATAAACAATTTAAACAGGAGAGTGCAGGAGATACTTAATTAATTAATTAATTTAATAATTCTAATTCGAGCACAGAGTTTCTCAAATAAAGATATACAAAAATGGAAAGTGGAGACAATCAAAATAAAATTATGTAAAAAAATAATATTAATTAATCCAAGTAAGAAGAATGTGTTAATTCTGTTCTTATAGTTTATAATTACTTCATAATAATTTAAATTGTTCACAATAATTATTGTCCACAAAACAATAATTATTGTGGAAAAAAAATTAAAAGTATATTGCTCCACCGTGCAATACATATATTATATAAAACGTAATAATTGAGGATTAAGGTAAACAAGAATGTAAATAATTTAAGAAGAATGCCAAAGAAGATATTATAATAATGAAGAAGTTAAATTTGAAAAATATGAATAAATCGAGTTCATTTTTCTGAAATAGGTAATTTTATTTTTATTTTCTTTCTTATAAAACAAATAAAATCTGTGACCCATAAAGAAATAAAATAGATAAACGAAAATCCGGTCTAAAATACCAGGGACATTATACTATGATAGACACAGAAAGGCTCGCGGCCAAGGACTGGGCAGAGGCAACAATGTAATCAACTATACAATGATAAGTAATCAGTAAATTGATAAAATAATAGTGATTACAATAAGAGATGGTAATACTAAATACGTAGGAGATAAATAACTGATGAGTAGTATCAATGCACTGCAATAAACATTGACAGTATACTTTTATAATTAAATTATATTGTCTTTCAGAACATAATAACCTTAGAAGATAAATTAATATTTTTTAGATCAAATGCATTTTTCATCTCTAAATATAAAATGCATCTCAATATAAAAAACGTAACTTAATAGTAGAGCATTGAAGAAATTATAGCTTTATTATTGCCTTCGAAGGATTTTCAGGAAAAAATGCTAAATGTTTAAGATGAATAGGGTTGATTTCATACGTTTGAAATATATGCCGCTATAAACTGAGCAAATTAAGTAAGCAAATTATGCATAATCAAAATTGAACTGTCTAGAGTCAAATATAACTCAATTTGAATTTTACATTTACAAAAATGTTCAGCTAGTAATTTCGCATCACAAAAAGTAAAAAAAGATTAGAAATTACAAAAAAAAAAAATTGTTTGTCAATTTATTTAAAAAATGTTTATAAAAAAATACTTAAAAACATCTTGAACTCATGTAAAACAATTGCACGCCATATACATTCTTAATATACGCTTTATAAGCTTTAATTTGATACCATATAAATAATTTTTAAAAAATCCGGTACCCATTTTAAAGTTCATATAGCGCCGAGTAACAATTAACCTAACTGCCAAATTTTATTAAAATCGGTCAAGCCGATCAATTGATGGTCCACATAGCATTCAGACAATCATTACTCTTGTTTTAACTTAATATTCATAAAATAGTTTAAATCAAAAAAAATACAAAAACTTAAGACAAAGTGTAGGTAGATATCTCATAAATATTTATAACGGAACGTCAAACGGAACACATTTCAGCTTAATATATGACTTTTCCGTATTATTACCTATCTCTAATCTAATCTATTGCTCAGTTACGTGCCCTATCTATTATATTGAATGGAAGCATATTTTTTTTTTTTTTTTTTTAAAAAGGTGGGTAATGATAGTTTATAGTTGACACAATGATGGTTTAGATAAAATGCAATCTAGCAGACTGGCACATTCCATGAAAGCGACTATTACGTAAATATTGTCGCATCAGCTTTACCGATCATATTGCTTCAGAAATTTTCCAAGAAGTCTGAAGTAGTATACGAGGAAATAATCAATAGAGAGAACAAAAGATACAACAGAGAAGTGTGTCAAATGAAAAATAATACTGATTGTAAAAAAAAAAACTGTATAGTACTAAAACTGAATTTTCGTAAAAATTGCAACTACACAAAATATTTTTTTTGACAATTTATCATTTTACTTCCGAGCTAATCGAAGGTTAGGTTACTTGATCGTTCGGAGGAACGAAAATTTTAAGTGTTTCGATTTTATAAAATTCCAAGACAGATATATATACGTTTCAGATATCAGGGAACATTTTTGGTATCGTGTCTGCCCTCAATTTTTGCAAACCAATAAACCAACATTTCTTAAAAACTGCTCATCCGATTTTAAGGAAATTCGGATGGTAAATCACAACTAGCCCATTGTTAGTCCCATATTTTAACCGTCTCCGCTTAATACGAGTATGTTGTGCTAAATTGGTGCTTACATTAATTTAAAATATCATTTTTACAAAATAACAGTTTTATAAAAAGGAGGGAAAAATTAAATAATTTGACAATAATGGATTGTAAAATCATAAAACAATGGGTGACCATAACAATGACCTACCGCATCCAAATTTCTTTAAAATCGAATAAGTATTAATGATAGTTCGCAAAAATTTAGCGACCTTTTATCCTTACATATGTGGGATAGATTAAGAAGTAGAAGACAGTGTCTAATTCATACCTTTTTTCTTTCACCTATATAGCCGATAACGGACCTATACTGAAAACTGAACATAAAGAATTGGATATTGCTGTATATATTCTGAATGTTTTTTTAAACTGGGCCATTTTCTGTGTTGAAATGGTCCAACAAACACCAGAGAAATAAATTGCAAAGTGTAAAGACATATACTCATACAACAAGAATAGCATAGTGGAGAACTGTTCATTTCCACTTTTTCTCAAGATTATACTATACTCGTAAGTTATGCTGAGATTTTTTAAAACTTTAAAATGAGACAAAAAGTATTCATTTAACAATAAAAGTTGACACATTTTGAGACCATGAAGGTAATGACATAAATGATACGAAAGTAATAACTTTTAAAAAAGAAGGGGGCCATTTATTACAACTCAGTATGAAAATGAGACCCCAAAACCCAAAAACTAATTGGATTATTTTGTCTGCAAAGCTAATGAACTCAGATAAGTTTAAATCGATGCTTCTTTCTAATAGTTAGGAGCATAAATATAAAATCCAGGTCACCAGAATGTGATCTTAGACTAGCGAGAGCATTTGTGAAAACGGTAGAAGCAAAATAAAACAGAATAATAAAGCGATAGGTACTACACTACTAAGGATCCCTAATAAAAACACATAATATGTGAAGCCAATGAACTTTAGACCTAGACAAAATCATTAAACGTAACTAAAATAGCCAACGCCTATATTCCAAAATACCTAAGGTATAATATTAAGAGTTTAAGAGCTGCTAGAAATAAAGATCGATTCAAAAGATAATAGAAGATACAATAAATCAGAAAAACTATTAAATTAATGATCTAGTGGAACTTATCTGGTGTATACAAATCGTTACCATAAAAAGCTACAAAGAGATACAGCTAATAAATTAGCAGAGCTATTAAGCTATTTAACAGCAGATCTGATTTACACCAGTATAATAAAAGCTAATAAATGAGGGATCTAATAATTTAGCAGGGATAAGAGATCAATAATTCCTAAGATCTAATTCACATCAGTACTATGATGCTAAAAAGTCTAATAAAGCAAATAAATAAAGAGGGTTTATAGTTAATGTGTTAGCAGATCATATGCGAATTTAAATGCTAGTTAAGTTTTTAACCACTCAATAAATCATCGGGACAATAAAACTAATACTTCAATATATCTGATTCAAATTGGTATTTCGAAGCTAAGAGTTTAATATAAAACAGCTAATATAATGTATAATAGCTGATAAATCATCTGAGTATCTAGATAAAGCTTTAGTAGTCTGATTCAAATCAGTATTTCAGATCTAAGTTTTACAAAGTTAATAAACCATCAGAGCTACTAGCTTAGATATAGCAGATCTGTTTTAAATAATAAAAAAATCACAAGAATGCCCCTCTAACGAATCACATATAAGAGTATGAAGATTATGTTCAAAGGCAGTAGGCACTAATCGGACAAATACGTCGGATAGACTAGCCCCGTTCATACAAAAAGTACAACGAAAATATCAGAAGGTTGTAATTCTACTAAATAATTTGATCTTACAATAATAATTACAATGATATGTTAAAATATATATATATATATATATATATATATATATATATATATATATATATATATATATATATATATATATATATATATATATATATATATTACTATCAACAATCGGTACTAAATAAAAACAGAGAAAATCGATCGAAGTAATTAGCAGTTCGCTGAAGCAAACGGATTACCTAATAGGAAACAAAAAGGTTCTGAGGCTTCGAAAACAGATAACTTTAAAATAATTCTTTGAAAGCTACTCAACTACGTAGTAAGTATAAACTATAAAGCAGTTTTGACAATCAAGATCAAGTGGTTCATTTAAAAAATCTATACTAAAGGGCCTTTGAAAAATGAAATGCAAAAGCAATAAACAATACGCGAAACAAATTAGCGTAACAAGGAGTCCTCAAAACAAGAAATTAGATCTAAACGATCATTAACAACCAGATGATTTTGCAATAAGCTGAATGTTCTTCACTTATAAATCAGAGTACTTAAAGAAACAGACTGTATAATCGAAATAAATCAATGTTTTAACAGCTAAGAAATGAATAATTTATTATCCACGATCGTCATAAAGTATATAAATAAATATATACGAGTGACAGAAAGTTAAAAGCTTTTGATTAAGAAACTACAAGCAACTAAAGATCGATTAATGAGATACCTAGTTTGATTTAACGAATCTAAATGTATAAAAAAAAGATAATATCTAACTTATAAATCAGCTATATTTCTATTACAATTTTTTTTAAACAGAACTGTACTTAAATGTATAGCAATTCAATAAATCTTATAACTTTTTTACTTTTCCTCACTACTAATAGTAGGAAAAGTATTGTTTTCACAAAAAAATTTTATTCGAAATTTTAACGGAATTATCCGTTTTAGATGTTTTTAAGACCTCCTGAGTGGTTTTCAGCATGACGTATGTATGTGTGTGTGTAT
Source organism: Gerris lacustris (assembly GCA_951217055.1). Lineage (NCBI taxonomy): Eukaryota > Metazoa > Arthropoda > Insecta > Hemiptera > Gerridae > Gerris > Gerris lacustris. The sequence continues at coordinate 57,340,347 of OX578282.1, read as the reverse complement.
GTGTGTATGTATGTGTGTGTGTATGTATGTGTGTTATCATCGTAGCGCCCAAGGTATTTAACCTAGAGAGTTGAAACTTGGCAGAAAAATCAGTCCTAACTTGAAGTTGTGCCGCCCGGAAAATCAACTTTTACCGCCATCTTGAACCCAGTTTGCTGAGTCAGCAAAAATTTAAAAAAATCGTAATAAATCGAAAATGGTCCTGATCGAGTTGAAATTTGGCTCGAATGTACCTCTCTGTATGACAAACAATCCCACTAAATTTCATTTTGATTTTGGCCGCCATTTTGAAGTTATAAATTTTTGAATTTTTAAACTTTGACAGTTAATAATACTGAAATTACATATATAGGTTTTTGACTTAAAGCGTATCGTTGGAACCGGAAAAAATTAAGGAACAAATATAAAAAAACCCGATGAAATTCCATTTATTAGTTTAAAAGTTATAAGCGAATATAATTATTTATTAGTGCGATAATTTTGATGACGTCAAAGTTTGTTTACATCTGTCAAATAACCGCCAAACTTCAAATAATTAAATAAAATATAGGTATTAAAAATAAGGGTTTCTTTTTGTAAAAATGATAATAAATCAGTTAGTTCAGAACGGTCACTCATCCAAGTACTGACCACGTCCAATGCTGCTTCCTCATGCTGCTTCGCAGCAGGAGAGGCCACTTTAGTGGCCTCTGAAGTGAGGAAAAGTTCCGAGGTACCCCGTAACCGATTTTTTTCTTTTAATGTTTTATTAAAATTTACAATTAATAAAAAACCTTTCAGTATTTTTTATTCTTTATTTAGAGTTTAATAGTAAAAAACTATTTATGAGGTAAAAAAAAGGTAAGTTAAAAAACAAAAATTAAGTTTATAAAAAAATAAGTTATACAATTAGGTCAGTGAAATTTAAAAAATCGGTCCGAGAAAACTCAGACAAACTTTCTCATGTACGAGTTTATATATATAATTACCTAGCCCAGTTTTTTCCATTTATTAGTTTTCTTGTTTATTAGTTTTTCGAGGGGTACATATAATTATTATTAAAAATTTCATGGCGGAGAATCGAACCCGGCCTTTCTCCGTCCGCGTTTAAAGCTATTTTTTAGAAACCAGATTTTTCCCGGGAAAACGGCTTATATCGTTAGATTCGAATTTAAATGGACTACATTTTAGAATCAAAATTGTCAGAACCGTTTTCAAGAAATAATTTTGTTTTACGTTTTTTCAGAGTTTTAGGGCGTTAGCGTTAGCGCACCCCCCAAATTTGGAGGTAAAATTATTTTCTTAATTTCGCCACGGGGGATGATTTGTTTGAATATTTATGACAAATTTCCTCAAAATCGGCCCAGAAGTTTAGGCTCCATGCGTCTGCGCAGTCGACAGACAGACATTTTTTAAAAACCATTTTTTTAGTCTCAGAGGGACCTAAAAACCTCTCAAAATCAAATTTGTAATACTTTCTTGTTCTACATGTTTTCCTACAATGACATCTATCTAGATATGGTGGTTAATTGAAAAATTGAACTAAACGGATACAATATACGTAAACATAAAGTATAATAATAGTGTGAATACGTATATCTATAGAGTAAATATAGCATTCGATTTTAATGCGACAGTATAGCATGTGCAAACTCTATTGTTACCAATTTGTGAGGTACATAGCTTCTTAGCAGTCAGACACACATGCTTTAGATGGTCACACTTATTTGTAAAGAATATATATTAAATTTGCGCAGACGGTACTTTAATGTGGGAACAACAATGAGCTAATTATGTCATACCATCCAAATTTCATTTAAATCAGAGGAGTGGTTTTTAAGATATGGTGTTTAGTAAAAATGCAAGACCGACAGACAGACATGACACCAAAAATGTTCCCAGATGCCTGAAAAGGATGTCTGTAGAGGAAAGTTTGCATTCATAAACATAAAACAAGTCTTTCTTCAGATCACAACGCTTCCGTTACCTTCGGTAAGCTCAGAAGCAACAAATGTGAAAATTGTACAATTAAATAACCTGGGAAGACACAGTAAATTCTAAAAGAGTTATTTCTACAAAAAAATTTTAATTAATAGCTCTACAGTTTATTTATTTAACTTAAGATTACTATTTTTAAATATAGCATTAAATATTCTTTTCAAATATCCCTTAAATGCAAGCCATGCAGCAGAAACTAAATAAAAATTAATAAGACAGAAGATATATTATATAAGCCTGAGCCAAATTAGAGAATCGTTTCGAGCCATTTCTCATTCGCTATCCATAACCAACCTTAAATTAAACAGTCATAAATTTACTTTTTTTCCCCCCGTTTTTTATTTACTATTTTTTTTGTGGATTTATGAAATTATAAAAAGGCGAAGTGGGAATGCTTTTTAAAAATTTATTAGTGCAATTTGAAGATAGAATGAAATATAACAGTACGTCTATTACAAGCGCAGGTACATAAATTATGTAACCTTATATCGTAAAGTAAACCGATTCCCTTATTGGGCGATTGAAAAATAAATTATCATGAAAAAATATTAACAACAATATTAACAATTACATTTAAGGTAAATACAATTTCAGAATAAAATAGTGTTTAGTGTTAAGAAATTCTTGTTACAAGCTCTTATAACAAAGAGGACTAAGAACAATAACTGTAGAACAAGTATATCTAATTTATTGGGTTTTTTTAGTGCACGACTTACAACATACGGACAGTAATGAACAACAATAAGTAATCCAATACTTTATAGTTGCAAAGAGAGTAAAACAATATTTGAAATATAAAATGTACAACGTTAAAAAAAAAAAAAAAAAAATGAAGTTATAGAGATAAATAAAAAAAGAAATGCAATTGTTACTTGAAAAGATAAAACAAGAAAATATGGCGTTAGCAAGTTTCAATTTATGAAGAAATAATTTCCTGTAAATTTAATTGTTAAGACCAGTGATGTAGGAACAGGGACCAAACCACCCCTTAAGGGCATTAGCCTCTTAATAATAAATGAGAACGGTCCCAATGTTCCAATTCAATGACAACAATTATATTTCTAATTTATCTCATGATATACGTGAAATAACCTTTATAATTTTACAGAGGCTTTTAATAAAACAAAATAATCAGCAGCAGTGCTAAATAAAATAGAAAATACGTAGCAGATGTCTGTTAGTCGAGAATTTTAAAAGTCGAAAACTATTTATCTGAAGTTCTTACAAAAAATAATATTCGAGAATAAGATTAGACATTTTTTTCCATCGTTTAAATTAATGTAGGAAACACATTTATATCAATTAAAAGTGGTATTTAATAAAATATAAGAATTAGACGTAGTGATGGCTGGTAAGGTAAAATTAATTCCAGAAAAACCTCATTTCATTCAGATGAAACGTTTTGACTCATAGTAGAGTCATCTTCAGTCATTTATATTTCTAAAAACACAATTTTACATGAATTTAGACTTGCACAATTACTAGTTTTCCTTAATATACCATATGTTAATTGTTTGATATTAAAAAATTATTAGGTGGCTTTAAACATTACTTACGATTGGTACTTAAAATAACTGCCTCCATTAGAGGGTGTTTAGATTTAAGAAATTATTTTAAAAATTTAAAAAAAAAATAACATATTACTTGATTATTTCTGACAAACACAGTTTTTTCTGTAATTAATTACATATTACCAGCTATCACTACGTCTAATACACTGAAAAAAAATAGGGTGTACATTTAAATTACAAACACTTTAATGGTATTTATTTAGATTGTAACACCCCTATGTTTGAATATAAATGACTTTGACTAAATGCGACTATCAAGACAAGGGATGTTTAGTCCAATGTACTTTGGGACAAAGGAATACCATACTTCTGTTTCCATAAGGGTAGTAACAGACTAAAGCAGAAAATTCCTAACACCTTCTTCAGATTGTTACTCCCCTCATAAAAAAATAGAGGGGAGTAACCATCTAAAGAAGATCCAATTTAATTATAATTTTTATAAAATATGTGTGAGAATTAAATTCCTCCCCCTAAAGCTAGAATGCTAAAAGTATTACGGTGTAAACAAAGACATCGATTCCCTATGTTGAATTTTTATACGTCTTTCTTCCTTTCATTTTATATATATATATATATATATATATATATATATATATATATATATATATATATATATATATATATCGATCGATGGTGTTGCGCCAAAAGGGCCAATCTGCATTTCGTATTTGAATTCTAAATCTTGAAAAGCTATAATGACAAATTAATATTTGAATGCCTTAAAATGGAATAAAGTAGATTTAAATATGAATATATAACAATTTTTTTTTAATGTATATATATATATATATATATATATATATATATATATATATATATATATATATATATATATATATATGTATATATATATATATATATATATATATATATATATATATATATATATATATATATATATATATATACATATACACACATATATATATATATATATATATATATATATATACATATATATATATATATATATATATATATATATATATATATATATATATATATATATATATATATATATATATATATATATATATATGTTTGTGTGTGTGTGTACTTTTTTAAAGTTGCTAAATAAAACTTAAATAAATTCATTTAATTAAATGTTAACAACCTTTAATTTGTCAAACCTTTAAGTGTTAGGATCTTATCTTCAAATAATACTTAAATATTTTAGCTGTACTTCTTTACTCATGGTCGGTTATTCATTTAAAATATATTTGGCTCCCTAATTAATAAGTCAAAAAGCCAAATTTATTTTATTAATTATAAATATATAAACAAATGTGATATTAGTTGCAGATTGGCCCTTGTGGGTTTATTCAGATTGGCCCTTTTGGCGCAACACAATCGATATAATATGTGTGTATGTAAAAAAAAAAAAAAATCTTCAAGCATGGGTTGCCATTTTATTTAAACTATGTTATTTAATAATTTCAATTAATGAAGTTTTCAATTGAAAAGTGTATGCTTGTATCACATAAAAATTTAACGAATGGTCATTTGGGAGTCGAAAGTGAGGTTGTTCAAACCTGCTTCGATTCCCAGTGGGGTCGCACTAATTTCTATTCAACATTATATATATATATATATATATATATATATATATATATATATATATATATATATATATATATATATATATATATATATATATATATATATCTAGTTAAAATTATTATGGGACTATCATTGAGCTATGTTAGACATATCATCCAAATTTCTTAAAATTCAGATGATTAGTTTTAAAGAAATAGGTCATAGGTTTTAATAAAAAAAAAACCTGTGTGTATATGGAAGAGAAACTAATAGGATCAGAAGGTACTTCTGAAGAAATACTTCAGTTATCTTTGGTAAACTCGGAGTAAATACTACTTGTGAGAACGCGAAAGAGAAAGCAGTGTGCAAGAGGGTTGAAACTTATATGGGACAAACAATGAACTAATTCTGACCTACTATCCAAATTTATTTAAACTCAGACAAATCATTTTTAAGATATGGTAGTTCACAAAAATATTCTCTGGTGTCTGAAAAGGATTTCAGTAATTCAGGAAATCGGAAACGTAAAAAAAGTCATGTTTCAGAATGAAACCAATGCTTCAATTACCTCGGTACAGTGGCGGATCCAGGACCTAATTTCGGGGGGGGCAATCTATCCCAGATATGCAAACACCGGGGGGTTTTAGGGTATGGAATACCCCCCCCCCCCTCCCCAAGAAAAAGAGGGGGGGGGGATTTATAAATTTTGAATAGAAATTGGTGTTTTACTCTTAACAAACTTAAGAAAAATTCTACATTATGAATACATTTAAAGGAAATACGGCTCAAAACGTTTCGAATAACTAAATTTAATTACAACTTGAATGAAATCATTGAGTTGTAATCACAATGGTATGGTAAGGTTTCATGATTCATGGAAACAAACTAGAAACTGCAACAGGACCCCTGAGAGGATTTCCGGGCCCCTGGGCAAGTTAGCATCATGGCCCAGTTGAAGAAATAACGGCGGGGGTCCGGGGATTTTTCAAAATTTAAGAGCAAATAGACGAGTTTTAAGGGTTTCTGGGGGCAAGATTGTTCTTACAGGAAAAGATTTTTGGAGTTTAACTAAGATGGGCTAAAAAAACAAATACATAATTAAGTTGATTTGTTGCTGATAAGTTTCATTAAAACATTTTCTTTTACACTTAGTATAATATAAAATAAAACATAATATAAATTGTTTACTAAAATAATGAGATTAAGAGTAAGCAAATAAAAATAGTTAAATAACACATTTTATTTAAAAAAAAATGCATTACAAGTAAAAATGTAAAAGTTTAATATGAGTTTGTTAATATGAATTGTCTGTCAGTTTCTCTCCTGTAAATTAACATTGACCATATTGAATAACATGAAAACATCACAAAAATCTGAGTAACTAAATGAAACACAAGAATTCAAAATTCCATACTCATGACACATTAGGAATTAATTTTAAGTTCATTACATTCAGTGGCGTAGCTAAGGCATAGGCAGGGGGCTCCTCGCTAAAAAAAAAATGAAAAAAAAAAATATGTCTGACGCTCTCACGCATTAGAAGTGAAACTTAAGTTCTAGAATGCATTGCACTCTTTCATTTTAGACGAATTTATTATTTCAGGATTAAGAAATGGTTATGGGAAATTTAATTGAAAAAAAATATTGCTATGCTAAGGCAACCACATTTATTCCAATAAAAATAAATGTTTGTTTTGATTTGCTGGTCTTTAAATAGATATAATACAATTAATCTGTAAAAATGTTACACTTGGACGAGTCTCGAATCGCAAACTTCGTTACACGATGTCAATATATGAAAAAATTCACTTTACCGCCGCCAAAGAAGTTTCACTTAAAAAGAAATTGCGTTTAGAACTGAATGGGGCTCCCTGACAATGGCGTAGATGGGTCATTTTCAAAAAAAGTGACACGTTTACTGTCCTCGAGTTAAAAAAATTAATTACTTGCATTCCTCATAATTAAAAAGTCTACAACCCCACAGACATTTTTCTACAGATTAAATTCGTCATTTTGGGTATAATGATATTGAGTAGTCAGATTCTTGAATATCCTTTTTAGGGAGGAGAAATTTAAATTTATATATACTAAAAGGTCATGATAGTTACGTCCCAGCCCCTTTAGCTTAGCTTAGTTACCATGCTGAAAAATGTTAATAATATTTTTCTTTGACTTTCTAACTATGATCCTAGATAGGAAATATAATGTACTTTGTGATACTAAATATAATTTCTTTCTTATTTAGGTGTAACTTGTCGGGAATTTAATAAATAGGCTTGTCCCAGCAATCGGTCACGATAGTTACCAAGAAATTGGCTGCACTGTTTGACTGAGAGCGGGATTTCAGTGTTTTACAGATAAAAGAATCATTCCTTTATAACCTAAAGTTCGTCTCCGCATCTTCTGAAGTAAGCCTCGGTCACAATTCTCTTCAAAAATCAGGGGCGTATGTTTATTCAAAGTCACAATAGTTACCATAAATTTTAGTGCTTAAAAGTGCATTTAAAGCTTTTTAATATTTTTTGGGAATACCCCAGTAGTATACAGAAAACGTATGCTTTCCTTTGAAAGCATTAATACATTAGGGTGGCATGGCCGCCATGTTTTAGTTTATAAGTCACGATAGTTACTTGCTCCAATAGTTACTTTTCACATACATATTCTTGTTGTATAGATGTTCAGCGTCAAAATAAAGCACTAGTTGACTCAGAATAATTGTCAAAGTGTCACTTTTTTTGAAAACGTCCCTTTAACTATTTTATCATTCCCAACTTTAGAGGAACACGACACTTGTCGATAGTTACCAAGGAACAAGATAGATGTCACATTAGTTTCCCAGCGTAGTACGTGTCACGATAGTTACTAAAAAAAATGAATTTAAGTAGGTAATTTTTAAAATAAAAAAACTTCGTCCTCATCATAGAGTTGAGTGTACAATGACTTATTTAGGAAATTAAATCTAATTAGTGTAAGAAATGTCCTGAGTAGGCAATAATAATATTGTTTTGGGTCCGTGTGACGATTTCTAGGTGGTAAATATAATTTTGCAAATCGGCAAGTTGAAGAAAATTCCGGTAACTATTGGCTAAAAAACTTGGCACTTTTTTTATTTAAAAAATAAATTGCCCCCCCCCCCCCCCCCGGTCGGTGGCCCTGAACTGCAACATATAAATTTTCTCAAGCGTGGAACTTGTTGTTACCTGTATTATAGAAACAATTGTACATATTATCAGGGACATGCAAAAGACATTTTGTATAATATTGTCTCTCGGGTACCCTCGTCTCGGGGGGGGCACTTGCCCCCTTTGCCCCCCCCTTGGATCCGCCACTGCCTCGGTAGAAAGAATGAGTAGAAGCAATAAGTCAAATGGATTAGGTTATGAAGCATAAAAAAAAAAAAAAAAAAAAAAAATGATAAAATTAGGAATGTTGAGAATTAAAATACACTAAGTATTTCAATCAATACTTTAAAAACTTGTAAAAATTCATAAAAAAAAGTTATATAAAAAGATTAAAACAAGATAAAAGTATTAAACATAATCCCCAGCCTGAAGGATTTAAAACGCCTATTATAAATCGGCTTAAAAAAATTATAAAAACAATTCAAAGTTATAAAAAACATAATGAAAGTATTAATTATTAATAACAAAGAAAAACAATATTTCTAAATCAGAAAAAGAACCGACCATGAGTAAAGAAGTACAGCTAAAATATTTAAGTATTCAAAATTATTTGAAGATAAGATCCCAACACTTAAAGGTTTGACAAATTAAAGGTTGTTAACATTTAATTAAATGAATTTATTTAAGTTTTATTTAGCAACTTTAAAAAAGTACACACACATATATATAAACATTAAAAAAAATTGTTACATATTCATATTTAAATCTACTTTATTCCATTTTTCTCCCTTCGATTCTTGTGTTTATTAACTATTATTTCTTCACAGATTTATATCTAAGTTATTTTCTTTGTTCTTAAATAAAAAATTATATAATTAAGAATTGATTTTCCCCATTTTCTATATACCAACTCCCTTTATTTAATTAAATACATCATATAAATTTCATATTATACAAGTAATTAATTTTATTTTGTTGTCAATATAGATGTTGAACTAAGTTCTCGCCTAGCTTAATCTTTTCTCGTTCTAATCTACGCACTGTGAGAAAACATTAGGAAAATAGGAAGAAATTGAATTGGTATTGCAAGATAAAGAGAGACCCATTTCATTTGACGTCACAAAACAGTTTCTCGCTTAAGTAGTTTTGAAAGCAACAACACTTCTAACTATCCTTATTGTAAGAGCGCCAGAACATTGACTAGTTTGAAAGGAAAAAACAAACTTTTTTACAAAACAATTCTTCCTTAAAGAGTCCAAGAGCCTAGCTTTCAGACTAATAAAACTCCCAAGCGAACGTTTAAAACAAGTACATATTGAAATAATAGCAATTCAAACATATTCAGTCCTTGACTCCCATCCAGCTGTTTTCAACCCCATCAACTAAAGACTTGGCTCTACACATCGTTACGATAACAAAACAAAAAATAATCACAAAGCCCATTGTTTATTCAGCATTCGATCAATACCAGACCTAATATCTTTTATAAACAAACTATTTCATCCAATCAATACTTTATCGAAATACCCCTCAAGTTCGACGAACCATTTTTTAACTCGTAGAAATTATTCTCCATTGAGCCAATTTAAATGAATAGAGAACTAACAACAGTTTTGTTTATCAAAAATGAACATTGGTACAATAGATAACAGAACGTCTGTATTTTCTATCAATGAAAATGTTAATTCTGAAAAGAACAGCTGAATTTTCTCATAATCAATTAAATGTTCTATTCTAAAACAATAATAATTAACACATCAGTATTTATGTTCTCTATAAAAAAACTTAAAAAATATATAAAACTAAGAAAGTTAAATACGATCACAGATACAAAATAATAACAAAAGCGACACTATTATCAAGACTCCTTGAAATACACCCTGCAGTGAAAGAGAAATTACAAACACGATGAGCTAACAATGCACCATGTTTTTGTTTTTAATTAACCATTGGATGCGTTAAATATCAAAATAACATTCTCCGAAGCGTCATCTAATCTAGGTGTAGCAAGTTAATCGATAAAAGACAGGATATTATTTCCTCCCAATAAATTTGAAATTGATTCCACGAGAAATTGGATTTGTTTCACACTAATGATGTAAATGTGTAAAGTGGCGTATTCTTCCGACATGTAATTACCTAATACTAAGTACATACCATAAATACAATTAAGTTTTCTAAAAAAAAAAAACTTTTTCATTTTGAGTTTTATGTTCGAAATTGCAAATCTTCATTTCGCTGTTTAATGGGACCCTATTTTCAAATATTGTTATCAGACTCAACAATATATCACAAAATTACAAAATTAATTACCATAAAATACCATCGAGAAAAGTCATATTGGTTTGGCTGTAGGGGGGGGGGGGGGTATAAAAGAGTCACTTATAATTAAGTCCTTTATTAAAAAATAAGAGAGGGAAAAATATTTCATAAAATATTATTAAAAAAATATTAAGTGACTTTTTTCTCCAACAACAATAAAAAACAGAAAGATGTTTAATAGAGATCCCGGGGATCTCATTAAGTGGTTTACTCTGTTTCAATTTTCAATTATATACAGAAAGTAAAGACAATTAGACACAGAGGCAAGAGAGAGCAGAGAGAACGAATGGAAAAAACAAATTAACCAGCTCAGAAACAAGAGGCCGCTATTTTCCGCGAGTGACACCGTGAAATTAAACACGGCAAAAAATAGAGTAAAAAAACAGCAGTGGCGTTTGTACGATTATCTTTGGAGAGTTGAAGACTGATCATCTTGAGGAAGACTCTTGAATGTTAAATGAAGATTATTAACAGTGAAATGATGACACAAAAATGATTTACACATGGTAACATTGGATGGATTTTGAGTAATCAGAAGAGAGTTCATTCAAAGGAGTTAATGTAATTTCAATGTCAAAGTCAAGATCAGGGTTGTTTATGTGTGAATAAAACATTTCTAATGGAATGACATGTAAATTAAAGATGTAAATGCGTCATATTTAATGAGCATTTTTTTAATGATCACAACTTGCATCTAAGTTAGTTACATAGTTTATTTAAATAGTTTCTAAGTTCCTCTAAGTGACTAAGTCAGGAAATACGATTTGAGGATAATTAACAAAACGTGAATAATACTGAAAGGAGGACAAAATAATGATTTTATATATTGCTGGACGTGGCAAGTGGCAAAGAGTTCTAACAACTCTTCTAGCCAAACGAATGCTAGAGTTGGACATTCTGTAAGAACATATCACACTTACTAAAACAATACTCCAAGACACCACATTAAGATCCCTTAACCTTTTCACAGGACTCTGAGACTTACAGTAAGTCGCTCCTGTATTTTTAACAGAATAGCTTTCCATCGAATTATAAAAACGAGGCTTTAAAAAGCGGATTATAAACATGAAACCATAATAAAAAACTGTAGTGACCTTTCCGCATTCAGAGCTTGCAGAATCAGGAGGACAATTAAAACGTTTAAGGTCCTACTTTTTTTAATCAAGGTAATAAAAATTATTGTTTTCAAGTCTAGCTAAGTAATAAAAACCAATACCGAATCTATAATATGTACTCCAAAATACAAAGATTTTTGTCAAGTTTGGCTAAGAAATAAAAACCAATGCCAAATCTATAATACTCTAAATACAAAGCTAAAATAAATACAAAGACTTTTGGACTAGTAAAAAGTAGGTAAAGTGAATGTTACCTACTTTTTACTAGTGTTTACTTACTTTCAGATGAGCTAGAAACATGAAACTGGGCAAACTTAAAGCTTTTAGCCTGTAATCAACGGAAACATTTTGAAAAGTTCAAATTTTTCACCGCCGAAAAAAATCGAGAAGGTGGGCGTAACTTTCTAAGTTCTTTGTTAAGTCGGTGCAAAACATTTTTTGAAGTTTAATTGGCGCTAAACTGATTGCACCAGCAGTAACTGATTTTAATAGATCAATAAGTTTTGCCCTATGACTTTTTGTCGTATCTCCATCGGTTGTACCATAAATAGAGCTAGAATTTTAATTTTAGGTAAATTTTGAGAATTTTCCAACATTATTTAATTTTTTGACGCACTTATACGGCTAGAACCATTAAATTTGACCGGCATATTGGCAAATCCAATTTGACATAAACGCGCCGATTTTTATGATTTCAATTAATTCATTCCAATTTCCTTTCTATTTTAATAAGCCAATGCATAATCAAACTAATTTAAATGTGTGTCGTAAACCCACTGCTACTTTATATTTGCAGAGTAGTCTTGCTTTTCTTCGTACACTAAGGGATTATTATGCTTATAACTAAATTAAATAATTATGAAAGCAAATATCCCTGAATAATTACGAAAAATAATAGGGTTAACGATAAAGGCAAGAGGTGAAAGTATAATTTGTTCATTTATTAAATACTCTTTCAATACATTACCATTTACAAATGCACGTGACCATTTTACTACATGAGAATATGCAAATATAAAAGTTTTTGAAGTATTTCAAGCTTAAAATTTATTTCTTTGAGTCAGATAAAATGTAGTACAAAAGTATAACATATCGCGACTAAATAGCAAACCATAAAAACTTCAAACTTCCACAAGCTATTTATTGAGACATGGAATAAAAAAAATTCTATTAATCACGTTTTTGTCTTGTCTTATTTATTATCACATCATTATTAGTCTAATAAGCTAATTTTAAACCATTGAAGTGCTATACCCTCTGTCAAACATTAGAGATCTGTAAAGATCCCGCACTAAATTTAAATAACCTCGGGAGATGAAAAACTTATTATAATAATAATAATAAAACTTTATTGAATAAACATATAAATATAAATAAATTACATAAATAAATATAAATAATTTTCGGGTGACTAATACTCCCAGTCTCGAGCTTCTAATAAGCTCTTTCCTTGGGGAAATAATAGTAATTTAGAGCATTTGTTTATGTTTATATGACAACTGGTAAGAGTTAGGGAAAACAGTTCCAACAAAAACCCCAGACACAAAACACAAAAACTTATTAGATAAAATTAAAACCGATATAAACGAGGTAAAAAGTGGAATTAGAAAATAATATTACTAAAAAATATGAGGGTTAGTTGAATCATGAAAGTAGTACAAAAGGTAGAAAAAATAATTGAGAATTAATCAGTCTTGTAAGTAAATGATAGCAGTTACTGAATTCACTTTAGGACTCTATATATATATATATAAAACTATATATATATATAACTATATATATATATATATATATATATATATATATATATATATATATATATATATATATATATATATATATATATATATATATATATACATATATATACGTCCCCCTAAGCTTACCTATACCCCCTCCCCTTCCACGATAGTTAGCTAAAATTAAGGTAATAGAAAGACCAGGAGTTTCTTAAATAATATGGATATAGTAGCAGATCCGAAAAATTGACCGGAAAAGAGATGGATTAGAAACATGGAGAGTCACGTTTGATTCTTTAAGAAAAAGAGAAGATAGACACAAACTCCATACTACTGAGACACGAAAAACAAGGAAGTTACTCACCAAATAAAGTATTTAGAATATTAATCGGAGAGGCCGTGGGGTTAAAATGGCCTCCCCCAAGAACCGTCGAAACATCAACATAATATAGTGGTGTGTATTATCAACTTGGAAATCGAACATAGCTTGTAAGTGTAAGGACAATTAACAAAAAAAAATCACTTAATTTTTAAAATTAAGAAGTTTAAAACAACATAAAAAATAAAAATATTAAAAAAAACACGTGTGGTGTCGCGGGACACCCGTTAGGAACGAAGTTCCTTACGCTTTTCATTAAATATAAATTATCAAATCGCACTGCCAAGTATTCGATGCTACTGAAAAAAGTGACAAAATTAGAAGTAACTAACTATTTGTACTAAGAGGAATTAAGGCAAAATTAAAAGAAAATAATTTTTTATCATTGAAGCGAGCATCTTGAAATAAATATGTATTGAAAATTGAGAAAAAAGTTTATCATGATGATTTTATAGTTAAGAGGATGGTTGTAGTGGTTGCATACGCAACAGTCCTGTTCCCTACCTACCCGGCCTCAGTTTAAAATTATTATAAAATATACCACTTCACTACGCAAAAACTTGTGCTCAGTTTAGAATTCAACATGCCTATTTCAATTGTACTTTAGACGATATGCATGAAGTTTTATTAAAATCGTTACGTTAGAACGTAAGATATCGATAAAAACGTTGTTTACTCTATTTTAAAAGTTTAGGTCCAATTTAATAAATATAGCGATATTTATCACTTCATAGCGGTGTTGGTGTTGGTTTTAATAAAAAAAAAAATTATTTAAAAAAGTTGTTTGTCTCATTGAATAGATAAGTTAGAAGTTTTTCCCCGACCTAAAATTCCAATTTTACAATTGAGGCTTACGTTTACGTGAGCGTTGCGCGCGAACGCTTGGGCGGATAACGTTTGTCCAACGAACATGTCCTGGACAATGGTAAAATGAACATGTACCAAATTTCAACTAAATCGGTCATCTTTTACTCAAGTTATCATTATCAGTAGATTACGTGACGGTCTTTTTTTCGGATTCATTCCCGGGCTCCAGACGCTGTAACCATAAGGGACTTCGTTTCAATAAATAATAAATATATGAAAACTTTAAACAAAATAACTAAAATAGATAGGTAGAAACTTATCAAGGTAAGATGCCTAATAAGTTAAATAAATAAATGATAATAATGACAGGAGACAATTGATTTAACAGTATTATCTAATAAAATACGAACGGAAATGCGAACAATTAATTTAAGTGCATATCGTGAGACTAGAAACAATTGAATCTTATCATTTGGTTTATTCACTGCACTAGTAATTTATAATGCACATTCATCAGGGAAAAACAAAAGAAAATAAAAAAAAGAAACAAGTAGACACCATAATGAATGATACTGCATATTTTAACCACAAAGAAAAATATTAATCTCGTATATATTAATTTCATATACATCATCGCTTATGTTTATCAACATTTGCATTTGAATATGCATGTACAGAATTAATTTAAAAAAACAACAGTAAAACAATATGGAAAAATAAAAACCAAAATATAAAGAGTTGAATGTAAGAGTTTTCATTTTTTCCTCGAGGCATTTGAGTATTAGCATAGTTGCGCAAGGTGAGATAGTACAGGACCTTGATCTAGTTATAGCAGTAAAAACAAAAAAGACGAGCCCACCAGTAACAAAACACAGTTGCCAAGTGTCATAATATAATTCAATCACTCTGATTTATTTATCGATAAGCCAGTTCGTAATAAACAATCAATTTGGTTTTTTTTATTATCAATACAACAAATTGTTACGATTACTTCTTAGAAAAATGATTTCAAGAAAAAACAATAACAACTAAAACCAATCAATCGTTTGAAGAAAAAAAAAGAGATAAAATTCAAAATTAATAAGTAAATGAATACATGAAGTGCAGAAATAGTTCTATTATTATTTTAAATAATTATTTAGGCTAGATATAAAAAAAATATTAGTAATTAATACATAATAGTATATTATGTTACTAGGCTGGGAAGTGAGTTTTTTCTTTACCGCGGCAATTACATTTACTGTCGAGCGAAGCGAGACAGTAAATATTGCCAAGGTAAAGAAAAAACACTTCACAGTCGCGTAGCATATGCTATTTTTTCCGAGGTAGCAGACAATGAAAAAACATTAAATATTAATCACTAATCAATATATAATAATAAGAAATATTAGTAAATACTTAAGACTTAAAAAAAGAAACCTTAAAAAGAGGTTACACTATAAGAAAAGATAAATAAAACGCATTGACATCTAGCGGATTTTAATCGTACTAGAAGCATTTCTACAAAGACTGCAGCGGTACTAACGGAAGTTTTGACAACTACCCGCCGGACATAAAAAATCTTTTAGTTCCTAGGACGTAAAAGATTTTTTCTTTACAGCTAGGAGTAATGAAAAGATTTTTTAAGTCCACGTAATGAAAAAATTGATTTTAGCTATGTCTTTTAGGCTCTAAAGTTACTATTTCACAGCCTACCACGGAAAAAATTTATTTTATATTACCTACATAAAAATAATAAAAGTAAAAAAAAAAAACCCTCATAACGAGGAAAAGATGTACCAGCAGATATTTGAGATATATTTCGTATGACTAATACTTCCCTATATAATAAGAATAATCAAAATGCTGTACAAATTGAAAATAAGATTCTACATATTTAAAATAGTATTTTATTATTGCATGAAATGTTGATTGTTAATACAAGTTTGTTAGGAGTTAATTTGTTAAGAACATGAGTTTCAGACACTTGTGTTACACTCTAAAATAATTAGCGACCGAGTTTCCTCCCTACCTCTGGTCTATTGGCTCTATGAATTGTTCATTCGAATAAAATTACATGCATTTTTGAAGTAGGAAAATTAATTAGCTTGCTTGCTGCTTTATTATTCTTGTACAATTGTAAGTAAATAGACTTTCCTAGCACCTTTTTTTCCAGAGAAAGAAAAAATCAAATGTAAAGTTATATATACAGGCGCTAAATAAGTAGTGATGTGTGAAAATAACATATTTCTTCCGATTATCTGGAAATGTGTGTAATTGGGTACTTGAAATGTAAATTTTATGATTAAAATTGAAAAATAATGATTAAGTGTGAAAAATAACACAGATGAGACTCTATAAATAAGCAGTGGGGTATAGATAGGCGGAGGAGTATAGATAGGATGATTAGGATTATAAATAAGCATCAATCCACAAAAAGTAGCATATTGCATAAAGAATGCTTTCAAGCACTAGTGGTCATCTTCAAGCACTTGGTCACTTCAAGAAAATGTGAGAAGACAGAGTCAAAGGTCTAAATCAGAAGAAACACTCAAGAAAAAATAATAAACTACACAAGAAATTTATAGTATACGCCAAGTATTTTTTTATTAAGATGTTAAAATTAGGTGTAAGTAATGACAGGTTAAAGTTTGAAAAGTTAAAAGAGCGACCTGGGCCTTACTTAGACACACGCAATCGGAATCAATAATTTATTTAAATTATCCCTTCTAACTTGGGATACAAATTACGGAGTTTTGGTTCCGAAGACCCTTTTGTGATAACCTACTTTCCTAAATAAGATAAAAACTGTTATCAACAATTCTATGGTTCTTACTGACGCTCTTCAGTGATTCATTCCTAACTAAATTTGAAACACAAATAATTCGCGACGAAATTTTATTTTAAAAATCTAATAATCTTTTTGGCAACTCTCTCAGTATAGTATCAGTATAGTAGTGTCTCTCAGATCAAAACGATGGAAGTTCATTAATTAAGCGAGAAATAAAAACTTTTTTGAAAATATCTTGAAATAATATTTTATCAAGCTTCAAAGTAAAAGTAGAATTTTCTCGCATAGATAAACGCTAATAAAATTTATAAGTGAAGTGAGTATTGCATTCTAGGTAGTATTGCATAAAAAACACTATCAGTCTCTTCATGTCACAAACGATAGCTAAATTATACGCCTCGTTAAACATTTACCGGATCATTACAACTAACACGTTATATATTACATGTGCATAAGGCTCTCAAACGGAGTAAGTTAGTCTATTACTAAATGATACCCCCACAATATCAGTTTTATTGCATACATGTCTTCAAAAACAGCACCTCTTTAACTACTTCATTTTTTCTTGGTGGCAGACGAATGATGGATGTGTGCTTTAAAAGGGTTCCGAATGATTGTTAACGTCAAAGTGAGAATATAAAAATAAAATTTCTTGTTATAAACCATAGCATATTTATTTGTAATATTTTATAAAAGTCTAAATTGCACACTTACGCCAAATAAAAAAATAATGGTTCTTATAAGCGAAACGATCTCTCCAATTGAGATAATAAGAGAAATTTTCCACACCGTAAAAGGGTAGTTTCACCAACATCTCACTTCTAGAAGAGTAAAAGTTAATCTCAATAAAAAAGAATCTAACAGGTGTCATTGTCTGTCTCATTTAGATACGATTTCAAGTTGTCACAGTTTCAATCCTTTCAAAAAGACGACACTTTAATTATAACTATTCGAAAGCTTGTGTGAATCTGGTCGTTTGTATGCAATTGATTCATAAATGAATATAGGTCAAGATTATTTCATTTAACTCATTTTTTTTTCATGAGCCTAATTATTTTAAAAATTTTTATAAGGATATTTCTCCTTGACAACAACCATCGCGTTCTCAAATATTAGATTTTAAAAACCCGACTTTACGTTTTATATCATTATTTTTCAGCCAATTTTAACATCCACAAGTTCTCTACTTTTATCAATCTTATGTTAAATTATGATACAACCAAAAACAATTGGATCTCGTAAATCATTCCTATAGTGTCCCTTCTATACAAAGCAAATTTCACAGTGTTTGTATACTATTACCGTCAACCATGTTTGCAGTGCCATTTATGAATAGTGAATTAATTTTCAGGAACTGTTGGTGTTGGTAGCCAGGTTACTTGTTAAAATTCAATTATAGAGCAAATTCATTGTAAACATTGAGCTAAGAGAAAGCTCTTAGCTATTTGGAGAAGAAACTGTCGAGTTTTATTATTCTTATAACATCAGAATAAATACTATCCACCTCTTTTAATAATTTTCGAGGATGCATTTTCTCTGTTATAAATGTATTTTTATATTACATTTTCTGGAACACTTGTTTTACGATTTTGTATAACTAGTCTTTATAAACAGCTAAATTGAGCGTCGAGACCAAAGTTACAGCTATAAACCTTAGCGGTGAATAAGAATCCACTTCTTTAGAGCGGCAGCTAACTCTTCCAAGTAATCTCTTCTAAATACACTCACTTGCTCCACAGACTCTTAGTACTGGAGGCTGAGCTAACTCTTTCCTTCTCCCCACACTTCTAACTCACTTTTAATCTCGTGAGGACGGGGCAAGAGGCTCACTTCTTCCGACAAATGTAAAATTCCAGGGGTAGGCTGACTCACTCACTCGTTGACCGAGTGGTGTTTAAACCCCGTTATCTATCTCTCTCCCACTCCAGACTAGGTCTAGAGAATTCCAAGCGTCCTCACTCATCGCGTCCGGTCGCAAGGTGAACGACTCACCCACCGAGCCACTCTTTACCCCCCTACGGGCTCCCATACGAACGTCTCGTACACATATCAGCTGGCTCCACATTACAGACCAGCAGTCACCTTCAATTCTTCAATATCCGCTCAGATGGGAGATGAAGGGGCCAGACACCAGACGTCTGATGAAGCAGTGATTCACAAGTCGTACAATTACACTCCAAACATGAAAGATGCGACTAAGCACAACTAACAATCTAGATAAAAGTCAGTGTCAGCAACGTTCATAATAATGTTATAACAGCTTAAAAATAGCTGTTGTGTAAGCACATTCTACCTTTTGCCTCTAAATTGAAGAAATACATTTTAATTATAAAATGGAACCGAGTATATGCTTAAAACTAAATTATTGTGGATTAAAGAAAAATTACTTCATAAGTTAGTCCCATTTCACACATTCGGTCACTAAACATATATTTTTAAAGTAAGACAACAATTAAGGTAAATGTAAGGAATGCTGATAACAGAATTATTGATTGTGTTCGGTTATTTCTTTTTAGTCCAGGAAAAAAAGGAATAATAATAGGGGAAATAATTTATAAAGTTTTGAAACTTTGTGAAAACACTTTTAAGGGGTGTAGTAGTAAGAAACAGTAAAGTTCCCCCCTCTTGAGGGGGCGCGTCCCCCCTCCCCCCTCCTTAAAGTCCAAAATTTATTTATTTTTCACTTTTTACGCAAAACGGTTTATTTTTTTGAAGAGAATCGACATAAGACACACAATGTCGAATACAATAGTTGTAAAAGTTCTGCGACACGGATGAAAAGGTTTATATAATAGGAGTCAATCTATAGGAGTTCAGGTATGAATAGAAGTATTCCCTGTTTACATTTTTCACTGTTTTCCCAGAGTATGAAATAAAAAAAAAATTAGTTACATTACATTATTTCAATATCGGTTATTTCAAGAAGATTCAGTAGTCGAAGTAACAACTGTAACTAAAGTAAAATTATACCGAAAATAATCAGTTAAATTGTAGTTCAGTAAAAAAAAAAATGTAAGTACTGTACCCAATGAAGGTATCATGCGACTGTAAGCTAATAGATAAAAAATCGACTGTAGGCCAAGTTTTGGCTACTTTAGACAAAAAAAAAATAATAAAAACAATTTATTTGCTGCTTAAAAAAAAACAAGTAAAAAAAAAAAATAAACAGTGCAGCATAACGTCAACGTCGAATATAGACCTGAAGAAATCGTCACACACAGTAAGTGTGAAATTTCGAATTGTAACTCCATTCTATAATTTAGCTAGACGCTGATAGGAGACATCCAGAGAAGATGGAATGGAGAGAAAAGCAAGGTCGCTTAATTCAAATTCCCTCGGACAAGAGTCATCACGAGGAATCCCACTATATCACTAACAACTAAACTGGCAGACATTTCCCTACTACTTTAATAACATGAAATATCTACGATCGAATCAATGAAACATCTACTATCAACCTCGAAATACGCACTTCCAGCATTATGTTTAATGACTAATGACAAAGGTTATATTATTAAAAGTAAATTAGAAGATTTTAGCACAATGGTCGCTTCAATCAAAATTATTATAAATTGAAAATTTCAAATATGCCAAGAAAAATGTTAAGAACCTAAAAACCATAATCATATTTCTGGTATCTCAATACGACTTTTTTAAAATGAAAATATAAATTAAATTGTTGTTAAGATTAAAAAGTACAGTACACTGAGAAATAGAAAAATATAGTTATATTTATAAAATGCGAAACCTCGGAAGTATTTTATGTTTCAAGAATTCAGTACAAATTAAGATTCAGTACAAGTGAAATATATCTTTCAGGCATTATGTAATTAAATTCTTAGAATTAAGATTTAAGTCATTAAGTTCTTAAAATTATTTCTTTGCCGCAAGATAAAAAAAGTATACAGGAAAAGTACGTTAGATATATTCATTTATCATATAAAAGGGAAAGCCTCGCTCACTAATTCACTCATCACTTCTAACATATCCCGAATAGGCAGGCAGGGGGTTGAAATTTAGTATGGTTATTCAGTTTAAGGTATTTGGAAAAACCGAGCATAAATAGCTACGAGATTAGATGGTTGTTTCAATAGGTCCAGTTCCAGCATAAATAGCTACGAGATTAGATGGTTGTTTCAATAGGTCCAGTTCCAGCATAAATAGCTACGAGATTAGATGGTTGTCTCAATAGGTCCAGTTCCAGCATAAATAGCTACGATATTAGATGGTTGTCTCAATAGGTCTAGTTCCAGCATAAATAGCTACGAGATTAGATGGTTGTTTCAATAGGTCCAGTTCCAGAATAAATAGCTACGAGATTAGATAGTTGTTTCAATAGGTCCAGTTCCAGCATAAATAGCTACGAGATTAGATGGTTGTTTCAATAGGTCCAGTTCCAGAATAAATAGCTACGAGATTAGATAGTTGTTTCAATAGGTCCAGTTCCAGCATAAATAGCTACGAGATTAGATGGTTGTTTCAATAGGTCCAGTTCCAGAATAAATAGCTACGAGATTAGATGGTTGTTTCAATAGGTCCAGTTCCAGCATAAATAGCTACGAGATTAGATGGTTGTCTCAATAGGTCCAGTTCCAGCATAAATAGCTACGATATTAGATGGTTGTCTCAATAGGTCTAGTTCCAGCATAAATAGCTACGAGATTAGATGGTTGTTTCAATAGGTCCAGTTCCAGAATAAATAGCTACGAGATTAGATAGTTGTTTCAATAGGTCCAGTTCCAGCATAAATAGCTACGAGATTAGATGGTTGTTTCAATAGGTCCAGTTCCAGAATAAATAGCTACGAGATTAGATAGTTGTTTCAATAGGTCCAGTTCCAGCATAAATAGCTCCGAGATTAGATGGTTGTCTCAATAGGTCCAGTTTCCAGCATAAATAGCTACGAGATTAGATAGTTGTTTCAATAGGTCCAGTTCCAGCATAAATAGCTACGAGATTAGATAGTTGTTTCATTAGGTCCAGTTCCAGCATAAATAGCTACGAGATTAGATGGTTGTCTCAATAGGTCCAGTTCCAGCATAAATAGCTACGAGATTAGATGGTTGTTTCAATAGGTCCAGTTCCAGCATAAATAGCTACGAGATTAGATGGTTGTTTCAATAGGTCCAGTTCCAGCATAAATAGCTACGATATTAGATGGTTGTCTCAATAGGTCCAGTTCCAGCATAAATAGCTACGAGATTAGATGGTTGTCTCAATAGGTCCAGTTCCAGCATAAATAGCTACGATATTAGATGGTTGTCTCAATAGGTCCAGTTCCAGCATAAATAGCTACGAGATTAGATGGTTGTTTCAATAGGTCCAGTTCCAGACTTTAATGCCTTGATTTTAAAGATTAAATAATTCCATTTCTTAAAAAAAAAAGAAATTACTCGTGTGACTAGAACTAGTACACTAGGAGAATTGTTGAGAATATTTTAGAAAAGTTTATGAGCTCCACGTGCTTAGACAATATCTTATCAAGTTTCTTAACGTTGAGTCGCGCCATCTCCATCCCCCTCCGTCTCCCGTTACTCGCCCCCGCAAGCTGGCTAACTATTTTCAGAACGTTCTCTCACAACAGCCGGCCTTATGTTTTGTCTCTGATCTTATTTACACTATCTTTTTCCTTCGCGTCACGGCTAATATAGGAAAACTCATTAAGTAATGAACACAAGAAAAAGTAAAATGGTTGTTACAAAAGATAACAGTAATGACAGCTCATTACCTACCCTTTCCAAGTAGGTCACTGTAATCTTTAAAGAGGCTTACCAAGTACATAAATGCGTACGTGCTTGAGTTAACTTTTCTCTTCAAATTCTGAATACAATTATGATATTTACTGAGAGATTATCAAAGTTTCTTCTCTTGTTAGTGTACATCTCTTCTATAAAGTAATCTTAAGTTTCGAAATCGCCTCCATTCAACTTCGCCTCTGCAGTAAACCCTGACCGTACTATTTACTCAAATAGGACATAACTAATAAATGGTTATAGTACTCGCTATTAGAGTATTTCAAAGTTATTTTAATTTCATCGTGTTCCTTTTATTTTTTATTTTTTATTTTTTTTATTAGTAATTTTCATAAGAGATCAAAGGAAAGTATTTTAACTGGACCCAGAGGTTTTTTGTACGTTTGATTATTAAAAAAAACGCATTTAATACGATGCAGCATCATTTGTTCCAACCAAGCAGTGAACAGTCCGCAGGATCATCACAGGCATGCGTAATGGATAAATGCCGTTCCAACCCGACTTGTGACAGTGTTTCGTACCGTCTTCCAAACTATTCCAACCCGCGCTGGGATCGTTTGCGAACCGTTTATTGTACGGACCAAACGATCCTGTGACAATACTAAATACTGGTTTGTATAACATGCGCAGTTATGTCAATAGTCACAATGTCAACAGGAAGGTCCCTAACTATTAGGTTTCTTTGAATATTTATAATATGGTCGAATTATAAATAGACCTAAACCCGTTCAACCCTGACATTATTATGTTAGCGCACAAGTATGAAACCTGCCCTAAACGATTCCCGAAAGATCCTCGGGACGATACAAAGGGCAGTACAAATAAGGGGGTTGGAACAAACCTTATAAGAGTAAAATAATTATTTACTTCAACTGATATGTATTATCTTCTATAGAAACCGGCCCTATTGACATACTGAATACACCTGTTAGAACATCAAAGTATGGTAGTGTGGGTATGGTTAGAAATGAGTCCCGTTATCAGACGATGGCTAGCCACGTGATTAGTAGGGAATATCTAGCCTGCCACTATAAGATAACAGCCAATAGATACGCAAAGGACTATAAATACCAAGGTACGGATTTTAACATAATCTAGCCCAAGGGTGGGCAACCTTTTTTATAGCAGGGGCCAAAATAAATTTTACTATTTTTTCGCGGGCCGCAGTAGTAAGTGTGCGCATATATATATATATATATATATATATATATATATATATATATATATATATATATATATGTGTGTGTGTGTGTGTGTGTGTGTGTGTGTGAATAGTAGTTTATTGACATCTTTCTTTGACTCCTGTAATTTTTTGGTCAGCAAATAAGAAATAAATAAAAAAAAGTTAATTTCTACATATTTCTACGTATTGAAAATTAAAATTGAAACTATGAAAGTATAAAATAAAGAACTTAAAATTAGAAAAAAAAAATATTTAACGTGATATCTGATGCTATATTGGTTTCAAAATCATTTCTACGTCTGGTTCAATTAGTGATGTACATGCACAAGTTGTTCTTCAAATGCGCATCTGGATTTTAATTCAAGTATTTCATCTTGGAGAAAAGCTGTTCACATTGATATGTTGGTCCAAATAAAAAGTAAATAATATACTTCGCATTATCAACTAAATTTGGAAATTCTTCAGTCGTTAGATTTTTGTAAAGCTCATGGTAAGATGTAAAATTAAATTGACTCTTTTATGGAGATTCAATAATTCTATTTTAAATATTTCTGGAGTAGCTTCGATTTCAGTGACGGTGAGGGATGAAAACACAACGATGTTCAACACACTTTACTTTATAACAAACTTTTTTTCTTATAACATTTTAAAAAATAAATTCTTAAAATTATTTCTTTATTTATAAAATATCTCGCGGGCCAGATAGAATCTTTCCGCGGGCCGCAATTGGCCCGCGGGCCAGGGGTTGCCAACCGTTGATCTAGCCCTTCAAATAAGAGATATTTGAGGCAACATACCTAAGTTTACAACCGAATTTTTTGAAGGTGTTGGTATTGACAAAAAAGAATTGACGAAATATCCGAATCAATAATTTTAGACTCTTTAGGTATCAAATAATCATGTATATGGATAATAATTATCATTTACTTTTTCTGACTATTTGTTTATTTCCTTTTAAACAAGCTTTTAACTCTATTATATTTATATTATTTTAATTTTAAGTTATTTTACTTAAAACTTACTATTTTAATGACTATACATTATGTTTTGCAAAACTATTGTTACTTGTTAATGAATTATTGTTTGTAAAAGATTGCTTAGTAAGCTGTGTACTATAGTAACTTATTATAAATGAGCAGCCTCACAAATGTTTTATTTAATAAATATATTGTGTTTCTCTCCCGATATAAATGCAAAGACTAAATCAAGGGTTTAGGGTTCTTACGGTCGCTATAAACAGATATTATTACAAGCAGTTTACGAACTATTTCGGAGATATAAAAGGAGGTTGAGATTTTGTAAAAAGTTATTTTTTAGCACTCTCTATTTCCTTCTCATTACACAGGGGAAAAATATCAATACCAAATCGTATTTAGGATAAAATGATAAAACTTCCTACTCTACTTCTGATTTATCCTCTGACCGAGACAAATTTCGTAACAACTAAATTTAATTCATGACCAGCCCTACTCTTCTAGTCTGTACTATAGAGTGAAGTGGGCGGTAGACGTTATAATTTAATAATTACTTTGCCAGACAAATGTAAGTATTTCGATCTGATGAAAATATAAAAACAAATATTATGCTTTAATAAAGAAAAATAAAAAAATCCTTAAGGAGTTTAGCCATCCTGACGGAGTTTAAACATTAAGTAAACAAAATATTTCCGAGGAGAAATACAAAGTTTTAATCAAGGGAAAGCAAATAGGTGATGTTTAACAAGGGAATAAGCTTTATAAGAGGCTTTCTCTTTGTTCAACAGCTAACACCAAGTGAACATAAAGAATCCTTAATAATAAGAGGATTTGAAGAAACTAGAGCGCTAACACCATACCTGGTTGGCTTAATTAAAACACCCTTGTTCATTATTTTTGAACCAAAGGTAAGGAAGAAAGCTGGAAATTAAACAAACCTGCAGCTAATACCACCATATAATCTAGTAGGATTACGAACCAACCCAAATATGAAATGCAGTGTATAAAGCTAATTTTCTTTAGCTAACCACAGAGCCTGAATTTTCTTGAATTACATAGTTTTGAGATAAGTAATAGTTACTTATTAGCTAAGTAAAACAAGTCGACTGAAATAGAGACATTAGTGAAACGTGGAGAATTGTAGAATTAAATCTCCTCCCATAAATATAATTGTAAAACATTAGTTTTCATTTAAATTAATTATATTTAATTTATACTATTGTCGTTCACTTTAATGTAGTATTAAATAAGAATAAGAAAATTAAAAAACAATCGGTCCGATAAATCGAACTTAGATCAAAACTATCTCACATAGATATTTATACTGTATTTAAATCCCACAATATTTCATATAATTGATTTATTTTATACCTATTTAAAAAATGTTTAACAGATGGTTGTTTAGTCTTAGTTTTTGATTTTCAATGAAATCAGATTTATTTTCATAACAATCTCGGGAACTAGATTTTCTCCCGGGGAAACAACGTATTTCATTAGATTCGCATTTAAATAGACCACATTTTAGAATTTTTAAATCAAGTCTGGACAAAAAAATCACGTTTTTTGGGAGTAGCCCCTCCAAATTTGGAGCTGAAATCAACTTCTCGATTTCACCTAGAGGTATCATTTTTCTGACAATACATGCATGTAAAATTTCATCGAAATATCGGCCCAGTAGTTTAGGCTCCACGCGACTGTACAGATGACAGGCAGACTTTTTTTAAAACCACTTTTTTGGACATAGGGGACCTCAAAAAGAGTAAATCCACAAAAATACCAACATCGGATTATGGCACCTTCACAATTCACAATAGTTCCTCTTCATATAAACTACGAAAGTAAAAACGTATGACTTGTAAAAAAATATAAAATAGTTAAACTCTGATATTTTAAAGGTTGCCCAAACGTTTAGAAAGTGACAAAAAACTTCTTAGTAAGGTGAACGATCTGTACACATCCTGTCGTAGGGAAGAAAGGTAGTTATCGAAAGTCTGACAACTTTACATGGAGTAAAAAGTAATACTATCGGGGAACGTATGTACTTATTCTTGTTATGTGCTTGTCTAGAGTTTAGAATGTTTTAGACCCCCTCCCCTTCATAGCTACAGTTCGAGAGCATGTCATCGGAACGGTTTCAATATGGCACTATTTACATTAATTATTACACATATAATGATAACTTCTCATATTGAAAGATTTACGATTGAAAAATAAAAACACAGATTCAAGCAAAATAAATAGTAGAAAATTTAACTGGATTTTCAATTCAATTATCAACGACAAAATATACTGAAACTAAATCTATAAAATATCAGTTCTAGGTCATGGTCCACAATTTTGGTACAATTTTCTCACGAAACAAGTTTTATTATTAAATATTAAAAAAATTACAATTGTGGATAAACTAAATTGGAAAACAGATCTGAAAAATAAGGAAAAATAAAACTGCATTAACCTTTATTGTAGTTCATCTTATTTCCGCTTGATGATAATCACTGAAAAAGAATAAAAACAATAGATTGCGATCTTAATACGTAAAAAAACACATCAGGAATGGATGAAAACTATCTACACAAACAATTTTCTTTACCATTGAAACAAAATATTTCAGATAAAATAAAATAAATTGTGTCGCTCCGAAGTAAATTATGCACGTTTTGAGGTAAAAAGAAAACTGCGATACACACATTTCTTATTCAATAAAAATAAACAATTTCTATAGTCTGAAACACTTCATGAATAAAGCAATATATCAAATACACATCCACAATGAATGCTAAAAACTAAATAATATTATTTAAATATTTTTTCATGAATGGAAGCTGGAGTAAAAAGAGAAAAGGAAGTGTACTCAGACCTCGAACTCGGCCAATAGTACGTACTGATAGCCAACCAGTGTAGTGATAACAGTATCAGAAGGGAAAAATACGTTCAAAAATAAAATAAAAACAAAATAAACATCCACTAATGTCTTCTTAATAAGACAAAATTAATTAAACTAATGAAAATTATAATGTCTAAAATAGTAGAGGATTTCGAAAACTTACAAGCGTTTAGTGCAATTGTGCAATTTGATAGAAAATGCACGAAAGAAAAATTTAAAGTATTACATCAGTTGGGACTATAATAATGTAGTTTTAGGCACTGATCCTATCTTGACAGATTATATAAATATGAAAATATATAACAGATGTAAAAGAAAATGTAAACAAATCTAGAGTCGAATCTTCTATTCTGTTTTGGAGATCTACACAAAGAATGTCGAAAACCTAGACTAATATTATACTAGAATTTTAGTTACAGCATCATGCTTCTTGCAATTCGGTGGATTACAAATGACAGAAGTAGCTACTTACAAATAATAATCAGCCCTGAAATAATTATCGGCGATATGTTCTAAGATAAAGAAAAATGACTAACATTTATATAAATTATTTCGTATTATTATATTACGTAGGCCAGTGGTTCCCAACCTATTGTGTCTTGGGACCCACTTTTGGTTGTTAAAATATTTCGCGACCCATGGTACAGTAAATAGCATAACATTCCTTAAAATTATTTTATTAGAGGTGATAAGAATAACGCAATATAGCTGTCAAATAAGGAACTTTTACTATGAATCTATGAGTCCAAAATTACACTATAAAAGATTTAAGCTTACATCAACGGCAATTGAAGAAATATTTACAATTTACCCTTGATGTGATCCTTCACTTTTTGCCGCGACCCACCAAAAATCCTTCGGCGACCCACCGGTTGGGAACCACTAGGCAGTACGTACTACAGTTGAGTACATGTTACGTGGTGCATGTACTCACCTGAAGATGCTCTTAACATTGGGTGCGAATCTGAACTCTTCATGACGCATTTACTACTGGAAAACTTCAAATCACACTTAGTGATGTCTGTAGGTGAGTGAAAATACTTAAACACTATTATAACTATTATGAAGTGTAATGTCCTCAAATTATGTACATTATCAATGTTAAGTAGGTAGTAATTGCCACTACTAATAGATTTTTTTAGTTTTTCTATAAACTAATCTTAAGAGGAGAGTTATGTGCCTTCGGCGAAGAATACACTTTCTGTCCCTTTATCAAATTATTATTCTCAAGTTCATATTACCCAACAAAAACATTGTACACTCGGATAACAAGTATATAAATAATTTATAACACATAATAATTAATATTCTATAATATAAGATACATTTCGTCGCAACTCGTCTTGCCCTTACCGAAGATATGCGTATTCGTTTAAAACAACACTATCGATTTATACTATGGACCACCCAACAAAATATTGTACATAAATATACCAAGAAGACAATTTTTTAGTGTTGTACAAAAATCATTTAGCGTTTTCTTTTAGGAGAGAGCTGTTTCCTTATAAGAACAATTGTTTACTTTCCTCTCATCTTTTAACAATTACCTTACCGTTGCATTATACTTCATTTAAATGCGTATAAATTTGAACGTAATATATATATATATATATATATATATATATATATATATATATATATATATATATATATATATATATATATATATATATTTAACTTTTTGTAAAAGCATAGTTTTTGATTCTCTTCCACCGTTAGATATATTATGATATTTAGATGGGAATTATTACTATTTAATATAACTTTTTTGACAGGTTATACTCTAAGAAAAGATAATGTAGTCATAATATGAATGGTTTCTTATGGTCTTTAGTAACAATAAAAACCTATTCATAACTCACTCAGAAAAAAAAACCTCAAATTAGTCACGGATGAAATGAAAAGACATTACATTTTTTTTTTTTATAAGATAGACGATTAGATACACATCAGTGCTTCACAGAAATATACTTATTTGATACGAAAAAAGCCGTAATAAATTAGTTTTTTTTTATCTACAATATAAACATAATTATAATACTTCAGAATATTAAAAAAAAAATGTGAGAAAAGCGGATAGAAAGATAAAAAATTTCAAATAGTCAACTTCATAAGTTTACTGTCACAATTCAGTAACCTAAACTTGAATGAGTTTCAAACACTTTATCAGGTTGTTTGCTATTTTCTTAGGGTATAATTTATAAAGTCTACAATATAATATTTACTTACATTAGTAGTATTAACTTATTGAGTATGTATAAACCTCTTAAAAGTTACTTTCAATTATCATACACTTTTACTCTAAATGAAATACTAACTTGGCAAGAATATAGTATAAGTTTCATACTCTTAAAAGTTAAGGGTATTTAATAATTATAACTCAAATTACTTATGCATGTGGTTTAACTCTTTTTTAGAGAATATACCTATCAAGTATATTATACTTTTGCCACTTATATATTACTTATAAATGTAGTTTAGTTCTTATTAGAGTATATATTTATCAAATTCATAGTTATTGTTGGTTCCATACTAATTTATTAGTCCTCAATCCTTTTTTTTTAAAAAAATAAACTATTCTACAAGTAATATGACTTAAAACAACAAATGTAAAGACTGCATATCCTTGCCTTCTATTGGAATTTAATTATAAATAAAATAATAAAAAATAGAGAATCCGTTTTTAAAAGTAAATTAAATTTAAGACATTTGTTTATATCATTAATCAGTGAAGCAATTAAAATATGTTAGGTTGTTTCTTTTTTATTTAAAAGGGGGGGGGGGGATAGAACAATGTAGTAATATCCTTTACGTATTATTATGAGAGAATAACAAAAATGACATATAAGTGGTATATCAATAGAGTACGTATTTTAAACAACATGTTTTCCTATCAGTCCTATTTTAAAGCGAATGCTACAAATATAAACAAAATACACTTAGTATACTGCTATAAAAAAAACAATTTTTGTTAATATATGATCACAAAGTACATTGTGTGATAATATAAACAAGTACGACGTTGAGTCACCTGGTTTTCCGTAAAAATCAAAACAAATCCAAAATTTAGACATTGCTCGCAAAGAAATTAAAAAAATATCTTGTTACCATACCTAATACATTAACAAAAAGAAAGCGACAAATCAACAGAATAGAATATCATCGATCTCATTAATCTGATTTAAACACGTATTTAAGCGTTGATAATAATCATTGAAATAAAAATCGTTTAAAGGCATATTTAATCATTATTATTAATAACAATTTAATTTCCTAGTAAGTAAAAATAAAAATATATTAATCTTAAGCAAAAGCAAAGATACCATAAATAAATGTTTTCCTAAGACACCATCAAACTCACGTTTATCAACGATAAAACTAATGCACGTGACAAGAATATACAAGTTAACAAATATTTGACAAAAAAAAGGAAGAAGATTAATCCATAACTTGGTTTAATTTTTTGTCGTTTAAATTAAAACGAAAAAATAAATCATTGAACAAACCCAACTAAATAATATATAAACAAAAAAGATCCATCATGCTAAATAAAAAAAACAACAATTGCATTCAATAATTAATTGTATACTGGTTCTAATTTAAGATTACGTCAAATCTTACAATTTTAATGTACATACATAAAAAATTAGGTAATAAGAAGAAAAAAATAAATAAATAAACTCCTTTAACAAAACGTGGAATTAATTATTTTTGTGGAAATATGATACTCACATATTTATTTCATAATACTGCAATCTAACATATCCTTAAAGATGTGTCCAGGAATGCAGAAAAATAAAATAACAACAATAGCAAAAAAGATTCAATATTTATTTAACTTAATTTTGATTTAAAAAATAAATAACTTCAAAAAAATTCCCGAGGAAAATATATTTATCAGTGATAAATCGAAACTAAAAAGAATAGCAAACTCTTATGTAAAAACAGCGGTAAGTGAAGCACTCGAATTAAATACAAAGTTGTTTTGAAAATTTTACGTGAATATTTAGAATTTTTCAAGTTAAAAACTGTGGTAAAGAATCCCGTCGGCCCGCGCGATTCAATGTGACGAGTTGGCCAACCAGACACCTAAACAAAAACTCGATCCACTGCCAACCTTGTAACAAGAAATTTACCTTCGTATTCCCTTCTCCCATGGCCAGCTACACAAAGTCTACTCAACGATATACTTTTAACATACGTTTCACGAATATATCTTTAGTATAAGATCGCCACATTAAACAATGTTAAGAGAAATTCATTTAAAATCATTAACATTATCAAAGGGAAAAATAAAATGAAAGTTAAGAAACTAAAAGAGAAAGTCAGTACAAGAGCTGCCATCTATGAGAGGTGAAGGAGACTAAAAAACTCTTAGTAACCTTTATATAAAAATAATGGTTATACTATTGACAAGAACTATGACAATAATTTTCCTTAAAAAAATAAATATAAATAACTACCATTCAATAATTAAATATAAAAATATATTATAAGTAAATAAAAATGTTAAAACTAAATAAAATCAAGTAATATTTTTATATTTAACCAACAATAACGCACATAAAAAACAAACTATGTAGACGAGTACTCGAAACGTAACTATTCTTTATCTCTCTCTCTCTCTCTCTCTATATGTATTATATATATATATGATTATTTTATGCTAGAATCATACCTACATCATATTTAAATATTATTATTTAAGTTTAATAGATTTATTCGAACTATTACTATATGTCTACTTTTGGGCAACATTTGTTTTATACTAAATCAATTTTTATATTAATAAAAAGATATAATAAAAAACCCATTGATTCTTTAAAGAAAACCAACAAAAAAAAGAGTGCCAACGTCACGTGGTGTTCCCAGGCGGTCACCCATCCAAGTACTGACCACGCCCGATGCTGCTTAACTTCGGTGATCGGACGAGAACCGGTGTATTCAGCATGGTATGGACGTTGCCGACAGCGAACGATATATTTGTAGTTAAGAGTAATTAAAAATTTCAAAATCAACAAATTTATATACAATTTAGATGATAGTTAGGACAATCATTTTCAAAATCATAATATTTAATAATACATTTACAATTTTTTAATTCCTTTCTGATAGCTTGACAAAAAACAACAGACGAAATGAAGGAATTAACAGAAATCCTGTCATATCACACACACGTTTCTTGACATAAATATGCCATATGAAAATGTAACGTCGTAAATTCAGCAATTTAAGATGAAATCGTGTAATTTAAGTAAAAATATTACAACTATTGTCTAATTTTATGAAGGAGATTCAAGGTAGAAGGCTGTTATCACACAAATATTCGCCTGATTAGGAGATAAATAAAAAGTGTTTAGAGTTCTAGTTGCACTTACTTTTTGGAATGGTGAAATAGTTCGAGAACCTTTGTTCCGAAAGAAGATGAACACTGTGAAAATCAGAATAAAACCAAAAACTCACAAAACGAATTATAAATATTGGAAACTGAAACCTGAGAACTTATAAACTCTTTTTTATCAACCGCAATACCGCACCGCTTACAAATAGTTCGATAATAAAATAATCGGAGACTAATTCAAACAAACAAACACGATAAACAAAATTAACAAGCAAATTAATCAAACCACAAAACCGAAAGATTACGAAAACATAAGACTAACTAGGTAATTAAAAACGAAACAAATTGAAATGGAAAGTCGGTAAATAAAAACAAAACAAAAACTAGACCTCAGTGTTACTCCTGATATTGATTTGGCACAAATATTTAAGCCAAGACCTACAAATCTTGATCTAGATTTCAGCGGGGAAGTTTTTCAACACGAAAAGTAGAGTTTAGATTCTAGGTCATAATATTGATAGTTCTAGTCCCCCTAAAAACCATAATATAATACCTTTCCCTAAAAATGCAAGGTCCGTATCTAGCTTTTAATATAAACTGATCTATTCAACGTCTTTTATATAATTTTAAGAGCCACCAACAGGTGGATTTATTAAAGAAATCATAACAAATAAATTATTACCCATTGTTAAAGTATAGTGCGATTGTCACTTAAAGTCTATTGCTGGAGTTGCTCGTGGGAAAACGAACCTTAAAAGCCTTACTATTTAACTCTCATAAACAAACAGGGACGGATTTAAAGGAAGAAGACATTAGTTTCCGTTTTTCCAAATGTTTCTGTTACCTGCGGTAAGCTAGGGAGTAAAACCTGCATATTTATAGAGAACGTGACGAAAACACGTTTATCAATCAACGAACGTACATTTATTAAAATTTTCAATTTGATACATTAATTAACGATTATTTAATTTAGATTTACCTAGGCTATTCAAAAAATGCAATCGAACTCTTGGAGATGACTGTAGTGAGCAGATGTGAGCAGACCCAAGACTATTACGCCATGTGAAACTTAATCAATCAATGTACGAGACTTTATTGATGTAATCCTAAATGCACAATGCACTTGGGTTTTAGAGTTCAAATATTTACTCTTTGTCCAGTCGCCGAAGGAAAAAACGGCTGAATTAAAGTGGAAGTTTTTATATTTGGCATAATATTATGTGTTTATTGATGTTTGAAAATGAACACTCAAAAAGTTTTGAGGGAATATGTGGCCACCATTTTGGAAATTGGTCCAATTATTCTGTTTTTTTGCAACTGTCTAGAAAATAATTATCATTCTATGCTCAATTAAAGAAAGACCAGTCAACTGTCTACACTCTACACAATATTTATAAATCTAATTATTTCTGTGATCTGTCAATAAGCTTAATTCTAGAGCAGAGCTTGTTAAGAACCCGCTATAAGATCAAATCGTCCGTATAAACCAAGCACCGCTTATCGTCCCTCTTGAATTACGCTGTCATACCTTCAGTTTGTGTATAGAATAACATTTTTGGCAAACCGAATATTTTTATCTAACAGAACCTATAAGATGCTTCCCTCGGAATTTCAGTATTGTAATTTTAAAGAGTCAATAAACTATTATTACAAATACAAAAACCGATTTAGAACTACAATATGCCCATATCAGAGATTAATTTGCTTGACTATTCATAATGAGGCTAAGGCTTAACAACTGTTTCATTTTTCAACTGTTTTTTTAGCCTTTAGCTCCAGGAGAGCTTAATTAAACTATTTTGTAGTTCTTGATTTCTAATAATATCCACAAAAAACAGGGGGCCCGCACCACATATTCTGCCTAGGGGCCCACATACTTTAAATCCGGCCCTGTAAACAAAGCACACACACAAAAAAACAAAAACCACTAACAATGAACTACACTGCTCAACACAATTAACACATGCCCTTTTTAAATGAATTATCATGTAAACCAGCTAAGGTACCAATTAGTTCATGTTCTTTTGGCGGTTGAATCTAGATTTTGTGTGAGGAGTTCAGATGGTCGGATTAATGTGCGGTAGAGACCTTGAGAACAATATGCACAATGATATTTTGTACAAACCGAAAGTTTTGGTGGAGGCTCAGAGATGGCTTGAGGTGGCATTTTTTTAAAAACTAACATTAGACTATTGTAACTGGTGGAGCCCTGATCAGTCACAGGTAGATTACCCCCCCCCCCCCCCCCCTCACCTGTTCTGGGTGATACCCTAGAACAGGGTGTCTCCAATATTTTTGGTTGAAAGGTTGGATCTGATTAGGATTGTCTATATATAGCGGGAATGAAGAAAGTACTCAGTCCTTGGACTTCACAATGGTAGGCAATATCCGAATAAGCACTATTCATTTCAGCCAATTAAAGTCATACTGATTTTTTTTTATGTTTGAAATGGCATTTGATTATGGAGAACTTACAACTTTGCATTGTTAAGGTTCATTTGTAAACTTCTTTTGTGGCATGGCGGGCCAGATGAAAACATCTCACGGGTCAGATCTGGCCCATGGGTCAGAGTTTGGAGACCCCTGCTGATGCCCTATGCATTCTGTCAACGACATTATTCTCGAAAACATAGCTCTTATTCACTAACTTCTTCACGACATTATTCTCGAAAACATAGCTCTTATTCACTAACTTCTTCACAATTAATGCATCACAGTCTAAGAGACACTTTCTAGTTATTTACAATTAGAATTAAGAATACATCAATAATATATTCCTGCTCCGCCAAATAATAATACTGCTCTCTCCATACATATGCATAACATGAAATATAGCATTGATCAAAGAAACCAGCCTAAAAACCATAAAGAATAGCTTACTTTAGAAATTATCTGTATGAAATTAAACAAAAACTCAATAAATATAAAAAAAGGGAATAAACTTAACATATAACGATTCTTAGTACCTTATTTATTAATTGGCGAGCTTGTTATGGTCGCTAGTGAATAACGATTATTCCAGTAATAACATTTATTCTAATTTAACGTTAAAAAAGTGAATTACAAATTATTGTAAAAAAAATTGAGGTATTATTGGCCATTGAATTGAAAATAGTATACGATTTTAAAAATGTGTATAAACTTTTTTCTTCCTAGTGAATAATTAGCCTGTGATATTTAGTTTTTCAGGATCAGGACACCTTTCTTTAGGAGGCTCATCTGTTTTCTTTTTTTTTGGAAGACATATTTTATAATCAGCTGGTAGCTCTTCATCTTTATACAATCTCTTAGAAAAGTATATCCTTCTTATTCGACAGTTTGCATGAACTGTTAGCCTAAGTATTTCAAGAAAACATGTTCCATATGTTCTCCTAGTGAAATCAGCCATGTTAAAAATTATCTGAAATAGGATGTCATTACAAGATTTAACAGATAAAATAGCAGCCTATTACCTTAACTGTTATTTATTATTATTATTATTAAGAGACTTTATTAAATAAATCAAGTCGACTACAAATCTATAGAGACTCGAGTAATCCTCTCTATTTTTTGCCTTAAGAACAGCATAAGAAGTTTAACTGCAGTATCTTTGAATGAGTCAAAGGCTCTGCTTAAGTCAATGAAAATGCTAATTGAACTGAGATTGATAATGATAGCAAAATCAAGATGTATAAATTTGTCAATACAACTCCAACCTACTTGGAACCCAGCTTGTTCTTTAATAATGGTGTTACTCAAATTTTTAAGTTTTAGGTAGTATTCTTACTACGGAAAGATTAAATTTTAATTTAAATCAAATTATAATTATCATTAACTACAGGAGACATACAGATAAAAATAGACCCCAGCACCAAGACTTAAACCGCGGGCCTCCTATATATCCGTTACAGGCGCTCTTACCAACTGAGCTATACTGGAGAAGGATGGACATCTCCAGTATAGCTCAGTTGGTAAGAGCGCCTGTAACGGATATCTAGGAGGCCCATGGTTCAAGTCCCGGTGCTAGGGTCTATTTTTATCTGTATGTTTCCCGTAGTTAATGATAATGATAATTTGATTTAAATTATAATGGTGTTACTTGATTTAGCCTATTTAGTAAATCGAGTAGAATAGAATAGAGTAACAGTAGAGAGGAGAACAACTTGTTAATAAGTTGAGGACGGCAATACACCTGTAGTAGTGACAGTCGCATTTGTTACCTTTCTTGTGCGCTAAAGCGAGAAAGTTTTCTCTCCAAAATTTAGAAATATCTGCAGTAGAGAAAACTTTAATTTATTAGATAGTTCATCCAGGTGGCAAGTTATAAAAACAATAGTTTTAAATTTTCTCATAACAGTGTCCAGTTCAATGGTTGTAACATTGTCCAGAACAGAGTAAAGTGGGGAATGAGTTTAAATAATTAAAATTCATTGCTTTGGAAGATACATATTCTGAAGAAATCAAACCAATCAGTTGCAAAGATAACTATTTAACCCTGGAATGCTAATGGTAATTGGATGGCTGGTATTACCAAACCTTCGTCAATTCGACTAACATATGCAGACATTTTTTTTTTTTTTGGGTTGAAACTACAAGAATTAACTATTAAGAATTCAAAATATTAAGAATTCAAACTATTAAGAATTCATTAGTAAATCTTTTAAGTGAGATATTCAAACATTTGATCACAAATAAGTTAGTAGGAACATCAGAAGAATCTGAAATTGAGAGAACATTAATGCACCAAGTCCCATACCCCAGGCCAAAAGCCCTAGGCCCTTTGCCAAGTGCTCCAGGCCCCAGATTATCGGCCATTGGTCTCTGGCCCAAGGCCAATTACCCTAGGTCCATTGCCCCTTACCCCTAGGCCTATTGCCCCTTACCCCAGACCCATTGTCCCAGGTTATAGGCTCATTCAACAACATATTAATTCCCTACGTTTATTACTAAACGTTAGTCGTATTGACGAAGTAGCTTTGACGGGAATATGCCAGAAAACAAGTGTATGCTCAAAAGGACTTTGACCCCTACAATAGCAGGTGTGTCACTAACCAGTGCAAGCATTGCAGAAGGACGGGGTACCCATCACCATCGCACATGAGCCCAAAAGGTTAAGGTTCAAACTACCATTAGTCGATTCGACTACCATCAGCATTCCAGGGTTAAGGAAGTGATCTTGAATAAACAAGTTTTTGAATTTTCCATATTAATCAGTAATTCAAAATTTCATACAATAATTTTTTTTTTTTTTTGTTTCCAAGATGTTTTAAAACATCCATTACAACTTAAAATTTAATTGTCCTAAATTTTTTTTTCTTATTTTATCACATTCATATTAACGGTTTTTAAGTTACATATTATATACAGTGGTGCTTTAATACCTCGAAGTGATTTCCGTTTCCCACACTCATTTGAGGTTACTAATAATAATCTAACATTTATAACTCTAAAATACACAACTCAAAGTAAAAAGCATATTTTCTTGGATTTTTAGTAATTGATGTACCACTCTAAAATTAATTAAAACACACATTTTTTTTTATATTTATACATGAAATTTAATAAATGATTATTACCTGATTCCATCCAGGGTTCAAACCGAGAGGTAGGCATGATATAAACGGTTTTACTCGAGATGTGCTCTGATAATTGCTTAAACGAAATCTTCTTTTAGTATTTTGATTGTCAAGAATCTAAAACAAAGAAAAAAAAAAAAATACAAATTTAATTTCAGAAATAGTTATAATTGAAATTATTTAGTAAAAATTTATTTATTACTTGAAGGTTAGAATGATACATTTAATGCTTATATTAGTGTTTTAATTAAATCAAAATCTTCACTGACATTAGGTACCGGTTTTATAATCTTACGGAATCATCCCCTATGTAAGAAATAACCAAACTAAGCCTAAGTTACGCATTATGAATTCTGACTTTTGATAGCATGGGAAAAAGGAAAAAATTGGGGCTGGAAGCCAATGAGAGGTCAGTATTTTGATTACTTACTACTCTTAATTAAGAGTAGTTAGGTTCAAAATATATGGAAGTTTTTAAGTTGAAGAAGGTAGTAGAAATGTGTTGTTCTTGGTAGTTCCATGTATTTCAATGTCTGAGATATTGTTAAATAATAGTATAATCGACAGTACCTGATTTCAGGTGAATTGACGAGAATCTGTAAGATTAAAATAAGTACTTCCAAATTTTTATAGAAAACAATAACTATGACAATGTAATCAGCTAGTCAGTCAGCTTGAGAATGATCTAAGGAGGAATCGAAATATCGCAAATGTGAAAGTTTTAATTTTCCTTAACCCTTCGTGGCACGGCTATAGTGGACAAACAAAGAGGCACAGGCGGCGCACTTTATGCGCCAATGCATTTTTCAAACCATAAATTGGTTAAATCCAGATTATCTAGATTGCGTTTTGGAAATGTTGAACTAAAAAGTCAATTGTTGTATTACATATTTATTTTTCAATGATATCTTATATTATAAAAATAAAAATTACTATAAAAAATCAGTAATTACTCCTTCAGCGTTCTGACTTAGTATCGGGCTTTCAACCTTAATTATCAACCCTATTTATTATTATTAGTTGTCAAAGTCCTAAGATAACTCCTCACAACCATCATCCTAATCCGACAACTCATGCAAAACCGAAAAATATTGATCGGATGGTATAATTTTTCTATACCGGACATAGTGGCACAGGCGGCGAATACAGTACACCAAGCCAAATAAACACGGCAAAACAATGCAGAAGGAAGCAATAATCAAAGCAGACTGTTTCATCTGTTTTAGGGGTCTCTAGTGGTAGGGTAAATTGAGGTTTTATTATTCTCGCATCATGAATCTGTGATTTGCAGAAACTTTTTTACTCGTGGCGCACTCCATGCGCCAGCCCGTGTCTCGAAGGGTTAAAAGACCCCACTACTCAAGAATTTATACTACAAGGAACAATCAACAAATTTATTAAATCTATTGACTAGAATAAAGTAATTGTCACGCCATGGCGTTTACTCCCCTCTGCCATCCAGTCTCAGTGATTGAACCACGATTGACATTTATAAACTGAATTTTGCAACAAATGTACAATTCGTGTGATATATAAACACATCAATAGTCCTGTGGATCACAGGAAATTATACTTGATAATTTATGAAGTGCAGTCCAAACACCACGGGCATGAACTCTTTAAGTTAATACAAATTTGAGAAGAATTCCCTTGAACCCGTTATCTGGGCTACCTTGAGGTTTATAAGATATAGATATTTTGCAAAATAGACATAAAAACAGTTGTTTAGGAAGAATACATTGATAATCTTTTTTTAAAAAAAATAAATAAATAAATAAAAACCGAAATCATAATTTTAATTTTTTTCTGTTTTGCTATTAGCTGTACGTTTATATAGTGTATTGATAACGATCTCAATACGGTTACTGCTTCCAACCAATGTCTATTTACATGACCGTATTGAGTAGGTATTAAAAAAGTGTTTGGATACCGTTCTGACGTCATTAAAAAATAGCTTATTTTGACAAATGATAATTATGATGGCTGTCATAGAAGGTTATGTTTGTATGGTAGATGTGTCAGGTTACCTAGAGACAAAACATAAAACTGCCCATGTCTTAATATAGTAAGGTGCTTATTTGAAACTGAACGTGTGGTTCAATAAATGATAGAGTATTAGATTTTGGTGTATTGACCTTAAAATGAACTAGAGTAAATTGAAGTGTATTCATGAAAGATACCGTATTATTCAGATAATTTTCAATACACCATGTAAGCGTAGCTATTATGAGATTAAATAGCTATAACAAATATATTGAGTTACAATGTTTGATTTTAATGTTCTCTTAAGGTTGATGGAAAGAAAAAGACATTTAAATTATATTAGATTTGTTCCAATACAGCCTATGGCAGTTCTGGAACTAGCAGTCTCCAGTCCTAACAAAAACTGGAAGGTTCTGAGACGCTCCTGGAATCGTGAATATAGTTCCAGTACTAATCCAGAACTTGCTGAGAAAAACTATTAGAAGATGTTTCAATATTTTGTGTTAAAACCATTTACGGTTGTGACTATCACAATAGTTATAACCAAATTATTATTATTTATTTATTTAATTTTAATCCCTTTAGTTATTACCTGTCCAATTCTGTTTTGTCTCTTTTACTCTACTTCAGTTTATTTGTTTTTTTATTTTAGTCCCGTAGTTATAATCTGTCCTGTTCTGTTTTGACGTCTCTATTACTCTACTTTACTTTCAGTTTCATTTTTTATATCATGGATAAATAGTATTTTAGGGTAATACTGTTTCTTATAGTGACTTTGAGTACTATAACTACGAGTTAAAGTTAATTTT
Source organism: Gerris lacustris (assembly GCA_951217055.1). NCBI lineage: Eukaryota > Metazoa > Arthropoda > Insecta > Hemiptera > Gerridae > Gerris > Gerris lacustris. The sequence goes on along the minus strand of OX578282.1, from coordinate 57,298,524 downwards.
TTTTTTTTTTGTTGTAGTTTGTAGTTTTAGTCCCGTTCAACAGCTCATTAGGTCATTACAGGACATTAAAGTTAATGTTGGGCAAAATTATGTACAGATCAAAAAACCAAAACTTTTAATTTTCTTTTGTAATTTTGAACCCTTTACTTGCCAATTTTTCTTTTTTTTATGGTTGGCATATTATTATATTAGGGTTTATTTTTAATTAGATCAAAACATTTCACATTTCCTCTACTGAATAGCTGCTACATATCGCCCTCCCATTTTACAGTTAATGTTTCAAGAAATGACAACATTTTTTATAAAAAATTTTTATTGACTCATGTATCTAAAGAGTAAGATTGTTACGAGCCTGAAAAATTGATTAAACTATTTGCCCAGGCGTGCAATCTTAAAAAATTGTTGAGTTTAAGAATTTACTATTTTAATTCATGAACATGAAAGCAATCCATAAAGGGACATGTAGACATTTCATTGGATTGACCGTGTAAGATCAAGATTGATGGATTGATGAATGTGATTGACAGATTTCTAGATATTTTGAAATCCGAGTTTCAATCACATAGAGAATCGGTGGGGGATTCTGTCCATCCGAATGACGGTGTAGTGCTCTTATCAATCCTTTCTTCAGTCCAGTGCGTGCTGCCATGAAAGACACTTGCTACACAAGCTTTCTGTCGACTAAGCTGTTAATTAACTCCTTTTGACTGTCAATCTGATTTATAATGTAGTGTCCCTTGCGATTGAAGTCAGGATTGCCAATCTAATTGATTCAGTCAGATTGACAATCCAATCTAGGAGCCCCTTAAGAGTGACAGTAAACAACAAGCGGGAAGATATAAATACCAGGGAGGTAGCTAAAAGGTTATTATTCTGAAAGATTTCTTAAATTGTTCTAACAGGCTCCTTTTTTTAATTAGTTCTAAACCAGTCCTATGCAGTCCTATGAGGCTTGTGCATTCAACGAATCCTGAACTGAACTAGAACTGTTCTCGAATTTCCTTATGGAACAAACCTATTGAAAATTAGTAATATTTGTTTATAGCCTCTTGTATGAGGAACATTCCATCCTAAATACAAATTTTACAAAATAAATATCAAGAATATAATCTTTCCACACTCATAAAGTAAAACAAAGCTTTTGATCCTAGAATAAAATAGGAAATAGTTTAAGTAAAACAAATGGTGTCAAATTAAGTGTAAATAAGTTATCTGCACCAGATTTGCCAATATTACATTATTTTAGTATATTATTTAATTCTGACTCCCTGCACCATGTATTGGTCATTCTATATTTGAGATAATTAGTCATTAAGGACGACAATTTTTTTTTTCTAAGCAAATATTCTGTACTTGTGGCTGAATTCACTGCTCACTTACTCCAGTTGAAAATAACTTACATTACGAAGTACAGCTACTTACATTATTATTATAAATAGATACCCAAAAGTACACAATTTCGCAAAAGTAAGCATAAAACCAATAAGCATAAAACCAAAAGTTCAAGGCATAAAACTCCAAACATTTTAAACTAAAGAATACATAAGAAAGTATTATAGAGTTGAACTGTGATTTGATGTAGAGCTTAAAACAAATTCACCAAACAACAATTTTCTTCAATACATTTTAGCTAAATTTTTACTTTATGATATGATCCTAACTATTAATAACAGTTTAAAATTTTACAAATGCTCTACCCCCTTTAGAACAGCAAAACACCACATTATTATACTAAAGGAGCAATGATATTTGGCTAAACTCGGCAATAGTGTACCCCTTCCGTGTAATCGATGTCTTTCGAAGTCTTACAGTTGGCTTCGATATATCAATTCATCCCTTCTATTTGTATATAATAATATATGTATATTTTAATTATTTTTTTTTTTATTTTATGTATGGTTTGTTCATAGGAGAGTTGATATCCCTTTGTCAAAAAATACGTTGCAGTGAGAAAGGGTACGCTATTGCCGATATTTACCTGATATTTTAGTAATTTAAACAAAAATGCTTCTAATGTATTAATTAGTTACCACAGAGTTGAAACATAGTAGAACGATAGGACTAATTTACAAGTTAGAGAAATAATTTAGGTTTCTGTTTTGAGATGATTTATTTGTAAACAATTGTTTTCTTCTGTACTCAGGTTATCAGATATTTGGGTTTGATTTTTTACTTCTAGGATAAAAAAATATATAGGGTAGCTGAACTGAACGGGATGGTGTCAACAAGACTAGATTACGAGATATAGTCAATTTTATACAGAAATGTGATATACATTTGTCCCAAAAGTACATTGGACTTCCCTTTGTCTTGATAGTTATTTTGAATAAAGATAATGCAAATTCTCCAGTACCTGGAAATGGAAACAGCACCTCACTCTTCAGATTTACTGGGTAACCGAGTATATTAGGATTGGTTTGTCTGCGTCTTATAAATGTATAAGAACATAATTTTAAATTATTTCAGATGTGAGCCCCAAGGTTGAACATATTCAATGTAATTTATAACTAATTCTATGATATGGATGCCAAGCGATTTAGAGGCTAGATCAATAATAGGAAGGAGGTAAAGACTACACAGGTGTTTTATTTATCTATCTACGGTGCAGCTATAAATAATAAGCTATCAAAGTAGCATGTACAGAGTCTACTCAGAGTTTACAATTAATCTAGAAGACGGATAACTTTATAATCCCTTTCTCGGGCTTACCTGCATTTCAAATGTGAAAAATTTACCCAAGTTCTTTACTATCAAGACCAGAAAAGGCATAGCAATGCCTAAAGTTTCTTTGAGCTGACACGGAAGTGTAAGGTAACATTGCATGACATTAGGAGCTATCAATTCTATTACAAAAGATTTCAACTCTTCATCAGTAACCCTTTTAACGTAACCATTTTTAACCTGAAAAAAAAGAAGAAAATTAGAGAGAGCTTTACCAGACTATTTTGTGTCAGAATACGAGGAAAAAGACAAAATTTCGTTGCATTATAAGATTTAAATATATCACAAAATAAAATTTAATATAACTACCCCATTTAAAATTATAAAGTATACTAATTAACACAATTAAATAATAATAAAAAAAAAATGTTTGGCCGCGGGCCACGGATCGAACTTGGCGCTATTACTTTTTACATTTCCTAGAAAGAGCTATTTGAAACAGTGCTGACTAATTGTATTCCTTTACTAATCTTATTTAAACAAAGACTTTTAATACGTTTTACCCCGTAAGAAAGATCTCATAAAATATTTTGAACATAAATAATTCCAGTAATACAAATAATATAGTTAAAACAACAATAACGTAAACTTCAAACCTAAATTATTCTTATGTAAACATAAAAAATAATCCTAAACTGAAATAGTTTAAGTATAAATAAAGATGCCCGCTCTATCTGTTGTTCAAAAAGAGTACTAATCATACTATAGTTAAATTATTTGCCGCTAGATCACAAGAAATTGTCAAATATAAAATAATCATTACTACCGAATAAAAATTAATCGAGATGCCCGCTCTATCTGTTGTTGAAAAAGTGTACTAATCATAGTATAGTTCAATAAGTTGCCGCTAGATCGCAGTAGAATGTCAAATTTAAATGTCATTACTACCTAATAAATTTTAAAAAATTATCGAGATGCCCGCTCTATCTGTTGTTGAAAAAGTGTACTAATCATAGTTTAGTTCATAAATTTGCCGCTAGATCGCAGGAGAATGTCTAATATAAATTATCATTTCCGCCGAATAAATTTAAAACATTTATCGAGATGCCCGCTCTATCTGTTGTTGAAAAAGTGTACTAATCATAGTATAGTTCAATAATTTGCCGCTAGATCGCAGGAGAATGTCTAATTTAAATGTCATAACTACCTAATAAATTTTAAAAATTTATCGAGATGCCCGCTCTATCTGTTGTTGAAAAAGTGTACTAATCATAGTTTAGTTCATTAATTTGCCGCTAGATCGCAGGAGAATGTCTAATTTAAATGATAATTTCCACCGAATAAATTTAAAAAATTTATCGAGATGCCAGCTCTATCTGTTGTTGAAAAAGTGTACTAATCATAGTATAGTTCAATAATTGGCCGCTAGATCGCAGGAGAATGTCTAATTTATATGTTCATTTCCACCGAATAAATTTTTAAAATTTATAGAGATGCCCGCTCTATCTGTTGTTGAAAAAGTGTACTAATTATGCTATAATTCTTTTATTTGCCGCTAGATCGCAGGAGAATGTCTATTTTAAATGTCCATTTCCACCGAATAAATTTTTAAAATTTATCGAGATCCCCGCTCTATCTGTTGTTGAAAAAGTGTACTAATCATAGTATAGTTCAATAATTTGCCGCTAGATCGCAGGAGAATGTCTAATTTAAATGTTCTTTACTACCTGATAAATTTAAAAAAAAATTTGAGATGCCCGCTCTATCTGTTGTTGAAAAAGTGTACGAATTTGCCGCTAGATCGCAGGAGAATGTCTAGTTTAAACATTTATTACTACCGAATGTGTTAACAGAAAATAAAAATAAAATTTGTCAAGTAATTTATAAAGATGCTAGATGAAATAAGAAGGTTTACATATAATTTATCTTTGCATCAAACAACAAATAAATTTAAAATTTTAGTTTTTTGGTTCACTGCTTGATTAGTTGAGAATATTTTTACTATTTTTATTTTCTCTTATGCCTAGCACATAATAAAAAAGAAAGAATTGTGAGGGTGCAATAATAATTTAAATTTGATATCGTTCCACACTAAAATTAGTCTATCTATGACTGTTGTATGATATTATTTGTTGGCTTGCAATTGTGTGGAGCCTAAACCGACTTCAATGAATTTTTTTATAAATGTTTAGAAGAGTCATGTTCTGCTCGAGTTTTAGCTTTGAATGTGGAGGCTCTAGACTCTAGAATAATTTCAGTTCATAATGATCAGAAGTTTAATAATAAAATTTTCTAAATTTTTCCTGGTTGCCATTTCTTTACAATCCGGATTTGTATAATATGCTCATTTGTATAATATACTAAGGCGGTCTATTTAATAAACTTCTCTTTTTTTTAGATTTTGACTTATTTTAATCTTGACAAAATGGGATGAAGCAGTAACTTCAGAATTGTTTTTATTATTAATATTTTAAGAGTGCTGTTCTATCTTTTAAGTGAATTATCTCAAAACTACTGAAACTGAACATGTAACATAATCCTTGTAAGGGGTGATACATAGATATTTGTTTGGATTATGATTATTATTTTTACTGATAATCACATATAGTTGTTATAAGTAAATTTCTTCAACATTTTCTAGCATTTTATTTTGGAATTTATTGCTCTCCGCATCTGACGGCATAGTTTTGTCCTGCGTTTCGGCCTCAAGGCGGAAAAAGTTTTTTTAGGTTTCCGGGGACTGCATGTAACATGCAGTCCTAGGTGGCCTCAAGACCGCTTCCACACACGTAAGGATTGGACTGTTCAGTCCAAACCAGGAGGAATTCCTCTTCGTGTATGGTCACCTTTAGACTGATATAATAATATCAAAAGACATGTTTGTTTTGATTGGCCTTGACAACATAACTTTTTCATAGTTTAGCCAAATGTAAACACTTAATTACAAAACTAAATGCAATATATGTATTTGATAAATCCCCTGTTCCGTGTACTACAGTTCCCCGTTTATTGCCCATGTGGCACTCATTTGGTTACCACCTCAAATTATTTTCATGTGTAAATATTCCCTTGCCATAAAAGTTAATTAGGTGTAAAGTGATATCACCATTACATACAAAAATACATACGTCAAAAAGGTAAGGAATTGCAAGATTTAATTTCCTATCTAAAAGTTACTAAGATGATTACAATTAGCTTCTGAAGGAAAAAGCACATTTATTTTATGTAAAAACATTTAAAGACAAGGAATTTTATGAGTCTGTGTTTTCCCAAACGTGTTCTAGTATATTTGCAAATTTAGGTGAAGGATTTGACTCTTTTCCAAGATTTCATTTTTAAATTGAGGTGAGGAAATTTAAATAAACACACAGTGCAGCAGTTCTAGATTTGTTCTTTCTTGGCTGAACTGAAGGAGATGATACATTCGAGAATCACTTGACGGCAGTGGCGTAACTATGGGCCCGCATTGCGGGGGGCCCCCAGTTCTAAACTCAAGAGGTTTTTTTTTTTTTTTTGCTCATCAATTTTTTTTGTTTGGCGAGGGGCCCCCAAAAAGTTCTTCCGGGGGGGCCCCCAATGCCCTAGCTACGCCACTGCTTGATGGCAGAACTTTGCTTAATTTATACACTTGAGACTGAATATTCCTTTGTCAAACAGTACATTTGTATTATTTGAACATTTGAGAAATTATATATGTAAAAAAAATACATTGGAGTGAGGCCCCGCCATTTTTTCTATAGACCGCCTCATATTCTTCAGTTTTACCCTTTTTTTGAATTATCACTGCTGTAGATTTTATCAAGGTTGTTCTGGTCTATTAATGAGAGTCATTGCAGCCCTATCCAGATATATGTTAGTTAAACAATAAAGAATTATAAATATATTATTTTCTAAAAGTAATTCTTGTTGAAAGCTAAGATTGGGCTTCCTTTCACTAAGATAATTCCCTTGAATGAAACAATTTTCTTTTGTTAAAAAGCAATTTTAAAAAAAATAAAAGCATAGCATACGGTCTTCCCCCATGTAGCAAGAGGTTTAGCTCCTAGGCTGTAGAGAACTGTGAGCAGTCCTTGCTGATATGCTTCTTTATACATCCTCTAATTTGAATCCTGTATTAAAAACTGTCATTACAATTATTTTTGTAAATTAATCAATATTATTTATTTACTTTTCAAAATCAGTTGGAAATGATGTATTTAAAAATAATATTTATATTATAAATAAAATCAATTTTATAGGAGCATTACAATGACATTCAAACCACGGCATTAGACGAGCTGCGGTGAAAAAATAAAATACTATATATGTTATTGTATAACAAGGTTTTTTTTTTTAAAAAAAAAAAAAAGCAATGGTACTAAAATCTAATCCGGCCGAAATTTTTTTATAATTTTGGCAGCACAGGAAAATAAAAATGAGAGTTTAAGATTTTGGCAAAGTAGGTCATACCGACTAGGCAAACAAAAATATCACTGGGGGAGGGACTTTACCCTCAGGATGACATATCTGGTTTTATTTTTCCCCCAATCTAGGCTGGTGAATCTGAGTCAAAATTTAAAATCTCTTTCGGCAGGGGCTGGAGTATTAAAACTGACAATAGTAAGAAAATTGAGTCATTAAACTGGTGACAACTGCACTTATTTACAAATCAATACATTTTCAAGCTTACAGCCAGTCTTTAATGGATTTTTCCACAATACATATGAAGTGTCTATAACATCCCGCTAGCCTTTTAGTTCAGAATTTTTGGCAATCCTTTAATATAGTAGGTGTTATTATTAAAGTATATTATTCATTGAAAACTAAATATTAAGTTATAGCCACAAAAATATCAAGTTTATTTCATGCTTTTGACTCATATATGAGTTTTTAAGTGTAGTCTCTCCCCAAAAACCTAAAATGCTATAACGACAATCCAATCCCCAAAACATAAACAAATACAGTTGAACCTCGATAAGAAGTGTCTTAAGGGGATCAGGGAAACAGTCTTGTTATCGAGGTGCTCTTTTTGTTGAGGGTCGTGCTATCAAGATTATTTTGGCTATCAGTCGTGTCATCAAGGTTAAGGGCGGGATTTTCAAGTCTAGACTTGTTCGAGGTCCACCCATTCCTGTATTGAGTCGCATTATCGAGGTTGACTTCTCAAAACGACTTGTTATAGAGGTTCTGAGTTACGTTGTGAATTGGAAAAAATCCGTGTTATTGAGGTTGTTTGGATAATAATAGTCGTGTTATAGAGGTTCATTTTTTAACATTATGTGTTAGGGCAATCTCAAGGGGATTTGAAAATTGCACTTGTAATTGAGGTTGTTGTGTTATTGAGGATCGTGTAAGCAAGGTTCTACTTTAATAGTAAATCCACATCTGGCAACCATATATTCATTCCTAATCTACAATGTAACTAAATTAACTAAAAATAAGGTTAAAAATAAGGTAAGTAATAAAATTAAAGACTCATTCATAATAAATTTATTTTTTATTTTATTTTATTATTACTTAATAGTATAAGTAAATGACAATTATGAAAAACAAAAACAATTTTGGTATAAATTAAATCTCAAATAACTTACTCACATTACTGTATATCACCTTTGTATTTGTCTATACATATATACAAGTAAGACAGTGTTTTATTACAGAATAACACAGTAATAAAATTCATGAAGAGTACATATTTTCCAACAAAAAAAAATCAATAATATTATCCTTTGAATTTTTTAAATTTAAGTTTGAATAATTAATTAATTTTTTTTTCTTTAAAAAAAAGGTTTAACGATAAAATCTTTTTAAGAAGAAAACTGTTTTTTTTTTTTTGTTTTTTTTTCTTTTAGAATAACTAGAATTTAAGCCATAATTTAAAAAAATATATATAATGAATTCTAACATTTTTAATGAAATTAACTAAATACATTTTTAAAATTTAGGACGAATTAAAAAAAGTAGAAGTCGGATTGAAAGTCTATAATAGAAAATTATTAATTTATTACTAATTTTACTAATAAACGCAAATTAGCTAACAGGAATCGAAACAAGAGAGCTAAACAGCGAGAAAACCCAGGATAATCAGTTATAATGTAAACTTGAAACTCAAAACCAGAAAGTAGAACATTTATGATTATAATTTTTTATTTGCCTAAAGGCGGTTACTAGAATTCAAAATTTGAAAATAAAGAAGTCAAAATTTAGTTGCAGAGACTTAGGATAGAGTTATCAATGAGGAAAATGAAAATTTTAAAGGTACTTCTTTAGATTGTTACTCCCGGATGTTGTTTTAGAATAGAAATTACTTTTACTAAATAACTATGAAGGGATGTTAAGTCCAATATACTTTTGGACAAAGGAATATCACTTCTGTTTATATAAGGGTAGTAACAGTCCAAAGAAGAACATTTCGTACACGACTGTTACTCTCCTCTGTTTTTTATAAAGGGAGTAACAATCTAAAGAAGTGTCATTTAAAATTGTGACGCAGCTCTTCAAATGAAAGGTCAAAACACAAACTAATATAAAAAAAATCTTTGTACCTCAAAAAAAAAAAACTTGACAACCTACAACAGGGCAATGATAACCTATGATGAAGCACTTCTACTAGATTAATTGGTACCAACAACTACAGCTCATTGGCTTCTCCTTAAATTTTAAGTCTATTCTGTCCTAAATTACAGTATAATGATATGATTATATATGCCAATAAGCCTGAACACATGCATCACAATATTAACACATTTTCTAGTCACTTCCGTAAGTTAAAATATTGAAAAAATCAAAATAATTGGAATAAGTGACTAATTCCTTTAAATTATGGCTTGAGAGGTTGGTAGAAAGTAACACAACAATATTATCACCACAATGTTTTCTATTAAAAGTCACAAATGCGTTTCGACATACTATCATCTTAAGTGTGCTTGCTAACTTAGTAAGAGTGGATTCTGTACTAAGCTAACTATTTTACGAATTTTATCCACTCTTACTAAGTTAACACGCAGATGATGTCATATGTAAAAACGCGTTTGTGAGTTTTAATATATAAAATTGTGGTGACAATATTGTTGTGTTACTTTCTACCAACCTCTCTAGTCATAATTATAAAGTGGTACCACGAAATCTCAGTCAAAACAACTAATTATTCATTCATTTAAATCTATATCAGTAGTCATTATCATGTTTATTATTTCCATTTCTGTTTATTTTTATTAAAGCCTAGTCTTAACAACTTAAACTGGATTTCAAATTTTTAGCCTGTGTATGCTTCATCAGGAATATTCCAATTAGAAAAAATAAAAAATATATTGAATACAGTAAATCACAGTAATATGAGATGGCTGCCTTACAAATTAGTCATTTCAAATTATAAAGCTATGAAAATGTTAAAAAAAAAACTGAAACTTCTTTTCACTCAAAAATACCACAATGTTAATAACTATACTATTCTTAAAATTAGTATTGACTTCTAACAGCAAGGGAAAATAGGAGTACTGGATTTGGAATTCAAGAAGGTCACGTAAATAAAAATGTCATTAGTGTTGGGGCACAGACCTAAGGACAATTTTTCGAGAAGACTTAGTAACCTACCCCCCCCCCCCCCATGAATACTTGCATTTCCTTACTGCTCCCTGTTTAGTTAACATCCCTTCCTATAAGGAAAATAAACGTTTACATTAAATGCTTAAAAATATTAGCAAATAAGGAGTGAAAATCTATGGACAAAATTAGCTAAAAAGAATGCAATTTGTTAAAGAAGTAAAATAACCTTCTGTTGGCAAACAAATTATGTCCCACCCCTCACCTCCCACAGGCCTAGAGGCTTATTTTTTTCCCCTCACATACTGAGTGTCAAAAGTCAATACTAATTGCTGTTCATAGTATATGTATTTATTCTAAATGTATCTTACTGAACAATTTATTTTTCAATTATTTAAAACAAGGTATATGGGAGATGGGAGCATATCTTATAATAAGAATATCACAATTTTTTTGTACCGTATTCATTCATTTTAAATGAATTAGTATTGATAGATTAGTTAACTTTATAATAATTAAAGAAAAGTAATCATTCTAGACACTAGTCCAGCAAGATATTAAAATGTATCAGTCCATAAGAGGATATTACTTCTGAAAATTAGGAGGAAATAAACAAAACAAAAGCACCTTAACTGATATATTAAATGATTAAGGTAAAAGTTAGTCTGAAGGTAATTTTGATTAAGTATTAGGTTTTTCTTGAATGAGATTAATTCCATGAGTGTGTTCTAAGGAAATTTAAGCAAGACCAAAAGGTATGATATTAATAGAAAAAGGTTTTAATTTTATAAAATATAAACAAACATACTGCTACAAATGAGAGCATACAAGTTGGGAAAAAGGTAAAGACAGGCACAGGTAGAGATCTAACTTGGTGGCATTTTCTAGGTTGGTTAAAGTTTCAGAAATCAAAAATAAACTAGAATTCTAAAAATATATATATATATATAATTATAAAAGGAATCTTGGATATAATTGCATCATGATTAGGTGTAAAAGGAAAAGTCTCTCCATGTAAAATATTTATTTAAAAATCAAACCAGCTTTCGGCCTCTATAAGGCCATCTTCAGTGCCGAAAGAGGTGGAAACCTAGAAAGCCAGACACTGGCACAAGACCTGGATCTTGTGCCAGTGTCTGGCTTTGCATCACTCACCCCGCCCTATGAGCTCGTTTAGTTGATTTTAGTTTCCGCCTCTTTCGGCACTGAAGGTGGAATTATAGGGGCTGCTTTAATTTTTAAATAAATATTTCACGTGGAGAGACTTTTCCTTCTACTTTTAATAATGACTTCCACTCACGCTCCATATCCTATCTATGATAAGGGTTCTCAAAATTTTATTTATATTTTAGACAATAATTATTGCACTTATTAAATTATTGTCGAAAAAAGGCAAAAAGGGAGGAACTATAATTAAAAACACATCCACAGAAATAATTGAAGAGTAAAAAAAGATACATTTTGCCAACAACCTCTGTTTTGTTGGAGATTTCGCTTCAAAGATGTTTCATCCAATTACAGTTGTTAAGCAATGGGAGGCTGGCTAACAATAATTGAATCTGAATGAAAACATAATAATACACTAAACGCACTGTAGCAGGTATTTCATATTATCAAAAGAGAAATATCAGACTTCACATCCTAGAAAATAATCCCATCACCAGAAAATGTTTTAGTAAAATTGGCAGCTCCTTACACAGGAGTTATTTCCACCTCCTAATCAGAGTAGCAAGTGTTCAGTAATCAAAATCTCCCTAAAAAATTGCAGAAAGACAATTTGGAAAGGAAAGACTATAACCGATACAGATATTGGCTATGTATCTTGAAACCACTCACAACATTTCTGAGTTAAAAGCTCAATTAAAATCTACATTACGTGTAAGGGGAAAAAATACTAATGAAGTTTCCTACATTATTTTGTAAGATGCCAATTATTTTATGACAACAAAAGGAAGTATAAGTTAATTGTTTCTAAAATAGAACATTAAAATTATTTTTCAAATTAAAAATATAGTTTTTAGAGGGGTAATTCTAACTAGTTTTATCATAATTCAATGTTAAAATTATAGACAACAGCTTCAAACCAGATTAGTAAAAAAATAAGAGTTTATAAAAATCCTATCATATTAATTAAGCATTAAGATTTACACCTTAGATCCACATGAGTTTGGAACATACTCACACTAACCAAAAAATGTAAATATATTGCTAAATGATAATTATTAAAATCGAATTGGAGCAGATGTAATTGGTCATCACTTCATTGATATAAAAAAGTAACTGGTAAGAAATACCTCCCAATTTTTTTTTTTTTTTTTTTTTTTAATAAAACAAAAAGTTAGATGTCCTTTTAGAAACAAAACATCAATATCTGGAAAAAGTTGAGTGATATTTTATTATTTATCGGAAAAGGAATAATTTTTAGGAAAATTGACTTTTCTAAGCTATTTATCAAGTACAGTAGAGAGTCGATTATCCAAACGTCAGTTATCTGAACATCCAATTATCCAAACTTGCTTCATAGAAAAAAAATTAAAAGCCACAGCTTTATTAATTTTTAAAAAGAGCATTGTTAGCTGTATAATAATAGTTTTTCTCTATGTACAAAAGAAAAATAAACAAAGTTGCTTTTTGCACAAACGTGGTTAATTTATTTTACATATTTCCATTTTGTTCTTTTCTATAGGTGAATTTTGATTATCTTAACCACCCTCTTACACAACATTAGTTCGGATAATGGAACTTCAAATTAATTTAAAAATATTGATAAACAGAACTGATTACTATAATAAAGAAATAAAAAAATCCTTAAAAGTCCTACTAGGAGCAAAAAGGTAACCAAAGAGCACCAATGAGCTAGCAAAATTCAATAAAATTTGAAAAAAGCCAATTTATATACTCAAATTATTCAATTCATAAGCATGGATAAATTTATCATAAAAAATTAAAGAATCTTAAATTTGCTAACTTCTATTAAATGTAACAATAATCGATATAATAAGATTGCTTTAACTTTAAATAAAAAAATAAATATTTCTAACAAGTAATTTAATGTAAAGCAACAGCATAAAAAAATATTGTTATTTTCTATTTCATCGATATTATTGTTTGTTTGGTAATTTCGAGATTTGAGAACTCTTTTACAAAATTAAAAATCAGTACGGAATTATTGGGAAAATTTCTAACATTTTATAAGCAAAAAAAGAGGAACTTCTATGAATTTGTAGAATTTACAGGCTTTGATTTTTCACCAGTATCCAATTTTGAGTTTGATTTTTGAGTATTTTCAGAGACATAATCATCCCAGGAATCCTGAAAATAATAATAAAAAAAAAAAAAACATTTCAGTAAACATCAAATTGAATATACACTAATATAATTTATAAAAAAATTGCTATAACTTAACTAAACAACATTAATAAAAATATATTCAAGTAAGTCATGAGAAAGACGAGCTGACCATTTATACTAGATACCACTATGGTTTACTTGATATTTCTTAAGGTGGAATGTCAACTCCACAACTGAAATGACAATAACCGTATGGCTGGAGCCCCAGGGTAAGAGCTCACGACCCCTGCCACTTCTTGAATTCCCAACTTAATTTTCAATAGCCTTGGTAAAATCATGGAGGAAACATCGATATTGTTACCGTCTCTTCTTGGAGAAGAGCTACTTATTGTACTGCTACAGCAGTTAATAAGTATTAATCCTCACCCGATGTGCTTGTCAAGTCACGGAGAGGGATTTTAAAACATCCTTACACAGAAACATTTATAGAAAGATGCTGCTTCTGTTACGTGGCTACAGCGACCATTAGAAAGGGTTCCATTTACCTAAAAGGAGTTCCATTTATTAGCCACCAGAGTCGTTTCAGTCGTCGCATGGACACTCCACCTTAAGCAGACTCCTTGAGTTCAATTAAATTCATAGAATTCTAATATCTGCTAATGGTGTTACAAAGAGCGGAAATCAAATATCTCCTGTTACAATGAAGAGGAGAAATCTCAGTTTTAACCTTTTTATATTTTTGAGCAATCAACACTATTTTGCATTATTATAATATTAACATCATATTATCATATTTATTAACATCATATTATCATATTATTATAATATTATCATATTTATAATATTAATATCCTCAAGTAGTTCAGAGCTACCTCCTCTTCAATTTTTCAGGAAAACCTGGCATCCCGGAAGATTCAACAATACTAGAAATTATATATAAACAAGACATCTAGCATTAGTAGTAAGGAGCGTGGAGGCCTAGCCTAGAATGTGGATTCTTATAGCCAACCCTAGAATCACACGCCCATTAAACCACCTAAGTGTTACCCTCGTTTCCTTGTTAGGATTATATAGGATAGAATGTCTTGCCATTTTAGTGATACAAGCTTTGAGCCATTTTTATAAGCCACTAGTCTCCAGGTCAAATTTATTATATTTCTATCATGTATTTTCATTTCAGCCTTAGCTGATAATCTACTCTCTTCCTTGTCGTTTCCTCAAAGTCTAACAATTGATGAAATGGAGAGACCTCATCGCTCCTCATATGCTTTGGCAGGCCAACCTTTGAACACTGTAAAGCCCCTTAGCAGTGCTGGCCACTTCAGTTCTACTCCACCAAATTAAGGACCCATAGAGGATCCTGGGTTTTTTAAGTTGCTGTTTAAAGTCATTTGAGGGCCTTTGGGGACAGTCCCATGTCTTCCCCACTGTGCATCTAAGTTGCCAAAAGGTCATAGTGGCCTTTCCTACTACCTTATCCATGTTAGTTTTGGGTCAGAGGTTAAATACTAAGGTAACCTCTTTAGCCAGCTCACCATGATCAAAAAGTTAGAAAGCCCTCTAACCTACAAATTTCCTCTTTTTGGTGAAGGCTATCATCTCCATCTAAGATGGATTGTCAGAGAGTCCCACCCTCTTTGCACCATCCTTCTAGCTAGTTGCATCCTTTAGCAGCAGATATTCAGGAACTTGCACCTGACCAAGACTAGTCCGTCATCTTAAAGTAGAGGTCCTCTTTGGTCATTTGCCTCAGAAGTCCATCCATCATCAGTCACTAAAGGTGTGGTGAAAGGCAGTTGCCTGAGGGTTGCTTTGGTACCATGTAGCTATGAGTTCATTTTCCTTCAATTCAGAGAGGACATTATCCATTTTATAATAACTCGAGGTGTTCCTTTCCCTGAGTTCCTCTTCAATATTCCTAATTTTTTCCTTTTAAACGCTTCTTTAACGTCAAAGAAGAGAGCTAATATTTCTTTTCTATCTTTGATGTAAAAAAATGACATTATATGATTACAACCTAAAAGATTAATAAATATTTTTTAAAATGTTCAATACCAAAAGCCCTCTAAGTACTATAATGAGACCCTGATTAAGATATAAATGTGTCATACAAGGAGATTGGTAATCATAAGCTATAATTTTTATAAATCACAAGTAACCATCTTAAATAGTAGAGTTTAAACGGATTAACCTGGGAAAGGCTTGGGTTGTGACATGCCACTTCCATGCAATGTGTATAATATTATAACTCGCATCACAAAGATATTTTCAGAAAGAGAGTTTAGGCAATGAGGAAATGGCTTTTTACTAAAATTAATCTCGGAGAAAGATTACTATCTTAAGATGATATATCTTCTAGGCCTACTATTTCAGGCGAAACTAAAGATGATAATAGTTAGTAATGACTTTAGAGCTACACTTTCAATTAAAATAAGTTCTAAGCACCCTACATGAAAAACAATGACATTTTGATGAGCCCATATAACATAATAAAACAATACACAAAGAAAAACAGTAGTTCATTAAGAAATGGTCTAAATATTGTAGGGGGAAGAGGTCTGCATGATCAATAATTAAAAAAAAAAAAAAAAATAGAACCGAGTCACATTTTCAGAATTGATAAACAATAGTATGTCCTATGAAAAATTTATGTCAGTTAGATACATAAAACCTATAAGCTAAAGCTTTCTTAAATGGTGGCAGTTTAATTGTCACCATAATTTAAGTAAGACCTACTAATGAATACTATGGACAGGGAATTTCACATTAATGGATATGGCCTAAAATTTGAATGTAGCTGCTAGCTATAACCTTTTGGTGATACTTAGCACATCTGATAGGACTCAACAAGGCATCAACTTATCCTATCTGTTAGTGTAGTAAAACTTCATTGTTTTAACTTAACAAATTTGGTAGGTACATAGGCAGCTCCAGCAGGAGTCATTGAAATAAGTAAGCTACATTTAACTCAGATGTGAAGTCAAAGTCTATCAAATTGTTTCTTTAACTGGGGACATTTTCTGGGAGGTTGAACATCCCTGAAAATGAATCCAGATGTGTTGTGTTTATATTCACACATTATAAAAAGGCAATCTTTACCTTAAAGCAGATATGAACCTAAACTAAATTATATTGAGACAGTCTTGGCTTTCTGCAAGTTTTTCTTCTTGAAATAAGTTCCTTAATGCAGACTAGGGTTGGGACTTCGATTCCAATATATCGAAAATATCGATATATCGGACCAAACAATATCGATATTGATCTTTCGATATATCGGCAACATCGACATACATATTTTTTTTAAAATATCGAAAACGGAGAGAGGTGACCTTTTTTCTCTTTTCTATTGTTCAGCAGGGGAAAAATTGGCGGGGCGACTTTTTTTTTTCAATCAGTAGAAAGAACTCCGATATATCGAGAACCTCGATATATCGGAAATATCGATATTGTCTTTCGATATTTTCACTCATATCGATGTTGAACCACTCAATGTCGATATATCGAAAATATCGATATTTTCTTTCGATATCCCAACCCTAAATGCAGACCTCAGGGAACACCTAAAGATTGACAACCATTTCAAAACAGCCTGAATTAATAGGTAAATGAAATCAATACCTTAGGGTTAGCTCCTATTGGATTATTGCAAGCCTGGCAGGTACAATCAAAGCAAGGCCTGTCCACAGAGTAGCAGGGACAGCGGTAACCCCTACATGTCATCCTGTTAGGATTAACCTGCAGGCCGCAATGACATGACGTCACCATTAGACCAAACGCCGACTTCCTTCTTATTTTGTTCAACCTAGACATCTAGAAAACACAACAGTAAAAAAACCACACACAATAACTTAGCACAACACACTTAACATACACCAAACCCGTCACCGAATAAACACATAACCTGGTAACCTTGTAATAAATCTGTTAGTTTTCTTTTTTCTACATGTGATGTGTTTACATTAATATTCACAAGAGACTAGGTGTTCACCTTTTCCTCGTCGATAGGATCTGTGTTTTCTCTTTTGATCGTCAGACGATTGCCGCTCCCTGTGTAGCAGGAGTACGTCGAGCCGGAAGCCAGTTTTGAACTGTCTAATATCGAAGTGTCCGTGCCATCTGTCTGAGTCTCCGAATCCTTCACTATATCCTGACAAAAGGACATCATATTGATGTTACTGCTGTTGAAATCGTCCTTGAATCCGGCTCCTTCTTTGAATATGTCTACAAGAATTTTGCTATTCTCTATTGTAGAGTTATTGCTTCCCGCCGTCGTCAATGCAATTATTTCTCTAAATAAATCGGAATTTGTGACATATGTACAGAGTTTTTTATAGCACTGTAAAAGTGTCCTTAAGTGCACATTTTCATAATACTTGGAGTAATCCTTGCACCAACTGCAAGAGGGTTTTAACTTTTTCTTTTCGCCTTTGCACGACCGACAAACATGATGCTGACAGCTACTTTCTGTCGGCGTATAAGGTTCTATTAACAAATTACTGCAAACCGTGCATGATAAAGCTTGTCGAAGATTAGGAAATGCCTTAAACAAATCCACAAGGGCGGAATTGTCGTCCACAGGCTTCTGCATGATGAGCCGACATGCGGACACATATAAACTCGTAGCATTCATATTGAAGGCATGAATAGATACAACATTTACTTACATTGACCCTTTTAGTGAAGAAGGTAACAAAAAAAATTAAAATATCAGGCAAAAAACTAGATTTTAACACTTATAAAGAAGCAAAGAACTTCTCGAGACGCGTCCTCCATATTTGTTTACGGATTCTTGATCTGACAATCGTCCATGTTGTGCAACTCAACAATATATATAAAATTAATATGTAACAAAAGTAAATAATGAAAATGCTATAACTTCATATTGAGCACTTTATAAAGTATATTTTAAATACATTAATATTTTTTCTATTTAAATAGCAATATAAAAAGAGGTAACGGGTAAAGTGATTTTTTGTCTGTTATGTTTGTTAAACTGAGGTGTGGACACCTTCTCACACACTACTGTCAATTTTATTATGGTTTCAGGTTTTGGTAGATGCTGTAGTTTTGGCTGTGTGGACTTTTAGTTTTACCGTAATAATTTAGACCGTATATAGTTTACGAGACGGTGTTATTTTTTTCTGTTGGCTAATTCGACCGTGTTTGTTTTGGTGATCAGTGGAAGTATCTGACGATCGTTATTCGCTATCCCTTCTAATAAACTCCCTGTGAAAGTGAATTCGCGGACCTTGGCCCTGCCCAGTTTCACTAGAAAATATGTTGTTCTACAGTGTTATTTTATTAGCAGTACGGACGGATTTATAAGATCGTAAACGATGTTTAATTTGTTAATTTAAGGAATGATATTTGTGACGGTTTTGTTGAAGTCGAAGTATTGAAACTTTATTTGCTCTGTTTACACATCCTAGCGCGAAAAATGGGACTGCATTCGAGCTGGAATTATTCTGTGTCGAGGATTGAAACCGATTCAATTGTAATTATTTTCGATATGTGATGACTATCATGTGGACTTAATGTTATAATGAGTGAAGTACAACGTGCTAAATTATCCTCCTCCGTGCCGCCGGTCCACGTTAAACCCAATTCTGGTCGTCTCAGTAATCACCAGAGGAATCTCAGCCTCGATTTCAGGTACTTGTTTTTAACTTTCTTATCACATCTCTTAAGTTTTTATTATCAAACCAGTAAACGGGTTTTACGTAAAGTCCTATCAGGTTTCTTAAGTTAGATTGGAATGTGTAAGGTCAAAGGTCATTTTGACTGGAAACTGTTAACAAAGTTGACAAGCTACAAGTAGGAAGTTAGTTTGTACGTTCGTAAAGTTTATCTCGTAATGTTAATTGGAACCTTTTACTTTCCTACCTGAACACACAACTAAAGAAATATTTGATCCCTTAAACCTTTTTTTATTAAATTACATACAAATTTTGGTTGACAGCCTATTACTTCTATACATACAAGGCGGGAATCTCGAGATAATCCACAAATAAATAAATTATTTGGGAAAATAAAGGTTTAACTAAGTATTATTTTAATTTTGTCTACTTACAGCTCTTATTATCATTATTATTATATTAAGTACAAATTATCAGTGTTGTCAAGAGGATATTCAATATGTGATAAAGGAGATTTTTTAACAGTATAGCTACACTAGCTAAAATTCTTTTTAAGAGGAGCTTTTAAGAAATGTCCTGGTGTCATATAAAATATCAAGACAAATTACTTCCCCCCCAAAAAGAAAATTTTATTTTTACTAGCAAAAATTTACTTTCTAGAAGTTTTAACACGTTGCTATCTCAGATTCTTAGGGTTTTAATTTTCTCTTGCTGTAATTTGTTTTAATATTCTCTTTGGGTTTTAATTTTTTCTGCTTTTCTTTCTATAAGAATCCCTGATGACTTGGTTAAGCATGGTTTAAAATTTAAATTCTAATCCAAGTAACTGCATGTTTGCGGTAGTCCTGGATTTTGAGATTATTCTTCATCAAAATGGTATTATCACTTGTATGTACAAGAGAGATTTTATTATTTTATCTAAAGGGGACTCCATCACTTCTACTTATAAAATTGTTAATATCCCTTTGTCTTGGCAATTTGTCCCAACAACTAAAGTATAATGTAATTAGGGGGGCCATTATCAAATCGAGATTTATTGTTTAATGGCATTACCTATTTACTGCTTCCATAAGAAAGTTATAGAAGCATTATTCTTTAGTTAACAATTGAAGGTTTAGGGCTGTTCTTCTTCTTACTCCTTGAGTAAAATAAATCTAAAGGGTCGTACCTACTTATTCAAGGAATACTCAAACTTCTCCGCGAATACTTGTTTGCTGCAAACGGCTCTCAACCCATTAATAGGTCATCATAAGTGCCAAATCCGTTGTTGCAAGAATGTAAGTTTACTTGTTGAGTCCTCAAAGTATGTAGCTCAGTTATGGGAGAGATGTACTGTTGGAACGCCGAGAGAATAGTCTTTCAAAAATTGATTTTGGGTTGAAGTTTCGAACTAACTATCGACTTTACTTTGAGATATATCAATGTTTCTTTAGGCAGGGACGGTAAGGTTCCCTCTTATGGTTCCGGCCTTTACGACCTTGCAATATTATATTTTACTCTTGATGGGCCTAGTAACCATTTAAGCTAACTCTCTTTCATTCCTTTTTATGGAAGACAATTTCTAATTTTCATGGGCAAAAGTAATACTTTTTTTAACTAAACCAAAACTATGCTGAAAGCTTCGATACCAGGGGTTGACAAGAAACTTGCTATTTCTAAGTTATCTGAAAAATCTTCTGATTTATAATTATTTCTCTTAGGAATATCTAAAAACATAAATTACAATCAATGAGTTGTTTGCTGTAATTTAAATTTTGTTAATTTTTACCCTACTTACTGTGATTTGTTTAATTGGGCATATTATAAACTTTAAAATTAAGTAGCATTAGGTACAATCATTTGTTTTAAAGCAAGCATTTTTTAAATGTACATGTGTACATTTTTATTGTTCTTATGATTAGTGCTAATTTATGAATCATTCTTATAGGTCAGGGAAAATATCTTATGTAGGTGTATGGTAATGAATTTAACCTCGGTTGTTACACTCAAAACTAGAACAGGCTTCAATTATATCAGCTTAATTGGGCTAGGGCTTATCATATTTATACATTTTAAACTTATTAAATAATCCTTGATTCATTTCTCTTCCAATTATTTTTTTATATTATTAATATTTTATTTATTGTTTATATTATTATTATACTTATTATTTATTGTTTATATTATTATTATAATTATATATTATTTATTTATTTATATTATTATCTCTCCCTACCTCTCTCTCTCTCTCTCTCTCTCTCTCTCTCTCTCTCTCTCTCTCTCTCTCTCTCTCTCTCACTCTCTCTCTCATTTTATTTTTTTAATTTTTAGCTTAAGATAATATATCTTCACTGCATAAGTATATACTTTTTTTTTTTTATAAATTAAATATTACTCTATCAAGTATCTCATAAGAATTTTGTGAAGCAGTTAAGGCATTTGCTTCTAAAGAATTATTTAGTTGTCATTTTATATCTTATTATTATTGTTATTCCTAATTTTGATCCCCAATTTATACGACTGTATTATATTTCTTGTTGTTTATACTTATTTGTTTACTGTTTTTTTAAACGTTTAGTCTGTCTAATTAACGGTATTCTTGTTTCTCTTTTGTAGTTAATTTCAGTTTTGTTTTGTTCTTTTAACATGGACTATTATACTGTTAAAATATCTGGCATTCCTTTGAAAGGAAACAACATCACCGCCTGCTTATTTAACAGTCTTCCATTATACATTAATTACTCAAAATATCTCTGACTATTATCAATTACATCATCTGTTCCTTTCTGATTGTTTTAATAAGATATGATGTGAGTATTTATATGGTGTCTGCTGCATATTTATGGAATTCTATCATCATTGATAATTGTATCTGTTTTTTATAATGACTGTATCTTTTATCTTGTTTTTCCTTCAGCTATGAGGTATGTTGCCTTTCACTATGAGATTTTTTTCCTTCTCAGAAAAAAATTATCTCGTTTTTGGTTTGTTTTTTTTTTTTTTTTTAGTGTAGATAGTTGTAGCCTTAATAAAATTCCTTTAAAAATATTCACTTTTTTTAGCTGACGACTATTATTTTTATCTATAATTACTACTATTAGACTTTGGCTGTGATAGTTAATAATATTTTAGGGTCTTAGATCATCAATCGTGGAATGTGTCAATTAATTATTTCTAACATATATGATAGTAGACCAGAGATAGCCCTTATAATATTTATTTTTCCAACCTTCTGTTAAACGTATCAAACGGGGATGCAGTTTTGTATTATAACCAGCTTATTTAATTTCCCTAGACAGGAATGTATAGTTCAGATTATTTCTCGATTTTTCATATTAATAATTATGCAGGATTTTTTTAAATCTAGTATATTGAGTGATATTATTAAAAGTTTTCATCAATAATGTAGGTTTTATTTGGTTTTGCACTTTGAATCTATATTTTTTAATTTTCTTTCTAATTAAACGCAAAATGTTCGCACCAAAATAAACTATTTATAAGGTAATTAAGACAAAAACCTGATTTCTAATAATTTTGATTGTGCTTTTTACAAGAGTACTCTGTGCATTCATTTTGTCAGAATTGTACCAACTCAAATTATTTAAAGAGGTGAATTGTCCCAGAGTCCGAGGCATTTAAAATAAATGAAAAAGGGTTAACAACTGTGATCTTATGGAATCTCTCAGGATGTATAAAGTTTTTTTTTTTTTTTTAATTAATTCAATCTGTATATTGATAGCCGATATTATAGTCGAAGAAGGTATGACAGTAAATTCATTATAATTTCATACTCCTGAAAACATGTTTCACCTTTTTGTCTTGGTGAATCGAATCAGACACGTCGGCGTAATGGTTTCGGGAATCTGATCCCACCTTTAAAGCATTTTTACTTTCTCATATAAAGAGAAAGTATTGTGATGGCGCGATAATTCGATTTTGAGATTTTGATGGATTTACACGTTGTGAGGTCCCCCGAGTCCAAAAAAGTGGTTTTTAAAAAATGTCTGTCTTTCGCCTGTGCAGACACCTGGAGCCTAAACTACTGGGCCGATTTTGACAAAATTTGGCATACATGTTCAGAAAAATCATACCCCTAAGCGAAATTGAGAAATTAATTTTGGCTCCAAATTTGGGGGCGCTTCCCCCCAAAAACTATGAAGAAACGTGATAAAAATTATTTATCGAAAACGGTTCCGACGATTTTGATTAAAAAATTTAAAAATGTAGCCCATTTAAATACGAATCTAACGATATAAGCTGTTTTCCCGGGAAAAATGTTTAAAACGCGGACGGAGAGAGTCCGGGTACGATTCCCCGCCCAGAAGAAGTTATTTTTATGATAAATTTTGATGAAATGTCCATTAATAATTAAATGTACATACGAAAACAAGTCAATGGAAAACACTGTCTGAGTTGTCTCGGACCGATTTTTTTGTTATAATTTCTCGCTTATAATAAACTGAAGCTAAAGAATAACAATAATAGGGTGAGCAATTCGACCGAAATTTCATATTTCCGTCTTCCTTACTATATAATTCACGTTTTCTAGAGATAAACCGGAAATTTTACTCTATAGACATTTATTAAGTGATAGAAAAGATGGCTATACATGTTTTATCTCGATCGGCGTTGAGTGCTTTTCCTCCAACCTTGAATATTGTTTATATTGGATCTAGTTTCACATTATTAATGGTGTTTTCTCTTAACAGCCTTTGATGGTATGTGTTCTTTTGTTTTTATTCCGACGTTTTGATATACGCTTGTTCCTCTAATTTGTTTTTTAGATATCTATTATGTATAATATTTGCCTTCCAAGCCAAATTATTTGCGTGTTTTACAGGTTATGGTTTTTAATGGAGGTTTTGACGTAAAATGTATAACACTTTTTTTTTTTTTTTGTCTAATGTACCCGTGATGTTTTTCCTTTATTTTTGTTTATTCAACTGATTATATTTGATTTTCTTTTCTGATATTTGCTTTGCCTTATTTAAATTGCATTTTTAATCCTATTATTAATTTGTAAAAAACAAAGAAGTCTGTCATCTTGGAACTTCTGCCTCTATTTTTTGTGTAAATAAAATTAAATTTTTATAAGCGGTCATATTTTGTTAGTTTAAAAGTAATAAAGAAAAGAAAGATACATTTTGCTGGAGCTTTTTTCCATACACAGTTATACTATACGATTAACACGGATAAAAAAACAAATAATTCCTTAAGTAATATAAAATTATTTATCATTTCTCAAATATTGTCTTAACTACTAGTTATTGTAATTTTTAACTTGATTTTTATTTTTAACATAAGGCATTCAGATTACACAAACTCTAAATTATACAGTTTACGTATTTTAATTTTGTTCGAAATGTGTTTTTGATAATCCTGAATCCTTGCTAGTTTTTTAAGTTATTTATGAAAGGCCCTCTGTTAAAATGTTTGAAAGAAGATGGTCTAGCTGTTAAAAAACCTAGAAGTGTTCCTTTTTATACTTTTATAATCAGGCTATCAAAGAGGCCTTTGCTCTTGTCTAGCCTGGCTATAGGCCAGATGTCAGTCTCAACCCCTAACTCCCGTCTCAGGCTTTAATTCATTAACTATATACACAAATAGTGATGATCTGTTTCTAGGTATTTTGGATTTAACCTTGTGTATAAATCCCACTTATCTTTTGGGCCTAATCTTCATTTTATGTTTTTTGCCGTTTTCATTTTTTTTTTTGTTTTTAAGATTTCCCGTTTCAACGTTTGAAATTTTATTATTTAAATGTTTTTGCTTTCTGGATGCTGTTTATGCCTTTACTGTTTTGTACCTTTTGAGATTGCTTTAATGAATTTTTGATTATCGCTTGCTTTTTAGCACTCGCTTTTTATACTTAGATCACGTTTGCGAAGTGACATACGAAACAAGTACTGCAACCAAATCCAATAGTTGTGTGTAGGTATTCAAACATAAAATTTATTACGAATAAATAATTAATATCATGTTGATCTTTGTTGTTTATTATCATGTTGTCTTAGTAAGTGTTTAAATAACTTGGACTTTTTTTTTATAGAATACAAAATTACAGAGGTTTCAAAAAAATTATTGTTACTGTGGATACGATATAATCTGTTTAGTAATTTTAAAGGAATTCTAGAAAAATGGAAAAAGCTTTTTAAGCATAATTAAATGATCTTATGAAAAGAAAATTTCTTTACTCAGCCCTGATTTCTGTTAGGTTTATCGCTAAAAAAATATTATTTTGGTAATTGCACACTGTGGGAAAAGAGGTAGACTTATACTTTAACACAAAATTCTTGTCATTTTCGTAAAAAATAAAAATGTTATGTGAGTAACATTGTCTATTTCTTTTTTCAGTTATTATTGTTGATACAAGTCAGTGTGTCCATAACAGAATTATTTCACGGTCAGGTTGGCACCCTCTTCTTAGAAAGTATATATTAAGTACTCTTTTTGTTTTCTGCTCCACTCATAGAGGGTGGGAAAGTCATAAAAATCAATTAATGGTGAACGGATGTTCTTCAAGGTTACTTCCCATGGATCCGAAAGTCCAAAACATGAGGGGGGGTTCTTCTCTCTTGAAGTCTAGTGAAGAAGAATAGAGTGTCTGTTTCAGGGCGTCGAAGTAATAGCGCCTGAAAATTACAAACAGAAATGGGCCTTCAGGTATCTTACAAGCCTTGGGGAACGCCCTTCAGTTTCCCTCTCGCTAGCAAACTCCTAGTTAATGGAATTATACGGTTACCCTTATATCCCCTGTTAGTGATTGAAAGGCCCTTTTTAGGGTGGAGTCAACGTCGATTTAGAGTGGTTCTGTGTGCAGCTAGATTAATTTAACTCTGATCCGAGTCAATTCATCTATAGATATGGTTAATACTACCAAACTGGTTGGGCTTTTACGACGAATGATCGGCTAGGGTTATGACTCATATTTCTCGTACTCTTAAAGAAATCCCCCCTCAGGCCTTTAGGCATCCCGACCTTCATTTTCATTCACTAACGTTTCTGAACTACCCACCCACGCTCTTGTACTTTCATACTTTGAGATCATCAAACACCTTAAATCACGTATTCATAGAAACGACCTCTAAAAGAATTTTAGGTTTTGACCTTCGTCACACACCTAATTCACGGAATATAATGACGTAAATCATTAAAACCTAATATGCACTGCTTTTTTTTTACTATTAGAGTACTCCTTCATTTATGTTTCTCTTTATAGTATTCACGATAAAATAAATATATTATTACAAGTATATGTTGTTGTTAAGTTTGACAATAATTTCAGTTCTATAATCCGCCTGCCTCATTTTCCTCGTAATGCAATGTTACTTGCAGTAACATATCTGAAACTGTGACATTTTAAATATATATATACATACATACATATATATATATATATATATATATATATATATATATATATATATATATATACATACATACATATATATATATATATATATATATATATATATATATATATATATATATATATATATATATTATCCAGTCAAAGAACACGGGTAAACTTTTTACAAGCAAGAGTTTAACATTTTAAAAATTGTTATGTATCTTTAATATGTAGTCCATTTTTATAACTTTGAATGAAAAAAAGTCCAACATCGGTCGAGTAGTAAGTTGTGGTATTTAAATGTTAACGTTTGGCATCAGTGATTGTATAATTTGTATTCATCTAACCTGGAATGGAGTTTTTACCTTATGCCACCCTCTTACTGAATGCTTCTTGTTCAATTTATCATACTGCTCTTCAAGACCCTGAAAATTCCATGAGAAATTGCTTGCGCTTTTCGAGTCAATAATTATTAATAGTTTAGATCCCTACATCAGTTAGGGTTTAATATCAAAATTTGTTTGTCAAGTTTCTTTCTTTATCGCAAAAAAGTACTCGAAAATCATAATTTCCAATTAAATTCATACGTTGTTACGTAATTCTTTATTTTCTTTTTAGAACTTTTAATCTAGTTCGAATGTTTAACTTACTTTAGAAGTGGGAGAGATGGAGATAGATATTATTTACTATCTAAAAGAGATACTTTTACTGGCGTAGGTAACCCAGATTATTTTCTTTTACAAGTTGAAATGATCTATTTCTGTTTTTAACATAAGTAATAGAAATCGTTTTGGAGACTAGAATAATATGGTAATTTCGATGTTGTGAGCAAATTCCGTAATAATATTGCGGATATCAACTAAGTTATAAAATTATTTTTTATCGTTAGCAGATTTAATTTATTCTTTATCATTGGTCTAACCTTGATTCGTAATACTTTTATTTACATAAAAATTCCATTCATTTTAATTGATCATCTCTGTCTTAATCAATTCAGGGGATGGGCAAAGTCTAGCATCTATAGAACACATAGCTTAAATGTCTATCTGTATATTCTTTATCAAAAATTTGATTAGCAACAATTTTAGTCCGATTTTCAAAGAATTAACTTTAAGGTATATTGTGTTATAATAGTTTCTTGTATCAATGTGAAGATTTAAATGTTTTCTTTGTTATTGTATAAATGTCTATTAAGATACAGATTAATTAAACTTCAAAACATAATATAATGTAAATTTTTACTCTCATTTTTTTTTAAAAAACAGATATCCAGATATAGAAGAACCTATAGCTAAAGCTTTGTGGACTAAGGTTTATTCGATAACTAACTTACGCAGCCAACAACGGCAGTATTTTCATTTATTAATTGGAAACCATGGTACAAAAAATGTATTCCTATAAATGGTTCATTGTCAATTCTTTTGAATGTCTGAGACCTGTAAATGCATTAAAAACCATAAGTCGTAGTTTTGTACGATTTCCATACTTTCTCCCTAATATGTAAGCATAAAAGTGCAGCAAGGATTAAGAATGCTTGTTTTGACAAGATACCTATTTTAAGATTTAAAAAGCCTTTCCAATTTAATAAGTTTGAATTAAGTTTTTGGGCGTGTCTTAATTACGTTTTTATCTTTATTGTAGGTACTTATTTAGTTATTTATATAACTTCAACTCGAGATTTCAATAAATCATAAATCCGATAACGAAATTTTCAAAGGATATCAAGTGATAGCAATTAATACCCTAGTTGCTTAAATGTGTTTATATATCGTGAAAGAAAGACAATACATTATAATATGCAATAAGGATTATGTAAGTCTCGATTCGAATGACTCAAGTAAGTACCTAGCAATTGTCTTAGGTTTAAAGACTGGGAACTGTTGTGATCTATTATTGGTTTCGCTCTGGTAATGAAATCAAAATATGTATTTCTTTTGTTTACCGTCAGCCAAATGTCAAGATGAAAGTTTGATAGCGTGACCGAAACGATTTGATTTTTTATTAGAGCTTAACCGTAAACTGTGATCGTACTATTGTATAGTATTAATTCAGAGATTTCCCTGGTTCACCTTCCCTGGCTCTTTGTTCACCTAGTTTTCAACAATCCAAGAGTTATCTTTTTGTTTTGTTTCGACTTTTCTCTGATTTGGAGGTCATTCAATTCTAGTTTTTGAGATCAAATCTACCCTTTTGTTTCATATTATGCAACTTCTATCAGGCAGTCTGCAGTCTTGATTTAAACACTGGTACCTGAAACAAGATATCTGCCACTTGTGACATTTTTTTTTTTTTAAATAAATAAATAATTTTACCTTTTTAATATAACTTATACTAGTATAGCTTAGCAGTTCTCTCTCATTTATCTGTATTATCTTAATTTTGAATGAGTTCTTTATTTCTATAAAGATTAATCAGACTTATAGTCCAAAGAGATTGCTTGCAAAAAAGTGTCTGGCTAACATCAAGTTAGAATTTTGTGTTCAAGTTAAATTTTTAGTGCCAATTAATAATATGTGGTCGGCTAAGTTCGTCTGCGGGACATAGCTTTCACAATACGCATTTAAAAAAAAAAAAAAAAAAAATGATGGAGAGCGGCCGTGTCCCGCCAATTACGATGAGCAATGAGATTTTCATGATCCTAAGTACAAAATTAGTTAATAGACCGAAAATCAAGTTGTTAGTTTGTCCCTTGATAATTGAACATTTTGATTTGAAGTAATATTTGAATAACTAACCATTCAAGGGACTAACTAACATCAACTTGATTTTCGGTCTACTAACTAATTTTACACTTAGGGCTCATTCACACTGGGATTCCGGAATGCGATTCACGAATGCGATTCGAGTATGAGATTCAAAAAGTATCAAGGTTCAGTATCTCGGCGGCTTCTTCCCCCCACTTTTCCTAGTTTTGATCCCACTTTTATTATACACTAACATATATATGTATTTAATTTTTAAATAATTAATTATATTTTATTTATTATTATATTCATAATTAACCTATTTTATTTAAAGTAAATAAAACAATTGAAAAAAAACAACAAATATATAAATAATATATTACATTGATTTATTAATATATTTATATAATTAAAATATTTTATGCAACGTAAATAAAATTATTTATAATTAATGATATTACAGTAATTATTATGAATTTATAATTAAAATATTTTATTTAACGAAAATAAATTGCAAGAGTTGAAGCGAATTCGGAATGCGATTCGGAATCGCCTAGTCTGAATGGGCCCTACAGCCGCTTTCCGAGAAGAATTCTAAAAAGAATCGAGGCGGCTCACGGGGACGAGATACTTGATTTGAGAATCTCATACGAATCGCATACCGGAATCGTAGTCTGAATGGACATAAGCAAAATACATAGGCCGCCTGGTATCATTAGAATCTTCGATTCGTGAATCGCATTCCGGAATCTCTAGTGTGAATGAGGCCTTAGGATCACGAAAATCACATTGTCCGCCATAATTGGTGGGACATAGCCTCGCTTCAACGGTTTTTTTTTTAAATGCTTATTGCCAAGCTATGTCTCGCAAACGAACTTCGCCGACCACATATTCTTGAAAGGCACCAAAAGATTAACTTGTACACAAAATTCTAGCTAGAAGTAGTCAGAAACTTTTCTCCTCAACTATTATGGGATTGTAACAAATGTTTACAATTTTATTTTTAATGGATTTCCAAGCTCTGTCACTTAATATGTATTTATTTGAATTTAATTAAAAAATTTTGTTGAAAATAAAATTTAAAATGTCCAATTTAAAGAATGTTAATCGAAATGCATGCCAAACGCTTACAATATAATAATATACTAAATTTAACATTTTATTTCCTTAAAATGAGGAGGAACTTTTGCGCAGAATTTACGATTTTTTTAAATAAATTAAAATGTAAATACGTTTATTTACATTACAGATTAAAAAAAAAACAAGTTTAATTTTTTTTTTTTCTTTCATCTTCTATAGTCAGGGTGCCCATAGGCAAAAAAGTAACTTATACATACTCTTTCCAAACCTTTTTGTATGGCTTGTTTAGGCAAAGTCTGACACAGTTTTCCTCTGTGACTTTTTTTAGTTTTGGGGCGTTTTTTTTTTTTATTTGAACCCTAAAATTTTGACGCGTCAGACTTAAAAATTGGAAAAAGTTCTGCGTCAGACAATATTAAAATGTTGATTTATAGGGTTCAAATAATGTATCTTGAGAAAATCAGCTGGTTATTAATAATTAATTTATATTAGTTCATATTAATTAATATCCATTATTATTAATTAAAATTAATTTATATCATTAATTAATAACTGGCTGATTTTCTCAAGATACATTATTTGAACCCTATTAATCAACATTTTAATATTGCCTGACGCAGAACTTTTTCCGATTTTCTAGTCTGACGCGTCAAAATTTTAGGGTTCAAATAAAAAAAAACGCCCCAAAACTAAAAAAAAGTCACAGAGGAAAACGGTGTCAGACTTTGCCTAAACAAGCCATACAAAAAAGTTTGGAAAGAGTATGTATAAGTTACTTTTTTGCCTATGGGCACCCTGACTACTATTCATGTGAGTAAAGAATAGAAAAATAAAAATGATTTCGCTTATGCAGTTTGACACTATCTGTCATCAGGAGATGAAAAATAAAAATAGAACTCTGAAAACCCAATAGAAAAGTCTATGATATCTCTACTCTACTTCCTGCATATATTTTCTTGTATTTTGGATAAGAAATAACGTCATATTTTTTATTTCCTTTTGAATCTACTTTCATAAACAGAAAACACGAATTTAGATTGCATTTTCACTTTATACTGATAATATATATACAATTGTGAATATACATATTACATCCCAAAAGTGTTTTCACGGTCATATTTTGTTCAATCAGACAAAATAAATAGAAATAAATGCCTCATTGAAAAAACGCGTTGGTTTTTTCTGATCAGTGTTTTTTTCTAACTAGAGCTATTATACTTTTGTTCATTATTTGGACAAAAGATTAAAGATGCTAAATAGTAAACCAAATTACGTTGTAAATGAGCAATCATCGAGAATTTGAGTACTTACATATTTAATTGATCAATCAAATAGAGTAAAGGTAAACTCTGTGTTACTTCTCCAAAGTACTGTCATTAAATTACTTTTTGTGTTAGTCAATTTACATGGCAATTATTTATTTTGATGGTCTATAAAATTAGCATTAATAAACAGTGTCTCTCCCCAGTACATAATATAAGCCACTCCTCATACATTGATTATAATTGTTTAAGATTACGTAACTATACTATAACTAATGAACTTATTATATTATTAAACACGATTCAAGCTAACGCACCAAATTTTGACCACTTTAAGTAGTCAAAATCTTTAATTAGAATCAAAAACAAGTCACTAATTAGATAAGTAAAGTGGCCGGATAACCCCCGTCCTGTAATGGCCTAATAATCTGTTAAACGGGACTAAAACTACAAAAAAAAGTCACTAATAAACAACTTTTATTGTGGTTTAAAAATGAACTGATTGAATTGCCTTTTACTATACTTCTACCCAGTGGTGTAAAATGCTTGAGCATAATCTTTTGGAGAATATTCTTTCAAGGCGTGCAATTTCTCTCTGAGTATAAGAAATGTAGTTAAGAATTTGTCAAACGTAATTTCTAAGTATGATTCGAGATATAATTCACTGTATAAACATTAAACAAAAGAAAAAAAAAACTCTTTCAAAATAAACTCAATTACAGGAAGAAATATAATTTATTAATTTTTATAATAATAATTATGATGGATAAACGACAGAAAGCCTGTACATACTACCTACTCCATTTTTTTAGTATTACTAAATATACTCTTCAAGAATCTTACAAATGTGTTTTATAGGTTTACCTCAAACGCAAACCTTATTTTGTACGTTACTATATCACTCTGGATAATAGTAAAGAAAGACACTGACACATTCGAACTCTTCATTAAATTGTAGAGAATCGTTTTTAGAAAAACGATTCTCTACAATTTAATGAAGAGTTCGAATGTGTCAGTGTCTTTCTTTACTATTATCCAGAGTGATATAGTAACGTACAAAATAAGGTTGTATAGATACAACTTTATTTTCTATTCTTTGATCTCAATCAATATTAAACTGAACAATTCAGTATTCTACTCTATTAAAAAGAAAATAGTTTTCTTGTCAAAATTATGTACAAAGTAGGCAAAAAAAGAAAATGCTCGGAATATGCTTTGATTTTTAAAGGTTTAGTCCAGGAGATAGCGTGCAAAAAAGTGTCTGACTAACATCAAGCTAGAATTTCGTATACAAGTCAATCTTTAGCGCCTTTTAAGAATATGTGGTCGGCTAAGTTCGTCTGCGGTACGTAGCTTGGCAATAGGCGTTTAAAAAAACAAAACGGTGGAGAGTGGCCATGTCTCACCAATTATGGTGGACAATGTGATTTTTATGATCCTGAGTACAGAATTAGTTAGTAGACCAAAAATCAAGTCGATGTTATTTTCACACTTGATAGGTTAGTTATTCAAATATTACTAAAAATCAACGTTGTCACCTGTCAAGGGACAAACTAACATCAACTTGATTTTCGGTCTACTAACTAATTCTGTACTCAGGATCATGAAAATCACTCAATGGCCGCTCTCCACCAGTTTGTTTTTTTCAAACGCCTACTGCCTAGCACCAGCTGTGTCCCGCAAACGAACTTAGCCGACCACATATTCTTAAAAGGCGCTAAAAGATAGGCTTGTATACAAAATTCTAGCTTGATGTTAGTCAGACACTTTTTTGCACGCTATCTCCTGGACTAGTTGGGGAATATTCTTAGAATATGCTCGTGCTCGGAGAATATTCTCTTGGGAATATTCTCATACCCACATCACTACTTCTACCATCGTGGCTGGCATTACTGGATTTGATTATTTAGTTGCTTTATTTTTACCAAAATGTCGTGGAATTTACTTATAGAGAAGCGTTAACATTTTCACCATTGTATGTTTACTGTAGACCAGTTTTATGATAAACTGATATTTTTATATCTGATCAGATGAAACTGCCTCTTGTTTAAAATCAATTTGTTATATCTTAAGAATAATTATTGAAAATTATTGGGTTTTTTTCTCTCTCTCTTTATTCAAGTCTACTTTTTTAAAAATATTTTGTTTCTATTTTTAAGTTTTTTTTTAATTAGTGCATTTACTACCTAGATTTAATTGTAATTGGGGTTGCTAAATGCTAGATGATCTTTCATAAAACTAAATCAATATATTGATATATGTGATATATGTATCTTTTAATAACAACTGGCAATTTGTGAATGAGAAATTGTTGAATAAGAGTGTTTCCACTTATTAACTCTATCAATCACGTCTTCCATTAGCAATTTTATAGTGAACTTTATTTTGAGGATGTTTGTTTGTGAGAGGCACGTTCCCAGTACATTATTTAGTATTTTCCAGAATGTTGTGACTTGTTTTTTTTCTCTAGGGGGGCCATGTGTTGAATGTTGATCCCCATTGTGTTGTGTATCTCAATGTGATCTGTTAGCAAACGACCTTGTCCTTCATCTCTGCACAACACTTTACTCCCGATCTGAATAGATTTTACCGATACCTGATACACCACTGTTTGCTTCTCCTTGAAATAAAAACAACATATTTACGGTTCTTAAATACGGTCGCTACGGTTTCTTAAATACATTTAATCAGAAGGCTCTGCATGATTATTAATAACCCTTACAGTACCTTTGAGATACTTCAAGGTATGGAAATAGTAGTAACTGGTTAAAGAAGAATCTATTAGTTCAAATAATACGACTACTGGTACCATATACAACGTTAACTATATTTTTTAATATTGAAAATTGCTTATTGCTTTTAGATCAATTTCGTATTATATTTTTTTCTTTATTTGAATTTTATCGGCATATTTATCTTTATAATTTCATGTATTATTATTTCCATGACTTAACGAGAAATAAGTAAATACTAAAGCAAGTAAAATAAATAAATTCTAGACTAATTTTTACCTTTTTTTTTTTTCGTTCTCTCTCAAATCCATAGTTAGCATCTTGATGGTTGGGCTTTTAATTTCAGTTAACACCTCAAGGATAATTATTAGGTCGACAATAATATTCTACCCACATTATTTTGATTTCCTAGTTTTGCCAAAGTGTTTTTGAGAAGTTCAGAACCTTCTTTGGATGCTCTAATCCCGGCACAGAAGCAGGTGCTGATGTTCTTACCATCTGCAGACCTGTTTTTGCTACCTGCTACCCAGGTGGCAGGTGTTAAGGTACTCAAAACAAAGTGGTTCTTTTTTGTTTGACCAAGGCTCTTCCTTCCAATCTGTGAACCGGCCATGTGTTAAATCTTCAACATGGACCACCTGTTGCTTGAAGTATTCTTGATGTACCATGGACATTTTTTTTTGAGGTTTCTATAGTTACTTCTAAGTTGAAGGATCAATATGACTAATTTTTCTTTGGGGTAGGAAGAACTTAAATTGCATTTTTTTGGTTGTAATCTAATTTAATTTAAACACCTGAGCAGCGTTCATTTATCAATAATATTGGTCAGATTTGTATGTTAGTTGATCTCTAATGATGCGCTTACGATCCCAGAGCGATGATAAATAAAAGCGCATATTTGTTTTCAATCCTAACCTCCAGATGATTACATAAACAAGTCCACTGAACAACTCTTAAAGTTTTCATTGATTTAAAGATATGTAGTTAGAAATTATATTGACATAATTTTAAATATTTTATTTAATTTCGGATTAATTTGTTATTCCAATATTTAAGTTTTGTATTCGCTTGCCTGTAGCTATGGTTACCTCTTTAGTGTTTTCTACGGCTTCTTCTTGGTTCAATTCATTATGTCACTTTCTTTTAAACATGCCTGGTTCATATGAGTTTAAATGTTACGTATTGACTAATGTCCTAGATACCAACCGTTTTATAGAATGACTTTGAAACGCCGATTTACCACTTAGTAATTAAACAAGGTGATTTTTTTTTTTTTTTTTATCATCTTCTCTGAAGTTCTATAAAATTAACTATTGATTAAAATCTGGGTATTGTTGAAAACATAAACGATAAAATATGGTTTCGTGCCCTAAAAGTTATGTATTAAATTTATTATTTGCCTCGAATCGAATCTCATTACTGTCTATGGGCTCCAAGATAACGGTCCTTAGCTATGTTCACGGTTGTTTTTGTTTGCTCTTTCTTTTACGTCCCGGTCACATTATCAGGTTTATAGGATAGGTCATCCGGCCACATTTTACTTTATCATACAGAGAGAAAGTATTGTTATAGCGCGAAAATGCAATGTTGATAGACTTACATTTGAGGTTGCTTGAGGTCAAAAAAGTGGTTTTAAAAAAATCTCTCTGTCTGTCGTCTGTGCAGACGCGTGGAGCCTAAACTACTGGACAGATTTTGACGGAATTTGGATTATAGGTTCACAAAAATCATACCCCCGAGGCTAAATCGAGAAATTAATTTTAGCTCCAAATTTGGGGGGCGCTACTCCTAAAAACTGAAATAATGTGACAAAAAAATATTTATCGAAAATTTCCGACGGAGTATTCAAACCACTGGACCCCGATAAGTATAAACTGTACCCGCATAACTTGCATGCTCGGCTCATTAGTCTACAGTTGAACCACCTTTAACTTTCTAGTAATTTTTGTAATTTATTCAAGAAGATTGTTGTTTTGACTCCGAAAAATTCAAAAAGATTTTTTCTAAAGATTATTAACTTTTGAATTTGTTTATAAACATCCGAGGAATGACAGAGCAAGCATCCTTACCTTTTGACGTAACGTAACCGTTGTTTACGCAACCTTAGCTCTGCTATCTTCCTGAAATACGACAAACTTTTAACATTTTTACTCTGTTTTTAGGGTTCTATACGTGTACATTTCCTTCCTTGGATCTTCTCCTCTTCAAGTAGGCCTTTTATCCTTAAAGCGAATACTTTGCATATTTGCTCCTGCTCTGTCTCTACAAAATTTTCGACACAAAAAAAAAACCTCTAAACAGGAGTAAGCAGCCTTTTTGAGTTCTGGGGTATTTTTTAAATGAGATCACTAGTACTGTAGTAGGATCTAAGCTCCTTATCATATCAAGTATACTCTTGCGGACGGTTTGTTTCAAACAATTTACTTATAACTACGCCAACAAGTACATATATTTCTCTGGTTGTAAAAAAAAGAGAAATATTCTAATTTGATAGTATGAAATATTAGTCAACACCACTTATAAATTAACATAGTTGTAAACTATCTTAAGTGTTGTGCTAAACTGAATAAATCTTGCTTGTATTTTTCAATTCAGTACTACAGTGTAATATCATCTACTTAAGGCCGGTATTGATTTACTCGACCATTACTTAAAAATATGATTTACTTAAGTGCAAGAGGCTTTAAAAAAATGAGGGTAAAAAGAATAATTATCCTGCACTGAATATCTCAACCTTTCTTGCATTAACTTTTAAACAAAACTGCACTTAGTCGGTTGTTAATATTACATGTTCAGAAATATCATACCCCGAGGCGAAATCGATGAATTATTTTTAGCTCCAAATTAAGGGTTGCTACCCCCCAAAACTAAGAATAAAAAGTTGAAATAAATTATTTATCAAAAATAGATTTTGATTACAAAATACTAAAATGTAGTCCATTTAATACGAATCTAAGTTGTTTTCCTGGGAAAAATTTAGTGTATAAAAATAGCTTTTAAGCTTTTTTAAAAAAACTTCGAATTTCTTTTTAAATTTAGTTAAAATAGTTTTGAACCCAAACGGTGAGAGGTCGGGTTCGATTCCCCACCGGGTAGAAGTTATTTTTAAAGTAGATTTTGATAAAATGTTTTCGAAATAGGTACGAAACCTCGAAACATCTAGTAAATGGGAAACACTGGATCAAGAGTTATGTGCTCTTAGATGAGAACGTCCAGTATGATGTTTTATTGGAAATATGGTTTTATTTAGGGTTAATGTTAATGGTACTCTTAATTCTTATTCATATTTTTCCTCGAAATGAAATCAATTTGTTTAATTTTTCGATAAAACCGAATTGAAAATAATTTTTAATTAGGATTTAATTATTTGTGGTTTATCTAGATTCTAGATTATTGTAATAAAAATGCATAATATAGGAGTAATTTTATGGATGTTGGATGAGGTGTAATAATTATTGAAACACTAATTCATTGAACGATACGTTTCAACCATTTTATTTGTAGTCATCTTCGGTCGTTTTTATTCTAAAAATTAAATTATTGTAATTATAAATAATTTAACAATTAACATTATAAATCTAATGAAGTTATATTGAGGGCATCCTGGTAAGGGTAAACAATTTCAACCAGTTACTTAGGTGGCGACGTTTTGACCTATCAGGTTATTATCAAGCCTGAAAACAATATAAATCGATATATGAAAATAACGATAAATATGATAAAATTAGGATAATTAATTAATTATAATTATTATTGGTTAATTTTTAGAATAAAGACGACTGAAGATGACACTACATATAAAAGGGTTGAAACGTTTCGTTCAATGAAATAGTATAATCTAACTTCTATAAAAAAATTTAATAGTTATAACTATTATCATTCTGTGAATTAAAGTAAATATAGATTATTTAAGGTAAATCGGGTACAGTATTAAATGTGATTGATAAATATTAAAAGAAATATCTCCAGTAGGGAGGAAACACACATTTAGTTTTTATTTATTATTTTATTAAATAACAATAATTGTTAGCACTTTCAATAACTGATATAAGATTCAATATTAAAAAAAATTATGAATTGGAATTAAACTCAAATAGAAGGTTATTTAAATGCAGGTTATAAACAATGATAAACAAGGTCGAAAAAGCAGTGTCGCCAACCTGATTTCAACAACTTAATTACATTAGCTATTCATTCTCTACTATTTATAAAATAATAAGGTTGGCAATCCTTCTTTTACTCTTTCTCTCTACTTTTACTTTTTGCCCCTACTTTTTGAGTTCAGGGAAGAAAAGACTTACTTTAGTCCCTCTAATCTAAACTAATTCAAACTCATAACTTTTTCTCCCTACTGGAGATAAACAAAATTATTGTCTAAGGAGAATAAATAAATGAACAAAAATTAATAAACTAATTAAGAACCTTACCACTTCCCGGTGGTTTTACGTCCCTTGTGGATAAATGCTCGTCGCAAGTCGAGAACTCTAGGTTAAAAATGTTGACACGCGTCTTCTTTTTACGGTAAAATCAGGCCCTTAACGAGATCTCAGCAAAGTGGATGACTTGCCAAGGATTCCAAACCTCTTGGGGGTAGGAGATTTTGTAGAAATCCCTCTGGGAAATCCTCCCTTATTAGTAAAAAGGGTTAAGATCATACAATATCCTTTAAAATATCCTCAATATGCTGTAATCTCATCTTTATTTATGTAGGGCTTGTAAACTTATGGAATCACAAAATTAGCATGGGAAAATTTCCACCTAACTACTTCCAAGGTCAACTTTGAGAGAATTATAGTTTAAGAAAATATGGTCGCAAAAATGTATATTTCGCGTTGAAGCTTTGTTTTAGACTTTGCGCCATTTTTTTTAACTTAAATTAATTATAAATTAAGAATATTGCTATAAATTTACTTTAATATAGTTGTAGTAATTTGGGCAGTAGTATCTATTAACAAGGTTTAGAATTTAGTCGGAAATAAATAAAGCCCCAACCGTAAAAAGAAAACATGTTTGACCAAGAAAATGCTTAGTGCTATTGACTTGTACAGGACACATCGTTTATGCATTGATTTTTAGGCTCGGCGTTGACATTGTTCTGCGGTTTGTTGTCCGAGACAAAAGGGTCTATTTTCAAAAGTGAAATAAGCGATCTTTTGTTCCAACACTCTACTTTCAAAACCTGACCCTGTTTAAAATAAAAATGCTGATAACAGAAATGTTTATATTTCTAATTTGAAACTTATTAATGTTTTCAGAACATTCATTTTTAACCAGGGTTTTGGGAAATTATTTAATCAATAATTTTACTAATATTGAAAATCAGCAGTGCCTAATTTTGTAGTTAAAATCTGTTCTAATGACAAAAATCATATACATATTTATTTTTTTATCATAAGCTGCGCAAAATTTAATTAATTAGTTGTATATATTAATTTTGAAGACTTTTTTTTATTTAATCGTACTAATAGTAGTAATGAATTTAATAGTTTTGTTAGTATTGATGGAACAACCAACACTTACATTTGGTTAAAAAAATTCAAAAAGCGTGTGTTCAAATTCCTGAGACGAACTTGGATTATAATTGCGAATTACTATAATTATCTTCTATGAGTTCCTCGCTTTTTCCCGTCTATGAAAAAGTTTAGGTTTTATGCGTATACCAGCTGAATTTACAATTATAATACTGTTTGTTGGCTGATTTACAACACTATAAGTCGTTCTTCATCATTATTATTTACTATTTATTTTTCTGTCACACTTTATATATGATTGTCATAGATATTAATACAAATAAAATTCGGCTACTCTCTTTGTAAATCTTTTTTATTAACTTCACTTTTGTTTGCACTGCCTGTCGTCAAAATTTTTGTAGAGATAGTTAACCCTTCCAGACCTTCACTCGTGTTGAAACTTAATGCAAAGACTCCGTACCAATTAAAAAAAAACATTCTAATTAAAATTTATATTATTATTATTATTAATAAATAGATTTTTTTTAAAAAAAGTTATTTACCCTCACACAACCAAAGTCCATAAATATACCTTAATCTGACCTTTCAGCTTAATATTTTTAATGCTTCTTACTATAGCTCTCTTTAATGTGATAAGGATAAGCTACTGGACTATTTTTTTAATTTAATTTTTAATTTTTTTTTTATTTTGTCTGCATTAAATTTGTATCCTCCTTTAGATTTGAATAACTTCTTATCTGAGCCTATTCGGAACACTCTTTGTGCTTTCTCTACAGCTAGACTTTATTGTTAACTTCCAGTTCCCTGCTTGGTTTTATTCTATTATCGCTTTTAATGGAGGCTTTCCTTTGGGGAGACCAATCTAAAAGAAGGTCTTTGAACCCTTTTCAGACATGAAATATAACTTAAAGCTCCTCTTTAACTATTGTATATCTTTATAAATCTCTTTATTTAATCTCTATTTATGTTCGTATACTACTGAATAATAGAGTATAAGTATAACTCGGAGATATATTGTTGAGATATGAGCCAAAATATTGAATCATTGTTTTCACATAACTTAGTTGTTTTTTTAAATGTTTTTTTTTGTGGTAAAGGGGAATAAAAGACTTAAGAGTGTCTTAAAGAATGCAGTTAGTGCAATAGAAATTGCTTTTGATCTCGAAAAGATGAGCAAAAGCAAAACATTTGATAGATAAAAATATACGAAAAATCCTCCTTAAATTGAAGCTGTGCCACAGCACATCTTAAACTGTTTTGCTTGTAATTAATTGAATATTGCAGATATAA
Organism: Gerris lacustris; assembly: GCA_951217055.1. NCBI lineage: Eukaryota > Metazoa > Arthropoda > Insecta > Hemiptera > Gerridae > Gerris > Gerris lacustris. The sequence continues at coordinate 57,257,566 of OX578282.1, read as the reverse complement.
GATATAAAAAAAAGTTTCAAATAAAAAATGTAGACCGTTATAAACAAATTTTGTTCCTATCACTTTTTCTTCAAACCCTAACGCCTCATTCACACTAGAGATTCCGGAATGCGATTCACGAATCGAAGATTCTAATGATACCAGGCGGCCTATGTATTTTGCTTATGTCCATTCAGACTACGATTCCGGTATGCGATTCGTATGAGATTCTTAAATCGAGTATCCCGTCCCCGTGAGCCGCCTCGATTCTTTTTAGAATTCTTCTTAGAAAGCGGCTCATGATACATTGAAGCCGCCGAGATACTGAATCTTGATACTTTTTTGAATCTCATACACGAATCGCATTCGTGTATGAGATTCAAAAAAGTATCAAGATTCAGTATCTCGGCGGCTTCTTCCCCCCACATTTCCTAGTTTTGATCCCACTTTTATTATACACTAACATATATATGTATTTAATTTTTAAATAATTAATTATATTATATTTATTATTATATTCATAATTAACCTATTTTATTTAAAGTAAATAAATAAATTGAAAAAAAAAAATATATTAAATAATATATTACATTGATTTATTAATATATTTATATAATTAAAATATTTTATGCAAAGTAAATAAAATTATTTATAATAAAATATTATAATTAATGATATTACAGTAATTTTATGAATTTATAATTAAAATATTTTATTTAAAGAAAATAAATAGCAAGAGGATTGAAGCAGAATGCGATTCAGAATCGCCTAGTCTGAATGGGCCCATATAGCGCAATGTATCATGAGCCGCTTTCTAAGAAAAATTCTAAAAAGAATCGAGGCGGCTCACGGGGACGGGATACTCGATTTGAGAATCTCATACGAATCGCATACCGGAATCGTAGTCAGAATGGACATAAGCAAAATACATAGGCCGCCTGGTATCATTAGAATCTTCGATTCGTGAATCGCATTCCGGAATCTCTAGTGTGAATGAGGCCTAACGGGGTTCGAGTTAAAAACAGTATATATACGTAGTTCTAAACACTCTCGTTAATGCCCCTGCCCAACAGTTCGATTAGATGAATATACATAATATTTTATATTTATTATGTATATATATATATATATATATATATATATATATATATATATATATATATATATATATATATATGTATATATAAAGTTAAATTTAATATACGTATTTATTTTATTCTTATATTTACTGTTGGTTTAATTTTTTTTAGTTGATTGAGTTTAGTAAATTATTTTATTTTATTTTTTCCAACTTTATATTAAACTCTGATATTTTACTTTATGGCTTGTTATTGTTCATCGTAAGACTGATGATGGCCAAAGACTGATGAAAGCTTTCTCAAATTACTTTTGCTCGTGAAGAGGCTTATCTTTCTTGTCTTAATAAACGATTCAGTCCGATTCATTTATCAAAAATTCCAATTTTAGACAAATTAACTTTTAATGATAGATATATTTAGCTATAAAAATAGCTTTAAGTCAACGTAGTGATTAGTGGATCCAGCTAAGAATAAGAATGTAGATAAAAATACGGTGTAACGCAGGATGTAAATTAATTACAAACCGTTTTTAGCTAAATGATAGAATTATAATATAATAAGAGCTCTACAGTTTGTATTAGGTATATTATCTGGTTTAATAGGTTTATAAATAAGATAAATTAATTGATTGGAAACGATCAAATATATTAATGTTATTGTAACAGCTCTTGCATTCATTATGCATTTATTTAATTTAATTTCTCTTTAGCGTAGCAAAGCTAAAGAGTAAATGTACACAGGCCATTGCCAATATTACTCTCAGTATGTTCAGTATGCTTGTTGAGAATTAATGCATTTTGAGCAGAAGTATGTGCTACACATATGAATGATCTTCTCTTTCAATTTTTTTTTCTCTCAATATTCTTGAGGTTTTTGTGATGGATGTTTTCTAATTACATAGTTGCAAAAATTATAAATATGAATTACTAGTTAAGATATTTTTTTCTTAATTAAGCTTTTTATTTGATTTGTAAGTAGTTTATTTTATCTTCAGAAAATAAAATAAAATTTACTATTTACGAGTTTCTTGCAATTCTGAACCACATTTATAAATAATATTTTTGGATACCTTCTAAAGTAAAGATAGTTTATAATTGATATTTTTTAAAAATTTAACACCCTGTAAAATAAATCAATAAAATAATATATATTTTAGTGTTTTAAGAACAAGTAAGAGTTTTTATAAAGAATTAATTTTTCTTGAGTTGGTACCCACAAATAAAAAAATATATTCCTCTTAAGTTCTCTATCGTAGGACGCACTATATATTAGAAATTCAAACAATTCGTCTTATTGCATATTCAAAAAAAGGAAAATAATATGCGTTAATTTGTACTTGGAATTAATTCTTCAAGTATAATATTATAATCAATGGCTTTTCTTTAATATAATGAAATTTGTTTTAAATTGAAGCAGTACGTATTGTAGAAGTTTGTATAAAAATCCTAATCGATATTCATTTTCTAATGAGACAACAGGATTAAAACATTGCATTTAATAATAGACTGTTAAAATAGGGGCTTGGAAGACAGTTTTATTTACACCCTTATTAACAGCAGACCGGATATTCCGTGTCAGACATGCATTCTACCTAGTCTGTCGGGAATTTCCGTGTTTTGTAACTCAACCAAAACATTATTAAGTGTAGAAAGGCAGTTTCAGTGTTGTTTGTTGTGCGGGTTTTAGCCCAGACTTCGGTTCTATCCTTTTGGATTGGATGTGTCTCACCTCCCAACTTTATACTGCCCTTGGATTTTCCATGGTGTTCGTAGTTAATCCAATATTGGGGTCTCCTACACACTACACACCTCCTTCACAGCCTTACTTCCCTAGTATTGTACTACAAGACCCCAATTCCACTAATCGAGTTAGACCTCACCCTATCCACTATGAACCTCCTCCATGCCATTTACAGCTCTCCCATTCTTCCTCGAACCCTTTCCTCGCTTCCTTTCTATACCAGAAGAAGAAAAGTGGAAAATTTATAGCTATTTCCTGACTAACCTCACACCATTTTTTTTTTTTTTTTTTTTTTTTTTTTTTTTTTTTTTTTTTTTTTTTTTTTTTTTTTTTTTTTTTTTTTTTGCTTTTGTGACAACTCAACTGATTTATTTTTATATTTCTACTGATTTTATTTATTTCCCACGACTCTTTTTATTCAATATACACTTACACACACTCACTCACACACACACACACACACACACACATATATATATATATATATATATATATATATATATATATATATATATATATATATATATATATATATATTATGTATATAAAGTCTCAATACCCACTCATTCACTAATCAATATTATTGGGTACTTATCTAGAGACTTGAGGTTTTTTGCGTTTGGTCAGAAGTTGGCCTAAACCTATTAAAAAAGTCTGAAACACACAGACTTTCATACACACTTTCACCCTACAAGATTAATTAATCATTTAAAAACGAAGAAATATTAACCTAGCCTCGCCCAGAACTATTGTGATTGTTTGATTTTCGGCGGCTTCGTCTTCCCACACCCCCCAATATCACATAAAATTAATAAAATAATAAATAAATAAAATAAAATAAAATTAATAAATAAATAAAATATATAAATATTGGGGGGGGGAATAAATAATAAAATATATAAATAAATATTGCGGCCTATATACGATATTACGGGCGGCGTAAAAAATCTCATAGAAGAATAATGAGACTGAGGAAACTATTTTAGTCTGAATCTTAAGCCAGGCAGTGCCATTTTCTGTTATTAAAGTAACGAAAGAAAGAAGTATAAAGTATTAGATTTAATGACATGGCCTTCATGTTAATGCAATAAATACCGATTCTGCCACTGATTCTAATATACATGTATATGAAAGAAATATCATTAGTATAAGGAACAAATTGAAACCTTTTAACGTACATACTCGTATATGCAAGAAATGACATGGGAAACAAATATTTTTCAATATCAATTTATTTTTATTTAATATATATTTTCAATGTCTGATGACATTTGAGCCAATTCGTTAGTAAGTTCTTTTCGTTTCAATTGACAGGTCAATTGCTATTTTATATTGAAATTCGGCGATGCGATAATGCATGGCGTCTGGTTTTTAGCAAGATTACGTCGCTAGTCTGTTCAAATTCAGCTCTGACAGACAGATTTGTTTTTTAAACCTCCGCTTTTAATCTTGATTACATTATTTAATTCTGTAGAATTAAATTATGCAACCTTAAAATAGTTAATTATATAACAAAGAGTGCTACTCTTATGACGTACATATCTCAATATTTATTGCGACAATTTTCAACTAAGAAGATTATCCTTTTTATATTTAAATTCGTCTCATATTATTTGTGCTCTTATTATTAGCGATAAAGACAGACGTAGTTGAACCCAGGGGATTTTTAGTGCGGACCACTTTTACAACTCGGTCTATGATAATAGAAATTGAATTTTATTTATTTATTTTTTGCTTCTTTGTTTCTGATTATAAATTTTTTTATTGTCTTAGGTCTTAAGTCCACCACTATGTAATTAAATTGTAGTTGCCTTATTCTTAAATGTGTAATTGATATGATTGAATTTCATGATTCACTTAAACTCATATTATATGCAAGGAAGTCTAAAAACTAGTTGAAAATGGCAATAACATGCCGAATTGCCATGCTTGTTCATTTATTCTTGTACTTGTGTTTCTCAAATCCATAAAAACAGCTGTCAGGCTACGGCAACGGCAAGGAAGCTTAATATAAGTTAGGTCCTAAAATCAAATTTATATTTAAGTAGATACATTTTCGAAGTCGCATTCGTTCGTATAATATAATGTAGTTAGAATCAGTTAATGTATGGAGTTGATTTATTGTAAGGAAGTAATAACTCTAAAACGATGATTTTTTATGTACAAATCCTTGATATATCTTCCGCATGTTAAGGATCCTTCATTAAGACCCCACCAGTTGGTATCTGAAGTTGCCTCTGGACCTTTCATTTACCTAATGTAACTCCCAGGTAACTAAGATTAATAGGTGCGTAAATGGTTTTTCCTTATCATCCCAAACCCATTTTAAGAATGAGACCTCTTTGTCGTGCTTCATAATAAAGAGCGTTTTCAAAAAACCAGCTAAAAAAAAAGCCCTTCCGGAAATGTAGTTTTATCTATTTGACCATCTTTTTTGTTTTTTATGTAGCCTTTATATTTTTGTAAGATAAGGTGGAAGACGGATTGCTTTATCTACTACCACTATTTTTATGGGTGGGGCAGAGGATATCTGGTCTAGGTGAGTAATATTTTAAGAAAATTAAAAGGGTGTTTAAAATCAAATCTGTCCTAAAATGTTGTCAAAGTGGGATGATAACGTTCCTCAAAATGTCTTTTTTTTTTTTTTATCTATTAAAAGTTTTTCTTACTGAAACCCTTTGAAAAGATTTCAATAATTATCACTGTTTGCTTGTTTAAAACGTGGTTTTCAGCGACAATTAAGTTTCCAACTGGATTGTATAGATAATTTCTTTTACCTGTCTGCTGTTGTATATTCTTCTAATTTATTTTCTACTGGTAAGAATTTTCTTACCATTGTTGGTGTCATAGTATTTTTTAAAGGTGTGGGTTCATTCATCGAATGCAAATTTATTTGCATTTGTACTTTTTGGATAGAATTTTTTCTCTTGAATTAAAACCTGATATTTGAATTTGTCCTCTGTTATTTAGTTATGATATTTGTATTGTTTATAAATTAATCCAATAATATATTTATAGAATTTCTATTTTATGTGGATTCAATTTCGAAAAAGGTGAAACAGTCTGTCTCTTATTTTTATTTTTATTTATTTTTTTATTTTTTTTTGTAAATGACCTTGCTCTGATGTTGTTTGAAATTTGATCCTTTATACACTTAATTAAATCAATACTGTTGGCTGAAGGTTTAAGACAATCTTCCTTATTTAAATATATATGTAATAATAATTCTTATTTCCCTTACTATAAATGCATATTAATTTATCAGTTAGCGAGATTCTATTTAGATGTTTATTCACAATAAGGTTTTCGTTTCACAAAAGTACCTATTAATATTAATATTATTATTATTATTTATGAATATTAATCTGCTTAAGTACAGTTATTTTATAATTACTTATTTCTTTAACTTCTATAACCGACTTTGTTCAATTCAGAGCTTTAACCTTATACTAAAATAATTAATATAAAAATACCATTTTAAAAAACTGGTTTTATTTTCTACAATTTTTTTTCTGTATTCTTCACCTAAATTGTTTCCATGTGCAAAATTTGGGGAAGATTGAAAGACGGGAAGTGGTTGAAAATTGGGGTAATAGGTGTGAGATGAAATTTAAAAAGAAAAGTAATATAAGACCAGTAAAAACATACTTTTTTAACTAATCCATGCCTTCAAATTGTCCGATTTTATAATGACATTTGAATACTTGCTTATGACCCTTCTAGCTTTTAACGTAACGAATTCTTACGAAGTCATCAAGTTACATAAAAAAAACTTGTTTAAACAATCTTAGAGAGACTATTTCCAGTTAGAACTAATTCTATTTGATAACGTCCTCGAATTACCTTCCCCCACATTTCTACCTCGCCAAATCCTACCTCTAAATGACGTCACCACTCCAATCTCTATGCTTCAATTCCCCTGGAGTCTGCTTTCAGGGGTAAACGAATTTGCAGTATTAATGTTACTTCCTGGGCAGCTTGGGATGCTAGCTAACCGGGGGCCTGCCGACGTGGTCTTCCCTCCCCCATCCTAATGGCTTTAAGACTTCATCATAACCTGTTCTTCCTTCTCACTTTTACTCTTGCAAACTTCATAGAAGACCAAGGAAAAAATAAAATAAAATAACTTAAATAATTACTTACTTAATTGAGAGGAAAAAATTCTAGATTGCTATACATAATTACGCTTGAATAATTGACTTCTTTTTATCTTAACTCTTTATCTTTAATATAACCTAAATTTGTCTGTTAATTTTCCAGATTATTTTTACGAACTCATTAGTAAAGTTATAATCTTCGTATTTGAATTGAAATTAATATTTTATGTCCATGTCTATTATCTAATTTTTTTAAAATTAATTATTTGAGGTTGTAGGTTTTAGGTTGTTTACGTAATAGTAGTTTTGTTATAAGTATTACTAGCTACCCGAGGGCATTTAAAATTGAAAATTCCATTTCAATGAACTATTGTGTAAAAAAAATCCCGATTAAAAAATTAAATTCTTTTATGTTAAAGAACATGGAAATACTAGGTCATTCTTGTTCGGTGTCTGAGTATGTAAAACCATAAACCAAGGGTTATGCATAAAACAGGGGACTGAGCGCCCATGGCGCTCGAACGGAAGATCAAAAACCTTAACAACCCTCCCCCCCCCTCCGATCTTGGGCTCATTTTTCTTCTCTCACCGTCCCCAGGTTTTTTTTTCACCGTACACGGGGCATATCGATGGCACGGTTTAGATTCGGTTTTAACGAGATACTTCTATACAGAGATTTGTCCTTTTGTATATCAGAGATATCACTCTAATTTGAGAATTCTAAGTAATAATTTATTTTTATTTATTTATTGTTTCAGGTACTTATTGTTTCAGGTTTACATTTTCATGCCAAGATTAGAGAAATATAATGTAAGTTATAAAATTTTAAGTTTTAATGTCATCACGAGACTCTTTCTTTTTAATTAATGATTATTTTATAAAAACAAAATACCTGATAACTAATTAAAATCCTTAATAAAGGAAGTATATATTTACACTGCTAAATTCGATCCATTTTTTATTAGCTTAGTTTTCTGTATTATCTTTCCTAATATCTTAGTAGCATTAAGGATTTCAGTTATTTAAGATATATACATGGTGTTTCAAGTTTCTAAAAAAATTAAATGATGGTTTGACCTCAAATGAGGCAATAATAATGAAGTCCCTATAAAGTATAGTCTTGCGCGGCTTCGTTTCAGCGCTATGCTCATTTTTATAATTTTTGAAAATGACACGTGTTTTCCACACAATCTGCCTATATCTACGACCAGAAATTTTTATATAAGATAAAGTTAATTAAATACCTCTAAAATGAATGTTTAATCTATTTTAAGTTGAACAATAATGAAAATGATTTTTTCTAAAGAAACATGGGAATAAATGGAATTAGAATAAAGCTGTAATAGGACTTGGGAAGTGGAAACTGCCTGACTTTATTGTTTATACTCCCCCAGCCCTATCGCAGCTGCATTCCAATCGTGGATTTTCTTTATTAATACCAGATTTTGACCAATTTCTAATTGACACTTTTAGATGTTGTTGGTATCATTTTATAGCTTGTGATAAATGTGCTAACTTTACTGAATTTGTAATGGTCCTGGTGAATTGCACACCATATTGTTTTCATGTTTTCTTTAAACAAAATCAGCATAGTAAACATATTTTAAAATATTAATTTTAAATGTATAATTGTACATTAATAATAATTTATAAATTTATCGTTTTCATTTATACTTAAATTTACTCTTAATAAGCTTTTAAAAGTAAGTTAAATTAGTTTCTCTGTCAATTTTTTCCACAAAATTTAAACTCAGTTCAATAGAGGGTGCCCCAGTCTATATTTGCGTAACCTTATCTCTTCATCCACTTTATATTCTTCAATATCTAATTCAATAGTTATTTTTATCTAGGTTGCCTATAAATATAACATTAAGAGCATTACTTAAAATGACCTGCTTTTTTCTAGTAGAATTTTTCAAGTTAGGTCGGTGCAGGTTAAATTAATTAATTATTTTATTAGTTTTATTAATTAAATAAAAAAGTTATTTGTTTATTTTAAAAGTGATGGGAACTATTTTGACGAAGTTTTGTACAATATAAAGATAAAAAATGAGGATAGTGATGATCAGTCAAAATTAAATACAAAATTATAGATTTAAGATGATGGCAATAAATCTAAAAAATTGATTTTTACTTTACAGGTCCTTGTTATTCTCATTTTACTTAATTTACAGTCGATAATTTACTTAGGCAACATTGACATGGTGTATAATAGTTTCCGGTAATTTTCATTGAAAAAAGAAACATAAGTCGTTTTCCTAGGGAAAATCTAGTTTCCGAGATCCATATTGATAAAAAATAATGTGAGCAGCAAAAATTAAAACCGAAATGTAACCATCAAAACAACCACCTGTCGTACTTTTTACAGATATGTATTTATTCCGTCTTGGTTGACATTACCATGAAGCTATTTCGAAGGACGGTTTAGCCATTTATATATATATATCAATGCGATCAATGTTGCTAATAATTCACAGTTGAAAATGGATCATTTTTTTTTTCATCATCATTTTCAGATTAGTCTAGAGTTCCAGGGAATCCACCCATTATATTTATGGCTATTTAGTCATCTATTATATGACACTAACCACCATTATCTATCTATATTTACCCATTGAAATGATTGTTTATTAGTATTGAGGATTGAATGATTTTACATTATCTAATTCGTATCAATTGCTACTACTGAAGCAACAAATTAATTTTTCTATTAGAATAACCACGAATATTTATTAATTTTTTTAAGGTTCAATAAAGACTAAAATAATAAAATAAAGAAAACATTTCCTCAATTTTTATGGTAATTTTAACTGCATCGTTTTTTAATGTGTTAAGTAAGAAGAGAGAGGAAGAGTTATTACAAAAGAAACGGAATTTTTATTGTTCCCTAATAAAATACTAAAAAAATATACTTTTTACTATTCATGATTTCTGTTATATAAATAATAAGGCAAAAGGAAAAGTACTTGTTTCATTTTATAGATTAAGGTAAAGAATTTAAGCCATTGCAAGTATATTTATTTTACTTTAGCTACTACAAATGTAGACAAAAAGAAAAATTGAATTTTAACTAAAAGACGAGAACTTCTTTTGTTTCTAGTTAAATTTGGTTTAATTATTAGTAGTTTACTTTCAAAGAAAACATGTTTTTAAATTATTGAAACTATTAAAAGTTTATTTCTTGAAAATATTTCGTGAGATGCTTCCATTTTGTTAATAATTTTATTCCAATATAGCTGAAAATTTGCACATAGAAAAGATAATTAAGATAAAGATTTATTTGATAGGGATGTAAAAAAATACATTTGTTGCTATTTAAAATTATTAAAACATCCTTATGGGTCTTATAAATTAAATATTTAATAATCTGTAAAAGACGAGAGACGACCTTTAACAAAATTGCATTGCTTTTTAGATGGGAAACTAATCTTTCTGTGGACCAGTTTGCAATTATGAGAAAGTATTATCATTAGGGAATTGAATGTGAATTAGAAAAATTAATTTATAATTTCTATTAAGTTCTATCATCTGAACTAAATAAAATATTTAGTTCAGATTTTACATTATGCTGCTCAGGGTTTGTAAACATTTTTATTACTTGCTAAAGTTTTGGATAAATCATCCGCTAAACTATCCTTAATTTCACATTTATTATTAATGTAAACTCAATCGTAATCATTCATTGTAATAAATCTTTAATAGTCTACATTCTGGCAACTTTAATAAGAAATTGTTAGCCAATTAGTGTGGATTGGACGAATAACCACTTGAGGATAAAATAATGAGATCCCCCTGGGAATTGAAAGTTTTTTTTTGTAACTGTTTTAATAGTGATGAATGATTGATAGTGGGGTTACATTAATTTGTATTGTTAAATGAAAAAAAACTTAAAATTAAGATAGGGCAGTTTAAAGGCCACTTTCGACAAACCATTAAAATTTCATCTAAAGGTATAGGTGATAATAAATAATAGTTTGTGCTCATGCGTAAGAAAAAACTGTGTCCGTAGAAGGAAATTATTATGTAACAATATTGGGCAAATTATGACATTATAGTTTCACTAAAATTAGACAAAACATTTTTCTAAGATATGGTGGTTCGCATAAATGTGTTCATCATTGATGTTCAATGATGTCTGAAACTGCTTTCAATGGATTTTTTTCTTTCTTCCGAATGATCTCCATGTTCCCCGTTACGGAAAGTAAAATTATGACTTCAGGTGTTTATTAAAACCAGTTAATAATGAATCAAGTTTCCTCTTAAACTTTCATCGATTCTGAATATTTTACATCAAATCTCCATCGTTATTAAATCTTGTCTTTTGCTTTCTTCTTGAGAAAATATTTACAGCATTTGACTCTGCACGTGTAAAAACACAAGTTTCTTATGTATATTTTGAACGAGTGCCGAGTGTTTTCATAAATCTTTGTATTAAATAATAGTTATATTTCTTAATACGTTTATAGGTACATGTTATTTTAGAATAACAACGGCTCGACATGCATGTGCTTGCAATTAGAAACATTCCTACTTTTTAACCTGTAACCTTTCAAGGACGTCCACTCGCTTAAAACAACTATTAGATGCATTCTTTTGCCTTTACTTCTGTTATTATTTTGTTTCATTTATCTTCAACTTGCCGTTTAACGCAATATTAATTTCAAGCAGATTTAGGTATCTTTAAAACGAACTTTCTTGGAGCTAAAACATTGGAAAGTAAATGATCAATTTTACTTTATATATATATATATATATATATATATATATATATATATATATATATATATATATATATATATATATATATATATATATATATATATATATATATTGAGAAAGAGAGAACTGGTAAGAAAATACTAGTTTAATTATGGTTTTTCGAGAAAAAGTAATTTTTATAATAACTCCGCCCCTAAAATGGATAAGAATTATTTTCTTGATTTTTTTATTATTTTTATTTTTTATTAGGAGTTCGATTAATTACAAAATTACCAAGATCATCGTTATCGTTGAAGTAATTTGATGCCTTTTCCAAATTTGAACGATATATTTTAATAATATTTTTCGATTCCGACAAAAAAAACATTTGTTAATTAATTATTCAATAAATCGAACACTGTGTAAAAAAAAAAAAACAAGAAGATAACAGCTATCATTTTTAGTGGTTTAAGAACAAGCAGTTTTAATAAAGAATGGCTTTTTCTCGAAAGCCCACAAATAAATTTTCCCTCTTCTGTATTCTATCGTGGAACACCCTGTATATATGTGTATGCTTTATGTATATTCTGTAAATACAAAATACAATATATAATGTAGGCCATAATAATCGTATAACTCTGAAGGTGATATTTTGCTACTAAGAAATCACTCGTGGGTTAATCAAAAACCTGTACACTAAATGAAATCCACCTTATACTAAGGTAACCTTGACAAGTGTAATTTCAACCTTCCAACTAATCCTTACTACAAAACTTTGTTCAAAATATGCGGAATTAAATTTTTAACAAGCTTGTTTTTATCCTTTGCAAAATTTTATTTTTAACCCTTCATATTTTGTTTTATTTATATGAATACACATTTTGTTTTCGACTTACCGAATGTAATAAGTGGTCATTCTGAAGAATGAACATTCTTTTTATCCGTCTGCCTGTCAACATATTTACAAACCACCATAACTTAAAAACTACTTTTCCGATTTTTAATGGTATGTCAAAATTATACCCGCAGAAGGTCCCATATACATATTACTCATTTTTTTTACTCCAAAAGCGTTGAGATAGTTATCATTTGTAAGTCAGATGTTTTTAAGTATATAATTACTTTTTTGAATCCTTAACTTAAATAAGTTGAAGAGAATTTGAAGTAATTAAAATAAACAACACACTGTCCAATAGGATTTGAGAAAATTATTTCATCATACTTGTGCTACTAATATAAATAAATAACACTAACAATGCATGTGAACAAGTTTCTATTCATAGAGCTCTGTGAGGTAGTTTAGTAGACTTGTTAGTTAACTAGACTCTTTAGTAGACCAATTTTTAGTTTTTTCATTATCAACATTGAAGGTCTCTATCGTGAGAGACTACGTAGTTAGTTAATGTTTTCAAAAGTTCACTCGGTCTCAGTGATAGTATCGTAATATACTATTAACTGGGCACTACACACAAGTCTGTCTAAGACCCTGAGAATGTGCTGATGTTCTAATCGTTCCTCCCACTGGTCCCTCCTGTTTATAAACAAGTCTAGTTTAAAGACGTCATTTCAACAAGATTATCTTATTTTTTCTATTCCTACTTGTAACTCACTTGAAAAAAACAAAATAAAGTTTTATTTTACTTTTTTATCCTGGTTTTTATCAAGTATTGCCGTATATGCTTTCTTCTGTCGTGTATATAAATACCTCTTAACTTCTTTTTCTTTAATTTGAGTGTCTATGTGTTAACATATCTTATAATTGAATAATCAACACACACACACTTTATGTATATATATATATATATATATATATATATATATATATATATATATATATATATATATAAATGAATGAATATACATATATGATATATAATACACACACACACATACACACACATATACATATGTATATATATATATATATATATATATATATATATATATATATATATATATATATATATATATATATATATATATATATATATATATTTATATTTATATATATATATATATATATATATATATATATTAAATTCTTTAAATGATTAATTAAAAATGTTTACTGAATTATTGCCTATATAAAAGATATCAAAACAATATTGTCTCAATCTCATTGTGGCTTTCACGAGTTATTTACTAGTTACTTATGATTTAATTTACCTTTATTAAACATTTCGAGTATCCTCTGATATAGTGTGAAAGCTAAACTTTTGTTTGGTCTTCTCCATTATACACTGAAATTGTTTACAGAACTATTCCATTTTGTATATCATTCTTTTGATATGCTAATATGGAATCTATCTGATCCTGGATACAGGGGTTAATGAACGGGCGGGGTTGAAAAATCCCCTCAATTTCACTCTTCCTCAGTTAAGTTTGGAATAGGAGAGAAGTTGAAATTTATTGGTTTTTCACCCAGATTGTAACTGTGCTCAATCTACCACAGACCACAGTGAACTTAGCCAAATTCATTTAAAGAACCTCCGACTAAACTGAGTATATTTAAATTAGCTGGAGCCATTATATATACAATATATATATATATATATATTATATATACCTGAATCCTGAAACTGTGCTTTACTTCTCACGTTTTGAAAAGCCTGAAAATTCTACCCAGCTAATTGAAGCGAGCGTAGCGAGCTTCCTACATTCAACGAAATATGCTCCGTGTCTGTCTGTCTGTCTGTCTGTCTGTCTGTCTGTCTGTCTGTCTGTCTGTCTGTCTGTCAGTAACGTTCACGCGTGTGACGATAACTTGAGTAAAAGTTGACCGATTTAGTTGAAATTTGGTATACATGTTCCTCTTACTAATACTCAGGCTAAGTTCGTTGGACAGCGTGATCCGTCCATGAGTTCGCGCGCAACGCTCGCGTAAACGAGAGGTACAAAAATTAAATTGGAATTTCAGGACGGGAAAAGATTCTATCATCATCTATTCGATGAGACGAACATTTTTTTCAAATAACATTTTTTACTAAAACCAACAGCGACACCGCTATGACCTAATAAAGATCGCTAAAACTATTAAAGCGGACCTAAACGTTTATAATAGAGAAAACAACCTTTTTACCGATATCTTACGTTCTAATGAAACGATTTTAATAAAATTTCATATACACCAGCTAATGCACAATTGAAACAGGTTTGCAAAATTTCAACTTGATACAAGCAAAATTCTTTGCGTAGTGACGAGATACATTTATAATAATTGTTTAAAAGCTACCGCGGGTGGTGAAGATGGTTATAGTCGTTTAGGGTATAGGTTTGTTTAGGAAGTAAAGCTTTGTACCAAGCACCCCCACTCTTCCCTAGACTACCCTCTTCCACTTATCTTCAACTATGACATTCATCATGATTAATAAATTTCAATATTCAGTATTTCATTGCAATACGCTCGCTTCAATGATAGAGCCACGCGATGCCTAGTTAAAATATCTGAATTAAGAATAGACTATGCTAAGCTTTCAAACTAAACAAGGTGAAGTGTGCTGTAGAGCTATCCTAAATCCTAATTATACGAATATGCATAGAAACAGCTTCAATTAAGTTTTGTTTTGTTTATTATTCCCATTGTTTTCTTGCTCGTTATTTTAAGGACGCCTAAAATTTAGTTTTAGTTATATATTTTTACTTCACTTTATGTGGTCTTTTAATTTTGATTCTTTGTCAGCCTTGGTAGATTTAATGAAATTTTATTGCTCTTAAAATGTCATATTATTTTTTTTTAAAAAAGGTGGTTTTATTGTACCATATTATTATTTGTCGTATGTAACTAGTTAGTATAAATAATAATTACGATCAATTAAGAAAATAAATCAAATTAAAAACTAGGTCCGAGAAAACTATGTAGGCACTATATTTAATTCAAATTAGTCATTTAGGCTCCGCGCTTAATCTGAAATAGGTTCTCGCATTGGTTTATATATTGGTTTGTCGGCCCCCTAGGGGTCGATTTCAGCATGTAATCAGGGGGTTCATGTCAGTGAGTTCATGTAACGTTATAAATTTCAAGATAAAAAGAACTTTTTATATACTACGTTTTTAAATTTTCTGTTTAATCGTATGTAATGTTGATAATATAATTGTTATTGTTATATAATATAAAATGTTAGTGAAAAAAAAATAGTTCCGAATTCTTTTACTTCACATAAATGACAACCATAGAGAGCTGATCTTAAACCTATAAAAGGACAAATCTTTGTACAACGGATCTCCCCAACACCAAATCTATACCGTGCCATCAATATATTTGAAATAATATAATCGATAAATAATATAATCGATATTTCCTGTTTTGCTGTCATTCAATGTTTATCTATCACAAATTTGAGACCCGTCAAAATGAAGATTGCGTAAATATGGGACATGGCAAAACAAATAAAATAACTTGCGGATTTTTTCCGAACTAACTTTCCGCACAGCAAAATTTGCTGAAAACTAATTAAATTCTGCTGAAAGATGGCTAAAAGTATTAAAATAATGCATTGTCATCGTGTTCTGAGCTATGCTAAAAGTTTCAAATGTCTAGCTATTCGGGAAGTTAGTTAGAAATCGATTGCCAGATTTGTACCGGACGAACAAACAAGAATGCAAGCTAATAAAAACGTAGTAAAATACAAATTGTTTGATAATGAGTATGGCTTAGAGCTTCCTTGCGTCCTATATCGTACTTTTATGTTTTACTTTTACAATCCATATTTGTATAATTTATTTAATCTTGCTTCCGAGCGTAACCAAGCAACAAAAGCAACTTTCTTATGTCTCCGAATTTAAAAATATGACAGAAATCCGTTTCAAACATCACGGAACATTTCTGTTAATCTGTGCGTCAACATTTTTGCGAACCAACTTTTCTTAAAATATGCTTGTCCGATTATAATGCAATTTAGATGGTATGTCATGATGTGTCCCTTTTAAAAATACCTTTTACACCGATTGCTCTCTCTTCCACATGGCGGACAAATTATATTTTATGAATACTTATATCTTAAATAGTATTTATCCGATTTTTAAGAAATTTTGGGAGTTTGTTAAAAGAAGCCCATAGATGGTCCCATAAAAATTTCAACCATCTGAGCACATTAAATAGTTCTAAATCTAAATTGATACTTTTAATAATGTACCAAAACAAAAATCATTTTTACTTTCGACTAACCATTCAAATTTCTTAAATATCGGATGAGTACTTTATTAATATTTTTGCACATGTTGAATAAACACTAATGGGCGCATAACGTTGCAAAGGTAATTTCAAGGGTCAAAAATAGGGTTACTATGACCTAATATCCCAATTTCATTAATATCGGGCCAGTAGTTTTTAAGAAATGTTGGTTCGCAAAAATTTTGCGAACATTCCCTAAACAAAAAACGTTCCTTAAACGGATTTCCCTTAGAGACAGAAATTCGTTTCAGACATCAGGACACATTTTTGGTCTCGTGTCTGTTATCTGTTCGTCGGACTGCCCAAAATATTTTAGCTTTAACCTTTTGCGCCTATTGGTTTCTCTTCCTCATGGGCATAAAGTGGTTTTAGTTAGAATGTTTAGAAAAATTTAATATTTGGGGATCTATGGGAAACAAAAAGAAAACGTCAAGTTATCGGGGCTCAAAAAGTTTGAGGTTTTATGATCTAGAATCTAGAAGGACAAAGAAGGGAGATTCTATGCATTGGCTAAAAATGTAGCATTTGTTTAGCACTTGAGTCTGTGAATGTCGTCATGAAATGTGATCAAATATATGCGATATAATATGAATATAATTACATTTATAGAAAACATTTTTGGTATTGTATATTATAATATAAAATAATAATTTGGAAACTGGAAGAATATAACTATTGATTGGATGAAAACAATTTTTATAAGCCTAAATTGTATCCAGCAGTTTAGCAAAGAATATTTATAACTATTTTATGATTCAACTAGATACATAAACAAAATTATATTATAAATTGGGTCGACGGGAAATATTTTTATTTTATAATAATTATAAATGTTTAAAATTGCACGGAAGAAGGAAAATAATTTTTAGCATTTAAATTAATTTTTGTACATTAGATTAAAAACGTACATTCTTAAACTATACTATACTAATAAATGTAATTACTCGATATAATAAAAATTAAATTAGAGCTTTATGAGTTTATTAAAATAAGAGTCTCTGTACTTGGAAACTAAACATGAAATTATCTGGTTATATACAGTGAAAATCGTTTAAGACAAAACTGAGAGGACCAACATATTTTTTCGTGTTAAAAGAATTTCGTTTTAAAGGTTCCATAATAAAAAAAAAAAAAAAAAAAAAAAAAAAAAAAAAAAAAAAAAAAAGTCACCAATACCTTTGATGTCAAATTGTTTAATAAGATGCATACAATTTACATTCATACATTGTATATTTATTTTTTAATAAATAACACAATAAACCAAATAAAAAAATCGGTCCGAGACAACTCAGACAAACTTTCTCATATATGAGTTTATAATTACTTAGCCCAGTGTTTCCATTTATTACTTTCAAATGTACATTTAAATATTATTGAACATTTCATCAAAATTTATCATAAAAATAACTTCTCCTGGTCGGGGAATCGAACCCGGGCTCTCTCCGTCCGCGTTTTAAGCTAATATCTCAGGAACTAGATTTTTCCCGGGAAAACGGCTTATATCGTTGGATTCGTATTCAAATGGACTACATTTTAGAATTTTTTAATCAAAATCGTCGGAACCGTTTTCGAGAAATATTTTTTTTTCATGTTTTTTCAGAGTTTTTGGGGGGTAGCGCCCCCAAATTTAGAGCTAAAATTCATTTCTCGATTTCGCCTCGGGGTATGATTTTTCTGAACATGTATGCCAAATTTCGTCAAAATCGGCCCAGTAGTTTGGGCTCCAGGCGTCTGCACAGACGACAGACAGACGACAGAAGACAGACGACAGACAGACATTTTTTAAAAACTTTTTTTTTGGACTCAGGGGACCTCAAAACGTGTAAATCCATCAAAATCTCAAAATCGAATTTTCGCGCCATCACAATACTTTCTCTTTATATGAGAAAGTAAAAATGTAATAAAAACTTTCAAAATCTGATATTTTTTTTTGCATTATTTTTTTTTAGCATCAAATTGCAAAAAAGGTAGAGTAGGTGTTATTCACAGAGATAAAGAGCCCCCTCCTGGGTCACAGGAGGGGGTTGTTTAGAAAACATTATCATCTCGTCTCACCCCTTCGGTGTTAGAATTTCTAAGCCGAGATAAAAGATTCTCGTCTGGGTGTCTCATTTTTATTTCCGATCCCTCTTCATTATCGCCGGTTTATATGAGGTGTTATAGGCCAAGGAGTTGAAACGCCTCTTCCTTGCCCGCGGGTAGAGGAGGGATAAAAATAAAAATAATAATAAGGTGTTAAATAAGGCTTAAATATGTATTTTTTTTCGTTACAAGAAGCGAATTCTTTTCGTCTTAAGCGAATTTTATTTCGTGTTAAAAGAAGTAAAATGTATGAAAATTCCTAGTATTTTGTCGGGACCGCAATATTTTTTCGTGTTAACCGATTTTTCATTTTAAGCGTTTTCGTCTTAAACGTATTTCACTGTATAGGGTGTTGGGGGCTGAAATGCAATGAAGTTGAAACGTGATAACAGCCCCCAGGGGGTTGTAAACCCAACTTGCTTTCTCGGCCTCTCAATGAACCCTCTCAACCTCTCTTAATTTTAAAGAAGCGATATTACCAATTGGTCTCTTATTTCACTTATCTTCTAAAATTCGATAAACACGTTTGAGTTTTTTTCGACCCTTCGAATTTTTACACTTTTTTCTTTCAAGTACTTCTTGAAATAATAATTTTTAAGGGTCCTTCATTCAATGACTTCTAATCTCTTTATTTTTTTTTATAGGGTCGTTTTTGCCAGAAATATAAGTTATTTTCTCCCTTGTTGGAATATTTTTTAAGTTATCGATTAGAGCACATTATTTTAATATTATGTATATACCTATACATTCTATTCAATGGAACTTCAATCTTGAAATTATGCTGGAAGTTTATCAATAAAAGGTTTAGGTAATCGGAAAGTAATATTTTTTTCAATCCGATATTTTTAGCGGTCACTTGCTACAACCTTAAAATGTTGCAAGTAGTTAATTCTAATGATGTAATATGCTATAATCTGAACTCTACCTTCTCTACTAACTCGAGTAATCAATGTCACCTCTACAAAAATCGTCATTGGAGTGTCAATATTTACACACTATTCTGACAAAGCTTTATATTTATTCTACGCATTCCTCTTACCCTATTCGACTTTCACTTTAGTTGAAAATGCTGTAACCGCAGTCAAGATATTTTTTGTCATGGCTGTAAATACTACGGCCTTATATCATGGCAAATGTTATCTCCAAGATAGATAACATTAATCCTCAATTTGATAATTCAAAAATATCTATTCATGAATAAATAGCTAAAATCCTTCGAAATAGATACACAAACACATTTAACACGTATTGGACACGTAAATTTATTAAAAATTAAGCGGTTAGAAAACACCGGCAAATAGGAGAAGCTTAGACCATTTTGATTTTTCGGGTTTAATATTGTTTCATTTGTTCATCCATCCATTTTGTAAGACCCGTGAACCCCCAATTTTCCAACATTGCCCGAGAGTGCGTGAATTGATATTTTATATTTTAAACTTTTAACTATCGTAAAACCAAAGTTACCAATGTCCTTAGAATAATGTAAAACGGAACAATTTAAAAAAAAAAAAATCTAAATCTAAATCTGAGCAAAAAAAAGTGGATCAGATACGACATAGTTTCCGACAGGGATTTAATGGCTTTGCGACATTATCTATAAATGTCAATGTCAATTAAAAAGGTTTACGACTTTTAAACAGCGCATGTATTACAGTTCTTCCCCTAAAATGTAATAAAATACTCAAGAACCGGAAATATCCTCCCCACCAGAAAATTAAAAGGGAGAGAGTGAGAGAAAAAAAAAAATACTGTTCATATTTCGTCTAGTGTGAAAGAGGGTTTAGATGGAAGAGCTGTTATTTATCAAACTCAGTCTGGATGTCAGCTTTTAAAGGTCTGGTAAGGGTGAAAAAGCAGTTTGCCTAATTGAGGTGAGAGGTTTTAGTGAAGGTTGGTTAAGATGGAAGCGGTTTTGAGCTCACGCGAGGGTTACACAGGACACCTGGCCATCACCTTGGGTCTACAAGCCGATCTATAAACTCAGACGAGGGGTTGAAAAACCAAAAATTGACCTCTAGAAGTAATGGTATAAAGTGAGGAGTAAAAGACCAAAATAACTAGGTAATAAAATACCCCATGAGCACGCAACGAAAAAAACGTTTACGTGTAACGTAATGTAAGTAGATTAAATTTATATATGTTTATTATTTTCTCTACATGACAATGCATCTTCAAAGTTACTTAAACATATTTAATCAAAACCGTTGGAACAATTTTTTTTAGAGAAATAATATTAGTTTTTAGAGGATGGTGCCTCTAATTTTAAAGGCAAGTGTCTAAAATTTATTTCTCGATTTTTCCTCGGGGTATGATTTTTCCGGACATTTATGCCAAATTTGGTCGAAATCGGCCCAGTAATTTAAGCTTCTCTCGTATACACAGAAGATAGCCCGACATAAAAAAAACTATACTTTTTTGGACACAGGGGACCTCAAAACGTGAAAATCCATCAAAATTGAATTTTCGCGTCAGTACAATACTTTCTTCTTTTTTTTTATGTATATGAGAAAAATAGAAAACGATCTAAATAAAAGTTAGGTCGGTTACTGCAGAGTTATCATTATTTCCCTTTTTCGACATTTTGACATTGATTCAACTTCCGTTAAAGGTGGATGATAAATCTCTGACAGATAAATGAAGTTTTTTGATTTTTTCTTACGAGCTAACCAATCGTAACGGAATCATTGTGATCGTTCTGACGAAGGAAGATTTTTTATGCCTCCGAATTATAAAATTCCAAAACAGAAATCCGTTTCAGATATCTGGAAATATATTTTGGTTACGTGTCTTTCTGTCCAACATTTTTGTGGACCGGACCAGCATATCTTAAAAACTACTCGTCTGATTTTAATGACATTTGGATGGTATAGATCATAATTAGTCCATTGTTAGTTCCATATATGTTTTAACTTTCTGCGCTAATTTGTTTCTGTTTCTCATCATTGTTTCTGTTTCTCATCAAGTTGCTGTATTAACACCTGTATCTTAAAAAAACTCATCAGATTTTTAAGAAATTTAGTTGGTTTACCGAATGTAGCCTATAGTTGGTCACATAATAATTTCAACGGACTGCGCTCATAAAATTTTACTTAATTGATCATTTTATTCATGTAAATAATAAATGTAAAGGGGGGAGGGATTAAATATATTAGACAATAATAGGTTTTGAAAACATAACATCATTAAATTATACACGGTAGGACGCGAGGAAGCTATGTCCCATACAAATTGGCAGTCTTTTTTAAAACTAAAAATGTATAGTTATTTTTTACTTTCTCATAAATGTAGTGTATATATAGAGACCAAGTATTACGATTCCGCGAAAATTCTATTTTCGCATATTTTACGCGTTTTCAGGTCCTGCGAGTGCCCAAAATATGGTTTTTAATTAATGTCTGTCTGTTATCTACGTCTATGCAGACGCATAGAGCCTTGACTACTGGAATTATTTCAACAAATAAACAGAGAGATTTTATCTTATATGTGTTACTATTTTTCTGTTGCAGGTATGTTTGGAAATTTAGATTTTGACAGATTCTAAACTAACGAAATTTTGTAAGTTTTTTAAATTTATGTAATTTGACATTTTCCTGGAAATTATCAGAACTTATAACTCTCATTTTAACGAAATATTTCTGCCCTGTTTTTTTTTATATTTTATTAAACCTAGAATGAAATTTTCTTGTTTTATAATCCTTGTTAATATGGATATTTTAAATTGTACTCAGCTCATATGGAAATCTTTAATTTTTTCAGTAATAGTAATGCTTTTAATGTCTAATAAAAACGGATTCTAAAAATGGTCAAAAGAATTTTACTCCAATTTGTATTTTTTATTGTGTGCATTTGCTGTTATTATCTCATTTATATGATTTCTAATTTGATGTTCTTAAGCTTTAAATGGTTTCCTTTTATTTTATCTTTATAAACAAAACTAAGCGTTAACTTTTAGATTAGGTTTTTGGTGTTATTAGCCATTTAACTTTATTGGCTCGATTTTAATCTTTTTTAACAGAAAAATGAGAAAACCCCTCAAGCCTAGATATTTTTTTCTTGAAAAACATCTTGTTATTCATATTAATAGATTGCATTAAGCTCATTTAAGGAATTGTAATAAAGAGTTGGCGTATTTAATTGTGTTGCAAGCAGGATGTCAATTTATGTTTCTTGTATGGGGTCTATAAATTGTTTACATCTAGTACGGAGAATCTTTTTTGTGAACCGGAATAAAAAATATAGATTTTTTTATTTGTGAATAGTTAATAGATCTTAAGAAAACAGACTAATTGCTACTAAACTAGTGACGCAAGTATGTTAGATTATTATATTTTTTTCACTTTCTTGTATAGAGAAAGTATTGAGTTCGTGCAAAAATTGTATTTTAATGATGATTAGATTTTGTTGTATTTACACGTTTTAAGGTCCCCTGAGTAAAATATCAGTCTGTTGTCTGTTCTGACGCGTGGAACCTAAACTACTGAGCTGAGTAAAATTTGACTTATATTTTGACCTTTTTATACTTATAATAGATCGATTTTTTTTTGGAGGGGGGGAATGATTTTTCGATTTCTCCTGAAAGTATTACCCCTTATTAAATATGTACAGATTTGATTTTAATCGGTTTAAATGTTTAGGCTTTACAGTTTTACCCAGGGTGACACATTCGTTCATCACCAGGAATATTAATTTCCAATTTTTCGCAACTTGTTAATGTAATTATAATTTATCATTTCTTTTTACTTCACTGAAAATAAGAAAATTGTAAATTAAGACTAATTTCTTCTTCTTACTTTTCTTTCATTCTTTTCTCTACCAAACAAAATAACAGTAGCTAGCTGGATAAAAGTTAAAATCTTTTTCTTTATTTTTCCTCTCAAAATTAAACTCAGTTTGTTTAGAGACATCCTTTTCTAAAGAAATACTCAACTCTTTCTCCCCTTCATATTAAATAAAAAGCTTTTGAATCATTAGAAAGTTTTTTGTTCAAACTTGCCCATTATTTTTGAAACTTCACCAAATTAAAAATTCAAAAATTCAATACAGTAAAAAAATGTCCACTTTATTATTTATTCGTTATTTGAAATGACGATCTTTAAGTATTCCTTATCTGTTAAGTCCACAAAAGAATTACCTAATAAATTCTTTTTGGAAATTATTTTTCTCTTTGTTACGGACTCTAGAAGAAGGGGGGAAGTTTATTTGTTTATAGATCAAACGGCATCTTGGACCAGGCATCTTTTCTAATGATTCTTCTTGAACAACTTCAAATTATAATTAGTTTTTTTAAGTACCAAAATACATATTTTTGTTCGTAAAAAATTCTCTTGTCTAATTACTTTTTTTTGAAAAGTAATTATAAACTTTTATTTTCTCATATACTTAAGCCTTGTTCACACGATGACACTAATGTCGCGACATTTAATGCCGTGACACTGCTTGACACTCAACGTCTTAGTTATAGTGCGTTTAGTGCCATGACATCTACTGTTCATACGACGACACTCGGCGACCCTAATGTCGCGGCATTGAATGTCGCAACATTTAGTGTTATCGTGTGAACGAGGCTTTAATGTGTTAGGAGTAGTAGTTTTTTTATAAATATTATATATATTACGGAGGAAGGAAGGGAGAGAGAGAGAGAGAGAGAGAGAGAGGGGGGGGGGGGGAGAGAGACAGAGAGTGAGAGAAAAAGAGAGAAAGAGATAGAGAGTCCAAAATATTGGTTTAAAACATATGTTTGTCAGCAATTTTAAACATTTAAACATACGCATATATATGACAAAGTGTATTATGGATACCAGTGGTTCTTAGTTCTTAACCTATTAGTAACCGTTGGCCCCTAAAAAATTTGAATGAGAAATTGTAAAGGAGATAAGGAGACTTACCTTTTTAGGGTCCATAGGCAAAACCAAGGACCCTTATATTTCCTGCGTGTGTCTGTCAGTCCGTCCGGTCGCCTGCTCTCACGGCTACACCTTTCATCCGATCACTTTGAAATTTGGCATGTATGTGTCTTGTACCTACCCACATATTTTAAAAATATAGCTACTTAAAAAAAAAATATTTTTCAAAAAAATTAGGGTAAAGAAACTTAAGGGTTAAATTTTTTTAATATACAAAAATATATAATTTTTTGGTTATAACTTTGATAGGGCGAGCGTAGGCAAGTTTTAAGTAAGTGTGAAACGTGCCCAAAAATACCACTTTTTGGAAATTTCGAAAAAAAATATTATTTTATTTTGTATTGACAAAATACTTTTTTTTTTTTTTATAACTATGGTCTTTTCGATGTATTTATATGGTTGCAGTCCGGTTCAGTGGCAAAAAAATGCTTTATCAGAAGTTTGTTTATGTGTTTTGAGAATATCAGACCCATAGGATAGTTCAAAGTAAGCTTTTTAGCATTTTAAAAAACACAATCAATAGGGTACTACTTAAACTATACAGTGTTGCCTACGGACCCTTGCTGTGTGCTGACCAGCACACACTTGACCTGTTTATTTATCTTGTCTGTTCTGCTTGGTACTTGTCTGAGCTGACAACTCTTATGTTTTATTATAAAGATGTTGCTTTTAGTAACTTATATCATATATCAATCAATTATAACATATAATAACAGTGAGGGATTGAAGTGAAAAAGTTTCTACGTGTGTTTCAGAAGAAGACATTACTTGAAGTTTTTATCTCTATCGAAATATCTTTTGTAAAAATCATGAAATAAAAGAAAAAGTTGCATTTGTTTTGCCATTTCTTGTTTCTGTCCAAAGAACTAAATCACCCACTATGTCCGTACAGAAACGTGATCAGGTCTTACACTCCAATATATCTTCTCTAAAAATAGCTTTCTGTATTACCCAATATCCATATTTCGGCATTTTTCTTCTCACTTGCTTCAGAAGTTTTAAGAAGCCTTAGCAAACCCACACCATAAAACACTTAAAAAACTTCGCTTCAATTAAATTATATTGCCCTTTGGGTATGCAAGTAGAAGTTTTTCTTCTTAAAACGTACCTGAAGACTGTAAAGAATACCCCGCGGCTTTATCTTACCACTTAACAAGTTTCTATTTGAGTTTTGGAACTTTTCTTTACTTTATCTCTTCAAATTCATCTCTTTACTCCTTTTGATCTTTTGTAACGATATTTCTGTGTAAACTTTTAAGTATATATTTTCGAGAGTTGCGCAATTTATTATGAATTAGTTAAAATATTAGCTTAATATTTTATGGATATTTATGAAGAATCATCATTTTTATATGATTATATTTAGCATTTATTTTTAAGTATTAAGAACTATTAAAGACATTTACACAATATCATATGTTATGTTCCTTTATTTATTTTTAAAAAGACTATACGTGCAGAGGTCTCATTACCGGTGGTCATTATCAGTAATACCCACCTAATGTTGTAGCTACTGGTGTATATGCATTAGCTATAGTGATTTTATTATACCAATATATTTCTTCTAAAAAATAATAATAATAATAATAAACCTTTTCTAAATTGAAGGTATAATAAAATTATACCTTCTTTCATCTGGTTATATTTTGATACCATTAATTATTTCTCTCTTTTGAACTTTCACAAGCAAAGCATATATGATAAAAAATATTTTGACCATTTCTTACGTACTATTAATAATGTGTCATTAAACACTAGCATATAATAAATGTATTCGTGATGATAGTTAATTCCCTTCATCTGTTTGTCATATATCCGTTATAATCTATTAAGATTATAGTTTACTTTAACGTTTCTAAGATTTACTTGTATCTAATGCCTACATTTCAAAAGTAGGTATTTATAGTATTTAAATTATATTTTTACCATGCAATGAAATTTTGTTTTTCTGTCACTCGCTATTAAATATCGAATTAAGCATTTCAAAATTTCGATAAGATAATTTTATATATTTTTATTTCTCTTGCTTTAAACGTGGATTGAAGTTTGTTGAGTTAATGTCGTATTCTCTTTACTAATGTTGGCTTCTTCGGAATAATTCAAACATAAATTCAAATATTCCCTTTACTTTAAACTATTATATTGGTTTCAGCATATATGAATTATTATTAGTGGCCTTTCTGTCTAAATTATGATTGGTTTTAACATTTTATGTGATTCCTTTACGATTACCTTTTTTTTAAATTCATTATTAAATAATAATTAATACTACTTTTGAAACGTCAATTGAGAATAGAATAAGCTTTATATTCGTTGATATTATAGTGATGACATTTTATTTATATTGTATTGAGGTGTAATTGGAATGCTATGTTATATTTAGGTTGTTTATAAAGTATAATAATTTTATAGCCTCATATAGATAAAGACACTAAAATTCAATTAGTTAAATAAATATATTTTGTTATCTCGCTAGATGTTAGAATTACCCAAGGACTTTTAAACAGGCAAATACTTCACTAGATTCTCTCTGTCTCAGTAAAGTAAAGAAAAAAATATTTTACTGATGTAAAAATATCTCATTTAGTTGTGTTTTTAACTTCAATAATGGAATGATAATTTAGACAAATAATAGTTTACACCTGCGCTGAAATATTGGCAAGAAATTAGGCTTAGTCTTTAAATCTTAAACATTTTAAATTTATTTGCAATTATAGCTGGTAAAATAAATCTTTTTTTTACCTTTTGACATCTATGTTGATTATTTTAACAATGATAGTACTCTGTTTCAGAGGGGTGATTTATATAGGGCTTAATTTTAAGTAATTAAAAGTAATCGAAGCCTGAAGTACACGCAGGTGTAATTTGTACTTACATTAAGGAAGACATCCCAGGGTTACAGTCTAGTGTTATAAAGAATCTAAGGCCCTGCGAGTAATGAGCACGTGATTCCTTGTATCAAATTTCCTACCTAGGACAGTATCCCTTAAGAGGTGTTGGAGAACATAATAAGATACAGTTAGACAAACTATTACTACTAACAAGAAAACGTCATGTGGAAACTAAGATTATAATAAGGAAGCTCGTCACATTGAGCCATGCTAAATTTTCCTCCTTTCTTGCGTCCTCGATTTTCATTTAAACATTCCTACGATAAATTTACTTGTTGTCTAGATAAAGAGAATTCATTATAATTTGTAAACATGTCCTTCTAAGACTATTCTCTGATATAATGTTTAATTAATTTTGTAAAGCTTTTGAATGAGGAGGATCAATACGACTTGCTGTCACAATTAAAACTAACTGAGTATAGGATAAGAACATTCCTGAACGTGATTGAATGACATTGTATCACTTCATTCATGAAGAAAATGCTTGGAATGTTGTATCGGCCACACGCTCAGCCTTCCTTCAAGGGATCATTGGACTCCCCAAGTGCTCTTTTCCCTCCCATTCATAAATAAAGTAGAAAACCCTGCGACTTCTCCTGGATAAATACAATCTCTTCTAGACGTTTCTACATGTTAGTACTTCCATGTTCCTTGTGTTTAACGCTGATTTCCATTTTTAGCTCTTCAGAAAAAACATTATGGAGTTGGAAGGTTTCCTTACCCTTAGCTGTTTGTATGTGTCTTTCTTCCCCTATACTATTCTATATTTAAACGTTTTAAACTATTCTCTATGGCAAATGTTTATGAAACTAAACGAAGAGTTTTCTATTCCGGATATATGAAATAAGACCTTTCTTGCACTTCCAGAGAATGCAGTAAACTAGCACAGACTTCTTCGTATTTCCTTTATACTCTACTAAAGATACATTTACTCGAAGGATATTCTGTAATATCCTATGTTTTGAACAGCTGTTACATTAATCTTTTTTCCAGGTAATGACTATTTCTAGGAATCTAGTTAAAATCTAAGCTTATATTACACTGGTTGCTAAACAAATAGACATGAACTGGCTGAAAACTGTAAAATAACTAAGGACTCTAAATGGTTTCGTCAAGTTTTCGCTTGCAATAATTAAATGCCTACAGCAAACGTTTTCAGTTCATGTCGCCCATGATAATCATCAGATAAGATTAAAAGTTTTTCCTTAGTTATTTTTTTGTACTCATAATTATTTTGTTGCAAACAAAACTTCTGAATGAATAATGCATAAAACCGTATAAACTATTTTACTAACGAATTACTAAAATGATCGAAGTGTTTTGCAAATATTTTCAAGAAAAGCAGCTGGTGTAATCAAGAATGACTTAAACAATAATATGCACGTTTATCCATTCATGAAGCTGCAGTTATCCAGTTTCTCCGCTTTTCTTTATTTTTAATTAAAGATCTACTAATCATTGATAACAGGAATAACAACTACTTATTAAACAGGATTAACAAGTTAAAAACAATTTTTTTTTAAATAGAAAGTTTATTTATTAAAGATTACTTATTAAACTATAATATAGATAATGATAATAATATAAACTATTATTGCCAACATAATAACAATAAAATTACATTTCCCTGCCCGAAATCAGTTCAATAAGGCCTCATTTTAATGCCGCAAGTAGATAAAAAAATTTAGGAAACAGATTATAATTATAATAAATAAGTGTTGGAATTAACTGAACAGTTAATTCATAATAGATTGTTTATGATAATAGTTTATTCTAATTTTGGAACTTCTCTTGCCTCTTGTAGTAAACATGAGTTTAATCGAATAGTTTATTTCGAAGTGCATTTCCTTCCAAGATACTTGGTTACAATTCATTGGATGTAAAGGGGATAGAATAATGGTGTCAGACTTCCTTTTAATGTTCTGTATTTTACCTGTCACTTTTCTTTTGCTCATTTATTTCTGGTCTACTTTTAAACGAATCTCCATAAAGGAAGTAATTTTTTAAGACGAGACACGTTTTTTAATATCATTGCAGATTTCTTGTTGCGTTTATTTTTCCTCTCTCTCTCAGAGAAATTAAAGATTAGAAAAGTTTATCGTTACATCAAGTACGGCACGTTGATGCCGGAGAGTGAAACTCCGTTAATAATTGTAAATCCCCCCCCCCCCTCTGCCTTGCAGTTATTCCTCCTAATCCGAGACCTAGCGGCGACTCTAACTCCAACCCTCAAGTTATATAATTCCCCAGACGAGTTGGAATTTTAATTCGGCTTTGTGAATTTCTCTACACGCGTTCTAAGCGTGCATCCTGTCTGCATATTTAAATCTCTCTGCCTGGATTACTTTTTAATCCTTAATGCAATTGGTTGCGGGCATTTTCAGTTCAATTTTATATTTAAATTGCTTTTTCTTAGTTAGTTTGGCTAATAAAAATTGTAGTTATTTTCAAATAATTTTCTGTATAATTGTGTTGTTAAAACAATATTGTTGGTGTGATAAATCTTCGTATTATAAATTTACATACCATTCGGTTCTTTATTAATGGGAAATACTTTATTCAAAACACTTATTAAAACCAACGAAAAATGTAACTGATTATCAGGTTTTCTGAATGAAAACACTAAAAAAACACATTTTTAATAGGATTTATTTTTTACCTACTTTGAAAATGATTTTAATATTGATTCATTTTTTGGAGCTTTTAAATTTAAATTATCATAAGGAATGTCAAATAATATTACTGGGTTTATATGAAAAGGATGGCGAACACGCTTCAAAAACAAATCTATAATATAACACTGATGTAAATTTATAATATGTAAGTGCATTGTATGTTTTATGTACAGCAACTCTCATTAAATAATAAAAACCTAACCATAATGCTTTTTTATATCATAAGCTATTCTTATTGGCTTAGACATTTTAAAATTATTAATCCGTTTTTATTAAAGTTCGAGGTCGCTAAAGTTAGCTGTGAATCTACTGCATATCGTTTCATGGCTACTTGAAGATATATTGCTCTTCCCCTTTCTCATTTCCTTAATATTTACATAATGTTACTTGTTTTTTTTTTTAAGAAAACTTAATTATTTGTTATTTGTATAAATTTATTTTTATTTTTTATTTTATTTTATTTTTTTTGTTTCCGAGCTTACCGAAGGTAACGGAAGCTATGTGATCGTTCTGGAGTGCGAACATTTTTTTAATTCTTAATAAATTAAAGTATCAATTTAGCAAGATTTAAAGAGCGCAGACGGTTGAAATTAATCTGGGGCTATGCAGGCTACACCCCTGGGGCTATGGGGTTACCACGCTCTGCTACCATTTAGCTTAGACTAGGCTCTAAGCTAGATAATATTATTTTTTTAACTATAAGAAAAACTATTTTTTCTTTTTTAAGAACAACTTTAAGAAAGGACTGGTTTAATAATCAAATTTAACATTTAAGGAAAACAAATAAACTTGTTCTATAAACAAAAATAAAGTAAATTAAAATAAAATACAATAAAAATGCTTTTCGCTTCCGCGACTACATTCGCTTTACCACAAATGTTATAAAAATCAGATGAGTACTTTAGACGATATAGGAGTATATAAATGTATGTTTATGCGCATATGTGGAATAGGAAGAAATGGGGGTTCAAATTTATATGGGGCCAACAATGGGCTACTTATAACCTAACATTAAAATTTCATTAAAATCGGACCGCAGTAGCTTTTTACATTGTTGGTTTGCAAAAATCGAGCGACTGGCCGTCAGACATACTCGGAACCGAAAATGTTCTTTGCTGTCTGAAACGGATTTCTGTAGTGATATTTTTAAAATCGGAGACACAAAAAATGTTCGTTCTTCAGAACGATCATATAGCTTACGTTACCTTTGGTAAGCTCAAAAGTATAAGTATTGTATTTTAACATTTTTTCTGATTAACACATTAAAAAACGGGGAAAGGTTGCTATTATTTTCATTATAACCAAAAAGTTCTTTATCTGAGAAAAAAAAATCCTTTTTGAAAAGAAAAAGTTGATAAGACTGAAATCGTTTTACTATTGAGGGTACAAATCCATATGTAGATCTGTTCTTTGGCTTTTCAAATGTTTAAAAGTTCTTTGATCCCGTATTCATTTGCATGAGTAGTACACCGTACGTATTCTGTATACAGTTTCCTTTGTTGCGAGGGAGCTGAATAAATTGTAAGGATGCGCTATGCGTTTTTTCTAGTCCGATAACGCATTGGATAGAGTGCCAATTCAAATCGAAGAGATGACCGAATGCGTGTACGATTTACTTATACTAGTCTGCCAATTTCCCTTTATCGTTGGCGTCGTACTACAGACTTTAGACTATAATGACCGCACGCAACATCGATTTATTTTTATGCGTATAACCCTTAATTTACTAATGGGTCTACAGTTCGTGCCCCAATTCTTAATTGACCGTGCAGTATATTCACTACTGCTAAGGATTATGAGTTGTTTTCTACAGTGTTTGTTTGTTTTGTCTCGTCTAGAGGAGCCGAAAGTGAAATACGGACTCGGTATTATATTCCTTACCGTGTGAAGAAAGTGTTACGGCTTGACGGCCTTTCGCTTCCTTTCCACAGTATTCAACTGCAGCATTAATTAAAGGATTGGGTTCTTGGTTCGCGTGCCTTACCTGGAGTTTTCGTCCTGTATAAGGCCATTATCTGCGTATTTTCCCCCCAAGTGGCGCAGTTACTCCGTGTAGTAACACAGTTGTTTCCACTGTATGCGTATGTGACGTACGACCTCCATCGTTTCCCTCTCTGCATTGTCTACCTTAACCGCGATGTCGCAAAGAATTAACTGTTACAACATTTTGCCGTACTCAGATATGACTTGTTTTTCGTTAATTACTATCTACACTCCTGCATCTTTTTTTCCGATTTAGCAACAACCTGTATGTTTATTATCTTGTTGTTTTATTGTCATTTCTTTAATGATTAAAAGTAGTTTTGTTTTTACTTCGATGTCATTCCCTAGAATTATTAAGAACCTCTTTAAGAGGCCATGGATTGTGTTCAGCTATCACACATTTTTTTTTTTTACAGGTAATCTAACTTCTGTTGAAATTTTTAGTCAGCTAATTAGTATAACGGAAAGGGTTTTGCCCATTGAGGCGACGCAAAACATACCATACTTTTTGTTGGCTTTGGATTTCTGTACACGAATTGCTGAACATTCTACATACTACCACAATACTAAACAAGAGTCTACGAGGCAAACCTAAGACAAGCTCATTTTAATTTTGATCAGAAAACCTAACACTCTCTAAACTGAGTTATTGGCATAAACTGATTAAGATTAGACTTATATGCAGTATTAATTAGGTTTTTTTACTAACTTAAATTATTATTTTGGTAACCTCGTCGATGCTATTCGACTAGTGTGCAATGGCTATTCAACCCTTGTTTGTCACTCTAGCTCCTTATTTGTGTTAGTAAGTATGCAACAGAAGAAGTAGTGTCTAATAGTACAAATATAATTCCCCGAAATAGCATAAAAGAAAGAAGAATATTTTCCATTGTCTAAAAGGAGACGAAGAAAGGAGATTTTCATGGCATGGCGTAGATGGAACGTGACCATTCACACACCTTAGAGTATTAGCTGATTTCCGACTGCCTTTACGATAACCCACTCTATTGATGATGTGAATTTCTTTGGTGAACATCTCTAATATATCTGGATTTTTTTCTCTCAGTATGTCCTGCAGTAAATAACTTTTACTTATCATGTTTTGTTTTTCCTTTCCTTGATTGACATGAGGTCCGAAGCATTTGTTGTTTCTGTTATGAAGATCGATATTCATTGAATGTGTTATGCAAAGCATGTGTTTGACCGGCTAGCGTTAAATCAGCTCGATAACAGCACCACTCCTGTGTAGTGCTATGGGTATACAGACCATCAATAGCACGCCTGTTGATAGAATGGTCAGTTTCGTCTCTTGTGCCTTGACACATCCTCTCACACACTCACACCCAACTCAAGTACCAGGCAATGGAACTGACATGCTGTAATTAAAACTGTCGCACGAATTATTGTACTAACATTATAGTCTTATTTGACAAAATTAGATTAAACTCCTAATCATTTGTACCTTTAGCTTTTTTTTTTAATATAAAGCTTCGATTAAGATATGAGTTGTTAATAATGTTTAATTTAAAAACTATTATCATTCAATCATATCATAAATCAATTCAATATTCTCTAACAACAAGAATTAACAAAGAAAGGATACTTGTTTCTTTAAACATTGATCTAGTGTTGTCAGAATAAATTGATGAATATTTAGTCTTACATTTTTTTGGATAATTTTTTAATTGACTGTTTCTTTAGCCGTGAATTTAAAACATCGTTCTACATATTATAATTTTAAATTTCCATGGATATTAAATTTCCAAGATATTTCGTTGGAAATAACTTAAAACCTTAAAAAAATTATGGTTTGAATTTTGTTTCTTGAAAGATATATATATAGATATAATATATATATATATATATATATATATATATATATATATATATATATATATATATATATATATATATATATATATATATATATATATATATATATATATATATTGTGTAAAATCTGTATTCAAACATAATTTTTCAATCAGTGTAAATGTTTTTACTTAAATTTTGGTTTACTCTCAGCCACCTGAGGCTTTGACCCACCCATCCACACACCCGCCTGCCTTTAAAGTATAAAATAATATGCTGCAGACATATTAAAGTAGGAACCCTTCTAAACATCTGCTATACGAACAGGTGCTATAGCCAACCAATTCCCCTTCTAACCCTTCTGACCAGGTAATATGAAGTCGCGTAGTTCACTAGCAACTTCTTTAGCCTGAATTTAATCAGGGTATACTTTTAGTTTTATCATCTCGTTAGTATATAATTTAAAATTTAAAAGATTGAGTGTTCCAAATGCCTTATACTTACAAACTACTTATACACACAAAATATTAAAACAATCTCTTTAAGTACTAATTAATATACAGTTTTAAGCAGCTAGCTAATTTACTTGCCTAAGCTCTATAGTCTGTGATTAAGATAATTCTTTGCTCCGTGCTTCCTAAAGTATATCCAATATTCACCCTTAGCTGTTCTGCTCTTGCAATTTTAAACAATCCTCTGAAGTTTAGATATACTTATAAGTATCATAGTCAAACTTTTACGGTAGCTGATTGAGTTTTTTACATTTTTATAAAATTTGTATTAGCTCACCTTCATTCGAATACTGCTTTTTATCTATTTTCAGTTGAATTAGATAATAATTCGTTCATGAAAAATATAATGTCCTGATAGCTAATTTTTTATTAGATTAGTTTTCTCGGTAAACTTCATAATGAAAACATATTTGTTTTCAACCTAACGAAACAGTCTGTTTTACTTACTAACAATGCTTGCACGTCTCTATTTGAAAGGCTGTTTTGTTTGACTCAGAGTGTATATTTATTTAGTTCAAATAAACACGATAAATTGCACCTCATTGAATCTCATACACCTCTCATTTGCGTTGACGTAATTTTAAAAAAAATATATCGTAATTAGTCTGACTCATCATGATGTCATTAATTTAGTAATTCAATTTAAATCAAATTATAATTATTAACAACTACGGGAAACAACCAGAGAAAAATACACTCCAGCGCTGGTAATTCATATTTCCCATAATAAGTAATGAAACATTTTTTTTTTTTTAAATACATGTCACATAGTCTGCCTCACGTACTATAACTAGAACAGTGGTCACGAGTAAAATAAAGTATAATGAAATAGATTTAAAGTTTTTAATAATTACGCGTGCCCAGAATGTTGAAATTAATTACAGATGCAATATGGAAGTTCGTTTAAATATATTGACCGACAGACATGGCACCAAAAATATTACCTGATTTATGAAACGTATTTTGGTTGGGAAAGTTTTGCAATTGGAGAAAGAAACAAATTTCTTCTTCAAAATTAACACGATAATTCTGTTGCCTTCAGTAAGCTCGGATGCAAAACACTGTTAATTATTAATAACCACTACACATCCACTAAGGCTGACTAAGGTATTAGTAGTGATGTATTCGTTTCACGTTAATTACATTAGTTATTCGTGAGTTAAGTAATTAAGGCTTTTTTTAATGTGATTAATTTTTTTATTCATTATGATTTGATTCTATTGCCTTATTCATAACCCTTGTTTTTGTTTTTATTTTATTTTTTAGAACTAAAAATATCTCAAATTGAACAACTTTTTTTTTTTTTTAGCATAATACCTTAAGATTATTTCTGAGATGAGTAACACCCAAATCATCAGGATGAAATTAGTATATTTATTCAGTGTAGTGTGTAGTTTTAAATTCTTGAGTAGCTGGGTCAATAAAGGATTTAAAAGGTATTTTTTCCTCTCCCGGTACCTTTCGCAATGACCTTAAAACTTATCGTTTTGGAATTTTATTGTGTATTTTTCCGATTGCATATCGATATTACATGTTTTATTGTGGGTAATAAATAAATAAGTGCTTTTTAAGTCCCAATAAAATTCGGCTTAACTTCTTAGACTGCGTAATCTTATAAGTTGAAGGACTGTTCGCTAATTCTCTTAAGTGATTCTTTTGATCTCGCCTCTTTTAATTATATTTACTGTACCAAATAATGATCGTCTTCTATCATATTTCTTTTACCATTAAATTAAATTAACAGCATTTTGTTTTCTTTTCCTATATTTATCAAATTATACTTGCTCCATCTTAACTTTTATTATCATTGCTCTAAATATAAAACAAATCTTATTAGTCAGTCTCTTATTTTAAATTATTATTGATATTTTTGAAGTGGTAATAAAAATATATAATGGGCTCCGAGTGAGAGACAATTGATAACAAAAGTTTAGTTCCAAAAACAATAAAATTATTAGTTTTTTTTTTTACATAATTTTACCTCCTAAAAATACTAATATAAATATTTTTAATTAAATAGCTGTTACAAAGTTTTTTATTTTGGTGCATTACTCATTTTCTTCTTTACTGCATTTAAGGAATTTGACGGAGTAAAATATTGTTGAGGGAGACCTACTTTTAAATGGTGAACGTTGTTTATTGCTTTCCTTTGTGAGGAAACTATATATTAATGTGAAAATTAGACAATCTTACTTGGTCAATCTCAACCTGTTAAAGAAGTTTAGTAATGTAATGGTCTTAGCTCCTTTTGAGAGATCATAGCTCACCCCATGATCATAGTTCATCAGATTCCGTTTTGCATTTCGGTATAAGTCTTTAAGTAAGACGGAACTTGGGAGAGGCTACTAAGCACCGACGGTTCCGTCATCCTTGTCCATTAAATGAACCTTTGAAACAGCAACTTATCGGACGAAATTTTTTATTTTTTTTAGGCACTGTTTCCTTATTTCCTTAGTCACTTCGGGATCAAATTCTGTCAATTTAAGCCGCATCTTTACGTACGCATTTTTATTTTATCTTCATACTCTTTGCTTTTTACCTTCCACTGACAATTATTATGGTATATGCTTATAAATTGGCTTTAATAAGATTGAGGTATCGCTTGAAGGTCCATCATGTTTGAATACGTGATGTTCACCTTACTATGAATTATATTAAAAGGAAATACGGAGAACCAATCTCCTTTTTGCTGTCTGGTAATACTGAAAACGTGCAGAAAACTCAAGCCTTACTTAGTTGCATTTACTTCATGCCACGAAAAATTCCTCCACACCCGGTTTTGCAGGCTTTAGACTGGACAGCAAAAGCGGAAGGTAAGAGATTATATACCGTGCTGTTGGAAATGTACAGAGGATTTTCTTGATAATTATTGGTATAACAACTCAGCTCTTAAAATGAGAAATATTTCTATAACTAATGTTTTTTTTATTTTTATTATTTTATTGTTACCCTACTATGCTATTTATTGTTCCCTATGAAAAAGGGGACCATAGGCTATGGTTGCCCTTTTCTTCTAACTGCACGACTAACTCTATCTGGAAAACACTCCACATCAGATCGTTATTTGTTGTGGGTGCCTTTGATAAATATTGATATCAGTGTTATTGTTACAAAAAAAACTAGACTACGCTTCTTATCTTCTTCCAGGGTCATATCAACATGTTACAAACATTATTCTTTTATCACACTCGAGTTTTTATCTCTTATCATTTCATGACCAAATGATACTCCTCTTCAATTGGAATACCCCAAGCTGATAATAATGCTATGCATTGTAGAGGGAAAGAATTAAGAATGGAAGGAGGGGGGTTGATATTATTTTTAAAATTACTGTTTTCAAAGTCCAGTTCGGTTGAGTTCGTAATGTCC
This sequence comes from Gerris lacustris, assembly GCA_951217055.1. Classification (NCBI taxonomy): domain Eukaryota; kingdom Metazoa; phylum Arthropoda; class Insecta; order Hemiptera; family Gerridae; genus Gerris; species Gerris lacustris. Next base: position 57,219,576 of record OX578282.1, on the reverse strand, counting down.
GAAGATGAACGACTAGTTTTTTTTTTCCTTTGTGGTGGGGATTGATGTCCTCCTAGACCCGAGTCGCCTTGTAAACTATCGGGGGGAACAAAAAAATCAGTTGGTTTCGTAAGCTTGTCGGATACGCACGGTACGCAGCTGGCATACATTAAACTTCAGTTTACGCTTCTACGTCACGTATCGCTTACCTTTACGGTTCAATCTCCTTTCTATCGATAGATTCACCATCTAATTCATCCTATAAATCCGAGAAAATTAGAGCATATCGGAAGTTTAATATTACGTAAAAATTAAACACCATAATATTCTTAAATATTTTTCATCCTTGGTTGTTTTTATTAAAAAACAAAAACATCCTGTATCTGACTTCCTTTCTGCTTATTTATTAAACAACATTCCTTCGTTTAATTTGATTAAAATCTTATTAATTCAATTTTAACGATTCGTTAAACGTATTCAAATATTAAGTTAAAAAAGGTTTATATATTTACTTAAAATATATTTTATCTTATTCTTCCTAACTTAATCTTCTTTTTTATTTAAATGCGAAATCAATAATACATTTTCACATCTAAATAGTTTTTTCATTAGGGATCATTTATTTCTTTATTTTAGAACTTCTTAATGAGTTTTATATTATGCTTAAACAAGATAGAAACGGAAATAAATAATGTGTTTTTAGTGATTTTTTAAAAAAAGTGAATTAATTTATTCTGCAATGGTTATTTCAACCTATTGTAACAAGCCTGCTTATTATAAAAGACGGTGAGCATACAAATATACAATATTACTATTTTATTTTATTTATGTAGTTGCTCCATTTTATAATTTAACTGTCTTCAAATGGGAATAATAATCTTAAAATTATTACATTTTTTCTTGAAATTGTTTGATGACATATTATAATACTATGTATAAATCTTTTTTATTAACCATAATATTAATTTTTATAGAATAAATGTGTATGTATGTGTTATAAATTTAACATAAATAATTTTTTGACATAGTATATATGGGATTGTTTTATTTATATCTATCTAGGAATAGGAAAACCTATTTTTTTTATTATTGAATTATAAGAGAAAAATCATACATTTTTCTTTAAGTATCAAAACTACTTTATTTATGTTTTATAATTATTTAAACAATAATTAAATAACTTTTGTTATAATGTTTAAGATTTTTCTTGAAGTAGGTACTCTTTTAATTATTTTAACTTTTTAACCGTGCAATAACAAAATAATGCATTCTCAATTAAGTTTAACTGCGTCATAATTCCAGGATGTACTGTTTGAAACAATGTACTTTATATTTCTTTTTATTAATTAAAAAAAAATAGACTGCCAATTCGTGTGGCACATAGCTTCCTCGCATCCTATCATGAACTTTATTGTTATATTAACATTAACGTTATATTACTTTATTGTTGTATTGTTTATTTTGTAAAAATTACTAATAGTTTTTAGCAATCTTTAACACTTCAAAGCGGTGTTACTGTTGGTTTTACTAAAAAATTGAATATGAAGTTTGATTTTATTCCCGACCTAAAATTACAATTTTAAATTTGAAGTGCACGTTTACGCAAGTGTTGCGCGTGAACGCTTGAACGGATAGTTGTCCAACGAACTCTTCCTGGGCATTGGTAAAATGAACATGTCTACCAAATTTCATCAAAATCGGTCGACATTTACACAAGTTATCGTCGCACGTTTCACGATTCGTGGACGCACAGACCGACAGACACAAAACCAAAAATGTTCCCTGATGTGTGAAACAGATTTCTGTCGTGGAATTTTTAAAATCGGAGACATAAAACTTTTTCGTTCTCAAATAATAATTAATTCTCCCATAACATCTATATTTAATTTATTTATTTTTAAACGCACTTGTAAAGTAGTTTTGAAAACTAGGCGCTTGTTTACATTTCGGTTCCGATTTCTGCTGGGGAAATGTATTTCATCATTATCTCGGTAACCAAATTATTTTTTCCAGGAAAACGCGCCCTAAATGTAGATCTAAAAATAATTTCTCGATTTTGCCGTGGGGTATGATTTTTCTGAACAGTAGTTTAGGTTTGAGCTCCCTCGTCTATACAAACTAAAGACGGCTGATAACAGGAAAGCATTTTTTTAAAAACACTTTTTTTTTGGATTAGAGGGGCCCTAAAACAATTGATGTAAATCTATCAATTTTTTTTAATGTAAATCTATAAAATCTATCAAAATCTCGAAATCCAATTTTCTACACGATATTATTATTTGTACTTTATTATATACGTTCACATATAAGAAAGTAAAAAGTAATTTTTTAAAACTTGTCTTCCTCTGCTCTAATGACTGTGGTTTTATAGGCACCTGAGGCCTTCTGAACCAAGTAGTTACATCTAATAAACATTTTGAAACCCGAGACAAAATATTTATATTAATACATTTTTATGGATACCGTATGCATTAATAAGGGATCAATATTTATTACTAACAATATAAATTGGTAGAAATCTTCTTTAAACATTTGTAATTGTGGTTGGACAATAATTATAGTCGATAAGATCTACTCTAAATGCCTTGTCGAATCGTTGGCACAAATGTTAATCTTTATTTTTGTGAACTAGTCTCACCGCCATTTCCCCCTTGTATTAATGCTTACAAGTTACCAAACCATATATTATGTATAATTTATTTCCTATTTTTATATTTTATTCTATTAATTCCGTCTATAACATAAATTTAGACGTCACGTTTGCATGTATTTGAAGCTTCTCCTTTTTAATATTTATTTTTAATTAACTCAAATAACTATTAAATTAATAACCACACATTTCTAATAAATCATTTGTCTCTTTTTATATATTATATTCTTTTTGTATTATAATTGTGCAATAAACTCCTACTATTATTAGAAAAGTATGTATATAGTATTTGTATGTATTGCAATTATGATTTTATAAGTAATAGTAGAACGCCAAGAAAAAAAACTAATTTGTTCAAACATTACAAAGAAATCCCAATTATATTGATCATATAGTATAATAGTACCTATATTTCTCGTATAGTCGTTCCAATTCAACTTTTTAAATGACTCCTAAATGATAAATCTTTAAAAAAAAAAAATACATAGTTCCGCATTACTAACATTTTTACGCCTAGAAAATTACATACTTTCTTAAATATAATTATATTTTACACTAATACAGAATTGCTCGGCACAGTTATCAGTAAAAAGAATGTTAATTGGTATTGTTCAGTTTTTCCGTATCGTTTATTGTAATAGTCGACTTGGTTTTCCCCTATTTTAGTTTTACCTCCTTTACCGGTTTTTCCTTTAACCTAAGAAAACAGACAAGATTATAATATTGTTAAAAAAATCTTTAGAGATTTCTGTGTAAACACAGAACAATACAATCGATTGAATTCTGTAAATAATTTGTATTGTTTATGTCAACGTTTTTCTTTTTTGTTTCATTTTGTTTCTAATCTTGTTTTGAACAATTGACTTTCTAAACCTATTTTGTCATTTATATAGTTAAGATACTTGATAGATGATAACATAGATGCTTATTACTTAAAGTAAACAAGATCCCTACATAAAAGATTCGTTATAGTCATCAGTGTCCTTTAGTTATTATTTACTGCAATTATCAGATAAGTAACTAGATGGTATTTAGAAAATGTAAGACTGCATTTAGATAAGTGATAATATCGGTGGAGCTCTAGATTGAGTGATATTTTGTCATTAAAACAATCTTTTAGCGAATTTTCAAAGAAAATTACGCTATTGCAATGGCTTCAAAATTTTTGTTATGCGAATTTTTGAAAAATTTTTCCATGGAAATCCGTTTTAGACCATTCTGAATCGATTCCTGAAATTTAACACTTTTTTTTATGTATGTATGTATATATGTATGTATATATGTATATATGTGTCACTCCAGACGATATCTCCCCTTGGGATGCACTTAAAAATTTCAAACAAATTTTAAAATGTCAATAATATCAAAAGAAAGGATGAGTTCGTTGGCCAGAATTTTTGGAGTCCATTTAGGGGTCAAATTTTGACCATATAGGGTCAAAAAACGTGTTTTTTCCATTTTACCCCCCTTTTATGTGAAAATATGATAAAAGTGTAAATAACAACAATTACTGTACTCTTAAAGAGCTTTCCAACGACATGCATCTTGAAGGGTAAATACTATTTTGACTTTTGTACCCCGTACCCCTGTGTACCAATTTTTTTTTTTCACCCGAGCAAATTCTAAACCAAAATTTTCCTATATTATCATAAGCCAATAAAACGCAGATTTCTTTGAAAATTCGCTCATTAAGTCATGGTGCATGACTGGACTTTTTATGTCAAATATTGTATTGTGAAAGCCTTATATTATGATTGAAATAAAAAATAAAAACTTAATGAAGTATAAGTAACTTGGTGCGTAGGCTTCAGCGGGTAAACTCGTAATAAACAGCTTAGTTTTCCGGTGAAATCCGCGTCACGAAGAGGTTGAAGTCCGACGTTTCGTTTCCACTACTGGAAGCATCTTCAGGGGAGTTTCACCGGACATTTCAGGGACGCTTCACCGGAAAACCAAGCTGTTTATTATAAGTATAAGTAATATTTTCACTAAAATAAATTTAAAATGTTCTTTCACTAATGGGTGATCATATCTCCAGCAACTGATATTGTTAGTCAGGGATATGCTACTAATTCTGTCCCCATACCAGATTTGGTGGAATTAGGTAGTTTAAACCTATCTGCTTTGATCATATCAATAATAAATTTAAAGCACTTTTGGATCAATTGAATATTTTGGGAAGAAACTTGGTCAGTATTTCTTTGATTATGGTTTCTACGTGCATAAGTAACATTTGTTCTTATTGATATCCAACCTACTAATTGGTGATTATATTGGCCGAAATTGTGACTTCGAGAAGACTTTTAGCGAGTGTTTTTGATACTAATGTTTTTAATATTTTGATATTAATAATAATTTAATAAATAATGTCCTTTTTACTGTTATTAGTCAGTTCGTAGAAAGCTTGTATCTTAGCCTTAGCTATAATTTCGTTTAAAAGTTTGTTTTCTTACCTGCCACAATTGGTGTATTATAAATGGATAGGCATACTTTTGAGAGCACAAAAAATTAATAAAGCAAAAAGGATGCGAAAATCAAACATTGACTTTTTTTCTCATCGGTTCTTTAGACATCGAAAACTAATCCCCCCCCCCCCCCCAATATTAGACCATAAATTAGGGGCTACTATAAGATCTTTACCCAGGGCGCAAGGCACCTTGGATCGAGGAATGTGCATGGGATGGCAAATATCTAAGTACTAAGATAAAAAAAAATATTGCTCACACAAAGTATTTATCCTTGTTTAATCTCTGTTTTAATATCTGTCAATCCTTGCAATTCCTTTTCATTTTAATTAATGAATAACTGGTGAAACGTTCATTCTACTTGCCTTTTATAATCAATATCTTCAGATTATAATTTCATTTATAATAAAAAAATAAATGCGTCAATTTACAAAACTAAAAACTAAAGTATTGTATTGGTAATATACAGTTCATTTCATCACGCTTATATAAGTAGTACTAACAAATTACATAGGGGCTTCTATATGAGGGTCCCTATTGATGTTTAATGAAAGAGTTCTGATAAAATGACATATTGTAATGAAAGCAATTAGTTATCATTAAAGGTTTTTTATTATTGGTTTTAGTTAGTAGGATAAAAATTTTGGTAAAGCTGGGATGACAAGATTTAATTACCTCTACTAAATAAAGAATAAAGTATTAGTCCACTGTAGTACATTTATAATCTAGATCTAGAGCAATCCCGCCCTTTCTAATGTATTTAACAAAATTCGAGGATCTAAGCTCTTTTGTAGTAATACTGCAATTTTTGTTATTACATAGTAGGTACTTTTTACCCGTATAGCATAATTGTATAAGACCTCTAAATGAAGTGGCACGGCCTAAAAGAGAGGATCTAAATTTGCAAACCAACAGCTGGGGTTAGGTAAATTTGTAATTGACGCCCCTTTACCCGTTAAGCACAGCAATGGTTGTTTATTTACAGTATCGCATTTGAAATAAATACTCTAACTCTACGGTTAAAGCGTAAAATTACAAATATTGACCTCGAATATAAAGAGGGATAACAGTAACAGCGGCAATTGTGTTATTAATTATTCATATGTCTCATAATTCACCGGTGTTAAAAGGATGAGCATTTTAAATGAGGAACAATTATAGGGTTTCTTGTCAACATTGTGATAAGTTATTTGTCAAAGCCTTGCCAAAACCACGAATCAGCAAAATTTTTATGTTACACAAGTTTCTGCATTTTTAAACTCGTATTTCGTTTGTGAGTCCACTTATATATTATTAACTTTGGTTACACGCATACCTTTATCTTCATTTAATTCCATATTTATCTACTAATGTGTTTTTAATATTTTTCAATTTTTTTTTTTTTTTTTTTTTTTTTATCAAATGAAATTAAAGTACGGTACGCAACACGTGCGAAAACGGCATTTTGCATTGCTCGTGTGGTTTTACTACCCTCGCTGTCGCTCGGGTGCAAACTAAACTCCACACTCGCATGCCAAATGCTACTTTCCACACTCGACGCGTAATGTACTATTACATTTGCCTATTTGTTATAGTAAGGTGTGAAATTATGAAACATTAATCCATTTTAATTACCATTTGGTTTGCTATAGGAGCTCTGATATAATTGTATATAAAATGTAGCACTTCTGTCGGTAAAATATAGAATACAATTGAAAACCAATCTACCTCCTATGATATTCCAACATCCTGGCACGATTTACAAGTAATTTTTACGTGACAGAAATTTCTTCTGCACCCCACAGTTTAAATATATCCGTGTTAAAAATATATATTTCATAATTAAAATATAATAAAATCTCAAATCCACATTTCATTGAGAAGTTAATTCTGAATGTCAACAGAAGTCCTTTCAATAATTTTTAAACACATTAATTTGAATACTAATTAATAAATATAATTTTAAATATGTATTTCAATAACATTTATACAACGGCTTATTTCTTCTGTCCCCTAGAGGTAAAACACCCATGTTATTAAAATCATTTAAAAACACATAATTAAACACTTACTTAGGATTGGTTTTGGCCTTGATTAAATATTTCTGCCGCAAATACTCCGATATCTTCATTTCATTATGTGCAATTAGGCACCTGAGTAAGAGTAATCCATTTATCGTTTTAATATTTCTATTTTTACAAAATACCATTTGACATTGATAACTATAAAACAGTTTTGGCCTAGTTCTTACAATATGGATAATGTCCAATTTAAAAATGGGTTTAAATGCTCTCAGGCATGAGTAACAACTTGATTTGAAGGTTGAAGACCAGGAGTTGAGGTTAAAAAGTTTAAATAGTTTGGTTAAACGATCTGATCTCATGCTCTAAATATATCTTACATTTTAACCGCCAGCTAGACCTATGTCTCAATTACTTCGTCTACTATATCATTTCAATTTAACTGAGTTGATTAAAAGAAATTTTAAAAATAAACAAGTATGATAGTGATTCGTTCTATTTCATATTTATCTATTTCAGTTTGAGAATCAACAAAATTATTGGAAAAGATCCTAGGGTAGGGTGGGTCGAATTTAACTTTTTTTTAAAAATTCTGAACTACGATGGGCTAAAAAGTTGACCGTTGGTTTGAAAACACCAGGAAAAAAAATTGGGCTCATTTGAACAACCCCTAGGTGGAGCACACCAACCCTGAAATTTTGATATTTAGGGCAATCCTTAAAAATAGTGATTTTTGTGATTTTCATGCTTTTTAAGTGTTTTAATGCTACACTGTTGACTTAAAATTCATTTTAACAGGTTGTGCACATATATTACAATAAAAAAAAATCACCAAAATAAATTGTGGGGGGGGGGAGATATTAATTTTTTTTAATTTACCTCAAATGTTTAAGCTCTTTTTAGTTTTTTGATGACTTAAAATGTATTAAATTAATATTCTAGTATAAATATTATATTTGCAGCTCTAAAATAAATTGTGGAGGGGGGGGGGGGGGGGGGTGTTTTCTATTTTCTTATATTTACATCAAAATTTTAAGCTACTGTCTTTGATGACAGAATATAAGATTTAATATAAATATATTTGTAGCTCTCAGCTATTTGAAGCAACTGCAAAAAATTAAGGGGGGGGGGAGTTTTCTAATTCTGGATCAGTTTGCTGCAGATTATGAAATTAAGTTAGTTACATGAAACAAGTCAGGTTGTAAATATCTTTTTTTAAATATGGTACCTTATACTTCCTTCCATGGTAATAATTTATAATACTGTTTTTAAACTGTTTTATAATTCAGATTTTAAGACATAAGAACAAAATATAAGAAAGTGCCCTTAAACGAACAGGAGTTTTTATAGATCAAAGAACAGTTAGGAGAACGACGGTAGGCTCCGTTGACAAAAAAAAAATCTAGTGCATTGATCAAAAAAGCCGAAAGGTTTGCCAATGTTTTGCTCAATCTTTCACATAATAGTTTTCTAGAATATTAAACCAGGAAGGAGCATAAACTCGTTGAATAAATGTTACTATTGTTATAAGTTCTTTAGATGGTTCATCACAAGCGACATAAAAACGAAGGACACTATTAGCAGTTGTTAGCCATCTTTTGTGTGCCATTTTTCCAGGATTTCTGTTGGCTAATTCTGGGCAACAGAAACCATCAAATACATCCAGACATATTTCTAATAAATATTTTTGGATCGTGCTTAAATCACTGATATATAAATTCGGCGTAATTGTAGTAGGGATGGTTTCAAATTCTACAATTGGTAAACTTTCACATGTTTCTACAGCCTTTCCTATTGCTCCTTCAAAAAGTCTAAGTCCTTTTGTTTTACCATCTATGTCCTGAAATAGATGTCTGAAAGGGAACTCATTGCCACGGAGCAGGCATAGACCATAGAAGAGGTGTTTCAAATGTACACTCTAACTGTATAATTATTCCTCTTCTTACTCCAGTGTTCCCATTGGTGCCATCACTCCATATGACACATAATTTCGATGTATCCGCTTTATTTATTCGCAGAAACGTACAACGATTGCTGATGAAAACCTTTCCGCCGTGCCTGATGGCCTAACAAACAAGGGCTAACAAATCCTATGTATTTTGACGAAGGCTCTTGTACAAGAATAAAATGCTCTTCCCTTACTAGAGGTTTATGGTGTTTGGCTCTCTTCTGTATAAGTTTAATAGTGTCATCCTTCCTGCCATCAAAATAAAGCCCTTCTAATATTATGGATTCTTCTTCCATTTTTTGAAGACTCAATTCTTTGCTCTGCGAAGATTTATCTATTACGTTGGTTTCACTGTTACTTCGTATTAATCCTGAATCAAAAAGTGAGGCCGAAGCCATCATTCCTGCTGCTCTACTAGAAATGTGCGTTCTGAGCTATTTCGGCTACAGTAGTGATCGGTAACCTCATCTCAGATGAAACATATTTCAGTGATTTATCTTTAAACTCACTGCCCGATTCTTCAGTTGTGAGAGAGGATGAAGATGACGACTTGTCAGACAAAGAAGTTAAAACCTGAAATCTTTTTGCGATTGATATTGAAGGTACAAGTTCACAGAGTGAAGTCCTTTTCAAGTATTTTTTATGCTTGGCAAACCTTTCGGCTTTTTTGATCAATGCACTATGATGAGTCTATCATCGTTCTCCTAACTGTTCTTAGATCTATAAAAAAACACCTATTCGTTTAAGGGCACTTTCTTATATTTTGCACCACAAGGGCTAATTTGTCCCTTATCGTTTTTATCTGCCCACGGTTATTTTCCGTTAAACTTGTCTTAAAATCTGAATTATAAAACACTTTAAAAACAGTAATATAAATTATTAGCATGGAAGGAAGTATAAGGTACCATATTTAAAAAAAGATATTTACAACCTGACTTGTTTCATGTAACTAACTTAATTTCATAATCTGCAGCAAACTGATCCAGAATTAGAAAACTCCCCCCCCCCCCTTAATTTTTTGAAGTTGCTTCAAATAGCTGAGAACTACAAATATTTTTATATTAAATCTTATATTCTGTCATCAAAGACAGTAGCTTAAAATTTTGATGTAAATATAAGAAAATAGAAAACACCCCCCCCCCCCTCCACAATTTATTTTAGAGCTGCAAATATAATATTTATACTAGAATATTAATTTAATACATTTTAAGTCATCAAAAAACTAAAAAGAGCTTAAAAATTTGAGGTAAATTAAAAAAAATTGATATCCCCCCCCCCCACAATTTATTTTGGTGATTTTTTTATTGTAATATATGTGCACAACCTGTTAAAATGAATTTTAAGTCAACAGTGTAGCATTAAAACATTTAAAAAGCATGAAAATCACAAAAATCACTATTTTTAAGGATTGCCCTAAATATCAAAATTTCAGGGCTGGTGTGCTCCACCTAGGGGTTGTTCAAATGAGCCCAATTTTTTTTCCTGGTGTTTTGATACCAACGGTCAACTTTTTAGCCCATCGTAGTTCAGAATTTTTAAAAAAAGTTAAATTCGACCCACCCTATCCTAGGGCGTATTCTGACATAAACATGTTTTTGAAACGATTAACCTGATTAAACGATTATTATCTATTTTAATTGTTAAAGATTATTGTCAACTGAAATGTAAACAAAGTTAAAGTGATCACTATTAAGACATAGATTTCAGGCCTCTCATCTTTTTTTACTACGTTTTTATTAGCTTGCTTTCTTGTTTGTATGTTTGTTTGTCCGGTACAAATCTGGCAATCGATTTCTATCTAACTTCCCGAATAGCTAGACATTTGAAACTTTTAGCATAGCTCAGAACACGATGACAATGCATTATTTTAATACTTTTAGCCATCTTTCAGCAGAATTTAATTGGTTTTCAGCAAATTTTGCTGTATGGAAAGTTAGTTCAGAAAAAATCCGCCAGTTATTTTATTTGTTTTGCCATATCCCATATTTACAATCTTCATTTTGACGAGTTTCAAATTTGTGATTTTTATAAATAAGAGATAAACATTGAATGACAGCAAAACAGTAAATACATCGATTATATTATTTAAATTATTTCAAATATATCGATGGCACGGTTTAGATTTGGTGTTGGGAGATCCTTTGTACAAAGATTTGGCCTTTTATAGGTTTAAGATCAGCTCTCTAGATGGTTGTCATTTATGTGAAGTAAATAAATTCGGAACTATTTTTTTTCACTAACATTATATATTATATAACAATAACAATTATATTATCAACATTACATACGATTCAACAGAAAATTTAAAAACGTAGTACATAAAAAGTTCTTTTTATCTTGAAATTATTAATAAATTAAAAGAACATTAAAGGTGTACAGTTCATGCATTTTTAATAGCTTTGTAGTATTCTACTTTTACATTGGTTATTGATAATGGTGGGTTTTTTTTTAAAAAATAATTTAAAATTTAAATTTGTTCGGTTGGTTGGGCAATGACCGTAAAGGCCATTAAAATCAGTGGCTAGGCATGTTATCACGTTATTGTCACTTGGCGAATTACCTTGTGTTTACACTTTAGCTTCTTTTGAAAGAGGGATGAGAAGAGATTGGATAATTGGATTCATTTCTCTACCTTGATTACAATTTTAATTGCCATTTATTGAAAATAAATATTTACAACAAAACATAATATAGAATACATAAGGATAACAATTAATGATTCATTAAATTTGATACTTATCCAGATTTGCTTTTTGACATAGAATACACACACCGACTTGTGAGAGTTAAACTGGTGATAATGTGTGTGTTGTACTCAAGATTTTAAATACACCTAGAGTAACTATAAAATTTCAAATTCAAAAAAAAAATTAAACATAAACGGTCAGGATTTTCCTAGTTAGACCAAGTGTTTTAGCGGGTGTGAGTGTTTTAAATTGTGTAAAGCGGGGTGTACTTGATCTAATTTAAAATATAAATGAATTTTGGAAAATAATCCACACTCATGAATTTACACAATAACCTATTCTCTACAATTAACTCGTTGATGATTATTACTTATGCAAACTCTAATATAATTTTGAAGTTAATTGTATGCTTTTTAAATTTATTAGTTTACTTCTACTAACTTAAACCTTGAAATAGATAGACTTATCTGTATTATTTTCCCTTGAGCTCTTTATTCACGTTAAAAACAATAATTTAATTTTAATTAATCATTGTGCCTTTCTAAGGCAGAAAGTGGGGTTATTAAAATATTCCTGATTAGCTTAATTAAACATGATGATGTCTTCAGTATTTCTTAATAACTCTTTATAGTGACTTTTATTATGTTAAGTAGCATCTTTCCAATTTTAAATTAAACATTATTTTATAAATAGTATTCAAGTTTTATAAAATGTACCATTTATTTTTTATAACTTAAGTTAACTTCACTGGTGTAATATATTGTAAATAATATTAACTAAGTTTAGAAATTAAACTGTCACTGAGAATTAAAGTGCTTTGAACAAAATTTGTAGGTTGTTAAAGTGTTACGGTCCCCTACTTGAATAATTTGTTTGTACCTATTTGTTAGTTGAAATTGTGAATGATATAAATAATTATTAAGACACTCAAATTTAAACATTTATTTTTATGAATGCTGAGACATCATCGGAGGAAATTTTAAGAAAGATTAGTTTAAATATTATGGGTAAGCAGCTTTATCTTTTATTTATTATTAAAAATATATCTTTGCATTATTTAGTACCTAAGAATATATTTAAAAGACTGGTTATCTATTACTGATAAGAGAAAATCGATTCCCTTTGCACAAAATAATATATATATGTTTGTGTTTGTGTGTGTGTGTGTGTTAATAGTAGCCTACTATACTAATGCTATATATCATTATTTCTAGAGAGGTATTATCAAATACATACATACATTTCATATAATATTTCCGTTTCGAAACGGAATAGATCGCAATCGTAAATCATAAGTAGAAAATACACCCTTGGGAAATTTTCAAGACCTTTCGGTTCCATATGACAAGGCTCAGTTTGGAAGAATTGTTTAGCTTTTCGTAGCATTTTATCTTTAAAGCTAAAAATGTAAAATATAAAAATATGTTATAGCTCCGTTAAGCTAACGTTAACAGAAACAGGGGCTGGGGGCTATTTAGTTAAAATAACTTATGTTAATTTTAATAGTAGTAGTGCCAACTTTAATTTCAATATTAACTTATTAATAATAATATTTCAAACTTTACGGTCTGTTGGTTAAAAGTTTTGCGAACCACTATATCTTAAAAACTACTTGACTGATGTTAATTAAATTATTAATATCTTAAATATAATTAAATAACAGAAGCATTGTGATTTTTATGAAGTAAAAATATGTTTTTCTCTCTCAGAATCTGTATCCTAAAGTCTGAATTCCGTTTCAGACATCAGGGAACATTTTTGTCTCGTGTCTGCCTGTTGGTCTGTCCAACACTTTTTTGACGTTACAAAATTGTTTTGATTATTTTACATGAATAAAAGTATCTATTTAGCAAAATTGAGACAGTTGACATTATATGGGATCATTTGCAGGCTTCATTCGATAAATCATCCGTGTCTTAAAAATCAGTTGAGTACTTTTAAAGAAGATTAGGTGTAAATAAAAATAACAACATTGTGTGCATGAGTAAAAGTAACCAATAAGTCCAAAAGGTGAAACGGATTATTTTTTTGGAATTTTTGAATTCGGAGACGTATCTAAATTTCGTTCTTGCGATCACATAGCTTCCGTTACCTTAATACCCAGAAGCAAAAATACTCTGCCATTTAGTGTGGCACATAGCTTCCTCGTGTCCTATTATTGTCTAATTTATTTAATTTTCCCCCTTTTCTTGCTTCCAACTTTTGCGTAAGGCATTGTGGTCGTTCTGAAAAAGAGAATTATTTTTTGTCTTAGATTTCAAAAATTCCTGGAAACACATTAGAGAAGATTTTTGGTCTGTCAGTCTGTCGTTCAAAATTTTCGCGCACCGCCATAAAACTACTCGCCTAATTTTAATTAAAGTGGGATTGTAGGTCCCAATTAGCCCATTGTTGGTCCTCACTGCTGTGACACCAAAAATGTTCTCTGATGTCTGAAACGGATTAATGTCTTGGAATTTGTTTTTCAGAGACAAAACATTATTGCTCTTTAAAACGATCACAAACCTTATAACATAACATCATAAAATTACGCGATAGGATGCGAGGAAGCTATATACCTCACTAATTGGCTTACATAACCATCTACGTCTTTAAATTAAATTACATTATAAAATAAAATCTATTTTTTTCACGTAGTAGTTTCTTTTACGCTCTCATTTTCCATGTGGCAAACTTTTTTTCTATTTAATTTAAATATATTATTTAAATTTACTCGTCCCTTAGTTCTTGCGATAAGAGTTTATTTATTATTGTGATAAAAAATCAGATCAGAGATAAAAAGTAACATTCTTAACTTTTTTTATTTTTGAGATTAAGATTGCACCCAACCTCAAATAGTTGTTGACAATCAATATTTATCCTTTTTTTTAAATAAATTACATTTTTAAGAAATGTTTTCTTATCTTATTGTTTTTCTGGTGATTACAATATACCATTGGGTTTTGTTCAAAATCAAAGATTGTTTAAAAAAAATGTTTAATGACTTTTAATGATAAGATAAAATAAATAATTAATCGGGATTTTCTTATTATTGTTTTAATATATTTTTCTTTTTCCTTTTGAACATAAAACCTTTTGAAATTATAACTATCGATAATTTCAAAGGTCGAATATATGTATTCAAATTCATAACTATCTGTCCAATTATTACTATCATTATCATATATATATATATATATATATATATATATATATATATATATATATATATATATATATATATATATATATATATATATATATGAATAAATTCTCGACCGTTTTCTGTATATATATATATATATATATATATATATATATATATATATATATATATATATATATATATATATATATATATATATATACATATATATATATATATATATATATATATATATATATATATATATATATATATATATATATATATATATATATATATATATATCTTTCGTTTTAGTTTTTCCAATTTGTTATGCTTTTTAATTATAACCTTGGTGATGTGTGACATGTCACTTAAAAAATTATGAATTATGATTAATTTCTCGTTTAAATACGGACTTGTTAGAATATAATGTGTTTGAAGAATATCTAGACAACTTAATTGGACAGTCCTGACATAAAATGGTGAAATTGACATTAGATATTTTCTTCGACAAGTTAAGGAAGATATTATTGCTTGAACCTATTTATTGAATGTTTAATCATGAAGGCAGTTAATAAACAAACACGTACAATTTGTAGCTATTGAAGTCTTAATATGTAGAAGGGGGGGGGGAATTCTTAGACCTTCAGCGTGATTAAATTATGATGGCTTAAGTCTTTTACGTTTTAATAGTGATTTAAGATGTGAGGGAAGTTAATAAACGAACACGATTAACTTTAACCGCTATGTTATGACGTCTGTGTTTCGTACATTAAATATTGAATATTTAAAATTAAAAGGAAGGGGGAAAAAAAATAGCTTTATGTAGCTGGAATCAGTGTCTAATGACGATAGTCTTGTAAAGTGTTGATAGTGAATATTAAAATTTAAATATTAAATATTAAAAAAATAAATATTAAAATTTAACGAGAGTTAACTATGTACGCCGAAAATCAGTATATTTATTAAAATATTTTTGATCGGTTATGATCTGAGAAACAAATATTTATGAGTATAATTTGTTTATTAACTCTTTCTACCTTTAAAATTGAATAATTACCAGTAAATCTAAATTGCAAAACCAATTTTGATAGGAAAATAATCGGTTCGATAAAGATAGAGCAAACATTTCTCATAAATGTTTATTTAATTAATTTATTATTAAACATGTTTTAAAAGTGTTCAACATGCGATTGTTTATATTGTTTTCGATTTTCAGCCAAATTAAATTTATTTTCATGAATATTCCGGAGACTAGATTTCTGGGGACTAGATGGGAAAACTACTTATATCGTAAGATTCGTATTTAATTTTTTACATTTTGTTTTAGAGTTTTTAGAAGGTAGTGCCCCCCAATTTAAGCTAAGATTAATTTCTTGATTTCCTTGGGGCTTTATTTTAGACTCCTTATATCTGCACCAGACTACACTGTTCAATAAATAACCCTTTTTTGGACTCAGGAGGCCTTACAACGTGTAAACTCATCAAAATCTCAAAATTATTATATTTTTGCCTTTTCTATACTTTGTCTCTTTGTATAATGTATACTACGTATATGATCAAGTAAAAATAATAATATTTTCGTTGGAGATTTTTAAAATCTTTTTTTTAACTTCAATTTGGTTGGTGCCTGCCATCTGTCGTCAACATCGTTGGAGGGCTAATTGACCCTCTTTCATTTACCCCAATTAAGCTTAAACTTGGCATATAGATTCTTTACCAATACAAAACCAATATATCAAATTTTAGGGTTATCCATCCTAACCCAGACAGTGATTAATGGCAGGGCTTGGATCGTGACTTTTATGAAAATTTTGAAATTCAATTTTTAAGTTTTTGGTAGTTTTCATACTACGGAAAGTTTAATTTTTAATTTAATGTTGCATACTTACTAACACAAGTAAGAAGCTAGAGTGACAAACAATGGTTGAATATAGCCATTGCACACTAGTCGAATAACAACGACGAAGTTACCTATGAATAATAAGAAATTCAATTTTTAAGTTTTTGGTAGTTTTCATACTACGGAAAGTTTAATTTTTAATTTAAATCAAATTATAATTATTATTAACTCAAATTATAATTATTATTAAAATACAGGAGACCCGTGGTTCAAATCCCGGCGCTGGAGTGTATTTTTCTCTGTCTGTTTCCCGTAGTTAATAATAATTATCATTTGATTTAATTTAAACTTTCCGTTGTATGAAAACTACCAAAAACTTAAAAATTGAATTTCGAATTGATTGTACAAGGTACAGGTACTAATTGAGTACTTTATAATTATAAGCGTTAATTCTCGGTTTAGTTCTAATGTCATAAATATTGACTTTCTAAATGTGTATGAATATTGAAAGCTTGGATTCGGGACTAGTTATTGATTACGGCAGAGTCAAATCATTCTCCTGAGTAGCTTAGTTGGTAAGAGCATCTGTACTGGAAATACAGGAGACCCGTGGTTCAAATCCCGGCGCTGGAGTGTATTTTTCTCTGTCTGTTTCCCGTAGTTAATAATAATTATCATTTGATTTAAATTTAAAATTTTGAAACAAACAAAATGCCGATGATTCAAAAGATTTATAATAAAAACATTGTTTTAATGGGCTAGTAATTTTATCTTTATATACAAATGGCTTAAAAATAAAAATTGACCCGTTTATTAATTAAATGTATGTATGTAATTTTTCAAAGTGGTCTGGTTTCATTATCTCTATTAACTAACCAATTACTTGGAAATACTTGTTGTTAATTGATAATTTTATTTTATTCAAATGCTATTTAATCCCCAATAAAGATAAGAGGTCACGGAACCACATCAGACAAATTCTGTCTAGTAATATGATCAAATTTATAATAAAACAAAAAATATTTTCAAAAGAAATGTTTATTTATTTTTTTATTTTTTTTATTTTTTTATTTTTTTTCACAGCTTTATTAACTTTTTAGTATAAATAAATTGTACAACCAGAGAAAAATCTCAAAAAAGCACATTATTGTTGTATGCTTGGTGTAGAAAACAAATTGACCCAAGTTTGAATACAACTGTCGTGAAGTTAGTAGTGTTGTCTTGAGTTTGTTGTAATGACACTTGTATCTTTCAAGGCATTATAGGCTGTAGCGCAAGGTGTAGCCGAGAGATTAATAAAACGTTACTACTATCTCCTTTCTTGTGCTTTCTTATGTATCTTGAGCTTTGGACATCAATTTTGCATGTCTGAAACATCTGACGTAAGAATATCTAGTAGTAGAGAATAGGCTTGGGCTAACAAATACTTCATGTTAGTGAATTGTGAAGCCATTATGTGAATGTTAATAATGTACACTTCGTACATATTTATGTGAAAAGAATGACATGCACCCTTAAAATACTATGAATAAGTTATTTAGACGTTTGTGTAGTGCCTAGCTAGAAGTAGGCTTTACCGCATCTAAACTTGCACGAAGACATGCTATATAGGTTGTTGGTGTATGTGAGGAAACCTTATAAGGTCTAATAAGGCCATGATAGGTGGGTGGGATCCCGGATGAACTAGGTTATCAGGCTACAATAATCAAATTTCCTCGGGCTGATTCTTCAACCGTAAGAGAAGTACCTTGTCACCCTTTAACCTTAGGGCAGGGCTTCGTCTTACCAAAGTTCTATGACCTCATTTACCATGATATTGCTTTTAGGTTTCTGTACGAAGTACGAAAAGAAACCTTATATAACAGCTCTGTCAGTCTGTCTGTCCGTTGGCATGTTTCAATTCATAAACTACTATAGCTAGGAACATGTATGTAACTCCGGCCCACAGGTGCAACTTGGCATTTGTGACAACTGTACAGTTTTTGGAGTTTTCACACTTATTTCCAAGATGGCGTCCAATATGGTGGGAGACTAAAACAAAGTTTTTAGTCACCATGACATATTATACATCAATTTAAAGGTCTTGAAGTGTAGAAAAAGAATATGCAATTATTAAAATTTTACACTTAATCGTACAGAAACCGGCGATTATCGCCTCACGTACTTACGTGAAGCGCGCCCTACTTGTTTCAAAATGACTTCTACTTGATAAATAGATACCTTTCAGTTAAATACACTTTTTTAGGCAGTTTAAGTTTATACTTAGCTGTTTACTGTACAACATTCAATATATGTATTGTATATTCCCTTTTTTATTTGTGAATATACATAATAGTTGTTGCGTTTAACAAAGATTAACATTTAGAGGACAAATACTTCAAATAGGAAACATTTTCTTACATTTTTGAAATAATCATGTGTATTTAATATTTACATCAACATGAATTAGACATAGACACCATAACCAATATATAACCTGCGGAATTTTAACCACTTGATCTGGTTGAACACGCACATTATGTCGGATGTTTAAAATTATTATATACTCATAAAAATATATACTCTAAAATATATCTAAAATTTCAAAATATATTTTATTATAAAAGGTATATGATTTATAAATAATTTATTTTCAAACTCAATTTTAATATTCCATATCAATATTAATTGAAAATGTGTCATATTTTATTAAAAGACAATCCTCATATTGTTATAATTGAAAATTTCCAATTACATTTCTAACCGATGGCGTCATTTATTTCTTTTAACATTAAAACTGACATGATTGGAATGAAAGACAATAAATATCATGGTCATTTTTATTCGTATTGCCATTGCCTGCATACAGTTCATCTAAGAGAGACAGAAAATAATCTGCGAAGACAATGTCAGTAATAGTTGCTTGTTAATAATTGATGACTACTAATTAAAATTCTTTAGAAACGTATTCGTTCCAAGTATCGAAATAATACTTAAAAATAACTATTATAAATAATATGTGTTATCTGAAACTCGGACTTAGAATTTTAACCGTAATCTCCAAAGTGTTAAATTAAAAAGTCATCTAAATAATGTTCGGATTTGTTATAGAATAATTGTGTTCTTAGTCTGTTATATATTAGGGTAATGAAACAAGTATTTTTTAATTATTAAAGTTCAAAGAGCATTATCCTCTTGATAAGTTTAGTCAAAACAAATTCACGAAATCGTACTTGGTTATAACCTGCATTTAAAAATGGCTCCACTTCATGGAAAACATTGATTCATAAATATGTGTATATGTTCACTCCTGGTGACGAAATTTAGTACTAAAAAGTGAAAACTGATCTACCTCCTGCTAGATTTTAATTGTAGTGGTATTATAACTGGTCCTGGTTCTATATTTAAAAGTTCGCTCCTGGTGGCGATGTATAGTTCTTAAGTGAAAAACAAGCTACCTCCTGTAAATCCCATCTTCCTGATTCTATATTTAAGAGCGTCGCATTTTTCATGTCGATATTTTGCGTAACAAAAATTCTTCCCAGCCTAAAAACATATACATGTTAAAATCCACAACAGCTTTTGTTTTTCTTGATGAACATTAAGAGTTACTTGATTAGGAATAAAGAAAGACTTTGAAATTATTACGATTCCAACCTCTTTCTCAACTCCTACACTGATTCTTTCTCTAACAAATTCCAATCGTCTTACCAGCACTGAAACGTAATACGTTAAAGTTTCTTTCAGTGGAGGGATGTTTCTCTTTTATTTCTTTACAGTAGCTAATGTACTATAAACTTTAATTTTGCATATTCTTTATTCATAATGAATATTAGTATATGAATAAATTAAAAATATATTTTAAAACTTAAAATTAGATTTTGTTTGTCGTTAAACCAAATGGTTGAAGTCACAACCAGTTAATTGTTGAATATAAAATATTTATTTTTATGTACAGAAAAATAAAAATGTCAAACAACCTATTTCGACTATCGTATAAGTATTGTGATATGATAAGAGCTGGAAAAATAGTATTCCTGATAAATCTCATTGGGCTAAAATTAGATTAAGTTAATCTTTAATTGTGGTTTTTGTATAAAAACCAAATTGGAAAAGAGTCTGTAATTATAAAAGACTTATGGCGCAATCACCTTGAAACAATAAAGCTAAATATTTCGTTGGGATTTTGCCATAAGAGGTAAAATATGTTTCCATATGATGATAGAATATAGGTATTAAATTGCTTATCGTTATTTTCCGTTAACTTATCATGCTATTGATAGGAACTTAAACATGAATACATTATTATTTAAATGAATACAGGTTTTAATTACAAGTAAACAACAATTTGATCATTGTTTTATACGTTCCCACGAAATATCTAATAATAGAAATATTTGTACTGTAGATCATAGAGGTGATAAAATTATTATTGAAATTCTACACCACTGCTTGTAATATGAATAATTAGTTTAATATTGCTATAAGTTGTGTATCTAAAGAAAAAAGCTATATTTTGCTGGATGATTTGTCATTTGGCGACCTCTGAAAAGTTCAAAATGATTAAATTTTAATTTTTCTTTTTTTTTAAGAGAAAAATTGTTTTATCATGTTAAATAACCAATTCAGTGTTAATGAATTAAAACAGTCGATATTTATTTATTCATTTAATTGATTAATATTACTTTAAATCAAATTATCATTATCATTAACTACGGGAGACATACAGAGAAAAATAGACCCCCCAGCACCGGGATTTGAACCACGGGCCTCCTATGTATCCGTTACAGGCGCTCTTACCAACTGAGCTATACTGGAGAATGATTTTTCTGTGTCGTTACCGATACAAATTCCCGAATCCAAGCTTTCAATCTTTTCTACAAGTCTATCATGCCAAATATTCACGGCAATAGAATTAATAATTTGATTAATATTCCTTTTTCAGTTTTATTTATAACTAGCTGGGTACCCGTGCTTCGCCACGGAGTGTTATTATAATTAGATAAGTTTATAAACAACCATAATGAAACATATAAATTATTTTACTATGCAAGAATATCTAGATTCAATCTCTCCCACCTATTTCTATACCCCCTCTTCTTTGATAAGCTAATTTTCAAATATCCTAAATTCGCCCCCCCCCTAAATTAAAATATGACTAAACTGTACATAAAAACTATTACTGTATTCTTAAAGAGCTTTTGCATCACGAAGGGTATTCATTACATTAACCCCGTATTCATTATTGTACCATACCCCTGTGTACCAAATTTAAATTTAGAAAATTCATGTAGGCTATCATTTTCCCCTTGCTTTGAAGGTCAAGTGGGCAAATTTTTATCGACATCGAACTAAAACTGTAGTTTTGTATAAAGAACATACACACACATACGTTGATGTTTATATATATAGCTATAAATTTCCATTTTACCCCCTCCTAAATAAAATTGTACATAACAACAATTACTTTTCTCTTAAAGTGCTTTTCAACGATATGCATCATATGAAGGGAATCCATTACTTGGACATTTTTACACCGTACCCCTTGGTACCAAAATTTAAATTACATAAATTCATGTAGACAGGGACCTCCCCCTTGTTTTGAAGGGAAAGTTCGTAAAAATTCATCAAATTGGGATAAAACTGTAGATTTGTATAAAAGACACCCTCATACAGACACTCTTCTTTTTATATAAGATATATAGCTATATTTTTCCATTTTACCCCCTCCTAAATTCAAATACATATGACAAAACTGTATGTAACAACAATTAATGTAATCTTAAAGAGCTTTTCAACGATATGCATCATAAAGGGAATTCAGTCTTTTGACCCCGTATTCATTATTGTACCCTTTTCCCTGTGTACCAAAATTTAAAGTTCGAAAATTCATGTAGACAGTGATTTTTTCTGCCTTTGAAGGTCAAGTGTGCATTTTTTGATCGAGATTGGACTAAAACTGTGGATTTTTAAAAAGAACATACACACATATGTTGACTTTTAGATATATTTTTCCATTTACCCCCCTAAATGCACGTAAAAACAATTACTGTACTCTTAAAGAGCTTTTCAAAAGTATGCATCATAAAGGATTTTCAATACTTTTACATTTGTACCCCGTACCTCTGTGTAACAAAAATTAAATTTCGAACATTCATGTAGACAGAGATCTTCCCCTTGCTTTGAATAACAAGTGCGCAAATTTTCATCGAGATCGAATTAAAACTGTTGATTTGTATAAAGAACACAAACACACTCACACATACGTTGACTTTTATGGATATAGATATAAATTTCCATTATACCCCCCCTCCTAAATAAAAATATGACAAAAACGTACTTAACAACAATTAATGTACTCTTAAAGAGCTTTTCAACAATATGCATCATAAAGGGTATTCATTACTTTGACATTTGTACCCCGTACCTCTGTGTACCAAAATTTTAATATCGGAAAATCATGTAGGCAGTGACCTTCACCTTGTTTAGAAGAAAAAGAATGTAAATATTCATCAAATTGGGATAAAACTGTAGATTTGTATAAAAGATTCTCTCATATAGATACTCTTCTTTTCATATATAGATATAGTTATATTTTCCATTTTACCCCCTCCTAAATGAAAATATGACAAAACTACACATAACAACAAATACTGTACTCTTAAAGAGCTTTTCAACGATATGCATCACGAAGGGTATTCATTACTTTGACCCCGTATTCATTACTTGTACCCCGTACCCCTGTGTACCAAAATTTAAATTTCGAAAATTCATGTAGACCTTGATTTTCTCTTTACTTTGAAGGTCAAGTGTGCAAATTTTCATCGAGATTGGACTAAAACTGTAGATTTGTATAAAGAGCAAATAAGATATAGCTATATTTTTCCATTTTACCCCCTCCTAAATGAAAATATGACAAAAGTGTAAATAACAACAATTTGTGTACTCTTAAAGAGCTTTTCAACGATATGCATCACGAAGGGTATTCATTACTTTGACCCCGTATTTATTACTTGTACCCCGTACCCCTGTGTACCAAAATTGAAATTTCGAAAATTCATGTAGACCTTGTTTTTTTCCTTGCTTTGAAGGTCAAGTGTGCAAATTTTCATCGAGATCGGACTAAAACTGTAGATTTGTATAAAGAACAAACACACACACACACACACACACACACACACATACGTTGACTTTTATATATATAGATATTTATATTCCGAATATATATTACGGTTCGTGAAGAAAAGAATGATAAATATGTATATTATTTACTATTACTTTAATATTTTAATTTAAATCAAATTATAATTATTATTAACTACGGGAAACAGACAGTGAAAAATACACTCTTGTGCCGGGGAATTTTTATTACTTTAATAAAAATTGAGGATAGCGAGGAATAGTCAAAGTAAAATATTAAAAATTGTGGATTCCAACGTTTCGCAAAAAAAGAAAAAAAAAAAAAAATTTCATAGTATACAATAATGGTGACGTCGGTAAATCCACAATTTTTTATGTACTTTGACTGATCTTCGCTATCCCCAATTGGACATAATTATTTTATGTGATTAATCGTTTTATCAATAAACTTCATTGGTTTCTCAAATATTATTTGTCTGATGAATCACAATAATGTGTCAAACTGATTGTTATTGAGTTTCACTAAGAATTAATTTCTTCAAATTCTTGACGGAAACAATTTTACATAGTAGCACAGTAGTTTTATAGTTTTACTCGGTATTTATGTGATCTTCTTATCTATCTTCTGTTTTTTGACTATAAATTACTATTGTAGATAAATACAACGGTGATTTTTCTACTTATGCAAAAGGCAATGAACACAACCTAGTATTTTTCTATTTTAACCATTTCTTATTTGCAATGGTTGACTTAAGATTACCTTTTAAATCTTAGAGCATGGTTTAAGAGGTTTTTTTTTCTTGATTTAACATAGTTCTTTTTGTTGAACCCTTGAGTGTAGTTTTATTTTAGACAATGTAAGATGGGAACAGTCAGGTTGATTAATGAATAGAGATCTTATGTAAGGTACCTGCTATATAGCCCTGTGATTTTGTTCCAAGTGATAAAGTACGTTGGAAAACCCTCCAGCTTTATTGCCTCATGAGAATTTTATCATGATTTCCCTCTTATATCCTATTCTGAAATTGGTCCACAATAAAAAATAGGAGGATAAAATAAAA
This sequence comes from Gerris lacustris, assembly GCA_951217055.1. NCBI lineage: Eukaryota > Metazoa > Arthropoda > Insecta > Hemiptera > Gerridae > Gerris > Gerris lacustris. The sequence continues at coordinate 57,194,697 of OX578282.1, read as the reverse complement.
AGAACGCGGGAACACTTAAAGATTGTCTAACTCATGCATGTCTAATTTACGGTCAAGTTTCTACCTTTTTTCTTTGTCTCTTCCATTTTTATTTTATAAATTTTTATTTTCTAAAAGTTTATCTTTTACAATTATATATTTCTCATGTCCTCAAACAGAGAACATGTGTCTTTATAAGATATCGTCATTTCACATCTAGTGTTAAGAAATGTGCAGTTTAGTAAACCATTCCAATACAGCACAGATGTTTTTCAAGATAATTATGCCTTTAAGAATTTTATTTTTTTTTAATCCCAGGGTAGAATTTACGATATATAATTAAAATTAACCTTCATTTTATCTAAATGTTCTGTAAGTTAATCCTTAATAAAAAATAATAACATTATAAAATTGAATAGTTTATAGCCAAGTTTAATAAAAAATCAAAAACAAAAACAGGTTTCAAACACTTTTAGTCTGTTTTAAGATATTCTGCGTTAGTGAAAAATCGCTATTTCAGAAAGATAAAAACAGTATCTAGAAAAAAAAAACAGATATAGAAAGCATTATTAATTTTAAAGCCATTTTTTGTATGATTTAATTGTACTAATAAATTATAAATTTTACATAATATTGACATTCAAATCAGCCTTAGCTGAATTACTAGTATTATAATTTTACAGCCAGTTACCATTCTTTCAGTTATAAAGTCCCGGGAATAGTTTAAGGAAATCGTCAAAGAGGCCTATGAGAGGACAAAAGTTTTATTGTCTCTTCTTTTTACGCACTTCTTCTACTAATCTCTTTTAATCGCATTTTATTTTTACAGTTTGAACACTGTAAACTGGCTTAGAATTTTATAAAATTGTAGTGTGTTGATGGCGTAATAAAAGATGAGCCTTCTTTTCACCGCATATATTATGCCTTAAATATATGCCTTATATTTGATTCCCAACATCCGTAATTGGTTGAAAAGAATAAAATAAATATATAATTCTAATATTAAAAACACTCTCTTATCTACCTCCTTTGTCTTCTGTACCCTATTCTGCATATTATTTAGGCTATTCTTGAAACTTTCTTTTATTTTTCAGAAATAATTTTATTTTTCAGGGCTATTATCATACCAAACGTGTAGAATGGAACTTGTTTGGAAAGTGAAACTGCAGATCTGTTTATATCCTTCTCCTCGCATAATCATCTCCGTTTTTAATTTCATCACAAACTTCTTAATCGGCCTCCCCCCTACCTTACTTATTTTTACTCTTACTTTTATTTTTACATAAAAAAACATTGATTTCACTTTCTTTCATTTTTATCCCCAAAAGAATATTTTTGTAAATAGGAGAAAATAAGAAAGGACATTTTTTCATAATTATCTTTTTTATACACAAATTTGTTTTTACTATAACTGGATTTTACTACGTTTTTATTAGCTTGCTTTCTTGTTTGTTTGTTTGTCCGGTACAAATCTGGCAATCGATTTCTAACTAACTTCCTAGGCACTTAAAACTTTTAGAATAGCTCAGAACACGATGACAATGCATTATTTTAATACTTTTAGCCATCTTTCAGCAGAATTTAATTGGTTTTCAGCAAATTTTGCTGTATGGAAAGTTAGTTCAGAAAAAATCCGCCAGTTATTTTATTTGTTTTGCCATATCCCATATTTACAATCTTCATTTTGACGAGTTTCAAATTTGTGATTTTTATAAATAAGAGATAAACATTGAATGACAGCAAAACAGTAAATACATCGATTATATTATTTAAATTATTTCAAATATATCGATGGCACGGTTTTGATTTGGTGTTGGGGAGATCCGTTGTACAAAGATTTGTCCTTTTATAGGTTTAAGATCAGCTCTCTGGATGGTTGTCATTTATGTAAAGTAAATAAATTCGGAACTATTTTATTTCACTAACATTATATATTATACAACAATAACAATTATATTATCAACATTACATACGATTCAACAGAAAATTTAAAAACGTAGTATATAAAGTTATTTTTGTCTTGAAATAATACAATCTTCATTTTGACGGGTTTCAAATTTGTGATTTTTATAAATGAGAGATAAACATTAAATGACAGCAAAACAGTAAATACATCGATTATATTATTTATATTATTTCAAATATATCTATGGCACGGTTTAGATTTGGTGTTGGGGAGATCTGTTGTACAATACAATAAATAGGATTTGTCCTTTTATATAGGTTTAAGATCAGCTCTCTAGATGGTTGTCATTTATGTGAAGTGAATAAATTTGGAACTATTTTTTTTTCACTAACATTATATATTATACAACAATAACAATTATATTATCAACATTACATACGATTCAACAGAAAATTTAAAAACGTAGTATATAAAAAGTTCTTATTATCTTGAAATTATAAAGTTATTAATTTAATGTTTAATGTCTGCGAATGTTTTTATTGTACACTTAACATTAAATGAATATGAATCTGTTGTCCATATTAATAAATTAGTAGTGTACATCAGACTTGAATAGATAAATAGTATAAAGATTTCATGAAATAACTTGTTTCTTTTTTAAATAATAAGATAAAGTAAACTATAATTTAAAAGTAATAATGTTATTTATTTATCAAGGGTATTATATAGACTGACAGAGCACTAAGCTTTATCAAAAACTTTTGGAAATGTAGTAAACGCTAAGGGTCTAAGTCTTTAATTAAGAACCCTGGGAGTATCCGCTTTCCCAGTATTAGTGCTTGTAGTTTAACCTTGTAAATGTAATTTGACCCTAGTAGCTAAAAGTTATAACATTCAACTTAGGTTGTGGATTTCCAAACCTTTACCACATTACATCTATGTTAATTAGTCTTCAGAACTGTGTGCATTTTTTGCTTCTGTAACAGAAGCTATGATGTGATCGTACTGAAGAACGAACATTTAATGACTACGATTTAAAAAATTCAAAGACGGAAATCCGTTCCAAGCATAAGGAACATTTTTGGTGCCGTGGCTGTCTGTCAGTCTATCTGACGTTTAAAAATGTTTAACCAAAATATCTTAAAAACTACTGGTTTAATTGTGAAGAAGGTAGGTCTTAATTAGCCCTTTGTTGGTCCAATATAAGTTTCAACCTTTTGCTCCCATTTGTTTATCTTCCAATGCTCAGACATATATCTTTAAAAGTGCTCAATTGATTTTTAAGAAATGTTGATAGTCTGGCGAAGTTCCCAGTACCCGGTCCGTAGGATGGTCCAGATTAATTTTAACCGCCTGGACACATTAAAAATTGCTTAACTGATAATTAAAAACCTACAATTGATAAAAAACCAAACAATTTTGACAGATTTATAGAAAAAGAGGGAAACAAATAAATTAGACAATAATGGTTTGTAAAAGCGTAACATGCGAGAAAGCTATGAGCCACTCTAATTGGCTGATTATTTTTTAAGCGATTAATTATATGCTGGCTTAACAGGTGTATTAATATCATCGCTAGGAAAAAAATTAAATTAAGTTTCATAACCACAAACAAAATAAAAGATATTTTTACTAGTCTGTCATCTTCAATGTTATAACATGAGCAGAGCACACAGTTGAAACTTGTTTTAAAAGTAATTCCTGGAAACAATAATGCGACTGGCTAAAATGTGGCGGGTTATTCAGCTCTTAGCTGATATGTTTAATCCTATGATTTAATTTTAGTTCGTATTTAGAAATGTCACATTTCTCTTCGCAAGGGATTAAAGGTAAAAGGGAAAGGTCCCCGAGTTTAAAGATAGTTGATTCAATTTCCCTTCCTCTTCCTCAGCAAGAAATTGTTAATTTATGAATCCCTTAATTCGTCTTCTCCGTTCTGACGTCATTCCCCTAAAACTTATTTTTAACTCTTGTTTTTTTCTGTGTTACAGGTCGATGGGCATAACGCTACCGCCGTGCCATACGGCTGTTTCAGCTCATCAGAGGAACAGGTCGTTGGATTCGGTCTTGCAGCAGATACCAGAGGTGGACGTGACGCCCAGTCCTCAGGAGGCGTCTGTCGACCCTCCTGGCTCTGATGACTCCGGAATCATCTGCAGGTAAATTGAAGTCGACAAATAGAATACTGTAGCACTTAATAAATTACCAAAAGAAAAGGTTATGATGTTGCTCGAATCTATAGTAATCTAAATTTAAAGAGGCTGGAAAATGTACTGTACCTTGGGGTAGGGGGTAGAAATTTTATTATTAGGTATGCATTCCTTTTTAATAGTGGTTCCTTTGATCTAAAATGTGAAATCTTGATAGATTCCATTTTAAATAAAATAGAAGAAACATGGCCCGACTGAGGCTTACTCTTATGCTCAATACAAGGTATTAGATACATAAAAGGGGAGAATAGTGAGTCCAAGGTGGGGGAACAAGGCGTGAAGGGAACCAGCCTGTCCAAGGCTAAGTTAACATGCTTATAAGGACGGTAAAAACTCGAGATTAAACAAGACTAGACTATGCAACTATGAAGTACCTCCTGCAACGGCCTAGTTCCCTGCTAGCAGTGGAACTCTTTTCGACTTTCTTCGGCCCTACGAAGCGTGGTAGGGGAAGGCACTACAGCTGGAGACTGGGTTACAGACCTCCTATACCTTTCTTACTCCCTGTTATACTTTTCTGAATTTTTAAGCTAAAAGTAACGTAACGTTTTTGACTTATGTTCCATAGCCTAAACATGAAAATGTCAAAAATACACTTCCCATGTTTGTGCTTGGTTGGATAAGTACTTAGTAGTGGATATACCATACTAAGTACCTCAGGAAATAATTTCACACCAGACATGCGTAATATCGGCATAAGCTGTTGTTGATTTAGTAAATTTCCATTTTTACATTGCTCATTTGAGTATTAAACCTTTATCTATCATCCTCTCATATATGAAGAGAGGGTTAGAAGATCTGAAAATTGCGACTTGTTGGCCTAAAGGATTAAGGACTTAGATAAAACCCAGTGACCATACACAGCTCCCCTAAAACCCCCTAACCCAAGTTATATATTTAGAGGGGGAGACATGCTGATAACCAAGTTAGCTGTGGTGAAACTTTCTTGTTTGTTTTTGGGGTCTTGTGCGTTACTATGTACACTCTTGCGGCTTTGATACGGTTTTCTACCCAGCACCGAAAATGGAAACACGTTTCATAGGTCTTGGGAGCTTTTACATTCCTCTCTTTCATATAAGTTGAATGGTGAATATAATATTAATAAACGTTTTCAAATTTAATTTCAATTTTTTTTTATTTTTCACACGCTTCGATTGAGGAAACCTAAGAATAACCAGTGCTAATTGAAATATATTTGAAGTAGAATTAATAATAACATTAAGTTGATCTACTTTTAGCATATTTATGAACCTGAATGTAGATTTTGTTTTTAAGTTAACATTTTTGAGGAATATATCAGTGGATCATTCATTCCATTGACTATTTTATATTTTTTTAACCATGCTACAATCCGTGTTATTATAACTTCCAGGTTCTCAGAGTCCAATTCTCCAACATTCATATCCATTTTTTCAAAGAGCTTTTTTAAGTTCTGGCTGTTGGTTTAAAGATGACAAAAAAGACAACGATGCATGATTCTTATTATATATTCTTGTTGTTTTACTTTTAAAGTGTATTTTTTTTTTTTTTTTTTTTTTTTTTTTTTTTTTTTAGAATTGGCATATTGAATGTAGGCCTATATTATGCAGATCCTATCTTTCCTCTGCATTAGAAAATAATGTTATCAAAATGCACATTGCAAACAACATATCTTGTCTAGGACTCAATTACTATTTTTTTTTATCCTTTGATATTTTGTACGGCTCTTGAATCGATGTACCTCCTCCTGAACTTTATTATATTTCAGCTGCGCGCACCATTAGTCGCATCACCGTTTATATTCGATTAAACTTCCGTTGCTTCCTAGATGCACTTGCTCGTGTGTATTGTTTGATCGATAATATGCATTTTACTCAGTTTATAAAGCGAGTTCCTGACACGCACAATGAATACTTAGTTATTCCAAACCTGTAGAGATATATATATTAGAAAGGAGCTTGTGTAGAAATAAGCTGCTTTAAGATACAACTGAGCATCTCATGGCTCGAAGCCATTGATGTTATTATTTTCTACGCATAGTAAAATAATGTATAAGATTCTCAAATGTATTTCCTTTTTTTTTCTGTTTTCATTTATAGACATAGTTCATCTTTAATTCAATAATTTCCTGCATATAACATTTAAGTGAATATGTATAAACTTTTTTTTTTCTATGCATTATTTTTTTACTTTTGTGTTTACTGGTTTATTTGAGTTAAAAAAAACTAACTGTGTGGCCCATCAGCCCGTGAAGGGCCTAGACCTGCCAAAGGGCTAATACAACTATATATTATATGTATCTTTATGTTATAGTTGACACGACACGGGGTTATTGTGTGGGCACAACTAGCTATACAAATCTTAATTTGAGTTATGTGTTTTAAAACGTTCACAGTACATGTATTAAATTGATAAATAAAAGTGGTCACGTAGATTAATTATTTGGCGGATCATATATCTGTAATATTGTATGTATGCATAACTATTTGTTGAAAATTAATATTTTTATATAAATATATTCATTAATTAAATTTTTTAATTATTTCTTTACTTTTTGTTACAAATTTTGAATCCGTAATTTAGCACATGATAAAAAATTCTCCTAAACACATCAATACTAGATTCATTTTTATTAAATTCGTTGCTGAAAATGTTATAAACAAGCTCGAGTTAAAAGTTTAAAAATATGAAGTATTCATAATTTTAGTATCTACGTTAATAATTTAATTTTCTGTTGAAAACTAAACAAGTTTTTCAAAATATATAGTCTACTACAGCTATTTCTCTTTTTGATCGTGATTTAATTTTTTTATAAGGAATGGAATTTAATTATACTTTGAAATAAAGCATGTTAAAAAATTAAAATATTTAGTAGAATAACATCATATTTTTTTTGCCGTGGTAGGCTGTGAAATAGTAACTTTAGAGCCTAAAAAACATAGCTAAAGTCCATTTTTTCATTACGTGGACTTAAAAAATCTTATCATTACTTCTAAACTCTATTGAAACAATTGTTTACCTCCTAGGAGGTAAAACTTTTACATCCTAGTAGTAGTTATCAAGAGCACCATTTTTAGCGCTGCAATCAAGTAGACATGCTTCTTAGTACGATTAAAATCCACTAGATGTCAATGCGTTTTATCTTTTTTTATAGTGCAACCGCTTTAAGGTTTCTTTTTCTTAAAATCTTAAGTATGTACTAATATTTGTTATAATTATAATATTGATTAAATTTTTTTTTTCAATTTCTGCTACCTCGGAAAAAATAGCATATGCTTCACGACTGTGAAGTGGTTTTTTTTACCTTGGCAATATTTACTGTCTCGCTTCGCTCGACAGTAAATATATAATGTACAGTAAATAACATGTAAATTAAATAATCGATATGATATGTAAGTGCCCACCTTTTAGGCGAATCTGAAATAACTTCCAAAACTCTTCAAATTTAAAACAATTTTTCTATTGATAAACAAATAATTTTTTACTTAAATTAAATTCAAGCCATTTTCTCAATTTTACTTATCGTTTTTTCGTCCTATAAACTCCTTGTTGTGATTTGATTCATTCAATCCTTCCGTCGATTTAAACTCAATTCTTTTTCTAATGTCTCATAATTGCAAGGATCATAAAATAGATGTGGTAAACAGTCCTTCTATCTCAAGTTATCCTAATGATTCATCCTTGTACCAAATTAAATTGTTAAAAGCTACCACGTGATTAACTATATCACTCCTATTCTTCTGAACATACACACCCTGGTGATTAGCAATTTACATGGCCAACAATTTGGCCATTGGATTGGGCAAGGTTAATAAGGCAGATCCTTTCATCAGTGAAGGGAAACAATCCTTTCCATAAGATTTTCGAGGAGCTTGGTTTCCGAAACCTTCAATGATACATGAGGATAAAATATAATTCCATAGATAACTAAATAAGATTCTTTTGGAAATTAGTGTAATAATAAATTATTATCAATTGAAATAGTTATGACAAAACAACATTGATTTTATTTATAAATTTGTATCGCGAATTTCAGTTAAATCAGTCGGAGTTTGGTCATTCCCGTACACTGTACACCGTAGATCGAGGACTCCTTTACCTATCTCAAACTCAAGCTTGGGGAGGTTTGGAAATTAAACACACTAAGAATGGCTGACTTAATTTATCTTCAACATTGTAAATGGTAAAAAATTTCTTGTTATAAAAAAAAGATCTGTTATGATTTTCATTCACTAATTTACCACTAACCAATTTTTTTTTTTTTTTTAATTAATTTTCAAATTATTGACTTGAGCAAATGGAATAAGATAAGCCTCTAGTTATCTAATATTATACAGCTGGTACACAAATATGCTTAAGAATGATGGATTAACTATTGATCCATTTTGTCTCATCATAGAAAAGGTTTTAGGAGGTTGAGGTGATTGTATTTGCATCCTTCACTTTTATGACTAATTGACTTAACTCTCATGTAACCCTGCGTCTCTACTTTCACATATTCCTTAATTAACGTCATGCTTATTTTCAGAACTAATTAAAATCTTTAATTTTGCTTTTGGTTTGTTAAGGTATGGCTGTATTCCATTGATTCTGACTTTTTTCATTTCCATTTTTAACTAAATTAATATGTACTCGTACTCTGTTCAGGGTTTTTCCTCTACTTCGGTTTCATTAATAAATTTCAGCTTGACTTATGGAATATCATGACTCTCTTTTTTTCTTGTAAAACATAATCTAATTTAATGCGATTTAAGGTTTCCCTTCCAAGGTAAGAGCTAAGAGCTAGGAAGAGGTGTACAAGCTCTTTTGGGTCTAGCTTTATTTGTATTGCATGTTTTAATATTCTTCCACGACTGGAGTATTCTAAAAAAAAAGTGTGGTGATTTAAAGGTCCAACTCTCAAAAACAATCAGAAATGTGGTATGTTGGCGTTCATAGCTTCAGTGATGAATGCATTGAGATTGTCCTATTTGTGAATATCGCGTCTTATAAGATCTATACTAATTATATTTGAGTGTTTAATTTTGTAATATTAGCGTCTGGCGAATATTTTAATTTTTTTTTGTTGGTTCCTTTGAGCAAGATTTGGATGTTATTCCAGTTGTAGAAATTAAACTTAAGATTTCGAGACGCGGTTTATGTAAAGTTGAGTTTTAAAAATTCCTGAATTTGAGTGTTTTATCTTTTATAATGACCTGATTATCACTTAATACGCATAATCTGCACTTAATCAACTAATCTATCTGCACTTAAGCCATAAATATTTGTATTTACTCTTTTCGCTACATTGTGAACATAATAATTTGTGGTTAAATTTGGTTCCAGTTAAGACAAAATTTAGGCTTTCAATTCTTTACCCTAGTAAAAACGTTTCAGGAAGTCGGACGAATTACGGATTTTCCCATTTTCGCAAATTAACTGATATTGTTATAAGCTGATTAAAGTTCAAGTAAACGCTTCAGAAATGTACTGTACAATGATAATGCTGGGTAGAAATAACAAATACCTCGCATTCATTTCAAGGTCACTTTATACATGTCCGACGTCTATCTTGTTCTAGTCACGTAATTGCTTATACGTATTCATATAACGAAACATTTTATAGTACTTAAAGAATGCAATTATAGTTAAATAATTTCATTAGATCAGTCGTGTAACAATTTAATTAAAATATATATTTTATATTTTGTTTATCTGCAGCATTTATATTTATTTTGTTATTCTTATACGTATTCCAAAGCTTTCAGTTTTCTTTTTACGTGTCATTAAGTTGCTTTTACTATCTGTACTCCTACTATCCCAATGATTTTGTTTTATACTCTTTTTCATATTATGCTTTTATATTTTTCCAAGTACCAAATACACCATTTTAAACAGAAATGTGTGCAAGTGGGGTGTTAAATGGGAGAGGAGAACGCCCTGAGAAGGATATATTTTGAAAGGTATACTCAGTAGCAATTTTTCTACAAAATTTCCTTGTAGTTCAATATATTTTTGGCGTGTTAACGTTTTTTTTTAATCCTGTGTCGTACCACTCTCCCGCCAAACTGACATCTTTCCTGTTATTGTTTCAATTCATCTTCCTTCGAGAAACGTTTGCCTCCCAGTCTATGGTCAGGGGAATAGGTTGGGTGACCAAAATCATCCCATCGACACTGCTCAAGCAGGGCCGATGGTCTCTCTCGAGCAGTGTCTGAGCGAGCATTACCATGAAACACCCTATCACCCTAGGTTCAGTGATGCCAATATACGAATGTTTCCTCGGTATTTTGGATTTTTGAGACACCCCTCGTATGTTTGGTCTCTTCTTCTACCAATTCATCCTGGGCCATGTGTCACCCTCTATTTTATTAGCAATTCAACCAAAAAATCACTTTATTTTTTTTCAAAAAATAAAAAAAAAAATATTGTATCAATAAAATACCCACCTCCCCCCCCCCCCCCTTATCACTTATAAAAAGTTACATCTTGGGTATGATTTGAGTAAGACACAAGACCCTTTCCTGGGTTTGGACGATAGAAATCCATGTAAAGGCGTAATTCGTATTATGTAGGCTGAATTCGCTAGGGATGATATTAGATAACTGTGTTGTTTTGATATTATAGTAGAATATCTTTACTCGTTTCACGATTAGGTTCGGGGATATCTTTTATATGTGGTTTATTTCATTCAGCTGTTGTTTTGGCTAGTATATATTACAGGTCCCAAGTCTTTATCTTTTCTTTTTCCTGGTACATGTGATAGGGAAAAGATTAAAGGTTGGTAACCCTGAGCTTACTGTATAGAGGTGTAATTTCGCACCGAGGCGCGGCAAGGCGGCAAGGTGGTAGCCCTCTCACACATAGCTCTTAACGGTCGGTTCTCTTGTACGTTGCCAAGGACTCCAGCACCTCGCCATCCCCAACCTTTCACTAATGCAATATAACTCTTTACCTGGCTTTCACAACCCTTCTACCCCTCTTATTCTCATTCTCATATCTTATAACTCTCTACACTTGTTCAATTGCGCTAATAATAACTTAGCGACGCCTACATTCAAAAGTAAGAAGACCTTCGTTTTGACGGTTGTGTAATGTTCTCAATCCTTATTATTTTTATTTATATATTTAAGCATATCCTTACTGCCTCCAGATTTCATTATTTTTCCTTTACAAATGTTCTATTCTGGATAAAAGCCTTGACCACTTTTTTCACCTCAGTAAATCATCAGTTTAAGCATGGGTAGGTTTGCGTAGGTAGCAGGTAAATGGGTGAAGTGAGATTTTTTATTTTTTCAGCGAACTCGTGCCTCAGGTTTGCATAAAATAAGAATGCTAAAAATAAGGATAAGTCCTTATGATTCTAAAGCAATTCCTTCATTCCAAAACCAACATCTACCCTAAATCAAATTAGCACTTCACAGTTCTTTCACCTTCGAGTCTAGAGTATTGATTACTTATGTCTTTACATAATACATCCTTTTGGTCCCAAAAAGATTCATCCTATTTCAAAAAATCATGTTCATTGTCAAATAAGAGTAATACGAACGAAACAAAGTCCAATATGTCAGCAAATGCATCACGTTTTTGATACAATGTTTATAAATGTTCAATTTTATCACCACCGCTTGCGCGGCACACATATACGTATATGTAAGTCCAACTCCTCATAATTTGTTGAAGTATATCAACCGTAATCAAGCTGATTTCGCCTGTGATGCTATTTTTTATGTCATTCAACGATTTCTCGGAAGAAAAAGAAGTATAAACCGTGTCTTTTATGTACCACAACAAAAAATATCGCACACTGTAAGGTCCAGAGAATAGTGTGGCCAACGGTAATGTGCCGTAGCGGCCGTGCGCCAACGACCGATCCATTGATCGAGGAGCGTGACTCTCCTGACGTGCACCTTAGTGCAACCTACCAGCTGCCCAAAGTAACTTCATAATCCTCTCTTTTAGACTGTTGGTGGTTGACTACTGGATTAAGATTTATAGCTTACTGAATTCAGATGAATCTTTTAGGGATATCCTGTATAATAGACGGCATAAAGTTTAAACGAAAACTTATTTTTTATATCCTTTATAGAACAAAGCCCTTAACTTCCAGAAATAAATGGAAAACAAGGTAGATATAAGAGGCTAGCTAGAGAAGTTTCTTTTGGTCATTGAAGTGTTACCTTCTTGCTACCGGTAATTTAAACACAAGATGCCTGGCAAACAAAACAAATATGGCATTTTCTTTTCCACAAAACAATTATTTTGTGTCGTTTGATTTTATCTTTTACATCTTAAAGTTTGTGAAACGCCAGGTACAACTATTAAAAAGATATATAGGTACATAATTACCTACTCTTGCCACATATTATACAAAGCTTTTTCAAAAGAAACTATTTGGATAAAATTCAAGAATAATTTTCTTCTGAAACCCATATAAGAATTTTTATTTCATCTGCTTTACATGTTTCTAATGCATTACTTAAAATAAAGTGCACAGTATTTCTTACGCCTGATAAACCTTTACTACCACTATACTGTATTTCACTACTGTGTTTTACTACCACTATACTGTGTTTCACTATACTGTGTTTTACTACCACTATACTGTGTTTCACTATATTGTGTTTCACTACATACATTTTATTGAATTGTAAACTTTTTACTTCTCATCTTTTAATTTTATAACATAACACTTGTACATTTCTTACACATATGAAACTATTAAATACGGTAGCTGAAGAAAAATAAGAAGAAACAAATAATTTTCTTGCACACTTTACTAATTGTTTTTTTTACTTTCTCATATAATATGTTGTATATATGACGTGAATACGAGTTTGAGATTTTGACGGATTTACCCATTTTAAGGTCCCATGAGGCTATCTAAGGCAAGGATTTCTTTTAATTTATATAGTTTCTTAAAAATATTTACTACTTTAAATGTTTTATTAAAAGAACTTCAATATTCATTTGTTTGCTAATAATGCATATAAAAAGTCAACGTTTTCGAAATGAACTACCAATTTATGAATGTATTCTAAACAGGGAGGAAAATAAGTCAATAATTGAAGTTGATTTGTAAAACAGTTTGGGGGTAAGTTAGATTTGGAGAGAAGATTGTTTCCATTCCATGTATAAAATCCCTTACAGTATATATATAAGCTGAATCCTTTAACCCCTTCTGGAGCTCTTCTGTTTGAACTGTTAAATTATGCACTGCAGACTTGTTGTATATAGAACACTGTCTGGGTTCTCTGCCTCTACTACCAGAAGAGGAAAATATCTCATGTTTTGCTACTCATTCGCCCGTACTATGAGGGGGGGGGGGGGTTATCCGAGGTGCCATAGCTTCCCTCCCCCCATGCCTGGATTTAATTTATTTAACCCAGTCCACGCGCCAAAATTTATTATTTATTTCCTAGTGGTTCATTTTTGTCCGGGTTTGTCTCACATTTTATTACATTCCTCAGTATAAAAACTTATTTTTTTCCGCGTTAGGGATTTTTTTTTACTCTCACTACTTTTCCTTCTTTTCGTATGTGTTTTCGAATACAGATGATGTTTATTCTTTTTATACTTATTTGAGATTTTCTCCTCGTTTGAAATGAATCAATGTAGCATTGTTTGGTTGGTAGTTTGGATTTTAGCCAAGATAAGTAAGAATTTGGTCTTTTAATGTCGACGTTTTACTTAAGATTTACGTAATATTATAGATTTATAGATGAGTAAAAATGTTTCTCTATGTTTTATTTTTTTGGGGTATATGTTCGCTGTAGTAAATATTTTATTGGCCTTTATTTTTATGTGCTATTGCAAAACATCCTATTTATACACACTCAGCACTAAACCAAACTTTGTCTTTCCTTCTAATTTATTCTTTGTAATTTAAATTGTAATATCAGGATCTCATTTATATTCGTCATTTCAAGCTTGTATAAAAATATAGAGTTTAGGAATTGATTTAAGATATCGCAGAGATGTTGAACATCTGTAGTGATCATTAAAATATAATTTACTTATTAGTAAAAATAACAGTTTTCCCGTATTTTAAACTTAGCAATAACATATTTTATCTATTGAATTTTAATTGAAACTTAAACTCTAGAATATAAGATCTATCAAACTAACCAAAATAATTTCTTCCCCGGATTCTTGTGTTTCAGTAAAGATAGTAATTATACACCCTCATTATTTTCCTTAAGCTGCTAGTTACATCGTCAAATTGGGTGGGTCCATAGAAATACATATTGCTAGACTATCTTATAAACTGATCAGAGAGGATACTCTGCTAATAAATATGGCCGGGCCCTTTCTTGAAATAATTATCTAAGTTTGTTTTGCTTACTTATTACGAGTATAATATGTAATTTATAGTAGAACTTGTTTAACCACTTCGACTATATCCACTAATTATTTTTTAGCAACTCTATTCCTGTCCTCTTTTACTTACTCCCCTTATGCAATTAAAATGAAGTCACTCTGCAATTATTACCCTTAGAAATTTAGAATATAGCTAATATTAATTTTCTAACTCGACTTAGTTATAATGTGTGGTGTAATGGTTTATTATTAGTGTGGTGTCTTCTCTTCATTCGACAAAACATTTTGTTAAGGACAAATCCGTGGTATATGGATCGGACTCGGACTAAAGAAACTGTAAGGACATTGTAGGGGGGAAATCAGATGCTGGAAATGGAGCATCAGCAATTTAACTGTGGATCTGTTTTGTTAGTTTCTTGTTTTTACGTTCCGATCAACACAATTAATTATTACACAATCAATGATTAGGTAATTACAAGACGAGGACGAGTGTTTGGCCACTTCAAACATCTACTCGATGTCATCCGAATCATCTGTTTGAAACATGTTTCACTTCTCAGATATGTCGGTGTTTGGATTTGGGAGTACGGTAACCACTTGGCTACGCCGATTCCTCCGATAATATTAAATTGAAGGGTGTTTAGAGTAGAGACAACGGGCTGGATATTGCCGGCCTACACTTTCTGATCTTGATGGTTTTGTACATTATTTTGATTACAGAATTGGTGACTCCAAGAATTTTTGTATTTGTAATCCAAAATCGAGAGCAGTATTTTATTCCATTATAGAATTACAACATTAATGTTGTATAATGTTGCTAAATAAGTCGCTATAGCCAAGTGAACTGACTGTGATGGATTGAGTAGGTAGTATTTTGTTGAGAATGACTCGGAGTTATATACTGTAATGCTAATAAAAGGAGGCATGCACGCGTTCCTGTTCGTTAAATTTTACTGTTAAATTCCTTAACCATGAATGATCTTGGAAAAGAAAGTCTTAAAATTGAAGTTTAACTAAAGTTTAGATGTCTTCGTAGGATTGGCTTAGTTTTAAAGTGAAAATCCAAGGGAAGAATATCGCTATCCTGTTTTTAGAGTCACAGACTCACAGCTCTCTAATCAAACCTTAGATGGTGGCGCACTCTACCTTTAGCTTACTTTTATTCTTGATTGGATTTTCCTTTGACTTTTGATTCCATTCTTCCAGGAATTTTGTAGGTAAGATTCTTATATTTTTGTCTATTGTATAAAAGGAAACTAAATGTACCTGTTATGATATAAATAAGTACACTTTTTGAGCTAATTAAAATCAATTAAATATTTGATCACTCCTAACTTTAACAATATTTATACTTAGTTGTTTCTAAGGAGATATTGTTGTTACTCACTGTCAATAAAACTCGGAGCAAAATTAAGGTTGTTTATTTTCAGAAAGCCACACTTATAATTTATATTTAATTCAGATCGATTTCGACCACTTAAGTTCGCTTACTTTATTTTACTTTATAATATTATATGACCTCACCGAAAATGAAAACGTTATATTTATTCTAGTTAAATTTTGTCAGATAAACTTGGACATTATGTCTCCCAACAAGGCTTTATTTAATTGCGAACTCTTGTTCATTTATATTCCTCAATATCCTAATAATTCAAACTTTTTATTCAAATAGACTGCCAATTGGTGTGGCACATAGCTTCCTCGCATCTTATCCACGTACTTTATTGATTTTATCCTTTTACAAGCCATTATTGTTTAATTGTTTCCCCCGTTTTTTTTAATCAAAATTGTTTTGATTTTTTACACGAATTATCGACGTGATAAGATAATATAACGTGATAAGACGTGATAAGTTGGTACATATCTAACTCTCTTGAAGTTATACCCAGAATAATATTGGCTTTTTGCCATTATATGAGTTAAGTATATACAAATCCCTTTTTTTCTTTCTCATATTCGTAGTAGGTACGAATAGATAGCAGCTTTGACGGAGCATGTAAAAATCGACCTTAACAGGTTATTACGGTACTAAAAGGATTATTGATGCGATAAGATAATTTTGTTACATATCTAACTCTCTTGAAGTTATACCTAGAATAATATTTGTTTTTTGCCATTATATGAGTTAAGTTTTTACAAATCACTTTGTTACTTTCTCATATTCGTAGTATATAATATAAAGTGAAAGTATTGTGATGGTGTGAAAATTCTAATTTGAGATTTAAAATTCCAAAAACTAAAATTGTAATTGTGAATCTAACCATACAAGTAGCTGTGCCGGAAAAAACTAGTTCCTAAAAAAGTGGCTCTAAACGCGGACGGCGCGGCGGTGAGAGGCCAGCTTCGATTCACCGCTGGAGAGGAGTTTTTTATGGTAAATTTCACAAAAACTAAACAAACAACAAACATTGGAAAATACTGGAGCAAGTAATTATTTACTCGAATATGAGAAAGTTTACGGGTTGTATCGGACAAATTTCTTTTCTCTTTTGTAATTCTATTTTAATGGATAAACTATAAGAGTTGATAAGAGATATTGACTTTTAAACTCTATATTTGAATATTTTTTAATAAGATTAAGGTAAGAAGCCATTTTGCATGTAGGGTCTTCATCCAAGACCCTGCCGGTAAAATGAAACAGGTATTTATCAACCCTGTACTTTCTTTCTTCTCTTTCCGATAAGATAAAAGCTAGGTTCTAAAGAGCTTGGGGTAGGGTTAGACTAGAGACGGATAAGTATTTTCTCTCTTACATTCTCTCTTTGATATCCACCATTAAATCCGATTTCTTTTTTGCCTAAAAATCGTCCCTTTTGAAAATAGAGCAATGCCCCTTAGTAAAAGTAGAGAAAAGAGCATAGTAGTACTGTGTTCGAGTTTTCCAATTTTATTGGTGGGACCTTCAATTTCAGTAAGTAATTTTGGGGACAAACTGAAATTGCATTAACTTAACAGTCGTTGTCAATTTACTCCTTTCTTTAATTTTTACTTTCTTATCTACTTGTCGTACTTAGTGTAAAGACGAGGTATTGTGACGGCACAAAAATTTGATTTTAGATTTTGATGGATTTACATGTTATAAGGTCCATTATGTCCAAAAAAATTGTTTTTAACCATTTCGGTCTGCATCTATAGTCTGGCTTGTGTGCAGACGCGTGTAGTCTACTAAGTCCACTACTGTCCCGATTTCGATGAAATATGGCTCACAGGTTCAGAAAAATCCTTCCCCTAGGTGAAATAAAGAAATTATTTTAGCAATAAATTTGGGGGCGTGAAGATTTTTAACAAATAAAAACATCTTATCAACATTTTTTATAAATAACACATCAATCTTAGGCTTATAAAAAAACATATACTATAATAGAAAGAATGTTTATAATATATCTATAAATAAAGGTTAAAAACAAATATACACTTATTAGGGTTTCGTAGATCGTCCTGGAAGACGAGAGTATGCCGAGAGTGTGTGTCTGTCCGTCCGTCGTACTTTGGTTCATATCCCCCGAACCTCACGCTGGAGAGTTGAAATTTGAAATACTGGCGTAACTTTTTGATCCACACACAAGAAAAAATGAGAAGTTAAGCATTTAATATACGCATGCGTAATGCGCATATTAAGTTCAAAATATTATTATTCTTTTAATTTTCGAGAGGGGTGTCAAATGAAAGCTACTGAAGAGTAGATTACAAACATATACTAGGTATGCAATGCAGTTGTCTACTTGCAATATTGAGCTGAGCGTGAATTTTAATCTAAAATTTATGCATGCGTTAAAATTCATATTACATTTATTTGTTTCGCATCACGCCATGATCACATTTATCAAAAACTTGCCCCACTGTTTTTGACGGGAGATATAATTCCGCATCGCTTTTTTTAAGAATCTGCTTTTGATAGATTATTTTATTTGGCTCAATAACTAATTAAATAAATTAAAACAATATTATTCAATGTTTTTACTAGCGAAATAATGCAGTACGCAGTATAAACGCTGTATACAGTAAACAGCTAATAGTTACCAATAAACATTTTTATTTATAAACAGATGAAATCGGATCAAGAATAATAATATTTTTAATTTTTAATTAAAAACATTTTTTAACCTGTTTTTCTATTTTACCCCCCCCCCCCCCTATAAAATGAAAATATGACAAAAGTGAACATAACAAATAACTGAACTCTTAAAGAGCTTTCCAACGACATGCATCATGAAGGGAATTTACCCCGTACCCCTGTGTACCAATTTGGACCATTTCAGATTTATACCTTCCTGTAGTTGGTCACTATGACCGTGCCGAGTATGTGTCCAACCAAATGCAAAGTGTACTATAAGATTTTATGAGGATTGTGCTTTTTACCGCTAATATTGCGTTTTTAGAGCTCAATTTCAACCCAAAAAAAGTCTCTTCCCCAACCACCCTATAACGGCTAGTCCTTAAATGATGAAATAATTCATGCATCAGCATTAACCTTATGGTGGGGCGATGAAAATTGCCACCTTTTTGGTATTACCGATAAAATAAAACATTGTATGCCATCGGGGGATCGAACCTGGGACCTCTATTCTACTTCCCTTACTCTACTATTTTTGGGGCCATAAATTTAAATTTGTATGTATTTTTTTATTTTCATATGACAGGATTGGGAAATGATCAAATTTTATTTCAGATTCCATTACATATATATTATAGTTGAATAAGCCCTTTGACAAGTCTTGTCCCTCCACGAACTGTTACGCCACAGTTAGATATTTATCTAAGCCAGTGGAGGTGGCTGTTTCTTTTTGTACAACGAAGTTTGCTGAGCTTATTATACTTATATTATTTTAACTTCATATAGGTTTCTCAAATACTATCAGTTAAAAAATAGATTTATTGCTACCATAATATGGGGCGTTTCGAATACGAAGGGCGAACTCAACATACATTTTTTTTTTTTTTTTTTCCTTACCATCGTTTAGGGTCTAAGATTTAGCCTGTAAAGTTTTTTGTTGAGTTCGCCTTTAATTCCACTTAAAATTACTGGTTTAAACTTGTAGGAGAGGTTTGAATCGTCTATAAGTAGGCGGATACGAAGGGCGAACTCCACATCTAACTCCCCAAGTCCCCCACTTCTCTTATTCCTAAATCTTATCAGACATGATTTTTTGTTGAGTTCGCCCAATGCTTTAAAACATTAATTTAAATTTTTCTCAAAATCACCATTTGTTGAGTTCGCCCTTTGTATTCGGAACGCCTCAATGTAGATTGTATTTGTAAAAAATCGGTCCGAGACAACTCAGACAAACTTCCTCTTATACGAGTTCATAATTTTTTAGCCCAGTGTTTTCCATTTATCAATATTCGAGTTTTCGTAGGTACATTTAATTGTTATTGAACATTTGATCAACATCTATCATATAAATGGAAATCGAACCCGACCTCGTAGATTCATAGTAAACATGACTTCGACGAAACTTAGCGAGTTTGCGTTTCCCGATTTACTTCTTTTTATTTTTATTTTTTTTTTTTATGCTGATTTATCTATTATACTTTCTATAACGTTATGAAAAATATTGCGATGCAATTTGTTAGATGGTTGACATTTTTTTAATTAATATATATTGAAAGAAACAATGAAATCATTATGCAGCCCACACATAAGAATAATTTAAATTCTAATTTATGGCAACTAACAAAACTCATCTTTTTAAAAATATTTATTAACTTTTATGTTCGTATGTGGTAAAAATATCTTGAGCCAAAAATTTAGCCCACGCTACATATGAGCTGTCTTTTTTCTTGAAATTGTCATGACAAACAGTTGTCGACGTTAATTAAGGCTTTGTATAGTTAGATTGGAAAAGGTGAGTGGGAGGAAAATTTTCACAAATAAAAATGTGCCAAGGCGGCTACATAAAGCGTATAAAAAAATATGTTATTTTTAATTCTTTTATTTTTTAAAAAAATGTATTTATGTTAAGCGAATTGATCGTAGAGCAAAATTAAAGGAATATTTAATACATTTCAGGTAGTTTTACTGTATTAATTTTGCTATTTGAGTTTTATTAACGATTAGATGTGTTGACATTTTCAAATTCTTATCTGATATTATTATGAAGAAGTAACAGACAGGTGTAAAATCATTTATACTTTCTTGTATAAAGAGAAAGTATTGTGATGACGCGAATATTCGATTTTGATGGATTTACTATTTACACGATTTGAGGCCTGAGTACAAAAAAATAGCTTTCAAAAAATGTATGTCTGTCTTCTGTGCAGACGCGTGGAGCCTACTCTACTGGACCGATTTTGACGCAATTTGGTATAAATGTTCAAAAAATCATACCCCGAGGAGATATTGAGAAATCAATTTTAGCTCTAAATTTAAGGGTGCTACCCTCCAAAAACTCTGAAATATTATTTCTCTAAAAAAAAAAAAATTATTTCGGCGATTTTGATAGTTCTAAAATGTAGTCTAGTTAAATTCGAATCTAACGATATAAGCCGTTTTCCTGGGGAAAAACTAGTTCCTGAGAAAATAATTTTAAACGCGGACGGAGAGAGACCGGGTTCGATTCCCCGCCGAGAAGTTATTTTTATGATACATTTTGATGAAATGTTTAAGAATAATTAAATGTACCTATGAAAACATGAAAACAAATAAATGGAAAACACTGGCGCAAGTAATTATGAACTCGTATATGAGAAAGTTTGTTTATTTGAAAATCCGTGTATGATCGCAATCCGGTAGCATAATTCAAGTTAAAAAGTTTTATTTAATTTAATCTTGTTATATTTATTAACTCAATAAGTAAGCAAACAGACAGACGTTCTAGCAAAGATAGAGACTCTAATTGTCTTATTAGATAATACAATCTTTAGTGGCGTACTACTCGATTTTATATAATTAATATATTGACGAATTATATCAAGGATTAAAGAAAACGAGAGTTTTAATAAATGAAAGCAATGTTTTTTAAGAACATTAAAGAAGGACTACCTGAAGTGACATTATAAACAAATACAAAAAAATAAAAAATACATGTAATATTTTTTTAGTTTTTGTTGGCAAGCAGTGTTGCCCGCAAATCTAATTATTGTTAAGTCAATTTTTTAAAAACCTATTTCTTTGAAACAATTTTTTTTTTTTTTTAATAACTTTAATAGTTAATAGTTTCATAGTAGAGCCTTGCTATCCCTATTTTTAGAGATCGGATTTTAAAAAAATGGTAATTTAGACAGGGCTTTATCGGTATGAGGATATGGTCTGATGTCTTCATTTACCAGGAAACCATATAATGTCTAATTATGTGATGAGAGGTGGGTGAGATCCCGGATAAACTAGTTTATCAGGTTAATAATCAAATTTCCGGGGTTGGCAGCTTCAATCATAAGATGTAGTACCTCGCCTTTACCTTTAGGCAGGGCTCTGGCTCAGTAGCACCGAGCATTTAGATGACCTGGTCAATATGATAAAACTTTTCAAAATGAGAGTGAGTTGATCTATGATGACTTGGTCAATATGATAAAACTTTTCAAAATGAGGGTGAGTTGATCTATGATGACCTGGTCAATATGATAAAACATTTCGAAATTAGGGTCAGTTGAAGATCAATGTAATATCGTGTGAATCTTTGCCTCTAGATTAGTTGTTAAAAACGCATAGTTTTAAACAAATAATACTCTACGCCTTTATTATTTAATTTAGAGAGATAAACACTTTATCCTGCTTTTTCTCAAATTCTTAAGATTTATCTTGACTGTTTTAGTTCGTCTAAAGGATTTAAAAAAATTAAGTTACGTGTTACGTTTTAATCATGACACTTGCTGCTTTTGCTGGACCAAAAAATGGTGTAAAATTGGTTGGAATAAGATTGACCTTTTTGGACTAATTATCACTTTAAAAAAACTTTACTTAAACATTAAATAGTTGGAATTTGAATACTTTTAATCTTTAATAATTCATGGGAGTTTGATTCTTGCCAATATTGTGAATAGTTTGAAGAATGCTATTGTATCATTATTACTTATTGTGACAAAGATAATGTAAAGTCTATGCAGTCTTAGATGGACTCTTGCAATTGAAATTCTACCCAAATAAATACAAATTTTATCTCGAATCAAGCTTACCTTAAAAAAATGTATGGATAAAAATAAGCATTGAATAAAGCTTAAAATGTCATTTGAAAAATTCCCAAGAACATTCTCTGTGGTCAATAAATATATTTTAACTATCTCTCCTGAAAATAATGTTGAACATTCGAGAACAAGTTTAGTTAAAAATAAGGACATTCCCTTACCTTGAAAAGACATCCGAAATTCATATATCTATGAATATTAGGAAACATGTTTTTGTGATTATTCATGATATTTAAGATATTGTTAAACATGATTTTGTCGTATGTTTCCTGAAAATTTAATTCCAATTCCTGAGTAGGGTCTGGCTTGTACAACTGAGTAGGGCCGATGGGTCTAGACCCCCACGAGACCCAAAAGTCTGTATTCTTAAAAAGGTCAGCCACCCCTCTCTCTCCCTTTAGTAAGACCTCCCTTGAGAAATATATTTGGCCACGCTACACAACCAGTCAACCTTTTTTAAAAGAATTCAGCTATAATTTATTTTTACACTCGTATTATTTGATATTTTATTCTCGTAACTGAAAGTAAACTTGAAATGTACAGCAAATTAAAGTACACCCATGTTCAACACGGCAAAAGTATATACATGGAACTGTCATGTAATTTTATATACGAAATTTTTAACTTTTTCTCACAAATGATAATTTTAGCATCTGATAGTCCATATAATAAATAGAGTTTGGTGATAAAGTGAACTAAATGATTTTATTTCTTTGCTTTTATTACTATTATCTATTTACACCTCTTAAGCCGTTGTTTAAATGTTATTCAAATACATTTTTAAAATTATATTAATTAATTAGTTAATTCAAATTAAAAAAGTGTTTAAAAATTGAAAGGATTCCTGTTGACATTCAGAGTTAACTTCTCTTGTAAATTGATTCCGAATCAATGAAATGTGGATTTAAGATTTTATTTTATTTATGAAATTAATTTTTTTAATATGGATATATTTTAACTCTGGGGTACAGAAAAAAACGACATGCAAATTGTGACGCACAGGA
This sequence comes from Gerris lacustris, assembly GCA_951217055.1. NCBI lineage: Eukaryota > Metazoa > Arthropoda > Insecta > Hemiptera > Gerridae > Gerris > Gerris lacustris. Next base: position 57,171,199 of record OX578282.1, on the reverse strand, counting down.
GGTAGATTGTTTTTCACTTTTATTCATTGTAGGACTATATTTCGCCGATAGAAGTTCTAAATGTCATATAAAATTATATAAGAGCTACTAGCGGACCAAATGGTAATCAAAATGGATTAATGTTTTATAATTTCACACCTTAAGATCCATTTATACAATGTCAATAAGACAAATCTATACTTATTTTCTCCACTTCATGGAAAACATTGAAAAATAGATGTGAAGATTTAATGCCCAAAAACATATTCATGGAATGGAGAAAATGAGTATATCCTTTTTTTAAATTATTTTATGTTGATCCTTCATCATTTTATGTTTAAATGAAGTCATTTATTTATTAAAATTTAAATAAAACTATAATTCAAATTTAGGATGTTTTTAGCTTCATCCATACTTAGGTCCTACATGTACGCTTAATTATTTAAGATATCGCGCTTTTATCGATTTTTTTTTTTTTTTTTTTTTGTCACCTTATTCTGTTGTGCTTTAACTTTATGTAATCTCTATTGGAATAACTTTTATTTAATCTGTATTTTCTGTGTTAGGTCAGAGAGGACGGAGTCGACGTCTACACACCAGAGCGACGAGAGCCTGGACCTGGGTCGAGAGGAGACACGATGGGAAGGACCTCCGGCTCCGGCATCGCTCCCTGACGTAGTGCCTCAAGAGGAGACTCCACCAGAACCTCCTGACAATTTCTCCCAGACTATAATAGACGACAGACCTCCCACCGCAGACAAGGGCTTCCTTCTGAGGCTCTTCGAATCCAAACTATTTGACATGTCCATGGCCATCACGTACCTTTTCAATAGTAAAGAACCCGGCGTACAAAGTTACATAGGTAAGAGACAATTTTAATTCATTTATATCAAAACAGCCAATGCAGCTATATAAACAAAGTTGGGCTAAAAATGTTTGTAAAATTGGCAGAGTATTAAATTAATAGTTAAATAATTTTATCTCCAGTAGGGAGAAAAAGTTATGAGTTTGAATTAGTTTAAAGGGACTAAAGTAAGTCTTTTCATCCCTGAACTCAAAAAGTAGGGAGAAAAAGAAAAAGTAAAGTAGGGCAAAAAAGTAAAGATTGCAACTTAATTATTTTAAAAAATAGCAGAATATAAATGGCTAATGCAATGAAGTTGTTGAAATCAGGTTGGTGACAGTGCTTTAATCGACCATGTTTATCTTTGTTTATAACCTGCATCTAAATAAACTTCTATTTGAGTTTAATTCCAATTCTTATTTGTTTTTAATATTGAATCTCTTATATCTGCTATTAAAAGTGCAAATAATTATTGTTATTTATTAAAATAATAAATAAAAACTGTGCAATGGACGAAAATGTGTATTTTCTTCCTACTGGAGATAAAATATTGTATGTATCTCATGAGTAAAGTGCCATTATTCCCCTCGCGATAATTATCTTCCTCGGCTGCGCCTCGGGAATTAAAGAGTCTGATTCCCTGGGCTTCACCTCGGGATTTAGGGACCACGGTTCCTTCGGCTTCGCCTCAAGAACCAACTTTTCGCTCAGGGAATAATGGCTTACTTCACTCCCTAGGTGTATAAACAACTATTATTTATCTATATTGACTAGAAAAAGAATCGAGCCAATAAAAGTTAATTCTAGTCAGGGTTTAGCCTAATATCCCCCTCTACCTTTCACCTCCTTTTCTTCGGCTACGTCTAATTCTGCATAAAAAAGTACTCATCAAACAAATTGATTCTGTATTTGAATACCTTCATACTTCATATTTATTTATTGGAAACCAAAATTGTATATTTATAATAAAAATTAAAGCAATTTAAATGTTTTGCGTTGTAGACACGTAATGTTTCTCTTGCTATTTTTAAATCACTGATAATATTATCATCTACAGGTGTAGTCTTTGAGGTGAAGATAAATTTATTTCACCTTTTTTTTCTTCTTTAGATTACTTCTTTTGAGCATTTACGATAACGTCAGTTATTATGTTTAGCCTTATTACATTTGTTTTTTTTCTCTGATTAACGAGAATTACATCGAGAATAACTGGGTGATAGTAGAAAGGCCGTCGGAATCAAATAGCTTTGTTTAAACAATGAATTAGGTTTGAAGATAGATTAGGGTTATTATTACGCTCACACCCGGGCTTGAAAGGCACGTGCTAGCCACACGACGATCATTCATCTTAACGTCACGTCTTCCTTTTTTTACTCTAATCTCCTTCTCATTTCATAACTCAGAAATTTAGATGTCAACATGAGACAAACGATGACTTTTGATTGAACTAGGAAGTAAGAAACGACAAGCCTTTCTTTCTACGAATCTCGGATAACAGAGATGGAAACGATAGGGGATGTGGGTACTATTACCAGTCTAGTTTAGGTCTGACTAAGATCAGTAAGATCTTACGTCTAGGAACGCATGTGAACGTCGAACTGTCTACCCGTGTGATTCACTACGCATGGACCCCCTCCATTGAATTTATCTCTTGCTACAGACAGATTCTAAATTATAAACGTTCTATCTCCCACTGCACGTTCGAATAGTTTGTAGTGGGATGGAGACATCTATCCATTACCATTTCCCTCTCTTCCTTTCCGCCGTAAATTGCAATAACTCTCTCTCATATCTCCTATCCATTACATCAACTTCCGTAGCACATGTCAACCGTTTCCTTTTAGTTGACGTTGACATAAATATATTTGGACAACACAATTCATGATTTTTTTTTTTCTATGTACCTGTTTGAACGCGAAATTAAATATTTAACAATGCCACAACCACAACCTTAACAAAAACTAACATTTATGAATAAACATTAACTACCATACCAAATGGAATAGAATTATACATTTTAGAGGTTCTAATCTACACACACTATATTCAAAATTATTTTATAAGTTTACACTAGAAATTTTCTCTTGATAATCAAAGAATAAATGAAGATATTCTGTATAAATAATCGGATTCAAGTACATTGAAAAAACAAATTTCTTTTCTAAACATAAAATATACATTTTTTTTTTTTTTTAAATGGAATTGACTAATTGATTCAAGACGAGATGGTATTTTTTAATTTTATTTTTTTCCTTCCACAAAAGTAATTCGATTTACTAAAAGAGAAACGTTTTTTTAGACATCGACAGACGATTTTTGAATTTCATTAGTATCTTAATTAGACTCCTAGAATTATGATTGGAATACGTTATAAATAAAAGAAAAGGTATAATTTATTATTTTTTAATATTTCGGTATGTGCACATACCGAAATATTTACGCTAGTCCTTTTTAGTTTAATAAATATTTTTTCATCTATTTATATAATCGTGTTACGTGTTTTGTTAAATGTTAAATATGAAAATTGTTTGTTTAATATTGTTATTGAACAGAGGTTTCTGGATGTAAGTGAATAAGTGGAAAATTTGTAAAAAAAAAAAAACGACGATACCAAAAAATGGTGGATACAAACTTACTATACTGACAAACATACAAGGCATGAATATGCCCCGGAGAGGGGCGAAATATAGCCATTTTTAAAACAATTTAATTTGTTTATAATTTCAACCCTCTACGACCCACACAAAAGAAGACTATATTCAACAAAAAAAAAGAGGGACACACGGAAAGTTTTTAAAGTTATTTAAAAACACAAATGAAAATTATATTTTATCAGTGCTTTGCTGAATCAGAATTAATCTATTGGGGAGTACCTTCTCACTGATGTAGGGTAAAGCTATATTTATCAGAAATAGCACGCACTAAAAGTACAAAAAAACTAAATGTTTTTTTGAGAGGGAGGGTCTAACCACCTCTATAGCAGTGGGAGAGCAAAGTTGGGACTAACAATCCCTGAGATTCGTTCACCCCAGGAAGACTTAAAACTTACAAAAGGATTAGTTGGTTCAAACAAATCATGGTTGCTACTACTTTCAGCATGAATAATTAAAATTAGGGAGTTAGATTTCAAGTAATATTTATTTCTTGAATCACTGCATTTTAGCTAACCCCCAAGATTTGATTTATTTTTTTAACTATTAGAGACTCTCGGTATGTGCACATACCGAAATATTTACGCTAGTCCTTTTTAGTTTAATAAATATTTTTTCATCTATTTATATAATCGTGTTACGTGTTTTGTTAAATGTTAAATATGAAAATTGTTTGTTTAATATTGTTATTGAACAGAGGTTTCTGGATGTAAGTGAATAAGTGGAAAATTTGTAAAAAAAAAAAACGACGATACCAAAAAATGGTGGATACAAACTTACTATACTGACAAACATACAAGGCATGAATATGCCCCGGAGAGGGGCGAAATATAGCCATTTTTAAAACAATTTAATTTGTTTATAATTTCAACCCTCTACGACCCACACAAAAGAAGACTATATTCAACAAAAAAAAGAGGGACACACGGAAAGTTTTTAAAGTTATTTAAAAACACAAATGAAAATTATATTTTATCAGTGCTTTGCTGAATCAGAATTAATCTATTGGGGAGTACCTTCTCACTGATGTAGGGTAAAGCTATATTTATCAGAAATAGCACGCACTAAAAGTACAAAAAACTAAATGTTTTTTTGAGAGGGAGGGTCTAACCACCTCTATAGCAGTGGGAGAGCAAAGTTGGGACTAACAATCCCTGAGATTCGTTCACCCCAGGAAGACTTAAAACTTACAAAAGGATTAGTTGGTTCAAACAAATCATGGTTGCTACTACTTTCAGCATGAATAATTAAAATTAGGGAGTTAGATTTCAAGTAATATTTATTTCTTGAATCACTGCATTTTAGCTAACCCCCAAGATTTGATTTATTTTTTTAACTATTAGAGACTCTCGGTATGTGCACATACCGAAATATTTACGCTAGTCCTTTTTAGTTTAATAAATATTTTTTCATCTATTTATATAATCGTGTTACGTGTTTTGTTAAATGTTAAATATGAAAATTGTTTGTTTAATATTGTTATTGAACAGAGGTTTCTGGATGTAAGTGAATAAGTGGAAAATTTGTAAAAAAAAAAAAACGACGATACCAAAAAATGGTGGATACAAACTTACTATACTGACAAACATACAAGGCATGAATATGCCCCGGAGAGGGGCGAAATATAGCCATTTTTAAAACAATTTAATTTGTTTATAATTTCAACCCTCTACGACCCACACAAAAGAAGACTATATTCAACAAAAAAAGAGGGACACACGGAAAGTTTTTAAAGTTATTTAAAAACACAAATGAAAATTATATTTTATCAGTGCTTTGCTGAATCAGAATTAATCTATTGGGGAGTACCTTCTCACTGATGTAGGGTAAAGCTATATTTATCAGAAATAGCACGCACTAAAAGTACAAAAAAACTAAATGTTTTTTTGAGAGGGAGGGTCTAACCACCTCTATAGCAGTGGGAGAGCAAAGTTGGGACTAACAATCCCTGAGATTCGTTCACCCCAGGAAGACTTAAAACTTACAAAAGGATTAGTTGGTTCAAACAAATCATGGTTGCTACTACTTTCAGCATGAATAATTAAAATTAGGGAGTTAGATTTCAAGTAATATTTATTTCTTGAATCACTGCATTTTAGCTAACCCCCAAGATTTGATTTATTTTTTAACTATTAGAGACTCTATTACAGCGATCTTTACGAGCCGCTGTAAAACGACAAGGCGGAGGATTTAGAATTAAACGCTTTCCTTGAGGCATCATTAGAAAGGCCATTAAAAAGATAACAGAATGCATACGCAAAGTAGCAACAATGACTTTATCTCAGTCTGTTTTAAAGTCCTGAGATTTGATGTTAATCTGTAGATCCTGTATAATCCTCTAGACTCTGGACTGTAAATTTAAATTTAGACCCGTTAATGTGTGAACAATAATTCTTACATCTTATATGTCGGTAAAAAGTGATCGGAACCGAACTACGTAAAAATAATTTATTTGTTTTTTAATAAACAAAAATCACATGGTGAGCAGATGATCAATTTTGTTGTTTGAGTTGAATTCACTATGAGAAAGTTCCACTGAAAATGGATATCTAATGAAAATGAACTCTTTATCCTGCTTGAGTGGTTTACATATCAATATTGATTTTATTATATACATATATCGAAGTACATTCGGTATAAGATCTGGTTCATAGTATTTTAATTTTACCTTTGTGTATAATCCAATTGGCTTTATTGGCATACAAATCTATCGTTCTAACTGTATCTTTCATAAACATATCGTATTACGTTTACAGTAGAGGATTAAGAATAACACCTCTTTTCAGAATCAGGTAAGGATGGGTCAGAGATGTATTTAAAACTAGAATGCCATTACTCATTGCTATTTATAAACATTTACTCCTTATTACGATAATTTTATTCTCAGTAATCTATAATCAATCATAATAATGAATGGAATAAGGATTCATTCATTTATTTTTTCTTAAATTTACTCCACTTCCTGTTCTAAAGTACACTTTCAAAAATATTTACCCACGTCATTGCGTCATAGTCGACCTTTGATTGGACATTCTATAAATATTATTAAATGTTCCACCTCCCCTTTTTTCCTCTCGGTTTTATTTTCGTTATTATATCAAATTAGATCATCGCGTCATTGACTATATTTATTCATTTAGTTAGTTTTTTTATGTGTAGCGATGCATTACTGATAGCTCGAAAACAAAATTAAATGAAAATTTAACGAAATAAATTATTAGAAAATTATAAGACAGTTACACATACGGGTGTTCCTGAACGCAACCATAACACTTCGGGATATCATTAGAAATTTGATGCTAAAGAAAGAAATTCAGCTCTGAATATAGTTCCAAAGAGCTTTTGGACTTCTTTGCGCAAAAAAATGAAGTCATAGTTTTTATGTTCATCCTTAAATTTTTCTAAAACTATACGCTTCTTATGATCCTCGACTGTGTTTTTCTCCAGTGTGTGATAGCGACTCATCATAGAAGAGGTGTCGTTCAATAACCAAACAACGTCTTCACACAAAATAATTGTATTAGTAACAATTGACCGATTTCGGCTGTTCTAATGCAGCCTTCTTCAGATGATCTACAAACCAAGTGACAAACTTAACTTATGCTTCTTATCATAATTCATCTTGAAACAAACTATCGAATTCTTTGTCGTTAGAGACAAATTCCAGCTCTGGACAACGTAATCCTGATTCTTCAGGCATTGCGCATTGATGGGGTTCATCTTAATAGATAGACTAAATGAAGTATCTGGGATGTAGAACTATAAGCATTTTGCTGAAAATTAGGATTATGTTGGACAGAGGGATTAGTCACATTCGACGCAGAATTTGATACTCTTCGAGGTTTGCTTGGAGGTGTTTTATTAAGATAAAACAAGCGAAAATTAAGAAGCGTGGTTTTTGAGAATTGAAAGGATGGAGGTCTAAAAATGTCGATTTTAATGTTTTTGAGAATATCTTAAAAACGAAGCTGTTCACTTTATCTTTATAGGAACTTCTTGTTCAGCGATAAATTTCCCATATTTTTCCGAAGTGGTGCGGTTTTATTCGGGGTCACCGTATATGAAGTAATTTTACCTGTATAAATGATATGAAAATATATGTGCCCATAGTAAATATAAGTTTAAGTAAAATATTAAAAGAATTATAAAGTAATAAATAAAAGTATAAGTTAAATAAATGTAAAAAGTAAACTTTCAAAATTATTTATTTAAAACAAATACTTGTATTCATACCAAGATTTTGTTAAATACTTACGTTAATTAGTCTTTCAACCTCATTGATGCCTTTATTTTTAATATTCTAAGTAAGATAACCCATTTGTTCACACCTTAATTAATTTACTAACTTATATAATTACAATTTTTTTGTTTCTCGACCCTTAATAATTTTCTTATCAATTTTATATAATTACTTGTCATTAAATTATCTTATCCACCCTTAATTATCCTCAAATAATTAATATTCATTAATTTTTTAAAAATATACAATTTTAGCTTATTTTCTAACCCTGACATGGTTTCTTTCTATGAAAGAAACCTGACGTTTTATTTAACTATATTTTCTCCCTTATTTATCATCTAAAATTGAACATTTATATTTGCAAAACCTACTTTAGATTAAAATAAAACATATTTTATTTTTATTCCTATCGCATAATTACTTAATCAAAATTCTTATTACAGTTTTTTTTATCATAAATTTCGTATATTTTAGTTGTATGTAAAAGTTTTTAAAATTTAATGATATATAAATTATTTATTTATCGAATTAAAATGAACATGAACAAAATAAAAGTAATAATTAACTTTTAACTTATCTGCTGAAATTGTTGTTAAAATAATTATATTATTGATAAAAAATTACTTTTGAAGGTCCTTGATTCAAGTCTGTTTTTAAAATTGATTAACAAAATTTAATTTTATGTCCCTGACTGTATTTTTCCCCCCTCTCTCGTCCGTAGATCCTAGATCCCTTAACGTGGTTATTTTTATTTTTATTTTTATTTTTTTTTGTTGGATGCGCCATATTTAGATAAAATCAATTTCTCTACTTCAACTCGGGATAAAACTCTATCGATATGTATATTAAATTTTGTTTAAATTGGTTTACCAGTTTAGGCTTTATGCTTCCGCAAAAACCACAAGCCACGAGTCAAAATTAAATCATTCTTGGCGTAATAGCCCTGGGGCATAGACCTGACAAAGAGCTTATATATTCAGATATATATAATGGATGACGCGGGATGGTGCTTTTTTCATATGCATTTCCTTTGTGAAGAAATAATTCTGCATTTAAATCGCTGACGATAATTCACATATGAAGTTATTTCCTGTTTTAATTTTTAAACATAAAAGCCATCATTTCAGATAAACTAACTGCATTCGCTACGTTCTCTGGCAACTCTTTACTATGTTTCATTACCGCAGCACTTTCTCATTTATTCTTCATGAGATGCAATAGCTCTACCTCTTTCCCTCTTTTCTTCTCTCATCTCGGGTACTATTGAATCATGTTTGATGACCACCTTCCGTCGTTCCTTCTAGCTAAATGTCCGGCTCAGCTCCAATTTATTTCTAACATGATTTTGCTTATCTTGTACCCAGTTTCCGTCCTCAAATGTTTGTCTTTTCTCTTTTCTTGTTACCTTCTATGTATACGCCTCTGAATCAGTCTCATCTTCTGCTTGACTTTTGTAATAGCACTCAAGTCTTAACACCATAATTTAGGACAACCAAAATGCATTTGTTATTTTCTTTTTTTCTTTAGATGAATATTCACCTTAGATTGACATAGTTGCTTTGTTTGTTATAACATGACCCTGATCATCCTTGTACTCTTTTCTTCGGTAATTATTTGTAATATTATAATAATATTACATATATATATAATATTATATGTAGATATACAGGGTGACTGGCGATAAAGTTTGGAAAAGTTATACACCTCATATGGAACAAAAAACATCATATATATACCATAGTTCAATTCTTAACCGTTCTTCCACTAGGTCAAATTTAGCGAATTTTCGAAAGGTGTCGTGCTTGTCTCATAAAATGAATTGTTGCTCTTAAAATATGAATGCTAGAATAATGATTTTAGTATCGTTGGAAAACTTAGAAAATTTCCTAAAAGAAAAGTACTCTTAAGTCCTTTCATTCAGGTTAGCATTTGCTGAGTATTAATTTTTATCGAAATTATTGGGCATTTTTATTTTATTTTATTTTTTTGATGGTGGCAGAACTTACTAAACAGTGTAGGTGCATCGAGTACACTTTCAGGAAAACTTCCTCATTTACTAACCTTTCAAAAAGTATTTATAGCTTTACCCATTTATTTGTCCATATTTTGAGTAATAACCGACGGAACTTAGAAAAATTATTGTAAATTCCAGTAAAATACGTACCATACAGCAATCTACAGAGTGGTCCAAAAATCTCCCCCCTCTGAACAGGGGTTTAAGATAAATTAATGAAACTTGGAGGATCTCTACCAAGCAAAGGGAAGTTCGTTTTCATGCAATCGCCCACTAGGGGCAACCACCTACTTTGCCCTCAGGCCACCAAACTTAAAAATTTCAAATTGGAGTGTATATTTTTATTGCATATTTGGATTCTTCGGTGAAAAAAAAATAAACTTATACTTGAAACTATTTTTTCTATCTCCAATATTTTGCCCCCTATAGGGGGCTGAGATAGCAAAATAACCCTTCTGAAGTAGTAAAAAAATATCGTTATAAAATCTAAACTGTTTGAAATAAAGTAATGAAACTTGGGTTATCTGTACCATGTAAAGGGAAGTGTGTATTCATCCGCTCGCTTACTAGGGCCAACCACCATTTTGCCCCCCAGGCGCTGAAATAACCATTTTTATACCTTTACCATAGGGGGCAAAATATTGGAGATAGAAAAAAGTTTAGAGTAAAATATTTTTCGCCGTAATATCAAAATTTGCTATCAAAAATATACACTCTAAGTTAAAATTTTGATGTTTGATGGTCTGGGGACAAAATGGGTGGTTGCCCCTACTGCGCGATTGCATGAAAACAAACTTCCCTTTAGTTTTTCCCTTTGGTACGGATCCCCTAAGTTTCATTACTTTATTTCAAACAGTTTAGATTTTCTAACGATCTAAGAATTATTTTTTTACTACTTCAGAAGGGTTATTTTGCTATCTTTGCCCCCTATAGGGGGTAAAATATTGGAGATAGAAAAAATTGTTTCAAGTATAAGTTTATTTTTTTTCACCGTAGAATCCAAATATGCTATCAAGAATATACACTCATATATATATATATATATATATATATATATATATATATATATATATATATATATATATATATATATATATATATATATACATATATATATATATATATATATATATATATCGTAATTAAAAAAATCGTATTTATATAAAAATCGTAATTTTTGGGAACAGGTTACATGGAACAAAATTTTTAATGCTATAAATCTTTATTTGAAGACATGCAGGAGGGATGATCAAGAATGACTTTTTGTCGAAAAATGAAATTTTTAGGTCACTTCACGTATCGTCAAGTCGATCCTGGGACATACTGTATATATATATATATATATATATATATATATATATATATATATATATATATATATATATATATATATATATATATATATATATATATATATATTTATATATATATATATATTTATATATATATATATATATATATATATATATATATATATATATATATATATATATATATATATATATATGTATATATATTTATATATATGTATATATATAATAATAATAATAATATATAATACACCATTAGATTTATTTCTTCAACATCATCATAGTTTACTCGTTTACAGTCATGATTTTATTCTTTGCAAATGAGACCTTTTCTTGATACTTTTGTACACTGCCTTCGGTCTTGTCTGAATTTGGATTGAAAGTGCTGATCAGGGGTAAAGGGCTAGACCCCGGTAGATACGTGTCTTGAGTCCCCTATTTGTAAGTTAGATGGGTCTTTATCGTCTGGAATGGAAGCTTCTCGTACATAGTTTTTCTATGCCCTGCTTTCCTGTGCTTTAAGCTTCCTTTTCACACCCTTAAGCAACCTTACTTCAGTATCAAAAATCTTCCGAATCCTTCGCTTCTTCGGCCTTTTGTATTAATAAAATCTTTTACCACTTACTAAATCAAAAATGATTCAGCTCTTACATTTATTTTCTACTTTTTTAAAACCTATCTCAATTCGAGTTGTTACTAAAAAGGTTCTATCGTGTGATTTAAAATTAATGTAGCCATTCGTAGCTTCTTCACTATACATTTTTTTTTTACCTTCTTAATGCTTAAGTCTGGACATCTAACAACTAAACTGAGGTTGAATTACGTAATCTGATTTTTAGCCCTTTGTTTATTGAGTTGATTTAATTGGATAATATAGTTCTTCAACTAAGATATAAGATGTATACAAGCTTCACTTAAAGTTTACATATAAAATAAGCTTACAAAACTTATTTCGTGTCAAAAGAAGTTATTAAGTGGGAAGTTCAATAATATTTAATAATTTATTATGAACATTTTCTTTTATAACTCATTGCGTTAATACTTTTCTTTATAAGAAAAATTGATCCAACAACCTCGAACAATGTTGTATGTTAAAAGAAAAAGAAATAATGATACTCTAATACTGTGAATTTTTTTTTTTTTTTTATATAATTTGAAAATTATCTTTACTGTTAGCGATGAAAGACTCAAGAAAATTGCTCTAGTCGGAGAAGGATTGGAGTCCCTTGTTTGAATTAATGAAAAGAACGATGAAAAATGGTTTGTCGTGACCTGATTTTGGCGTAATTTTTGGGTCAGAAGCGGGTTTGAATCTTTCATATCTTTCCACTACACCTCCCTTTAAACTACGGAATCCTTTTAGCTCTGCAATTTACAGTAGTTAAGATTTTGTTTGATTATTCAAACGAAAAACTTTTCTGGTTCTTAATTGAAATTGGGTAATAGCTCTTAGTTTAATCGTAGTTTTAACTCCATGTTTAGTCTTTTTTAGCTCTGTTAAATTTTAAAATACTTTTTTCCCGCTTTATTTCAAGGTTTTATCGATTTTCTGCGACAGCTAAAATTACAGCTGTTGAATTTTTATTTATATCTCCGCAGCTTAATGTTTCAAAGTTTCGAATTGAATTACTCTTATTCAGTTATAAAACTCTGCTAGTTCCCATGTATGTTTTTGCCAAAAAAAAACGATAGATTGTTTCTTTTCTTCTAAATGTATAAAGTTACGAAATTTATTTAAAGTTATTAATTAAAAAAATTAAAAAATGATATTATTTTTTCTATTTTTCTACTTCAAATTTCCATATTGATTTTTTGACAAATCGATCTGAGAATTTCTTATTACTTGGCTAATATATTTATTCCGTTTAAGATAGGTATATTTCGTTTGAAATTAAAGAAACAAAACTTTTTTATTGAAAGAGTTGAATTCATTGATAGTCTTTAAAAAATAGGAAAGTAACATTTGATTTATATTTGGTTTCGTAATTACTACTTTCATATTATTCAAACTCTAAAAATTAAAACTTCTTATTTTATTATTTATACTCATATTTTTTTTATTCCGAGCTTACCAAAGGTAACAGAAGCTATTTGATCCTTCTGAAGAACCAAAATTTGTTGTCTCCGAATTCAAAAATTAGATTCAGACATAAGGGAACATTTTTGTCCCTGTCTCCTTGTGTGCCTGTCTGTCAGACTATTCATTATTTTTGAAAAACCAACATATATTAAAAACTACTTTTCCGATTTTAATGAAATTTGGATGGTAGGTTATTATTAGCCCATTGTTGGTCCCATATAAGTTTTCAACCTTCTGCAGCCCATTGGTTTTTCGCCACATATCCATATTTATTTTTAAATTGACACCTACATCTTTAAAAGTACTTATTTGTTTTTTAAGAAATTTAGATGGTTTGTTGTATGTAGCTTACAAATAGTCCCATAAAAACGTCAACCGTAATTTTTTTTTAAATTTATACTTTCATTCATGTAAAATATTACAACAATTTTGAAAGATTTTAGACAGAGAGGAGAAAAATTAAATAAATTGACAATAACGGGTTGTAATATCAAAACACATTAGAAGTGTCTGGAGTTTGGAGGAAGCTATGTGCTACACTATTTGGCAGACTATTTTACTTTATAAATTATTTTCAATTAAGTAACAGTGATGATAAATTTAATTTGGCATGTTTTATCTGAAGAGGATTTGCTATTCAGTGGTAGTACTACTATCGTGCATTAAATTAATTCAGTACGGTGGTTGAGTGTGTGCATTATAGTAACAGATCTTGTGGCTAACGCCTCTTCATCCGACGGTTTGGTTGTTCAGGGATGTGGAGGGATGTCATGGATTTGACAAGAGGATAGGGGTGGTTATTTAGGGTTTCATGGAATTAAATATAATGAGAAGATGCAAGGTTCGGCCAAGATATAAGCCTAGGTATTTGATGGCTACGATTATGAAAAATTTATGTAAAAGAACTTGTTGCGATGAACTTTAAAACAAGTTTATTACTCTGTTGTATTTCCCAATTTAAAAAGTTGTTTCCTATCATTTTTGATGATTAATGGAAGCAAGGCATCTGAATTTACATCCTTCAGTAAACCTATGATAATTATGAACTATTATTTAATCAATCAATCAACTTTAATACTTATATAATATTGAAATTTTTGTTGCAGGTAACAAGCTGTTCAGCTTTCCTGATCAGGAGGTTGATTTTTATTTGCCGCAGTTAGTAAATATGTATGTTCATATGCCAGATATTGCGGAAGTTATACACCCCTACCTTGTCCATAGGTAAACAATTTTGAAATTATATGTTTAGTTGTTATTCTAGTTAAATGAATTTATTTAAGATATAATAATTAATTATATAATAAATGTGTTTATTCTAAGATTAACTTATTTTGATAGGAATGGGAATATGTGAAGCTAAAATTTCCATCTTTAGTCTCAATTTGATTCTCTTCTATTTGAAATAATTGACATTATAACATTTGTCACCTCTCTTCCTTGATGTATCATTGCTGACTTTACCTTCTAATTTACATTTGAAATAGATTCATTAGAAGCTAATGTAAAGCAAATTCTCTTAACATACAATTTGCAGGGGTAACAGGATATTTCTATCCAAAGCCATGTTCAATATAACGGTCTGAGCAGGTGTTTGATAAGTCATAAAATATAGCGTTGGGTTCAAATTGACGAGGAAGGTATAAATTATTATCATTTTGCTTTGTAATTCATTAAGTTAGAGTGGTTAAAACCAACTTTTGTGGTTACCACCAACTTTTGTGGTTTTTAATTTTTATTCTTTGACATTTTATATGTAAGCTAAATATTGGTTGGAAAACTAACTTTGCTATATTTAAGATAAAACTTAAAACCCTGAACAAACATTAACAGTTGTAGATATGAAATAATTGTTTTTATCAGTTTCTTTAAACTTGGATCTATAAAAAAAGTAATCCTTCTTTTTTCCTCACTCCTGTTTTATCTACATTTTTTGAAGTGCAAGATTTCTTCCTAGGGGCTATAGAAGTAGACAAGTTTAAAACAAAAACTTTTTTAATAAATGTTATAATGTATCTCACTGAACTTTAAAGAACTGTATAAAAAAAAAAAAAATCATTCAAGATAAAAAAATGTGGGTTAAAAAACAATCGTAGTAGTATAGTGGAACCTTGATATCTCAAAATTCTTGGTAATTTGAAGTAATTTTTATTTCCCTTGCTGATACGAGATTGGCTGATAATCTAAATCTAACCTTGATAACTCAAAGTAAAAACATATTCCCTTGAATTGTAATTTATTGAGGTTCCACTGTATTAAGGCTCTCCCACACCAGTGCAGGATGGCGGGAGCTGGATGGATACGGGACGTGTTTACATTGCGGGATATGAGCCTGTTCAGACAGCACTGGTGTGGGAGAGCCTTTAAGAATAAGTTTTCAATTGAAACACTAAAAAGTGTTTCGTTACAGAGAGAGCCTCCTGGTAAAAAGCAAAAATACTAATTAAAAAGAAAAAAACAACTTAATTTATTGTTTTTACTTTTAAAACAATTTTATGTAGGGTCTTTTTGTTGGGGAAATTTTATGTATTTAGTATTTATTTATAATACTTGCTTATATATTTTTTATAAATACTTGTATATGTTGACATTGTACCTTGACAGACAATAAATGAGTTAAGTTCGGTTCAAGACGTTGTGGTGTTAACTTATTCCACCAACATGGGTTATGGGCCCAGCACGGAAAATATTTAAAAAAATATTACAAATGGAAAATATTTACTTTTAAGAAATTAACTTATGTTTACCAATGTTTGTTTGGTTTTGTTTAGGTGTAGAAAATCAGTTGATTTTTCATTAAAATGTTCCTGGCTGCTAGATGCCTACAGTTCTGATGCTGCCTTACCGTCCAAGAAGAAATCATATGGAACCAAACTCAAAAACCTAATACTGTCAGACGAGCTCAGGTAAATAATTTATAATAATCATAATTATTGATGCTCTAAGTGTTGGGCTATGAAGAAACGTAGCGTAGAAACGTTTTAAATTGGTTGTTTTTCATCCCTAGAGGCACTTAATCATTTAATCCGCAGATAAAAATAATATATTAATGTTTTCACCAATTAATATCAGTCACGTCAAGCATTTAAGTTTTATTAGACCTTTGACACTTAAAAAAAGTATTTTTATTATTGTAAAACGTCTTTACATATTTAAACATTTATTTTGTATTTTAAAGAATAGCTTAACTTTTTAATCAGGTTTGATGTGGTTGATAGTGCAGAAGTAGTCCGACTTTCAGAAAGTAAAAAAGCTTAGATATATTATTTTTAATAAACTTAACTGATGATAAACTAAAAGTCAAAGGTGACATATTTCTTAATTGTATAATGTCTGAAGAAGGGATTATCTAAAAGTTTTGTCAGTTTCTTGGGTATTAGTGAAAGAGATCAGAAGCCACTTAGCTGCAGTCCCGGATTAAGTTTTTTTCTTTACACCCTATTTTTAAATACCCTTGATAAATATTTTTTAAAAATGCTTGGGAAGGCTTTCTTTTCAGAAGAACTCTATCTTATTAACCTTGTGCAACAGCCTAAGGGTGGCTTTTTACTGTAGTATAGAACCCTGATAACAGGGATGGTTGGAAATGACACGTTGATACCGTGGTTCTTTATACTGTAAAGATCCACCCAGGTATTTTAAGTTCTATTTTACCATTTTTGCTTCCAAGCTAACCAAGGGTAACAGATGCATTGTGTATTTGTTAAGTTGTAATTAAGAATTTTTTTTGTCTCCGAGTTCAATAATTTCAAGGCAGAAATCTGTTTTAGACATTGGGCAACATTTTTGGTCCATCTGTTGTCCCTGTATACCTACTTACCTTAAAAATTACTTGTCCAATTTTGGTGAAGTTTAGACGGCGGGTCACAATTAGCCCATTATTGGTCTCTTTTAAGTTTTAACCTTTTACACTTATAGGTTCCACAAAGTTTTTTATTAACACATATATCTTGATAGTATTAATCTGATTTTTAACAAATTTAGATGGTTTGTCAAATCAATGGTCTAGAGATGGTCTCTAAATTAAACCATTATAAATTTAAACCATTTGCACTCATTAAATTTTCCTAAATTGATACTTTTTTCGTGTAAAAAAAAAGAGAAAAAAAAGAGATTTATAATAGTCTGCCAATTGCTGTGGCTTTTTTTCCCCTCTCCCATCCTATTTTATTTTAATCCCTTTTTTATTTTAAAATTTAAAAATGGTTTTGAATTATTACAGGACTATATGTATCAATTTAGCAATATTTAATGAGAGCAAACAATTAATGTGGGACATTGTGTGGGCTACTTTCGAGTAACCATTCAAATTTCTAATTATAGGATGAGTTCTTTAAAACATATAGGTGTGAACAAAAAAGGGTTTGTTAGAAGTGTTTGAAAGAGAAATCAATGGGCATAGAAGGTTGAAAATTATATGTGATCAACCAAGGGCATAATTATGACCTACCATCCAAATTTCATTGATATCTGACAAGTAGTTATTAAGATATATTGGTTCGTAAACATTTTGAACGATAGACAGACACGAGACCAAAAATGTTTCATAATGTCTGAAATGTATTTCTGTTTGATCATAATGCTTTTGTTACTTTTAGTAAGGGTGGAAGCAAAAAAGAGGGAACAATTTACTAAATTAGACAGTTAACGG
Organism: Gerris lacustris; assembly: GCA_951217055.1. NCBI lineage: Eukaryota > Metazoa > Arthropoda > Insecta > Hemiptera > Gerridae > Gerris > Gerris lacustris. The sequence continues at coordinate 57,153,430 of OX578282.1, read as the reverse complement.
GCTGTAAAAGCATATCATCACTATAGTACTAGATAAGACAGACACAAGGAAGCTATGTGTCACCCTGACAGACTATTTTGACAATGTGTCAAATGTGTCAGCTGCCATCTTACCTATTATCTGGGTTCTTATTATCACTTTTATCTAGAGCAACCTGTATACCTCTCAATCCAGTAGAACACTGAATAAGGGTTTGCTCTCGGATACTTGTGTGACTTGAATATTTAAAAGAAATGCTCTGGAGATCTCAAAATATTGGTTAGATAGATTAAACTTACTAAATATGACACAAATATTAAATTGTTTCAACCACTCAAATTTGTCATCTGAAGTTTGCTGATATTATTCAACCCAGTTGATATTAAATATTTATTACAATAATGATTACAAATTAGTTCTTCAAATGGTGGGGTAACTTCGAGGATTCAGTGTGCGTCAAATTACAATTTAATGATAAAAAATTAATAATGTCTCTAATAATTGTTTTTCAGGCCTCGAGTGACTGAACCCCACAGGCGAGTTTCAAAATTGAAAGAAGGAGCTCCGATAAATCTTACACCACATTCTTTACTAAAGAAAACTCATCATCGGTCCAGATCAGATGCTTCTGCTCTTCATAGTCGAACTGCTTCAAGTACGTTTATGTGTATATTCAATCTGCTAACAACTATTACTTCAATTCCTTTGATTTTATTTATCTACTAGCTGGGTACCCGTGCTTACGGAGTGTTATTATAATTAGATAAGTTTATAAACAACCATAATGAAACATATAAATTATTTTACTATGCAAGAATATCTAGATTCTATCTCTCCCACCTATTTCTATACCCCCTTCTCTTTGATAAGCTAATTTTCAAATATCCTAAATTCGCCCCCCCCCCCCCCCCCTCCGTAAATTGAAATATGACTAAACTGTAGATAAAAACTATTACTGTATTCTTAAAGAGCTTTTGCATCATGAAGGGCATTCATTACATTGACACCGTATTCATTACTTGTACCATACCCCTGTGCACCAAATTTAAATTTCGAAAATTCATGTAGGCTGTTATTTTTCCCTTGCTTTGAAGGTCAAGTGGGCAAATTTTTATCGACATCGAACTAAAACTGTAGATTTGTATAAAGAACATACACACATATAGCTATAAATTTCCATTTTTCCCCCTCCTAAATAAAATTGTTCATAACCACAATTACTTTTCTCTTAAAGTGCTTTTCAACGATATGCAGCATATAAAGGGAATCCATTACTTTGACATTTTTACACCGTACCCCTATGTACCAAAATTTAAATTACGAAAATTCGTGTAGACAGTGACCTCCCGCTTGCTTTGAAAGGAAAGTGAGTAAATATTCATCAAATTGGGATAAAACTGTAGATTTGTATAAAAGACATACCCTCATACAGACACTCTTCTTTTTATATAAGATATAGCTATATTTTTCCATTTTGTATAAAGAACATACACACATACGTTGACTTTTAGATATATTTTTCCATTTACCCCTCTAAAAACACGTAAAAACAATTACTGTACTCTTAAAGAGCTTTTCAACAGTATGCATCATGAAGGGTTTTCAATACTTTGACATTTGTACCCCGTACCCCTGTGTAGCAAAAATCTACGAAAAGTCTACGATCATTCATGTAGACAGAGATCTTCCCCTTTCTTTGAAGGTCAAGTGCGCAAATTTTCATCGAGATCGAATTAAAACTGTTGAGTTGTATAAAGAACATAAACACACTCACACATACGTTGACTTTTATAGATATATAGATATAAATTCCCATTTTACCCCCCCCCCCCCCCCCCCTCCTAAATGAAAATATGACAAAAACGTACTTAACAACAATTAATGTACTCTTAAAGAGGTTTTCAACGATATACATCATGAAGGGTATCCATTACTTTGACATTTGTACCCCGTACCTGTGTGTACCTAAAATTTAATTTCGGAAAATCATGTAGGCAGTGACCTTTACCTTGTTTAGAAGAAAAAGAGTAAATATTCATCAAATTGGGATAAAACTGTAGATTTGTATAAAAGACATTTTCTCATATACGAGTAGACTCTTCTTTTTATATATGTATAGATATAGTTATATTTTCCATTTTACCCCCCTCCTAAATGAAAATATGACAAAACTATACATAACAATAATTACTGTACTCTTAAAGAGCTTTTCAACGATATGCATCATGAAGGGTATTCATTACTTTGACCCCGTATTCATTACTTGTACCCCGTACCCCTGTGTACCAAAATTTAAATTTCTAAAATTCATGTAGACCTTGATTTTCCTCTAGCATTGAAGGTCAAGTGTGCAAATTTTCATCGAGATTGGACTAAAACTATAGATTTGTATAAAGAACAAATTAGATGGAGCTCTATTTTTACATTTTACCCCCCTCCTAAATAAAAATATGACAAAAGTGTACATAACAACAATTACTGTACTCTTTAAGAGCTTTTCAACGATATGCATCACGAAGGGTATTCATTACTTGGACCCCGTATTCATTACTTGTACCCCGTACCCCTGTGTACCAAAATTTAAATTTCGAAAATTCATGTAGACCTTGATTTTTTCCTTGCTTTGAAGGTCAAGTGTGCAAATTTTCATCAAAATCGGGCTAAAACTGTAGATTTGTATAAAGAACAAACACACACACACACACACATACGTTGACTTTTATATATATAGATTTACTATTCATTTTTTGCAGAGTTCCTATTTTAAAACTTTCAGTTTGAATAAGCAATATAGAAGGATAAATAGTGTGCCCCAATTAGTGTGATATAGCTTCCTAGGGGTCCATCTCCCAAAACATTGCAATTAAACTATTTCTTAAGTTCTTAGTGGTGCATAGGAGACCCCTAAAAAGGTAATATAAAACTTATATATCCCTTATTCAAGCCATATAATGTGTGTGGTGCACATTTAGTGATGTGTGCACACATCACTACTTGATTACTTTTCCCCAATGGCTTAGTGGAGCTCCCAGCTTCACCAGGGGGTGGAGGCTCAAAAATTGTATTAATACCTATTTATCTCCAGTAGGGATGAAATGTAACTTTTCAGGGATAGTTTATAGGTTATAATGTTGGTATTTTCATGCCCGTTCTTAAAAACGGGGAAATAATATGAAAACAGGGATATAATGTAAAAACGGGATTATAATCCACGTTCGCCACTCTAATTATTTTGTAAATAGTAGAGAATGAATGGCAAATGTAGTGAATCTGTTGAAATCAGGTTGGCAACACTGCTTTTAAACTCCCAGCTTTATTGCGAGTCATTCTACGATGTTCTGTTTACTTTTGTTTAGCTTTCATTAAACTTAATTTTTTTATTGCTTTAAAAATGATTATTAATTGTTTTAAATTATTTATATTATTTTATTTCTGTATTTAATTTGTTTAATAAAGAAATACAAATGTTTTCTTTGTTGAATAAATCTTATATAGCACTTTTTCTGGAGATAAAATTGTGTATGTACTCGAGAATAATGCATTATTATTCCCTTGTTATAATTATCTCCTTCGGCTATTTAATCCCTCGGCTTCTCCTCAGGAAATAAGATACCTAATACCATCGCCTTCGATTATTATTAAATTAGTAATTTAAACAATAATCTTTAACTTAGCAAAAATAAATAAGGTAGAAAAACTTGTTTACACTAGAATTGACAACCAACTGAAGCTTTTGAACACAATGTGGCACAATGAGGGTACCGCATGCTCTATTTTTTGTATTTATTTATACAACGGTTCTAAAGACCCTTAAAGTATTGATGAAACATTGCAACTCAAAACAAGTGGGTTCGGGTTTATTTTAAGTTTGTTATTATTATTATTTAAATCTGAGGGGGACTTACGTCTGTAGACATAGACAATGAAGTGGGTTCTTTCAACAAACCCAGGGAGCCTTTTTATCAATCCAATACTGGATTGACGCCAACCCTGTTGCATGGTATAATTTAATGTTTTCTTGATTAGTGTATTTTTATGTTACTTAACCTGTATACTTTGTTTATATATTTGATTCTCAAGTGTCATTGTGTTAATAAAATCCATAATGAACTTTACTTTTTCTTAATAGTTAATTCATTTGACTTATTATTATAACTTAAGCTATAATAAAACCTTTTACTCACGAGTGAACTGATGGTCTGTAAACTATGTATTTTCAACTCTGTGGTTACGTTTGATACGTTTTTAAATTTTTTATCAAGCCAAAATGAGTGGGTTGACGATGGTTTTCCAGGTGGGAACCTGGTGGGCTAAATATTTTGATCAGTTTCCCATTTGTTTAATCAATGTTGGGTGGACATTGATGGGGCCCAGTCTGGGTCTGAAATACCCAGAACTGTGGTCAGAGGTGGCGGTTACCAACCCAACTACTGGCCACGCCCAATGCTGCTTAACTTCATCATACTCGAGTTACCGGGTTCCCCTAGGAGTGTGGTACACATAGGACCACAAAGCGTTTAGGACATTGCATTTTTTTTATACCCAATTGTTGAAGGGTTAAAGATATATGTGTTAATAAAGAAAAGTTAGTGCGGATGTTGAAGAGAAACCAATGGGGCGCATAAGCTTGGAATTATATGGGACCAACATTAGGCTAATTATGACCTGTCTTCCAAATTTCATCTAAATCACAGATGTGTAGTTTTTAAGATAGGGTGGTTCGCAATAATGTTGAACGACAGAATAATAGATAGACTCGAGACCAAAAATGTTCTAATACCTGAAACAGATGTCTGGAAATTTTAGAAATCGGAATCATAAAAATATTTTGCTCTTCAGAACGATCACAATGCTTCTGTTACCTTTTGTAAGCTCAGAACCAAAAATATATGATACTGTTTGTGATAAATATAAAAAGAAAAAATGTAAGCACAAAAAATAAAGATTAATTACTAGATGTCTTTCTAGGAAAATAAGGTGAAAATATCAAGATAAAATTTTATCCTAAATATAATATTTTAATTAATGCTTTGACTAATATTATTATTATTATTATTATTTTTATTTTTTTAATTTATTTTTTAGGAAGTAAATGCTCACTAGGAGATCTCAATTCTGGACGAGCGTTTGACAACGGTTGCACATGTTTTGAAACATGCGAAGGAATTGTCAATGATCTTAAAGGGATGCAGATATTTTGCACATGCAATGTAAGTAAACTACAATCATTATACTCCTTGTGTGTTAGTTATAATGTAATTTTGCAATTTACTAGAGAAGAAAAAAAAATGTTTATTCAAACTTATTAGAGTGTCAATAGCGACTAGTTTTATTCTTTTACATTTTATTAGTACCTACATTAGTTTTAAATTTTTTTATTGCTTTAAAATTCACTCTTTTTCTGAGTTCTCTCGAGAAATTGCTCCCTTGATATTCCGTTTAAGAACTGTGCATATATTATGGTAAGGTAGAGGCATGTAAGGTGTACATGACTAAGGATCCACTAACCAGGAGATCCACTGCTATGCATATTATAACAGTTATATGTTACAATATTCCTTTCTTTATGAGATCACTGACAACCTTTTTTAGGCCTGTATAAATCTGTTTTCACATGTAAATATTCCTACAAGCACAGAGACTGCCAATTGGGAGTCTAACTAGGAAGACTTCGTGGGTTTCTCCTTGATGTTCATGGAGAAGTTCAGCATCAAAGTATCGTCAGAGTAGGGTCCAACAGATGCACAAGAAAATACTTCTGCTCGTCCAGTTTTTTTTTTTTGTTTTGGGACTTTATAGCACTCTCAAATTATTACTCCAAGGAAAATGACATAACTTTAAAATAAAACTTTTTTTTTTACCTTATTGAGTACATATAGTTATTAATAGTCATATAAGTTATAAATAGTCTGCCACTTCATGTAATATGATAGTTATGTTCATTTATAGAAAAAAAAAGAAACCATATTATATTAAATCAAAAGGGCAATCATATAATTTGTTCACTTTATGTTTTACTGTGGAATATATTGTGAAAAAATAATAATTTCCCTTATAGTTATAAGTTTAAAGGTACCCTTTATATTTAGATAATATAATTGAAAAAATTCTTTAATTTAATTTTTTCAAATCCTTTGTCAACTAGGGGAGATTTTTATCTTTAAGATTCTACTTATAAATCCTGATCAACACAGAATTAGGCCCTTACAAGACTGAAGGACCAGCCACTGTAATAAATTAGTGTTACTCATAGCTCACCTTTTTGTCTGCCCTAAAACCCTGGACAGAAAGGGAAAACAGTTTGCTCTTCTGTTAGCTATTCATTATTTTAAACAGTACTCTTATTTTATAAAAGAGAATATAATAATGAACTTGGCAGCCAAATTAATCCCCAGATCTCTTTATTTTATGGGCTAATGCTCTAACCACTGATGTACACCTAATGAATTATTTTCATCTTTCTAAACAGATTCACACTCCCAATTATTGGAAAGATTTTCCATAATTTTAAAGTTCCTAGGCATATTTTTTTAAAGTATTTATTTATTTTGTTTATGATGAGAATTTAGTACTGTATTAATTTTTCAGATTTACTATAATTTATCTAATATTGATATTAATAATTATCTAATTTTAATTAATTCTTTGTGCAGGCACCCAGATTAGGTCCAGAACTACAGTTCATTAAATCTCTGACCAACATTGGTAAGATCCTTGCTACAGTATCTAGTAAGGAAGCACGTACTACAAGACTTATGTCAGAACTAGCTAATATTAATTTAAATATACCTGCGAGGGTCTGGCTACCTTTACACAGTAACACTCCTCATCATATAGTAAGGATACCTCCACACGCTGCTGCTGTGCTCAATTCTAAGGATAAGGTATTTTTTTATTTGATTAAGTTATTAAATACTTAGTAAAAAGAAATAAATCTCTCCTTATAAGCTTAGAGTTTTTATTTACTCTTTAAAACAAAAAGCTATAAGTGTTCAAGTTGTTTGTGAAAGGTAGAAAGCAAGAGGATCTAAAATGTGGATTGGACTTAGTCAAGTTCTACCATATACATCCCCTTTCTACTAGTTCTTCTATTATGTGCTGATAGTTCCCCCTGGGGGAATTTCAAGATAAAAGTCCGAAGCAGTATGATCTCACACATGGATCCAAGGTGCAAACCTAGTGTAACAAGCCTGCTTATAGTACTCTATCTACTAACTCCAAGACAGATTCTCAGTACCTTGCTTATGGGAGGCAACCTTAGTTCTTCAGAAGACAAAATGGCTAAGCTAAAGATTACACCTCAGACGATTTAATGCTGGACTGTCACTGATAAGGAGAGAAGGGGTTTCATCCACTGCCCCCACACAGCCTGAAAACTTTCAGCTTGATCACTGAATAAGTGTTTGCCGTTAAGTATGGTAATGCATAGAACGGGCAATCCAGGCGCTGATGGTTACTTGTTGCATTTGAAAGTTGGTTTTAACAAAGTTTGCTGCAGCATTATTTTTGCTTAAGTGAGCCTTTTTGACCCAACCACTCAAAAATACAAAATTTGTTTTATCTACTTATTATCTCAACATATATTATTATTAAATGGAGCTTTTTTACTTTTTGTGAATTTATTCATTACTACTTATTTCTTTAATTATTTTCAGGCTCCCTACATTTTGTACCTGGAGGTAGTAGAAATAGAAGATGTGCAGACCTCACCTTTAGTATCAAGATGTATGAATTGTTTGAGGCATACTAAATCTGAAGAGAATATCTCAGCTTGTCATACATCTGTTCCTAACCTTGAATCTGCTCAGTCTGAAGAATGGTCTCAGGAAGACGATGACATCACTACCCAGGTAATTACATTAATTTTAAGAAATGAAAAATTGTGTTGATTTGAAATTAATATTGCATAGGCTTTTGCGCCTTGAGTCTAATAAACCCTAGATCTTGTGGAGGGCACTACATCTTAGTTTGTGTTAATCCTATTGCTTTGAACTCATTGCAGGAATCAATTACAATTTGAGTCATTTGCATGTAATTTTGTATTAACGTCTCATAAAACATTGGGATTCACACATCTCTGATACAGCTTAGGATATGAAAGATTGCTATAATGATTAATTCTTTTTCAGTTTAGTTTAAATAAAAATTATTAAATATAATTTTTTTTTAACGAGTTTAGTCAATGTTATTATGAATCCATCTAGCTTTGTGGTTTTACTCATACAATTATCATTAATTTTAATTTATCAGTTCAATTGGGTTAAATATGAGAGTGAGTGTAACAAGCTAAAGAAAAAGTTTGATTCTTTACCACCATGATCCATCTCATGAGTCTTTTTCAAACCATAATTTCATATTATTTACTAGAATATATTTTATAATTTTATCTTTTATTCCATTGTCATCGCTTACCTCTTACTTTTTATGTCACGATGTTCTTTTTGATAAATAACATTGCATGATACTTTCATTCTTTAAATTTTAAATGCATGATACTTTCATTTATTAAATTTTATCAGTTAAACCTAATCCATTTGCACATAAAAGTAATAATAATAATTGCAGTTCTATGACCTAAATGTGACAGGACTTCTAAAATCATTTCAATACCTCGCAATGAGCCTAATTTTGTAACTATTTTGATTTGAGTAACTTACCTTCTACGGTATAAGCTATGTTGTCGAAAGGAAACCCCCTTGGTCTCTCCCTTGGTACTTGTGCTCGAATAGCCAAAGGCTTCCTCAGTCATGAGCAAAACTGTCTCAACCCAGTATACAATCTGATTGTTATCAACTAGCTTGCTTTTCCGCTTCCATCTATGATTACTTGTTACTAGACTAATATGTGCGCCTCGTCCCAAACCAATATACCATCTAGGGTTGGGACATCGATGTCGATGTGTCGGACTTAAAAACATCGATCTTGATCTTTCGATGTATCGGACAACATCGATGTTTTCCTGAAACATCGAAAAGATCGATATCATCGATGTATCAGACCCCAAAAAAGTCTACAACGAATATCGGGAACGAGGGATTTTTTTTTTTAAATTGGTGACTTTTTTTGCTCGTCGGGTTGGAGGACCGATGTCGATGTATCGAAAACATCGATGTTTTCTTTCGATGTTTCGGCCAACATCGATGTTTGTTCTTTCGAAGTCGATGTATCGAATCGTTTAGCTATCAATGTCCCAACCCTAATACCATCTAATTTGCCATCACCTACCGAGCATAACAAGCTCTTTTGCTCCTCTCTGTGATTACTTGTTCATAACCATTCAAAACCCCTATTCTTCCTTTTTGGAACCCTTTATAACGTGTGGTTTGGAATCATTATATCACACCTAGACTTGAAATATTTCTGCTGCCTATTGTAAAGTAAATTTGCCATTTTCATGCATGCTTAATTTTTTAAGGTAGCATAGATTCAAATACTCCACCGTATTAAACAAGTAAATTAAAAAAAAGAAAGAAGTTTCATGGCATGCTTTTATAGAGTTTCTTATTAATTAATTAATTAACTAATGACAGAATATTGTATTGTCATCAGAAATACATTATCTAAACAAGTTTCAGCTTTCTAGGTTCAAATTTATGTCACAAGATTTAGAGACTAACAAACTAACTAGGGAAGTTAAATAAAAGGGCTGAACTTTGCCTATTTCTGTCCTGCACTCTTGGAGTTTTTAAGTTCATAAATCTATGTTACATTTAAATTGATATTAACGCATTTTGGTTATTTACTCTACCGCAAACAATTGTCTGTAGAAATGTAGATTTTTCATTCCCATGTAGACACTTAACTCTCACTGTTTATTTGTTTTGCTATTAGAATTTGATAATAATAGCTTGTACTGCCAAATTGTTGAAACTGCAGTTTGTAATTAGATTAGGTAGATTATTGCATGCTACTATTGTTAACTATTTTCCACAGGGTAGACAACCACATCCACCTTTATTTTTGATACCCGCATATAATTCTCGTAAAAAGAGAGGGTTTAATTGCTTTGCAGATTCTTTTTGCTGCAGGAATTATTGTCTTCAGGTAAATTTCATCGTTTTAGAAAGAATATTTTGTCTCCTCGATTTTACGGCAGTCTATTTTGCACTGGAGTTTATCACATCTATTAGCACAGAGTGTAATTTTCCATTTTTCCCACCACATTTTTTGTTGTTTCACTAATTGTATTCACAATGCCTATGGTTTTTGAGTTTGCCAAGTTCTGTTAATTCTATTAATGTATTTTAGAATCCTATTAAATAAAACGATAATACTCAAATTAATATTGCTGTTGGAACCAACTCAAAGGCCCCAAAAGGTGCTAAAAGGATTAGCTTATTACAATCTAATATTACAATTTAATTCATTATCTTCAAGAGAGGAAGGTGCCAAGAGCACAGTGAATATTTATAATTTTTACTGAAAACAGACCTACGTAGTAATAAAAACAGACCAATGGTGAATGCTAATGCAATATCAGCAACGTTTGGGGAACCTCAGTTTGGAAATGACTGTTTACAGACAATTTGGTTTTAAAAAAAAACCTGGACGAACAAATACTTTAGTTTTCAAACAAAATATTGGTTTATACATGCTTATTTCAAGCAAGAAGTAGAAAATTCAGATGGTAAAGGGCCACTTTTTTGGGTTCTTAAACAGATTAATAGAAATTTTAATTAGTTTTACATTAGATTTATCATCTAATTTGCTTTTTACATTTTGGTGCACGAACTTAGTTTTCAAACGGATTTACAGAACAGAATTAATTCGTAAACCAAGGTTCCACTGCAAGGATGGTGTATAGAGGATACCTAGATTCGGTATGGTGGGGGTAGCGGTTGAATGGTGGGAGATTGCTCTGATGTAACGCAAGACCCCCCACTCCTATAAATAGGTTGCGCGTGTTTTAGTAAGTAGGGATTTTTGTGAAAGTATGAGTAAGTTGGGCAACCTGTTGTGTCCCTTGGGAAAAGCGTCGTGTCCTCTTTGAGTCAGACAATCCCATGCGTTCAGTAAAGTCAATTGTGTCAAGAGTTTTGGTAGCGTCAATAGTAAAGTATAAAGTAGAAGTGTAGCATTTGTTACTCTAATATAATATATGTATATTTGTGAGTGTAAGTGTAATCATCCTGAAGGTAATCATCCTGAAGTGAACCGTGTTATTATTCACGCCGTTGAATCTACCCTTACCCTCTATCCACAAGCACGCCCGTACAAACCATTAGTTTTTACTACAGGGTATAGGGAGTTGCTTAGAAGGGAGGTCTTCATTGACGCCACACATTAAAGGGGCGCATCTCGCTTCTCGAATCTAGACATCCTGTATACACCATCCTTGGTTTCACTGTTTGAAAAAAACCTGACATATGTTTTTTTACAAAATAAATTAAAAAGAACATGATGATAAATATTTAAAGCCTTCTACTTAAAAAAATAAAGATTGTTTTTGTAATATTTAGCTTTTCACAAATCTTTGTAGGCTAAGTTGTAACCTGAAAAAATAAAACCAGGAGTATATTATTTACCAGATAGACTATTTTTTTGCTGAATAAACATTGTATTGATGCTTTGAGTTATGTGTTTTGGAATGAGCACTTATTTTTTTATTGAGCTGCACCATAATAACTTCTTGCAAATTGTATGTAATATTGGTGTACTAGATTGATGTTCTCTTACAAATATGACCTTGTTTATTTATAATTTCTTTTAATTAATTATACTTTCCAAATTATCTTCAAGAGTTGGAGGTTGTCTCTTCAATTTTTTAAGCTCGGTGATGGTTATTGGTAGAATTTTTATCATTATTATATGACTTTTATTTAGTGATAAAAGTAAACTTAAATAATTTATTATTTTGAACAGTAGTCTTCAACTGTCTCTTAATTTTTGTGTTTTGTAGACTCATATTAACTTTATTAACATTAACATTATTTTCAATGAAGGGAAGAATTAATTAATAGAGAGAAACACTTTATTTACATAAATAACATGTATAAAAAGAAAAGCTGCAAATGTTTAGATCTAAATTATTTTGTTTAATTTTGGTGTTCAAAATGTTAGGTCTGTTTGATAATGTACTTGTAAATATTGCCCAGGGTAATAACTGTAAACCCAGGGATCTGTTTGAATTTTCATGGTATCAGGGTCCATTTTTATAACTTTCACTTTTCTTTTTTGAAAATAATCATGTTTTTATTTGGTTTTATATTATACAGTATTTTTTTTATAATATAACATATTTATTATATTGTTTTATATTCTTAATTTTTTTTATCGTTAATTTATTGCATTTAGTTTATAAAACTATTAATATTAATTTATTTCATCTTAAGAAAAAATAAATATTAAGGTGAACTCTAGATCTTTAATTTTAAAATTAATGTGTCATTAATTGGGGTTCCAACTACTGTATTTTTCTTATTGAGGCCAAACTTTAATTGAACTAACTGCCAATACAGGCTAAAATGCAAAAATTACTCCTTTTATTTATATAATAAAATATTAAGTAATATAAAAGATTATAAATATGTTCTGTTACATCTTAAATATATCTTGTTTAAATACTAAAAGCAAGTCAAAAGCCAATAAATATTTTAGTTTTAGAGCTACACAATATTAATTAAACTTGGAAATTTATTTAAATCATTTTATTGGATATCAACAATTTGATTTTCTGTCATTTTTTACTGTTATTTTTATTATTATTTATTTTTATTATTTTTTTTTTCTAAACTTGGAAATTTATTTAAATCATTTTATTGGATATCAACAATTTGATTTTCTGTCATTTTTTACTGTTATTTTTATTATTATTTATTTTTATTGTTATTTATTTTTATTTTTATTTTATTATTATTTAAATACGTGGTAAATATGATCACTTCTATACAGAGGAGAGATTATATTCCTTTGTCTAAAGAACTGTTAGGCAAATCATCCTTACTGTATACAAAAGTTTTAATATCCTTTTGTGTTAACAGTTGATTAGACTAAGGGTTTTTATCACTTAAAAAATCCTCTGTTCTGCAGAATTAACCAAATAGTTGTTAAAACAGTTGTTAAACAAAATCTGATAATTATTGGTTGGTGTTATTTTGAAATATATTATGTTTCAGTACCTGAAGCTTGGGAAACCCGCTGAGAGAGATACAATTAGTCAGTTAAGTTTAGAGTCGAGTGATTCTCGAGAACCTCCCGTGTTTGCTGCTGGAGATATCAGGAGAAGACTGAGTGAGTCTTTACATGATCCTAGCCCTTTCTCACATGATCCTGAGGATCCTTCTGCAGCTGCTCTCAAGGTAATACAGTCTGGATATAAGCTTCATTCAATATTTAATTTTTATTTTCTTGCATAAATAGTCAGTATTGCAAAAATTTGATTTTGATGTTTTTTTAAAAAAAAAAAAAAACTGCCTCTGTTTTCTGAAGTCTATGCAAACTTTTGGGATAAAACTACTGGGCCAAATAAATTTGGCCTATATGTTAAGTAAAAGCATTCCTCAAGGTTACACTAAAAATTTCATTTTTGTTAAAATGTTCGCTAAAAAATTTCTCCAAAAGTGAAGTTTTGATTTTAAAAAATCTATTGTATAGTGCGGGGATGGGTATGCATAAGATCAATGAGAGCATTCCGGTTTTTCATGTATTATAGAGAGCAACACTATAATTGCATAGTTTTAAATAAACAAATTAAATTAATTAATATATTTGCATATTCTACACAAGTCTTAAGTGCTGTTTTAAGTGTGCCTTAAGTATGTCTATAAGAAAATGCAATTAAGAGAGACCATGCAAATAATTATTTAAATTTTTGGAACAAAATTCCTTATGGCACGGTCTGGAGCCCGGGAGTGAATCCGAAAAAAACGACCAAAATCACCGTCACAAAATAACCGTCACAAAATCACCGTCACGCTAAAAGCGTCACGAAATTTACGGATGATGATAACTTGTGTAAAAGTTGACCGACTAAGTTGAAATTTGGTACACATATTCATTATACCAATGCCCAAGACAGGTTCGTTGGACAACGCGCATTGCTCGCGTAAACGTGAGCTTCAAATTTAAAATTGGAATTTTAGGACGGGAAAAAATTCTAACTTTATCTATTTAATGAGACAAACAACTTTCATAAATACTTTTTTTTAGTAAAACGAACACCGACTCTGCTATGAAGTGATAAAGATCGCTAAATTTATTAAAGCGGACCTAAACGTTTTAAATAAAGAAAACAACGTTTTTACCGATATCATACGTTCTAACGTAACGATTTTAATAAAACTTCATACCCATCGTCTAAAGTACAATTGAAACAGGCATGTAAAATTTCAACCTGATACAAGCAGCAGTTTTTTTACAGTGACGTGATATATTTTACAATTTTTAAAAGTTGATGTCGGAAATGTGATGTTTGTAGTTAATATAGGTGGAATATTAAGAATGTAGAGTGATTCCCCCTCTACTATACTTCGTATGGTCTCCTTTCGTGCGCAATCCCAACTCTTCTATCTTTCCATCTCTCTCTCACTTACTCCTTCTTTCTGTCAAACTCGCTATTTACCCACAAAACAATGCTTTTTTTCAATTATTGTTTCTATCATTAAGAAAAGTATTCGTATATTATTGAAAATGGAAAGTGCACCAAGAGAATCGTCAGAAATTGACAGTGTCGACTGTGTTAAATTATTAACTAGTAAAACTGTAAATATGTAAGTATAAATTGATGTAATAAATAATATTGCTCATAAGCGGATCAAGGGATTTTTGTAATAAGTTTTATGTAATAATTTTACAAATAATAATTTTCTAATTGAGTCAAAAATATTTATTGGAACCAGTAGTGTAAGGAACGAAGTTCCTTACATGTGGTGTCCCACGACACCACACGTATTTTTTTTTATAATTAAAATAAAATAAAAGTTGAGCAAAGAACTTGGGTCGAAACTTGGAAATATTGTGTAAAATTTGTTAAATAAGTCCTCAGCAATTATGTTAGGTGATGATTGGTCTACTGAGAACAATATTTGGACTGTTATGAGCACGAGATAGGTTACCTGTCCAGGACATAACTTTCTCTGGTGGTAATTTATTAAAATAGAAAAATTGGACTCAAGTAATATCGCTTGGAACATAAACAGAAATTTAGAAGGGTTTAAAAGCACTTAGTTCAAAATAATTAGGCAACTTTTATTTTCTCTAAACATCTAATCCGGGATGCTGTTTTTTTAATGGTCAATTTAAATGAGATGGGTAATGAAAAAAATGTCTGTGTTTGTTAAATGTCTGTTATTCAGAAGTGTTCATTTAGAAAAATCTTACTGTAATTCTTTAGCAAAACTTGATATTTATTAATTTATTAGACCATTAATGTTTTAATATGTGCGGCAAGTTCTGAGATTTCTTATAATTCATTAACTTTCAAAAGTAAATTAAATAATAATAACTTGAATCTACAGTAGAACCCCCCATATCCGTCACCTACGGAACCGCAGCATGGTCGCAACACAAAAAAGGTCGGACAATCCAAGGAACAAAGAAAAGGGAATTTTTCAGAGTAAAAAATAAATCTTAATTATTAAAAATGAACTTACGCGCTCTATTCTGAATATATTATAAGAATATTCATACTAATCCAGTTAAGGAATGCGCTTCAAAGTCTTTCAGACCCTTTTTCCAATCATTAATTGTTGTTACACCAACTGCTAACTGCGAACGGACTCACCTTTGTCAAGCCGTTAAAGAATATCTAACTCCTACAGTAATGTACACACAACCCGTTTTTGTTTCAGTTGAGCCGCCATATTCACTAAAAATATAGCGTAACACTGACTTAGATGATAAGTACGAAGTCTAGCGATCAGTATCAGTACGATAACAAAAACCCTACTAGCTGCTTTTATCGTTTTATACTCAATATGATAAGGGTGAAGTTCGGCCATGTCAGATTAAACTTTTTTTTAAAAACCAAGTAGTGTCACGGTCGGATATGGGGGATTCTACTGTATTAATTTGTGGCTAAAGTAACTAATAGAACCATATTACAGATATTGTTTCTATGAACACTTTAGTTATATTATATAAACAAAATATTATCATTTCTAATGTTAAAGCAATCTTTTTTTTTGTTTAGGAACCCTGGGAAGACAAGGAAAGAAGAATAAAAGAAACCTCTCCTTATGGTTACCTAAGTTCATGGAGGTTACTCTCTGTCATAGTTAAGTGTGGTGATGATTTAAGACAAGAACTGCTTGCTTCTCAGCTCCTTTCCATGCTTCAGAACATTTGGAATATGGAGAGAGTTCCTCTTTGGCTTCATCCATACAGGTAATTTGGCAAAACGCAAAATATTTGAATTTTGAACAGACAGGCAGACAGACACCAAATCAATAATGATTCCTGATATTTGAAATGGATTTCTGTCTTAGGAATTTTCGATATCAGAGTCATAAAAAGTGTTCGTCCTTTAGAACGATCACATAGCTTCCGCTATCTGGTAAGTTTGACGTTACACATTAATGATATACAATTATTAATGATTTATAATCATTAATGATAACCAATTGTAATGATGAACCTGGGCTGGATTAACCAAGAGATGAGGGGTGTTACACATTAATGATATGATCAATAGATGTGTGTTGTGACCAATCCTTCATTCCAGCTGTACTTCTGTTGATCATAACGCTAAAAGGAGGGGAGAGAAGAAAAAAAAAATTATATATGTGATGATTTCTAATTTTGTAATATTAATTAATATTCAATTGTTTATAGGATTCTATGCTTGTCTGATGACTCAGGTTTAATAGAACCTATTCTTAATACAGTTTCTCTACACCAGATTAAGAAGCACAGTCAGCTAACACTATCTGAATATTTTGCCAAGGAATTCGGTGATTGCAATACTGAATCCTTTCTCACTGCAAGAGCGAACTTTGTAGCATCATGTGCTGCATACTGCCTTGTCTCCTACCTTGTACAAGTCAAAGACAGGTAATTTGATCAGGATGTAATAATATATGTTTTAAGTTTTTTTTTTTTAATTTTAATGGTATTTTTCACGTAATTAAAATTAAATATAAAAAATTGCATTTATTTTTTGTAAATACTTATATTTATTTACTATTTACATGTTTGTTTTATTATATTAACATAAGTCTATGTTTGTTTAGGCACAATGGAAATATTTTGTTGGATTCTGAAGGTCATCTGATCCATATTGATTTTGGCTTCATACTTTCTGCCTCACCAAGGAACCTGGGGTTTGAAACATCACCTTTTAAACTTACTCACTCATTCGTTGAAGTTATGGGAGGCGAGGGATCAGATATGTTTGAATATTTCAAAATACTCATGCTGAAGGGCCTTGTTGCTGCCAGGAAACACATGGACAAGCTACTTGGCCTAGTTGAAATAATGAGATTAGGTACGTGTCTTATACAAAAGTAGATAATGATTTTTGTTTAAAATAAAACTTTTGTACACAAGTGGAATTGATTCATTTTATTGTGTCCAAAAGAGATTTGAGCTTGTTTACGTGAAATGAAACAGTTTGTTGTACAATAGATCTTTAAAGAGGGTTCATATGAGAACTTATGAGCTGGAACTACAGCTAAATTACTACCTACACAGAACCATTCTTCTCCTTTAAAAGTTTTACTCTCTAAATTTTATTTATATCCTTTTGCTTAAATTCTTTCTTTAAATGAACATAATTCTTACTAGAATCTTTTTTGGTACATAAAAACAAAAAGTCATAGCTAATTGATGTTAAATCAGTGATAGCTAGTTCCATGTTTAACAAATATTGGTAATTATTTTGGAAATTATATGAGGAGAGCTAGTGTGATGAGAATTAGATGAGGAAATTAGACGAGAAGAACTAGTTTGATGAGAATCAGACGATAGAGCAGCCTTGTTCAAACATTGGGAAAAAAGAGTCTTGCTGTAAACCTTTTTATCTACAAATGATACGAAATATAAACATTGTATCTCTGTTTAGATGCGTAGAAATTGATTCTTTACGCACTTGTATTCATTCCAATTCCTCTTCTTTACCACCTTAGGGCGGTAAAGAAGAGGAATTCTTCAGCTTTACGCACGATTAGCGAGTTTGTTTACATTTAACAAAACTAATTTGCTGTTCTTTTATTAAAGTAACAGTTTCTATCGAGTTTTTAGTGAAAAACAATGAGTGAATCAAGTGACTTTGACGAAAATGTGGAGAATAATACTCCTCCAGAAATAATTAATTCGGCAAAAAATACAACTCAAGAATTAATGCCGTCTTTATCAAGAGAGAGATACGAACTTACATACAGCAAGTTTATTTTTTTCTGTATTTATTATCGTGTGGTCACTCGGGTGCAAACTCCACACTCGCATGCAAAATGCTACTTTCCGCACTCGACCCGTAATTTACTATTCCTGCTATGATGTAAATACTTTGAAAAAAAAAAAAAAAAAAAAAAAAATTAATGAAATAAATACCATCTATTAAAAAACAACTACAACTAACAATGATTCTTGCTTCTTGCATAACGGTTTTCATTAATTTTTATTACCAAAAGGAAATCAGTAGAAACATAAAGGATGGATGATGAGGATTTATGAATGCCATTAGATATTCCTACTCTCCCTTTTTCTCCACCCTTATTTTTTTTAAAATATAAACCTTTTTCCTTATTTGTACTGTAAAAAAAATTGGGTTACAAACATCTTGGTTGCCTTATTTTATTCATTATGTGAATTAGCCTTTTTTTTTTTTTAGCCTTACTTTAATTTCTTTTTTTTAATTTGTTCTTTTATAAATATATTTTCAGGTTCTCAATTGCCTTGCTTTAAATCAGGTGCCGCATCCGTCCAAGCTTTAAAAAACCGATTTCATCTAAACCTCACCGAAGAGCAATTGCAACTTCTGGTAGACAACCTTGTTGAGTCCAGCATACACTCACTCAGTACTAAACTGTACGATAGGTTCCAATATCTAACTAATGGAATACAATAGCCTTCGGCTGATGACACAACTTAACTACAGTTATAGTCATGACATGCATCTACCGTTCTCCGCCCTGATATATATATATATATATATATATATATATATATATATATATATATATATATATATATATATATATATTATAAATATGTAAATACTATTTTGTGTTTATTTTTTATCTTCCCCCTCCCAAAAAAATAAATATATATATCATCTTTTAATATAACCTATTCTTTGAAGTTTCTTATAATAAAAAATTTGTTTACAAATACAAAAATTATTTAATGTATAGACATGTTTTGAATATTATGTTAAGTAAGTGAATTTTTTTATTGAAAATTTATTGAAGACATCACCTTTTTTTATTTCATGTTATATATAAATTATTTTATGTAATTTTTTTCGTCCAAATAACCTTAAAAAAAATTTAGTAGTTGAAGATTTTGACCAAAGCATCAAAATAAATAAAAAAACTCTTGAAAAAAAAAATTGTATAATTTTAATCAAATTCAAAGAAGATTATTTATTGTTGATAATTTAAAAAAAAATATTATTTTGTTTGGTATTTTTTTCAATTCTGAGTTATTTTAAAAATTTGTCTTTAAAATAACATTATTACCTTGTGTATTGTAATCTCACATTTTAATTCAATAGAGATTTATTGTGGGGTTAAATTCCAAGATTCCATGTAACTAATAATCATATGGATAAATGCATAAAAGATTTCATTCCTCTATCCTGTATTGACCTAATGCTTTTGATTTGGGCTTAACGATAAATAAGCAGGAATTGTTTCTTGATATGTAAAATTAACTAAAGCAATCATTTTGAGACTTATTCGAACAGTTTGTCAATGATTTTGACCTGTTCTTCATCAAGGCTGTTAAAATTGTTGCAATAATTTTTAAATTATTTTAAAATAAAATTCTTGTAAATACATAAATACATAAATTTTTCTGATGAATGTTCTGATAGAATTTTTAAAATGTTGTTTAAAATAATATGTTTTACTAAATTTAATAATACAAACATTGTTAATTACCAATTTAGTAAAACATATTATTTTACACATTTTACAAATTCTATCAGAACACAAGAAAACACCAGTGATTTTCTTGCAGTCTGATAAGTTTCTAACAGAACTTCTGGAGAGAATTACATTATGAATCCTTAAAAAAGGTAAATTAGGGTTTTACAACATTTTGGTCCTGGGATCCACTGAAAGATTTAGTTTTTAACTCTGGCCTTTGAAGTCTTACCTATAAAAACATTTTCTTATATCTAATTTTCAAACTAAGATGTTTGTCTTAATTTATTATGACACTCGTCTTTCAGAGTTATATCATCACTACAGCAAATTTCGGTAATAATATCCACGGCCTTGATGAAGAACCTATTTAGGTTAAAAGTACTAAAATAGTTGAATGTATTATGATTAAAAATTTCAGAATTCTTCAGCTCCTAATATAATAATAATAATATTGTAGATCTCGTATCTTCTGATGATTTGCTCCTACCTCTGGATGCATCACCTGGATGTTGGACATTGTAAACTAAATCATGAGATGGCAAACATAGATAAATAAAAAGTCCAGTGGTAGAAACAAAATATCAGAATTTTCACTTTTCAAAACTTGATATTTGGGATAAAACCAAAAAAAAAAAAAATTAATTAACTACCTGGATGTTCACATTTACCAATTTTCTTAATCTCTCCTTAAAACTATGTGTAATTATCAAGGTAAACTTTTTTAATAAGTGTGTCAAACCTCCACTTATTCCATCTATCTTATAGCCTTCAAGTATTATATTGTTTGTTATTTCTTACACCTCATTCTAAAACATCCATTTTGATCTACTATGTATTAATTTTATAAAGTTTGTAAATACAAGATTTGTATTATTTACTTTTTTTTTTTTCGCAGTTAGAAGCAGAAGCTGTAATATCTAATGCTTCTCAAAAAATGTTTCTTTAGGTTTATGTTTGTATCATATAAGTAAAGAAATTAAAATAAATGAGAAAAAATAACTCAAAATTCAGAGTTGAATTAAAATTATATCAACTTTTTTTTGTAATTTATTTATTTTTTTTCATCCTTGTGTTTTAGTCAAAAATCTTATTAAACTGCTATCTTAACAAATAGATTTTTTTAAGGTTATGTCCCTACATTTATTTATATTTATGTGTATAAAAAATAATGTATGTAATAATATAATAATAATAAAATAAATATGTTGTGTTTATTATGAAGATGTGTATTTAATTAAGAAGTTATTTAGCTTCTACTATTTATTGATAGATTTTGTTTGTTTATTCGACAGTTTATTCGGTTTGTGAAAGTGGACTTAATTTACAATTCAAATTAATGTAAAATAATATTTACTTAAAATTTATAATTATTTTTTGTGGATTAAACATAAAAAATAAGACGAATAAAAAATAAATTTAAAAAGAAAACAATCTTTTTTTCAAAACTACAATTTTTTTATGATATGCATATTTCTTAAGATAAAAAAATTATATATTTATAAAAACTACAAGTGCCTTTAATTATTTTTAATGAAACAATTGTTTTTAATGCAATGAAGTTTCACTTAAAAATTATTTGCTAACGTTATGCTCACCAAAATTTTTCTAGTAATTTCTAATAGTTATAGTAATCTTTTTAATGTAAAAATGTTACCAACAATTATTTTTATTATATTAGAAAAAAAACAGTGATGTTTTTTAATTGTTCTTTGAAATTAAAGGGAACTTCAAATTCCCTTTGTAGGAAAAAATAAATTTCATTTTTTTGCTGATATTATCTTGTTTTTAAAAGTTAGTATGAATAAAAAATAAATTATTGCATTTATGACAAGTCCACTATGTTTAAGCTACTATATAGTCTGTATTTATAGATTTTAAGCTAATTTTTTTGCTAATTCTGATTCCTGATAAATTAAATAGATAATGCTACCTATAATAGCTGTTTTGCATAAATCAAACAGTTTTATGAAGGTATATAAATATGTATTATAACAATAGAATTAAACTTTGTTTTATTACATTTTTTTCTTGTTTTTTTTTTTTTTTTTTGTCCATTTTTAGGATATTATTGTTTACTTATGACTATTAGGGATGCTTCTCAATATAAATTGGTTGAAATCAAGTTAAAATCAAAACATTTTAATTTAATCAAATGTTAAATGTTATACTGACATTATTATTTTTTTTTTTTTTTTAATTTAGCATTTGTTGAATTATAAATTATAAATATCTTAAATATTTAGAGTAAGCAGTTTAAAGACTGATTATACTGTAAATATTATACCTTTTTCAGTTTAAAGACTGATTATACTGTAAATATATTTTTTTTTTATGTAACAATATTTATAATTTTTATGAAGTAACTAATCTTGGTACTGGTTGATCTTGAAAGTTTAAACTAGTAGTTGCCAAACTGTTTTGGTTCTAGGTGTCAGATTGTATATGGACTTTTCTACTGCGTAGCCGAATCTTTGAGATATTTTTCCCACTGCAAGTTAGTATTTCAGAATTTTTCCCACCAAGTTGTTATAATACCAAAATACAGAGTACAATACATCAGCTTCTCTTATTTCCTCTCCAAAGCTGAATGAAAATTCAATGCATATAAACAATTTTATTATTCATGGGTCAAAAATCCAACGAATCTTCATATAAACTCACTTTTCTCTATTTTTCTTAATATAAGTCTATTTTTTCCATAATTGTCCTTCGATATTGCTCTTAAAGGCTGCAAGTTACTTTGAAAAATAAAAAAATCAATTATAAATTATTTTTAAATCTATTAGTTTGGTAGTTTCTTTAATCCTTAAAATGGCCTCTGACAATCCAAAACCTGTTTTCCTCTAACCTTATTTTCTCAAATAATAACCGAAAATGTACAGAACTTAATTTCCACTTGAAATTTCCATTACGACGGCCAACGAAAGAGAGCAATATAAAAAGAAACAAAACAGTATATAAAAAAGAATTTATACTCATGAAATTATACTTTTTAACTCTGACAGTGTGGGAAAATAAAAAATATAAAAAAATGGGAGGAGAGCCAATGAGAGCTTGAGATTTTGGCGGGTAATAGGTCGGGCCAACTAAATATCACTGGTGGAGGGGCGAGGCACTCAGGATAACCGTTCGAGAAAACTTCGTAACCTCCACCCCTTGAATCTACATTATGGCGTAAATTTTCAAGATACATATATATACATTGGGTTAAATTAAATCAGATAATGAACAATAAAAAAATCAGCAATACATACAAAAACAAATTATGAATTAAAAAAGAACATTTATCTATGTGCAAACAAAAAAGAGAGTCAATATTGATATATTTCTGAGATGTAATTATTATAGTTATATCATTCTTTATCTAAGAAGTTTTAAGCATTCACTTTTTATATTCCATAACCATTACATTTATTGAACATCAAAAGAATAGTTATTTATGTAGCTAGGCAGCAAAATGGAATTTTGCTGACATGTTTTTAAGTTTTAGTTCCGAGCCGAAGGCGAGGATAGGCTAAACAAATTTAGTGCAGAGGCGAAGCCGAGGCAGGAAATTTACTATTTTACTGACGAGGCGAAGCCGAGTCAGGAAAATTACATGTTGACTGACTAGGCGAAGCCGAGGCAGGAAAATGTTAATTACCTGCTAAGGTGTAACCGAAGCAGGTAATCTTTAAACGAGTAGGGAATGTTTCCTTTGCTGCATAGTTACATACAATATTTTATCTTCTAATAGCAGAAAAATTACCCTAATTATATATTCCCTTTTTAATATATAAAAGATTTAAAGAAATTAAAGTTGTAAAAAAACTAAAGTTTGAGTCATCAAGAAAACAAAACTAAGGCAAAATGAATTCAGTGTTGCCACTTTTTTTTATTAACAGCTGTTTTTTATCTCAATTTTTAGCAATTTTTTTTAAGTAATCACTGTAAAATAATAAAATTTGTTTTATTACTATAATTATTTAAGTTATTTTCGAAAAAGATATAAATATTAAGCAGAATATTACGCCTAAATATATAAAAATGAAAAATGTGAGAGTGTTTATAACCTGCTATGTAGTAACCTTTTTTGTTGTAAAATATTCTTAAAATGTTACAGCCTGTTTGTTATTTTGCTTACACTTTGATATTTTGCTGACACTTTATTATTTTGCTGCGTGCTTTTTTTGACTTGTTACAAAAGAATCAAGAACAATGACATTTTGCAGATTGAAAACAGTACAACAATGCTTAATTTTGCTGCCGTGAGTAGATAAAATAAATTTATATTAATTGCAAGAAATATTCGTAAATAGTAAGTTAATATTAAAAGCTAGTTAAAAAGATTGAAATGGAGTAACATAACCTTCATTTGTTTACCAACAAATGATGCTGCCCCACTCCTCCTACCTGCCTAGTGGCTTTATTTCTTCTCCCCCATTGGTTGGCTAATCTGAGCTGTCAGATTTAAAAAGTATAATTTCATAAGTATAGAAAATTATTTGTGCAGGTTTTTTATGCTGAATCAAAGTCTATACCTCTTTTACTGATGTCTTTCTTTGGTAATGGTGATTTATGTATTTGGTTGAAAATCCAGGTAATTTTTTTCTCTCCCTTTCAATATTTGGGCTAATCTGCAGTTATCCATACAGTCGAGAATCGCTTGGCGGCCCAATTTCGCACTTAAGAGATTATATCCCTTTGTCAAAAGAGTTCATTTTTTAAGAGTTATACATTTGAAAGATTATATATATATAATTAATCCATTTTAGAGGTGATATTCCTTTGTCCAAACAATACATTCGATTTAGGGAACATTAATTTTCTAACCTCTTTTCCTAGGTGGCTGGATAACTGCAGATTTACCAATAATTCTTGTGTTTAAAAATAAGATTCATAGAAAACACTATTATAAAATCATGTGATATCTTAACAGTTTTTATGTGCCTGTTATTTATTTTTTTAATATTAATATTAAATCTAAATTATTTTAAATGGCTTATCTTTCCCAAATGCTATCAAACTTTAAATTATCTTAAATGCTATGGCACCCATGAAATTTAATAATTTGACTTAATTGTTCCTAATTAACTTGCTCTTACATAAATAATCTAATATAAAACCAAAATTAGACCGTAAAACTCAAACCAAACTTTTTCTTATACGCAGTGATAACAAATTTAATTAAACATATTTTAAAAGTTTCCAACAGGTGGTTGTTTATATATATATATATATTTTTTTTCATTAAATCAAATTTATGTTCATCAATATCTGAGGAATAAGATTTTTCCTGGGGGAAAAATGGGAAAATTATAATTATATGAAATTATATGATTAAATTCTTATTTAAATAGACTACACAATATATATACTTATTTAATATTACTTTATTCTTAATTATTATAATTTGCAGTGATTTTATTATGCTAATTCAAGAATATTTCCTCTATATTTTTGTGTTGCTGCTCATAGAAGTCAACTTATTTTTCATTTAATGCAGTTAGACGAAATTGTCACTTTTTTGGTTTGCTTTGCTTAATTATCAGTATACAATTAATTAAGTTATGTTAATTATTAGGTGAAAACATTTTTGTTCCATATTTTTATTTTTCAGATTAGTTCTGAAATGATAAATTAACCGATTCCGAACATGGACGATAGTCCATGTTTCTCAAATTAGAAAAATATGACTAATTTGATTTTTCTGACCAAGTCTCAGTATTTTTTTCTTCTACATGTAAATACAATGAATGCTCCATAATAAGTTAAATTTTCACAAGCAAAGATAGTTAAGTTATTAGTTTGTTTCAACTTTTAACAAAACTGAAGAGCATGGGGTATTGTCCGTAAATTTATTTTGCCTAAGATTGATACAAAATATAAACATTTTATCTCTGTTTAGATGAGTAAAAAGTGATTATTTTTGTAGTTGTATTCATTGCGCATCGTTTCATAATTCTTCACCTTATCGCACGATTAGCGTGTTTGTTTACACTTTTCAAAACTAATTTGCTGTTTGTGTAATTAAAGTAACTGTTTTTTCTGTATTTATTATTAAAATCCAACAATCGTAGATAAAGTACGGTACGCAACTCATTCGAAAAACTGCATTTTGCTTTGCTCGTGTGGTTTTACTACTCTCGCTATCACTCGGGTGCAAACTCCAAACTCGCATGCAAAATGCTACTTTCCGCACTAGACTCGTAATGTACTATTGTATTTTCTTTATATTCTGACAGTCCAGTGTTGTCTATAAGCATATTACCCAGGCAAATTAGTCAAATTTATTTAATTAAAAGCTGTATGATTGACACACCACAGTTTCTTCGCCAAGTTGAACAAATCTATGTTAAAACAGCCTAGGTTTTCTAGTGAGGACAATAATCTCAATGTGTTAATATTGACACAGTTAGACCTCCTATCTTCAAATTTAGTGTTTTTTATTATATTATATAAAAATTTTCAGAAAAAAGTTTCCCTAATAACCTAGTGTACCTTGTGTTAAAAAAAGTCTCTTAATTGTGTGTGGCACTTTGCTTCCTCATGAACTATCGCATACTTAAATGGAGTTTTGCTTTAGTCCCATTATTAATTAATTTATTTAATAGTATAAAATTAATATTGAATCAACAATAGGCTAATAGTTATGACCTACTATCCAAATTTCATCAAAATCAGGTTAGTAGTTTTTAAGATACGTTGGTTCGCAAGTATGTTGGACTAACAGACACAAGACTAAAAATTTTTCCTATTGTCTTGAAAGGATTTCTGTCTTGGAATTTTTGGATTCAGGGACAACAAAATTGGGTTCTACAGACCGAGATCATAATGCTTCTTTTACCTTCGGTAAGCTTGCTGCTAATATGAGGTTACACTAAATTAATAGAATTTTTTTCTGAACATTTTTACTTCTAAAATGGGCCCAATTAGATGATACAAGGTCTCACTGTCACCATTGATTTCAGATAATATTATAATTCAAGTTCTTCATAGATGTATAAAATTCTGATGATTTATCCTATCAGATTTTTGTCTCAAAAAGCAAAATCTATAGAATGTGCAGAATAAACGTCCAAGTATTTGCTTCATTGATCTTAATACAAATTCACAACACTTCTTTAAGAATAATTGTTATGAAGATAACCAGTTGAAATGAAACATCTAATGTCCCATTCTTTGAGATCATCTTACAATTGGAAAAACCTTGCTTTTTTCAATTCCAATGGCATTGTGTACTGATAATTGAATATATAAATTACTAGAAATGTAAGATACAATTTATGTAAAAGATGTCTCACAGTATTTAACCAGATAATTTCTGTAAATGTTAAATGTTATCTTAATTATTTTACAGCTGTATAGAATTACAAAATTTATTTATTATTATACTGTATGACAACTGTTCTTCAAATAACTCCTTAATAATACATAAATTTATCTATTTTGATGCTATGTATTATATGTTTTTTGTTATTTTAATTTAATTTTTTGTTTGGCGATGAATCTTAAATGTCATATTTTCTTAATTCTTAACACAATTATTTTCAAATTAGGTTTTTTTATAGAATAAATTAAATTTTGGCATATTATTAATTTAAATTTAATGATTAAATAATAACAATTAAATAATATTCATCAATGAGATAAATTGACTATGAAAGGCTGGTAGTACTGTTTTGAATAAACCATGTGGTGACCATGTTTCTACTAATTTAAAGCTGACGAAAAAATAAGTAGATGTATTGGTTAAGTTTTTGTATACTTACGTTTCATTTACACAGGGTACTAATGAGGGATTTTTAGTGGTTCGACTGAAAATAGTAACTGCTAAGTAAATTATTTGTAATATGTATAAAATTCTTTTGTTTCATTTTTTTGAAAAAAATAATTATTTATATTTTATAATTTTTTTGTGATGGGTCGTGAGGGGTGAATTAAACATTACTTCATTTCTTAAAAATGGCTATATTTCGTCCCATTAGGGACATCATCAGGCCTGTAACAAGGTATTCAACATTATTATCATTAACAATTCACAATTATGTTAAATAACTATTCCTTATTCAATAACTATTTCTTCTACTGATTTAA
Organism: Gerris lacustris; assembly: GCA_951217055.1. Lineage (NCBI taxonomy): Eukaryota > Metazoa > Arthropoda > Insecta > Hemiptera > Gerridae > Gerris > Gerris lacustris. The sequence continues at coordinate 57,125,348 of OX578282.1, read as the reverse complement.
TATAGATCCATCTTTCCTTATTTTGATATTTTACAATAGTACAAAATTGATAAAGTTAACAAGATAAAAGAATAATTACCTGTTATATGTGTTAAGTGGTGGAGTCAAAATAAAACATTAGTAAAGCTTTACGAAAATTAATGCTTTTTTAAACTTCCTTGGGATTGAATGCTAAAAGAGGTATCAAAGAAATAAGTCTCCATTAAAAGTAACTCTATTGGGCTAACTTAAATTTTGTCAACCACAAATATTTGTCTTTGGCGTTTTTTGATTAGAGGTTCACTCTTTGGTCAAGTTAAGGGTGGTTTGCTGTGGACAAAATATCTTGTTCTGGCTGTCAGTGCTAAGGGAAGCATGAGATTACTTTTCAATCTGCCTGTAGATTAGATATAGAAAAATAGGGCTATCAGTGTACCAAGCCCAAATCCTTGTCCCCACCTTAGCAATGAAAATGCCATATATCAAAGGTGAAATATTGAAACCTCAAAGCCTCAAGAGGTCGTACATTGTAACAATCTATATGGGGTTTAAATCTGAGTTAACTGTTGTAATAGACCATTTACACATTCACACTCGTGTTTCACCTCGTCTTTTGCTCACATTCGCAAGTGCCATTCGAATATTAGCCCCACAACGTGAATGACCGTTTTCACACTCGCTGAGTGTTCGCATATAATACAAGCCTTTCTTTGACTTGTCCCAAAAAACTGCTTCTGTTGTGAGTGCTACTTAGTAATGAGGCGGATGACGAGAGAACAAACCACACTTTAGTCTTGCCACATTGCGTTTCAACTCCCCATCTGTGGTAATGTGTAAATGGGCTGTTATATCAGCCAAATAGACGTTAAGCTTTCCATCAATTATTTGCTTAAATAAAGACTTAATTTAATATTGAAGACATGAGGCTAAATCTGCACTATTTGGGCCACATGTTTCTAATTTTCCGATTTACTTACAATTTTGTTTCAAATTGCTTCTTTTTACATTATAAAAACGATTCCGGTTGTAACATCTTGATAAATTTAATAGTATTTTTTTGCACTTTTATATCTGTTGCTCAGAAGCAAATTGTCATATTTTGTATGGTGTCACTGATAAGAAATCTTATGCATTTTGCTACGAAAAACTTTAATACTTAATAGTAAAGGTATGTTTAATTAAAGATAGCTACTACAAACTAATAAATGTACATATTCAATATTAAATTAATTTTTACGCAATTTGATTAAAATTCAGAAAGTGTGAAAAATGCTTGCTTTAAATTATTAAATTAAAATAAATAGAACTTAATAAATGATATTGATCAGTTTGTTATTAAAATGGTCTTTTTTTCTTTAAATTTGTATCACTATTAAAATGTTCCAATAAATATCAGTAGAAACAACTAAACTTAGTATAGAAAATTAAAAGAATGTAATTTTTTTGGGTAGAAAGACAAACGAAATGGGGTTTTCTGTTAAATTAAACCCAACTACTGTAAAAATTACTGATGTTTTTATTGTCAAAATTTAAGACTTCTGAATAAATGTAGACTGAAAATCTTGAACTGTTTTAAAACATTTACACCATTTGCTTTCATAATTTCTTTGGGCTTTATTGTTTAACTCTAGAATAAATACATTTTTTGCATCTTATTTTCTTTTAAATTTTTAATAAAAAGAAGCTTACTTAGTAAAAGAAATATTTGTAATAGTTTAAAAAAATATAGATAATAACAAATTATGTTTAATATAAGCACTGTGTGTCATTTTCGAATGCCATAGAAACTTAAATACTGCCCATCGGCCTCTGACAATTTTGGTTTTAGATTCTACCTAGTAATTATTATTACTTAAATGTTCATATAACCTCTTTCATTTATTTCATTTACTTTTTTGATTAATTTTCTGTTCTATGTACTTATATTTTGTCCCAAGAAAAATGTACGTCCATCAACTTATAAATGTATTTATAATTTTAAGAAAATATTAATAATTATTTAAAATATTGTACTATTTTTTTAATAGTACTGTATATTCTGTCTGAACTGGTTGGATTAGGAGGACCTAGGAAATGGCAACTACTAATACAGTGGGATGTTTAATTTATATATATGTATATATAAAAACATATTTATTTGATCCAATTTTGTAGGAAGGTTTTACAATTTATAAAGACTTAGTTCTCAAATTAATTTTTCTTTAATAAAACTGTTTAAAGCCTGATTTTATAAACCTTGGTGTGATATATTAATAAATTTTGTAGTTAATATATATTTTTGTTTATTTGTATAAATACGTAATTTTTTGTTTTGTTTAGTTGGTCCGATCAGAATTAACAAATTTAAAATATCCTTTATATTTATATATTCTTTTTTTAAATTAATTTTCTAGTTGTGTAATTTTTTGACCTAATATTATTGTTGTTTTATTTATTTTATAATAATTCATTTATTATGTAAAATTTTGATTATCTTTTATTTAAATTTTAAAAAAAATAATGCCTTTGGTACCTCAATTTTAATATAATTTTTTTAAAAAAGTAAAATATTCCCCAAAATTATCAATTCATAATTTTTTTATTAATTAATTTTCTGAATTACAGTTAGCAGGTGGTTTGGGACTATCATTAAAATTTATAATTTTACTGAAGGGTTCATGATCATAATAATTATGATTATTTATTAAATAATCCACTGGTATAATTGTTAAATCCAAAAAAAAGGGAAAAACATAGTACTGAAATGACAACAATAATAGTGGGATTTATGTCATGTTACAAAACAGGAACAAGTAATGGAACAAGCATTAGCTGAATATGTCAGATTATATTTTTCCTTATCTTTTTAATTGATATGTATACATGCAGCCGAGATACTCTCAACTGGCTTGTAACTACTGTGATGGTCATTTCTCTGTGAGAAAAAAAGAAAGATTCGCAATCGCACATGAACAAAAAAGTCTAAAAGATGAAGCATTGAAGAATGTTAGTTTTTCAGTTCTCCTTTATTTCTGTTGAATTTTGTTTATTTATTTTTCTTAATTAATTTATTATATCTTCTTATATATTTTTTTTTCTTAACTGATTAAATATCATCTCTGCTCCAACAATTAGAAAAGAAGTAAATAATAAATAATAATAGTAATAATAAGATGAATTAATAATTAATATAATATAAATTAAATGATTGTAAATATAATACTGACTATACTGTAAATATAACTGAGTTATAATTCAAACACATATACAATAAACTTTAAAATATAACTATTATTATTTATATTGTATGTATTAAAAAATAAATTAATAAAAAAAAATGTTAAAAAATATATATATATAATTATAAGTTTATCATGTAAAATAAACTTGTACAGTTATTTTTTACATACATGGCTTAATATAAGATTTTTTTAATAAGAGAAACTAGAACTATATATTCCTATTATTTTTGTTGTTTTGTATAAATTATGTTTTAAATAAATAAACTCATTGTTTAAAAATTGATAAAAACAATTAAGTTTATGGTTTGAAATATTTTAATTTTTCTTAATTTTATTCAATTTATTATTTGTTATATATATTATATATTCTGTACTTATAAAAAAACATGTATTTTAAGTTTAAAAAAAACTTTTTTAAAATAATTTTTTGTTATTAATAATTTCAAATGTGATTTTATTAAAGAATTTAATGGGTTATTTAGTCCTGTAAACAAAAATGAGAATTATGGTAGTTTTTAAATCTGAATTGGATAAAATATTAAGAATTAAGCTGAATGGTTGGCATTTAACAACACTTTCTTACTAGAAAGATTATTTATGGTTCTATTTATTAAATGCATTGTTATTTTTACCATCTTCGCAAAATTTCATTTCTTAGTTAATATTTTTTCAATAATAAACATTCTGTGGCCATTTTTTAGCTACTCTAGATAATCCAAAAGAAAGATAAATTCAGACTTTCAAATCCATGAACCACAAGGATCAGTCTGAAGGGTGTTTTTTTAGTGAATTTCAAGTAGAGTTCACTGAGTTGGGCTGTTTATATAAGTTGAAATGAATTACAAACCATTCCTGGGAAATGAAATGATTAATTCTTACTTCATGGTGCTAGATACCTAGCCTGCTCAACTACCCTTTTACACTGGTGTCTGCCCTAAGCTTATCAGTGCCAACTATGGACAAAACAAAGGGAGCCTTTATTTATTTACTTAAGGATATAGCCCTTGGATATAAAAATAGAATCATAAAGTTTGATTTCCTGTAATGGAGAGCCCTTTCATTCCCTTCTTCTTTAATGAATATTTTGTTTAAAATAAATTTACTATAATTTTTGCAAAAAAAACTTAAAACTCAATCTGTTAATTTATCTTTTCATTTAACTATTTCTATTTAGTATTTACTTAAATTTACCCATCTAAAACTAAATAATACATTTACTTATTTTTTATTATTTACATCACATAAGTGTAAAATTTATTGTATAAGGGTTCTGACTTATATTACTTTCTGTTACATTTTAATGATTATTATATTTATTTCATTTTTAAAAATATATTATTTTTTAAATTATAATTTGAAAAACATGATTTCATTTTGTTTTCATTTAAAGAAACTTCCAAGTATACATAATGTAAATAAAAAAATAAAAATATTGTGTATAATTTTGTATAGGCTGAAATTAATTATAATTATTTGTATTTGTTTACTTGCCGTTTTATCTTTGTAATTATTTTATAATTATAAAATTTGAAAAATTATGTATGTTTTTTTCTTAAATTTATGAATTTAATCATTTAGTTTATAAATATTTTATTTAAGATTCCAAAAAGTTCTTCTTAAGTTTGGGACACTTTTCTTTTTTATATAGGGTGCCCAAAAAATATGTTTGACAGACTTGCTTATGAGAGAGCCTCAAGGGTTTATGATATAAGTGTTCGCCTAAGTAGTATAGGGTGTGGCTCTCCGACCCACTAAAAATAACTAAAAAATAAAGGAACATCCTGTTTCTAAGCAGAGTCCTGCACGGTACTGTTCTCACATTACTTCCTTCTCGTGTCTTCTATCATGGCCTTTATGGCTGCATGCATTTTCCCGTTTCTTTAGGTTTTTCTAACCTTGCTCTCCTTGTTTGTTTAATGTGGCTGTTTTAATAGCTCCTCAGCTGCCCTCTTGTGCTGATGTTCCTTCTCTGTGAAGGAGATTACATATGCCCAACTTTCTTTGCTAGTTAGCATTATTTGGACTAGGTTTTCTGGAGTTATTTATTTATTTATTTATTTATTTAAATAAATAAATAAATAATTTATTTATTTAGTTATATATCCAACAACCTCCGCCAGGAACTGCATCTCCTCATTCCAGCCAGTATAAGTAAAGAAGGTGTGGTAAGTAAAATCCTTCTAGTAGTAGTAGTAGTAAGGGGGCGGGGAGGCCAAGCCTGGCAACTAGACCGCACTCGGGTCCTTTTTGCCAACCCCTGGTTTTTCACGCCCATCGAACCACCTCAGTCTTACCCTCAAGTCTCCTAGTTTGGGTGATAAAGGAGAGGATATCTTGCCACTTAAGTGTGACAAGTTCCTCCTCTCTGATTATCCCTGATCCTAAGGTGTGAAAGCGTAGTCTCGCATGTCCTTCACAAGCTCCCACCAGGTGGTAGGCTGTTTCCTCTTCTTCGCCACACACTGGACATGTGGGATCCTCTTCAATCTTTAATAGTGCCAGATGTCTATTTAGTTGACAATGACCTGTTAAGACCCCCACCATTTTTCTTAGGTTGGGTCTACTCAGTCCCATGAGCCATCTGGTTTTCCCTTTATCTAGCTTAGGCAGCATCATCTTGGTCTGCCTGCATCCTTCAGTTCTTGTCCACGCCTTCCCTGCTTCCTCCCAGATCCACTTTTTGATGGCCGATTTAGTTTGCCCTCGGGACCAGTCAATAGCGGGCTCCGGTCCGCAGAATGGCATGGAGGCACCCCTTTTTGCTATTTCATCTGCTTTTTCATTTCCCGGAACCCCTGTGTGTCCAGGAACCCAAAGCAGAGTGACCTTCTTTAACTCTGCAAGCGTCTCTAAGGCCTCTTGGCATTCTTTGACCAGTGCTGAGTCTGCACTGGGAGCGCAGAGTGCCTTAAGTGCTGCTTGACTATCCGAGCATACTACTACTTTTTTAGTTCTCGCCTCTACCACCTCTTGCCTTCTTGCCACCTCTAGGATGGCGTAGACTTCAGCCTGGAAGACTGTGGTAAATATTCCTAGTGGGAAACTCTCTTGGGTGCCGGACCTTTCTAAGTAAAGTCCCGCACCTGACATACCATTCTCACTCTTTGAGCCGTCCGTGTATGCCACCAGAGTCTCTGTATCAAATTTAATTTCTCCTGATTCCCAATCGGCTCTAGGTGGGATTTCTACCTCATATCTCCTTTTCAGCTTAAGCTGCTGGTCCACTCCTTTAGTTCTGATCCCCGTAAGTGGGACCTTAAGTTCAGCGAACCTTCCTATATCCAAGTGTCCTATAACGGACCTTTCACCTAGCCATTGTCCATTGTCCCTTAGTCTGACATACGAGGCGATGGCTTCTCCTCTGATCCATAGCTGGAGAGGGGGGACTCCTACTAAGGCTTCCAAGGCTGCCGTAGGTGTGTGGAGAGAGCCTCAAGGGTTTATGATATAAGTGTTCGCCTAAGTAGTATAGGGTGTGGCTCTCCGACCCACTAAAAATAACTAAAAAATAAAGGAACATCCTGTTTCTAAGCAGAGTCCTGCACGGTACCGTTCTCACATTACTTCCTTCTCGTGTCTTCTATCATGGCCTTTATGGCTGCATGCATTTTCCCGTTTCTTTAGGTTTTTCTAACCTTGCTCTCCTTGTTTGTTTAATGTGGCTGTTTTAATAGCTCCTCAGCTGCCCTCTTGTGCTGATGTTCCTTCTCTGTGAAGGAGATTACATATGCCCAACTTTCTTTGCTAGTTAGCATTATTTGGACTAGGTTTTCTGGAGTTATATATCCAACAACCTCCGCCAGGAACTGCATCTCCTCATTCCAGCCAGTATAAGTAAAGAAGGTGTGGTAAGTAAAATCCTTCTAACCGTGTGTGGAGATTGGGCTCGCTGCTTTTCCTGCTTTTGATTCTCTTGGTCCTCCAATATTAGCCATTAGTCTGCCAAGCCTGTCAATTGCTCTAGCCTTGTCTGGTAAGGTTGAAACTCTGATATAATTTAGGATTTCAGTATTGAAGCTAGAAAAAAAAATGTATAGGCATGTACAGTAATATTATTTTCTAAAAACAATATGTTCCTTCAAGTCTTTAAATCGATGTAGGTATGCAAGTAATTTTTTTTTCCCAAATATTTTTTTGGAATTGAGGTCTACTGTTCAAAGAACTACTAGTTTAAATAAATTGCATTAGTTAGATTAATATCAAGAGGATTTATTACCTGATTGTGATCCTCATGGAAACTAATTTAAAATATGATATTTGACTACTATTTTAACATCCAAAACATATTTATACCTAACAGGGCCGTCCCTAGGGGTTTAGGCGCCCGGGTCAAAGGCACCTTTGGCGCCCCCCCCCCCTTTATTGCCAAATTCACCTAGTACTTTAAGAAGGGGGCCTGGCGGTGCCCCCTAGACGTGGCGCCCGGGTCAGCTTGACCCGGTTGACCCCCCCTAGGGACGGCCCTGATACCTAATCCTTCAACATCAATCTATACCTTAACAAGAAAACAGTAGAATATAAAAATTAAAGTTTCAATGAGTTTTTTTGTAGTTCTTTTACTTCCCATTCAACAACAGTATAAGATATAAGCATTTGATGGATAGGATAGCTGCTCATATCTCTAAATAATTTACACTCCCTGGTCCAACTTATTCAACTGGTTCAGCAATAATAGGGGTATATTTAGAACTTATTTACAACAGTTAAGGTAGGTCATTGAATGACAGAGATAAGGTAATTTACTCATCTATTAGTGCAATCATAAGGGCGGTATTGTCTGACTGCTTAGGGCTTAGGGGATCCATCATATATATTATTGTATAGCGTGCCTTTAGGTTGCTACACTAGAAGTAAGCCTTGGAAACAACAACCAAAAGTATGTATTAGAATCATAATCAAATTTGACTTGTATGCAAAAGATGACTTAATGACATTTCGCTAAATCCCCTACTTTTCTTTGTCAATTAGTTGAACACAAAACTGGCTTCTTTACTGAGGGCTCTCACTCTATTTTAATTTTCTCCTTGACTCATCTTTCTTCACCGACTGGTTGAGGATTGAATACATAATATATTCTCATTTGTAGACCTCCCTTAATCTCATAGTCTTCTTCTATTCTTCCTACTCAATCAATTTGTTTTAGAAATAATATATGTGTTGGATCCCCTTAGAAGTTAGACAATCCCACCCTTATGATTGCATTAATAGATGAGTAAATTGCCTAATCTCTTCGTCATTTAATGACCTACCTTAATAGTTGTAAACTCTAAATCTTAAAATTCTCCTCAGATGACAAAAAAGGTCCCACCTAAAATCACTTGTGCAGACAACCAAACAAATTGTTATTTAAAAAATACTATAAATTAATATGTTGGACAACTCTCAAAGTAGGACTGACAGAAACTGATTCCTATCAGATGGAATCAGTTATATTTTAATAGTTCAGTATATTGTTTCTGAACCAGTTGAATTAGTTGGACTTGGGAGTGGAAACTACCTAGAGATTACCTGTTTAAAGATGTTGGAAATGCTTTATTTCCTTCAACTTTTGTAACTAAGTTCTATTGATGGGAAGTTACTATTTAAATAAGTTTAAATTTGATAAGATGTCTCAAAAGGTAGCTTAAAGAATGTTAACAGTCAAACTAGATTTACTCTTTTCAGGATGAAATATCTTTGTTCAACTCCTTAGGGTCCCTATATAGTGGAGCCTGGTTGGTAGCAGGGCAGGTTGTATGTTGCCTAGCTGGTTACCTAGCATGTAGCGGGCCACACACACATTGTTGCTTGTTCAGTTTCTGTAGCTTGTTCTCTTTCGTAAAGAAAAGTTACATTTAAATGGCTGAGTTTAGTAAAAAAAAATTATTTAAATTCAAGGGTTCAACGCAGACATATCAAAAAAATTAATAGGATCTAAGACCACAAAAAACCCCGTTTTTAACGTATAAACATAAACACCAAATACACTGTTCTTAGTTTCAATACATGTTTTTATATTAAAAAACAAAAGATTAAACCATTAATAATCTAAGGGCTGTTTCACACTATACGGTTTTGGCCATACGGCAAAAAACCGTCCGGCGAATTTTTTTTAGTGGAGTATAGAAGGAGACGGGCACTTTCACATTACACGGCGACGGCAAAAAGCCGTACGGCCGCCGTGTAGCAGCCGTCCTCAACCACTAAACTCACGGCGACCGGATAGCCACCATGGACCCAGTAGTCTATTTGATGAAATGCAGGCTTTCACATTAGATGGTTTTTAGCCGTACGGCCAGTTTCTCGCCAGGTTTTACTCTGTACGTTTCTCTACAGATCTTTTAATTTATTTAAATATTAATAATATTTATTTAATTTTTTAAATAATTAACAATGGAAGAGATTGATGCAGAAGTGTTAAATACCCTTGTCCAAAATAGACCAGTGCTGTGGAACTAATATCTTGATTTATACAAAGACAGAAATGCGAAGAAAAATGCTTGGAATGAAGTTTGTGTAGAATTGCAGCCAGATAATACGCCCCAGCCTGGGTATCCTCAGGCCTAAAATAACAAAACAATATTATAACAATTCTATTTAGTAAACTAATTATATTAGGATGTAGATTCAAATATACAGAGATAGTTATAAAAGTCAGATTATTATTTTAATTTTATTATAACTAACACTAACAAAATCGTATTTTATATTTATAGTCTATATCTTTCATTAGTATGATGAATACGCTATTTTATAATATGTTTATTAAATACAGTAAAAAAATTGTTTATGTTAAATCTTTTAACATAAAAGATTGGTTCATGAAATAATACTGTGGTTCCGTTCCGACCATATATAAATTATGTTTATGGTTTCTCCTCTTTTTGCGACGATAATGCAACTATAATGCAATAATTTGTTTATGGTTCATAGCACAGCACTTTTTAAAAACCTTCTGATTGGAAAAAAGCCGTGGACAAACCGGATAGTGTGAACAACATGCCAATTCGGATTTTCGCCGTACGGTTTTTTGCCGTACGGCAAAATCCGTATAGTGTGAAGCAGGCCTAACGGAACTGAAATCATACTATTACCAGGCCTTGTGATAATACAGCTTTTTATTCCCTCCCCCCTTAACTTTTTAATTTTGGTATACATTTTAAATTTGATCTTTTTCACTAAATACCTCAGAAACTAGATTTGTTAAATTGGTAATTAAAAGGAAAGCACCCTTAAATTTATTGTTAAAATATATTAAATTTTAATATATTAGTATAAGTTATAATATATATATATACTTATGCACCTACATGTTATAATATATAAATCCGTCACCGTAGAAGAGTGTTAAAATGCTGGGACTCGAGGCCAATCTACTACGCATAGAGCTATGTAACAATCGAGGTAGGAATTCTTTAAGCTTCCTGCCAGGTAACCTGCTAGGCTCCACTATGGTCATGCCCGTAAAGAAGCACGGGTCAATTTTTCCAGACTGCAAGCGAGTGTGCGAGTAAGCAACCAAATAGGCTTCACTGTGTTTCTACCTTTAGCTAAAATAAAATTAAAGGTACCTGACTGAGACAGTAATAACCTCATATACCTCTCCACTACCAAAGCAGAATCCTCCGGTGTGTGTATAATATACAGAGATCAAATGCACTGAAGGAGATAAAGGTATTCATTGTTATAGCATTATAATTAAATGAAACAAACTCTCTAAAAAATAATGGGATATGGTGTGGGTCCGCTTCTTTGATTTCAATATATTTTACCTGCCAAAATATACCAAGTGACAAACTAACATGAACTAAATTATTGGTCAACTAACTACAGTATCATTAAGAAAAGAAGGATTTTGATGATAGTGTGGGAGATTCTAATAATTTGGGTGTGGAGCCAATGAAAGCTCCAGATTTTGACAGCTTAAAGGTCGGGCCAACCTAGGGAAAAAAACCTTTCTTTTCCTAATATAACTATTAATTATTTCCTCATGATCATGAAAATCACCTTGTGGGGACAATATGGACGAGACAGGACCACTCTCCACCGGTCTAAACATATCTAAATATATATTTTTTTTACTGACCAACGCCAAGCCAAATTTTTGTTTACTACCTTTGAAATTCTATGTGGAATACATAAGTTTCCGTAATTTTTAATGGGACAATGATCCACCAAAGTGTAATATAGCTTTTTAATTTGAAAATAAAAAATTAAACCCTCCTATAGTTGAAAAGAATTTTTTAGTCCTATAGAATGCATTTTAGTCTCTTTAATTACGTTCCAAAATTCTGACTATAAACTAACTAACTCCGTGGTGGAGCACTCCATTATACAACTATATATGTGATAATGACACACGTTTAGTGAGTCCATCAGCTGAATCGAAAGCTTACAATTGGCTTATGCAATCAGTTATTCGCCACTTCACATAAGCAGCTACCAATTTATATGGCAATGCCGAGTGATCACTGAGCGGCTGACAGGCGATAACTTCTGTCAAAATCAATCATTTTCAAATATTTTAATAGATATGTTTGCGGACAAGGTGATTTTCATGATCATGAGTATAAAATTAAATAGTAGGCGAAAAATTTCTGGCAAACATCAGAGGGACCTCATAGACTAAAATAAGATTTGAGATATGTTTGTTGGTAATTATTGGTCTACTAATTAAATTTTTACTCAGGATCATGAAAAATCACTTTGACTGTCAATATTGACGGGACACGCAACTCTCCAAGTCCAACAATAACTTGAGTAAAATTCAACTGATTAAAAAAAAAAAAAATAGTATTTTTATTAAGGTAGGTACTGAGCCAGTTTCATGCTCAACAGCTTTCTGAACTATTAATAGAGAGAGTAATTTACTTAATTTTTATATTTTTTGGCAATTCAAGAGTCACAGTTAAAAGTTTAGTGTAACTTGTAGATTTTGCACAAAAAATAATCCGCTACAAACATAATTGTAATATAATTAGTTGAAACGGTATAAATAAAAAATATATAAACTTGCTTTTAAGCAGTTATTTATTAAATTTAAGTTATGAGTTAAACTGTCACTTGAACTTGAAATAAATTGATTAATCAATAATAATTAATTAATAACAAAGGAATCGCAATTCAATCAGTCTGAGATGAACCTGCCGAGCCAGGAGTTTTCAGACAAAAAAATAAATAGATTAGGCAGATAAATATGAATTGTCTTTATCTAAGCAATACGCTAATAGTTAACATGAATTAAGGTTTACGATATGTAGCTAAATGCTCTATACCCCCAAAATTGGGTAGCTAAAGTTAAAACTTAAACATGTAACAAATTCACCAATTTTCTTAAACCAAAATCTTTTTGCTCTTCCTATTAATTTAAATTCACGTTTATTTTTAATATTATCCTTAAAATGTTATGGAAAACAATGTTAAAATTGCATATAAAAATTACTAAAATTAAAATTAACAATTAAAATTGACAATATCCTAATTTTTGGGGGACAAGTAAGGCAGGTAGTTGTTTTGGAGCAGGCCAGTGACGTCACTGAAGGAAGCCTGTGTAGAGGCGAGCCCACACCCCCACCCCTAGCAGCCTTATCTGGGCTCCCCGCTGCTTGTCGCAGGCAAAATGCCCGTCCATTAACAGTTGAGACCAGGCCTGTGCCGTTAGTAGTGTTACCACTTTTTTTTCCTTCTCCGATCCTCTGTCTAAAATCGTTTTTATTTTTGTACAAGTTCCGTTTCTTTTTTTAGTTTGTTTTTTTAAACTATACGAAAATAGTTTGTAAATCGAGTAAACTCAACGATCGGTGTTTTTTTTTCTTAAATCTGTAAATCAGTGATGGATTGTATTTTGTTTTGTTAAAACTTCGAATATTTTTTGGAAAAGTGAGTCCATAACACAGAAAAGAATTGATACGGAATACAGAAATTGTTTCGAAACTAAAACTTGGATTTCCATAAACTAAGGTATATTTTTTTTATTGTTGTTTTTATTTAAAAAAAATACTATAACCCACGGAAGTAGTTGGAATTATTTCTATCTAGACAAGTTACCGATTAGTGGGTCCTGCATTTTGATAAAGTACGAGCTCCGCATTTGATAAAAACTGTAAACATTCATCTGAATTTCTTATTTGTGCAAACGACCTCTTATTTTGTGCTTAGTTCTTACTTTCCGTCCTTACATTTTTTATTTTTTATCTACAAAACCTATTTTCTAGTCGACGATAAAACAATATTTTGAAGTTGAAGTTTTATCAGAGTTATTATCTGTAGCCCTTGGTTTGCCTTTAGGACCTAAGGCCAGGTTATGTTGTTCCCATATTCGGTTGTTTTGTGATACATTTTTTTTTTTTTTTTTTACTTATATATATTTTCATATTTATTTGTATTTATCTCCTGAATAAAACAGCATCGTAAGCGAATTTACTTATGAAAGATGTTGGAATCGATACAAATTTCGATAATTTTGTCGGAAATATTACCTCCTCATAACACCTACTGTAGGTATTTATTATTGATTGGAATTTATTACGAGTGCAGCTGTCTTTGTACTGCATTGTCAAGCTATATTTCTGATTTCTTTTCTTACTATTTTGCTCTTTTTCGATACATATTTATTTGTTTTTTACTGTCTGCTGTAGAACTAGATTTTGACAGTCTTCGGCTATTTTATCCTTTTATTCATTGTTTTTCTACTCGTATTTTATACAGATAGAGAAGCATAACTATTTTATTTGCTAACAATATCATTTTTGGTTGATTGCTTAATTACAATAAATATTTTCTTTGTGAAACAATGTAATTTTTGTATCGAATTTAGTCCTTGATTATGTACAATAAATTTTAGATTTAACATTTCTAGCTATTTTATAACAAACACAATATCTTGTTGTCATTAGGCACTAATGGATAGAAGATAATTAATTTTAAATCTCTAAATGAAGTTAATGAACTTTATTTAAATCTTAGAGAATATTCAGTTTTTGCTTTCCGACTGAGGTCAAATTTGTTCTCTCTTTTAATTATTATGTTAATTATCCTTTAAAGAGATTTTGTCAATGAATGATTTCATTTTGTTCTTTCTTTGTTGATATTTCAAGGTACAGATATATCGATCATTATCTATATATCTTGAGTTGTTAGGTCTATCAGGAATTAATTAAAGCTCAATTTTGCATATTTCGATTCCTCCTTAAGTCAGTCTTAAGCTGACTGTCTGGTAGTAGTTTTAGGTAAATATGATATATGTACGTATGAGAAGATAATAACTTCATTTTAGGCTGGAGAAAACTAAGAAAATAAAACGTGAACCAACATTACGTGAATGTAGGAGAAAAAGATGATTCAAATATAAAGATTTTTAAAAATCATATAAATTTAATATTTTAGTCTGTTAAATTAGGCCTGCCAAATGGATCAGACATGTATTTATTTATAAAAGATGTCATGGGTGGCTACATCAACTGTATAAACAGATACACACCACTTTGTTTCAGTAGCTACCCATTTATATCTCAATGCTGGGTGAACAATGGGCGTTCATCTCTTATCAGCATTTGACAGGCCTAAGCCATTCATAGGATGTGACAGTAGTAATGTAGTAAGTAATTGTCAGTCAGCTTGGGAAGACTTATCGACTTATGTTTGAAGATCCAAGGAGGGGTAGAAATGTCTCAAAAGTGATATTAAAAGCCCTTTTAATTCCTTAATAGATCCGACTACTCTAGAATTAAAAACTACAAGGTACAGTTTACAAATTTCATCATTATCAATATATTATTTGCTCTAGTTGAGGTTTGCATGCAACGAAGAGTGACTTTAACAAGAACATGTTTTGAATTATTTCATTTTAAAAATTTTTTGGGCCAGACAAACTCAACAAAGAGTTTGTGTCCTGTTTCTTAAAGGTGGTTTCAATTTTACGGCCAATTTCCGTATGTCTATGTGTTTTTGTTGCTCATAGTTAAGGTACAATTGTCGAAAAAAGTAGTATGATGTTGAGTTCACATGTTTTCATGCAACGCCTCAATTATAAGAAAATGGTGATAACTGATAATACAGTTAATAGTGGTGATTGAGTTTTTATGTGATATATCCATAATTAAGGAAAAATGGTAAAGGTTGTTAAGAAAACTAAACAAACACTGTTACTAGTTCAATTGATCAGTATATTGTTAAACCATAAGTGATAAAATTATAAGATTATAGGCTGGTTTCAACTACACAGTAATGAGTACACTAATGATAACTAACTAATCAAAACCACTCTGTAACCCTATAATTTTATCACTTAGGCCGTTCCCTGACTTTCGGTAGGGTATCGGTAAGCTCGTACACTCGGTACAGATTATTTATCGAGCGCCTATATCTTAATAAGTCCTCCCTGACTTTCTCTTTCTCCCTGGGCGTTATGCGTGGGAGCGGGGCGGTAAGGGATCGTTATACAGAGAGTCGGTACGAACAAGCAGTAAAAACAGAAGCGGTTAATACTTTTTTGTGTGGGTTCGGTCTTTTAGGGTAGATAATAATTGAACATTTACATTTCAAAAACGGCTATATTTCGACCATTAACGGTCATCTTCAGGCCTAAGTTAAGAAGCGGTTAAGTACTATCTTCTTCTGACGACGACATAATCACGCCATGACTCTACCTGCTACCTAAAGTATACCGACAAGTGGGAAGATAAAGGCGGTATTGGTAAGCTATCAGGGAACGGCCTTATGGTTAGAGAATATACAGATCAATTAAACTAGTAACCATTTTTGCTTGGTTTTCATAATTACCTTCACCAGGTTTCCTTCATTATCGAAAGTGATAAGTTCATTCATCTGGAAATATTCTATATTAGAGGTCGACCAAGAAGTCATGAACACAGGAGAAACGGAAAGCTTAGCTTCGTTTAAAGTCGGAACTTCCAAGTATTGCCGAAGTTAGTATAGTCAGGTGCTAAGACAATACCCATTTCTAGTTTGTATGACATGCGCAGTTATGTCAAATCTCAAGAATAACAACAGCAAGGTTCCCAATCTGTTAGGTTTCCTGTTTTGTTTGTTTTTATACAGTACAAATTATAGTCACAACTATCCTAAACGATTTGTGTACGATCCACAAATCCACTGGATGATGCAAATGCAAAGGATGCTACAAATAACGGGGTTGGAACAAACTTATTATAATATGTAACTTAATAATATTAACTTATAATATTAACTTATTATATGTATTTGTTATTATAAAAATGATTGCTCTCTATGACAATTAATATCTGTATGGATAGGTACTTCTGTTGTTGAACTGCCACTCCCGCCAATGTCGTTGTGTTTAAAATACAAATACACATTGTAAACTATTTCACGTCCTTGACTGTGAAGAGTCTTTCTTCCTAATTTTGAATTCGTGTTATTATCCATGTTTTTATTAATACCAGGATATTTAATTTACTAAAGAGAAAATTGCCAAAAACAAGCCGAGTGAGGTAATAGTACAAAAATAATTCACAAAAAAGTAACAACTAAAATCCAGAAATAAATAAACAGGTCAAGTGTGTGCTAGTCAGCACACATCGAGGGTCCGTAGGCCACCACACTGTATAGTTTAAGTAGTACCCTATTGATGGTGTTTTCTAAAATGCTAAAAAGCTTACTTTGAACTATCCTATGGGTCTGATATTCTCAAAACACATAAACAAACTTCTGATAAAGTATTTTTTTGCCACTGAACCGGACTGCAACCATATAAATACATTGAAAAGAACCTAGTTATAAAAAAACGTATTTTGTCAATAAAAAATAAAATAATATTTTTTTTGAAATTTCCAAAAAGGTGGTATTTTTACTTTTGCTCGAAGAATGTTCAGGATTTTTTTCAGATTTTTTGCACTTCACATAAGCGAGATAGAAGGGGGGGGGGGGACACGTTTCACACCCACTTCAAACTTGCCTACGCTGGCCCTATCAAAGTTATAACCAAATAATTATATATTTTTGTAATCAGCTCGACATACCCTTTCATATATACCCCTCACAGTGTCTTAAAAAAATTAACCCTTAAGTTTTCTTACCCTAATTTTTTTGAAAAATATTTGTTTTAAGTCGCTATATTTTTAAAATATGTGGGTAGGTTCAAGACACATACATGCCAAATTTCAAAGTGATCGGACGAAAGGTGTAGCCGTGAGAGCAGGCGACCGGACGGACGGACAGACACATGCAGGAAAATATAAGGGTCCTTGGTTTTGCCTACGGACCCTAAAAAGTAACAAATCAAACTCAGAAATAAAGAGGAAGAAAAAAAGTGATTAAGAAAGAAGAAAATCAATTTAGATTTAAAGATTATTATTATGAATAATCAATAAATAATAATATAAAGATATTATCGTATATTATTAGTGATTTCTTATCAGGTACAGTGTTGCCTGTTGCAAAAAATATAGAAGTTATCAAAAATAAAATTATTAATAACAAAAGAACAACACTGTGTTTTTTGACAATGGTCTATTTTTATTAAAAACTGACTATACATGACGACACTAGCCCACTCCTCTCATTTCCATGACTTCTTGGTCGACCTCTAGTAAGAGGTGCAACCGGCCAAGGAGGATTTGGCCTGCCAAAGTGCTTTTATATCCACATATTATATTTGTAATTGATGACTTGGTGTTAGCATGACTATCAGCCATATAATTGGCATTTTGAATGATTTTACTCTGTTAAAAACTTAACTGTTGAGTTTTTCTATAAATAACCTTATTGCAACCTATTTTTTTTTTTTAAAGAGTTTAATTATCTTCACTTCAACCTTTTTAATACAATAGGCACTTTTGATTCAATAATACTTTGGAGAAGATGAATCTAAGCTAAAATAATTAAAAAAAAGCCTGGAACAATTTTTCTATTTACTTGGGTTTTGTGTCAGTCTATGTTTGTTGAAGTGGTGATTTAGTAATGAGGGTTACGTGCCATTTATTCTGATAATAATTCACATTTAGTGATGTTGTTAAGAGATTATTGTCTCTACAATTCCCTAGGCCTTAGAGCTACCTAATCAAACCCTGATAAGCGCCAAACAAAAATTGTGACATTTCTTAAACTAGACAGTGGGAAAATGAGGTATATTGCCTCAATTGAGTGGAACAACTTTAAATAACATATCAATATAGTAATGACATGGAAATAATTATAAGAAGAAAAAAAAAATCTGGCATTTAGTGACGCATTTAGCTAATTATGACTTTCCGCCCAAAATTCATTGAAATTGGATGAGTAGGATTTAAGATATGTTGGTTTGCAAAAATTGAGCAACCCTCAGACTGACACTTTTTTAAAATCAGAGACATAAATAATATTAGTTCTTCAGAACGATTGCATAGCTTCTGTGGCACTCTTTTACTTTGTTACCCACCCAAATGTATTTATTTATTTATTATTAAGATAATAATAGTAAATAATTAAAAAATAAGAAATATAAGTAATTAAAAAATTAATATTCAAAAATTATATTCATTTAAAACTTTAGTAAATGAAGTATGTATAAGCTTTGCTTTCCACATATTTTGTCTTTAGTGCGAAGGAAGATGTTGTTTGTCATCACATAACAATTTCAAATTAGGCGGTAATGATGTTAATTTTATTCTTAAATTAGGTTCAATACTTATTTTTTAAGTACACCAAGGTTGAGAACACAGCTTCAATTCCTCTTCTTTACCGCCCTAGGGCAGTAAAGAAAAGGAATTCTTCAGAATTATGAGACGCTCATGCGCAATGAATACAAGTTCATAAAGAATCACTTTCTACGCATCTAAACAAAAATACAATGTTTATATTTCGTAACAATTGTAGATAAAAAGGTTTATTGATGATAATTTAATTTTATTTTTATAATGTAACTCCAAATTTCTAACCGAAAACCTTTTTTCATGTTTTTACAATTTGTTTTCTTGACCCAGCAAAATTTTTCTACAACCTGGTGCTAGGTCGTGACCCACACTTTGGGAAACGCTGTTCTAATACATCTGTTAAACATTTTATTTTACCGAGTCTTACTACCCAAACATTTTAGTGTTGCATACATACAGCCACTGCACGCAGCTTATACTCCGTCATGATACCATGAATTCCTTGAAAGCCTATATTTGCTTAATGGCTTCCTTACATTGTTATTTACAATATCTTTGTTTGTTTTTTTAAAGTAGCCAGTCTGTTAATTTTAGAACTGAAAGGAAGAGGGGAAACTTCATTTTTGTAGTATGCATGTAATGTGAGTGATCATTTAACTGTTCTATAAAAATTGCATAAGACCTGAGGGAATATTTCCTTTGTATTGTTTTGTATAATTAAAAATAATTATACTGATATATATTTTTCCCAAGGTTGATTCACTTTTGTTTGTTCATTCTTTGGCACTTTATGTTTTATTTTAAATGTTGTAATAGTCATGTTAAATAATTGTAAATAACAATTACTTAATACTTATTTTCAAACTTTTAATACTTAATTAAAAATTGTTTTAATTAATTATTTTAATCAACATAAATGGCAATAAATGAAGCTGTATTTAACATACAACTTACCTTATAGTTGATAATTAAAAAGGTTAAATCCAAATTAGCTATTATAAATATTTATTTCTTTATTTTTAGAATGAACCTTGTCTTTTAATAAGTTATTATTAATTTCTATCTTTACCTTATTAAATTATTTTATTTTTAATATATATTTCCTTTGGTTAGTTATGCCTTATTGTTTAATTTTAAAGGATTCAATTTTTTTCTTCCTTGTGGAATGATTGATTTACTCCTTAATCTTTTACTGGCTGTATTTAATTATGATCAAAAATAATATGAAGTTTATTTTTTATTCATAATCTCCTCTTTAGAGGTATTGCTCATACTTCATTTTAGAGAGGATGAACTTTAATATTTTTGATAATTTAGTAAATTTAACAGGGTGGTTAGGAGTGAATTATTTTTACTGATATGAGTTAACAAGGAAAGTTGTTCATTGGAAAAGCCTTTACTTGAAGTATTGGGGGACAAAAATATTGCCGGACCACAAGAACAATGTTTCTAGATTTAAGCAATGAAGCCTATTATTGCCAGCAACACATTGCCGTTAAATGTTGCTTGTTTACAAGCCCCTTAAAGAAAAGTTCTGTTTAATTTAACTGTTGAGAAATTTATGTTTCACTTAAAATATTAGCAGAAACCAAACTAACTAATAATTGTTACCACCTCTACAATTGTTTCCACTAGCTAATAATATTCTAGCTCAGGTGTAACAAACCCCAACTACTTCATCGGACCATGGACTAAATTTAAACCCCAGGGCCTTGTCCAAATCCTCCAATTAACGTTACTTCTTTAGTACAACATGGGCTACCCTGAGGGTCCTCTTAACCCTGGGTGCAAAACGTCATGTCATGACATATAAGTACCCCATCAGAAAACCTAGGACTTCCTTATTATTATTTATCTGTTTGTTTCTTTTTATTTATAGAACCACAGAAACAAATATAGTTTTACCACTTGTATATTTGTTTGGATACTGATCCTGTTATTATATCTAGCACCTGAGTGAATGGATTTAGTGTTCAAGGTCAATTTATGTTAACCGTTAAGAATTAATAACAGGTTTTTCTAATTTTATTCATTCCTTTAAATCATCTTCATTAAAAAAAATTGCAGAGAAAGGTAAAATATTTCCTTTGGGGAGAACATTATTAAAAAAATTCTGTCTCTTTAAAAGACAAATTATAATTTTCTAGTTGTCAGGTTATACTTACCTTTAATAACTGTCAACTAAATTAAAGACAACACTTATCTCTGATCTCTGTTTATTTGTTATGTTTGTATTAAAAAATAGTTATACAAATTGAATAGACTAGAAAATTACAGCCAAAGAGATTTTAAAATAATTATCAAGTATGGTGGTTGCTTGACCTTAAGTTTTTTGCAGTTATTAGTAGCCACAAAATGTCTTTTGCTATTTTTAAAAAAAGAAAATTAAAAAAATCTTTCTTGTGGGTTGTCAAAACAGACATGATTAACTCTTGTGAAGAGATGCATTTAAAATTTAGTTGGAAAATGTAAAATTTAATGAAAAAAGAAAAAAGTTAAGATTGAAAATTCTAAAACTAATTTTCTTATTGCCTGTTTGCACATGTATAGTTATCAAAGGTTTACCCTTTGGTTAAATCTGACTTTCACCTGCTTCAACTTCTGCTTTCAACTTATCTGTGAATGGGATCTTTTAGCACTGTCAAGAGTCAAGATACTATTTACAGTAGAGCATTGATTATCCGAACGTCAGTTATCTGAAGTTTGAATTATCTGAACTGGATTCATGGAAACAAATTAAAAGCCACCGCTTAATTAATTCTTAAAAAGAGCGTTGTTAGCTGGATACTTATATTTTTTCACTTTGAACTATAGATAAATAAAAAATATTTATGGTTTTTTGTACAAATATGATTTATTTATTTAACGTCTTTCCTTTTTTCTTCTTTTTTTTGTTGAGGATAATCAATGCTCTACTGCTACTGTATTATATAGACTTTGCTTTTTAGCGTCAGCACCTTTAAATACTTCCTACTCCTCTCTTTTCTAAGATTTTCTTTCTCAGTGCTTAAACATCTTCAGAGCTTTGATTATGTTAATGTGATATAATGTAGAATATTATCAACATTTGCTTACCTGCAGATTATTGAAGTTACAATTTTTATTAGTTTAAATGCTAAAAGGGGAGGGAAGAGGAGGGAGACATATTTTACTTTTGTTGAAGAATAGTTTACTGGGCTTACATCTGCTCTGTACTTAAAATAATTTAATATTATTAACTCCTTTTACTCGCAAGGAACTAGCATCTGCTGGAGGAGGAATACCTTACTGACCGAAGACAATATATGACTTCTAAACCTAAATAGTCCATTACAAATACTGTAAATTTATATAAAATCCAAAATCAGTGTTACAAGTGGAATTCACACTCTCTTTAGAGTTGCTTATTAATATTATTTGAGTAAGTTATTTATTGTATATTGTGTTATCACTTATCACTGTTTCTTATTTACGAGACTATTGTGATTTTCAATTCTTTGAGTCTGTTTACTGCTGAAGTATATAGTCATTAGCCTATTTCTTCTTACCGTTATTCTCTTGCCTGAGCAGCTAAGAGGTTATAATGTAAATATTATTTTGTGAGCCTGTTATATTAGGTTATATTATATTGTATATCCATAATCTGTTATATTATATTATCCAATATTAGGGACCAGCGTAGACGAGTGGTTAGCACACTCGTTAACTCTTACCCGCCCCAAAGTCATTATCAATATCCCTGGTGATGGTTCGAATCCTAGGGAGGTAAGACATTTTTTATGATCATTTCAGTTTGATGTGGGAAGTGGCCTGTAACCCCTCCCCTTCCCCCTTCAATGGACCCACGTACATGGTCTTAGGGTTTTATGGCTCCGGGTTACCTGCCTCCAGGCATGAACCTACTCTAAAATGTTTTATTTTTTTACTTATTTTATTAGGGTATTTGTATAGTTTATTTTTTTCAGTTCTTATAATGCTTATATTGTAATATTTATCTAAGTACATTTTATTACAAATAAATATGGCATTTATAAAACCTTAACTGACCTAGTTCAACATTACCAGTTTGGTCTACTTTGAACCCTATCAAGGTCTTCCAGTCCCTCTTATTCCTTTTGATTTTTTTTTAAATACTCCTTGGTCTCTTACCTTATTTTAAGAAGTTGATTGAGACGAGAAAAAAATAAATCGACTTCGTTTATTTTTCCAGAAGATAAAAACCTGTTATTAAGTAAATATGAAATCCTTATTAAGAGAAACAAATCTGGAATGCAAATATTTTATTTTTTAATATCTTGCTTGACTTCTAGAGTAACGACCTTCACAGCTTTTTTGTAAAAAATAAATGCCAATATTATTTCAATAATAAATATATGTATATGGTTGATATTACACAATATTCTTACTTTTGTAATAACCGAATATCATCAATTCTAGGTCCTAAATTAAATTTGTTATGAAGTCTTGGAATTAAGCTGCTAGTTGTAAGATATTACAATTATTCGGCTTGTACTGTTATATCTGATAATCTATTTGTGATAATGATATTGCCAGTGTTTTAACTGTCCTTGGTGACAAATTTCTTTTAGAGAATTTGAGAAATATATATTTTAAATATCGTGTAGTACTTCTCATAGATGTTTAATATTTATAAACAATTTAATTGTTTTTATACATTTTACTACCTCATTGTTTAAACTTTTGCATATTAAATAATGCATTTTTTAAAACATCATTAATTTTTTAAAATAATATTTTCAAAGAATTCTTTTAGGAGATACACGGAGTTAAACTAATAAAAAAGTTGTATAAAATATAATGAGCTCGAATAGGAACCTAATTATAAGTACTTCAAAATTAAATTAAAATAAATAAACGAACAGAAAATTGTCTACTTTTCTCACTCACCATCTATCGTTTTAATTTGCAAGTTATACATTTTTATTTTATTTGCGACTTAAATTGGCAAGGAGCACTCTATGTCTCGTTAACAAATGTTAATGCTTTAAAGTTGATTGGTTGTTCATGTTCGTGTACAGATTGTAACTCTGTATAGTGTTGCTCTTGTGCGTATCCTGGCAGTGATTCACTCTGTGTCCTAACACATAAACAAAATCTTTCCTTGTTTTTTTGCTCAGTGAATTTCTTGTCATAAATAAGGAAGGAGGGTATCTTACTCCGTTCTTATATTGATCAATGTCTCTTAAGATAGTTTTAAGTAGTTTCTTAAGATTTTGGCTTTATTATTACCTTAATTAAAGATTTGTTTGTTGAGTTTCTTATGGTCTTCTGAGATTCTTATGATTTGACCCCATGAATATTCTGCATGTTACAGAATATCTCTCGTATAATGAAACAGAGAGTGTGATACTTCTGTCATGTCACTAATACTGGTCCAGATTTGCATGAATGTTTGATTCACGACTCCCCCGACCCGAAATAAACATAAAGGCCTGGATACTAGTCGTGGAGGTGCCTGGAGGGTACCGTATCGACTAACTACCAATTACTTAGTGCAATAATAAGCAATACAAGCTTAGTAATAACTAAACGGGTATTTAAGCATATATATTCCGTTCGATGAACGCGTACCTCATATAGGCAAATGCACAAACACGCCTACTTAATAAATACCTGTCTACAAGTAATCTTTCTTTTTGTATTGCACCTATTATTAAATAAAAACGTTCCTATACATACGTGTATCATCCATGTCTTGGTAACTTGATCTCTCTGCACCTTCACTGGGTAATTTCTTTTAGTAGATCTTCAAACTCATCATCATTGGTTCTATTGCCTATTATGGGATTAATTATAGAACTTCTTTCATATTCTGTTCCATACAAGTATATTGGTACACCCTTCCAGCCCATTTTTCTTAAAAATTTATCACGTCACAGCTTATCACGTCTTTTGTGTTCTTTAATCCTGTTAGCTCTCTGACCAATTTTTTGTTCTCTACTTCCTTCTTACCATATTTCACTTTAATTTATTTTTCTCTTTTATCAATCTTAAGTCCGTCAATGTTATTCTTCGTCGCGAATTATGTTCGCTTCTATAACTTAACTTGGGCACTATTCTATAACTTATTTCTTTTATGCGTTGGATCTGCTCAATTTTCTCATATATTGAATTTTATTTTACTTAACAAAAATTTAATAATAAAACAATCAAATTTGGTTGTCGCTCTCACCAAAAAAGATAAGAGAGGACATGTTGATTGGACTAAACAAGTTGAGCAACGAAATTAAACGATTTAAAAAAAATTGAAACTTTATATAATTAACCACTTAATTGGCCATTATTAGCCCATTGTATACTCATACTTTGTTCTGGCAATGAAAATAGATGATGAAATATAATAATTTAACCTTACTTCCTTAAAATATTACCCAGCTTACCTTATCATATAATACTCATTGTTTTGGTCACCAGACCGTGTCTTTTATTTTATTTGCCTCTTCATGAGAATTTAATGGAATTATTGTACGACTATTATTTTTGTAGGTTCCATAATTGTATTTAATCCTCTTTACTCATTATTGTTGTCGTTTATTTCTGGAAAATAAAAATGTCAACTTGTCTTATTGTATATGTCTTTGGGGTTTTATTCAGACCGAGCGGAACGAGGTCTCTTTGGAAGTCATTACAATCGATGTACTTTTTTTAATTTAATTTTTTTTTATAAATTAAAAAAAATCTTGAAATATAGGATAGATTTTTCTTGGTGTCATTAAAATCGATGTAAATGGTTTATATTTATTTTTCCTTCTAGGAAAAATATTGTTTTCACCAACAAATTTCGAAACCGAAATTTCAAATGAATTTTCGTTTTGCGAAGCAATAAACGATTTGTTGTTTTTAGCTGGATATCTGTCTGTGTCTCTCATAATTCCCACAGTTGATACTTGTAACAAAAATCACATTACATGTAGTTGTACTGCCCGGAAAATCATTAATTTGTGATGTCATTAACCCATTTTGCTAAGTTAGCAAAAATTTGTAAAAAATCGAAATATTTTCCGATTGCGCTGAAATGTGCACCAATTATACAAATTTCCTCTAATTTCTACTGAATTTCGTTTCGATATCTGCCGCCATTTTGATTATACCGACTTTTGAAAACTAAACGCTAAATA
This sequence comes from Gerris lacustris, assembly GCA_951217055.1. Taxonomy (NCBI): domain Eukaryota; kingdom Metazoa; phylum Arthropoda; class Insecta; order Hemiptera; family Gerridae; genus Gerris; species Gerris lacustris. The sequence goes on along the minus strand of OX578282.1, from coordinate 57,099,440 downwards.
AATTTTGAACAATTTCGCTCTGAAAAGACGAAATTTCTATCTGCCGCCATTTTGAATATATCGATTATTTAACTTTGAAAATGGAACTCAAAATCATTTCTGAACTATTTCGCTGATTGATCTGAAATTCGCACCAATGATATACTTTTCTATAATATTAATATGTCATCCATATTTTATCTTAATATCTGTCACCATTTTGAAAATATTGACTTTTGATTTTTATATTGGAGAGTGTTTTTTATATTTTTAAATACATCACGATAACGGACCTCATTATACCGGACTTAACTTTTTACGGACAAATTAAAGTCATTAAAATCTATGTATCTTTTTTTTTTTTTTATGCGAGATCTAGTGTTGACAGAACTACTAGTTCAGCCTTTTGCTAATTCCTCGGTTTAAACAGGTCTTCGCCACATTTTGCTTGAGTGTTCTCTTCTCATACAAGATTACCTGTAAATAACACTCAAATTTGTAAGAGTAAGGATCTACTAATAAATGAAGGTAGGAGTATCTTAATTAGACGCAAAGAAATACTTCTATCCCTATCCACAATAGGTAACTTAATTGCACAAAGCCAGTATTCAACCTCAAGTGTTCATCTTTAACGGGTCTCACCGGCGCACTGAAGATTACCCCAGAGGTTGAAGTCCGGCTTATTATTATAGAATCATCTTTAGTGGAGAGATTTTTTTCTTTAAGAACATCATTAGAAAGAACCATTCATTTAATTTTTATCCACTATGTTTAAGAATTATAATAATTAGGTTGAAAAGCAGTAAGTCGTAAGTAGAAAGTTATTCCCTTAAAATGTTAGTAAGGCCAAAAGAAGTTAAGGACCGAAATCATAATTTATCATATATATATATATATATATATATATATATATATATATATATATATATATATATATATATATATATATATATATATATATATATATATATATATATTATATATTTCTTTAATATTCCTTTCTATAAAAATTCAAGTTCATATTATACATAATTATATTACTGTTTACATTTCTACACTCAAATTATTGCTAGTTTTTCTTATTAATATAACATTTGTTGTTTGCCATGTTAGCTTTCAGCTTACATTGTCATGAAAATGTAAAAATGACCTTTTAGCTTTGTACACCTTGTTGTTTGAGTGTGATAAATTTTTACATTATACTTTCAATTTAGATCTTTATCGTGTTGTTTTTTTTATTATTTATAGCGAGACCTTAGGCCCGTGGCAACGGGCTTAATATTATAATTAGAAATAAAAGTAAAATTAAGTAAATTAATGAGGTGGGACTCTACTCGATTATATAAATGATAATTAACTAACCCTATCTAATTGTTTCTTTATTATTTCTTTATTTATTGTCGAACAAATTGATTACTTTTTTGAAGGAGAGTGGAAAGTAGAAAATGTATATTTGTTAGTAATTGATTCAGCTGTTCGCTTAATATATTATTAGTGGATTCGTGTGGCGGTTGGAATAAAATGAAAGGTTATAATATATCACCTGATAATGATGAATTACCCTGCAGTCCAGTAAAACTATTAGTCTACTTTTTAACTATGGAATTCCGTTCATTTATAATGATATTATATTTACTTTCTTGTAAACCACGTATAGCTTTTTGTTTATTTGTAAATCTATTGCATTAGGTAAATTTATGTGTGGAATTTGATTAAGTAAAACATATTTATTAATAATATACAAATAATGTTATAAAATTAATTTGGTTACTGTGTTAAAGGAGATTTTATTAAAATGTTTATGTTTGCTATCATTAGTCAGCCGTCACGACAATTACTGGTAGATATTACATAGATTTACAATTTTAGTAAATGTAACTTTATGTGTATAATTTATCAATTTTTACTACGTTTTTATTAGCTTGCTTTCTCGTTTGTTTGTTTGTTTGTTTGTCCGGTACAAATCTGGCAATCGATTTCTAACTAACCTCCCGAATAGCTAGACATTTGAAACTTTTAGAATAGCTCAGAACACGATGACAATGCAATATTTTAATACTTTTAGCCACCTTTCAGCAGAATTTAATTCGTTTGAAGCAAATTTTGCTGTATGGAAAGTTAGTTCGGAAAAAATCCGCAAGTTATTTTATTTGATTTGACATGTCCAATATTTACAATCTTCATTTTGACGGGTTTCAAATTTATGATTTTTTATTAAGAGATAAACATTGAATGACAGTGAAAAAGGAAAAGTAAACAAAGAAAGGTATCGGTTTAATATTTCTACATCTGTACTTCTTTACTTGTACACATTTTTTAGGGTCCGTAGGCAAAACCAAGGACCCTTATATTTTCTTGCGTGTCTGTCAGTCCGTCCTCTCGCCTGCTCTCCCGGCTACACTTTTCGTCCGATCACTTTGAAATTTGGCATGTATGTATCTTGTACCTGCCCACATATTTTAAAAATATAGCGACTTAAAAAAAATATTTTTCAAAAAAATTAGGGTAAAAAAACTAAAGGGTTAAAATTTTTTAATTTTTTTTCGACACCATGAGGGATATCATATGAAAGGGTACGTCGAGCTGATTACAAAAATATATAATTCTTTGGTTATAACTTTGATAGGGCGAGCGTAGACAAGTTTGAAGTGGGTGTGAAACGTGTCCCCTCTCCCCTTATCTCGCTTATGTGAAGTGCAAAAATCTGAAAAAAATCCTGATCATTCTTCGACTAAAAGTAATGAAACCACTTTTTTGAAATTTCGAAAAAAATATTATTTTATTTTTTATTGACAAAATACGTTTTTTTTATAACTTTGGTCTTTTCGATGTTTTTATATGGTTGTAGTCCGGTTCTGTGGCAAAAAAATACTTTATCAGAAGTTTGTTTATGTGTTTTGAGAATATCAGACCCATAGGATTGTTCAAAGTAAGCTTTTTAGCATTTTAAAAAACACCATCAATTGGGTACTACTTAAACTATACAGTGTGGCCTACGGACCCTCGCTGTGTGCTGACTAGCACACACTTGACCTGTTTATTTCTTTTTCTTCTCTTACTGTCCCTACACGGGGGCATATCAATGGCACGGTTTAGATTCGGTGTTGGCGAGACCCGTTGTACAAAGAGTTGTCCTTTTATAGGTTTAAGATCAGCTCTCTAGATGGTTGTCATTTATGTGAAGTAAATAAATTCGGAGCTATTTTTTTTCACTAACATTATCTAACATTTTCATCTTTTTATCTTGTAATTATTAGTGATTAAAACAAAAAATAATTTTTTTAGTCCAAACATAGTAGCTAAGTTTAAATAGTAGCCAGTTTCGATCAGTTTATTTGGGCGTATAATTTCTTAAGTTATTGAAACTTGATGTTAATAAATATATACTGTTGTTATTTGAATTTAAGTTGAATCAATTTAGCTCTGATATTATATATATATATATATATATATATATATATATATATATATATATATATATATATATATATATATATATATATATATATATATATATATATATAGGATATATATATATTATTATTTATATATTATTTATTATATTACCTATATATTATTTATTAATTTATTTTTTTTTTTAATGTTAATAAGTTCGCTTTTACCAAATTTTGTAATCTTAAGAAAATATATGTATTGACTATTGACGTATGCTTACTTTTAGAATTGTTTTCACAATTGCTTAATTATTAGAAATTACAGTTTAACTGCTTTCTATACAGTATCTAAGGTAAAATTATCTGTGGCTATTATAAAATACAATTATCCGCTTGAAGATAATTGTAATTGAAGTTGATGTCTTTGTTTTAACAACAAAGTGTGTGGAGAAAGGGCCATCATCTCTTCGGTGTATAGAAGAATTTTCTCTCGCAAGTAACCTTTAAATAACGACTGTCTCCCGTTACTTCTATTTTAGTAGTTCTTCTGTCTAACATTTAGAGATCACTCTCTCCCACTAATTTGAACAAAAATATACCCTTTTATCCAGTATTGGTATTGTAACTGTTTAGTAAATTACAAATTGAGCAATATCATTTTTCAAAACAGTAAATAAGTAGTGTGAAGAGGACGTTATTAGGAAAGCAGTATTTAACACATCCCCATTTAAAAATGTTCGGTTAATAATCTTTTTAAAAATATAGCATTATTAACAAACATCAAATCAGGAAGTTTCGAAATCTTATTCAGTGCCGTCATAAAACACACGGGTAGGATGGTATAATGGTATACATTAGGTAATTCAACGCGCTTGAATTTTAAATAATGACAACACTGTCTAAGTGTCAAATTCTTAATGAGCGTATGCAATGGTTTCAATTTTTCAGTCAAATGACATTTGTTCAGATGCAACTCACGTGCCTGTTTCGCTTATTTGTTTTACAAATTTCTTTACTAATTAGATACATTGTTTGTTAAGAGATTGTGTCAAAAAGATTTATTGAAGAATAAGTTGAGTTACCTAATATAAAATTTGCATTAATTGTGTTTTTGTTGCATGAAAATGGCCTTGATTCAGTGCTTATTTAACACGTTCGTATTTTATTTTATTTTTTTAAGAGTATAAGTATTTGTACAAAGGATTATTGCTTATTTTATTCGAACGAAATTTCACGTCTCCAGTTTAATTAAAATAAAGTACAACACTATTTAGTATTATGAGTGCGGAATCTATTTTTCAAGTGGCCTTTGTATTTCGGATTGAAGAGAATTAATTTGTATTGTTCTATTTGTCTTACTTATTCACTAATACGCCTAAGCTTAATTAGAAAGGCTTGAAACAGCATTTTCTTGTTTAATGATCCTGCAGTAGTTTTTCAGGCTTAAAAGGTGTGAATCTAGTTTCTAAAAGGTGTGGCTTAGTTTTAAGTTTCCAGTTGGTTTCAAAGAGCAAACAAGTAAGGCGCGCTTCACGTAAGTACGTGGGGGTGATAATCGCCGGTTTCTGTACATTAAAGTTAAAATTTTTAAGTGTAATATAATTATAATTACACTAATTTTAATAGTAATATTCTTTTTCTACTCTGCAAGACCTTAAAATTGATGTATAACATGTTATGGTTACTAAAACAATGATTTGTCACCCGCCATATTGGCCGCCATCTTGAAAATTTTAATAATTGCATATTCTTTTCCTACACTTTAAGACCTTTAAATTGATGTATAACATGTCTTAGTTACTAAGAACTTTTTTTAGTCGTCCCCCATATTGGCCGCCATCTTGTAAATATTACGTGCCCAATTGTCTCAAATGCCGAGATGCACCTGTGTGCCGAATTTGATGTTCCTAGCTATAGTAGTTTATGAATTGAAACAAGCAACGGAAAGACACCAACGGACAGACAGACAGACAGAGCCGTTATATAAGGTTTCTTTTTTTACTTTGTACAGAAACCTAAAACGAACAATATTTTTCAATATTGCAGCCATATTTTCATATTATAACCAGGTAGTATAAAGCCAGGTAAATGTCCTTACTTTTATCAACTCTGTGGTGACCTTCATTGTTTTTGGCTGTAGTTACAGATTTACAGGTTACAGGATAGTTACAGGTTTGTATTAATACCTCTCTCGAATTGATTTTTTATGCTTGCTAACACCCCCTTTCTTTTTCAGATAACTGAAAAGTAAATATTAAGGTGCTATCAATTTATATGTAGAAACGAAAGCTTAAATATTAATTTTTTTTTCTCGAAAATTACAAAGAATAGTCGATTGCTTACTTGGCAAAGGAAATTCTATTTTTAGTTAGTTATTAAATTTTCGAAAAGGAGTTCATTTTGGCTAATATTTTTACTTAATAATTGTTTCAATAAGTTGTTATTTGAGAGAGTTAGTTCATACTTAAAGGCAACTTATAGTAATGACTTCTATACATATTAAGAAGGTACAGAGCAAAGCTTTTATTAGTTTTGATTATATTGACTGGATCGCTATAACTAAACGTTCTTCTTCGTGAGTAAAATTTTAATTATCTACGAAGAAGATAATAGCAATTCACTCAATTTATGCCTCTAATTATGAGCGTATCCGTCTGGAAAAATACTGAAAGCAAATTGTCCTTGAGCAGCTGCACTGAAACTGAAACAATTCTATCTTTTGTTTAAGATGCTTAGAGACTATAAGTTCAATAACTATAGTTCACTTAACTCTTCTTCCCGTCTCCATTTCTATGTTAAATTTTTACGTATAATCTATAATATTCTTGGTTTTGGAATAGAATTGATTAGTAATTTTGTCTGTTTTCATCCCATACTTTAAGTACAACTACATATTTTCAAGTACAACTCCCATACTTTTTCTAGTACCTGTTGTCAACATAAAGTCAAACATATTTAAAAACACAATTAATTTATTGTAGAATAAATAAGTAATAGATAGATAGAAATAATATGCAATAGTTCTATTTCAGTATTAAAAATTCATATCATGTAAGTTATTGGTAATTTGTAAAGTTAATCTGATAGGAAAATATCTTCAATAAATAAAAACAGATTTGTCTATCTTGGTTTAGAAATAAATAAAACCCTTTTTTTTCATTTATACATTTCTATAAAGAACATTTATCATATTTTTAACTAATCAACTAATCTATTTATAAAGAAATTAAAGTTTTGTCTGTACATTGATCAGAATTGCAACATGGTTAAAAACTATTAGGCGATTAATTTAATCGCTTGGCCTACATGAATATAGAAAACAGCTACAGATTCCTAGTATGAGCCCCGCGCGAAATGCGTGAAGGCTAGTGAAATATACATTTAATTTACTTTAGCAAAATTATGTTTTATACTACAATTTTAATTTAATATTATTTATTAACCATTTACGTTTTGATTGGTAAGCCTGCGTGGAAAATAGCCATACGGTTCTGTGTTGTTATAACCTTTTTTTTAGTTTGTTCGGTTTATATGCGCTAATTTGTTACGGATTTAGCGTTATATGCATTTAAAGTTTAAAGACGAATTAAAGTGTTTTTTTTTTAAGTCAACTGTTGTTTTATATCGTAATGTTTGAAGGATTCAACTCCTTATATTCATATTCTTTTTGTTTAACTTTTCTCCTTCTCTGTTTTCTCCCAAAAGAACTAAATCTTTGCTAGATAAACATTCAGCACACGGTGTCAACTTAAGGTAAGTTTAATTATGTGTTAATGTGATACGAAAGTGTATGTTGATTCAGATTCATATTCCGAAAACAGGTAGTTTAGTTTAGAGCATGTGCATTGTACGCAGGCAACTAGTTTCTCACGTGTGATTTGGAGTCAGATAGTTTACTGGAATTGTTTAGGCCATTCTTGTTTACAATTATTGTGATTGCTATCTGCGCGAATGGACTGTAGTTGTTTATAACCTTTTTCTTAGTTATAAACAACTACTACTCCTTTGTTCACGCTTGCTGTTTACTTTTGTTTTATCATGCATAAAGAAACTCTGATCGCTAAAAGCTTTCTTAATCTTAATCCTCTAATATGGAACAAAACAATTAAAGAATCACAATATTTGTAGTAAGTGCTGTTAATTTTACTGCTGAAGAAATTTGTAGAAGGTGAGTGTTACATAACAGGTGGTGATATTCTCCATATACTCAAGTGAGTATGGATAATAAGTTCAATAAGTTGTTAAGTGGCAATTTATAGATTTCATTTATATAAATCTTATTTTCTCCTGTTATTTAATATTAACACTTTCTGTTACAATATTGAAAACAATCTACATCCTCTAAAGGCAATCTATGTTTAAGGAAATTGATCTGCGCGCCTATTTAATTGCCTCTTCACTTGCCATCATATGATTTTCTCGCGCCTATCGCTTTGCCTATTTTTGCCTATTTTTATCTCATTCTGAATCGGAATATGATTGCACTATAGCGTATACTGTATACCATCATATTTTCTGACTCTATTTAGCCTGGCGTTTTGTTCCTACTTCTGGTTGTATATTTAGGGATGTAAATACCATTATTAATGTTAATTTTAAGTCGGCCTAACTTATTATATTAACATATAGACTGGGTCAGAATCGGGAAATAAAGAAATCAAATAACATATATTTTTAGTATGCAATATCTAACCGGATCATTTCTATTATTACTATTATTTATTTTTAAGACAATTTTTATTTTTTACTTTTACTGTCTATCTTTACTTTTCTCTATCATCATTTCAATTTTATACCGATATAAACTAAATAGATAATGCATTTCAAACAAGAAAAAAAGAATTAATATATTCATTCATGTTTGCTATTCACATTTACAAAAACTAAAAATAGTCAACAAGCACGGGGGTAGTAGTTGTAAAATGTTAAACTATACTGATCTCTTTACCTCGTTGCAAGTATAAATGAGTGGTATGAAAATTTTTCTTTTTTTTTATCACATTATCTCTCATGCGTATAAATAATGACACGGGTTTTATTCTGTTTGTGTCTGTAAGTGGAGAACCTCTGCTCTGATTATTAATGTTGTTTTTACTGTCTTGTATAATATTAAGTAAAATGCTTAGAGAATTTTACTGTTAGAGTATTATATTTCTAGTTTTCTCTTTATTCTCGGATAAGAGGTTTTGATAACATAATCATATTTAATTACTATACTGACGTTTAAAATTTTACCTCCCTCTTTTTACTTTCTCATTTACGCCTTATCTTTTTTTACACTCAGTAAAGAAAATTTTAACTTTTTCTATTTTAATTATTTGGTATTATGTTTAAAATAAATACTCAGGGACTGAATATGCCAGAGGAACTTTGTCAATGCTCTCCTTGGAAACATAATGTACATCGATCAATTATGTCTGTATATATTGCCAAATCAGTACGAACAAGAACCTTGTTCAATATGATTTCCTGAGAGGCGAGACATTCTCCACACTAATGTTACTATCGATAAATGTATAAAGAGTTATTTATTATTCCCTTTGTCTATTTTTAATTTTTAATTTATTACTGCAGTCTGTCTGGACTTTAAAATTAAGTCATATTTAAATAAATAAATTTGGTTTTATTATCTTGATAAGTTTGGTTGGTTTTCCAATGCCATTCATTAGTAATAATGATGATTTATATGGTAATACTACATTATCTATATATTGTTTATAAGTACAAAATATATGAAAAAGCGACAGGGTTTCACTATGTACTATATTTGAATCTGTAATCGATAACTGGCTGCCTCCTGGTATAACATTGTTTTTCCATTTGTTCACCTGTGCTTATATACATATTGTAGGAGGTTCTGTGGATGACAAGTGTCTAACTGACTTATGTAACGTACAATAAGCTGTAAGGCTTCCATAGATTGCTTAATTATCTTATCTATCAATGTCATTGTCATAGTCTAATGTCTTTTCTTTGGTTAATTTCAATTATTCTCTCCTTCAACCTATCTTTTAATTGATTTTATTGTTTATATTAAACAATAATAACTATCATATTAATTGTATTTTTTCTATATTTATTATTTATTTACATAGTTTCTTTTTACGTTATAGCTTTGATATTTTATTATTTAACATTTTGAAGCATTGTGATCATCAGAAGAATGAAATTTTATTGACATAAGTCGGTTTCAGACATCAGGGAGCATGTTTGGTCTTCTCGTGTCTGTTGGGACTCATCTGCTCACAATCCTTTTTTTACTAACGCCTATTTCATTAAAAGTACTTATCCGTCTTTGAAGAAATTTGGATGGTTTGTCAAAAGTAGCCCACAGATGGTCCCACATTAATTTTATATGATTTTAGACTGCGTCTACTCAAATTTAATATTGCTTAAAATTAAGTGTGACCCCACTGGGATTCGAATCGCATTCAAATCTCATGTGACCATTCGTCCAATGATAGGACTCGAGGAAACTATGTGCAACAAAAATTGGCAAACTATTTTTTAATTTACATTGATGAAAAAAACCATTAATTGAGAATTACCTAATTATTTTTGTTTGACATATTTTATGAACTAATTCATACTCAAAAACTAGAGTTTTACTTATTTATTTATTTAGAATAATTAGTAACTAGTACATAAATATTAATTTTTCACAGTATTACAAGAGTACTGAGAACTTATTTAATTATGTAGTTTACTATTGTGGTTTGTGAATAAAAACGATCTCAAAACAAGTTTTTTAACTGTTCTTACAATTACTATTACTCTGGTTTCCAAGATAATGAAACAATACATAAAATACATATAATTTTTTCGAGTTTTTTGGCCCTACCAATATTTTTATTTATTTATTGAATTTAAGTCATTCATTATTTATAATATTTATTAAAAAAAAAATGTATGTATTATTATTTTTATTTTTTGTTTCAGGTGTGTACTTATTGATATTTTAGCCAGTATGGAAATGTATTTGGTTCGTATTCGAATAATTTTATATTCTGGTATTTTATTATTCTTTTTGAATTTCTTGGAATGGGTAGTTAGTATATTTGGAACAATTCCAATGGGGGTTTAAACGTAGATTTTCTTAAGTCATTCTTTAAATAAAGGAAGGCGACATATAAATATTTACAAGTGAATATAACTAGAATAACTTTTTAAAAAGAGTCAATCCTCCTAAAGCAGTACTAAACTGTTTATACCATGTGTTTGGAATTTTGTATTCTCATATCTAAGTTTCAAAACGTTGATATTCATATTTGTACTACATAAAAATTATATTTATCAGCGGTATAATCAAATATATTTTTATCTTTAACTTCTAATTTAAATTATATACCGTCTAGATAAAATTAGATAAATTTATTCGAGAGCTAAAAATAAATGATTTGAGACAAATATCTGACCTACAAAATATAAACATAGCGTTGAGAAATTAGAATGTGACGCATATCTAAGCTAAAAGTAGAAATCGTGGCAAATACATGGTGCAAGTACTAACTAAAACAAAAAATAAATAATCAATTTTTTAGTTACTTTGTCAAAGACTACGTTATAAGGGTTTTTAAAAGCTGAAGATTTTTGATAAGCATTGTCTATCTCAAAAATATGTTTTGGTCTGAAATATGTAATTATTTAGACTGAGGCTCGTCGTCCATAAAATATTTATTACGTAAATTTATTGACAAAATATACATCAAATATTAAATTAGCATTAGCCCGAAACCTTTCTCCATCTCTCACTTTCCTTCACGTTTTGGCCTTTTTAGTGTTTAATTGAATTATTGTGTGCAATTATATGAAATATTTACATTTATTTTTAAGGTCCTACTTTACATGATGTAATGACTTGAATGTTCATTCTACACAAATCCTATTACAGCATTAAAGTCTTTTGGTATTTTAATGCGCGAAACAGTTTCTTCACCGAAGCGAACAGTTATTATTATACTTTTCCTAACCTAGGAAAAGTTATGTTTTCACCCATAAAATTGTTTTCGAGATTTCATTGAATTATCCGTTTTAGATGTTTTTTAAGGCCTCCTAAGGGGTTTTTAAGCATGACGCCTATATGTGTGTTATCATTGTAGTGCGTAAGGTATTTAACCTAGAGAGTTGAAGCTTGCAGAAAAATCAGTCCTTACTCCTATGTAGTTGTACCGCCCGGAAAATCAACATTTTCCGCCATCTTGAACCCAATTTACTGAGTCATCAAAAATTAAAAAAATCGTGAAAAATTGAAAAGTGGTCCGATCGAGTTGAAATTTGGCACGAATGTACCTTTCTATATGACAAAAAAAATCCACCAAATTTACTATTGATATTGGCCGCCATTTTGAAGTTAACGATTTTTTAATTTTGAAACTTTGACGCTTAATAATACCGAAAGTATAATAGCTATTTACGTACCTAGAGCAAAATTCAAATAATTAAATAAATGAAATAAAATAAAAATGTAACAATTGATTGGAAAAATTATAATAAAAAATCTGTTTCTTAAAACGGTCACCCATCCAAGTACTGACCACGCCCAATGCTTCTGCTGCGTAGCAGCAGGAGAGGTCACTTTGGTGGCCCCTAAGTGAGGAAAAGTTCCGTGGTACCCCGTACCCGATATTTTTAATTATAGCTTCAAAGTAATTAATTCTATATTATTATTTTAAAACATACTTATATCATATTATATTATGTGACAACCTGTTTTTTTTATTTTTCAAATAAGTTATTTAACCTTAATTTTACTCTAAATAATCAAAACAAATTTATCAACTTTTAAATTAAATTATGTTGTAACTAATTTCACAATATCTTATTTTAAAGCCGAGTACACACGATCCGGCAGGCCTGTCAGTTTAGACTAAATAGTGTGTCTGATGACTGGCCGACTGAGCGTGTTTAGTTTGTATATTCCGGTTACCTGAAGTCACAATTGACTGTCCGACCGGAATATAAACACGCTTAGACGCTCCTGTTAACAACTTAACTTGACAGCGCAAGTAAACCGTAAACAAAACAAAAACAATGTCTATTAATACAGTACTACCACAACATAAAAATACTCTACGCTAAATCCCCCTCCCCTCCATATCATATTCGATGTCGAAGTTGGTTTGCATGTCTCCTTTCATTTTTTCCGTTTCGCAGATTCTTTTAGAAAAACTCTCCAGTTTTTCCCTGAACTCTTCCAGCTTTCAGCCTCATATACTTTACAGTCTTTCCTCAAAACCCAAACGTCTTCTTCAATTTTTCTACATTTATTCCCTCTCTTTTTAGTGTGGCAATTTTGTTGCTTGCGTCGTCGCCAAATGTAGAATAAAAGAATGGTATAAACAATAACTATTATTTTTCATAAATTAAAGAATCCACATTTTATTTGTATTTTAATTTTAGACTGATGCTCCCTATCCTCAATCTTTAGTTAATTCATAGTCAATATCCACATGGTTATCATTACTTCTGAGTTAACTGTACTTTAAGTATCATTAATTATCAACTAATGATGCACAAGTTCCCTGAATGAAAGCTATAGATATAGAGTTATAAATCTTCATCTGTTAAACTCGAAATTATATTTTAAACGTATATCCTCGTGAACATTTGATGAGAGTATATTATAATAAAATATTTGTCAATTTAAATGAATATTATTAGATGAAACCTCCATGCCTACAAGGCGCCACGGCATTTAGCTGATTTGCTTAATTTTTATAAATTTATTATAATGTATACATTGTTATTAACACATTTTTAAGCAATAAATGGTATTCGTATTCGTATATTATAATGAAACATGATTGATATGATTTTACGACCCCTACTAAATTAATTCTGCCTCAAGTATGTAAAGTAACTAGTTTTATTTTATCATTCTTAAAATATAAAATCCACGTTACAACAATAATTTTTATCCTATTTTAAACACTATGTAATAAAATATATGCGAGTAGTAAAACTATTATTTCTTCATTCTGTAACAACTTTTTATGTCTATTACAGCTTTATTATAGACAAGAGACATAAATATCTCATGAGTTATAGATAGATTTGTATTAGTTGTTACGAGCTATTGTAATTTTATACTTATTATCTGTCTATTTGTGGCTTGCATTATCGTGTTTGTTTGCATGGAAAAAGTATTTAGATACGCAAATGACAGTTTTCAACTTTTCATTCTTGTGACCTTCCTTCGTTCCTGTTTTGCTTTGTGTAACCTTAAAAATAAATTCTTGTTATTAAATATCTATTATCTAAAGAATATTCACACGATGACTACTTGAATTGCACAATCATCTCTTAATTTTTTTAATTTTACTTTACTTGTATTTTCTATTGCGAGACAACGTTAACTTATTAGCTATTGTTTGTGGTATTATTATTTATTAACTGTTATAAAAATAGTTATGTAAATATAAATTATTTTCTTTTGTACTGAGTTGGTTTTCTGAAAAGCCGTGATGTTTTTCTTCCACTTTGATTTTACCTAGGGACCAAAAGAGGATGTGGTAACAGATATTTCGATGATTTTAAAGCCTTGCTTCTTTTTAGGGTCCGTAGGCTAAACCAAGGACCCTTATATTTCTCTGCGTGTGTTTGTCTGTCCGTCCGTCCGTCTGTCGCCTGCTCTCACGGCTACACCTTTTGTTCGATCACTTTTAAACTTGGCATGTATGTGTATAGTACCTTCCCACACATTTTAAAAATATAGCGACTTAAATTTTTTTTTTTTAAATAAAGGTAAAAAAGGGTAAAAAAACTTAAGGGTTAAAAAATATTTTTTTTATTTTGGAGACCGTGGGGTACCATATGAAAGGGTACGTCGAGCTGATTATAAAAATATATAATTTTTTGGTTATAAGCTTTGATAGGGCGAGCAAAGTTGGTGTGAAAAGTGCCCCCCCCCCCCCTTCTATCTCGCTTATGTAAAGTGCAAAAATTCTGAAAAAATTTCTGAACATTCTTCGATCAAAAGTAAAGACACCACTTTTTGGAAATTTCGAAAAAAAAAAAATATTTTTAATTGTATTGACAAAAAACTTTTTTTTATATATATCATGCTCTTTTTGGTCTATTTATATGTTTGTAGTCCGGTGCACTGCCAAAAAATACTTAATCAGAAGTTTGTTTATGTGTTTTGAGAATATCAGACTCATAGGATAGTTCAAAATAGGTTTTTTAGCATTTTAAAAAGCACCATCAATTGGTACTACATAAACAACAAACGAGTGGAATAAACTTCATGTGAATCGAATAGAAATTGGCAAAACTATTGACGAACGTTTTTCATATAATAAAATATTTAATTTATTACACATATTTTAACTTTTTTTTTGGGGGGGGGGGGGGGAATACATACATATTATTTAACTGTGGAACGAAACGTCATCTCCATTCCTAGCTCCGTGGTAGAGCATTATATTTCAACATACCTGTCTTTAATATCTAGTTGTTTTATTTATAATTCTGAAAAGTATTTATCAATTGATTTTTATTATTTTATAAGTAGAATGGAGAACATGGTGGCCATGTTGTGGTACCAAATTTTGTTTTTGAGAGTTCTTGTAGGGTTACCAATGTTACCATTTACCATACTTGCTTCGGCGGTACAATGTACAGAGGTAGGATGTGTGAAGTGGTTGGAACTCTCTACCACGGGGTTAGTAAAATGTGGACTTAAAACATAGCCTAATTGTTAGGTTCGAACAAGTGGTTCGTCCTGCCCGTCTAGTACTAGTACTATCACCTTATTTTTTATTTATCAATTTAAACGGTTATATTATATTCATTCCATAATAAATTAATTTATAAGCCTACGCCTTCACGTAGGGCTGTCGTGTGAGGGAAAGGGATGCATTGCATACCCCTAGCTGTGAATTCGCTTATTCTTTTTAAACCTACTGAACAGTAATGTAGTGAAAATATAATATTTCGTTAATATTAAATAAAGGTTTTATGTATGTGCTTTCAGTATTAACTAAGGGTCCGCAGGCTTAATCAGCTAAGCCGTTTAAGCTGGCAGCTATTAAAAAGTTTGTTTAAGGTAACAACATAAGGGATAACATTTGAACTGTTTATGATAGGGTCGTGAAACAAACTCCTATAATAATATTTTTATCGTCTAAATAAAATAAAACAATTCTTAAGTCTCTAGCCCAAACCGATCCCTTGATAAAAATATTATAGTTTTTTGGGGTAGGGGATATTTTTTCTTGCCAAAGATGCGAGTTATGAAAAATTCCATGAAGTGGTTTATTTTTACAAAGAAAAACTATTTTTTTCACATTGATAGTTGGGTCTATAGACAAAAAATTTAAAGCTCAGTTTTGCAATATTTCGACCCCTGTGTGGTTCATCTTCAAGCTGAAAATCACATTTATTGTCAGTCACATTAACTCTAGTAAATAGGCTATATTTTGTATCATAATACATAATTAAATTGCTCTCTACATTTACCTGACTAGAAGATTAATATTCCATCCTGTTCTTGCTAAAAAAAATATTTTACTCTAACCTAGGTGGTTATTGTCAATCTGAAATAATTAATTTCTTGTATAGAGGGTAATCTATGTTAAATGTACTTGAGCTTCTTTTGGCTATTAAATATTTTGTAATTGCAGTTTGGAAAAAAAATAATCTAAAATTCCATGGTTATGCTATGGTTGTCACTATTGGTTAATTAATATCTGTATAAAAATTAAGAAAAAATAAACTATTATCAAAATAACTTAACCCAGTCTAACTATTTCAAGGCATGTTTATGATGATTTGATTAATTTTAATCATTAATACATAGTAATTATGTATGTATATTGGTGTGTAACTGGCCTAGTATGTCAAAAACATTGTATTGTAGCTTCTTCTATTCACTTCAATCCAATAATCTTAGCTAAAAGAAGAATGATCATAAAATGTCTTTTCGTAGTTTTAAGGACACTTCACGCAAAAAATAATTTGGTACCATAAAGAGATTCGGAGATACAGGTGCGTTAGCGAACTCCTGACTGATAGAGAGAGACGCAGGAGGGTCTTTCTCGGTTTGCTTATGGACCCTAAAAATGTTTTAAATAAGTGGAATATTTTATTTTTGTATAGCTTTGTTTAAACTCTCTACTGAAGTAATTTATCCCTTAAATTTTAATGTTAGTCAGTTTAATTTAAAACTCTAATTTTTATCTGTTACAACTGGCTAGGTAAGTATGAGATTAAGATGTATTAGCTTCATTATTGCCAGACTTAATAATTATGATTAATATAATGAAAGTTAGTTAACAGGTTGTTACATACTTGGAAAAAGGAAACATTAATTTACTGGGGGGTTTTATATTAACAAAATTCTATATGAATTCCGAAAAATAATTAATCAACTAAAATATACCGATAATTAATAAATCAAGCGAGACGAGACATTACTAAAATGATGTATACTTACTAGACTACTCTTCATTGGGTTCCTAAGATATTCAATATTTTGTCATTCAGGCGCTTATTTACCTTTATTACATATACTACATTATGCAGACAATCTGAAGTATCTTGAAGTATTAATTTATTTTAAAAGTAATTCTGTATCTCCACCTCCTTTACCTTCGTATCACACATTTCTTTTTGTTTTAGTTTATTATGTTTCTCTTCCTAGTTATTCAAGGTTAACTTATGAAACCAGAACTTCTATCTTATCAAATATCTTATTTATGTATTTGTTCTTTACGAATTCTTAAGCCTTGATTTGATCTGACGAGAATCATTTCCTCTATACTTTAAGCAGAAGCACTTTTCATTTTATAATTTCTAGGTCCTCAACTTAGCGGAGCTGGTTGGTGATGTCGTAACCCCAACCTAAAACTCGTTTTAAAAGAATGAGAATGTTTGGGTAGAGCTCGGTAGTTCAATTACCCCTACTCCTGTGCGGAGGATGCACCCGTCTATTTCCTCGCCGTTTACCCATTCATTGTTACTCAGTCATCTATAAAATTGTGCCTTGTTGTCTCGACCAACTCCGTTTCGATAGCGATCTTATACCTGATGATTATAATACCGATATTAAGGTGTCGCTTCTAATTTTTTTTATACCTTGTTCAAGGTCATCGTACCTGTTCTGAATAAGCTTCCTTTTATAAATTAAGCCCCGGTTCAGATTTAAACAACAAAAGGTCATGGAGCCCTGAAGATAATTATACCTTTGTCTTAGATCATAGTTGAATATCTTTTTGTCCAGCGGTAGAACTATATTTTTATAACAATTCAAGCCTATCTTTCACGGGTTCTTAGATCGAACAAGGCTAATATTGATACACTTTTATATCTGCTTTGGTGCAAGTTTATTAAAATCGTGTTAAAGATAATAGATCGATTCTTCATGCTTTGTCATACTTCATTTAAGAAGGAACATTAAGAAGTCTGTGGACCGTTTTTTACTTTCTCATATAAAGAGAAAGTATTGTGATAGCGCGAAAATTCGATTTTGAGATTTGGATGGATTTACACGTTTTGAGGTCCCCTGAGTCCAAAAAAGTGGTTTTTAAAAAATGTCTGTCCGTTGTCTGTCGTCTGTCGTATGTGCAGACGCCTGGAGCCTAAACTACTGGGCCGATTTTGACGAAATTTGGCATACATGTTCAGAAAAATCATACCCCGAGGCGAAATCGAGAAATGAATTTTAGATCTAAATTTGGGGGCGCTACCCCCCAAAAACTCTGAAAAAACATGAAAAAAAAATTATTTCTCGAATACGGTTCCGACAATTTTGATTAAAAAATTCTAAAATGTAGTCCATTTGAATAATGGATGTAAGCCGTTTTCCCGGGAAAAATCTGGTTCCTGAGAAATTAGCTTAAAACGTGGACGGTGAGAGCCCGGGTTCGATTCCCCACCCAGGAGAAGTTATTTTTATAATAAATTTTGATGAAAAGTTCAATAATATTTAAATGTACATTTGAAAACTAATAAATGGAAACACTGGGCTAAGTAATTATAAAGTCGTATATGAGAAAGTTTGTCTGAGTTGTCTCGGACCGATTTTTTAAGAAGGGAATGTATGGACTCACCCAATATTTTTAGTTATAACTTTTAAAATTAAATTCCATAATAATTTCAATAATTATACTGTATATAATATTTAATACTTAATGATTTGAGATTAAATTATAACTCGTGCTGGAATTGTATAAACAAGCATTAACTAGACCGGTTTTGACAATATTTATAGCCTTCATAGTACTTCATCTATCTTTCTATATAATGACGGCAAATAATATTTATCGATTAATAAATATATAATAAACAAACATATAAAATCATAGTTGAATTTTTCAAACCCATTTAAAACATAACATATTAAAGTAAAAAATGTTTGCATACGAGTCTGCTAGACAGTGAGACATTTTCGTGTAACGCGTTTTGGTGTACTTTTTTGGTAACGCTTGTTGAACGCTTTTTGGTGTACTTTTTTGGTAACGCTTGTGGAACGCTTTTTGGTGTACTTTTTTGGTAACGCTTGTGGAACGCTTTTTGGTGTACTTTTTTGGTAACGCTTGTGGAACGCTTTTTGGTGTCGTTTTTTGGTACCGCTTTTCGAGTTTTTGTGCCAAAGTAAAGACATGAAACTGTCAAAAAAAATTCGAGCTTGCAGATTCTTGCGTTTGTAAATTAGGAATTAAATGGAACATATGTTGTGCACGAAAAAGAAACTACTTTCCTTCTTTTCCAGTTTAATAAGAAGTAATCTTTTAGCTTCTTCGCCCATATTTTTATAATAAATGCAAAAAATTATAGTATGTATAACAAAAATAAAAAATAATAAAATAAAAAATAAATTTTATGTATGTAAGTTTATTAGGGATAAAATTCTAAGGGTTATGGAGTTTGCCCGGTGCAAATCGGAGCAGTAGAACAGAAGTTGTAGTTGAGGGGGCCGCTGGGGCGCGCGAGCGACTGCTGGAGCGGTAGTGAGAAGCGAAGAGAGTGAGACTTGGGGCAGGTAGTCGATCGGGAGGGTAGGGGTCCTAAACCAAAGCGGGCAGACGACTGCACTCCTCCTATATCTTCCTAACTCCCTGTTACATATGTAACGCTTTTTGGTGTCGATTTTTAGTAACGCTTTTCGAGTTTATGAGCCATAGCCATTACATAAAAATGTCAAAAAGCGTAATTATGTTGTATACTGTTTCTTTTACGTTCCGATCAATAAGTCATTAGGTTATTACCTAATGAACCATTAGGGTATTTGGCCACTTTACTCATCAACTCGATGTTAGTAACAGTGAGTGTTATTAAATATTTCTCTCATCTCTGGGATTTAAACACCAGATATGTTGGTGTTCACACCTAGGATGCAGGAGAATTGTGAGTACATTACGCAAACCCAAAAACATTATTTTAGGAGCAACAATACTGATAGAGGGCCGGCGCAACCGTGTGGTTTTATTCACTCGCTATGCCACCTCTCGCCACGCCATCCATACAGCTACGCGGTCCGCCTATCCCTATATTTCCTTAAATATAGTTCGATATGCATAATGTTGTACAAATATTTTATTTAACCATGTATTATTGTTAAAGTCTAATTTTGGATAAATAAACAATTTTGAATTTAAAAATAAATATTGATAAATTAAGTGAAAATAATCATTTAGAAATAATAATTAATTTATTTCGGAAAATCAAAGACACATAAGTATATTCCTACCTTTAGTCAAATAGCTTTTGGATAATTTAGATCCCCTTCTCCCTAGATCTGAAATATCATTTGTTCTTGAAGCCGGAATGAAATAGTTTGCAAATTCTAAAGAGGTAGTAAACAATTCAGAATGTTTCTCCTAAACCGTAAGGTCTTCAGGTCAACCCCGCTGCCATTTTTTTCTGGGGCATTCTAAATCACAGATTTGTAGCAAATGTAATGCTAGAAATCGAAATGGGTTGTGTCCGAATATTTTAACATATCATTTATTTAAATCCTTTATAAATGTAATGAAAATTGATGCCGTTTCTTTTTCCCCAATATTAACTATAGTTTAGTCTTTAGTCCATCGTGCATGAATACATTCATAATGATTAATTATCCTCATTGTATTTAGCAAACCAGCAGTAAAAATTAATTGTACTTACTGTAATTAGACAATTCATTTTATGTCCTTAATATCATTAAAATCTATTTTAATTTCTATTATATCAAAATTTTACTATACATTATAAATAACTGTAAAAAATAAGTTTAATTAATATGTTATAGATATTAAAAAAACTAGCTTCTGTAACCAAATAGTAAGTTTTATATAAATAATATTAAAATAAATAACAATTTTTTAAGTTTTCCATAGTAAGTACCTACAACCCCAGCTTCACAGCTAATCTAATCGTTTACATTACAAATTAGGAGTTACATTTTTTAATTTGGATCGCTGATATAAATTATTAACATAAGCATCAAATTGTCTGTCATCCTGAAATTTTATTCTATACTTTGTAATAGAATTAATTAAAATATTTTTAATGTAATAATAACTAGAGGATCATAGAATTAAATAATAAATAAATTAAATAATTCTTATTTTTATTTCTTGTTAATCAATCGTATCATTGTATATGTTGTCTTGTCTCTTGTAATTTTATATTTTTCAAAGATTAGTAAATTATTTAATTACTTTCTTCCGACCTCTCAGAATTTTTCTTCACCATATTTTGGCCTTGTTATTTTATTTTCATGTTGTACTTTTTACATATGCTATTATTACAGTACTACCAATATCGTTAAACATTAAGCTCTTTGTGGAACCATGAAACCTTGTGTCTTGTTTTTACGGTCTTTTTATGTTTTATTTCTTGGGAAAAGTGATCATAATTTTTTCAGGCTTATCGAGCTTTTGTCTTCACCAACACTCGTGTTTGCCTAGCCCCAAGTTTTTTTTTAAGAGACATTTGTTCCTTTTTAAAAGGTTTGTTGAATTGTAGAGGGGAGAAAAGATCTGAATTCTTAAGGTTGGTTTACAGCTAGCAGATCTCCGCGCTTACGGATTTATCTACGGCCTTCTTCCAGCGGAGAGGCAAAAATTTGGTTCCAAACTAACTTTTTTGCTGTGCCGCTTTAAAACCTGTTTGAAACCTTCACTTCAAATCCTCTTCTGACTTTTTATGTTTTTGTTTTTATTTTAAACCCATTCTTTTAATTTAAATAGTAAATATTGTATTTTACTACGTTTTTATTAGCTTGCCTTCTTGTTTGTTTGTCCGGTACAAATCTGGCAATCGATTTCTCACTAACTTCCCGAATAGCTAGACATTTGAAACTTTTAGCATAGCTCAGAACACGATGACAATGCATTATTTTAATACTTTTAGCCATCTTTCAGCAGAATTTAATTGGTTTTCAGCAAATTTTGCTGTTCGAAAAGTTAGTTATAAAACATCCTTGCGATCCCAAGGTTTCTGAAGATATGAATATGTCCTTAATATCATTAAAATCTATTTTAATTTCTATTATAAGATGTATGAATATGGTTATGGGTTGGGGGACAAAAAAAAAATGCGTCAAGCAAAAAACGACATGAAAAATGTGACGTTCTTAAATATAGTATCAGGAAGTTATGATATAACAGGAGGTAGCTTGGTTTTTACGTTAGTACTAAATTTCGCCACCAGGAGTGACCACAAATCCGTAATATTATCCATGATTCAATGTTTTTCCATGACTTGGATACATTTTTATGTAAAGGGAGGTTACGAGATGCAGGTTATAAACAAGTGCGGTTTTGTGATTTTTTTTCTATTCTCCTTGTTTAATTTAATTACGAAGAAAGCTTTTGGCTTTAACTGATCTGATAAATGGAAGGTGTTTAATTAACAGTACGGCGTGCATAGTTTACGCGGAAGTTTTTCAAAATAACTCGTCGAGTTGGTCTGAAACCCTGCTGCGCTCCTTCCTCTCGATATTCTCCTAGCTGATTCTCAATAATGTATTTTTACTACGTTTTTATTAGCTTGCTTTCTTGTTTGTTTGTTTGTCGGGTCCAATGTGGCTATCGATTTCTAGCTAACTTCCCGAATATTTAGACATTTGAAACTTTTAGCATAGCTCAGAACACGACGACAATGCATTATTTTAATACTTTTAGCCATCTTTCAGCACAATTTAATTGGTTTTCAGCAAATTTTACTGTATGGAAAGTTAGTTCGGAAAAAATCCGCAAGTCATTTTATTTTA
Source organism: Gerris lacustris (assembly GCA_951217055.1). Classification (NCBI taxonomy): domain Eukaryota; kingdom Metazoa; phylum Arthropoda; class Insecta; order Hemiptera; family Gerridae; genus Gerris; species Gerris lacustris. The sequence goes on along the minus strand of OX578282.1, from coordinate 57,076,865 downwards.
TTTGCCATGTCCCATATTTACGCAATCTTCATTTTGACGGGTTTCAAATTTGTGATTTTTATAAATAAGAGATAAACATTGAATGACAGCAAAACAGGAAATATATCGATTATATTATTTCAAATATATCAATGGCACGGTTTAGATTTGGTGTTGGGGAGATCCGTTGTACAAAGATGTCCTTTTATAGGTTTTAGATCAGCTCTCTAGATGGTTGTCATTTATGTGAAGTAAATAAATTTGGAACTATTTTTTTTTGTCACTAACAATATATATTATATAACAATAACAAGTATATTATCAACATTACATACAATTCGACAGAAAATTTAAAACGTAGTATATAAAAAGTTCTTTTTATCTTGAAATTATTAAATTTATGACTTTTTCTTTATTTTTAAAAATAAGTAAAAAAACTGTTGAAAATCTCTAGAGAGTGAACTTTTGTGAAGGGTTTCTTCTTGATAAAAACGTAGGGAACTTTAATGTTATCTATATATTTTTGTATTTCAGTACGCTAACGGTTAACGTTAGTAAAAGTTGACCCTTTCAGGGGAAATTTAGTATACATTGTTTTCTCTTATTAATGATATTTAAGCCTTCGAGATCATAGAGCAGAAATATATGAAAGAATAATAATAAAAAAATTGTAGGTACATGTAAAAGGTCGATATAGTATAGGACCAAAGAACCAAAATCCGAAATAAATTATTAATGTCTATTTGAAATTCTAGTTAGCATGTAAGTACATTCGTGATATTGGTATCGAGTAATGAATTCGGTATTTGTCATTTCCCGGCGAACCTCTACTTTTGCATTGAGTCATCTGCAGGAAGTTTAACGACTATTTTCATAGTCATATTGAGACTCTATTAAACATACTGTGACTTGAATGCTAACAGGTGTTGAGAGCTTGGGAGATTTCTCCTCTAACCCTTCTTCTCGCCGAAATTTCCTCTTGGAAAGTATTTTATTACCTCCCACTCCTCCCAAAGTCTGATTTATATTCGAGTTGGATGACGGTTCTGTGACGAGCATGCATGTTCGGCTTCGGATTCGCCGACATGTCATGGATATAGAGAAGAAAGACTGTGGCGTTGGTTTTTCCCCCGGTATCGTTTTACCCGTTCTCATGAGACCGATGCGAAATAAAAAGAGAGGAAAAAATAACTATTATTTTTAGATGTTGCTGTATAAAACTGCAATCACGTAAGCCAAGAAAGAATACAATCTTTGAATTTGTATTCAATTGGTTAGATTCAACTAAGAAGTCCATGGCATCTCGGTCGTATTCCTGATGTTAATGTCTACTAGAATGTTGTCATAGGGTTTAGTTGAGTTGTTTTTATCAGACATATGTTTTCAATGTTGCTACTCTTTTGTAGCCGTGTTACCTTCGTCTTGTCTTATTCTTCCCAGAAATATTATTTCTAAGGATATATACCGATTACCTATACATATATCTATATCTATATAGCCTGGAGGCTTAATATAAAGATATAGAAATCTAAAGAAATAGAACTTATAGAGGCTCTGAATGGAGCCGATGAATGTGGAATTAAAAACAAGTCTCATGATATTCATTACTCATTGCTGCTTATGATTTCATTTATTTTGTTACTGCGATATAAATTCTAGATTGTAATTTATCTAAAATTTACTCTAAAGCAAGTTATTAAAAGGAATCATGTGTTCCAAAATCAAAGACGTCGATAAAGCTTAGCAAGCTTTTACATTAAAAAGAGTGCAGTATCCAATATTATTGGTAAGCTAAGAGCTCCATTCAATTTGGAATAATAATTATAATTCATGCAATACCTATGTTAGGACTTATACATTTTTTAAACAATTTTGTTTTTCTTGGGGAAGTAATTGTAATTGTAAACTAGTGTATGTATGTATATATATATATATATATATATATATATATATATATATATATATATATATATATATATATATATATATATATATATATATATATATATATATATATATATATTACTTCTTTGTTTACAGTAAAATATGAAGTAAATTATTGATTTCGCGATCTTTTATACCCATTATTGTCAACTGTCACTTTATGTATTTTATTATAGAATTTATTGGGAAAGCCCATAGTTAAGTTTCCTAAGAAATTATTAGACCTTTGGAATATTGGAGTATTGTATCCTTGCGGAGAAAATACAAATCAAGTTCTGAATATACTCAAATACAAGTATGAATTCTGTTATTCTATCAAAATATATTTGATTTGTAGATTTTAATATTGGTCTTTCTTAACGTATAATTTTAATGGAATAGATCTTAACTTAACTGCCGATGATGAACTACAAGGTGAATATGGATGTATTAAATTAAAATTGGCTTTTACGGATTCATAATAAACTGGTTGAAGAACATCTCGGTAGAAAGAATTAACTGAATGAATGAGGGGTAAAAAGTTTGGTCAATCTTTTTGTAATTTACTATTAATATTTTCTTAGACGGTGATTGATTTGACCATTATGTTGTTCTATTCTTCTTCTTTATGTGTATATACTTTAAATATTGACACTTTTGAACTTTAGTAAAGTTTGTAGTCTACTATTCCTTTTCCATTAGACAATAGGTGGCAGACCTTCCTTTTAAATTTAAATCGACCGAGTGGAGCTAGGTCTCTGTTTCAAGTTTGTTTGTTTGTAGGCAGTCACGACGACCGCACGCGTTGTACAATTTTTTCAAATTTAGTTTGCATATTCCTTAAAGTCATTAACAATTATGTAAACTTTTTTTTTGGACGAGGTCTACTGTTCACAGAACTACTGGTCTAATCAGAAATATTTTTACTAATTTAGCCACATTATATTTTAATTATGTGATCCTCATATCTTAATTACGGAACATTGTGTTCATCAAAACTTGTTTTAGCATTATAGCGATTAGCGGTTTATTGCTGGTTTAGAGAGTACATGCTTATTGTTATTGTTTCCTTATGGAACTGTTTATGGCTAATATATTGATTAATTAACAAAAGGAACATCAACAATATAACACCTAAAAAGATTGTATCCACGAATGAAAATAAGATTTGGTCATAAATACGAGTATTATGTTTTGAAATTGTTTATATGTTGTATTTAAATTTGCATTTATACCTTTTTATATAGATTTATTAAAGGGGGAAATTATATCATTCATTCGTTTATTTATTTAATCATATTGATTAATTGCTGATGATATATGTATATATATATATATGTATATCATTCGAATTATAATCTTATCCTCTCTGTCGTCGCATATTTATCTATTTTTAAGCTTGATGTTTGTTATGAATTTAGTTATCAGCATTACAACTATTATAATAACATGTGTACAATCTCAGTTATCTTTTTATTGCCTCTATCACATGTTATCTTTATTTTTTTTATATATATATAATTTACATTATATTACACATGGATGGATTTTCGTACTTCGCTACGGTGTGTTGTTTTAATTTTTTTATTTTGATGGGTTTGAAAACTAACGTTAAGAGAAATAACGTGTTATTTTTCTAAGCAAGATAATGTAAATGCCTCACAGTTTTCTAAATCCCTCACCTCTCCCCTCTTTTTTTCTATACTCCCCTTGGATAAAATAATTTTCCTTAATAATAAATTGATCATTTTTTTTATTATTGGACTGATGAATACTAATTATAGAAACCAAACTTTTTTTTTTACTGCTTTTATTTGTCTTTAATCTATTTTTAACCTACGATAATTATTTAATATTACTGTATGATATACATTATTTTTTATATTCTCTATGAATAATTATTTATTTATGAACATTAACAATATATAGGTATATAAATTGTATATGTTTAGTTTTGACCGTGACCATAATACATAATAGCATCTTGAGGTTCTAAATTACTTAGCAATTTAAAAGAAACTATGTATATATGTATATCCTTGTGTTTTTTCATTATATTAAAGCTTGCACTTTAATTAAGGATTATATTATATAATACATATATGTATATATATAAATATATATATATATATATATATATATATATATATATATATATATATATATATATATATATATATATATATATATATATATATATATATATAATAATAACATTTATTTTACTTTCTGGCTGTTTTTCCGTTGTTTGCTTTTCATTTTATGGATTTTATAAATAATGTTAAAAAATTATATTTTAAAGATTTTGTGAATCATATAATTTCCATTCGCAATCAGTTAACTAATTATTACCTTGACCCGTTGTTATGACTGATAATTATTGATATTGCGGATAACACACAAATTATTTGGTTTCTTTGTAAATATTATTTCATACCAAATTATGTTAATATTTCTGCTTTCCTATGTCTAATTTATTAATTATATGTCTTAATTTTAATTAAGACATATACTAGAAATATATATATTCACATGTATTATAATATTAAATTCTTACCTAAATAAAATAAAAATAGACTGCCAATTGGTGTGGCACATAGCTTCCTCGCATCCTATCCTCGTACTTTATTGATTTTATGCTTTTACAAGCCATTATTGTCTAATTAGGGTCCGTAGGCAAAACCAAGGACCCTTATATTTTCCTGCGTGTGTTTGTCCGTCCGTCCTCTCGCGTGCTCTCACGGCTACACCTTTCGTCCGATCACTTTGAAATTTGGCATGTATGTGTCTTGTACCTGCCCACATATTTTAAGAATATAGCGACTTAAAAAAAAATTTTTTTAATTTTTTTTCGACACCGTGAGGGATATCATATGAAAGGGTACGTCGAGCTGATTACAAAAATATATAATTCTTTGGTTATAACTTTGATAGGGCGAGCGTAGACAAGTTTGAAGTGGGTGTGAAACGTGTCCCCTCTCCCTCTATCTCGCTTATGTGAAGTGCAAAAAATCTGAAAAAATTCCTGAACATTCTTCGACTAAAAGTAATGATACCACTTTTTGGAAATTTCGAAAAAATTATATTTTATTTGTAATTGACAAAATACGTTTTTTTATAATTATGGTCTTTTCGATGTATTTATATGGTTGTAGTCCGGTTCAGTGACAAAAAAATACTTTATCAGAGTGTGTTTTGAGAATATCAGACCCTTAGAATGGTTCAAAGTAAGCTTTTTAGCATTTTAAAAAAACACTGTTGATACACTTTACAGTTAAACACTATATAGTGTGGCCTACGGACCCTCGCTGTGTGCTGACTAGCACACACTTGACCTGTTTATTTGTTTAATTGTTTCCCCCGTTATTTTAATCTGTCAGAATTGTTAAATTTTTCCATGAATTAAAGTATCAATTTAGCAAAAGTTAAAGAGCGCAGACGGTTCACATTAATCTGGGGCTATCTGCGGGTTACTTTCGATAAGCAATAAAAGTTTCATTCAAATCAGAAAAGTACTTTTGAAGCTATAGGTGTAAATAAATGTATGTTTGAGCGCATATGAAAGAGAAACAAATAGGCGCAGAATGTTGAAACTAATATGAGATCAACAATGGGCTAATTATGATCTACCATCCAAATTTCATTAAAATTGGACGTGTAGTTTTTAAAATACGTTGGTTCGCAAAAATTAAACGATAGGCAGACACGGAACCAAAAATGTTCCCTGATGTCTGAAACGGATTTCTGTCTTGGAATTTTTGAATTGTTCTTCAGAACGATCACATAGCTTCCGTTACCTTCGGTAAGCTCGGAAGCAAAATATATATTTTTTAATTTTTCGTAAACTTAAATATTATTATTTAGAATAATATTAAAAATGTTGTCAAACTGCAATCCTATATTTTTAATAAGTATCAGTTACGACCCCTTAAAACCGTGTTCTCTAGCAAATTTCTGCTCCTAATAATTTCTTCTTAATCAGTAGTGAACTGCTGCTGCTAGCATCCACTTTAACTGATGTATAGTCTGTAGTGAACTGCTACTGCTAACAACCACGTTAACAGTTATATATTCTGAAGTGAACTTCTACTGATAGCAACCACTTTAACTTAACTGTTATAATATAGTCTATAGTGAACAACTGAAAACCACTTTCACTGCCATCAACTGTTAACTGTTAATGACCGGAATTCGAATGTTCAAAATCAACTTTTTTTTACATTAGCCATTAGCTTGACAATATACTGACCATAAATAATCTTTAATTTTTATTTGTAATGAGTAGCTACATTGATTTTTATTTTAAATCTATCTTAACATTATTCCATATGTCTAAGCAAAATAGATTGTTTGATGTAAGGGGTGCTAATCCCCCCCTCTCAAATTCAGCTATAACCCTCTCCCTTAACTTATTAACTTCAACTTGACTGGTTCTCGCGACAGTGAATGCACTAACTTAGCATTCTGTATCTACGTAGGATATTCTAAATCACATTTTTGTATTTAAATTTGTAAAACTTGAAATTATCAGTAGGTCTTTGCCTTTATTTTGCTACTAGAAATAAGGAGTAGGTCTGTAGTACCAGGATATAAGTTTCGTTTTTCTGTTTGCCTTGCCGTATCACTATCATACTGTACTATAATACACTTCAATATCAATAAATATTTATCATTATGACCTTAACGTATATAAATTAATTAATTTCAATTGATATAAAGCAGTAAATCATTATTTAAGATTTATATTTCGCATTTAATTATTGTTTTTTTACCCCCCCCCCCCCCCCCCCCACAACTTGTGTTAGTGTGTCTCGTTAGTAATTGATAATCTACGATTTTGACTCACTGTTTCCTAAGTTTTCGAAAGCTGGTTTTATATCAGTCAGTGGCCACTATTAAAGAGCATTTTTTATTTATTGATTGGGGGTGTTACTAGATGTAATGCGTAGTTCAGGTCCTGCTTCCGTAGTCCTGAGTCCTCGTCCATCCGGTTTTAGATTCTTTCCTTAGGGCCAATACGGCTTATCGGACCCGTTTTGTCGGCTCGAGTTCGACCCCGAACCTTCCTACTTTCTCTACTAAAGTGCGGAATGAGATAGTTGTCACGATCTTAGGCTATAAGTTTATGATACCTAGGTTGCTATAATGTTTCATTATTTTTATCGATTCAAGGAACGAAAAAAAAATCAGTTATGCTTTGGAATTATCAATATATATCAGCAGATTTATCGATTGCTTTTATATCCCCAAATCATTTGCTGATTCCTTATTATTTTTTAAAAAAGAGACATCATATTGAAATAACATTTCTTAAAAATATAATTTCCCAGTCTTAACGTCTATATATTTATTCCCGTATTTTTAAAAGAAATAAATATCATTGATTATAATCTCAGGTCAACCTGGATTTTGTTGTAAGCGGAAGACTATAGTTGTATAATATTATCAGTATAATCTGATAAAATAGCGCAGTCATATATTTTTTTTATAGTTGCCTTGTATTATAAACGTACAGTTTTATACATATGTAAAATGTGTATGTAATTGTAATTACATGGTAATCATAGGCGCTAAAGAAGAATGGAATCAAGGTAAGGTCGCTGCTCTGACTATCTATCCTACTATCTGAAAACTAAAAGTTAACCGCTATAATGTGCTTTCACGTTTATGAAGTCATTTTCTCACTTTTTTGGTAAAAATTGTTATTTTTAGACTTTTTATTGCTTTTGGTTATTTCTTTTTTCTATGTTTCTTCTACTTATTATTGTTTATTTCTACTATTTTCTTTTTGCTTGGAACTTTGGTAAATGTTGTCTTGTTCAGACAATGGGTCGTTGTGCCAAGGCATAATGAGTATCGAGTTACTTCAAATATGTTTAGAATTAAATTATTTTTGAATAGAATTGAATGCTGTTTTATTAACAATATACAAAAAAAATTATATATATAAAATTTAAAAACAAACAGTTATTATGTATTTATATATATTTTATTTTATCTTAAGTCTTAAAACAAAAAGAAGTATTATTAATATATTTTAATTAAAATTATTTTAACTTTCCATAAATTAAAAATATTATTAATTACGGACCATAATTATTGTCTATAATTTTTTTTGTCTTTTTATACACCGTAACTTGATTGGGATTTTAGTTAAAATGTCTAGCTCGACCACCTTGGATTGTACAAACATTTATTATAGAAATCTTAAATAATGTCGTGATTTCTCAGTCCTTTTTTTTAAATAAAAATATTTCTCTGGTATCTTCAAGATGAAGACATTTTCAACGCATTTCTGCATCATTCAACACTAATAAATCAAAACCCTTTACCCCCAATTGTATTTTCGAACAGCGATGTTGCTTACCATGGATAATTATACATACTTACTGATGCTTATGAAATTGTCTTTGGCACTGTTTTAGAGCTATTTACTAGTACCCATTTCTAATAAAGTAATAAATTGCTAATTTGATGTATAAAGCGGGGAGTTGTGCCAAGGCTAGGGAGTTTTCCTTTGGTTGTAGGATTGTTTTTCTCTTTTTTCCCCTGGGGGACTTCAAATGTAAAATCCTAAACAGTAATGTCTCGCATAGGTGTAAGGTGCAAACCCGGTTTAGTAAATGGCCCTACACACGACCGCCCGACACGGCCAAACTCCCTGACAATGCTTGTCGGGGCCGTCTCTACACACGACCAAACTCCTCTCTTTATGGGGAGTTTGGTCGTGTCGGGTTGAGGAGAAAGCCGACAGCGCTACACACGAACCGACCCGACAGGAATCGAGGGTGTGGAGCTCCCGACGGTCGGGGCGGTTGGTCGTGTCTTACGACCAACCACCCGACCGTTGGGTCCGGCAGTTTTAGTCCACCGACAAGCCTACACACGCTCCAACTGTCGGGGCCAACCTTGTTCGCCCTGACGGTCGGGTGGTCGTGTCGGGTCGTGTGTAGGGCCTTTAAACCATCTGAAAATACTATACTCACTTTAACAGGCTGACAGACACAGAAAGTGACTACCTGGCTTAAGGGAAGTAACCATCAGTACCCAGAATTGCTGAGCCAAAGATTTGCTGGAACCTTTAGCGAGTTAATGAAGGACAGCTACTGCAAAGGTGGGTATAGGGGTTTCATCCTTTTGCTCACTCAGCCTGTACACTGGGTTTTCAGCTAGACCAAAGACCAAGCAGGTGTAGATGCCGATTTAAATACACAGATTCCAGTAAGATTGCCTGTCAAATGATGACAGGATTTTTTTATTTTTTTTATTTTTTTATTTTTTTGTGAAACCGGATTATTATTTTAGATTATTGTATACCTGAATTTATGAAAGTACACGTGGATTTATTCACTCTACATCGTGGCTCGCCAATACCAGGTTCTGGTGTGATAATGTCTCTGGTGTTTAATTAATTTTATTCTTGTATCCCTTGATATTAAACCTTGAAAAATCTTATGATTTGATAAAACTAGTTTCTAACTTTTAATTGGACAATTTACAACGTATTCTTAATACTTAATCTATGTTATAATCATTTTAATAGTTTATGCATTAGGTCTGACTCTTCTTCATATCCTCCCCTTGTACAGTACAGGTTTTAAAAAGTATACATTTAATTAACTTAATTACTGGCAATATATATACATATTTTTTTTGTATTTATCAAATTAATTTTGTGCTTCTGTATGGTCAGTCCATGGCTCTAGTTTTTTGTTACTCTATTTATATATTGTAGAAGCAGTAGATAAAGTTTATTTCTAAACTTTTCATCGGTACTTCATTCAGTTAAAATTTACAATAATTGTCAAAAAGAGAAATAAGTACTTTCAACTCTAATAAGTTACATTAGCTGCAAATTGTGAAATGTCCTATAATCTCATAGACTAAAAAGACAAGTTTAATCGGTTGTTTTTTATGCAATAGTTGTTTTTAAGATGTAATTGAGACTGCGTGTTTATCAAGTCTAATTATAAAAGCTGTTGTTTAAGCCTGTGTAAGCCGGGTGGGTCGTCCAAGGTAAGCCACCTTGATCTCATTTTCTCAAGAGACATTGGACGTTGAGACATTTTACTTGAAGGATTATGACTAAATAATATATTTAAAAAAATCAATGGAGGGTTTGTTTTACTTGGATTCAAGTTTAAAATAGATGGTGTGCATTCAGTCTAGAAAACAAGGATGTGTGCCGGAGTGTTACCTTTCACCTTTCTGGTAAAAAAGACCTTGGTTTGATTCTTTATTAAGGTTGATCAAGGGGAGATTTTAACTTCGCACATGTAAACCTGCATCCTCTTTCCACTTGTATGCAGTATTTTTATCGCTGTTTTATTATATGGCTTATATGGTCAGATAACTAACTAATTTCGTATCAAAGGACTATAATTAGTTTAGTTGATCATTTTGTTAGTCATATGAATTCAATAGAACTTATACATGTTCCTTTTACTAATGCTCACGCTAAGTTCGTTGGACAGAGTTATCAATCCAAGTGTTAGTGGATCCCTTGGTTAAATTTAAAATTAGAATTTTAGAACGGGAAAAGATTCCTCCTCCGCGATGCCTAGTGATAGCTGTTCAGGCATTTGGAGGAGGTCTAAATTCCTTTTATAATTGATTATTTTTTAATGTTTGATTGACAATCCTTCTATAGGTGCTTCCTGTTGAACTGAATCTCTTTTAGAGAATCATTTAAGAAATTTGGTTGATTCCTAATGAGTTATGCAGATTTCCCTTCTAAATACCAGTGGTTTCAATTTCTCTCGCCGCCGACTTGATACTTAAGCATTCCTTGTGTTCTTCGCTCCCCACATGAATCTCCTACCCAACGACATTTATTTTTATTGTCGTTTTATTTTCATCTTGTTCAATACTACAAGGGAATCTCTTCTACTTAGTAAACCTTGACAAACCGTTTACAGAAAAGCTGACCGGTTTCAATCCATGACAGAAATGTGAATGTGGTAGTGGTGTTTTTAAATCCTTGCCCATGGACGATTAAATCAGAGGAATGTGGAGCCGCGCCCTCGACTGTCTCCTCGTTCTATGCAAGGGGCCCAGTGTACACACTGTGTCCCCAGCGGTGGCGGTGCACCTGCCAAAATATATCCCACGCTGACGCTTATACTCACCTACCAAAACTAATCAGGCTACCACAAACAAACAATGCAAGATGTTTTGAGACACGATGTGCGATGAAAATCCAACCTCTTGCCAAGTGTCATTTGCTCTTCGTCCTTTACTCTTGAAAATATGTTTGATGGGTGAAAAGCTCTTGCCAATGTTATGTCGTATCTTTATAGTTGATTTAGGTCTCTCAAGCCTATATTTACAATGTTTTTTTATAAGTAGTGTGTTATTGAATACGAGGCCCGATCATGAACTCTTATACTCTATGACCCAAAAACTCTAGATTGAGTCCGTTTATTTTTGAAAAACAATAGACTCTACGTTTTATTAACCAAACAAAATGCGCCGCAACTTCTACAAAATTGGACCTTTCGTAATTTAAAATTATGCGGCATTAAGAAAAACTTCTATATATTGTAAAATTATATTTTCATGTCTAACCGTTCAATTTAGATAACTTTATAGTTTATTTATTAGAATTCGAGTTATAACGTATTAGCCCGCAAAGAATATTTTCTAGTTGTTAAATATTTTATATACATTTTTATTTTATTACAGCCTTTATACTTTCTCATATACGTAGTATAATAGAAAGAAAATTTTGATTTTGAGATTTTGATGGTTTTGCACATTTTAAGGTCCCTGTGTCCAAAAAAGATTTTTTTTATTTTAAGAAATTGTTAGTCAGCGTTGTTTGCCTAAACTTTAGCTTAAAAGTTGAGAAAAAGCATACTACGAGGCGAAATCTATAAATGAATTTTTTTATGGGGTTGCTACCAAAATAATAATTTTTCAAAAACGGTTACAACGATTTTGATTAACAAATTCTATCATGTAGTTTACATAAATATTTATTTAAATACGAATCAACCTGGTTCCTGAGATATTGACTACCTGATATTGATATTTGAGTAAATCTGATTTACCTGAAAATCAAAACAAAAAACAATCAACCACCTTTTGAACATTTTTTAATCATACTTAAAAATAAATCAATTTTATGTGATATTATGGGATTTAATTACAGTATCAATGTATACAGAAAGTTTCGTTGGATGTATCGGACTGATTTTTTTTAAAAAAGGAAAAGGCAATGTTGGTAAATGCTATTATAATAAAACAACAATTTGACTGTATTTTTAATAACCCTGTTGTCTGTTTATCTCTTCGAAACTCCGTTTGAACGGGCACTCTTTCATTCATGAGTTTAAATATAGCTCTCAGATCTCCTTCGTATGTAAAACTCGCATTATTCATATCTTCAATTAACCGTCATCGCCTTCCTACTCATTCTATATGCATTGCCCTTGACTTTTTTATTTTATTTTATTTTTTTATTAATCCGTGCGTCATACATGAATTTATTTTTTTACACCTTCACATTTTATATTCTAAATTTATGTATTCTTGACCCTTTTTTAATTGATTTAATTAAATTTTTCTTTAACAGTAACTTTCTTTGTGATGTGTTCTAGTTGTTTAAAGGTCTCTGCTTAGTCTTCTAGTGTAATTTTCAATCTAATTGTGTAATTATTATCTTAGTGTAATTATTTATAATATGATTTTAATTGCACCTTCATATTTGTTAAGATTTTATTTAGAACGATTGAGCTTTAAATCATTTTTCTAGTTTATACTCCTACTGACCTCCGTGACGGAGCTGTGCACCTGTCTTTTCTCCTTGGTGTATTTGGCGCAACCTTCTGAATATTTCTCTATCTTTGATTTAGTCTGTCAGTCTCGTTTTAGATTCAGTTTTCATAGCTCAGGTGCTGCATTCTGATAGTGATATTCTTATTCACAGTACTCAATTTTAGCACAAGCCTGTCCGTGCCAGTTCAATCATTCGATGGTAAGCTTTCTAGTAAAAATACGTTAAATTCGTTCGATGTAGTGACATTCTTAACATTGCAGTAAAACTTTGAGCTTTCCTATTTTTTATTTAATAAAAGACAAATATTTACTACGTGACACTGTTTGTTAAAAAAGCACATGTTTTTCCATCTCAGATAAAGGTAATTTCTTATGCTAACTTAATTTTTGGGGGTAGTATGAAATATGATGTCCTAATCCCTCCGGTCGAGATCTATTTCATCCTTTATATGCGCTTGTTTGCCTGAGATACTTGCACCTTAATTTTTCGAGGTATTATTGATAAAAGGGTTCTCAAGAAAGAGTAACTCCGGTGTTGCCCAACTCCTAATTCTTCTTGTCAAAGTTTGTGGGTTAAAATGTGAAGGTGGAAAAACGAGGATCGCAAAAAATGTATTGATGTTTTCCCAATATTTCCCTAATAATATTTTATACTAGAAACTCTATCAGAATGAGACAAATCTTAAACATTAGAAGGCCATTTCTTTGGTTACCTTAGAAAGTTCTTAAATTTTAAATTTGGCAGTCTTGATTGTAGTGAAAATATATTCCAACTCGTCACCTGCCTCTTACTCCTTTGAGCATGTCTGAGGTGATCATCTTACAGCTACAGTGCTCCCTCCCTTGGTAATGGTATAGTTTGCACACCTCACCCTTAACATACCCAAAGACAAAATCACAGGGTAAGTCTGGTGACCTCAAGGACCAGAAGTGCAAAGAGAGGTGAGCACCACCACCATATCGACCAATCCACTCCTGCAGCAACTTTTCGTTCCGGTATCGGCTGACAGATAGCCTCAAGTGAGGCTGAGCCCCAACCTGTTGCAAAATTGTAATCTTCAAGGTTTTCAAACTGACGACGACGAAAAATTATTTTTGCTGTGGCGCCTTAAACGTCGTTATACTGACACTCAGCGCGTTCTGTGGGTAACTAGATAGTGTATTGAAGTTGTCGGTTGGACCTGACTGTAATTATTCCCGCTTCCGAGGTGCAGATTTTAAAAACACGCATATTATTTTTATAACTCTGTTTTATGGTGTGACAACGAATATAAATAGTGCTTCCCTTCAAATAAAAAGTAATCATATTGTCTCAGCATTGTATTTATAAATGTGTTACTCAATATAAGTTATATTTATATAATAAACGCATGAATATTTATCAATCAAAAGAATTCTGAAGAAACAATCGATAAGAACTACTTTACTTTTTTCAATGCAGTTGCGGTTTGTAAAATAATGCAATTAGATGATAACGAGCATGATAATAAATGTATTTATATTTTTTTATTATTATACTCGTTAAAATATTTGTGTTTTTCCGCAGTTGCTTCCTTGACCTTATACTGTACATTATCAATAATAATTATCAGTTTTTTAACGTCACAAACTTAATTAAATCAACAATACGATTTTTTTTTTTATTTTTACTTTTGCTTCCGAGCTTACCGAAGGTGACGGAAGCTATGTGATCGTTCTGAAGAACGATTTCAAAAATTCCAAGACAGAAATCCGTTTCAGACATCAGGGATCACATTTTTGGTTCCGTGTCTGTCTGTCGGTCTGTCGCTCAATTTTTGCAAACCAACATAGATATGATATACCAACATAAAAACTACACGTCCGATTTTAATGAAATTTTTATGGTAGGTCATATTTCGGACATTGTTGGTCCGATATAAGTTTCAGCCTTCTGCGCTTATTTGTTTCCTTCCCACATGCGCACAAACATACATTTATTTACTCCTATAGCTTCAAAAGTACTTATCTGATTTTCTTGTATGAAACTGTTATAGTTTATAGAAAGTAACCCGCAGATAGCCCCAGATTAGTTTGAACCGTCTCCGCTCTTTAACGTTTGCTAAATGGCAACTTTAAGGCGGGGCGGGAACCGGTAGTGTTTTCGTAGTTTACAAATGGGGCCTCTATTTTAAGAGCTAGAGAGCTGATTTTTTTACATAAGATTCACAACTAAATTCCAAAGGGCGGCTAGTTTTTAGATTTTTTTTATTTGGTTTATTTTAGCCCAAATAAGCCCTAAAAGTCAAAAATTGTGTTTTCATGAACGAAATTCAAAATTCTTAAAACTAGCCGCCCTGAAGAAGCATTAGTAGGCACCAAATATGTAAAAATTATTTTAAAATATTTAAATTTGGAGGCTGGATTTGTTAAGAACGATTAGACGGGACAAGGCCGTCCGCTACTGAACCTGGCGGAATTTTAATGTACTAGTGAATTAGGTTCTATTCAGATTGTGGAAGGGAATCAAGGGAGGAGTGTCATGTGTCCCGAGACCCAGGTACTCTCACCCTGACTGACTCTAGTTCTAACCATCTTCCTTATCTCTAATCATACAATACAACTTATGCATTTTAATAAACTAGTATTAATGTTTCCGATTTCAAAAATTCCAAGGCAAAATCCGTTTCAGACAACAGTAAACTTTTTTGGTCTCTTTGTCTGCATCCATTCTTTTTCGAACCATCATATTTCAAGAACTGCTTATTCGATTTTAATTAAATGTAAAAATGGTGTTGGTCCCATATATTTCTTTATCTTCCATATCGCTCAAAAATACAACCACCTGTGCCCATTAAATATTGCTAAATTTGTACTTTTATTCCTGTTGACTATCAAAATAATTTTAACAAATTTATAAAAAATCGGTCCGAGTCTGAGACAACTCAGACAAACTTTCTTATAATAAGACTACACGAGTTCATAATTACTTAGCTCAATGATTTCTGTTAATTAGTTTTTAGGGTTTTGTAGATTCTTCTCAAAACCCTTATGCCGAGGGTGATGTGTCCGTCTGTCCGTCGCTCTTTGGTTCATAGGGCCGAACCGTTTAACCTAATGAGCTGAAATTTAAAATACTGGTGCAAATTTTTGACCCAACCACAGGAAAAATATACAGAAGTTCAAAATTAAATATGCGCATGCGCAATTCGCAAAAATGTTGTAAACTCAAAAATTTATATTTTTTTTAATTTTCGAGTGGGGTATCAAATGAAAGCTGCTAAAGAGTAGGACGCAAATATATATAAGCTTTTGTAAATTTTTAATTCCTTATTGGATAAAAAAATCAAAATATACCCAAAAAAAAATTCCCCCCCCCCCCAACCACTATACTTCGGCTGGTCCTAAAATTTCGAAATAATTCGAGCTGATGCCTTATTGTGGGGCGATGAAAATTCCGGGAGTTCATCCCAAATTTTAAAAAATTGCCAATTTTGGGCGCGAAAATTTGAAGTTCGACAACAATTTTATTTTTGTAAAATTTTGAGTTGGGTATCATATGAAAGCTGGTGAAGAGTAGAATTCAAATATATATTTGCTTTTTTAAATTTTTCATTCTTTATTAATTTTATAAGTCAAAATATAGCCCCAAAAATTTCCCCCCTCCCCAACCACTATATAACGGGTGGTCCTAAAATTTCTAAATAATTCATGGTTATACCTTATGGTGAAGCGATGGAAATGGTTTGAAAAAATGAATTTTTCTAGTCGTAATTACCGATGAAAAACATTGTGACCCCCCGGGGGATCGAACCCGGACACTTGAGATCGAAGAATAAAATCATAATTACATAACGGGCATGCTTAATCTTCTACAAAACACTAAAAAGTACTTGGACGCAAGTACTTCCCTGTGATTTTTTGTGTTTTCCTGGGTACATTTAATTATTTCGCAAATTTCGCTCAGAACATTGCTGCTTCATATAATTTGTTTTTAAAGTAATCGTACTGTTTACTGATTTCTTTTATTATGTATTAGGCCAGTCAAATATTAGACATTAAATTCGCAAAATGTGATGTAGTTCTATTTTTTTTTATAATGTTGTTCGGACCAGTTAGGGTAGTGTGATCCTATGTTTGCAGCTTCGAAATACCTGCGCTAGCTGCGTTATACTTGAAAAACTGAAGAAAATTTAGACTTTTTTCAGTTTTTGCCATATAACTCGTAAACTATGTGTTTTTCGACATTAGTCGTTATAACTATTTTTAAAGTACATTTGCAGCAGCATAAAACTAACTAACTAAAGTTCTAACTGCAGCTCTGCACATCTAATAGTTTCCAAGATATGACACTTCAAGAATTGGAAATATTTTTCAAAAAATGAAAATTTTATATGTTGCTCTCGTTTCGGGCCGAATATCAGCATAAAACCACATCTGCGAAAAAAGTCATAAGAAATAAAGTTGTAGTAAATTTAATTGGTTTCCTTTTATGTTCATCGGAAACTCTTTACGTCCAATAGTTTCCGAGATATGCGACACACAAAAAATTGGTTATTTTTTCAAAAAAAAAAAAAAATAATGGATATTTTTATTATTACTTCTCGCCTACGAGAAAAGTCATAAGAAATGAAGTTGTAATAAATTTAATTGGCTTTTATGCAAGTACAAAATAGTTCTGTGGCTATCGTAAAATAAACAAAAAATTTATTTTTTAAGAAATGAACATAACTCACATCACATATTATAATATCAAGTTTTGGGCTTTCGACGAAAGAAAAATGCATAGAATCGTGTTTAAAGGTGGAGAAATGAAATTACATGTATGTAAATTTCTTATTAAAAATGTTCTTCAATAATTGAAAGCATCTCCTCTTCGTCGAGCAATACTCATGTGCCACTTTGAATTTGAAATACTCTGTCAATTCGTCAATTCCGTGTTAAAATGCTGAGAAATGCACAACTTTTAGAAAATGGTGGGGTAATCCACGTCAAACTGCTTGCTATGCATTGCAATGGAGCCAGTGATTGTCGTAAAATGGCCATAACTTGTTATTGGAAGTGGTTTAGGTGGATTATTTATTTTTCTTAAAAAAATACAATTCTTACGATTGCAACAACACTATTTTGTCTATACGGGCTTCGTTTTGTGCTTCTGTAAAAGCCAATTAAATTTACTACAACTTCATGTCCTATCATTTTTCTCGTAGTGAGAGGTGATATGCCGATATTCGGCCCGAAACGAAAGAAAACTTCAAATTTTCATTTTTATAAAAACTGAACTATCAATTTTTGACGTGCTATATCTCGGAAAGTATTATATGTGCAGATCTGCAGTTGGGCTTATGCTGCTGCTGCATTTACTTCAAAAATAGTAATAATGACTAATATCGAAATAAACAGTTTACCAGATACCTATAAGGCAAAAACTGAAAAAAGTCCAAATTTGCTTCAGTTTTTCACGTATAACGCAGCTAGCGCAGGTATTTCGAAGCTGCATACTTAGGGTCACACTACCCCAACTAGTCCGAACAACATATCAAATAAATTGGTTATACGTGAAGTCTCACGTAAAAAAGGTTTCGTTGGTATCTTGAACATAAAATTAGTATAAAGTGCCCTCTTTATAATCAGTAAAAATGCTAATATGTATAAAAAATAGTCTGTCAATTTGTGTGGCACTTAGCTTCCTCGCATCCTATTTCGTATGAAATTATTATTAATTTTGTGTATAAAACTATTGAAGTATAAGTATACACTTCAATAGTTTTATGTTTTAACAACCTATTTCTGTCAAATGTATTTCATTTTCCCCCCAAATTTTTTGAAACTGACAAAATTATTTTGATTTTTTACCTGACTAAAAGTATCAAATGAGCAAAAATGTAAAGAGCCCAGACGGATGACATTAATCTGAAGCTATCTGAGGGCTACTTTTGACAAACCATCCAAATTTCGTAAAAAACCAGAGGAGTACTTTTGAAGATATTGATGCAAATAATTGTATGTTTGTGCGCATATGGAAGAGAAACAAATAGGCGCAGAAGTTTGAAACTTACGTGGGACTAACAACGGCCTCATTACTACCTATCATCCATTTTATTATAATCGGACGGATAGTTTTTAAAAAAGTATTGGATTTTGTTTCGCAAAAATTGAGTGACAGACTCAAAACTAAAAATGTCCCCTGATGTCTGATACGGATTCTCACTTAGAAGTTTTTAGATCGGAGACAAAACTTTTTCGTTCTTCGGAACGAATAAGATCCGGGTTCAGTTACCTTTAGTAAGCTTGGAAGCAAAAGTAAATTTGGGCCATACAAACAAAAACTAAGGTTCCAAAAATAGACTATTTTCTTTTTTACAAAAATAGACTTTTTTCTTGGGTTTATAAGGAAATTATATGGCATCAAAATTCACGAGTTCAAATTTGTAGTGCTTGAAAGTACATATAAATTTAATTTCTTTTTCTTGAAAGTTAAAAAAGTTAAAATTTGGTCGAAATATAGCACGAGAAAATTAGATAAAATAAAGAAATGAGTTAAAATAGTGTCTTTGAGCTTTTTCAATTTCAGAGGGTCGAATCGCTTCTTTCTCAAAATTGTGTCACGTTAAATTATAGTTACAGTGGCGTGGGCCTCCCCACAAAAACTGTTTGGGGGCCCCTTGCCAAACAAAATTGATGAGCAAAAAAAAAAAAACCTCTTGCGTTTAGAACTGGGGGCCCCCTTGTCGTTTATTTGAGGGCCCCCTGGCGCTGGGGGCCTCCCCGCAATGTAAGCCCATAGTTACGCCACTGTATACTGTATAGTTATAAATGAAACAATGGAAAATAGGGACAATAAAAAAACATTCAAAATTCAGGGTAAGGGAAGGAACGGTAACGGTCAGCGATCGACTACAGCTAAATAGCCCCAAGACAAAAATGACAATCTAATACCTATTTTTGTTTAGCCCGGCCGCTAAAAAAGCTCGGGTTAATTGTTATTGAGTGAAATGAAGAAGAGAGAGAGAGTGTGACAATGTAAGGTTGATTAGAAAGGGAACTACACATGGAAGGGAGATGTCATATTATGTCTTTAGGCAGAGAGAAGAGAGGTGAAGGTCAGATGAAGCCGCGATTATCAGAGGCATCTAGCGGCAAAATATGGCTAGTTTTTCTGAAGAAATCAGCGACCGGTGCGGTAAATCGGTGTACTAATTATAGGGGTAGGGACAGCGGATTACGACGAACTATATCTCGTAGCTCACCGAGTATGAGTTCGACATCGCTTCCCGCCCCGCCTTAATTCATGTTAAAATCAAAACAATTTTGACAGATTAAAAAAAAAGAGGAAACAATTAAACAAATTACACAATAATGGCTTGTAAAAGCATAAAATCAATAAAGTTCGTAACAGGATGAGAGGAAGCTATGTGCCACATCAATTGGCAGTTTATTTGTTAGTGCATTTGTGATGTTTTATGCTTTTTAGTTCGTCCTAAACATATTGTTAAATTTTAATGTAAAAAGAAAATAAATAACAGAATTTAATCTAGTTTTTTTATTTTATTAATATTCTCAAGTTGAATTATGAATTCCATCTTATTTTAATGATTTAATTCTTTAAGAAATCCTAACAATGAGTTTTAATTGTTTCTTAAAATATAATAAAAGATAAATATGTATGCTTTTATTTATATACGACTATATATTGTATAATCAAATTTAATTAAATCAATTATTATGTAATGTATTTTAATATTTTAAAATGTTATGTGTATCAGAAGTATTATTGTTCATGATGCTCAATATTTGTCTATGCTTTCTAGCGAGAGCTTGTATAATATTGTGAAGAGAAGTAGTTATTGGGTAATGATTCTCATGTACGTACATTGCAAAACTTTTTCTCGTTTCCAAGGCCTTCTGCCTACTTTAAGCAGAATCCCTTGTGTACCCTGTAATATTTCGCATCGTTCCTTATTGAGATCTGACAAGAGAAAACTCTTGAAATACTACAATTATAGTTATTGAAATATTTTTTAACACTTGAGAATTATAATGAAGTTTTTAAAATGTCTATTTATCCTTGTGATCTCTGCTATAATGCTGTACCTAAATAACAGAACCGATTTCGATGGAATAATCTGTGTATGTTCATTAAAAGCAAACCTAAGGTGAAATCAAGAAATTATTTTGGCTGTAAAGTTTGGTTTTTGCCTCCAAAAAACTATTAATACTTTTTAACTATATCAAGTCGCTTTTTTGTTTAAAGAAATCTAGCTCTTGCGATAATTTTTTTTATTGGCAATAGGATAGTGTTCGATCCATTTTCGGTAGGAATAATTTACAGTAAATTTTGATAAATTGTTTAATAGAAATTACAATTAACCAGAAAAAAACCGTTAACTGATCCAAATGAAAACACTGGACCAGGTAATTATGCTTATGAGAAAGTTTATGAAAAAAGAGAGAAAAAAAGAGTTGGTGAAAAAAGAAACCTATCCTAGAAAAAACAGTAGTTATTTTCTTTTTGTTTTTTTGGGAGCTGAATCCAAATTTCAACTTTGCCACCTCGTAAAACTGATGCGTTCTAAGACAAATGCGAAAAAAAAAAAAAAAAAAAAAAAAAAAAAAAAATCAGTTTTTCGCTTACAGTTTTAAAAAATTCGCACTCTTAGAGAAAAGTGAACCTTTATAAAAGTAAACTATTTACATTAAATTGCCTACGACTTATGTATCTTAATATGTTTTTGTTAGAAGAACAGTTTAGGGGCTAAAGTGAGTTGAAATTTGACAAAAATTTCAAAATTGGCTAAACAAGTGGATTTTTTTTCTTTTTTTTTTAATTGATGCCTTCTTAATATCACGTCTATAAACCTACTTTCCTTTCTTTTTTTGGAAGAGGTACATATGAACTAAGTGTGCAGTCAAAAATTTAGAACAATTAGATTAAGTTGGAAATTTTGTATAAGTAGTGTTAATATACATATAGGCTGAGTATTAGTGACCAGTTGACCAGGTAGAGTTCTAGATTTTTAAATTACCACCCTAGATCCCCTTTTTAACTATATCTAGAATTGAGTTTCGTGTAAAATAATTACATGTTAACCAGTGTAAAATACATCCTCTTGATTTCCTGTGGTGGCCTCACAACTATTTCAACATCTTTTCGAGTCTTCGGAATGAACCCAGATGCATGACATCGTAAAAAGTTTCATCGAAGACCCATTCCATTTTGTCCTATTTATATTTAGTTAAAATGTTGAATTTTGCAATTTCTCTTTGGAGTCGAACGTTATTTTTGTCCGAATGACCGACGAAGTATGGGTTGATACTTTTCAGTAAAATTGCTATGCTTGGCACGTACTATAATGAACTATGTATGAAAGATATGTGCATATATAGTATATAGATGTAGCTATAGGAGTCATTCTAGTATTGGTTGAGGAGGAAGGCCGTGACCTCGATTTCACAGCCCTGCTTCATCCCATCTTCTCCATATGAAAGTATTCAAGTATCCTTAGCTCTACATTCTCTTTCTTTAGCATATTATATTGCTTATTTAAAACCTTGACAGACTTATTAGGCACTGTGTTTCCTAACTATTAGATTTTAACCGTAAGCTGTGGTAGACAGTAGCTTTTTTAATAGTTTTTAGACATTTTTATTTATATTGATCTTAAAAATGTAAAAGCACATTATAAATAAGCGCAAATATTAATCAAACATGCACTTCTGTACTTAAAAAAACCTGTCTACTACTATTGATGGTATTGCATAGCAAAAGTAGATAAAAATATCAATTTGCATAATAATAAGTTTTTACACATGTAAAACTTTCCTTCTCAATACAAGATTGTAAATATAGAATGAATATATAATATATGTTACTCGCTACACCTTTTCTCTTCCTTATTGTATTTTAAATTATGGTTATAATAGTAATCTAATATTTATAATTAGGATTAAAGTGTATGTGATTGGTCTAAAGTACGATATTTTTATATGTCTCCGAATTCAGCATTTCCGAGACAGAAATCCGTTTCACACTTGGCAATTTCGCAGCACGAGAAAACAATGTTGTATACGACACTGCACAACATTTCATTTGAAAACAAATCTTAATATAAACCATTGGAAAAATATAAATTAAATTACGACATTCTGTTTAACCTATTTGTGCTGAGTAATTGCCAAGTCAGAAAATGTTTTTAAATTTAATTTAAACGTGTAGAGTGATTTGTGATAATTTCAAGATAAAAAGAACTTTTTATATACTACGTTTTTAAATTTTCTGTTGAATCGTATTTAATGTTGATAATATAATTGTTATTGTTATATAATGTATGATGATAGTGAAGAAAAAAATAGTTTACAATTTATTTACTTCACATAAATGACAACCATCTAAAGAGCTGATCTTAAACCTTTAAATGGACAAATCTTTGTACAACGGATCTCCCCAACACCAAATCTAAACCGTGCCATCGATATATTTGAAATAATATAATCGATATTTCCTGTTTTGCTGTCATTCAATGTTTATCTATCCCAAATTTGACACCCGTCAAAATGAAGATTGCGTAAATGTGGGATATGGCAAGAAAAATAAAATAAATTGCGGATTTTTTCCGAACTAACTTTCCGTACAGTAAAATTTGCTGAAAACCAATTAAATTCTGCTGAATGATGGCTAAAAATATTAAAATAATGCATTGTCATCGTGTTCTGAGCTATGCTAAAAGTTTCAAATGTCTAGCTATTCGGGAAGTTAGGTAGAAATCGATTGCTAGATTTGTACCGGACAAACAAACAAGAAAGCAAGCTAAAAGTTTGAGTTTGTGTGGGACAGAGAATAGAGAGGGGGACAGACAAACAACATCCCTTACTTGTACGGGATGTATTAGACCTAGTAGAACTTACTTGTACTGGATGTATTAGACCTAGTAGAACTTACTTGTACTGGATGTATTTGGACCTAGTTGAACTTACTTGGACAGAGGAGACTTGGTTAAATGATCTCACAACGTTTCACGCGAGAATTGTCTTTTTACACAAGTGTTTTTGTTGGGATAAGAGATTTAATTTAAAATAAAATTTATTATAAGTATATATCAAAATATTATTATGTAGTTTAAGTAAGTAGGAATTATAGTTCATTTAATCAGTAGTAGTATAAATGTTAGCATGACACGTTATGTGAAAATCGTGATTCTAATCTTATAAATTTTTTTTTCAGTAGAATAATTTTTTTAAATGTTTCACGTCAGATTGTTTTTTTTTCAATAAACAACACTTTCATGATTTAAATCCGTCCTTTTTTCATAAAGAGGGAGATTTTTGTTGTTTTTTTTAACCCCTTCCCTCCTCTTCTTTTCTACATATCGTTTATTTTTATATGCTCTGCTGATTCGCTCTGCCAATCTTCTTGGTTGGCAAATCCCAAGAGATTTGTGATTTGTTTTTCTCGTTGAATCTAAGAGATTCTTTCTTTGTTGAAAGAATATTTTAAAACTGAAAAATTCAGTTGAATATTTTTTTTTTAGTAGAAGGTTGGTTGACCTGATGATTCCTACCTAAAAAAGAAAGCTTCAACTTCTTCTAAAGTGTCTTATTTCTAGGGAAATCCTATTAATTTCTATAAACTTTGCAGTGTCGTATCAGGGACTGAGACATTTTTATTTTGGTGCCCCCTACACAATTGGGGCTTATTTACAGTTTGAATTAAATTTTATTTTAAGAAAAATTCAAACAAGTTAACACTGTTGGTAATATTAGAGATTATTCAATATACAAATATTCTACTAATACTAATATTTTCTAGTACCTTGACAAAAAATGTCTAATTAATATTATTTATTTTATGTTTTAGGTAAGAAAGTGGTTTGGATAACAATATTTCTTCATTGAGGTGGATAGTACTTCAAAAATTTGTGAGTAAACATTTTCTACTTTCGTTCATTATTCGCATTTATAATCTACGTATTCTTTCAAAAATAATAAATACTTAAATACTTGTAAATTTATTTTAATGTAATAAATTGATTGTCGCAGTGGCGCAGCCAGGACTTTTTTTCTGGGGGAAACCAGACTGTCAAAAGTAGAAGTGTGGGAAAATGTAGTGTGTATTTAGTCCATAATAAAGACATATTTCTACCCAAATTTACTTGTGGGGAAGACCCTAACCTCTTTACTATTTTTTTTTTTTTTTTAATATTTTAACTGGCATTTAAATTATGCACTTGAAGTTTAAATTAAGAAAATAAAAATTTGTCTTTACTTTTGAAAGCAGGGTTACATCCATGAATGGTCATATTTGGTTATTAAAGATTAAATTGACTTTAAACTCAGTCTAAATTCACGGGCTCACCCTTTATCTCCTTATCGGCACTCATTTTCCATTTAGTATAGTCAATCTGTCGTGGTAAAAGGCTCGAGGCTACTTTTATTTTGCGGGACCGTCCCGAGGGCGGAAGTACGGAGTACGAGGTACAAAAGTCAAAATAGTATATACCCTTCATGATGCATGTCGTTGGAAAGCTCTTTAAGAGTAAAGTAATTGTTGTTCAATTCACGAAAGAAAAAGTAGTCTCAAACTTTTGTCCCACAAATTTACAGATTTACTGTACTAATTGTTTTTTGTTGATTAAGATTACTTTTGGAAAAAGGCTTATTTTCTTGAATCAACTTTTAGCATTCCTTAAGCGGCCCATACACTACACTTGCACTGCACGCCGTGCCATTTTTTATTTTGGCGCGCCGTGCTTAGTTTTATGTAATGCATTTCGCTCTGTGACGTGCTAGACTTCGGTGTTCATACTGTGATGTTTTAGTGTACACGACCAGTTACGCCTGTGATAACGAAAAATAAAGCTTAAGCACTTTTGTTGATTGGCGCGATACATGAAGATAGCAAGGAGAAACGGAAGAGGACGCAAATATGGACTAAAAAACTTTGCACTTAACTCGCCACAAACTATGGTGATTTCTATAAGCGTCGATAAACAACGGCAAGAAATCGGGAGACAGAAAAACGGATGTATCTCTTATTTTAAAAAAATACAAGCAAGAATCTCTTGATGATAGTGAACGAAATATAGCCTCAAAAGATGTTGCACTCTTAGCACGTGGCGCGAGACTGGCCCACTCTAGCATGTTGGCACGGGGCGGGATGGCATGGCGCGCCGAAAATCAAACTCGTCTTGATTCTCATCGTGCCAAGCATTGCAGGCCGTGCTATGCACGGAGACCTCCACACACTGGCACGTTTTGTCTGTTTTTGGCACGACGTGCTTGCACGCCGTGCAATGCACGTGTAGTGTATGAGCCGCTTTAAGGATAAAAATAGACGAGGCATATTTAGTCGAGACTTTAGTCGCGTGCAGCTGTCCCATTGATCCACTTTTGTAGATAAGGCGGCTCCTCCTTAGCAACTCTTGAAACCTATATGTAGCAAAGAAATCTCAAGTCAAGTAGATCAATGAGGAGTGGTGCTCGTCGAGATTCATTTGTGTTCTTCATTTGAATCTTGTTGAATTGGGCTTTGAGTCGGTTGTTGTCTCGACCAAAACCGCTTTGTCTTTCTGTCAAATTTATTGTGTTCAAAATTAAATGTATTGTGTTTTCCCTTGCTTATATCTATTTATTTCTTTATTTAATATAATTAATATTGAAAAAAAAACACTTGTGTGTGTCGATAGGATATACGATACATAGATTGATTAAAAATGAATTAAGAAAAAAAAATCCAACAACCGTATTGTAAAATACGGAAGGATAAAAAATGTGATTTTGAAACTATTAATTACCTAGTCTACTTTTTTATTATTAACCGTATAATTATTATTATTTCAATAAGAAAAGAATAGCAATAATTGTTCATTGAGAGGGTGATTGTAGGCAATAGTGAGTATGAATCAAGGACAGGGGTGATTGGTACAGAACTCAGCTGGCTGTTGTACCAGTTTTGTTTGTTGCTTTAACTCTACAGGCCGCTGAGTTTACACATCACCGTGAAAGCACCTTGAGCTCCCTCCTGCATTCACTCCCTGTCAAAACGTTTAAGGATATTGCATTTTGTAATGTTTAATGTTTGGCTCACTTTTCTCTTGCTTTTTATTCCTTATCTATTTATGAACGAAAAGAAAAACATATATATATATAAAAAAAAACAGGATTTAAGGATAGGATATTTCACATTATCTTGGTTCTTGTTTTGAAGGACATAGTTACTGAATTGATTTGTCCCAGTTTCACGTAACCGCTGGTTCTCTTTCTTCTTTCTCCTTCTCGTTTACCTTCCTTTTTTAAAATATATATTGATTTTTTTTTTCTAAATTAAATTTTAATATCAGGTAAACCTAGAGTTAGTAAAACTGAGCAACAATGAACAATTCTAACGTGAAGAGAGCGAAGTTAATCTTGTAAAATGGTAATGTAGTTTGTGAAAACAATCATTATTTTATTATGTTCTCTGAAGATCAGTTATTAATCATTATATTATTAATATTATTTATTGTTTATTCATAATAACTGCAACCTTAGATGTTTGCTTTCAAGCTTACCAATGGTAACTGAAGCTATATATCATGTAAATGTTTAACTTTTTGGTTAGCAAAAATGTTGAACGACAAACCGATAAACATCAGGCACAAGACCAAAAATGTTCTCTGATATCTGGAACGTTTTCTGGAAGATTTCTGTCTTAGAATGTTTCAATTTTGAGACATAAAAATTTCATTCTTCATGATGATCACCTATATCCCTTTACCTTCGGTAAGCTTGGTAGCTAAAGGGGGAAACATTAAATAAATTATACAATAATGCATTGTAAAAGCATAAACTCATTAAAGTATGCCCCAATAAGTGCCACACTAATTGGCAGACTATTTTTATTTTTATTTATACCTTAAGATTGATTTTGCTTCCGAGTTTACCGAAGGTAGTGGAAGCTATGTGATCGTTCTGAAGAACGAAATTATTTTATGTCTCCAATTTCTAAAATTCCAAGACAGATATCCGTTTTTAGACTCCAGGGAACATGTCTGGTTCCTTATCTGTTTGGTCGCTCTTTTTTTGCGACACAACTTATCTTAAAAACTTCTCGTCTGCTTTTAATGAAATTTGGATGGTAGGTTATTAGGCCCATACAAGTATCTTTTGCATGCGCACAAACATACATTTATTTACACCTATATCTTCAAAAGGACTCATCTGATCTTTATGAAATTTGGATAGTTTGTCAAAAGTAGCCCGCTTATAGCTCCAGATTAATTTCAACCGTCAGCGTCACTTTAATTAAATTTTGCTAAATTGATATTTTAATTCATGTAAAAAAGCAAAACAATTTTGACTGATTTATAAAACAGGGGGGGGGGGGATTAAATAAATTTAACAATAGTAGGTTTGAAAAACATAAAATTGTTAAATTATATGAGACAGGACGCGAGGAAGCTGTGTGCCACACTAATTTTCAGAATATTTTAATTTCTGTTCTATTTCTATTGACGTTTTGATTTTTTCATTGTTACTGTGGTAGTTAACATTTCTCATACAATACCTACCTATTTTTGGGACATAGCTAATTCGAATTATGGTGTTAATTTTAAATCTATGATGTCATGACCAATTTAGCATCTTATATCGAGGTGGTTTTGTTAGTTTGTTTACTCTAGCCTGAGAGGCTGTTGTATGTCGCTCACTTGACACGTATCTATTCTTTCCTAGGACTCTAATGTTTTTTAGGGTCCGTAGGCAAAACCAAGGACCCTTATATTTTCCTGCGTGTGTCTGTCCGTCCGTCCTCTCGCGTGCTCTCACGGCTACACCTTTCGTCCGATCACTTTGAAATTTGGCATGTATGTGTCTTGTACCTGCCCACATATTTTAAAAATATAGCGAATTAAAAAAAATATTTTTCAAAAAAATTAGGGTAAAAAAACTTAAGGGTTAAATTTTTTATATTTTTTTTCGACACCGTGAGGGTATCATATGAAAGGGTACGTCGAGCTGATTACAAAAATATATAATTCTTTGGCTATAACTTTGATAGAGCGTAGGCGAGTTTGAAGCGGGTTTGAAACGTGTCCCCCCCCCCTCTATCTCGCTTATGTGAAGTGCAAAAAATCTGAAAAAATTCCTGAACATTCTTCGACCAAAAGTAAAGATACCACTTTTTGGAAATTTCGAAAAAAATATTATTTTATTTTTTATTGACAAAATAGTTTTTTTTTTATAATTATGGTCTTTTCGATGTATTTATATGGTTGTAGTCCGGTTCAGTGGCAAAAAAATACTTTATCAGAGTGTGTTTTGAGAATATCAGACCCTTAGAATGGTTCAAAGTAAGCTTTTTAGCATTTTAAAAAAACAATGTTTATACACTTTACAGTTAAATACTATATAGTGTGGCCTACGGACCCTCACTGTGTGCTGACTAGCACACACTTGACCTGTTTATTTAAAGAGTAGTTTCCGTTGATTTTGGCTTGATTCCCAAGCATTGCGTCTCAATAAAAATAAACTTTAGATCAGATTATTTTCTTAAGCCTAAATGATCCTTAAAATGGAAGAATATAATTATAACAATTCAAGTGTAATAAATAAAGTTAATATTTCAAGTGCTTAATTTTATCTCCAGAAGGAAGAAAATACATGCAATGGTGCGATACATTGATAATAAATAATTAATAGAAATTTTAATTGTATAGATAAGAGAAATTCACATTTTAAAACTAATAGAAATTATAACAAATAGAGGGTTATTTAATTTATTTTAGATACAGGTGTAAACAAATTAATGATCAAAGATTAGAAAAACTCACCTAATGAGGTCTAAACAGCAGTGTTGCCAACCTGATCTCAACAACTTCACATTGGCCATTCATTCTCTACCATTTATAAAATAATTAAGTTGGCAGTCCTTATTTTTCTCCCTGGTTTTTGAATATTTATAAGAAAAATCTTACTTTACTCCCTCTAAATTAAACTGAAAACAAAACTTCTCCTTTCTGAAGATGAAAATATTTAAATCAATTTCTCAACTACATTTTGAACTAGATTTTTCTCAGGAAAAGGACTTACAAAATAATATGTTTTAAACAATCGTCAATCGTCAGAACTATTTACGGACATAATTGTTTACTTTTTTTTGGGGGGGGGGGGGAGTGTCTCTTAATTTTGAGCTAAAATTTATTTCTTGATTTCGTATCGGGGTATAATTTTCAAATAACTTCATTGTTGGTTAACACTTTTTTACTACCTCTACTTATTCAGTTCTTCTTTTTTTCTGCGGCTTTATTTGCGTTAGATTGAAAGAATAAATGACTTGAGCTTTATGATGAATAGTGCGTTTGCAAAATCCAAACCTCTTTTATTAAATAATAGCTCTCTAAATTATGGTTTTCTTATTGCTTTAAATATTTTCCATTGCGTTTATTATGCGAGGGATATAGAGATCTCGGTACTCACTCCATTGTTATTGTTACGTACATACTGATTATGTAATCGATCTTACAAAGTTTTATTTTGTAACTCAGATTTTTTTTTTTTTTTTTTTATTCATTGTTGAGGTAGGTACCTGATGTTTTTATGAGGGATGAATATTTTCTTACAATTTGCCTTATTTATTGTTTTTTTATATCTTAATTTTTTCTTCTCTTCTTTGCTTTGTTTAATAAAATATTATATCATTCAGTTAGTAAATTTTATTAGTTTAGTGTAGACGTCGTATATACTAACAATAAATCGTTGATGTTTATCTTGTGTAAATACTGGACTGGCCATCACTGGCTGATATATCTCTTGAGCGGCTTGAAGCTCCCACAAGCCGCTTTCTTTAGAATTGAAGTCCAAAAGATGATAATAATTATTATCTTATCTTATCTTCAGATTATAATCTGTGTTCCACTAGTAGAGTAGCTGACTTGTCCTTTTTAATGATGTTAATGAACTAGAAGACGTTAATAAGTCCTGGTCGACAAAGATATAAAAGAAAAGAAACTAAATTACATTAACCTGAATATAATACTCGTAATTAACATCTTAGACTCTTTTTACTGTTCTGTTAAAAAAGCTTATTTAAACACGAAAAAGAAGATGGTGTGTTGATCTTAAACAGAATACTTTAAAGCCTAAGCTTAAAATGAATTTGGAGATCAATTAATTTAAAAGCTGTCCCGACGAAAAGTAGTGACATTTTATGTCCCATATAGTCCAGGAGATAGCGTGCAAAGAATTGTCTGACTAACATCAAGCTAGAATTTTGTATACAAGTCAATCTTTTGGCGCCTTTAAAGAATATGTGGTCGGCTAAGTTCGTCATGTCAAGAGCGGCCATGTCTCACCAATTATGGTGGACGATGTGATTTTCATGATCGTAAGTACAGAATTAGTTAGTAGACCAAAAATCAAGTCGATGTTATATTCACACTTGATAAGTTAGTTATTCAAATATTACTAAAAATCAACGTGGTCACCTGTCAAGGGACATATTAACATCAACTTGATTTTCGGTCTACTAACTAATCCTGTACTCAGGATCATGAAAATCACATTGTCCACCATAATTGGTGAGACATGGCCGCTCTCCACCGGTTTGTTTTTTTCAAACGCCTATTGCCAAGCTATGTCCCGCAGACGAACTTAGCCGACCACATATTCTTAATAGGCGCTAAAAGATTGACTTGTATACAAAATTCTAGCTTGATGTTAGTCAGACACTTTTTTGCACGCTATCTCCTGGACTAATAGATATTTCTACAATAAAATTACCTATGCTCTAACTGATTTTGTTACTTTTTAATATTATTTCTGCTCGATCTTTAATGCTCGATTCTTTAATATTATTTCTATTCGATTCTAATGATCATTAAATACTGTGATCTTCATTTTATATTGTTCACTTTTATTTTAAGTAATTGATATTGATTTTTCAACTTGGTACTTCGTCGAATTCAAATAGCAATTACAAAAAAATACATTCGTGTACATTTTTTTGTTTTCTTGCTTTGAATTTTTCCACTTTGTAAAACGCTATATGTTAACAATGGTTTTGTTTCCTGAAATATAAAATATTAAAATCTTAGAGGGAGAAATTCTATTGTTTTTTAAAAGCATTGTGTGTGAGTTTTTTTCTGCTTGTCGAGGTTGCACAGAGGAAGCCCCTGATACTTTTTATTGATTTGTAACCTATTTATAGAGGAGGTTTTAGCGGGTCTGGAGAGGTTTAGCTTCAGGTTCTCATGTCTATTGGCTTCAGTCAATTTGGTATAGATTGGTTTATAGAGCTAGAGGAGCTAGCTTGGGTATGATGCAGTGTCAGTTAGCTGAGGTCAGCGAACCACGCTCAGCCGGGTATCGGCTCCCTTAAATTATTAATTATCACTTTTCACTTTTCATTCTCCTGTAAAGTATACTACCTTGATTCTTCAACTAAAACCAAGTTCATACTTTATCAAGGATATGCGTTAACTCTTAAATGTGCTCTTAAAATAAATTTGACGCTCGATCAAAGGTGTTATATGGTTTCTAGTGTTAAAACGTTTTGGGTTGTGCCTCTTAATCGACATTTTCACTTTATGATATCCAGAAATTACTTAGGTTTTAGAAGCTCATTGATGTATAAGATTTAGTTTATTTTTATTCTCGCGATAATTTAAAAACTAGTCATGAAAATGCAACGATATTTTCCACGAATTTAATACATAATTCATGTACATTTACATGTTGTTTTTATGTGTTTTTTACGAGTAGAAAAAACCATCATGGAAATTCCAGTTTATTTCTGATTTATTACTATAATAAGAATGCAGAGTAAAAATAATAACAATCAAATCAAATGCGGCTTACTAAACAGATGCTTATTTTATTTCCTTATGTTCAACTTACTTTTCCTTAGCTCAAGATCTATGAGACCTTGACCTTTCTAGTGATAAAACAAAGAGAGACGGCAACACGGTATGTGACTAAGGCCCTTTTCACACTGGGCGACGGCGCTCTGGGCGCTCTCACTGAAAGAAGCTATACATTTTGGTCATCGGCGGTTACGTACAAAAGTCACCATCGCGTATCGCGTGTGACAGCGGCGAACGTTGCCTAGTATGAAGTGGGCCTTAGTCTCATACCGTGTTTCCGTCTCTTTGTTTTATCACTAGAAAGGACAACATTTTTAGCTGTCTAATTTGGGTCCTGAATTGATCAACTTCAAGGCATTTCTGAAAACTTGGTGTATATTTTCTGTCCGTCCGTTCGTATTTATAAAGTAAGATTTATCAGAGTAAAATTAAACCTAGTATACTTTTTAGGGTTTCGTTGGTAAAACCAAAAAAAGAAACCCTTATAGTTTCGTTCCTGTGTCTGTCTGTCTGTCACTCTGTACGGTTCCAATAACTTTTGAATCAAAAGAGATAAAAACATGAAACTTTCCAGTATTAAAGATCGTTTTGACGCGCACGTAGGAAAAGTATAGAGAACTCAAAATTATCAGCTGTTCAAATTCAAAATGGCGAAGAATTCTCGTCACGCGAAATTTTTTTTTTAAATTTTGAGTGGGGTATCAAATGAAAGGTATTGAAGAGTAGATTACAAATATATATACCACTTGTGGATAGTGTTTAATTTTCGGCGCCATTTTGTCAAAAAACATCGAAATTTTGCGTGTCCCCCCCTTAAAATCGTATTTCTGCTCTTACTAAAAATATAGAAAAATATGCAAAATGTGTGGTCTGATGGGCCAATGAAAAAATAAGAATAGTAATTTGATCCGATTAACTGGGAATCCAAGATGGCGGCTAATTCTCGTCACGGGGAAAAAAATATTTTTTTTAAATTGTTTGAGGGGTATCAAATGAAAGGTATTGAAGAGTAGATTACAAATATATATAACACTTGTAGATAGTGTTTAATTTTCTGCGCCATTTTGTCAAAAAACATACAAATTTTGCCTCCCCCCTTTTTTTTTTTTTTTTTTTTTACACTAATTTTATTTTCACGATACCAACGAAACCCTTTTTACGTGAGACTTCACGCCTATCCAATTTATTTAAAATACATATAACTGTTTCAATAATCAAACAATGTCTTCACACAAAATGATTGTAATTGAAACAATTGACCGGTTTTGGTCGTTCTAAAGCAGCCTTCTTCAGATAATCTAAAAACAAAGTAACAGATAAACTTAAGGTAACATTAGATTAGTTATCTGAAGAAGGTTACATTAAAACAGCCGAAGCCATCAGCCAATTGTTTTAATTACAATTATTTTGAGTGAAGAAGTTGTTTGGTTATTGAACTACGCCTTTTTCATTATGTGTCGCTATCACTCATTAAAGAAAAACATATTCGAGGATAAAATTGCTTCCCTATATGTGAAACAAATTTGTTGTCTAGGTATTTAACTTTATCCTTTTGTCAGTCCCCGTCATCAAGAGTTAATTCTTGTTTGCTCGATAATTTAAGAACTGCTCGCTAGGTTGTGACGAAATTAAAAATTATTCTGAATTTTATAAGTAAAAGAGTTGACTTCCCAAATGCCTACGGTGGTTAGAGGTGGTTAGAATAATACTTAAATTCCACTACACATGTTTTTTTTATTTTTTCATATAAAGAGAAAGTAATGCGATAGCGTGAAAATTCGATTTTGATGGATTTACACCTTTTGAGGGAAAAAGTGGTTTTTAAAAAAATGTCTGTCTGTGCAAACTCCTTGAGCCTATACTACTTGGCCGATTTTGATGAAATTGGGCATACATGTTCAGAATAATCGTACTCACAAGATGAAATCGAGAAATGAATTTTACCTCTACATTTTGGGGGGTGCTACCCCCCAAAAACTCTAAAATACGTGAAGAAGAATTACTTTTCGAAAAAGGTTCCGATGAATTGATTAAAAAATTCTAAAATTTAGTCCATTTAAATACGAATCTAACGATATAAGCCGTTTTCCCGGGAAAAATCTAGTTCCTGAGAAAATAGCTTTAAACACGAAAGGAGAGAGACCTAGTTCGATTCCCCGCCGAGGAGAAGTTATTTTTATGATACATTTTGATGAAATGTTTAATAATAATTAAATCTACATTCGAAATCACGAATACTAATGAACGGAAAACACTGGGCTAAGTAATTATGAACTCGTATATGAGAAAGTTTGTCTGAGTTGTCTCGGACCGATTTTTTTCTTTGTATAGATGAAATGTTAGCAACATGTACAGGAATCTCGGACTAGTTAAGTTAGGAGAAAACGTTCTGTAAAATAATCGTGGTGGTATTTAAACTGATGATACTTCTATCATTTGATTCCATCGTGACTTTCTGATGATAATTGCAGATATAAACCCAGGATTGTAAAAATGTTGAGGTCAAGTAGCGGATAGATTTGTCTTAAAGAAAAGAACTAGTCGGAGAGGATGAGTTGGTCTCTGTGATGCCGGTGCTAAGGGCAAAGTCCGACGAGTTACGGGTCTCGAGGGGTTATTATCCCGCTAGAGGAGTACCATGGTAGTCCTGTCTCAGGTAATAGACTGGCCTCAGCCGAAGGCCAGTGTCCTTTAGCCGTTCCTTATATCCTGGTTAGCCTCTAGCAGGCCTGGCTCCTAGCAGTTATTCGCATGAACATGACCTTGGTCTTAAATTATTCCCTCCCCTTGCCTCCATGGCTGTGGAATTAGGCTAGTGGAGGATATTGCATGTCTGGTCAGCTGACTGTGACGTACTTCCACACCTTATCCCACTTGATATTTATTTACAAAAATTATTATTATCAACTGAATATTATCTATTAAATTAATTATAAAAATATTCACTCAAATAACATTCCTAAAAAACAATTTTTTTTAATCTACTTCTCTTTTCCTCTTAAAATCTACATTTACCTATTATAACATTTTAAAATCGATTTTAAATATTAATTGTTATTGAATTAACATAAAATCGTAAAAAAAAATTTAATTAATTTGTATCATAATTGCATTCACAATTTGGAACATAATTATTACTGCTTTTTTCAGTAAACCTGATTTTAAGAATTCAGTTAAAATTGAATGACTATTAATTTAGTTATTATTATTATTGATGACTCAATTATAATTATTATTATTGATGACTCAATTATAACTAGTTTATATGTATACATGATAATTTTTATTTCGAGTGTTTTTTTTTTTTTTTATTTAATAAAACTCAAAAAATTGTTTTATTGTTTTTATTATTAAATTATGGTTTTAAATCAAGTCTGCCAGATTGAATAACGGTAAACCCCTTATAAGAGTTGATTGCCCAAATGCCTGCTTTAAGCATTATTCCTCTCCATCTGTACATCATGATTTTTCTTTTGAGTAGATGAAATAATTGGTATTACGACTTTATTGTCTTGTTTCTTTCTCAAATTATAGCCTTGTTGCCATTATAATTTAACTACTTTTACAAATTAAGTTTTATGATTTTGAACATAGCATAATATGCCATTTCTCAAAATCTATCTGTGAGAGGTTCAAAGTCTTAAAATATTTTTTTTTTTTTGTTTACAAAGATTCACGATTTTTTTTTTTTTTTTTTTTGAAGTTTCTTAAAGTTATAACCCATGTCTCGTTTTTTTCAATAAATTTTTAATATATTTGCGCAAGTTATAACCATTTTACTTTAGAAGCTTTTAGTGATTTTTATTTGTTATTTCTACTAATGGGCACAGCACGTTGATCGATTAAATATATTTTTTCGATTGTCTCTCTTTTTTTTGTCGTTACGTCTGCATATTCAGTATTTATTTACTGTAAATAACTTTTAAAAAGTAAACATACTTTCACCTCTTTCTTTGAAAATAATTACATATTTATCATATTATGCACAAATATTCCCTCACGTTATTAGGCACCTTTTTAGTCAAATAATTATAATTTGAGTATTCCTTATCCTCTAATTAAAGGAATGTATGTAATTGTATGTTTAATTATTTTATTATTGTTTTTACCGGCCCTATCTTAACTTGTCTATTTTTTAAAATTATATTTAACGTTACCTATTCATCGTTCACGTTATTGTTTCGAGGAGTGGAATTTGGAGATACATTTTCTTACACTGTAGCATTAACACCTTTCAAGGATCATGAAAGAGGTGTAGTTCAATATAACCAAACAACGTCTACACAACAAATTGTAATTTAAACAATTGACCGGTTTCGGCTGTTCTAAAGCAGCCTTCTTCAGATAATCTTGAGGTTACTGGGTTGACTTCACGAGTACAATTGTCACAATGTCACAGTGTGTACAATGTGTGTACACATGTGTGTACAATGTCACTTGTACTCGTGAAGTCAACCCAGTAACCTCAAGATTATCTGAAGAAGGCTGCTTTAGAACAGCCGAAACCGGTCAAATGTTTAAATTACAATTTGTTGTGTGAAGACGTTGTTTGGTTATTGAACTACACCTCTTTCATGATGAGTCGCTATCACACATTGGAGAAAAACACAGTCGAGGACCTTTCAAGGCGTCCCCACTTCGATTTTACTACGTATTTCAAGCCACTTTTTTAAACTAGTTTTGCATAATTGTTTATCTCTTTTGGAAAATTTAATAGATTTTCAGCTTTAACTCTTATTAAATTTTCACCACACCAATCCATTTACCACAAATTTTCAGATTTATTCATAATCAAGATTTGACTACCTTAGTGAGTAGGCTTCCGCAGTAATGTCAAAGTAGAATTCGAGGGTTCCCAGTGCTGACCGCTCACAGTCAAGGATCTTATATAAAGCGGATGTAATGTTAAGAAGGGGTTTAAGGCAAAAAAGTGACCCCATGAAGGTAAGAGAAATTGGAGAAAAAATCATACTGCGCATGCTCCACGACCTTTGAACTGGGACAAATTACCTTTTTTAACAGGTTATAACCTGACACTTATAAACAAATTCTTGGAAACCTATAACCAAGAGGAAGGTAATTTGTCCCATTGGAGCTAATATTTTACATATCTTCATGGGGTCACTTTTTTGCCTCAACCCTCTATCCCCTTTATATAAGATCCTTGCTCACAGTGGATATAGGTTCCAATCGTCATGATAAAACCTTCACCTAGTCTGACGCGGTGACCACCAGAAGACCTATAATTTCGATATTTTACTATTTTGAGGATATAGGTTTGTCTATTTTTTTCGTTATTTCGCTGTGACCTATTTGTTTGCATTCTAACCCATAATGGAATCACCCGAATTGAAATAATGTCTATCAGGTCAATTAAAAATTTAGATATTTGGGTAGATCAGGGTGACTATGTTAGCTTTTGTAAAAGATAACGAAATGCATCATTGTTATCACATTAAGGGAAGAACCGGTGAAATTATTGATTTTATTATTAACTTATAAAAATATATGTTCTTATTATTAAATTTCCAAGGACCCATGTCATCTAATGAAATATTTTTTACAGGATGAAGCATTTGTAGTAGAGATTGTTTTGTACAAAAGTTTCTTTACGTGGGAGTTATAGTACTTTATGGTCATGGAGAATTGCCTGGCAGGTACCACCCTTTGGAATGATATAGTATACATATTTACTATGGTATCTTGTATAACAATGCTTGCTTAAAAAAACTGCTTAAATGTTGAACGATTTTTATAATTGTATTACTCTCATATACGTAGTATTAGTAATATATATAGAAAATTCGATTTTAAAGTCAGTTTTAAGATCCAAAAGTGGACAGTTAGAAAATGTTGGTTCTTCAGAACGATCACAGCTTCTGTTACCTTCGGTAAGCTCGGTATAGAGAAAAATATTATTTCTCGAAACGATTACGAAGATTTTGATTAAAAGATTCGTTTTTCTGAGAACCTTGAAAATCAATGATAATAAATTTGATAAAAATCAAAAATGAAGTATAATAGTACATTACGCGTCGAGTGCGGAAAGTAGCATTTTGCATGCGAGTGTGGAGTTTGCACCCGAGCGATAGCGAGGGTGGTAAAACCACACGAGCAATGCAAAATGCCGTTTTCGCACGAGTTGCGTACCGTACTTTATCTACGATTGTTAGATTTAAATAATAAATACAGAAACAAAAAACTTGCTGTATGTAAATTCGTATCTCTCTCTTGATAAAGATGGCATTAATTCATTAGTTGTATTTTTTGCCGAATTAATTATTTCTGGAGGATTATTATTCTCCACATTTTCGTCAAAGTCACTTGATTCACTCATTGTTTTTCACTAAAAACTCGATATAAACAGTTACTTTAATAAAAGAACACCAAATTAGTTTTGTTAAATGTAAACAAACTCACTAATCGTGCGTAAAGCTGAAGAATTCCTCTTCTTTACCGCACTAGTGTGGTAAAGAAGAGGAATTATTCAGAACTATGAGAGGCGAGTGCGCAATGAATACAAGTACGTAAATAATCACTTTCTACGCATCTAAACAAAGATATAATGTTTATATTTCGTATCAATCGTAGATAAATGTTTTTATCTACGATTGATACGAAATATAAACACTACATCTCTGTTTAGATAGTGCGAAGAAAGTGATTCTTTTCGTAGCTGTGCCCTAGTGCGGAAAATTGCGGAATTCTTCACCTTAACGCATGATTAGCGATTTTGTTTACATTTAACAAAACTAATTTGCTGTTTGTTTAATTATAGTAACTGTTTATATCGAGTTATTAGTGAGAAACATTGAATGATTTAAGTGATTATGACGAAAATGAGGAGAAAAATACTCCTCCCGAAATAATTAATTAGGCACAAAATATACAACTAATGAATTAATGTCATCTTCATCAAAAGAGAAATACGAACTTACATACAGGAAGTTTATTAATTTTTTTTTGTATTTATTATTAAAATCAGACAATCGTAGATAAAGTACGGTACGCAACTCGTGCGAAAACTGCATTTTGCTTTGCTCGTGTGGTTTTACTACCCTCGCTGTCGTTCGGCTGCAAACTCCACACTCGCATGCAAAATGCTACTTTCCGCACCAGACGTGTAATGTACTATTGAAAATAAATGAGATGTTTATGAATTTAAATTTAGTCTTACTGTGCATAAGAGAAAGCTTGGTTCGAGTTTTGCGTACCGATTTCTTCATATTGATACTTAACCAATTTCAAACTGGTGTTAGATGTTGTTTTTAATCGAGTACAGACTAGTATTGAAACAACAATAAATATTGATAAACTATAAAAAAATAAATCAGAGGAAATGACTAGTGGGAAAACATTTGTTTTTACATTAGTTTTTTGTTGTGAAAAGCTGTATTTGTCTGTTTTCTAATTCTTTGTCCAGCTTATCTTCTGTCTGTTCTAATCGTGAGTACGGTGAAAGTAAGAAAGCTTTTTCAGCATTTCGAAATCATGAAAACTTAGTGCTTGCCAAATTAAAAACCCACTCTTATTGTAAAATTATGTTTGTACAAGGGAATCTCTTAAGAATTCTTCTTTATCAATTGAACACTAATAAATTAACCAGCTTCTTGATCTAAGTGATATAAATTACATACTTGAAACCCAAGAGAACTCTGAATGTTGATATCTTTTAACAGACGTCTTTCTGCTAAAACCTATTTTTATATCACTTAACTTCTTATATCACTACCTTCTTATTTTGTGAAATGTTTATAAAAAGTTTTTTTTAAACAAATTTCTATTGGAATAGTACAGTACGCGTCTAGTGCGGAAAATAGCATTTTGCATGCAAGTGTGGAGTTTGCAAAGCACACGAGCAAAGCAAAATGCAGTTTTCGCACGAGTTGAGTACCGTACTTTATCTACGATTGTTGGATTCACAAACACGCTAATCGTGCGATAAGGCGAAGAATTCTTCCCTATTTCCGCACTAGTGATTTGATTGAATTTACTCGTTTTATGATCTCTTGAGTCTGAAAAAGTAGTTTTAAATAACGTTTGTTTTTCGTATTTTACTATATTTACTTGAAATTCTATTCAATTGTTTTAATTTATTTACTTGATTCTGTTAAAACAAATCTCGTTAGACATTTGTTAGTTGTTATCTATAATATAAGTGGCAATGTCCTGATTGACTGACTGACTGACATAGAATCAACGCACAGCAAAATCTGCTTAACCGAGAGACTTGAAATTTTGAGCTCGGTTTATATCATAGGCATCCTAACTATTATAACTAAGAAAGGATTTTGCGAAATTTTTATTTTTGTACCCAGGGGTACGGGGTACAAATGTCAAAGTAATGAATACTTTTAATGATGCATATCGTTGTAAAGCTCTTTAAAAGTACAGTAATTGTTGTTATTTACAGTTTTGTCATATTTTCATTTAGGAGGGGGTAAAATGGAAAAAATTATTTATAAGTGAAAGTTTTAAATAAAATCATAATTATCAAGTTGTATTTATTTGTATTTTTGTTTTTCTCTGACTTGCTACTATAATGGTAATGTGTTTGTTTTTTATGTTTTTTATTTCTCTCTGTATATGCACAATTGTACACCTCTTTGCAGGAAACTTTTGTTTCCATTTTTAAGATTATAATTATTTTTAAGTGGAACCGGACTCTTAGGAATACCACTTAAAAGGCACGCCTGAGCATTTAGCGCAAGGTGGTGTGGAAAAAATACTGTCTGATCAATTTAAAAGGACAGTCCGAAAATCGCAGGCGAAGCTGCGACGGGTAACATGCTAGTATCGTATAAAGTGTATAACCTATAAAATACTGACCCATTGGTTTCAATTCCAATGTAAAGCGTAGGTATGTATTGCAGTGAAAAGCCTCTCTATTGTATGCTAATGTTTCTTATATAACAGCTTATAATCAATCCTGCTCTTGACCGCTTCTTCCTTAATATTGATTTTTTTTGTTTGTTTAATTCATCACATGATTGTAATGCAAAGTTCTTCCCGTTCTTAAAGTTGGATTCATTGACGATGCCTAGAGTTGTTTCTCAAGCCCACGCCCCGTTCTGCTCAAGACGAAACTTCCCTATGTCATTGTTCTTATTGCACTTTCTCTTTTTGCCTGTTCACTTTTTTCCCCCGTGCTTCAAGACTTCGGCCTCGGGTCATATCACCGTTATCCTTTAAAACTCCTACAATGCCTTCCTTCAGCTTATATAGCCAACTTTAATCACACTTTTACTTTTTATTTTATGTTTTAAAGTACTTTCACATTTTTTGTTGTTGTTGTAGGATAAATAAAACTTTAAAAAGTTGACATATGGTTGTAATAGAAATAAGTTTATTTTAAAGGTTACTATGATAAATCAGAGAACAGAATGGTAAGGTCAAAAGTCAATATGCTTTTGACAAGAGAGTGTGGCGATCATATCAAATGGTTAAAAAGTG
Organism: Gerris lacustris; assembly: GCA_951217055.1. Lineage (NCBI taxonomy): Eukaryota > Metazoa > Arthropoda > Insecta > Hemiptera > Gerridae > Gerris > Gerris lacustris. Next base: position 57,034,938 of record OX578282.1, on the reverse strand, counting down.
CTGAAAGGAAGGTCTTAAAATTAGTTTTATACTGAAATAGGTTTTCGTGCCCATTGATCCGGGATTCTGATAACCTGGCTGTCCCATTCCTCTTTCTATATGAAATTACCTTACTAAATTATTTACCTTACTTTAACCCCCTTAAATGATTATATTTTATTCATTTGTTTTAATATGGATATGTTTTTAGGCTGGGGGACAGAAATAAATCCCCGAAACGACATGTAAAATGTGACGCTCTTAAATATAGTATCAGGAAGTTGGGATATAGAGGGAGCTTGGTTTTCACTTTAGCTCTATATTTTGCCACCAGGAGTGAACATAAAAAACATATCCATAATTAAATGATTTCCATGAAGTGGAGACGTTTTTTAAGCTAAGGGAGGTTACAAGATGCAGATTATAAATAAGAGCGATTTTTAGAAAAATTATATTTATTACTTCGACATTTAAAGCACACTATGGATACACTAGAAAACTTAGAGATCCTTAGAAGCCAGAGAAGGGCGAGAGAAAATAACATTATTGAGGCATAACATAAGGGCCTTTTCTTCAATTCCGTTCAATATCGTGGCAAGAAGTGAGGGTGGCCCATCTATCTTGGTTTCTAATCTTTACTCGAAACAATACCATAACACAATTAGAGTTTGAACAGAAATATTTTAAAAATTATAGAACTGAAAGAAAAAGAACAGGGTGGTCCCTAATCTGTAAATCATCAACAAGCAGAGTTTTTGATATTATAAGTTTTGAAGGACACTTTATAGTTTACAATGCGGAAAGAAAAGGAAAAGATGTGCCGGCATAAATTCCAAGTCACAATATGCGACAAGTGCCTGATAGGTTTACTGCTTAGGTACTGATTAGGTTTACTGCATTTTATGTTTTAAAACATTCCCTTGTAAAATCTGTATGAAACTAAGTTTTGCTACACATTTCTTTATTCACTATACTTATTACATTTATGCAAATTACATTGTCCCTGACATTAGCATTTTCATGCAGACATTGTTTGATTTGGTTTTAGAGACTTTGGTGCTCTCGCTCTCTTACTAATTCAATTAATTTCGCATCATTCATTTTTTTGATAAAAAAAAACTAAATATACTGCCGGACACCACGACAGTCAGCTAGACACTGCACGTGAAGGCATCAGTTGAGCGGATCCGTCTTTTGCCTTCTCTTTTGAGTCGCTTCTGTCGCGCGATCAGGGTGTGCCATTCGTTTACATAAAAGAATTATATATATATAAGAATTATATATATATATAAAAGCCGATTTCAGTTGTCAAATTGACACGCCACCTTGTCTATATTCTATGTATTTTACTACGTTTTTATTAACTTGCTTTCTTGTTTGTTTGTTTGTCCAGTACAAATCTTGCAATCGGTTTTTAACTAACTTCCTGAGTAGCTAGACATTTGAAACTTTTGGAATAGCTCAGAACACGATGACAATGCATTATTTTCATACTTTTAGCCATCTTTTAGCAGAATGTAATTCGTTTTCAGCAAATTTTGCTGTATAGAAAGTTAGTTCGGAAAAAATCCGCCAGTTATTTTATTTGTTTTGCCATGTCCATATTTACGCAATCTTCATTATGACGGGTCTCAAATTTGTGATAGATAAACATTGAATGACAGCAAAACAGGAAATATCGATTATATTATTAATATTATTTCAAATATATCGATGGCATGCTTTAGATTTGGTGTTGGGGAGATCCGTTGTACAAAGATTTGTCCTTTTATAGGTTTAAGATCAGCTCTCTGGATGGTTGTCATTTATGTGAAGTAAATAAACTATTTTTTTTTACTAACATTATATGCAAAGTCAATAAGATTTTATTTATTTTGACATTATACCATATTTACAATCTTCATTTTGACGGGTTTCAAATTTATGATTTATGACAGAAAATATAAAAATGGTGTATATAAAAAGTTCTTTTTATCTTGTAATTATTATGTTATTAATTATCCATAGTAATATTTGAGTCACAATAGAGTAAAGCGTAGTTTCCTATTATTTTTAGGGTTTTGTAGATTCTTCTCAAAACCCTTATGCCGAGGGTGATGTGTCCGTCTGTCCGTCGCTCTTTGGTTCATAGGGCCCGAACCGTTTAAGCTATAGAGCTGAAATTTGAAATACTGGTGTAACTTTTTGACCCAACCACAGGAAAAATATACAGAAGTTCAAAATTAAATGTGCGCATGCGCAATTCGCAAAAATGTTGTAAACTCAAAAATTTATATTTTTTTTAATTTTCGAGTGGGGTATCAAATGAAAGCTGCTGAAGAGTAGGACGCAAATATATATATGCTTTTGTAAATTTTGCATTCCTTATTGGGTAAAAAAATCAAAATATACCCAAAAAAAAATTTCCCCCCCCCAACCACTATACTTCGGCTGGTCCTAAAATTTTGAAATAATTAATGCTAATGCCTTATTGTGGGGCGATGAAAATTCCGGGAGTTCATCACAAATTTTAAAAAATTGCCAATTTTTGGCGCGAAAATTTGAAGTGCGCCAAAAATTTTATTTTTTTAAAATTTTAAGTTGGGTATCATATGAAAGCTGCTGAAGAGTAGGACGCAAATATATATATACATTTTTAAATTTTGCATCCCTTATTGGGTAAAAAAATCAAAATATACCCAAAAAAAATTTTCCCCCCCCCAACCACTATACTTCGGCTGGTCCTAAAATTTCGAAATAATTCATGCTAATGCCTTATTGTGGGGCGATGAAAATTCCGGGAGTTCATCCCAAATTTTAAAAAATTGCCAATTTTTGGCGCGAAAATTTGAAGTGCGCCAAAAATTTTATTTTTTTAAAATTTTGAGTTGGGTATCATATGAAAGCTGGTGGAGAGTAGGATTCAAATATATATTTGCTTTTTTAAATTTTTCATTCTTTATTAATTTTATAAGTCAAAATATACCCCAAAAATTTCCCCCCTCCCCAACCACTATATAACGGGTGGTCCTAAAATTTCGAAATAATTCATGGTTATACCTTATGGGGAAGCGATGGAAATGGTCTGAAAAAATGAATTTTTCTAGTCGTTATTACCGATGAAAAACATTGTGACCCCCCGGGGGATCGAACCCGGACCCTTGAGATCGAAGAATAAAATCATAATTACATAACGGGCATGCTTAATCTTCTACAAAACCCTAAAAAGTACTTGGACGCAAGTACTTCCCTGTGATTTTTAAAATTCAATTGTAATTACTATAATATTTATTTAGAAAAATTAATATTTCACACGCTGAGCAGTTATTACTTCACATAGTTTTACTCTTAATTGTTTTGTGTCTCTAATTCATTACATAGCCATGAATATATTACAGAAACATCATTTTTGCTTTGGGATATTTTAGAAATATAATCCTCATGGTTTATAAATTTAATAATGGATTGGGATTTTGACCTTTAGCTATTCCTGAGGTTAAAATAACCAAGCTTTAAATATAACATAATGACACCCGATATAAATTTATTGTATAAATAGTTGTTTTACAGCAACATCAAACTTTATATTATTTTTACCTTAATGTGTTTAAGTCACACTATATAGCATTTATGTCGTGTAACTAACTCATTTATTGTTTTACAAATTAATTTAAGTAAAATAATCTATCAGCATGAAAAATGCTTTGGAAATCTCTATACAATTTGTTTTATTGTATTTTTAGTATAATTAATTATCATAATTGGACCATTTTATTCTTTTCCAATAACGACACTTGAAAATGACATTGCTGTTAATGTAAACCTCTGAGAAAAACAAAGATCTGAAATATGTGGTTTGAGTTACGGAATTCTTGAAAAAAAAGATATGCTTTGACGGAATATAGCTTCTGTGGTCTGTGCAGTGTGCAGCCGCGTAGAACATAAACTACAAGGGCGATTTAATTTAAATTTGGTATATACGATATGTTCAGAAAAATAATACCTCGAGATGGAATCAAGATATTAATTTCACCTCTAAATTTTGGGGCGCTATCCCCCCTCCCCCTCCTTACCGAAAATGTTTCATCAATATATTCTAAATTGTATATTTAAATACGAATCTAACCATAAGTCGTTTTCTTGAAAAATAATTAAACACTTTTTATCAAATACATAATTCTCCACTTCATGGAAAAAAATTAAATCATGGATATGTTTTAGCGTATGTAGCCAACCTATACACCTCCCCCTCTGAAGACGGTGGCCATGGTGTGCTCCTAGTGGCGAAATATAGTACTAAAAAGTGAAAATCAAAACGTTATTATTGGCAAAATATCAACACTATCTAATCTGTTCTTTATGTGTTTTAATCCTCTTGTCACATAATAATTTTCTGTGGCTAATTTCTTTAATATTTTAACTTTTTAATAAAGACAAAAATCGTCTATCTGTGCTATTTCGAAGCGTAGAGTATTTTAACTTAATGATGCATTCATATCCTTCTCATCATATCTGATTCTTTCCCCTCCCCCAAGATTAGTGTATGTAACCATTGCTAAACCTAATTCTTTATTATTTACTTTGTATAAATATGTAATACTAGTATAGTGTTGAGAGAGGAATATTAAGAAAGTGTGTCTAATGAAATTTGGGTCTGTATAGAGTCAGTGTTATGAGACACAGAATGTAATTTGAAAAGACGGTCATAGTCTTTTTAGCACCTTAGCAACTCCCCTCTTCGAGTTAAAAACGTGCTTAAACGCAAGGATTTCTTAAATCCTTGTGTAATGTTTCTCTTTTGACCGTTCAAAATTACATTCACTTTTCTACTTTTTTTAAATTTACAAATCTATTACCTAGTTTATTTTATTAAATGTACAAACTTATAATTAAAATTATTATTACTCTTAAAAATTATTATTTGAATTAGAAATAACTATTTCACTCTATTACATAAATGCACTAACTTGCATCAAAATAATTTTAATTAATCTAATACCAATCTATCAAACTTAAAATTTATGATGAAAAATTAATTTTATTAAGATTAATTAGAAATTCATATTTTACGATTTTGGTAGTATTCATACTACGGAAAGATTAAATTTTAATTTAAATCAAATTATAATTATTAACAACTACCTAAAACAACCAGAGAAAAATTTATAATTATTAGCGTTATTTCTCGATCTAGTACTTTGTAATTAATGTTGACTTCTCAGATTTGTGGAAAATTGAAAGCTTAAATTCGGGACAAGGTATCATTAACGTCAGAGAAATTCATTCTCCTGCGTAGCTTAGTAGGTAGAGCGCTATACTGGAAATATAGAGGCCTGTGGTTCAAATCCCAGCGCTGGAGTGTATTTTTCTCTGGTTGTTTCCCGTAGTTGTTAATAATTATAATTTGATTTAAATTAAGATTAATTATTAAGTTTTGTTCTTATGAATAAATCCATGTATCATTCCCAATTATATTATTGATTAGTTTTATTTTTTTTTAAATATGAATATTTATTTAAATTTTATTATCTTGTGATTTCAGGTAAAAAGAACAATCTATTCTGTATTGACTGTGGATTTGGAATATTATTAAGTAAGTTTACATTTTTTTACTTTATCATGTAGGTACAGGCACATAGTATGTATATATAGAGAAAGTATTTGATGGCGCGATGGATTTACATATTTTAAGGTCCCCCTGAGTCCTAAACTGTGTTGTTTTTTTATATGTCTGTCAGTAGTCCGTGCGTGGACCTAAACTCATAAAAATCATATTTCGACTTGAAAGAAATGTGAAAAAGATATGAAATTTAGTCTGTTATAAGTCTTACCATATAATTCGTTTTTTTTTAGGAATAACCTTGTCTCGAATTTAGAAATTCTGAAATTTGGCACACTTACACCTGTAACTGAAGAAAAAAATTCCAAAATATAATATTCCAAGGAATAACCCTCATAATTTTTCTGCATGTTTAGTACACACCCTGAATAATATTATATAAATATGTATCATACTCTATACCGTGTTATTCTTCGTCGGTTTAATGTGTATATTGGGTGGGGAAAATACTCTTGATATTTTTGGTGACTTTAAAAAAGGTTTATTTCACTAACATTAAAATTCCGTTGTGTAATTTTTGTTCTTTGTTAAGTGAGTAGTTATGTGGTTAGGATACTTCTTTAGATTGTTACTCCCCTATGCTTTTTTAGGTTATAAATGACTGACTAAATAACTATTAAGACAAAGGGATGCTTAGTCTAATGTACTTTGGGACAAAGGAATATCACACTTCTGTTTTTATAAGGGGAGTAACAATCTAAAGAAGTGCCGTGGTTAGTTGGTTTTATTACGTAATTTAATTGATCTTAAGGTTAATGAAATGGTAACCTATTGTTAGTTCATTCACCTTATAAGACACATTTCATGACCATCTTCCTCTCCATTTTTGGAATTGTTCCTCAAGTATGTCTGGTATAACAGAGAATTATATTCAGATAATACCCGTCGAGATACATTGTAATGTGTTTTATCTATCTGTATTATTAATAACTTAGTAATTATATAATGTCATGTTGACTGATATGACTTATCATGTGATATTAATTTAATATTGGAATGTGTAACACTTTAAGCTTATCAGTTCTTTAACCTTTTTATTTCTCGATTAATTCTTTCTCTCAGCTGTTTAATTGATTAGAAATTATTTTGTATTTTATTTTTAGTAGTGGAGATTTATCTTATCGATTGATTTTCATGAAGTGAGGATAATTTATTTTGACTCAGTCAGTTATATATTATTCAGGTTATTCAGTTATATATCGATATTTTGTATCTGTTTATGATCTCCTTCGGAACCTAATAATGATCAGGTAATAAAATTTAATGTCAAATTTAAAATATTTACCTTTTAAATGTTCGGGCACTAATTTATTTTGCTTCTATTTTTTTTTTCATGTTATATTTAATTTTGAATAATATAAAAGATAGGGAATAAATAGTTATTATTAATTTTAAATCATCTTTCTGACAAATGTTTCTCATAAAGGTTTATGGTCATACCGAGATTTAATCCTAAAATATCAATATTTGATTGTATACATTTCATGGTACAGGGATGATTCAATATTGTATTGCATATACGTTTCATGGTACAGGGGTGATTCAATTTTTGATTGTTTACATTTCATGGTACAGGGATGATTCAATATTTGATTGCATATACGTTTCATGGTACAGGGGCGATTCAATATTTGATTGTTTACGTTTCATGGTACAGGGATGATTCGATATTTGATTGTTTACGTTTCATGGTACAGGGATTATTCAATATTTGATTGCATATACGTTTCATGGTACAGGAGTGATTCAATATTTGATTGTTTACATTTCATGGTACAGGGATGATTCAATATTTGATATCATATACGTTTCATGGTACAGGGGCGATTCAATATTTGATTGTTTACGTTTCATGGTACAGGGATGATTCAATATACCATGCATGTCAATATAGCAATGCATGTAAATATAGCATGCATGTCAAAATTTCATAGAAATCGGTTTAATATAGCGCAGGTCACGCCTCTGTTCAGACGACAAGCAATATTTGTTTTTTAAAAATCACATTTAGTCTCAGGGGAACCTTGAACCTAGTAAATCCATTAAATCGAATTTTTGCGCCACCACAAAAATTTCTCTTTGTGTATAAAGAAAGTGAAAAATAAACTCTTTGTGATTTTCTTCCTAACCATGAAGAGTTCTAAAAATATTATTATTAAATAAAATAAAAGTAAATAATTCATTTGCATGGATAAAGTAGCTACTTTTTTATTTTTTTGGTGACTAATTTAAAAAAATATATTTCATACATTTAAAAGCAGCTTTCAGCCACTATTGGACATCATCAGTGCTGAATAGTGAAAAATGTTAATTAAGTGAGTCACATGTTAATTAAGTGAGTCATTTTTTCACTTAAATAAAATAAATGGATTTTTTAGGTGTAATAACACTGTTCTGCAAAATTTAACGAACTTTCGGGCCCCAAGAAAATGTTATCTGAACTTTATGTTTTCGAGGTGGCTGAATCTGAATCTGAAGTCAAAACTTCTCCTATGCGTAGATTTCTTGGAAATTTGGAAAATCCTCCTATAGTTCGGAAAAATTGTGTTTTTGGGGGTTTTCGAGCCTTTTTTTCGTCCAAAACAAAATTTGTAAAAAAAAAAAAAATGATAAACACGAATCTAAGTCCAAAAAATTTGCTGACCTTACTTTTTTAAGAAATTTGAAAAATAATAAATTAAAAAAAATCTATTTGTTCTCATACTGAGTCTTTGTATATTTCTATTGTTTTTTCAGCTATATAAGAAATTTTTTGTGACTTTTTCTGACATTATTCTAGAGAATTACAATATATATAACCGAGGGGGGGGGGGGGGGGGTACAAGAAATATTGGGGGGGGGAATATTGTATTTTAGCATATCATATATATTTGATTGAAAAAAGTAAATAAAAGTTGTTGTTATGCCCATTTTTGTATTTTGTAATTACCAACATTCGAAAGCTTAACAAAACACCTGAATTGTATAATAAAATTAACATACAATTTATGACCGCTCTCTTCCAGATAGCGTAGGGATCAACATAACATCAAATTATAGTTATCATATTAAATACGAGTAGATTTAAAAATGAGTATTTTTTTAAATGACCATTGGTCACTCTCAGTGATCTAATTTGTAATTATGTTGATATTGTCTAGATAATAAAACTGACTGAGGATGACTCTAAATGATTCGAAACGTTTCGAAATGAAGTTAAGAGTTCTGCGTAAATTATTACGTGAACAGACTTTTCTTTTAACATTTTATTCTTAAAAGTTACATAAGCTGTTATAGAAATATTGGTTTTGCAAATCTTGCCTTTATAGAAAAAAAATATTTCGATTTCAAATGCTGTAAATACTATTGATTTTTTTACTATGCGTTATAATAAAATGTTTATTGGTAAATAAAAGTATTCTGTATTTTATAACTTGATAGTTAGTTAGTTGTTTTATAGAGCTTTAGATTTGAGTTATGTTAGACATTATAGTGTTATGTAGTTTTATTAATAATAAAAAGCTCTCAGGTATTTCATCTTCGGGTTATTATTTTGTATTTTATGAAAGTCAAACGTGTTAGTCAGAAACTATATTTATGTAAATTTTTTTATTAAAAGTTAGAAACCATATTTTTTTTATGCTCATATACGTACATGTAGTACGTATATACATATATTTATAAAATATATATTATATATATATATATATATATATATATATATATATATATATATATATAAATTATATATAAAATTATATATAGATCTATGTATAATTTATTGTGATAACAACAATCTCCTGATGAATTACGGTGATAAGTTAAGTTAATTAAGATTTCGAAGACGAAACTCTAAACCTACAATTCCCATGCGGATGAGTCCTAAAAATGAATGTTGATTAAACAATGAAATAATAGCTCAATTTTTTCTCTAACATCTTTAATTTACATAATATTACATGATATTTGCTCTTTGCTCTTTAGTTTTACTCTATGGTTACATGTCCTCTTAAAGTAAATCTTAAATCTTAGTTTTCTTTACGCTCTGTACATTTCCAACAGTTCCTGGTCTTTTTGGCGCCATTATCAAGTCCCTATTTTGTAGTGTTGTTACCTTTTATATTTACATTGAGTTCTAATACAAACAATAACATAAAAATTGTAAATGTATCGCTGTACATTGTAAAAGTAATATTTCCGATGTAATTGCCCACAAATATATTTACTACTTTATACTAAAATATTATTATACTCGTACTATGATTATAAATCATTATTATTTTTTAATGACTATATCATTATAAAAATATTCTCATAAAGAAGTTTGTTTGAATGTTCACTTCGTTTTTTTGTATTTAATAGTAATTAATGCGGTTTTTCCTTGTATTATTAAAATTAAAAACTCACTTGTGATTTTTCAACTCCTCTTTGGAACATCCTCTTGGGGCATCTTCAAGCTGAAACCACATTTATTGTCAGTAATTACATTAAATTTGCTATATAGGGTCTTTCAAAAAGGACGCTCTTTTTAAAAATGTAATAACTCAGTCAAAATTGATCCAACTTTTTTTATACACATATATTTTGTATACATATATATTTACAACCTGTAGGAACCGCGATTTAGTGGTAATAAATTACATCGAGCATATGTCCACTGTCCACCTCCGCGTTCTTGGCAGTCATTAAGGTCATTGAAATTCACTGATGTTCCCTCCGATTTCGCAGATTGCCAATCGAATTTCCATTTAAAGATATTTTGTTAACAAGTTACCCACTTTCTTCAAACTTCATCACTAACCTCCTTATTGTTGATGCTGCATGATGACGTCCAAAGATCGGGCTGAGTTTCTGGGCGGTCTTTGCATAGCTTAACGCGTTTTTGTAGTAAGTTTTTAGAATGATTACACGTAATCACTCAATTCTAAGCTTTTCCATGGCACTAAATTCACAAAACCACAAATAATCTAATTTCTCTGTCTGTCTCCCATTGTTAATAATAATTATAATTTGATTCAAATAATCTTAGTAATAATAGATAATAATCGCAGTAATAATAGATTAAAAAATAATTATAATGACAGTGCTGCCAACCTTAAAAAAAGAAAAATAACAGGTCAAGTGTGTTCTATTCAGCACACAGCGAGGGTCCATAGGCCACCACACTGAATAGTTTAAGTAGTACCCTATTGATGGTGTTTGTGTTTTTTAAAATGCTAAAAAGCTTACTTTGAACTATCCTATGGGTCTGATATTCTCAAAACACATAAACAAACTTCCGATAAAGTATTTTTTTGCCACTGAACCGGACTACAACCATATAAATACATCGAAAAGACCATAATTATAAAAAAAAAAACGTATTTTGTCAATTAAAAATAAAATAATATTTTTTCGAAATTTCCCAAAAGTGGTATCTTTACTTTTGGTCGAAGAATTTTTTGCACTTCACATAAGCGAGATAGAGGGGGGGGGGGGGCACGTTTCAAACCCACTTGAAACTCGCTTACGCTCGCCCTATCAAAGTTATAACCAAATAATTATATGTTTTTGTAATCAGCTCGACGTACCCTTTTATATGATACCCCTCACAGTGTCGAAAAAATATTTAACCCTTAAGTTTTTTTACCCTAATTGTTTTGAAAAATATTTTTTTTAAGTCGCTATATTTTTAAAATATGTGGGTAGGTACAAGACACATACATGCCAAATTTCAAAGTGATCGGACGAAAGGTGTAGCCGTGAGAGCAGGCGACCGGACGGACGGGCAGACACACGCAGGAAAATATAAGGGTCCTAGGTTTTGCCCACGGACCCTAAAAAAGAACCTCCTATTTGAATTCATATTTAAATTGCATTCTTTATTTGGATTTTCAGGTATATATATATACCTGACTGTAAGATTACTAACCATTTTGTTCTACTCAAAGTTCTGTTTCAATCTATCCTTGGTGGTTATTGCAAATCGTTGACGTAATTCAGTTTCAATCATAGGTAGTCGTTGAAAATATTTGAGCCTCTTTTGGATGCTAAATAAATCTATATTTACAATAATATCGTAAAAATTAGCTTTTTAATTTTTCCTTCAAACCATACTATCAATATTATCTATTTATTTCAACTTTGCAAATATGTGTTAAATGAATTTTAAACGCGAAATTGCTAATTCTGTTGACTTATTCAATTGGTATCACGTGTATTTAACCCTCCTTTACTACTAACCTCTTCATCACGTTGGCTTCATCTAGAAACTGAACCATATTGTCACGTTTCGCTTTAAAATAACATTGTTTTCGCTAACATTTCCCGGAAACTTGATTTATGTAATTGTAGAGATTCGTCTTGTAGTCACTTGAAGGTTGCTTGTTAAGCTCACGTGTTTTTTTATAACATTAATAGGAAAAGAAACTTCGAATGAAACATCATCGTATTGCTTTCTTTTATTTCTCATGTTACTACGTACATGAGAAAGAAGTATAATACTAAAGAATTGTAATGAAGCGAAATTTTTTTGGATTTACCCGTTTTAAGATCCCATGCGAAAAAATGTCTGTTTATAGTCTATAGTCTGTTCAGACGCGTGGAGCCTGAACTATTACCCTGATTTAGATAAAATTTGGCTTACATGTTCTGAAAAATCATTCCCCGGAGCAAAATCAAGTAATGAATGTTAGCTTCAAATTTGGGGCTACCCACAAAATCTCTGAAATAACATTAAAAAATAGACTGCCAATTGGTGTAGCACATAGCTTCCTCGCAACCTATCATGTTCTTTATTGATTTTATACTTTTATACAAGTTATTATTGTCTAATTTGTCCAATTGTTTCCCCCGTTTTTTTAATCTGTCAAAATTGTTTTGATTTTTTACATAAATTAAAGTATCAATTTAGACAAAGTTAAAGAGTGCAGATGGTTCAAATTAATCTAGGGCTATCTGCGGACTGCTTTCAATAAACTAAAAGTTTCATACAAATCAGATAAGTACTTTTGAAGCTATAGGAGTAATTAAATGTATGTGTGTGCCCATGTGGAAGAGACACAGATTAGCGCAGAAGGTTGAAACTTACATGGGACCACAATGACAAAGAGCTAATTATGGCCTACCATCCAAAATTCATTAAAATCAGACGTTTAGTTTATAAGATATGTTGGTTCGCAAAAAATTGAACGACAGTCCGACAGACAGACACGGAACCAAAAATGTTCCCTGATGTCTGATACGGATTTCTGTCTTGGAATTTTTGAAATCGGAGACCTAAAATATTTTTGTTCTTAAGAACGATCACATAGTTTCCGTTGTTCCACCGATTTTTATTAAAAAATTCTAAAAAGTAGCTCATTTAAATCCGAATATCAAATATATGGCGTATTTAATTGATGTCACGTGTAAGTCGTTTTCCCTTAAAACAATTTTTTTCACAGGTATTGATTAAAATAATTTGGATGATTTTTACTTTCTCATGTAAAGAGAAAGTATTGGGATGGCGCGAAAATTCGATTTGGAGATTTTGATGGATTTACACGTTTTGAGGTCTCCTGAGTCCAAAAAAGTGGTTTTTAAAAAATGTCTGTCTGTCCCTCTGTGCAGACACAATTTTGACGAAATTTGGCATGCATGTTCAGAAAAATCGTACCCCGAAGCGAAATCGAGAAATTAATTTTAGCTCCAAATTTGGGGGGTGCTACCCCCCAAAAACTCTGAAAAAAATTAACTCTCGAAAACGTTTTCAACAATTTTAATTAAAAAATTCTAAAATGTAGTCCATATGAATACGTATCTAATGATATAAGCCGTTCTTCCGGGAAAAATCTAGAAGAGTTGTTTTTATGATACATTTTGATGAAATGTTCAATAATAATTAAATGTACATACGAAAACTAATACATGGAAAACACTGGGCTAAGTAATTATGAACTAGTATATGAGAAAGTTTGTCTGAGTTGTCTGACCGATTTTTTATTTTAAGTCCGAAAGTGAATAATAAATATAATAAACTGTTATTGTTTGAAAAATAACTTTTTTGAAAGCGCATTTATCTCCTTCACGAAGCACGAATTCAAATTTAACATAGCTATCATATTTGCTATTGTTTAACATGTGTATTTTGTTCTAATATAAAGTTATGTGTCGTTGATATCAGTGTATATATTTATTTATTTGATTAATTAATAAATATTAAATATATAAAATGTAATATTAATTTAAAATCAGGCAGTTCAATTTAAGTCGAACAATTTTATTCGAATAACTCACCTGCCTCTTCAATCAAGTAATTATTTTTAATCATTAATTAATTTTTTAATTAGTTTTAACTAATTAACAAGATAAAGTGCCACCGAAATTCATCATTAATTTGTTTTATTCTGTGTTATTTAATTTCTATTGTTTAAAAAAAGTTTATTAAATAATTTATAAATTATTTTGCTATTGCTGAAAAACCCTAACGTTAGGTGGTCTAGCTAGGCTCAAATATATTGGGCTGCCAGGAAAGAGATTATGATTCCAATTCCTCCTAATCTGGAGTAGGAAATATTGTTAAAAAATATTGTTACACCAAACAAGTATTTGATCATTTTGTTTTTCGCGGAGCATTCTAATAGTTAATAAAATTCAATAAGCTATAACGAACTTTTATTTACTAACTATTATTTATTTTAGAATATGTCAATATCTATCCCCCAATACCCATGAATTAATAAAATTTTTCGAGAATTTAATAGAGTAATTCCTAATTTAAAATCGTAAACCTTAAAATTTATATGACATTAAAATTCTTCCAAAATAAGGTTAATCTCTAATCTGACGGCTTTTCATATATTTTTAACCTTACATCCATTGTTATCATGACATGACTTGTCCAAAACACTGTCATTAATTAGGCCATTAACCTCAACGTTTAGGGGGTGTAAATTACTTTTGTAATTGTACTCAAATAATTTACGTAATATAATTATACCTTGGGTCAAAAATAATTCATATAATTATACCTTGGTAGATAAATTATTTATATTTATACCTTGTATTATTTTTACACCTAGAATGCCATTGATAAATTATATATTACAGTGGGTCTAATTATATCCAGTGGCTGCTTATAAATATTTATTGGTATCTTAAAAGCATTTGAATTAATTAGGCTCTCGATAACAATGTTAAAAGTTTGTCGCATTAGAACCATATCCTAATAAGGGAAAAAGCACCAGTTACACGCAATGCCATAAAAGGAATAACGTTTAACGGGTACTTCGCCAACGAGATACTCCACTGATTTATTTTATAATTAATTATTTATGTTAGCAAAGTGGATTGTCTGGTATTTACCATTTTTTTAAGTCTATGCCAGTCTATTTATAGAACCCATTCAGATTCGCAACTAAATAAATTAAATGCCCATTTGATTCAATTAATAAAAATTATTTGGTTGTTGATTTCACCGTGGACTATTGATTATAGGATGAAAATTATGTATAACTTTTGCATATTTGAACAATCACAGTTTTAGTCGAAATTTATCGGATTAAATTGTCCAAAAAAAAGATAGTAATTTTTTGGAATTAAATTTGATAGTCGACAAACTAAATTAAATAGAAGTTCAAAATTAGAAATGACGAGTTAGTTATAAATTTGTTAGTGTAATAATGATAACTAATATTATTCTTTGTGTATTAAATATTTCACTTTTTAGGGTCCGTAGGCAAAACCAAGGACCCTTATATTTTCCTGCATGTCAGTCCGTCCGTCCTGTCGCCTGCTCTCAAGGCTACACCTTTCGTCCGATCACTTTGAAATTTGGCATGTTTGTGTCTTGTACCTACTCACCTATTTTAAAAATATAGCGACTTGAAAAAAATATTTTTCAAAAAAATTAGGGTAAAAAACTTAAGGGTTAAAATTTGTTTATTTTTTTTCGACACCGTGAGGGGTATCATATGAAAGGGTACGTCGAGCTGATTACAAAAATATACAATTCTTTGGTTATAACTTTGATAGGGCGAGCGTAGGAGAGTTTGAAGCGGCTGTGAAACGTGTCCCCCCCCCCTCTCTATCTCGCTTATGTGATGTGCAAAAAATCTGAAATTATTCCTAAACATTCTTCGACCAAAAGTAAAGATACCACTTTTTGGAAATTTCGAAAAAAATATTATTTTATTTTTTATTGACAAAATACGTTTTTTTTATAATTATGGTCTTTTCGATGTATTTATATGGTTGTAGTCCGGTTCAGTGGCAAAAAAATACTTTATCGGAAGTTTGTTTATGTGTTTTGAGAATATCAGACCCATAGGATAGTTCAAAGTTTTTTAGCATTTTAAAAAACACCATCAATAGGGTACTACTTAAACTATACAGTGTGGCCTACGGACCCTCGCTGTGTGCTGACTAGCACACACTTGACCTGTTTATTCTTTCGACCTTGCCCAACATAACGGAAGGATTGTGATTATTCTGAAGTGGCAAAAACTTACTTTATCAGAGTGTGTTTTGAGAATATCATACCCTTTTTAGGATAGTTCAAAGTAAGCTTTTTAGCATTTATTTAAAAACTACATGGTTTATACACTTTACAGTTAAACACTGTGTGGCCTACGGACCCTCGCTGAGTGGTGACTAGCACACACTTGACATGTTTTTATGTCTTAGAAATGTGTTTCAGACACCAGGGAACATTTTTAGTCTTCTATTTGTATATCGGTCTGTCTGTCAATATTTTTGGTTTCCTGTGTGTTTGTCGGTTTGTCAGTCAACATTTTTGGTTTTCTGTTTCTTTGTCGGTCTGTCTGTCAATATTTTTGGTTTACTGTTAGTTTGTCGGTCTGTTATCATCATTTTTGGTCTCCTGTTTCTTTGTCGGTCTGTCTGTCAATATTTTTTGTTAGTTTATCGGTCTGTTATCAACATTTTTGGTTTTCTGTTTCTTTGTCGGTCTGTCTGTCAATATTTTTGGTTTACTGTTAGTTTGTCGGTCTGTTATCAACATTTTTGGTTTTCTGTTTCTTTGTCGGTCTGTCTGTCAATATTTTTGGTTTACTGTTACTGTTAGTTTGTCGGTCTGTTGTCCACATTTTTGGTCTCCTGTTTCTTTGTCGGTCTGTCCGTCAACATTTTTGAGAACTAACTATCTTAAAAGCATAGAGTTATTGTTCATTAACCAGTAAAACTACTAATATAATCATTATTTCAGGCTGAAAGTATACTATATTTTTACTTTTATTTTGCATAAGTTCCGAAAAACTTTGTCAGTATTACAATTAATTTCTTAAGAGAGTAAAGAATTGTTCTTGAGTCAAGTCTGTTGCAATAAGAAGGCCACAGCGTGTATATTTTGACCTCTGAGTTAGATCAACTCGTTCAAGGATATCAGGATAGTAATACTAATCGAATTCCAAACAAAAAAAGCTAGTCGATACAAATGTGTTGCCTAATATTTAAAATAATACGATTTTTTGTGTAAAGTTATTTTATCAATTTTATGCTAACTCAATACAAAGTTAAATTTAAGTTCTTAAAAAATTGGCTACTTTATTTGTATTACACAAGTGGCCAACACTACGCTAGTGCTATTGCGTCTTAACTCGCGAGGTCTCGTATATTTGCCCTGCCCTGCGTCGCCTGGGAGTCAATGTGCGCGAGGGCTTATACTTTGTAGTAACATAATATATTTGTATTACTAAGAGAACTGAAATTAATGTAGGTACAAACAAAAACAGCGACAAAAGAAGGTAGAATATAAACGTGATATTAGAAATACTCACAAAACTGTTACCCGGGTCTTTTTTAAAGAACCTTTGATGTGTGTAGATTGTAGATAATAAGAATTATTAGATTTTATTCTTTTATAAGAGGTTGCATTTACACTCTTTCAGACTCATTTCTGATTCTGATTAGACTTCAGTTTCTTTTAACCTTGTTCTAACCATGAAGAAACATGCAATTCATTAGAATCGATTTAATGTCGTTTTTTACTGCGACAGGGTTTCTCCGTAGAGTTTCTAGTTTTTCGCGGCGCCAAGTTGAGTAATAGTTTGCACTTTATGTTGTTCATTATATATTTTCTATAATGTTTAAAATAATACATCCTTTGTTGTTAATAAAATAATACATTAAATTAATAAAAATAGACTGCCAATTGGTGTGGCACATAGCTTCCTCGCATTCTATCACGTACATTATTAATTTTATATTTTATGCATTTACAAGCCATTATTGTTTAATTTGTTTAATTGTTTCCCCCGTTTTTTTTATCTGTCAAAATTGTTTTGATTTTATACTTAAATAAAATTTTATACTTAAATACAATCTGGGCTATCTGCGGGCTACTTTCGATAAACTATAAAAGTTTCATACAAATCAGATAAGTACTTTTGAAGCTATAGGTGTAATTTAATGTATGTTTGTGCACATGGAAGAGAAACAAATGGGGGCAAAAGGTTAAAACTTATATGGGACCAACAATGAGCTACTCATGACCTACCACCCAAATTTCATTAAAATTGGTCATGTAGTTTTTAAGATACGTTGTTTCGCAAAAATTGAACGACAGACCGACCGACAGACAGACCGGAACCAAAAATGATCCCTGATGTCTGAATCGGATTTCTGTCTTGGAATTTTTGAAATCGGAGACCTAAAAATTTTTAGTTCTTCAGAACGATCACATAGCTTCCGTTACCTTCGGTAAGCTCGGAAGCAATATACATCCTGTGTCAATCTTTTGAAAATTCATCCGGCTTCAAAAAATCGCACGTTTTTGAGCAAGTCTTAATCTAAAAATCACTTTTATAGATTTTAATAAACCTAACTTCCTTCTTAATGGTTAAATCTTCAGGTTTGATTACCCCTACCTGTATGTTGTTTTCAGGTATTCTACATTTCCTGTTATATTTCCGTCCGTTATTCAACGGCTCGTATTAAATTCTTTAAATGTAAAAGTACCAAGATGCGATTATATTTTGTCTGATGATAGCTTATCGACCTAGTTGCAACTTTGGCACATACTTTAGTGAAAGTGTCATTTGGTATACAATTCAGTTCACCCGCATTGTATTGGTTGCGCATGCCTATTCTATACACCTCCTTTTTTGTAACTTGGGAGTTGACATGTCATCAACTTTTTTTTTCTATTTTAAAAACTTACCGTATTTGGTTAAAATATTGTTTCTCTTACTAACATTTAAACATTATATTCGGAAATTGGAGTCAATGCAACTACAGCATTATCATTGTCAACTTTGGATTATAATAACTGACTCAGATAAGAAATCTTCTTTTGTGATATTTTTTTCTCTCCTTTTTTTTAAAAATAAAAAATAGAAGTGTTGTGAAATTGAGATGCTTTGTTTCTTTAGGTCCTTACTAAATGAAGACTTTTTATTCCAAGCTTTGTTTTCATTACCTTGTAGTTTTTTTTAATATTTTTTTTATTTCCATTATCTATTGTTTCAAAATTTAACAAAAGGTTGAATGAAAGGAAGTCAGAATATTTATACAAATTTGGAACATTGTTTCCTCAACTTGAATTGTGAATTGTGTTAAAGATTAAAATAATATAACATTTCTTATAAATTAAATAAAGTTTATAAAATAAATTTATAAATTAGACCATTTATGTATACATGCAGTACGTAAAAGTAAAATCATTTTGAAAAGAGAGAAGAATTTTGTTGGCGTAATAATTCAGTTTTGATGGATTTACAATTATACACGTTTTAAGTTCCCTTGAGTCCAAAAAAGTGTTTTTTTTTGTTTTTTTTTAAAAAAGTCGGTTTTGCAGTCTCGTGGAGGCTAAACCACTAAATTTATTTCGATAAAATTTGACATTTATGTTTAGAAAAGTCATATCCTGAGATGAAATTCCTGGAAACCCTGAAAACTCATGAATAAGAAATAAGTACTTCTTGCAAACAATTTCAACAGTTAACGAATTTATTTAAGTCGTTTTCCCGGGACGAATCTAGGTCTGAAAAATAGCGATAAATTCTAAGAGGCCGGGGTTTGATACCCCGCCGTGGAGGAATTAATTTTACTGTATATCTAATTTTATTGTAATTTTGATGATATCTTCAATAATAATAAAATGGATTTACGAAAACCCGCAACAAACAATAAATTCTAAATACTAAATGTAAATGAGAAAGTTTATTACAAGTAGTAGTATTGGATAGATTTTCCTGTCTGTTACAAAGTAGTTACTTTAATACTATATGTAATGTATACGTTTCTTTCTCTCTGGAACACTTTAAATGTACTTAAATATATATAAACGTTTAGGTAAATATTGTTGTTGGTCAACTTTTTAAAATTTTCGCTTTGGTCAAAACTCTTAAAATGCATTCTGTTGGAACCTCGGTGCCTTCAACCTCAGATACCGTGGTTAAAACCGGGTGGTTCCTTGCTCAGGGTAGCACATCACAACAATAAAAAACTGCAATACTTCTTGTACAAGGCACTGGTCTATATTTTCAAATTTATTTTTAAGATATATAATATAATGTATAAAATAAAGCAAAGCGGCCGTGATGGCTTGTCTCTCCAGACTGATACTAAAAATCTCCTCTTATTGCTATTGGGAGACCGGTGTCGAATCCGGCCGATAAAGATGTAAATATTTTATACGCAATTTTATTCGAAGCCTTAACACATTCAGTAAATTTAAAATAATAAAATTTTAATATTTAGAGTATCAGGATGTCCACAATGCCCACCCTGAATTTGAGACACCTCAGAATGTACAGACGCTGACATAAATCTAAATTTTGGGAAAGATCATTGGTCTATTCGTACTAATTCTCTGGGGCTTTGGGTTATTCACGCATTAGACAGACAAAAATATGATCTCATTAATCCTTGTCCTTAGTTTTATATATTATTTGTATTGTATCTATTATTTGATAATTACCTAATTGTCCTTAATTCCTTGTATTCAACAAAATATGCATCCTGTCTGTCTGCAGTCTGTTTGGGCGTGAAGATAACTTGCGTTAATGTTTACTGGCATAGTTGGAACTTAGTATATGTTTACCTTTTATTAACGCTCAGGCTAAGTTTGTTGCATTGTGCTTCAAAATTAAAATTGGAATTTTAGGACCGGAAAAGATTCCATATTTATATATTCGATGAGACTCACATTCTGTAAGATGGGGTCTAAATGTAGTCATTCACTATGAATGACTTAGTTAAAATTCAAAATGAAAATGGCAAAGTGGTTTATATTCTCCTTTACTCACCTATATATAACTTTATCTACAGAAATATAAGTAAAGAATAGACTGCCAATTGGTGCGGCACATAACTTCCTCGCATCCTATAACGTACTTTATTGAGATTATGCTTTTACAGGCCATTATTGTCTTCTTTGTTAAATTGTTTCCCCCGTTTTTAATCTGTCAAAATTGTTTTGATTTTTACATGTATTAAAGTATCAATTTAGCAAAAGAGCGTAGGCGGTTCAAATTAATCTGGGGCTCTTTGTGGGTTACTTTCGATAAACTATATAAGTTTCATACAAATCAGATAAGTACTTTTGAAGCTATAGATGTAAATAAATGTATGTTTTTGCGCATATGGAAGACAAACAAATGAGCGCAGAAGGTTGAAACTTATGTGAGACCAACAATGTGCTAATTATGACCTACCATCCAAATTTCATTAATATCGGACGTGTATAGTTTATAAGATATTATGTTGGCTCGCAAAAATTGAGCGACAGACCGACTGACAGACACAGAACCTAACATGTTCCCTGATGTCTAAAACAGATTTATGTCTTGGAATTTGTTCTTCAGAACGATCACATAGCTTCCGTTACCTTCGGTAAGCTCGAAAGCAAAACTAATTTAATTAAATATTGTAAAGTAAGGTATTAACGTATTATGTAATTTAATTTATTTAGGTACACCGATAATTTCTCACCTCTGACTTGGTGGAACTAATGGCGTATAATTAATAGATTTCCTTGTGTCGCCGGTCGCCGACGCGATGGCTTTGTATTCAGATACCCTGTAAGCTAGCTAATGTTCTAATTCTAACTGTTAGTACTTTTATCTCGATTCCTTTGTGTTTTGTCAACTTGTATTTATTGGTTTAGCTAATTATTTGTTAGTAACGAAATCCAGAATTCTGTATGAATCACGCAACTATAAAAAAAAAAATCTGATTACATAAACAATTTCTTTATACAGCGCAGTATCTATATATCTACTAATTTTTATTTTTAGACTTTAAACAATAATTACTTTGCACAAATCTTTTAAACAAATATTAGTTAACCGATTTTTATGTTACTTTAATGTGTTATTGTGTAACTATTACAAAACTAAGGATAACAGATGTTTACAGAAACGGCTTTCTTATTAATGCTATGAAATAAATATTGTAAAGAAATGTTAACACAACTTATTCGCAACTAAACATAAGTCTAAAACTAGTTCCTTCTGTTTAATGTTAAATTTTGTCATAAGTATGTTTCGCATTACTTGAACAATTAAGTTATATTTAAAATATTTGGAAATCTAATTTTATTGACTTGTGCGCTTAACAGTTATTAAACTACACACTACACAGGGTAAATTCATGTTTATTGTAAATAAAAAAAATCGGGTACGGAGTACCTCGGAACTTTTCCTCACTTCAGAGGCCACTAAAGTGGCCTCTCCTGCAGGAAGCAGCATTGGACGTGGTCAGTACTTGGATGGGTGACCGTTCTGAACTAACTGATTTATTATCATTCTTCAAAAAAAAAACCTTATTTTTAATACCTATATTTTATTTAATTATTTGAAGTTTGGCGGTATTTTGACAGACGTAAACAAACTTTGACGTCATCAAAATTGTCGCAGTAATAAATAATTATATTCGCTTATAACTTTTAAACTAATTAATGGAATTTCATTGGGTTTTTTTTATATTTGTTCCGGTTCCAACGATATGCTATATGTCAAAAACCTATTTATACTTTCAGTATTATTAACCGTCAAAGTTTAAAAATTCAAAAATTTATAACTTCATAATGGCGGCCAAAATCAAATGAAATTTAGTGGGCTTGTTTGTCATTCAGAGAGGTACATTCGAGCCAAATTTCAATTTGATCAAGACCATTTTCGATTTATTACGATTTTTTAAAGTTTTTGCTGACTCAGCAAACTGGGTTCAAGATGGCGGAAAAAGTTGATTTTCCGGGCGGCACAACTACAGGTTAGGACTGATTTTTCTGCCAAGTTTCAACTCTGTAGGTTAAATACCTTGGGCGCTACGATGATAACACACATACACACATACATACACACAGACATACACACATACATACGTCATGCTGAAAACCACTCAGGAGGTCTTAAAAAAACCTAAAACTCACAATTCCGTTGAAATCTCGAAAAAAAATGTTTTGGTGAAAACAATACTTTTCCTACTATTAGTAGTGAGGAAAAGTAAAAAATACAATTTTTGGTTTCAAAGCTGAAAAAACCCTGGCTGGTTAAATAGATCTACAGGTTCAAGCCTATTAGTAATTATGCCCTTAAAAATGATTTTTTGTTTATTGTTATGGTTTATGAAGAAAACTAATTGGACTTGGGTCTCAGAAATTTTCCTTACCAAATACTTCCAAAATGATGGCATACCTTTAGTTTTAATATGAAGAAGGTTTTATCTCATATAGAAAGGTATAATTGGTGCGAAGTTCAGCTCAATCGACGAATTAGTTCCGAAATTATTCAGCGTTAAATTTTCAAAGTTTAAATGTCGATATTTTCACGATGTCGGCAGTTATGGAAATGTTTTTTTTTTTTACAAAGTGCAAATTTCTGCACAATCGAAAATTTTTTAGACTCAGCAAAATGGGTTAATGACTTCACAAATTTATGATTTTCTGGGCCAGACAACTACCTTTAAGGACTGATTTTTGTAACAAGTGTCAGCTCTTTAGCTTAAAACTAGGAGTTATGTGTGACACAGACATCCAGCTAAAAACACTCAAATCGTCTTGAAAACATCCACACGGATAATTCCGTTGAAATCTCGGTTTCAGAATTTTAGGGCGAAGACAATATTTTTCTTTTAGGTAACTTCAAGTAAAAATATATGCACATTTTTCTTAATTATAATGACGGGAAAAAATCGAAAATGGCTACGGCTGTCGAACGTTTTAGAATCGAAGTATGGTCTATAAATACTTTTTGGTTCCATTAAGGGTGCCCTATCCACATTTTAATTTATTTTGCTTTTAAAATGAATGACTCTGTAAATATTTATAATTTTATAAGCAACAGTAAAAAAATGTTAATTTCTTTTTATGTTTGAAAACGGGTTAATGTATCAGGTGAAATGTCGCAGAAGAAATACACGTTTTGCAGTACACTCAATTATATTTATCCTTTTAAGTCTTCTAGAAGAAAGTATGCATTTTTTAATTTGATGTAAGTTTATTTTTGTATCATAAAGAAATATCTATTTATGGTAATATTCCTATTATATCTTATGTAAACGATCTAAACCAGTTTATTATTTACAATTTAAAACAGATAAATGATTTCCTTATTTGTTTTATAAACGTAGAAGTCTTTCCGGCTTTTAGCAAATTATTCCTTTTATTTATCGAGAGAAAATTGTAAAATATTTGTTTTTCACAGCGTTTTATTGGGTAAGATAGCTATAAAAGTGACTCCTCAATGTCTGGCTTAACTTCTTTAAAAATGTATTTTTGTTTTTTATTTGTATCCACGAGTCCTTGAATATATATGACAGTGTATTACATTGGGTAAAACAACATAAGCTCACAATATATCCTTTGTCTGCTTATATTTCGTGCTTGATTTTAATTTAAGTAAGAGTTAACATGTTTGTTTTCTTGATTTTGACCTTAAATATTTTAGCCTTATCTAGATCCACTTCTTTTCCATTTCTTTAAATAAATAAACCAGTCACTAAATAATTAATTTAAATAAATACATTTCAAATGATATTAAAACTACATAGCCGAATATACTGGATAGCTAAGGTCTTGTTTTTGGTAAATAATTATATATAATTATCCCTGTTGACCGCCGCTCAATACGTATTTGCTAGTTGTTTTGCGCGAACAAATAATAATTTACCTCCTAGATAATAAGGATTTGTATAATTCAACGTTCAAATTAACTGATCCGTTATAAAATTACTAATTGTGGTGTCAGTAACAAATACTGATGTAATTATTGTATTATATGAATGTACTCCCACCTTTGATTTTCCTTCTTAAGTATATCAGATTTCAAAAAGTCCTTTTATTGACCATGTTTATGGCGGTTATTTAATAAGAATATTATTTTCAAACTTCAAGGTTTAGACTAAATGGTTCGAAAGATATAGCAACCTAAACAGTTACATTTAAATATCCGCCATCTTGAATTAAGATGTCAGATCCAAATACTTTGGTTAGTGGACTTCTAAATCATCAAAGAAACGTAATTTCTAAGTTTAGTTATCCTCACGTTTAACATTGGCGATATCAGTGATGTGTAGATGATGTTGTAAAGGAATTTAGCTTTTAAAAAATAATTACAGCCGCCGTCTTGAATTTAAAAATAAATTGTAAAATCTCTTTATGGTACATGCCATAAGAAGTTCCATTTTTCCTAAATTTCAAGGTTCTAGTTCAAATGGTTCTAAGGATGTGGTAAAATGACTTAAAATTGTAGTCGTCTTGTTTTTAGAATGCTAGATCACAAAAACCTTTCTTGAACGTCTAAGTCCAAACCACTATAGGAAGTATATATCAAGTTTAGCTAATCTAGCGTTATGATTTTCGAGATTAAGTATATGTAAGGGGGCTTGGCTGGTAAACGCATTTTAGACCGCCATTTTAAATTTAAAAATTACCAACAAATTATCACAAATCTGTAATCTTATATAATTAATTAAAGGGGACGACTTAAATAGAAATATAAACGAATAAGTTGTTTTTAAGATATGGTATTTCGCAAATGATGACGGTCTGATCGACAGTCTGACAGACATAAAAAAACAACAAAAAAAAGTGTTTTTAATCTAAATTTTATTTATATTTATATTTCCAACTTTTTGATTAAAATGATTAGGTTAATTTAATTATATATCATGAACTTTTTAAATAACATGATTTAAATTGAATGTATAAAAATAATTGAAGAATAAATAAATCAATAAATTGTAAACATAAAATAAAATAAAACTACCTGCATTTACAAAAACTGAGAGATTACTTATTAATGTGAGATTTCGAGCCTCCTGTTTCAAGGTTTTCCTTCTTGGAGGCTCTTTGATTTTACAAACATTTATGTATATTTTAAATATCTGTAAAATACTTTAATTAAATTATGTATATTTTTTGTTTGTTTTATTCTTTTTAATATGTTGTATAATATGTTTTGAATCAAATAAAAATAAATAAATTACTACTAGAAAAATTACTACTAGAAATTACTACATACAAGTGACAGATTTCGTTCTTTAAAATGATCTCAATGCTTCCACTACCTTTGGTAAGCTTAGAAACTAAGAGGGGGGGGGGGGGGGGTTATAAATAAACAGACAATTATGGATAGTAAGAGGAGAATACTATTAAAGTACGAGATAGGATGCGATGAAACTAATTGGCAGACTATTTTAATTAAATTTATATTAATAACTACATATTTATGATCCTGAATTAATGTTCCTGATGAAACAGGAACATTAATTAATTAATTCCTGCTAAACAACTCTCTATCATCTGATTGTCTATGTGATTATTATTATTTTTTTTTTTTAGGATATAAAGACAAGTTAGCGTGTTCTATAAATGGTTGACAAGAATAGTTACATTGCCCTTGGTTTTAAAAATAAACCCTTGAAACAAATCAATCAACAAAATTGGAGCATTGCGGAGAATATTACTTTTATATATATTATTTAAGCAACAGAAAAAATAGATATCTAGGACTTGATAACTACAGGGTTCAACGAAATTAGATAAATATTATATAATACTCGTTAAAGTTCAATTCGCTGTAAAAAAAAAAAGGAAAAAATTCGCAAAGAGTTATTGATTACTAAATATTTTGGTTTAATCATCATAATTCATCAATTGTTACAATCCTAGTTTATGAAAAAAAAAAACGAGAAAGTGCCTCAACTCTATCTAACAGAAAGTTATTCATTAATAATTCAATTCGATACTTGGGTGAATTACTATGAAATGCTACTACAATGAAAGGAGAAATCCTGTGGACAATACGCAAGAAGGATAATCCATTATTAGTATTCACTATCAAACATTTCTTAGAAAAGTGTATCCAGTTTGAATTTTGTAAAAGTGTATGCTTTGTTAGCGTTAGTAATTAATAATGAATCGAATCAATAATATTGTTAAACACACGGAAGAGGAAATAACAAGAATTGATATTTATATTCTTGTTTCCTTTCTATCTTGAATAAACTTTTGTATAATTTAAAAGTAATGATTTGTACTTATCGAATGAGTTGATAAGAGGTTTATATAATATTTCCTTTAACTTTATCTAATTACATTATAAGTTTGCAGATAATATTTCCAATATTATGAGATGTTAAGTGCTGTTAATTAAAAATAGTTTTTTATGTCATCTATTTCCGGAAATGTATACTTCTATTGCTTATTGTTTATTTAGGGTTACTGGTGTATTTAAGATTAAGTATGTACCAAAATTAAGATTATAATCGTTTTATGGAAATCTAATAATTAATAGAGGAATATACTATAGGAACATAAGATATTCCTATTCCGATTACAAGTTATGTATGTATACACATAAATCCAAATACCACTGACTGACTGACTCATCGCGATATCTCTGGAATTACTGGGCCTATGTCAATGCAAATGTGTAGGTTGGTTAAATCTAAATACTACTGACTGACTGACTCATCGCAAGGTTTTGGAATCACTGGGCCTAGGTTAATTCAAATTCAAATACCACTGACTGACTGACTCATCACGATATCTCTGGACCTATGTCAATGCAAATTGTGTATGGGGGGGGGGGGGGGGTCCTCATAGCTAGATGTGCAATTAGAAATCAAGATGGCAATTAACAAATATGACACCATTAATGTCTATAAAAAAAAATCACTAGGTTATTTCAAGCGAGGCTTTTATAAAGGGTGTCCCAAAATTAACGCAAGATTTGAATTAAATTGGAAACACAGTTTTTAATCTTTAGATTTATATTTTTTTTATTGAATCATAAAGTTCATAGGCTAGGGCTATTTTTGAAATAACACATCGGGCAAATGACCTCCACAGCTTTGCTGGCACATATGCACTCTTTTGTCAAAATTTTCCATGACCATTTTGCATAAATGTGGCTGAATTTCGTTGATGAAGCGTTTAATTTTCTCCTGTAATGCACATGGTTGTGGGCTTATTGACAGTGCCGGAGTTACCACTAGGCCGAGTAGGCCGTGGCCTAGGGCCGCGGGCTTAAGGTGGGCCGCAGATTTGGGCAATACATTGATATGACTTGCCGCTCAGCGTCTTTGACACAGTATATTCTAAGGAGTATTATTTGAATTTGAGTATGATCCTGAATACTGTTAGTGATTAGATCAAATATTAAGTTAATTTTAGCTTGTCACTTGATAGGTTAGATATTCAATTATTACCTACTCCAAATAAGAGTGGTCACCTATCAAGTGACAAGCTAACATCAACTTGATTTTTGGTTTACTAACTAATCTTGTACTCATGATCATGAAAATCACATAGTCCACCAAAATGCCCGGGACATGGCCGCTATCTATTTGTTTTTGTTTTTTTTCCATATGCCTATTGCCAAGCAGACGAACTTATATCCCACATACGAACTTATGGGTCCAACAACCACATATTTTTTACAGGCACCAAAATATTACTTTTTGTTAGTCAAACACTCTTTTGCTCGTCTCCTAAACTACACATTTTATACTTATAAGTTTTTAAGAAAGTTTCTACAAATAAATAAAAAACCAATAAAAAGTGTGAGTTTTATCGGCTTAATTGTTAAAACCTAACCACATAATATTATGTAGTACGTAAAACCAAATTAAAAAGTATTTCAAGAGTTAAAAAAAAAATCTTCCAATTTATTATATAGTTTATTAAACTTGTTTGACATTAGTTTAGGCCTATACGAATATTAACTTACCATAATGGTTTTGTCAAATTTTCAAAGATAGAGCTTCTATAGTTCATAAAACTAAATGTGGGGGGCCGCTAGTAAAATTTGGCCTAGGGCTGTCAAATTGTTTTTTTTTTCAGGGTTGCCAGCAATTTACTGGACAAATTATGCGTTAATTTTGGGACACCCTTTTATAAATAAATCCTCTATTATTTATAATTCCTTTATACTAAACAGTTACTTTTACTTAGAAATTATTTCAATTAAATTCAAATTCATATGTGAGATGAGTTTCTATTTTATTCATTTAAGCCAAACATATTTTAACAATGAAGCGAATGAACCTTTAGCTTATTAAAATTAATTGATAGAATGAATTGGATGACTAGAAGAGAGTTAATTAGCTCTCCAAATATTTTTGACGTCAGACGACAGGCACAAACAAAATCAAAGTTAATATAAAGAATTTTAAAATCTGGCTTCTGTTGTCTTTATCTGGATTAGTTTAATTAAGAGGATATTTTATAGATTGTCAGATTTTTTCCTGATTGTCAAATTCCTTGATGCCATTAAGACTTTAGCGCATTCTTCTTTGTTGCCTATTTTAGGATTTTTAAGAAGAGATATATCGAGGTGGGAGATGCACTATTTTAAGCAACCACGTATCTTCTAATTTTTGATCAAGCTAAATTTAGACAAAAGTAAACTATTACTGTATAATAGTACCAATGAAGTAAGAAAAGTATATTTTCAGATAGCACCTAATAATGTAATATGCATCGTTCTCATTCTGAATAGAGTTACATAGTAAAATTAGTCTGAGGAGTAAAAAATCAGTTAGTTTGTCAAACTTCAATATATATAGTTTCTATTAACGATTATTTTAATAGACTATGAAGTCATAAGGTAATATTTTAATCGCGGGTTTAATTACTATGATATGCCAAGGTTCGTTGGAAAAAAAAACTCTGCTAAGTATAAACATGCTAATTAAAATGCTTTCAAAGACCACAAACCTTTTGTACTAATGACTTGGAATGTTAATATTTGTAGGAAGTAAAACAAACTAACAATTACTTGTAACATAAATTAGTATATTTTTGCAATATCATAAATATTGTGATTACAAAAATACTGTTCAGTTTCGACTTTACTACCTTTAAAAGAATGAACTGATAATAAAAATATTTTATAATCAGTAAATATTTGTTGTACAATGCATATTTACTCATATTTTTTGTAATAACTTCTTCCTCATTTTCAGAATAAATTTATCTTTTTTGAATATTTTAAATTTCAGAATTATTTTATTTACAATGAAGCATGTTGTCCATTTGTAGTATCCCTTAAAAATATATATGTATTTTAATTTATTTTTTATTTAACTATAACGAGTTGTGTTTTTTTTTTTCAGGACCTAAAGAAATGAATATTTCTGGATCAATTTCTTCATAGTAAGTTTTTTATTATCTGCTTATTATTTATATTTACATATTTATAATTATATTAATTTGTTTATTAACAAAACTACTAAACCTTAAATATAGTATATAATGTTACAAATGAAGGTTATAGTTATTTGTTATCGAATGTTTTCATTTTCATTTTTTGCACAGTGCATAACTTTTACATTTGTTGTTTATATTTTTGCTAAAATAAGTCGTCACTGAAGATCAAACTTAGTGTGATCGGTCACTAAAGATCAAAATTGATTTGATTAGTCACTAAAGATCAAACTTGATTTGATTGGTCACTAAAGATCATCTTGATTTGATTGGTCACTAAAGATCTAACTTGATTTGATTGGTCACTAAAGATCAAACTTGATTTTGGTTTGATCTTAAGTGATACCTTGGCATTTAGGTATATTATGTAGCTGAATAATCATATACCCGAAATCCGTGTTTATATATTTGTTGAATGACATTTTGAATTTCTTTATTTTTTTTACCTTCGTTTGAGCTACGTTGAACTACGGAGGGAAAATTACTAGTTGAATAAAATATAAGTTAGATCCTTTATAATTTTACCACTTCAGCTCAAAATTTCTCTACGACTTCTGCAATTTAAAAGTTACTATGTATTGCTTAATTAAATACTTTATATAATTACTTACTTAAGTACTTTTAATTTGATATTGTAACCATTGATGAAAAGTCCCTATTTATATTTTTATAAGAAGTATGCAAAAGTATAAGTATATAATAGGTTATGGTCCATGGTCATTTATTAAAATGGCTGTCGATGCGAGGACTACGAAGTCAAATATTTATTGCACATTAAATTGCGTGAAACCACTGTCTTAACTCACAAATATCAGGTTTCAATCCCAGACATGAGACATTTTATGCATTTTTAGATACTCCGTTCTTCAACTACCTTTTTTTGTAATAAAAAAGTCTTAATTTAAATCAAATTATAATTATTAACAACTACGGGAAACAACCAGAGAAAAATACACTCCAGCGCTGGGATTTGAACCACAGGCCTCTATATATATATTATAATTATAAGCGTTATTTCTCGATCTAGTTCTTTGTCATTAATGTTGACTTCTCAGATTTGTGGAAAATTGAAAGCTTAAATTCGGGACAAGGTATCATTAACGTCAGTGAAATTCATTCTCCTGCGTAGCTTAGTTGGTAGAGCGCTATACTGGAAATATAGAGGCCTGTGGTTCAAATCCCAGCGCTGGAGTGTATTTTTCTCTGGTTGTTTCCCGTAGTTGTTAATAATTATAATTTGATTTAAATTAAAATTTAATCGTTCCGTAGTATGAATACTACCAAAATCGTAAAATATTAATAAAAAAAAGTCTGCCAATTAGTCTGGCATATAGTTTAGAAAGTTTAAATTTACACGAAACTATTTGGAGGCTAACTCTGATATGCTATCTACATTTCTTTAAAATCGGACAAGTAGTTTTCAAAATATGGGCGTTCGCCAAACGACCTTTTTAACTGACAAACAGTCCTGAAACCAAAACTATTTTCTGATGTCTAAAACGCATGTTGGGGAAATAATTATTTAATTATTTCCTTCATCTTGATAAAAAAAAAAAAATATATATATATATATAAACTAGTTTAAATATTATTAAAGTGATTTACTTTACACAAGTCTTTATTAACTATTTATTAAGATGGTTGGCAAACGAATGATCAAGTTAATTATTTGCATTTTGATCAGCTTTGACTTGTTTTATCCTTATAGTTCTCGATCCGCTCTATTCAACCTTGCAACACTTTGCTAAATATGCCTGTGATCTGAAATACCAGTAAACTTTGCGAAAGTCTGTTACATCTATTTCTTGTTTTAAAAATGTATTTAAGGAAAAAACTAGTTTATTATTTGTTTCAATTCAGTCAAATGAAACTCTTTAACCCAAGTCTTGTACTAAGAAGATGATAAGAGTCCCCTTGCTAAAAAATTATTGTGAAATTAGGCCATTGGACTCTAGTCTCTCTTGACACAATATTGAAGTAGCTCTTTTTATTCTTTGGTCATTTTTTTTCTCGACCCGCTGCTTTTGTGCACGTCGCCTATGAAGAAAATACAGTTTAGGTTAAAGCGAGGTGGGATAAAGGTGACGGGCTCGGGTTTAGTTGCATAAGAAAACTCTCTGGCCTGATCTCATTTTACTCAAGTTAGCGGTTTCGGGTTTTCTACTGAATCATCATCACCCATAAGTCTTCATCCGTAGTTTCAGCTCAACAATCATAATCACTTTAATTACTTGAAAATTGCTTTTGTTAAACGTAAAAGTTATTAAGTTAAATATTCGGTTAATAGCTGACACTTATGTTTTTAAAGCTATTAAGCCGTTACTTAAGATGTACTGTACTGTTGTAACATTTATTAAGGTTCTGATGTACTAAGGTATTTGTGTCAAATTTCTTTTAAAACATGTTAAATATAATGAATGAATATGTACAACTATATTTTTTTTTTAATTTATCAGGTAGACAATTTTGAAATAATTGACTATTTTGTAGAAAAGGTGACAATCATCGACATTTCACGACAATCTCTTCCTCTTGTTTTGAGTATGCAAAATTTCATTAAGCTTGAAATAAAACAATAGATTTTTATAAAAATAGTGTGGCACATGGCTTCATCGCTTCTTATTGCGTACTTTAATTATGTTATGCTTTTATGACATTATTTATTTTTACGTCAATTTTATTTAATTTTTCTCCGCTTTTTTTGAGTGTATCAAAACAATTTTTTTTTTTTTTTTCACAAAAATTAAAGTATCAATTTATCATATTTTATTGGCGCAGACGGTTGAAATGATAATTTTCGCTACATTGAACAAAGCATCTAAAAGATAGAGGTGTTAACAAAAACAACGTTGAATCCGCATGTGGAACTAACAATAGGCTAGTTAAATTATGAAGCGTTAGTGGAGGTCATCATGAAATATGTTGAAAGAATATGTCTAAAGCGGATTTCTGTCCAGAAATGTTTGAAATCGAATACATAATCTAAATTTAGTTTGTCAGATGATTCCATGTTACCTATCTGTGAGCTCGGAAGGTTAACAAACCACCCAGACTCAAGGCTGTGCTCGACTTGGCGGGGGCACGGTAGTGCCTGGTATACGGATATATTAAAATTAAAAATTTGAATTTACCAGTTTGCGAACAGTTGATTATAACAGTTTAATAAGTGTTGTATATACCTTACATCAATCATGATTGTCAATCTGATTATCTTAAAACATGCAAAATTACATTAATAATCATTATATCTCTGTTTTTTCCCTTTAAGGCTGAAAATATTATGATGAAGCATTTTCCATTATAATTATTTGTTTTGTGTATAGTTTTTTTTTCTAATATTTTCTAATAATATTACACAATGAAATTATAATAAAAATATATAATTTTAAAGTTCGAATTGAAGTACGGTTAAATCAATATATTATTTGACCTTTTTTTAATACAACAGTGCAAATGTAATTAAGTTTATTTAGATTAAACTGAGCTGGAAATTAGGTCAGATTGTGTATGCCATTTAAAATGTTCGAGGGAGATACTGTCTCATAAAATAGTATTGGCATTACTATAAAGTTATTTAGTTAAAAGGTGACTTAACTGCTCGTTGAGGAGGACATTTTAACTAATAGAATTTTATAAATTATCACATTGAACTTATAATATTGAGTGCTTTCTCTGAGAACAATTTTCTCAATTTAATTTGTTTAATTTAAATTGTGTACAGCAATTGCAGCGCCTAAATAATGATAACAAAAAAATAAAAAATCATAAACTCAATTACCATAAAGATTACGAAGTTTATTGTCTCATTATCAATATCTCGATAATTAAACTTGGGTATTGTGTAATGGTAATGTAATGACGATTAGTTTTAACATTGACCACACCATATAAAGCCGTATAGTGTAATACTTGTCAGTTTATATAAAGCCGGTCATACACGTTTCAGTATACCTGATAGGTAAACATGTTCAGGTAAACAGGAGCGTGTATGCTATCAAGTTATGACCTCCGGCTATCAAGTAAACACGCTCCAGTCCACCTGTACAGATTACCCCAACGAGTATAGTCGGCTTTAGTCAACAATATTATTATTGAGTTTTGAGTTACTATAATGAATTTGACTTTAAGAAAGTTTGTAATAATCAAGCTCTTACAAAGCAAGGACCTGACACAATCGACTTATTTGATTGCTAATAGTATGTTATACTGACTCTTTGTGTAACTTTTAGGCCTTATTTATTTATTATTTATTAAAATCATACTTAGATGCCAAGTAC
Organism: Gerris lacustris; assembly: GCA_951217055.1. Classification (NCBI taxonomy): domain Eukaryota; kingdom Metazoa; phylum Arthropoda; class Insecta; order Hemiptera; family Gerridae; genus Gerris; species Gerris lacustris. The sequence goes on along the minus strand of OX578282.1, from coordinate 57,000,470 downwards.
CAAGGTATTATGATAAATTTGATATTAAAATGTTATTAATGGGCAGTCTAGTACAAAACAAGGACTTGTCTAACTCGATTTTCGATTTCAGTTGTATGTTCTACTAATTTATTTATACGTAACTTGTTCTAAAATATATAGATGCAAAGTTCTTTTGATTATAGCTATTTGCGACTCGTATTACTTTTAAAGAGATAAGAGACGTCTATTCCGTAGGAGAAGGTTATGAGGTTTCCCTTCTGTTCACAATTAAGGGCATAGAATGTGAGTGTTAGGTAGCATTTCTAAGGAGAGAGTAAAGAAATGGAAAGTATCTACGATTAGATGTAAATAAATATCTGCGAGAGTTACTGAAAAGTACAGCTTTCAATCAGCTTGGACTCTTTCACTCTTAGCCTAGAATATTCTAGTTCCAACAATGGTACTCTATCTATTGTTGTTTACATTGTTAAATCTATATTCTCGATTACTAGCACATTGATTTTAAATTGTATGATTGCAAGTAATAAGAAATGTTATTGCCAAGGAGAATGAAATAAGGCTTTAATCTTTGATTTTCGAAGAATATTTTCCCATTATTTTTGAAGGAACTGATTCTATATCTTTGGATCATTGTTAAATAATTATCTTAGGTTTGAAGAAAGATGAGTACACGATTGAGTATACATTTGCAATATAAATAGTAATCTTTACCACTATTACCCATCTTTATCTCTACTACCCCATCTTTAATGCCGGTTAATACTGAAGTATGTGTATATCCCAGCCTTATTTAAATGATTTTTCCTCTCCTACCTCTCTTTCCCTTCCACTCTTCCTTCTCTTATCATTGACTTATTATTTACACACTAGCAAGTGAACATAGTAATAACTGTATAAAAGAAAATTACGTCTTTGCCTCTGGTCCTCCACCTACTAGGAAAAAGGTTTTGCTAAGTATTCTTACGTCGCAGCTCATGATCTTACTTCTTACAGTTTATCTACACATTCGCGTTACACACTCGCCGAATGTTCAATTACTAAGTTCAGATTAATGGACGAGGTGGACATGCGCCTTGCACTTGCCAAATGTTGAAAAAAAAAAAAAAAAAAAAAAAAAACAGCTGGAGAGATGCGCCTTTAAGAAATATCTATTTATCTTCTGCTTGTATTTAGATCGTTTCCTTTTAAATGGGGCATTGAAAGCTGATTTCTGTTTGAATGGCCATATTGTGTTGGTTTTTGAAAATATTTGGATTCAGTTCTGACGTCATTAGAAAACAGCTGATTTTGACACTCAATAATTATGATGGCTGTGAAAGAAGTTAAGGTTTGTACTTTCGATGTGTCGGGTTACCCAGGGTAGAAACATAAAACTGTGCGTGCCCATATATGATTTCAATGCAGTCAGGTATTTACATGCAACTAAAGGTGTGTTCATACAGTCCAACACTTTTGGTGTATCGACCTTGATACTACTAAGGTGTATGACCTTGGTACTAGATTAAATACGGTACGTTTATGGAAAGATATCTTATTTTGATAGTTCTTCACCATGTAAACTTATCTGGTGATTTTGAGTCTCTTAAATCTGCAAATAAAACATTTATTTAAATTTCTTTTAATCTTTTTTTTTTTTTTAGAAAAATATAATAATATAGTGCAATTATTTCCGTTTTCGTTATAGGGGTTGAGTGCAAACTTTTGATTGAGCCTGGCAACGGAGACTTTTTGTGGAGGCTCAAAAGAGTCTTTCCCCTTGCTATCTAATGCTTTCATCTTACATGAAAGAAAATTTTTGAAGTTTCTCATGAATCCTCTATTCCATTTCGTTTCCTATTCTTGAGAGCATGCTTCAAGGGAGCATCTTGCCTCTATTCTTTATTACACTTATCTTGGCAATATCCCTACTCACATCCTAAAATCCTAGCTGATAATACATCCACATTGTAAAAAGAATTTTATTAGCATTCTAAAACGTGTTAATCGTCTAAAAGTCCGATGTGGATGTTTCTTTGTCCCCTTGTTTTCTTTTTACCATGCTGAAGTGAGAATATATGATAGAGAAAAAATATCAACCGAAAAGTCAATCCACAATTGAAAGAAGACATTTGTTTCAGTTAAGAGCATACACCGAATTTATCTTGATCAAACCTGGTTTGTTGGCTAGTTTTAAGAGTCTTGTATTTTTTCTGGGACTAACTCAATGTTATACTCCTTCTACCCGCTCTTATTGATTTCTAAGTCAATTGTATCCAGTTTTAGATGTTAAGCCGAGAAGACTCCCCCTTCTCTTGCCCTTCTAGTTAAATGTTTAGCTTACACAAGAAGTTAGGGGACAAATTCTTTCCCTATCTCTCCTTGTCTAGACTAAAAATAGTGTTTCTAATAGCCAGAGCACCGTGCGTCACCAGGTAATTAGAGTTAAACACCTACCCTTTAATAGTATTGCGACTCCACTCTCTTCCAATTCCAATACTCTTTTTCTACTGCATACTAGAATAAAATTGCACAAAGCTATTTACTTACCATAACGGAATCAATGGAATAAACAGAAACGATCCTTTCGATTGGTCATTCTTTTTGTCTCTCTCAATTTTAGGTTTCTGTACAAAGTAAAAAAATCGGTCCGAGACAACTCAGACATACTTTCTCATATATAAGTTCATAATTACTTAGCCAATGTTTTCCATTTATTAGTTTTTGTAAGTACGTTTAATTATTATTGAAAATTATATCATAATTTACCATAAAAATAACTTTTCCAGGGCGGGGAATCGAACCCGGGATCTCTCCGTCCACGTTTTAAGCTATTTTCTCAGGAACTAGATTTTTCCCGGGAAAACTGCTTATATAGTTGGATCCGTATTTAAATGGACTACATTTTAGAATTTTTTAATCAAAATCGTCGGAACCGTTTTCGAGAAATATTTTTTTTTTTTCATGTTTTTTCAGAGTTTTTGGGGGGTACCACCCCCAAATTTGGAGCTAAAATTCATTTCTCGATTTCGCCTCGGGGTATGATTTTTCTGAACATGTATGCCAAATTTCGTCAAAATCGGCCAAGTAGTTTAGGCTCCAGGCGTCTGCACAGACGACAGACGACAGACGACAGACGACAGACGACGGACAGACATTTTTTAAAAACCACTTTTTTGGACTCAGGGGACCTCAAAACGTGTAAATCCATCAAAATCTCAAAATCAAATTTTCGCGCCATCACAATACTTTCTCTTTATATGAGAAAGTAAAAAGAAACCTTATACAACGGCTCTGACTGTCTGTCCGTTGGTGTCTATCCGTTGCTTGTTTCAATTCATAAAGTACTATAGCTAGGAACATGAAATTCGGCACACAGGTGCATCTTGGCATTTGAGACAACTGGACACATTTTGGATTTTTCACACTTAATATTTTCAAGATGGCGGCCAATATGGTGGGCAACTAAAAAAAAAGTTTTTTGTCGCCATGACATGTTATATATGTCAATTTAAAGGTCTTGAAATGAAGACAAAGAATATGCAACTATTAAAATTTTCTCACGTAATATTTTCAAGATGGCGGCCAATATGGCGGGCGACTAAAAAAAGTTCTTATAGTAACTATGACATGTTATACATCAATTTAAAGGTCTTGAAGTGTAGAAAAAGAATATGCAATTTTTAAAATTTTACATTTAAAAATTTCAAGATGGCGGCCAATATGGCGGATGAATAAAAACAAGTTTTTAGTCACCATGACATGTTATATATCAATTTAAAGGTCTTAAAATGTAGAAAAAGAATATGCAATTATTAAAATTTTCAAGATGGCGGCCAATATGGCGGGTGACAAAACATTGTTTTAGTTACCATAACATATTATACATCAATTTAAAGGTCTTGAAGAGTAGAAAAAGAATATTACTATTAAAATTAGTGCATTTATATTACACTTAATAATTTTAACTTTAATGTACAGAAACCGTTGATTATCGCCCCACGTACTTACGTGAAGCGCGCCTTACTTGTTTAAATATAATCCTACCTTTAAATTAAAGTTATACTTTATTTTTATTAAAATTAGAATATCTGTAAGCGATTTGAATGCGTACAATGATCATTAGCCATGTGTTTACAGTACTGGTACAATAATTATAACACAAAAAATATAACAGTTAATGTTATATGTTATTGAATTATCGATTAGAATTAAAAAAGGCATCGCTACAAAAAATGTATTTACAAAGCCGGAATTCTTCTACTACTGGTCGATAATTTTCAGTGACGGTGTGGTGAGTTTAAATATAACAATATCAGACTGAAAATGTTGTACCATAACGTTTTTAATTAGATAAAAATTGCTGCCATTTTGATTGTTCATTATTTTTTTCTATTTCTATTATTGTTTATTTTTATCTTAAAAAAACCTCTTTCTCTCGAAAAACCTCCTTTGTTCATTTCCTTGCAACGTGAGTAAAATAACTAATTAGACTCAATTCTCTGTTTCAACTCCCAACTCTTTCTCTTTCCCATCTCTGTATTTGTCTCACTGGCTCTGGAGGTATAGCCACTGGGAGGTTAAAAGTCTGCTAACTTCATTGTCGTTTTGAAATACGGTGATAAATATTTTCAAACTTTGATTATTAGTTATTAATATAGTTGGTTATTAGTTTTATTATACTTTTATTTATTTGTTTTGACTGCTTAAATAAAGAATGACTTCAAGACTGAGTTGAATAACAACTCTTTTCATGCAATAGTTCCTTTCCTTGGAAAAGTAGTTTGTTACATTCGAACTTCTTCTAATATGAAGTTTACCTTAACATTAACTTGTCTTTACCCTTGTTATGTCTATTTCTCACTATCGATTGCCAGCTTTATACTACTAAAAATGACCTCGATATGTATCGATAAAGATTTTAGCATTTTGGTTTCTGAAAATAGTGTAAATAAGTAAAACCTTCCTATTGAGTACATTTATAATAGATGGACCTTACTGGGTTACACTCTTACCAATTATAAAAACCATCTAACAATAAACTATTAATAAATGTGCTATTGTTACTTAATTTTTATTCGATTTCGTTTATTTCCACTTTATAGATTATACAATTCAAGCAATACAGATAATTGTGAGGAACATTATTAAAAAAATATGGCTTGATATAAGATTTCTGAGTCAGAAATTCTGACTAATAAGTTTTTTCATTCAAGAAGAATTGGTTCAAAAACAAAACTGCATTTTCGTTAAACAAAAAGTAATAAATCGGTCTGAGACAACTCAGACAAACTTTCTCACATTCACATACGAGTTCTTAATTATTTAGCCCAGTGTTTTTCATTTATTAGTTTTCTTATGTACATTTAATTATTATTGAACATTTCATCAAAATTTATCATTAAAATAACATCTCCTGGGCGGGGAATCAAACCCGGGTTATCTCCGTCCGCGTTTTAAGCTTTTTTGTCAGGAACTAGATTTTTCCCGGGAAAACGGCTTATATCGTTGGATTCGTAGTCAAATGGACTAAATTTTAGAATTTTTAAATCAAAATCGTCGGAACCGTTTTCGTGAAATATTTTTTTTTCACGTTTTTTCAGAGTAGCGAGTTGGGGGGTAACGCCCCCAAATTTAGAGCTAAAATTCATTTCTCGATTTCGCCTCGGGGTATGATTTTTCTGAACATGTATGCCAAATTTCGTCAATATCGGCTCAGTAGTTTAGGCTCCAGGCGTCTGCACAGACGACAGACGACAGACAGACATTTTTTAAGAACTACTTTTTTGGACTCAGGTCACCTCAAAACGTGTAAATCTATCAAAATCTCAAAATCGAATTTTCGCGCTATCTCAATATGTTTTCTTTATATGAGAAAGTAAAAAGTTAACCCCTTAAACATCAACCATAGTTTTTAAGGGTTTATTTTTTCACTGCAAGGTTTCAAATTTTATATGTTGGGTACTTCCAGAGATCAGGGTACTTACAAACAGACATGCAAGACCGGGAATGTATTATAGAGGTCCTTGTCTTGCCTGCGGATCTTAAAAATTTAATGAGAAAGAGGAACTGGTGAGGGCGAAGTGAGAGACGATGCAGGAAGGAAGGGAGTGGTGAGTAAAACGCCTCCGCTAAGGTGGCGGGGAATTTAAATCCAATTCCTAACATTAGGTTAATTGATTTACATGGATGCTTCCGTTATAAATAAAACTAGGTAAATATAATTTTCCTTGATCTATTTTATACTATAAATAGGTTTTTTCTAATAATATTCTATATTTTATGATGAATATTTGAATATTGACTGATAATAAAACCCATCTAGTATTAAAAATGAGTTAGTTTTGGTTTGGTCTTCTTTATTTGAGTACAAGGTAGACACGCTTCTGACCCTGTGGAATCTATAGGGGTGTACGGTTTCTTCTAGAGTCGTTCCTGTCGTTTTGGTTAGTTCCGCTTTTATATATATATATATATATATATATATATATATATATATATATATATATATATATATATATATATTTGTGCGTGTCAATACGCAAGCTTAGTGAGCTCTTTGTATTTGTAGCCGAGTTGTTCATTGTGTTTATTGGATTTAATAGTTAGAATACAAATTAATATGTCGCTAAATTTATTAACATCTAAACCTTTATTGAAATCTATTATAGAAAACACCTGTGTAAAATGAACATCTGCTTAATTCTTTTTTTACGTCTTATGACGGAAATAGCAGGTGGTCTGTATATATTGTGCAATACCACAGGCGTTTAACAAGGGAGGTAGAGTGAAAACAATATTTAAGACTCCGGAAAATAATTTCCTTACTAGAACGCCATCCAAATTTGTAATAGAATTGATCCGATATGTTTTTTAGTTGGTGTTAACAATACGCATACAATTTATTATAGACGTATTTATGTTTACTTTTATTCATTAAATTTGTAAACTACTTTTTATCTGAAACATAAAAATATAAAGCGTAACAATCCAAAATAAATAGAGATGTTATTATATATTTTAATATAATAACTACATTCTTTCAATTCTAAATCGTTATTTAATTGAATATTTAAGATATCAAAACCTACAAGAAATCAGAATAGCTCTTTTATATTATTAAGGACAAGTTGACCAATTAAATTCATTGTTTTCGTTTAAATATTGTGTTCTTAAATATTTCAAGATTGATTTTTTTTTTTTAGATTGAAAATGCGTGCAATTGTGTAGTAGATATTTTCAACATTATTGAAAAAATGTAGAGCATCAGTCTTTAACAGCTGCGATTCAAAACAAAAAAGCTACTATCCTCCCCTAATATTTCTATTTATGAAAGTAAAACATCGTTAGAAATCACAAGCTTGCTCTTTATGATCTTTGTGTATGATGTAATATTCCCTGAAGAATGATTGTTAAACTAAAAGTGATTTATTTGACCCCCAACTAAGTTTATTTACTGTGTATTTATGATGATTCAACTTTTTGTTAATGATTCTTCAACATTTTTTGCAATGCTTAATTAATTTACACATTTCATCACGTTGGTTAGTAATTACATTTTCTACTTGACCTGAGTCACTTTTGTTAAACTGGTGTTTTCCTCTCTAACATTTACTTTTGGACATGGGTCAAAAGGTTGGGAGCTGTAAATGAAGCTCCTTGGATGGATCCCTAGTAGCGACTAAGGTTATTTGTCGAGGATCTAGTATAGTATCAACACACCAACACCACACACCTCTCGCATCCTGACTCGCCTTGTGGTTTGGTCCGACGCCCTCGACCAAATTCCTGGGTTTCTTCCTTCAGGCTCGGTATCTAAACCGCGGTGGTCGGTTACGAACCGCCTGCAAATACCCCTTTAAAACTAGCGGAAAGGACGTTAACCGCACACAATAATTTTCAAATGCTTCTAAACGGTTTTAAGTACAGCATTTCCTTTTCTTACTTTTTTTTCTCTGCAGACTTAAAATAACACTTGGTTGTTTTCTTTGAAGCTCTTGTATAACCATCATTGTGCTATGAATTGTATTTTTTTTTCTAAAACAATTTGTGAATGTGTCACGACCTGTTATATCATCTACTTGTGGAAAGAGAAAAAGATTTTGAAAATGCATATAACATATAATAGATCCCAAAATACGGCCTTGCTGATGTGTAACTTTATCCAAGGGGAAAAAAGTAGCTTTTTTACGAAACTAGTAATTTCTGTAACATTTTAGATTTCCTGCAATAAATTGCAGAAGCACTTCGACTTATTTCTCTCAATTTTTTAACTTGCGTTGTTGTCGCAGTTCTGGTTAATCATATTTTTTATACAAATTTAAAGATAATTGGAATCTCACTCTATTTTAAAGTTATTTATTTAATCTTAAGATTTATACTTTATTGTAGGATGACATTCGTGTTACACCCTCAAAGAAGAAAAGTTTCTTCAAAAATATTGTGTTAATATGGGCATATGTTTGGGCAATTTGAAAAGCTAGCTGGAGGTGTGAAAAGTAAAATGGTCAGATTGAAGTTGAAGATTAATTCCGTAATTTTTAAAATAAAGGGTTTCTGGGTTTCTATTAATTTTCTCTGTTTATTAAAGGGAACAAATTAAAAGAAATACTCTATCATACTCTTAAATTTAAAGGAGTATTTGATTCCTAAGTAATTGTATCCCTCACTTTTCATATGCTCACTTCTGCCATTTTGTAATAATCTACTTAATAAATACCTTCAGCAGACAATTTTCATATTATTATGAGAATTTAGATGAGTTCGAATTCTTTAATTACGAAAATGTTTGCGTGAAATATGAGTTTAATAAAAAAAATTGGGCACGGGGTACCTCGGAACTTTTCCTTTCTTCGGAGGCCACTGCTTCGCTGGTGGAGGAAGCAGCATTGGGCGAGGCCAGTATTTAGATGGGTGGCCGTTTTGAACTAACTGACTTTTTTATTATAATTTTTCAAAAAGAACTTACACATTATTTTGCTTCCGAGTTTTCCGAAGGAAACGGAAGCATTGTGTTCAGACGAACAAAAAAGTTTTATGCCTCCGATTTTAAAAATTCCAAGACAGAAATCCGTTTCAGACATCAGGGAACATTTTTGGTTCCTTGTCTGTCTGTCTGTCTGTCGGTCTGTGTGTCCGCGAATCATGAAACGTGCGACGATAACTTGAGTAAATGTCCACCGATTTTGATGAAATTTGGTAGACATGTTCATTTTACCAATGCCCAGGACGAGTTCGTTGGACAACGTAATTCGTTCAAGCGTTCACGCGTAATGCTCACTTAAATGTGAACTTCAAATTTAAAATTGAAATTTTAGGTCGGGAAAAAAATCAAACTTCATCTATTCAATGAGGCAAACATTTTTTTCAAATACAATTTTTTAGTAAAACCTACAGCGACACCGCTATGAAATGTTAAAGATCGCTAAAACTATTAATGGTTTTAGGCAATAAACAATATAACAATAAAGTAATATAACGATAATGTTAATGTTAATATAACAATAAAGTACGTGATAGGATGCGAGGAAGCTTTGTGCCAGACCAATTGGCAGTCTATTTTTTTTTATTTAATTTAATTAATTATTTGAATTTTGACAGACGTAAACAAACTTTAACGATTGACAAAAGTAATTAATAATTATGTTAGCTTTTAACTTTTAAACTAATTAATGTAATTTCATCGGTTGTTGTTTATATTTGTTCCTTATTTTTTTCCGGTTCCAACGATATGCTATGTGTCACAAACGTATTTATACTTTCGGTATAATTAACCGTCAAAGTTTCAAAATTCAAAAATCGATAACTTCAAAATTGCTGCCAATATCAAAATTAAATTAAGTATATTTGTTTGTCATAAAGAGAGTCACATTCGTGCCAAATTTCAACTCGATCGGACCACTTTTCGATTTTTCTAAAAATTTTGCTGACTCACCAAACTGAGATCAAGATGGCGGAAAATGTTGATTTTTCGGGCGGCACAACTAGAAGTAAGGACTGATTTTTCTGCCAAATTTCAACTCTCTAGGTTAAATACTCTGGGCGCTACGATGATAAACACATACATACACACATGCAGACGTCATGCTGAAAACCACTCAAGAGGTCTTAATAACACCCAAATCGGATAATCCAGTTGAAATCTCGAAAAAAAAAATTGGGTGAATACAATACTTTTCCTACCAGAGGTGATGAAAAGTATAAAAATCGTTTTGTGAAATGTGAATTCTAGGAATAATTCTTTTGACACATTTTTAATTATAATTTTATTTTTAGGCTATACCAAACCCTTATTTTAAATTTAACAGAGTTTACAGTGGTTTTACCACTTTGCCTTAGCTTTTAGTGATTCTCTTGACACTCAGATTTTCTTGACAGTTAGATTTCTTTGACATCTTTACGACTAAATTTATTTCCACGTTAATCCGATGCAATTGGTAATACATATATTTAAATATATGTATTTATTTAGCTTTATTGGGACCTTTTTATTCAACTTGTTTTATAGAAGTTGTATAAATAAGTAGATAATAAGTTACGCACTTACTTGCCTGTTTTTTAAGGTACTTGACGTTTTTCGATATTCTAAACCTGAGCGAACCTTACGAAACGTACACCCGTCTCACTCACCTTGGCTTTTATATTGACCAAAATATAATACTAAATACTTAAATATAATACTCTAATTTGGATGCTGATAGGCCACCATTATAACAACTTAGGAATTTCAGGTTTTGTATTAGAATTTTGCAAGTTTTATTTTAAAATATTTTTTTTATAGTTTTATCACTTAATTTTGTAGCACTAATAAATTTTTTTTTTAGTGAGTATATGACTATCGAAAATAATAAATTAATTTTATTCTATTGGTGTAATATCATTCATATTTCAACACCTCAATTTATTCTTATTTAATATTTTGTTATTCTTGATGATTTATGGTGTTGGAAGTGTTATTTGTGAAAGATGCAGTTGATATAATATATATATACACACAGTATGTCCACGGATGGAGTTGCCTATACGAGTAAATTCCCAAAATTTCAGGTTTTTGAAGAAAAGTCACTCTTCATAAAATCTCCTGCTTGTTCTTAAATGAAGATTTATTGTATTACTTTTTGTACCATATTTATTTTTCGCATAAAAATGTCAATAATCAAATTTCAAATCCCCCCCCCCCCTGCCTTTTATAAAAAGTCAAATTTGTCTGATTCTAATACATGAGGGGTCGACTTATAAAGGTATCATTGAGTGTATTAAAAGTTGTGGTGTTGTTTAGTATCTAAAAGAAATGATAAGGAATAAGGAATACTTTTTTCTTGAATAGTCGAAATTTGGACCGGTTTACTCTTGTACGTTTTTAAGAAATAGTACTTTCTGATTACAGGGTACATTTTGAACAAAAAGCAATACTATAAATCTTTATTTAAGAACAAGCTGGAGATTTTATGAAGAGAATCTTTCTTCGAAAATTGACATTTTTTTGGAATTTACACATATAGGCAACTCCATCCGTGGACATTGGACATACTGTATATGTGTGCGCGTGGGTATCTATGAAGAGAATCTTTTCTTCGAAAATTGACATTTTTTTTGGAATTTACACATATAGGCAACTCCATCCGTGGACATACTGTATATGTGTGCGTGTGGGTATCTATGAAGAGAATCTTTTCTTCGAAAATTGACATTTTTTATTGGAATTTACACATATAGGCAACTCCATCCGTGGACATACTGTATATGTGTGCGCGTGGGTATCTATGAAGAGAATCTTTTCTTCGAAAATTGACATTTTTTTTTTGGAATTTACACATACGAAAAATCAACCTTTTACTCCTTTAAGAAAACAGTTAGACTTCATCACCCAAATTACAGTTACTGCCCGGCAGCATCTCATACTTGCTGGACAGACTGATACATTGTATGTTTCAATTATTCATTTATTGACTAATTACAGGTAAATTTAGAGAAATTTACCTTTATTAAATATTCGGCAAACAAATTTAAAAAAAACTGTGAAGACACTTTCCCAATATTAAAATTAACATATATATTAACTTTGTATTAAGAAAACATTTGTCTGGAACATCAACTAATTTTTTTTTTTTTTTTTTTAAGTAAATTAGCTACTTTAAAAAAGGTGAAATTAATTCAAAATTGTTACTGATTATATTAAGTTTGCTCATTTTTTTAAATTATTATTAATTTTATTCTATCGGTTGTTATGTCATCGTTTTAAAACATCTACAATATTTAAATATGCCGTAACTTATAAAATAATTTCCGCTGGAGGAAGAAGAAATAAAAAAAAGTTGCAAATAAACTTTCACTTGATTGATGTTAGGAAGGTGAAAGTGTTTATTGGTTTATAAATTCACTATATCGAGATCAGTTATAAGTTATAGGGCAAGCCTGCAGTTCTCAAATCTTCAATCCAGACGTATAATTACCGACGCTGTTTTTAAATATGCCCTTGAAAAGGAAAGAAGGAATATCTTTTTCTCTTTTAGACCTACAATATAATCAATTATGTTTCACAAGAGACCAGTTTGTGAAGATATCGAAAACGAAAGTATTTTTTTTTTCAATATTAAATTGTAGAGAATTCCGATCCTTTTGGTCCGGTAGTCTTGTTATCCTGACTAATCTAGAAATACTGCTGCACTTTTTTTTAAACTACAACTTTTACGTAATACTTCAGATTTTATATTTATTATTCCGACGTCTCATTATATTTTAGCATAAACTTTAAAATATGAAGAAAATCTTCTCATATATTTTTATTTTTTAAAAAACCTGTTTTGAATATTATGTAATTTTAAGTTGCATTTAATGCAAGTTCAAAGTGAAAAGTTTATTAAATTAAATAAATAACTACATATTTTGTTTCAATATGTGTCACAGGTCATTTTTGACAATGAACGAATAAATTTGTTTTTTGAAATTCACTATGACACGAAAAACCGAAGCAGACTTATTGGCATTCTAAGAGCCAGCGTGGACGTGTGGGCCGTCTGCTCAGCCATCACTGAATCATGAGTGGAAAGAGATGGGGTTCGATTCCTCGCCGTGGCGCTTTGATTTATATGGCTCACTATTGATCACATCATACTCGCTTCGGCGGTACAATGTACTTATGTATGATGTGTGAAGTGGCTGGAACTCTCTACCGCGGGGCGTAAAAAGGGCCTAAGTGATGGCCTAATTTCTAGGTTCGAACAAGTGGTTTGTCCTACCCGTTCTAGTAGGAAGTACTAGACTGCTACTACTATTGGCATTCTTCTTAATAGAATTATTCATTTATTGTATTATTAATTTTATTAGAATTAATTTTAATATAGAAGGGTAAATTGATGTTCTATGTTTGTACGAGGTTGAAGGATCTCTCAAAGAAATCTGGTGTAGATATTCTGAGACATTTTCCATTTTTATGATCAATTAATTGAACAATTTCTTATATCAATATAATTTTACCAGTTGAACTGTTAATTCAATTCTAGTTTACGAGATATTGACGAAAATAAATATGATTTTCTTGAAAAACGAAAACAAAAAGGTTCTTGGTTCTGGGACCAATATTAAGTAAGAAAATTAGTCTGAGTTGTCGCGGAACAATTTTTTGTTTTATGAATTAGTGTTATGCTGACCTTTAACAAAAAATTATATTTTGCTTTTTTTGTGATCATTAGAAGTTGCTTGGAATTGACGTCCTTATACTATTTAACACTTAAGAGATTAAACAAAACATACTCTACTCTTAAGGTTTTATAATAGAATATATCCGATTTTCCACTTAAAGTATTAAGTATTTTCTTATCATTTGAATGGCTAAAGGTTTTTTAACGACGTCTGAAATGAAAATCTAAATGGACGAAATCTCATATAACCTGGAGGAATATCTTTGTTTATTTTGTCCAAAGATCCGTCCAAATATTTAAGGTAGGTGGATTAGTGCCTCACAAACTCGAGATTGTTGTCGATCCCCTGAATTTCATGACGGATCCAAGCGTCAGGTGCCTGTTCTTGGGTGGTCCCGTCTGATTGCCTCCATCTCTTGCCTTGGAACTCGTTGATGGTATTCTTCTTTGTGCCTTTATTACCTTTTTTCCTTTGTCAGTTTAATGATACGTTTTTTCGACCTACCTCCTGGCCTCAATCGGACATATACCAGCAGAATAAACTTTTTCAATTTTGTTTTGCTCTATTAGTTTATTTTTATTCTTATAAGTATTTTATAATTTCATTGGTAATGTATGTAAGATTTACTTAAGTTCCCATAATATGTAAATTTAGGTATAAAAAATAAAAGAGATTTACCTGAAGTAAATGCGGTTGTTACTTGTGGTACTACTTCCATGGTCATATCTCTTGTTTAATCTTATGTTATTAGTATTTTTTACTTTATTATTTACAAAACCTGAATAATTTTGTTTACAAATATTAGCAAAATAAATAAAAAATATCACGAATTAAGGCACTTATATCATACGTAAAATATTCTTTTATACAAACAGCTTTAAAAAAAATCCTGATTTATTAGGTCACACTGGGCATCTTCAACGTACAGCCAAATCGTATGTAAATGAACAATAACTTACTTTATACTTATACCTGAAATAAAACACCGATTGAGGTATTTGCACAACGGCGTCCTTGAGTTACATAAACTTGCTTCAAAATATATCACATATCAAGTTGGAAGTTCTATTGCTTCATTTCTCTAAATCCTACACTTTTTTGTGCTATTTAAAGATTCTTTATTATGTATTAGGCTAAGGCCAACTTTTTTTCTTGACCTGAGTTAATGTACCAAAACTTTTTTATTTCATCAAAACGACAACTAATTGACCTAGAATTTGTAAATGTATTGTTAGAGCATTTATATATATATATATATATATATATATATATATATATATATATATATATATATATATATATATATATATATATATATATATATATATATATATATATAATAACATTAGACAGGATTAAATTACGTAATCTAGCAAAGGAAATTATCAGTATAATAATGAATAAGCTTTTCAAACTAAAAATCTTCTGCAAATACACATAGCTTCCACGCTCCTATATACATATATATATATATACTAGTTCAAAATTAAAGAGTGTTAAAATAGTTGGCAATAAACGGCTTAATATTAAACTTAAAAATAGCAACTGTTGATTGTTGGTCATTATTTGGTACATTCCAAGCAGCCTCCAACTACTCTTTCACCTTTTAATTTGTGGAGGAATATTTATTGCTTCCGAGCTTACCGATGGTAACGGAAGCATTGTGTTCACTTTTGAGAACGAAAATCTTTTAGGTCTCCGATTTTAAAAATTCCTAGGCAGAAATCCGTTTCAGACATCAGGGAACATTTTTGGTCTCGTGTCTGTCTTCTGTCGGTCTGTGTGTCCGCGAATTATGAAACGTGTGCGTGTGGCGATAAATTGAGTAAATGTCGACTGATTTTGATAAAATTTGGTAGACATACTCATTTTGCCAATGCCCAGGACGAGTTCGTTGGACAACGTTATCCGTCCAAGCGTTCACGAGCACCGCTCGTGGGAATTTTAGATCGGGAAAAAAATCTAACTTCATCTATTCAATTAGACAAACATTTTTTTCCAATACAATTTTTTTAATAAAACCAACTGCGACACCGCTATGAAGTGTTAATTAAGGATCGCTAAAACTATTAATAGTTTTTACACAAGAAACAATTTAATAATAAAGTAATATAATAATCATTTTAATGTTAATATAACAATAAAGTATATGAAAGGGTGCGAGGAAGCTATATGTGCCAAACTAATTGGCAGTCTATTTTTATCTTTATCGCTTTAGAGTAAAGGCTCATTTGTTCCTTAATCTTATAATATTTATTTTACCCTATTTATTATTTATCTTCAAGAAAATTAAGGAAATTTTTTTACTAATTCTAACTGTTCAGGTTTCTATATTTTGCTTCCGAGCTTACCGATGGTAATAAATGCTATGTGGTCGATCTGTAGAACGAAAGTTATTTATATCTCTGATATCAATCTGTTTTAGACATCAGGGAATATTTTTGATTCCGTGTCTGCCTCTCGGTCTGTCGCTCAATTTTTGCGAATCAACTTATGTACATTAAAAACTACTATTTGTGTGTCATCTCAATGTTTAAAGTTTTTTTGTTTCATTTTTAAGTCCAGACAGTATTTTTTTTGTGTGTTATCAGTTGGAGCGATTCGTTCTCTTTTGTACTTAGTAGTTTTTCTTAACATAAGAGTTTGAATCGAGAAGGAGTGTCAGAATATGTGCAACACTGTTATTAATTTATATGTTACTATGGATATTGTTACTGTCATCTTGTCATATTTTTGTGAAAATACCATCACTTCCTTTTTGTGTGTAATCCCAATGTGAACGTTTTTGTGTCTAGTTTAATGAGAAATAATTTGCTTATAGCCATAATCCCCATTAAGACCTATATCTTCAAAAGGAATCATCTGAATTTTATGAAATTTGTATGGTGTGTCAAAAGTAGCCCGCTGATAGCTCCAGATTAATTTTATGCTTATGCGCTCTTTGAATTTTGCTTAATTTATTACTTAATTCATGTAAAAAATCAAAACAATTTTGACAGATTTAAAAAACGGGGAAAATTAAATAAATTTGATAATGATAGATTGTGAAAGCGCATAAAATCATTAAAGTATAGGAAATGGGACATGAGGAAGCTATGTGCCACACTAATTTAATCTTTATTTGCAGACGATTTTAAGTTTGAAAAGCATATTCATTATTATGCTGATAATTTCCTTAGCTAGATTACGCCATTTAATCCTTTCTAATGATTGTTCACTTAAACATCACCAAATAATTTCCCGCTTGATTAGACACTCCTAGAACCTATTTCACACTTCTAGCTATAGATTAGATAATTATCTATAGTCTGCTTGCCGTAACAGTTTTAATGTGTTTGTCAATATAATTTTTAACTGTCTTGTAGGATCTTAGTTGTAAGTGGAGAGAGGTCGACAGAAAAAGCGTTAGATAATTGTTTGACTGACTCGGACTCGTTAACAACTCTTTTGATTTCGTTCACGCTGCTATTTCTGAACTGGATTTTGTCATTTTGATTAGTTGCGTCGTGGTTACTTTTTGTTGTCTACTAGAGCCGCCTATTAGAGAAATTCTATTTGAATTATTAGAATTAGATGAGGATCTAATGACTTATTGTTTTGTGTCCAATTATAACATTATATTTTTATTGCATCCGCTCTTTTGCATTATTATTATTATTATGGCATTTCTCCAATTGATGTTTCTTTTACTTATATAATGAAATTGTTCAGTTATGTTATGAATTACTTTATAATCTAACAATAATATTGATTTCCGTGTGTTTTCGAGTCACCTCATGTATATTCAGTTTAGCGTCTCGCATTTACTTCAATATTTTAATGGTTTGGTGTGTTTTTCAAATTAATCAATGTAGATTGTAATTTTTGTTTAAATTTGGAGGATTTCTATGCTCGATTTGGACTAGACCGGAACAAAGAATGTTTGGTGTAGTGTAGAAGATAGAAACACAATTTCTGCATTATATAATGCTTAAAGTTTACTCCCTGACTCTTTCTTAATATTAACCCTCTTCCAGTCATCTAATCGAGCTGAAACTTACGCATAGACTGTTTACCAATACAAAACAGTCAGTATATATAATTAATTAATTAACAAATTAACTTACCGATGACTCACAGTACCAAAATGCATAAATATAAAGGGTTTACAATAAAAACCTTGTTTTGGGCTATTATTTTTTTTTATACATTTACTTATTACAATCGCCTTTTTTCCAAATTTCTCTTATGAGTATAAAAAAATCGATCTAAGACAGTTTAGAGAAACTATCTTGAATACATATTTGTATTGTGATTGATTTTAATTAGTTTTTTTTATAAATTACGACTTTGCATTGTAGACTTCATTCAAAATAATGATATTCTTATTTTAAGAAATTATTTTTCACGGTTTTTCATCGTTTTGGGGGGAAATTAATTTCTCCGCGGAGTTTAACTCTACTAAATATGTATATTAAATTTGATTTAAATTGCTTATTTAGTACAGGCTTCATAAATCTGCTCAGAACTCTAATGTAGACATGAAATTTTGGATTCTTTCATAATATGCTGTACGTAGTGGCAACACTGACGTTAGTGCATATTGCCAATGTAAACTCTTTCATCTCCGCCGATTCCTTATCTAATTACAGCTTTAAATCTAGTGGATTTGGATATAAAATATAAAATTCTTTCTGTGTACTAAAATTTAAAGATCGAACTTACTGATTTTTATTCTTACGTATCAATAAGGATTTAATATATATATATATATATATATATATATATATATATATATATATATATATATATATATATATATATATATATATATATATATATATATATATATATATATATATATATATATATATATATATATATATATATATATATATATATATATATATATATATATATATATATATATATATATATATATATATATATATATATATATATATATATATATATATATATATATATATATATATATATATATATATATATATATATATATATATATATATATATATATATATATATATATATATATATATATATATATATATATATATATATATATATATATATATATATATATATATATATATATATATATATATATATATATATATATATATATATATATATATATATATATATATATATATATATATATATATATATATATATATATATATATATATATATATATATATATATATATATATATATATATATATATATATATATATATATATATATATATATATATATATATATATATATATATATATATATATATATATATATATATATATATATATATATATATATATATATATATATATATATATATATATATATATATATATATATATATATATATATATATATATATATATATATATATATATATATATATATATATATATATATATATATATATATATATATACAGATAACAAACAAAACTCAGGTTTCGGTCACAAAAATCGTCTTTACGTTACAATCCCGACGTTTCGGTTTTTACTTAAAACCTTCTTCAGGGGCCGTAAAACATCTAAACAACGACTCAGAGAGGAGTCGTTGTTTAGATGTTTTACGGCCCCTGAAGAAGGTTTTAAGTAAAAACCGAAACGTCGGGATTGTAACGTAAAGACGATTTTTGTGACCGAAACCTGAGTTTTGTTTGTTTTCTGTTTATATTTACGGTCGGGATTTATTCATATATATATATATATATATATATATATATATATATATATATATATATATATATATATATATATATATATATATATATATATATATATATATGTATATATATGAGTCGTCTAGTTTCAAAACTGGCCATCTGACAAAAAATTGAAAAATCGTTTTTTTGTTTTAATGTGTTCTACATGAAAAGATCTACCTGTAGCATCAATATTAGTTTCAAAAGAGGCCTTTTTCCATAAGTAATTTGAAATAAAAGTTAAGGGTTAGTTTCAAAACCAGCTATCTGCTCAGTGGACTGGTGGGGGATGTAGTTTACAAAAATTCCGCTAGGGGTTCTCTGTAGGGTTGGGACATCGATAGCTAAACATCGATGTTTTCGATACATCGACACAGCTTGTTATACATCATCTGTCTGCAAACGTTTATCTTGTTGGTGTCTTTTTGTCTATTTAGATTTAATTTTATTATGAATATTGAAATTTCTCAAGTTAAAAATGGTGATAAACCAAGAAAAAAAATCAAGAAACCAGAAAATTGGGAAAGAAATCGACAAAAACTTCAAAGGTATGTAAAATTACAAAGTAATAGATCTTATATTGTTATTGTATTAGCGAATTTGTTTTATGAAAATGAGCTTATTTTATAAATAATTATACTTATTCACTTTTGTTTATGTTCACTTAAAATAATAGTTTTTATTATATTTTGTTCTAGGTATGCATCACCTGGCTCACCTCATCAACCTAAATGTGGCCACAATAAAAATGGTTTACAGTGTGCATTGTTACATCATGAAGACGTAAGACTTTTTCATGAATTTTTCTACAAGCATAATAAAAAGGATTTACAGGATGCTTTCATAGTAAAATACACAAAGGCAGCTTCATGTAAACGCCACACTACAGGTTCACCATTGCCACAAAGAAATTTATCTGTGAGTTACAATATACTAGGTAGGAATAAAGCACTTCTACGAGTTTGTCAAGCTACTTTTTTGGGTGTCCTTCGTATAACAAAAAGTAGAGTGCAAGGTGTAGTTAAACGATTTGTAGCATCTAACTCTATACCTCAAGAATCTCGGGGAGGTGATCGGCGGTCTGTGGCTATGAAGTCAAAACTCACATCTGTTAAAGAGTTTATATGTAAATTTAAAGCAGTTGAAAGTCATTATTGTCGGAGTAAAACCTGCAGAGTCTATCTTCCTTCTGATTTGAATATAAAGAAAATGTGGCGAATGTACAACGAGAATCTTATGGACGACAATTTAGCTGTAAAAGATTCATACTTTAGAACCGTTTTTAATGAGAATTTCAACATAGGTTTTGGCTCCCCCCTAACTGATGTTTGCTCCACATGTTTAAGTTTAATTGAAAAGATAAAATTAGAAAAAGATGAACCAGCTAAAAATTATTTAGTCGTTTTAAAAAAAGTGCATTCGCTAAAAGCAAAGGCATTTTATAAGTTTTTAAAAGAGGAGAGACCTGGTCTTATGACTCTTTCGTTTGATTGTCAAAAAAACTAGCCCCTCCCCAAGTTACCAGACCAGGCGGCATATTATAGTAGACAGTTGTCTCAATATAATTTTACAGTAGTGCTAGGCTCTTCAAAATCAGCTTTAACGAAAAATAATGTATTCATTTACGAATGGAATGAGAGTAATGGAGGTAAATCTGCGAACGAAATTGCATCTGCTGTTTATGATGTTTTGAGTAAAACTAATCTTCAAAATATAACAAGATTGAGACTTATTGCAGATGGATGCTCAGGGCAAAATAAAAATTCCATTCTTATGACAATGTTAGCAACATGGTTTTTAAAAAGTGCTCCTGCAAGCTTGGAATCTGTGGAACTTATCTTTCCTGTAGTAGGCCACTCATTTTTGCCTGCTGACAGGGTCTTTGCTAAAATAGAGAAAGAAATTAAAAAAAGTAATGTTGTTGTTGATCCTACCTCTTACATCAATATTTTTAAAAATCACGGTACTGTTTCCCATTTAGGAACACCAGAATGTCCAGTAAAAGATTGGAAGTTTGAGTCCAAAATTAATATTAAACCTCCAGGAAGTTGGCATTTTAAGTTTCTTCCTACCAAGAGGTTTTATTTTAAAAGGAGAGGAAATAATGTGCTTTTAAGAAGTGAGGTCAACTATAATAGCGATGTGGGAGCTTACAAAACTATCAACAAAAAGAACAGAAGTATTATGAACATTGACCCACATGCAATTAATAAAAATATAAACATCAATAAAGATAAATTGAAATATATAAATAATTTAATCAGCAAGCATTACGGTGACGACTGGACTGCCATAGACGAATTATTATTTTTTAAAAATATTATATTAGGGCCAGATGATGATCAAGACGTCGAATGTTCAGACAATGAAAACTCCCTTCACGAAGAAGAAACTTTAGATAATATTGTATAACAGTTTTAATATTTAAATTATTATTTTATTTTACATTTTGCATTATAATAATGTATATATTTTTTTAACTATTGTATTTTTGTCTAGAGTTAGATTTTTAAGCATTGTGTTCACTTTAGAGAAAGAAAAACTTTTATGTCTCCGATTTCAAAAATTCCAAGACAGAAATCCGTTTCAGACATCAGGGAACATTTTTAGTCTCGTGTCTGTCTGTCTGTCTGTCTGTCTGTCGGTCTGTGTGTCCGCGAATTATGAAACGTGCGACGATAACTTGTGTAAATGTCGACCGATTTAGATGAAATTTGGTAGACATGTTCATTTTACTAATGCCCAGGACGAGTTCGTTGGACAACGTTATCCGTCCAAGCGTTCACGAGCAACGCTCGCTTAAACGTGAACTTTAAATTTAAAATTGGAATTTTAGGTCGGGGAAAAAATCAAACTTCATCTATACAATGAGACAAAAATTTTTTTTAAATACAATTTTTTATTAAAACCAACAGAGACCCCTCTATGTTGTGTGAAAGGTCGCTAAAACTATTAATAGTTTTTACAAAATAAACAATATAACAATAAAGTAATATTGCAATAATTGTTATAGTACATGATAGGATGCGATGTGCCACACTAATTGGCAGTCTATTTTTTTTGTAAATATTTTCTTTATTATGTTTTAATAAAGCTAATCCAAATTTTATTGTTCTGGTTTACATTTTAAAATAACTAATATTCCAATGATGTTCTTAACTTTTTTGTATATTTAAAAAAAAAAAAAAAAAAAAAACTTTTTTTAATGTATTTTTTTTTATAATTATTATTTTAAATTCACAAAAAGTAATAAAATAAATATTTATTAATATTTAATATTAATAAGTAGTATTGAAACACGTGATTTTTCCCTATTTATCACAATAATTAGTTTCAAAACCAGCTATCTTACAATATGGGTTTCAAAACCAGCTATATGAAACTTTAATTAATTAATTACATGGACATGAAACATTTAATTCAATTAATTTTTACATGAATTTTAATTAATACCTGAGTACTTTTCAAGCATATTTTTGTATTATAAAGATGTTGATTGCTTCATGGTGAAATCAGTTTTTTGCCCCTCCTGAAAAATTTCATTTCTTGCAGATAGCCGGTTTTGAAACTAGACAACTCATATATGCTATCGACATTTGTCACTGGTTCTGCCGATTTGATCATGTAAATACATAGAGTATTAGTTTATTATAGATGTAAGATCATTAAATTACTTATTTACTATCGACAGAAGTAGCAGGTCATTACAAGATGGAGAGGACAGTTCTTTTACTACACTACTATATTAATACAATTATAGGCGTCTTTAAATTTCTCTGCTTATGGGGAACACAACCCAGCAGAATATTGTCGATGTTATTTCAGAGAAAATTGTCTAAATCTCTTAGACTTTTATTCTCTCAGGGTTTTTTTATTCCCTTTAATGTTGTAGAAATATAAAACTTATCCTCGTGTTATAATCGGTCACTAAGCAACAATAACATAAATAATGGACCGGTTTCTACTTTGTTACTTCACCGGTGGTTTTACCTTTTTTTCTTAATTGAAACTGAACAAGTTAACAACTTCTTATTACTTAAATAAATTACTAGCTTCATAAGCTGTTCATTTACTAGTGTATCATTAAACACATACACTCGTATAATTAATTGGTATAGTACTTGATTGGAATTTTTCAATAACACTTGTTCTACTAAAAAAAAATTAACTAAAACATATTTTTTCTTAAAAATCTAAAAAAATACTTCTTGCATACGAGTCCGCTAGACAGTGAGACATTTTCATGTTTTCGCTCTGCGTAAACAACCGACATAAAATAAAATAAAATCGGTAATTTATTCAAGTAATTGATAAAAGTAGATAATTTTTATTCTTATCTCCACACCAGCGGCTCTGCCGCGGCTTAATTACAAAATACTGAATTAAAAGGCGCCGGCCCGCCTTCTACGAATTGTTAATATGTCTTTATACTAGGTGGGCCGAGAGGGCTGAGAGTTGATGGCAACCTCCTGTACTTTCCTAACTTCCTGTCACACGTATAAATCTTTTCGACTCTCTTCGGCCCTATGACGTGCGGTGGAGGGATGCCCAACAGCTGGAGATTGGATTACACACCTCCTATAGCTTTTTAACTCCCTGTTATACTTTTCTGAGTTTTTAAGCTAAAAGTAACGTAACGTTTTTGACTTATGTTCCATAGCCTAAACATAAAAATGTCAATATTTTTAAAATAGGTATATATATTAAACAGGCCCCGATTTACATGGGCTGACTGGACAATTGCCCAGATTGGCAATTTCTGGGGGGCGGAAAATTGTCGGATATTTTTTATTATTATTATTATTTCCAGAACAACGGTAAAAAAACTAACTTGAGTAGGCCGTAGGACACGCATTTTTCCGAAGTTGTTACCGTGTTTGCTAAGAAAAAAATCAAGAAAAAGGTCCATGTAGTTATGTTAACTAAAAGTTTTCAAGAAAAGTATAGAAAATTATTATATTAACAGGCTATTTATTCACTTAGTGTAATTTATTTTTTAAAAAATTTGACTTTTTCCTTATTTTCAAAATGTTAATGTTTATTTTATACACGAGCTGTGGACAAATCCAAAGATATTTTTTTATTTTCATATCGAAGTATCTATTTCTTGTATTTTCTCTTTGTTAATAAAAGTGATGACTATTTTAATCCACGTGTTTGTTTATTAAAAACAAATTGATTTTATACTTTAAAAATTAATCATGCAAACTGGTGCCTTTACAATTATGTTCAGGTATGTTTGCAGTTGGCACTAAAAACGATTTATAAAAAATTAATATTATTTAAAAATGAAATATAGGACTACTAATTTTTTTTATCAACAGTACACACCATTTCAAGTTAAATACCTAATGTCTTTTTTACAACATTATATGGTATCAGCCCACATTGGGGTAACCCTAAAATACTATTCATTAATCACAAATAACTCAGTCCTTTTTTGTGGGGGGGGGGGGCTACAAAAGGTTGGCCCAAGTTGCAGCTTACCCTAAATCGGGGCCTAATATTAAACCATAATATTGTAGAATTTCCGGACATATAATCTTGTCTAAACTAGTTAAATTTACACTGAAACACACACACAGACTGTAGCTACTATAAAAAAATCTTAAATAATCTGATCTTGATGTAGGATGTCCTATAATTTATTGTATGTCAATGAGTATTCGTCATATATTAAAATATTTCGATTCATTAATACTAAAAGAGTGTTTGTGGAGCATGCTTATTGGGATTAACTGATATCAATATGAATAATATATATGTATTAAAATTATTATTATCACTTTTTTTAATACTGATAAAATATCTCCTGGAAAATATGTAATGTACCTTAATCTCTCTTTTCTTTTATAATCTAATAAAGTTGTCAAGCGGGACCGGAAAGTATTAGAAAACGAAGCTAATTAGGTAATTAAAATACTTAAATGGTGTATTTCTCAACAGTATATTGAGAAATAAGTAAATATTTTGATTATGTTAGATTTTTGTGGAGATGTTGTTATATAATCTTTATAAGACTTATTAATTTGAGAGTTGTCAGATGATGATTTTAGTCTAAAGTAGTTCTTTGCCTTTTTTCACACCTGTGTAATAGCCGTCGGCAGTATATCACGGTGAGAGACTAATCTCCTCGACGTTACCGCTAGCTTGCCCGGGCTTCCTCTTCTTCGCTTGAGGTGGTTATTGCCCCCGCGTTAATTGTCTTCCCATTATAAGACTCTCTTCCGTCTACCATCTATCTCCTTCTTCCATCCCATTCTTAGAACCGTCACTGAAATTCCCTTCTAGAGGAAAATACCGGTTGATGTAACCCTACGGTTATTTTAAAATAATGACTTTTGCATTTAAGTTTTAAGAAAAGGATTTTTGTTAGAAAAATCAATTTATATTCTTACAAATAAAAAAACCCGGTCAATATTATTGATGAAATATCAATAACTCTTCCAGATAAGATATTGAAATAGATTAAAATATTTTACTTCTTTACTGCATTACATGTTTCAGGCGTCGCTGGACAAAATGAATCTATTAGCCTGGAGTCTGTCCTTCTATTCGCCCTTGACCTTTATCCTAGAGAGATTAAATACATTTTAGTATGCAAAGCTGTAATCTGAAAAACACTAACATTATTAGACGAGTTTATCGAATTTCTATTTATCCGTTTTTTGTATTCTTATTTTATATTTTTTTAAATATTTTTACCTTTTATGTCCTGATCAACTCAACACTTTGAGCTCTTATGGCGTCTGTAATTGTTGGCCAATTTAATTTCTGATTGGGGTGCTTAAACCTCACACTAATGCTCTTTAAATCGATTATTTATTATTTTATTATTTTTTCCTAGAACTAGAGTTATTAAATATTTACTGGTGCAGCTGCCGTTTTGAGAAGAGACTGGTAATTAAATTAATTCACCAATGGTTGATGATTGTTCTATGACTTCCTGTGTAATTGGTTTTGACCGTTTATTTTCTCATTTATTTTCTCATTTATTTTATCTTTTTTTTTTTTTTTTTTTTAGTATTGTTACTTATTATACTATATTACTTAGTTTCGATTGGCTTGTTTTTCTATACATATTCAAATAGACTCCAAACTGCGATTTGTAGAGTATTATATTCTTGGTAATGGAATGAATTATGTATAATATAGTCGTGATTCTATTCCTAGAAGACTTTGGAAACAAAACTATTTAGGCATTTCATTTAACTGCTAGGCCTACGTGATAATGGGAAACATAGCCACTACTACCTAGCATGAGCCCCACGTGGAGTAAAGGCTTACTACTTCTATAATGTTGTATAGGCCCTTTGGTAAGCCCAAGCCCTGCACGTGTTATTGCATCATGAATTATTATGTATACTTAAACCTCTTTGCAGATGATTTATTTCATTTTACACTTATTGATATGGCTAGTGATAGGACACGGGAAAGCTTATGCAGATAGTTTTTTTTTCATGATTTCTTAAACATCAAAGTTTTGGTCAGTGTAAGTTTTTTACTTTCTCATATAAAGAGAAAGTATTGTGATGGCGCGAAAATTCGATATTGAAATTTTGATGGATTTACACGTTTTGAAGTCCCCTGAGTCCAAAAAAGTGGTTTTTAAAAATGTCTGTCCGTCGTCTGTTGTCTGTCGTCTGTGCAGACGCCTGGAGCCTAAACTACTGGGCTGATTTTGACGAAATTTGGCATACATGTTCAGAAAAATCATACCCCGAGGTGAAATGGAGAAACGAATTTTAGCTCCAAATTTGGGGGCGCTACCCCCCTAAAACTTAAAAAAACCTGAAAAAAAAATATTTCAACGGTTCCGACGATTTTGATTAAAAAATTCTAAAATGTAACCCATTTAAATACGAATCTAACCATATAAGCCGTTTTCCCGGGAAAAATCTAGTTCCTGAGAAAAAAGCTTAAAACGCGGACGAAGAGAGCCCGAGTTCGATTCCCCACCCAGGAGAAGTTATTTTTGTGATAAATTTTGATGAAATGTTCAATAATATTTAAATGTACATTTAAAAACTAATAAATGGAAACACTGGGCTAAGTAATTATAAACTCGTATATGAGAAAGTTTGTCTGAGTTGTCTCGGACCGATTTTTTGATTAATTTTTGACGCAGCTTTATAATCTTTATAACGGTTGATACATTATTACTATTTATAAGGTTGAGTCTACAGTTAGATTCATTCTGCCAGTATGTGTATTTTTCTTCTAATAATTTTAGTTTGCACGAAGAATGAAATTGAAAGTTGGTAATGTTGTGAAATGTTATGGAGCTTGAAATTTTAACTTGCACTTAGTTTTCAAGTAATTCTTAATCATGTTGTCTTGTTGTTAGATGCAGTTTGATAACTGAGTTGTTGTGTTTTAGGAGGAGAGTAGGGGGGTTTTCAATTACAAAGAGACTTGGTTACATTATCTGTGAAGATTTGAGGCTTCCCTTATTTTACTTCTGGTGGTTTCGGTGAAGTTAGAGACGATTCTTTCTCTGTAAACTTAAGACTAGACGGTGTAGAATATACTTGATCACAGACAGTTAAGAAGCCTTAGAAATCTATATTCTCAACTAATTATCGCCCGCATAACCATAACTTCATCTTATTGCTTCCTTGCACAATATTATAAGTTTACTCTATTCCCTGGAAGAACACGAAACTTGTCTTAGATTCTTATTTAACAACCCTTGCATTCTATTCTTTTACTTCCTTATTACAATACAATATTCACCTTAACTTTCTAATTATTTTTTGATTTATTTTATTTTATTTCATGTTCTGTTGTACATTAATTAATTTATTTTTTTAATTGACATATAAGTAGTAGGTATAAATTAGTAATAAAAGTAGGGGTTGGAATATATATAAAATGTAGAAAAATATTGGGCAAAAAGTGTATTATATTCATAGTGATACTGAATTTAAACCCTAATTTATTATTAAATATTTTATTTATATGTTTTGGTGGGTGTTATTAGACTGTATGTATTTTTATAAAAATGTGATTACTTATTTCATTTCGGTTTCTACTTGCAGTGGAGTCTTATTTATTTTTATAAAATATCTCGGAAACTAGAACTTTTTCTGGGATAACGCGTTTCATAGTTAAATTTGTAATATAGACTACTTATTAGAATTTGAAATTAAAATAGTTGAAACCGTTTTTAAGGGTTATTTTTTCTTAATTATGACTAGACAGGTTAAAAAAAATTAGCACCACAATAATATTATCACCAGAAGTTTTGTATATTAATGATTTACAAACGCGTTTCGACATATATAATCTTCAGTGTTAAGTATTAGCATATAAGAGTAAAGATCCTACTTATATACAACCAATCTTTTCTTATTTTTTCTCTCAATGTGTTTTGGGTTCTGCATATTCCACCCCAGATTAATTTCTTGATTTCTTATGGAGGTATGATTATTATAAAATAATTGAACCAATTTCATCGAAATGCGGATCAATATTTTAGGTTTCACACGTCTGTGCTGCAAAGACTACTAACAATAGACCCTAGACGACTCACAAACTTTTAAAAAAAACTTCTTTTTTTGTGTCGTGCGTCTGCCCTGCAAAGACTTCTAACGATAGACCCTAGACGAGACACAAACATTTAAAAAAAACTTCTTTTTTTGTGTGTAACTCGATCAAAATCACAAGATTTTACCTTTTATCCTTACTTATTATTTGATGCGCAAGGCTCTTACATTTACTAAAAAAAAAATTTTAACTTCTACTTCAATAATGAATTTTAATAAGGACATGGTTGGTGTGTCATTTAAATGTTATATGAAAGACATTCTGTCATTTTAATTTTATCCCTAAAAAAGAAATGTTATCTCCAGTAGGAAGAAAAAGTTATGATTTTGGATTAGTTTAGAGGGACTAAAGTAAGTATTTTCTTCCCTGAACTCAAAAGTTGGGATAAAAAGTAAAAGCAGGGAGAAAAATAAGGATAGCCAACTTAATTATTTTATATATAGTAGAGAATGAATGGCTAATGTAATGAAGTGGTTTAAATCAGGTTGGCGACACTGCTTTTTCGACCTTGTTTATCATTGTTTATAACCTGCATCTAAATAACCTTCTATTTGAGTTTAATTCCAATTCTTATTTGTTTTTAATATTGAATCTCTTATATCTGCTATTAAATAAAAGTGCTAACAATTATTGTTATTTATTGAAATAATAAATAAAAACTGTGCAATGGATGAAAATGTGTATTTTCTCCCTACTGGAAATAAAATATTTTAGGTACCTCGGGAGTAAAGTGCCATTATTCCCCTCGCGATAATTATCTCCCTCGGCTGCGCTTTGGGAATTAAGAAGTCTAATTCCCTCGGCTTCGCCTCGGGATTTAGGGACCATGGTTCCTTCGGCTTCGTTTCAAGAACTAACTTTTTCGCTCAGGGAATAATGGCTTACTTTACTCCCTAGAGCATAAATAACTATTATCTCTGCTTCATTAAGTTTAGAATAACGAGGGATCTTGGTGATTTGTTAGCTATATTAAATTAAAAGAGATATTGGCATCAGTTTATTAAAGCAAAATAACTAATATTTAATAGAGACCGATTTCAACTTTTGTTGAATTATATCAACGAACCTGTGAACATAAATATTTTACTTGGTTTCATTTTTAAATATTCCGTGGTGGATACGAAAAATTCACACAATTTAAAACACAACGAAACAGCTCTCTAATTAAGAATTGTTTGCTTTATCCACATAACATATTCACGTTGAAAAGGGAATAATAATAATATGGAAAGCAAGGCAAAATAGCCGCCTAATTATTTCATTTATTGGTGTAAGTTACTCATGCATTTGGTTTGTGGTTTCAGATGGCGTATTCGAGTATGTGTGGTAAAGGCTGAGTTGCCGGGGTCCCCCCTCTTCGCGTCTTGCTTCCTCCTGATTACAATACAGGTAATATTTCATTCTAAATGTACAAATGTAGAATTAAGCATTGTGTTTGGTTTAATAATTCTCACTTTTTGCGTTTATTACGAAGTATACTTCTATTGAATATGAGCCACGAGATTGAAACTGGATAACCATAGAGATAGAGAATGGCTTCGAGTATGAATTATGTGTGACGTGTAAACATTTAAAATATATTATAAATGAATAGCTGGATTCCCCTGCTACGGAGTTTGATTTGTTTAATCTATTTTTTTTTTTTTTTAATTTGATGGGTTTATACACTACCGTCAACAAACATTTACTTGCGGGAATATCTAGATGGCATATAATTTTTTAAATCTCTCCCCTTTTGTTTTTTCTATAAACTCTACCCTTGGAAATAATTTTCCAAAATTCCTAATAGTCTAAGATCCGGTATAAGAAATATATACCCTCATCTGTTAAGGTAATTTTATTCCCAATCCAACCGTATTAGGTTGCCTTAAATTCTACATTTTTTTTTATATTATAATCTAAAATGTAGGCAACCGCATAGATTCAACCAACTTTTTGATAAGGCAACCTAATACGGTTGGATTGGGAATAAAATTACCTTTCATTTGTTATATAATTCGATATAATAACTGATAAGGGTATGTTAATTACGTTTACTCACCTGTTTATACCTGGCAACTCCATAGTTGGCCAGAGGGGAAAGTAAGCAACCCTTATTTTTTGAATTCCTTGGGGTGAATTCTCTCAGCTAATGTTCGATTTCCATAAATTACACATCGGGGAGTTGTAGTAAGGGAAAGTTAATAAACATTTTATTATTTAACATCATCTTTACGTGATTTAGCTATTTGCGATGTATCAATCTTTTAATTTTCTATCATATATTCTTTATTATCATTAAATAACAGATGAGGGTATATATTTCCTATACCGGATCTTAGACTATAATTAGTAATGGATTCCCGACCCCTGGAAAAATATTTTTTAAAAGTTAACTCTTCGGGAAAAGCATGTGTATGTTACTTCTATTTTTTCCTTGGATAAATAATCAGCAATACCTACATCATATTCGTAGTATTAATTAGATCTTATTTACATATTACATTTAATCCCATGTACGTATAGATATAAGTATTTAGACAAGAGAAATTGTTTCTGCCTTTTAGGAATGGGCCCATGAACCCTTAAAACATTTTTAAATATGTATTCTCGCTAATAATTGTTGTTTATTTAGTACTGTATAAATATAATTACTGGGTATTTTATGTTTCCTTCTTTGAGTACAAACGCTAAAAATAAATAGTCCTTGGATATACAACTATGGATAAGAAGGACATTCAGCGTTGCTATGTTATCAGCAGTCAGTCTTTTGCTATATTTACAATTTTATTTACGAAATGGATATTTAAAAACTGACATGAAACATGTCTATCAATGTCATCTAACATTTTGTTGAGGAAATTAGAATTTTATATGAATATATGATAATAAAATAATTTGTAGAAGTAATTTATCTGTGAAAACCCAAGATTTTAACTAATTTTAGAATTATATTGAGATAATTCTAATATACACACGTATAAATGTATTTAAAAAAACAAAAACAATAAAATAAAATAAAATAAAGAAAATAATAGGTTTTTGCTGTAGGAAAAATAACTATGAATTCAGCACGTTTTCTCTTGTTAAATATATATAATTATATTAAAACTGATTTGATTGTTATGAATATGCCTGTTCTTATTCTAATTGTACCGTTAAATTTATTTCAACTGATAAAAACAACGATTTAATGAAAAATAATGTTATCTCCATTAATTCTAAAATTGACTTATCTTCTTTGATACTTATTTTAACATTTTATTTATGAAGTATTTGAATCGACATAGAATTAAACGATTTAATTATTTATTATAAGCAACTATCTGCCGTACTCTTGCAGTAAGTAACCATCATCACTTCTAAAAATTGAAGAATGATTAATATTGGGAGGTTTAGAAACAGATTGATGTATATAGTTCTGTTAGAAGATTATGTTGCTAGCTGAGAGGTTTATGTAGCAGCATCTTTTGTCCTTGGCTCAGCCTAGTGTAATGGCAGGTGTTATTGGGAACATGTTATGGTCCACTGGTTAACTGGAAGTTCTACACGTTTAGTTTTGAACCATACTGCAGCCTGTGCAGCCTTGATCAGGTATCTTACCTGCCACTTGACTTCAGTCTCAAAGAGAATCCTTTTTGTTTTTGATCATATCATCTACCATATGCTGCACACCGACTTTGTCAGCATCTGTCGCCTCCTGCTTTATCCCTAGAAAGATCGAAATTAATAGTTCTTGAGCTGACTAACTTCGGTTTTTAGGTTCAAATTTAACCTTTCAACGGTTTGTCTAGGTTTAGGTATCTCTGAAGAGATTGCGACTAGTTCCAGTCTGACCTCTGTTTAGCTTTTCGTTGCTTGAATACTTTTTAATTACTTATTAAACACACTAACTAGTTCATTTTACACTTAAGGATGATACTCTGTGCATGTTTGATGAAGACCTTTTTGATGATTCACGATACTAACATCATTAAAACTTACATAGTGCCAAGTAATTTGGTTGCAACTAGTCGCTTTTATATTAAGCATGCGCAAACATGATTTAAGCATAAGCTAATACATTTTACCTTTAGAGTTTTATTTTGAGTGTGAATAATTTTAGAACAACTATCTTTTTAATTAAAATGAGTTAAAAACTTAAACATGTTTTAACCCTCCAAAAACGAAATTTGAATAAGTAAGTAGTTATCATTTAGATAATCATTAGAAACTATATTTACAAATATAACTTCGTTTGATCTATTTTCAGAGAGTATGTGTAAGAAACAAAGACGAAGAAAATCATCACGATGTGATCTAAAAGCTTAATTTAACTTCATCATTGTCTAATTAGAATAACTGATATATTTCAATCCCTTATTAAATCAGTTGACATCAATAATTTCCACTGTCTTCCTTGAGTACTATTATCCTTAAACATATATTTATTGTAAAGCACTTCTCGGATTTCATTATTTTTCCTTACCAAACAAATCATTAAAAGAAGTTAGGAAATGAGGAAGCCAAGAAACCAGAAGCCCTTCAAATTCTACTAGAACGTAACTCAGTCTGTGTCTTTGAAAAACAATATTCATTAGACCTTATCATTGCCAAAAAAAAGTTTTGTTACACATCTGTTTTAAAGTTAGTTCGTTTTGTATAAGAGTTACGTTACCACTTAAGTCTTGAAAAATTATCTTGCAAATTATTCTCAGATTACTTAATTCTTGAGTTTAGTAACTATATTGTTAAGTTATTACATTACTTTATAATACTGAGGCTTCATTCATTTTGGTCCTAATACTAATAGGCCAGGAATATCAACATGCCAGCTGTATACACATTTTTATCTGTATATAAGCAATAGTCTCCCCAATTAGGAGTGTAGTATCACTATTTTATCATTGGTTATTCAGTTCCAAAATATGTTTTAGTTGTTGACTGTTTAACTGGTAATCCTTCCATCGTTTACTGTTGTAGGATTTTGTTTCTTCTCGTATTTTGTGACATCTTTTTAAAAATTTTGTAAAGTATTCCAACTTATATTTTCTTGAGAGCCTCATAAAAAAGTCCTATGAGAGGTCTTCTGTTCATGATCGTATCAATTTGTTGGCACAGTGTTCAGGGCCCAGATCGGAGGGTAGACTCAACTCTGTAACATTTTTATTTTAATTCTATTAGAAATAGATGCGGAGTAGTAAAAGAACAACCTGGGAAGACCACATCAAAGCATAGTGTGCCTTGACCAAACCAAAGTAATTAACTTAAGGCAGCGATGCTTGAAAAAAAAACGTTGTCAATTCTCTACATCTATTGGTAGTAGAGGGCGTGATTAAATAAGTAGGAAGGAATTAGAGCTTTTCAGTATTCTTTGAAGATCCCATTAATTATTGTTCTATCCTGCATTAATCCTTCTATTTCCTTCTAAAATCCCCATATCTTTAAAGAAACCATCTGATCCAGATAGTGTATTCTTCTGGATATTATGTTCAACTAAAAATTTAAAATTGTCTTAATAGTCCAGGAGCCAGGTAGATTTACCTGGAAAGTATTTTGAACTTAATGGAATTTTTACAGGTAACTCAGAGGTCCTCTGGGATGCCAATGCTGAGTTTTCGACCTCGTGGCCCTTGTGCTAACTTGGGGAGGGGGGAAAAACCCCAATTTTTCCGCCAATGTTTTGGTTTTTCGCCTCTAGCTCGAAAACTACGCGTCAAACAAAAAAACTTTACCAGTACAATATTAAAGAGCATCGAAGTTCCTATAAAAATCACTGGTCATACGACTGTTTTCACCCATTAGGTACTGTGATACAGCATTGTGAAAAAATGCCATATTTTAAAAAAGGTGGAATTTAGCGGAAAAAGCGTGTTTTTGGGCTTATAAAATAGGTTTATCATCATAAATTGAGTATTCAACATTTCTATGTATACCATAATAATATGTAACCCCCAGTAAACCCCTCCCTCTTCACTGCCCTCTCCCCGCCTCCTCCCCCCAGAAACAAATTTGATGACGAATAATGTGCGTGACTTATTGATTACGTAGGTAAAGAAGTTCTATCCTTCCCTCAAAATTTTTGACTTTTTATCTTTTAATAAAATTAAAATATCAATAGTCCAGGAAATGAAGCACTTTGGCTCGCAATTCTTTCGTCATACATCGATTTACTTGAAAATTTGACAGTAGGTAGAGAATAGTCCAAGCATCAAAATCTATATCATCAACATTGTCATTGCTATTACCCTGGGGGTGGTTGCCACCCCATCTCGGGGGGTTGAAATTGTTTATTTTATTTTAACCACAGGAATCGATGAAAAAGCTAATTCTAAGTCAAAAATGATCTATACATTTTTTTGTTTAAATTAATATTTTTCGAGTTATTCGCGATTGAAAATAAAAGTTGTTCGACCTTTTTGATCGGTTTTTCGCGAATAACTCGAAAAATATGCATTTTATCAAACAAACAGTATGAACAAAATTGTAGCCTATAAAAAAAGAAAGAAAATCCTTATTTTATAAATCATGTACGACCAATACGGAACGACCTACGGCTTGTTAATTGTTGGCTTTTGCTCGTCAAATGCTAAATTTGAGAGATTCAGAGTCAAATAGCGATAAAACTGTGCATTTTACGAGGAAAACTTATTGACTTTTTTTAAAGTAGACAAAAAGAGCTTTCATTTTAAAAAAAATAGAAGTCGATAGCATCAAAATTAAGCGAGTTACGATGAAAATAAAGTTAGTCCCTACATTTTTCTACGGAAAAATCAGTGAAAACAACCCCCTAATTACCACCCTAATTCAAATTGATCTTCGTCCTTCTACGGTTTTGCGTGGATCACATGGGACACATGAGAACAGCTTAACTCCAACTTTTCGGGAATATCCAGACGGCGGGGTACGGGGTACAAAAGTCAAAATAGTATAAATCCTTTATGATGAATGTCGTTGGATAGCTCTTTAAGAGAGCAGTAATTGTTGTTATAATCACTTGTCATATTTTCATTTAAGAGGGGGATAAAATGGAAAAACAGGAATAAATGGTTTTAGCTAAAAATTAGAAATATTATTATTTTAGATCCGATATGAATGAAAATTGGTATAGGAGCTTTATTTGATGTTAGAAAAAAGAATATGAAATAATTTGTGTGCATTTAGTACTTTGGGTGCAAATCGTTGTAAGGGGTGGTTTTTAAGGATTGAAAAATTGCAAAATAATGAAATTGGTAATATTTTAGGCAACAACATTCTTAAATTAAGTCGATATGATAAATTAATCATTTATTTAAGGATAAATATTTTTTTTTGTACATTAAGGATTAACAAGGGTTGTTTTTCAAGGGTTGAAATATTTTTAAATTGTGTTCCGAAGTATAAAACAATTATTATTCAACTAATCCATACGAAATTTCACCCACCCTAAGCTTTAAAATGTTACTTTATACGTTTTGATAATTGGGGGTAGTTTTCACCCCTAAAAAATAAACAGCGCCCATCGGCATAATATAAATTTTGAAGTAGAAGGGTAAGAAGAGCCTAATTCCAAAATTTTGTGGAAATCGATGAAGGACGAACCAATTGCGAGGTTTTGCCATTTTTGAGCATTATTTACTGGACTACCAAGCACAGTTCAGTTATTGGTATTGGTCTCTTCCTCTCGCAGAGTGTTATGCCCCGTATATTTATTATTTTATATTGAACATTATTTTAGTGTATCATTATTTGGACTAATTTTCTGCAGAAGAACATAAGAACAGAAGAAGGCATGGACGAAGATGGGGCTGACGAGTCGCTTATCGAAGAGATTTTGTTTATTATTTTCATATTATTTTTATTATTATGTAGCATAATTAGAGATAACTTGCTTACCTACGTAATCAATAAGTTACGCACATTATTATCGCTTCTCAACATTGCTTTGGTTTTTCAATTTAAAAATAAAATTAAGGCCTCCGTTTGAACGGGGCCTGAGGTAGACCGCCCTCAGCCCCCCTGCCTTCGGTACGCTACTGATCAGCGGATCCTTTCCCCCTCCCCTCCACCCTAAAGTAAGATTGATGATAGCATCATGTTGAATGTTTCAGGGAAGAAGAGGTTTTATTTAACTTATTTTTCAAATTTGGTTCTGGGGGGGGGGGAGGGCAGTGAGGGGGGAGGGGGTTAAATATTATTATGGTATACATAGAAATGTTGAATACTCAATTTATGATGATTAATTTATTTTATAAGCCCAAAAACATGCTTTTTCCGCTAAAATCCACCTTTTTTAAAATTTGCCATTTTTTCACAATGCTGTATCACAGTACCTAATGGGTGAAAATAGTCGTATGACCAGTGATTTTTATAGGAAATTTGATGCTCTTTAATATTGTACTGGTAAAGTTTTTTTGTTTGACGCGTAGTTTTCGAGCTAGAGGCGAAAAACCAAAACATTGGCGGAAAAATTGGGGTTTTTCCCCCCTCCCCAAGTTAGCACAAGGGCCACGAGGTCGAAAACTCAGCATTGGCATCCCAGAGGACCTCTGAGTTACCTGTAAAAATTCCATTAAGTTCAAAATACTTTCCAGCTCGACCTGGTTTTTTCGACCTGGCTCCTGGACTATAAGTCATTTGAAGGGTTTTACGGCCCCTTCTTTTTATGTCTCCTTACGTTGCTCTGAACATTTATTGTTTGTATATGATCGCAACCTGCTTCTTTTTTTTTTTATTGAGTGTAAAAAGAACAAGCTATGAATGAATACTAAATATTTTCGACTATATTAATTGACAACTTAATTCTAAATTTTAAGGATACACAAAAGTGTATTAATTGATTCCTTTATGGTTGATTTTACAATTTTTCCCCCAAAACTAATCAGTTTCAATTTTGGAAACAATTCCAAAGTGTTTAGTAGTTTTTTAATTACATACATATATTTATTGCCTTGATGTTTTGAGTTGAAAAAGCATGAAAAGAATTTCTATGAAATAGAGAGGAACCCGTTTATATAGGATCCACTGGCATTCTTCTTGTTCTATTGTGAAGCGAAATGATGCGGGCGGCACCTAACTCCCAGTCTATCACAGGGTTTACACTCTCTCAATTTATTCACTCTTCTATTCCGGATTATGTTAGTGATAATATGTTTTATTCTTCTTTTGATCGTATGGCGCCACCTCTTCTTGGCAAATATTTTTTTTCAGCGACTTTTGTCAATAAAAGTCTTCTTTTAGGAACAAGTGCTACTCCATCTCTCTAGCAAGTGCAAGGCACGGTTTAAACCCGTTATTACAGTTAATTGTTATTGATGCTTTTTAATAACATTAAAGTCAAACTAATATAAATAATAGCATACTGTCAAAAATTAAGTTAATCGACTCCAAGACATCTTAAAATTTCTTCCTATTTCTTTTATGCTTTTCCTTGCCTTAGAGAAGAAGTATTGTTTTCACCCAAAAAATCCGAACCCTAGATTTCAACGGAATTATCCTTTTTGGGTGTTATTATGACGATTCGAGTGGCTTTTAGCCGGATGTCTGTCTGTGTCACGAATAACTCCCACAGTTTACAAAAAAGGATGTTTTGGGTGAAAACAATATTTTTCCTATATTTTACGAAAATTAATGTTTTCAACCAAAAAATCCGAAACCGAGATTTCAATGGAAATATCTGTTTTGGGTATTTTTAAGATGATTTGAGTGGTTATTTAGCTGGATGTCAGTCTGTCTGTCTGTCTGTGTCACGCATAACTCCCACAGTTTTCAAGCTAGAGAGTTGAAACTTACAAAAATCAGTCCTTATATGTAGTTGTGTTGCCCGGACATTCATAAATTTGCGACTTCATTTACCCATTTTGCTGAGTCAGCGAAATTTCAAAAAGTCAAAAAATAATCCGTTTGCTCTGAAAGTTGCTCCAATTATACCTATAGTTATTAAACAAACATTTCCACCGAATTTAGTTTTGATATATCTTCGCCATTTTTACACTATTATCTTTTGAACTATGAAACTTTAACGCCACATAATTTTTAAACTATTTTGCCGATTGAGCTGAAATTCGCACCAATGATGCCCCTTTCTATAAGATAAAGACCCTCCATATTTTACCGTAATATCTGCCGCCATTTTGAAAATATCGATTTTTGATTTTTATAGAGGAAAGTTTGTTTACATTTTTAAATACTTACCGAACTTCATTATACACGCGACCAAACAAAATTATAACTCACATAATAAAAAATCTGTTCATTTACAAGTTAATATTTTGTCGGGAAAAGTTCTGTGACGCTCTGTGACCGATTTTTTAATTTAGCTTCTTTTTATAATCTTAAAAAATGTCACTCTGCCATATGGTCCTGTGTGCCTTGTTGACGAAGACAATCCTTTTATAGATGTCATGACTTTCTCTCTTCTCTTCAAACCGTGTCTTTTTTAGATTCTCAACAACTGTGCACGAAACAAACTAGAAAACTAGAAAGTCAATGTATAAGTAAGGATTCGACGTGATCTCTTAGAATTCAGACTCTCTGTAGATTCTTCAAATGATCCTTTCCATCTTAACTTAAAAATAAATGGATAACAATATCTTGAAAGCATCTTTAGAGTATATTTCATCCCAAAAATAATGTTTGAACAAGATAGTAATTTGTTGCATTATAATGTATGAGAAACTATTGAATCTTTACTTTTTACTATAATTTTCCTTCTTCATGTATCAACGATTATTATTATTAAATAATGGACATTTTCTGAATTGTTAAACTATACGTTCTTTGATCATAAGTGAACTTCCCTTCAAGTTTATCTTTTTATTTTTTTGTTTAATTCAACGCTGTATGCAAATAAGCTATTAGGAGTACTGCAAACCTTACCCAGTGCTAAGCATCTTCCCAATTAAGCACCGTAAAATTCCTCCACTTCTCACTGTAAACCCATTTATTTTAGATGATTCCTAGCCTGCGTGTTTTAAAAACACAGCATAAAATGGTCTTGGCAAATTAGATAGTTCGATGGCCTCTTTTTCCATAAGTGAACTACATTGCTTTCCGTCCATTTTTGGTGTTCCTTGTGACATTCTTAGAGACCTGGTCATTACTTAGACTAATTTTATTTTCTCCTTAAAAGAAAAATTCTCTTCAAATCTGATTTTGTAGCCATGGTTATTACATTAGTACTTTTTTGTTGATGCGTATTTCCAAGAATGATGTTGAATATTGAATGAGCTTGTCTGCTGTCTATTCTTAAATATACTATAAGTCTAATTCATGTAATGAAGACTTTTTTAAATTCATTTCGCATTCTCTGGATGGAGCTAGACCACGTAGCATCGAAGGCATCCTGTTTCATCCGTATATGTGTCATGTGTCATTCTCTAATACCAATAAATGTTCTTTTTATTATAACAAATAATACCATATATTATATGGCTTTTTATTTATGATTTTGTATATTGAGCCTTAGACCTTGTACATTGTAAAAGGAGTACACTAGTAATCACTAGTAACTAACAATTGACTTGTTATTTATTATTTTACAATTAAGGGGTTCTTCAAAATACGAATACATTGATTTAATTGGGGTTTTTTTTTTCGCATTAATACACAGCAATATGGTTAAACATAATTCAACAAGTACATACGTAGTTAATAAGGCAATATCTCAACATGCAGATTAACCTGTAACCTAGACAAGCAGTTCGGGTTTCAAAAAACCATAATAGTCAAATAAAACAAGGGGCACAATTATAGTGTTGATAAACTAGAAATTCAAAGCCTATTGCAAAAAAATCGTCATTTTCCAATAAATACTTGATATAAGTCTAAAGCCCTGTGGCTTGGCGAGCCTGGTCTGAAGTTTGTCAGACCACACGCCGTGGGAACTCGAAGACTCGTCATTGCTCAGGGTGGCTCGGGTTGCTTCTTGTGCGGAGTCGGTTCCCCATACTGCATCAACTAGCTTGGATCTTTCGACTTGTGGCCATTGGAGACCGTGCCAAGCCATAAGCCTTTCCGCGCCATGGCAACGTCTGAGGTCGGAAAATACGACAGGCCACCACAGACCACAAGTCTGTGAGTAGGTTCGCAAAGCCACAGGCCGTGGAAACAAGGCTTAATAGAAATTAAAAAAAATCGACAGTAATGCTGTCACGGTTTCCTGTTTACCGGAACCCTCAATACACAGAGTTTCTACAGAAAGTTTATTACTGGGTTATTCAAGCATTACATCCATATCAATAAAGTTATCTGCATTTTACCTAGTGAAGCTTGCTATTTTAACCTTTTGCCAAACTTAATAATTAATAATGAGGGTCAAATTACCTGGGAAAATACAACTAAACATTTTACTGCTAACTTAAAATTATATTTTCAATTTTTTTTTTTTTTTTTTAAGTTTTTGGTAGTTTTCATACTACGGAAAGTTAAATTTTAATTTAAATAATTATATTTTCATAAAAATCCATTATTGCATCAATTGTTGGATCAGGAACTTTTTGCTTCCTGACACTATTTCTCTCTGGTCAGAGGAAAAATATTAGAGTAGTACAATATACTATTAAGATTTGACTATTTCTACTATTTGTGTAACAATAGATTTCTAAATAAAATCATCAGTTTATTTTCTAGAAATCACCATAACAATACCAACATTTACTGACCAGTTAAATTTCAAAATTAGTTAGTTCTTTGGTAATTTTAGTATTCATAAAAGATGCTCATTGTTGTTACCCGGCAAAATTTGCCGAAATCAGTCTGGATATTTTTTTGTCTGTAATAGTTTTTTTTTTTTTTCACTATTAACTAATTAGTTTGTTCTTTGAGTTTTGAGTACCTACTAAAATGTCCATAATATCTCGGTAAGAATGTCTAATTTTGTAGTTTGTTTATAATTTATCTGATTTTAAGATAGTGTGCTTTTATTTTTTTATGATTGTGAAATGGTTAATTCTATACTTTTTGTTGTATTATTTTCTTAATATTCTTAGCAAATAAGTTTTCTTTTCTTTTCATTTCAGCAGAGATAAAATGTTTATCTTTAAACTAATTTGATTAGTTTAATTTCCCTGTTACTTATAACTGTAGCAAGTTGCTCACTTCCTCAACTGAATTTTCCCGGTTGTTATCGAGGATTTTGCACGGTTTGTTTTCTCCTGGGTCCAGTGGGGCGTGATGCCCAAACAGTCCAGTGAATTTATTCTCGGCCCAATTCCCACGACTCTAGCCTCGGGGTTTTTGATTGGCTGCACTATTTCACC
Organism: Gerris lacustris; assembly: GCA_951217055.1. NCBI lineage: Eukaryota > Metazoa > Arthropoda > Insecta > Hemiptera > Gerridae > Gerris > Gerris lacustris. The sequence continues at coordinate 56,958,407 of OX578282.1, read as the reverse complement.
CTGGTTCCATTGTAATTTTGTCCCACTTGTTGACAAGTCTGAATAGATTTTTTTTCTCCTCTTTTTTCCAAGTTTTGACTCAGAGCTGCACAATATTCTTTTTTCTACAAATTATATTTTATTTTCCTTGAACTTTTTAATTCGGGAATGTAGTGTTTAAAGTATTATTATATGCTTACTTCAATTCAATGTAAGAAATATGTTACTTATCTACCAGTAATATCCAAAATAAATAAACGTATTTGAAATGATTGGATATGTAGTGTAAGGCGCTGCGATGCTAAAATCAAGATTTCTATTACCAGTGTTAGTTCGTGACCTCCTAGAAGAAACCTCTTATAAGAATGGTAATCTATAATCCTTCTATAATGACTGAACTATTTACTGTGTTGCTCGCCATCAGTTAATTAATCAATATGTTTTAAATTAGTTTTGACTACCTAATGTGATTATCTGATCACGTTTAGGTACTCAGCGAGTATTTATTTAATATGCTTTATTAATTCATTTGTCATTCATAAAATTGCTCTACCTCTGCTCAATAAAACCGTTTCCGCTTCAAGATGTTAACCTTTATTGTGTTACTCACATTGTATTCTTGTCTCTGAGTCTTGTTTCCTCCGTACATTTCTGACCTGACCTTGTCTCTTCGCCTGTTTGCCTATTTTAAAGACGTAAATAAGGTCTTGTTTTTAGAGAACGCATGAACCAAACATAATTTATTCCTTGTTCTCTTATACATCCAGCTAGTTTCTGTTGTCAAACAAAAAAAAAAAAAAAAATCAAAATTAAGAAAAGTAACAATATTTTAACAATGGTTCTCAATTGACTTCCGTGAAGTAGTGATACATGCGCGAAATATTCTGATATTTTGGTGGCATTGTTTATCTTGTATCTTTGTTTATTTTAAATATCTTTATGATGGATTGTTTTAATTTTAAATATGAAATTTATACCGAGTTTTATTGATCTTATTAAGATTATTTGAATTGTAAAAGATTAGACGATAGCATGAAAAAAATCATAAAACATAATTATTATATTAAATCAAATTATAATTATCAATAACTACGGGAGACATACAGAGAAAAATAGACCCCCGCACCGGGACTGGAACCACGGGTCCTCCTATTAATCTTTTACAGGTGCTCTTGCCAACTGAGCTATACGGGAGAATGCTTTTTCTCTGTCGTTACCGATACAAATTCCCCGAATCCAAGCTTTCAATCTTATTCTACAAATCTAGAGAGCCAAATATTCACGGCAACAGAACTAGACCGAGAATTAACGCTTATAATTGTAAAGTACTCAATTAGTACCTGTACCTAGTACAATCTATTAGAAATTCAATTTTTTAAGTTATTGGTTCAAAGCACCTGCAACGGATTAATAGGAGGACCCGTGGTTCGAGTCTCGGTGCGGGGGTCTATTTTTCTCTGTATGTCTCCCGTAGTTATTGATAATTGTAATTTGATTAAAAGTAAAATTTTATCTTTCCGTAGTATGAAAACTACCAAAAATTTGAATACTTATTATAGTTATAACTTGTGTCTCGGAATACAATATTACAGCCTCCAAATACAGCCTCTAGAGCCTTTAGTACTTCTAAAAATGTGGGGGAAGGGGAATTCATCTTACGGGTATAATACCTGTAAGATAAACTATGACTATGGTGTTATACGATAACATTGAGTAGAGAACCCTTGCTTTAAATGGTCATCAGTGCCATACTGAATTTTGGAGAAACTGCGCAAGGATCCCTTCATGTTCGCCACATGACTTCTATTGTGTCAATTTATATTGCTGTACTATTTTAAGGTATACGTTATGAAAATAAATTATATATATACATATAAACTATGAAATAACCTTAGTAAAAGTAAAAGCAATCATGTAGAAACATTTTAGTGACTTAATAACCTATATAGTGACTTAACTTAATAAAATATAGCTGAAAACTCTTAGAAGCAGACTACGGTTTTTTTCCTTGACCAGAATATTTATTAATTTATGAGAATGCATGTGGTTTTACTTATAATAACTCCCACAAGGTAAAATAAGCATACTTGCTTATTTAATACGCGTATTTTAATTATATTTAGTTCGTATTATCATTTCCAAATTATTTGATCCTGATGCATGAAATAAAAATATAGTTACAAGGGGAGACAGACAGAGACAAATAGACTTCAGCGCCGGGGCTCGAACCACGGACCTCTTTATATTTCCAGTACAGATGCTCCAGCAAATTAAGCTACACTGAAGAATAATTTCCTCTGTCGATAACGGTACTTAGTCACCGAATTAAGCTTTCTGAATATAGAGAGATCCGTGGTTCGAGTCCGGGCGCTGAAGTCTATTTTTCTCTGTCTGTCTCCCCTTATAAATAGTAATTATAATTTGATTTAAATTAAAATTTAAACGTTCCGTAGTATGAATACTACTAAAAACTTCAAAATTGAGTTTCTAATTGATTGTACTTGGTACAGGTACTAATTGGGTACTTTATAATTACAAGCGTTATTTCTCGGTCTAGTTCTAGTTCTATTGTCGTTAATGTTGACTTCTAGTCTTGTAGAAAAATTTGATAGCTTAATTCGGGACTAGGTATCGTTATCGACAGAGGAAATTATTCTTCAGTGTAGCTTAATTGGCTAGAGCATCTGTACTGGAAATATAGAGAGGTCCGTGGTTCGAGTCCGGGCGCTGAAGACTATTTTTTTTCTCTTTCTGTCTCCCCTTGTAAATAGTAATTATAATTTGATTTAAATTAAAATTTAAACGTTCCGTAGTACGAATACTACAAAAAACTTAAAAATTGAAAATAAAAAACTAGTTAAATATAATTACTTTCCTTATTGAAAAAAAACAACTCTATATCTCTACTTAAATCTTTAAATATCGCAGGAATATATTATTGGTCCCTCCATAATGACTGCGTCAAAATTGATTTTGCAATATCAAAATTCACTCAATGTATCACATTTTTCTGAGACCTTTTGATGTAGACGTTCACTAACATAAAATTTTAGTTATTGATATAAGTGCTTATTCCTTAGTGAACTCACTATCCGGCTTGTTAATAATAAAATTAAAATGCATTATTTGTTTTGTAATTATTTTATGTTACAAAAAATATATATTTATATTAAAAATTAATACAATTCCATGACGTCTATATAGATTCGTTTAAAAGTAGTTATATATTTCATTTCTGTAGGCTTTCAAATTTAACTTGTCAAGCTAACTGATTGTGTAAATTTATTTATTTTCTGTTGTTAGATGTTTTTTTTCTACGTTGCTTCTTATGTTAACACCATGTGTTTGTTTCTTTTTCTTATTAGCTAAAGCAATTTATTTTCTGTGTGCTAGAAAACATTCCTAGCGCTAGTTGTTCTTGTACTGCTAATTGCTCGGACATGTTGTAGCTTGTCGTCTTTTTCATTCTCTATATTTAAAAGTTGAGAAGTTGATTTTAAGATATTTCTCTTTCTGTCTCGTTTAAGTGTTGTGGCTCTCTCGCTGAAAGCCTTAACCCAGATTGTCGGGTGAGTAGTGGGTCTGTGTTATGCAGTTTGCTGAGCCGTGTTCTAGAAGAAGCGGCATTGACCTCGTAACGACAACTCTACTGTGCTGCTCTGGACATGAGCCTCAACTCTAACTGAGTTGCACCACTTCGCTACTCAATACAGTCACTTAACATCTTCGTACACTTGTTTCTTTTATTGGACGTTAACATCACAACACGTTTGGCAATTATTTCAACATTGTTGTTTCACGATAAAGAAGACATATTATTCGAGGCGACCGCGACGTTTACATTTCTTAAAATACCTTGAATACCCTTCTCAAAATTAAATTAAGACAATATGGGTCAGATGTTTTGTTTGTTTTTTTGTAGTTGAAAGAGAGGTAGTTTAATAGCCATGTATTTGTACACACCTCTGAGGTAAATTATTACATTTTAGCAATTATAGAGGAGGGCTATTTAATGGAGCTATAATTTTCGTTTAAAGGGCTATGTTCTACTTCTTTTTCAGCTATGTTTTATTAACTTCTCTTTATTGGAGTGTCAGCATAATGGCTGATGCAATGCCAAATACCGGCGATGGATTAAAAAAAAAAAACTTATTTTTCAAAATTTCTTTTATTTATACACCCGATGAACACTTTTAAAAAGTGTCCAATGAGTGATTGTTTACTCTTCGTTTTCGATTTTGGCAAAATTAGTTTATTTATGACAAATTTCACTGAAATTGGCCCAGTAATATAGGCTCCACGCGTGTGCGCAAACTGACAGACTCATATTTTTTTTTTTTATTAAGGGTACCTGAAAACGTGCACATCCATAAAAAATGCAGGTTGAGGTAGCGTACCTGGGGTGTCATGTATAGAAATGCAAAAACTAACAAATATAATGCATACATAATGAAAGTTTTTCCTGTATATTGATATAAATTGCATTATTTATGTTCTTTTTCATTTCTTTTCATTTCATATACTCTCTCGAAAAACCAGTTACGCTATTTCGAAGCCCAGTTAATCTACAGATACATACGCCCAATCGCAATATCGACCTGTATATAGGTGTGTCTTAAAATAGAAGACTGAATATGGAAAATGTATTAAGTGAAAACTTATAACATGAAAAAGAATCCATAATTTGTGCATTTTTTTATCAATATACAGAAAAGACTTTAATTATATGTGCCAGTTTTTTTTCATTTCTATACATGATGCCCCAGATACGCTACCTCAACCAAATTTCAAAATGGAATTTTAGAGCCACCTCAATACTTTCTATCTATTATACTACGTACATATATGCGATAAAGTAAAAAGGAGTTACAATACTTTCCCACAGTTATCGGCCAGCGTAGTGCAGTGGATACCAGGAAACGTATTTTTTTTTTTTTTTTTTTAAATGGATTTAAAATAAATTAGGTACAGATAATAATAAAAAAAGATTATTCATAATCTATGTAAGCGTTGATGCAATAAAACTAGCGTTTCTACAAGTTGCACTTTCAGTTGCAACCCGAATTGTTTTTAAAACGTTTATACTTTCTAAACCATTTAATATTTTATTTAAATGATTTATTTTTGTCTTCTTTAAATAGCTTCTATGGTCATTGTATTATTTGAAGCAATGTTTCAAACATCGCGAGAAACTAAACTTTACCATAATGCTTTCACAGTTTTTACTATTTTATGGTGACTTTACCTCGCTTCTTAAGTCATCAATCGATTTGTCTAGTGTCGGATCGGAATATGAACTTCTTTGTACGTTGATATCTTTTAACCTTCTCTGAATCAATTCCTTTCTGGCTGCGACCTACATATTTTTTTATTTGAAACACGAGTTTTTATACAGCGTTGAAATGAGCAAGGTGAAGAAGAGAACTTCTATAACCTCAAAAGAGAGCAAGATTTTTTTCTATTTTGGTTTGTGGTTTACATATTTTTACTCCTCTTCTCGCTTACTCTGTGACACAATTACCAAAGTTCATATTAACTTGAAATAAAACAAGTTTATTTACTGATCGCAACAACCGAGTGTTCGATTCCGTCTGAAACTACTGATTTTTCACAGTTATATCTCACGCTTTTCTTTGTCCTGTAATGATCTTACATTGATGATTCAAGGGCTGGGTCTGAACATAGGATGGCAGATATTATGATGATTAGAATTGCATCGTGCTCAATATGTCTACCCCCAAAATAAACTATAGATGAGATGAAAGGCGCTTCATTGCGAGTAGATTGCCAGCGCTGTACCAACGCGTTGTGACGTTGATAAATTAATATCTTGAGGTTCCAATAAGAAACGTGTTGATCTTTTTATATGTACCAAGTGACATTTGATTATGGAAAACTTTGCATTGTTTAAGTTTATTTGTTAACTTCGTTTGTGGCCGGATAAATAAGACCCCGATGTTTATAAAAAGAAAACAAGTTTGTTAATTTAAAAAAGAAAAACATTTTTAAGGGACGACGACACTGAACATTGAATTCAGACTAGCTAAAACTGTAAAATACTATATTAAAGTGTTCTTTGTCACAGTAAATAATTGATTCTGATCATTCTTTGCTTTGAGTCGCGAGATATCTTAAAAAAAAGAAAAAATATATCAGCGTAGATACAGAATTGACGTATTTTTGGGGGTATTTTGAGGGCCTTGGATACCAAAGAGGTTTCAATAACAGATCAAAATTGGTAAAGTAAAATCTTTATTTTGGATACTTGTAGATATTGTCTACGTTAAAAACAGAGAAAAACAATTAATATATATTTTTTCTTACATTTATAAAATAAGATTCTTTCGTGATATTAATAAAATAGGGCCGGTTTTTTAAATTTACTGCCTGAAGGCCACCCGCTACTGGATGCCGTCCCCTTTTCTTTAGGCCATTTCATCACAGGGCTGAAGAAAGAAGAGGTCAGGTCCCCTAGCAGACCAGACTCATGCCGCCCCCTCAACTCTCAAGGCCTCTGTCACTTGGGAAACAAACTCATCTTAAATAGTGGAGCCGACTCTCCAAACCATTCTGTTGAAATTATAATTACCTAAATGTGATAATTTTTACGTTCTCATGCATTGAAATATATAAATGGAGAAAAATTGCAAGACATTTTAGATTATTATATCGGTATTATTGCATAATTATATGTTTATTAAAATTGGTAAGAGCGTATTTCTAAGTAGTTTTGTTTTTGTTAATACTTAACTTCGAAACGAAAAATGTAAAACATCATTGCATTTGGGTTCAAAATGCCTTGAAAGTCCTTAGTCGATCTACGTGTGTCTATAATTATATACTTTTTATACAGTAGAGTTAAATGTAGTTTTTAACTACATATTTAATAAAAATATATACCCTGCCAAAATTGCAATACCTAAACTTCAAATCACGATATCTCTGCACTTGTTCCTGTTGTGTTATTATTTATTTATTTTTTCAAGAATTCTGTAAACTAATTTACACATTTTTTTTGCAAAAATATCAGGTCTTCTTGTTATTTAATTTGTATGACAACATGTTTATTTCAATCTTTCCCCTTGAAAAATAGGCAAATGAGAGGCATATATTATAAGGAAACAAACTATAGATATGTATACATATTTTTTTCACACCATTTTTTCTGGTGATATGAACTTTTTTTTCTTTCATGAAATAACAAAACAAGAATTATACACTTAATCCGAAATTGTTAAAATTTCAACTTAAATTTGTTTTCCAAAAATAAAACAAACCAAATAACAGTAGGTGGTCAACACAATTCCTGAAGACATTTGCGACCCTGGGTAAATGGCGCCTTTTTTCAAACCTCTTACAAATATTCCCTTTTTACACTCTGCCTGATAAATTAAATATTAACTTTCTAAAGGCTAATTAGCAGTTAGTATTATTTTTTCCTCTGAAGAAAAATATTAATTTATTTAAAATGCATTACTTTTCTTTTGAAGTAATTAATCAGAGTTTCGTAACAATATACAGTATATTACAATACATTTATTTTTGATTTGCCCAAATCAAAAATATTAATTAGAATTTCACATTTCTAAAATATATAATTTTATACATTTTTGTCTTTATCAAACGGTGTACATTTTAATTTAGCAAGTTTTTGCATGCTCTTTTTTTGCTTTATTTGCTTTTTCATGCTCTTTTGGTATTTTAAAATATTAAATCCAATGCATATTAAAAGATCACTATAAACATTAAATGAAATAATGGGGAACTTGCATTTTTATTTGTATCCAAATCGCATTTAACTTGGGCCAGCCATAGTTTCATATAAGATACTATTCAATCATATATGTAGGCCTCAAATGGAAATTTGAATAAACTGAATGGAAATAATAACAGCATTATAATTTTTTCTGTGCTGTCATTCAACCAACATTTTCGTCGTCAATGCTTTAAAAAACAACATAGAAATGTAATTAATGAGGGACTGAATTGAGAATCTGATAAACTGCTTTCAACGCAATCCAAAATCTTTCTGTGTTTTGTCTACTGATTGCGTTAATTTTTCGTTGAAAAATTCTCTACTATAAAATAAAAATGTTATGAGAGGAAAAGTTGGCGTTTTTAATTGATGACGATTTACCCTAATTCAATCCTTCGAAAATTCTTAGACCTTTTAAGTACTCTGGCTTGTATTTTATTAATAGTTTAAACCAATAATCATTAATATTGATCTTCAAACTTTTCTTTAGTGCAATTTGAATACTGAAAAATGTTGCTTTAATTTGGTTTTATAGAAATATTTGAGGCTGAAGTTTGCTCAGACTTATGAGGGCCAATGAATTTACCTTTTCTGATGGGGTCTTCTCATTCAATCTTGTATATTTTTTAATCAAATGATTAAATCTTTACTTATTCATTCTGCAAGGCATGACATAGTAGCAGTGTGGGTGTCTACACAATTAGTTTAGAGACTTTTCTACTACTAGCAAGAAGTGTATATTATGCCCAAAGGACAGAATGATTGTCTGCATGCCAAAGGATTGCTGACTTATATGCATAATGTCAAATATGTTGGTAATACCCACTTAGCATGGATGCAAAACATGTCTTACTAACATGTCTTTAGTTCTGAATTATTTTTTGATATTTTGATTTAATGCGTATTTAGCTTTTATTGTAAAATTAATTACATTTTTTAATCTTTTGTTTCAGGTAAATTTCATCTTTTAATCATTGGGTTCCTCTACTTATATTTTTGTTTATCGGTGAGTTTATTGTCGTACATTATTATTTTAATTTACCATTTAAAAGTAAAACAGTTATTTTTATTGGTTTATAATTAACGAGCCCTTAGGCCCGTCAGGCCTGTGACAACAGGCTTAATTTTTAACTTAGAAAAAAATAAAAAATAAAATTAGTAAATTAATTTAGATATCTTATTCTAATAATTTATTAGATAAGTTATTTTATATCTATTTGAAGAGCAATAAATCAAAACAAACATTTATTTTTATTGGAATAAATGTATTTATCTACGATTAATACGAAATATAAACATTTTATCTCTGTTTAGATGCGTAGAAAGTGATTCTTTACGTACAAAGTATTCTTTGCGCATGCGCGTCTCATAGTTCTTAAGAATTCCTCTTCTTTTCCACCCTAGGGCGGTAAAGAAGAGGAATTCTTCAGCTTTACGCACGATTAGTGAGTTTGTTTACATTTAACAAAACTAATTTGCTGTTCTTTTATTAAAGTAACTGTTTATATCGAGTTTTTAGTTAAAAACAATGAGTGAATCAAGTGACTGACAAAAATGTGGAGAATAATACTCCTCCAGAAATAATTAATTCGGCAAAAGATACAGCTCAAGAATTTATGCCATCTTATCAAGAGAGAGATACGAACTTACATACTGTAAGTTTATTTGTTTCTGTATTTATTATTTAAATCTAACAATCGTAGATAAAGTACGGTACGCAACTCGTGCAAAAACGTCATTTTGCATTGCTCGTGTGGTTTTACTACCCTCGCTATCGCTCGGGTGCAAACTCCACACTCGCATGCAAAATGCTACTTTCCGCACTCGACGCGTAATGTACTATTGCCTTAGCTTAGCTATAACAAGTCATTTCGAGGTGAGTCGTCGAGACAATACCTTATTATATAAATAAAAATATAAATATAAATAATTCTCCCCGCAATAGTTCTATGACACATTAAAGGTATAGTAGAACTGAATGTTAATAATGTTCTAGACTGAATCATCAAACAAATAATAATATAAATAAACTGATAATCTGTATATCTGAGTTTATAATACCATTTATTGAATGCTTGAATATATAAGCTGTACTAATAAATTTAATATAATAATCAGTCATTCAATTCAGCTTAGCTGTGGTGACAATCTGTGTTTATAGAAGGTTAATTTTTTTTATTTGTAGTTATTAACTTCAGTACTGTGTTAAACTTCATTATTTGCAAAGGTTTAATTGGGGAAGTACTGCCCATTAATTTATTAATACTATAACTTGAAATAAACTGCTTTTAATTCTCAAGAACTAACTCTTAAGAACTTAACTGGGAAACAGCATTGTTAGATAACCATTAGTTATGAATAATTCATATGAATGGAGTTTGTAAGTATGTAATCAGATTTGCTTGCAATTATAAGATACGTGTTAGGAAAAGGGGTCAATCTTCAGACTGTTAAATAGATATATACATCATCTTTACTCTTGTTACTGTAACATTAAAAACAACTTGTCAAACAAAGAGACCGATCATCTGAGCAATGACCTGTATAAGGAGTCTTAGATTGACCTCTTACTCTAAGCCTTGAAATGTGAGAAAATTTATGGATGCTCAAATAGTAGGCACGAGAAGAATGTGAAGACCACAAAGCAGATAGTTAAGCAAAGCTGAGAAGGTTCCGAAGAATTGATATTTAGAACTGCCCCAGGATGGTTTTATCTGGCAAGTAAATCTATAGGTCCTACCAAGACTGTAAAACTAACAAAAGTTATTAGGTAAAATTGTTGGCTTTGTGTATATTTTATGGAGGTATACACAAATTTGGCTAAAGCCCACTTTAGAAAATGGCCCTGGTATCTATTTTGACATATTATTGCCAGAGTCAAAAGCATAATCTCATACGTTCTACCTTAGGGTACTGATTTCCTTTTCAGCATTATAGGTCAGCCTGTTTTTCAGTTTGACTATTGTATCTGTCATTTTTGGATTTATTAATGTGAGCGTTGCATATGGAAAACTTTAAATTTGCTTAAAGTCGCTGCTTCTAATCTTATTCTCATAAAAAAGAACCACTCACACAACAGTAAGTAACACTTACTTTAACATTAGCTGCCATCATATTCAGTTTATATTTTTATATGTGCAACCAAAATCACAATTTTTTAATCTAAATTAGCTGTTTATTTGAGAGTTTTTGTCTAACCAGCAAAGTTGTAAAATAACACCTTTTATCTTTTCAGCTTATGTCAATTGATACTGTATCGAATAAGATGAATTAAAACAGCAAATTTACTTATACATCTACATTTCATAACAACATTGGTTCACGATTTCTTTATTTAAAATAGGTGCTCTTAAAAAAATAAATATGTTTGTTCCTAAGTTCCTTTTAATTAAAAAAAAAAATGGAAAATATTTTTGTTAAGGAAATCCTGACCTATGAATAAATGTCTTAATTGCTACAAGTCTTTTAATTTACTGAACATTTGGCTGGGGCTATAAAAACTGTCTTTTTATAGATTGACATTTGACCACAATCTTTACTTTATTATGATTATTATATTTTTATAAAACCTCTAAAGGTTGTTTTCTTGTTTCAAAATAACAAATCAAGTCAATTTCACTGTTAAATTGTACATCTATTCTACTCTAAACTGATAATTACCTCTGGATGTTGGGTAGGCATTTCCTTTGATAATTATATCATTTATGACAGGTAATAGCAGCTTGTTCGGTTGAGTTTCCATAGATCATAGATATAGTTGCGAAACAAAAGGCCTTGGATGTTCCCTATCATCTTGTTGCCTCGTCTGTTAATTTCATATCTCACTTCCAAGTTTTTATTGTCATTTATTACTGAGTTTAATTAATTGTGCAATAGCAGATTTTAGTTTTTGCATCACTGCGTGTGCATTGTGCATCCTATGTTTAAAAACCTTCTATTTGGAGGGATAAAAATAATAAGAGAATATTACTTCAGTAATTAAAAATACAGTTATACCTTATTTTATTCCAAATAATTATTTAGTGTTATTTATAATTAACCATATAAGTGTTAAACATTTATGTTGTTAACTAATAATATTCTTAACTAACATCAATAAAGATAACCATTAGTTAAGAATAATTTCAAGAGTGAACATTGTCAGTTTATTAGCAAATATTTAATGCGAATGGTTTTAATTTAACATCAGTGTTACCCTTAGAAATCTTCTAAGGGCTTTTGTAACATGAAGTATTGAAACATGAGCTTTAACAAAAGCAGATGAGCACACTCTCAGATGTTTTGAGAGACGTATTCTTAGAAGTATAAATGGGCTGGTAATTGAAGAAATTAGGAGTTAGGTATATGTCATAATGAAGAAATCGGAACACTTTAAGGCAGATGGGACATTGTACTATTTATAAAATCTTAGAGGATGAGATGGTTAGGCTATCTACTATGAATGCCTGGGTTGAGGATCCCTTAGCAAATGTGAAAATGAAGACCACAAACTAGAAGGATGGAAAATGTAGAACAGGATTTAATAGCAATGAACATCAGAGGATGGATAACGAAAGCGGCTGATAAAGATGAATTGAGAAGGTTGTATGGGAGGCTAAATGCGATAATAGGCTGTAGAACCGAACATGAGGTGATGATGTTATCTCAGTGCCGGACATGAAGGTGATGATGTTATCCTATAAATTCATAGAGCAAAATTTATCATTTTGTTCACTGATGATGTTAGATTGTTGATGAGTTTACCAACTCAAGTGGTTGATACCTTCCGTCCATATTAAGCCACAGATATTATGGTTATCTACGCTACGGTTTTATTTGCTAGGATTAATTTTATCAACATCTTAGAAAGAACACTTAGTCTAATTCATAAAGATTTGAACTTATTTATTTAAAGATAAAACCTATAATGAAGTAAGTGATTTTACTAGAATGCATTTTAAATATTTTAAATTTGCACACTATTAATGCCAGCTGGCATTACATTATTATTGTTTTTTCAATTACTTATTCATATTATGGAATAAACGTATCGACTATTCTCAGTTCCTTGTATTTGTTTTGGCATTGCCTACAGAAAGGAAACTCAGGACTGTACTGAAATGTAGGAAGAGTAAACTAGTATGAATGTTTATATTGCTGGATAATAAATATAGTCTCTCCACGTTAACTGGCTAATTTGTTTATTGCGAATTACATAGCAGCTATATTGCTAGCTTTATATTGCTGTTAGAAGTGGTATGAATTGGTAAAGAAACCATATCACTAGTTATGGAAATTCACTCTGGAACCTCTCTAAACTACAAGGGAATATCCTAAATGACAATAAATTGTTATAAGGTAGGACTGTACTTAACAAGGAAGTGTCTAAACATACTGTTGAAAGTAATAATTGTTCAAAATTGTTAGCTTTACCTTTATATATTAGTTTGATAATAATAGCACTTGTAAAATAACTCAGTGTTTAATTATTATTAAGTTCTCTTAATAATAATAAAAACAATGAGTTATTTTACAAGTGATATTATAAAGTTATGGTTATTTCAATATAAAAATTCGTTATTTTTTAAAAAAACAAAAAAACAAATGGAGGGTTGTTTGAGTTACAGGTTTGCTAAGCCCGTAACACCTACCAGTCTAGTGTTTTAGTGGACAGCTGCCATATCAGGCAAGGACTTAAGCCATTTCATTTTAGTTTGATAGGTCACATATCCGGTTCCAGAAGTTTTGCAATTGATGTAAATCCAGATTAATTCTTGCAACCTGCCATTGACTGTTGATCTCCGAAATAAAGTAGACTCATCTTTCTTAAATTTATTTTATCAATTTATTTCTATTTGAAAAGTATATTTTTTTAAAGTAGTTTATCTATTTTTTTCCACATTTTCGAACCTTACTTATCAAGGCTGGACGCTGCTGTGTTAAATAAACAAGTTTTCAATTTAAGTCCTTAAAAATTACTTCCATATCTTATATTCTCTCTCGGGTGCGCGCAGTCTAGTAGAGACACGATGAAGCATGCACCCCTGTTAGGACTTATTTTGTTTTAAATGCTCACACAACAGCTAAAATAGATATAAATATGAAAGCATTTGAGCAAATTATTATAATACATATTTAAATAGGTTTTATTTCATTATTATTATTATTTTTTTTTTTTTTAAATTATAAGATATCGTTGTTTAGTCTCATAATTTGCAAGCACAAAATCAGTCAGTCTCCATAACAATTTTCATAAATTTACTTTTTTATTGTTATATTTTTCAATGCAGGTACCAAATTATTTTTATTTAATCATAGGTATAAATTTCGCTTAAATTAGCATAATAATAAAATTTAAGTGAAAGTGGTGGTGGTGGTAAAGTGGTGGTGAAGTGGGGCCTGTCCCATGACAGGATAATATAGGCACATCACTCACGATGTCAAACAGTGACTGATTATCTTGATAAAACCAAGAAATGTAGCTAGAAAAATCCATATCTTCCAATCGCTTACAAAATAAATTTCACAGTTTTATCTCAAATTTAGGCCTCAGAGGACCGCGCGTTCCCCAGGGATAAGGTACTGCGTTTTTAAGTGATGTCCGATCTCATCATATTCTATATATCTAGAAAAAGGAATATATTCTCTTTTATACACTGGAGGGACTAAAGTACCTTTGTACTAAAGTACTTTTGGACAAAGGTCTTACTTTACTTTTACTTTCTGCAGCGCTTCAGCCCGAAGTGAGCTTTGGCTTCCCCTACAACATATCTCTATTTCTCTCTCATGCCAGCTCAGTTTCTCCAACTCCTTACTCCAAGCACTTTTAGGTCTTCCTCCTCGCCCTGAAGCCATTTCTTCCTAGAAATGGCATTGTCCTTGTGTTGATGGTCTTATATATTTTTCCATTCTGGAGATTCTTAGGCATCATCCCTTCGACCATCCTTTCAACATGTCCCAGCCATCTTAATTTGTATGCCTTTATAAACCTCTCTATATCTTCCTCTTCTAAGGTATCATTTGTCTCTATTGCTTCTTATTTTCCATTCTCCATTAACATAGGTTGCACCATATATTTTTCTGATCACTTTTCTTTTAAATGTTCTTTGCAGGTTTTCAGCATTATTGAGGGTCAACGTTTCTCCTCTAATTGGTCTTATGTAGGTTTTGTAAATTAGAAGCTTGGCCCTCCTTGATACTGAATTAGACTTAATCAGTCCTAGGTTACAGTAGTGAACCCTATTTCCTGTTTCTCTTCTGCGCCATATTTATGATTTAACCTGGTTTTTATTTGAAAGGAGACCTCCAAGATAAACAAACTCATTCACGGCTTCAAATCCTCCTGTTATTATGTTTCCCTGTACAAGTCACCATCCCTCTCCCGCTGAAATTTTCATATACTTTGTCTTCTTATCATTTATTAGAAGCCCTAATTTAAGACATGCTTGCTTCAGTGTAGCAGTAATTTCATCGAGTGAGTGGCATTGTTCTTGCAATATCATCAGAAAATAACCATACTTGTTTTGTTTTATATTTTTAAGTTGGTTGAGTTCAAGTTAGCTCACTTTTTGCATTGGATATCTCATAAACTACATGGTATGATCTAAAGGAATAGTTAAAATTTAAGAAATGATTAATAAAACAATATTTAAAGTGTAGTCCTCTTTGACACTTTTGGCCCACTTTTTATAAAGTGGTTAAAAAAAGTAGCTAACAATTTTTAAATTATAATCAGCGTATCATGCACCATATAATTGTGACATATTCCTTGGACAGAACAACTGGCTTACCACAATTGTCTGTCCAATACCAATGATTCTGCCTTGATTCCTAGGGAGAGGAGACATTTTTCTCACTAATGACCACATCAGATAGAAGTGTATGTAAATCCTTTCATGTGTGACCAATTCCTACTTCCTAATAATAATCTTATATCCTAATGTTTTGATAAGTAAAAAAGATTTTAACATTAAAAGGTAAAACACGTTCAATATTTTCCTTACAAAAATATATTTATAATATAAAAACTAGCTTAACTCTCTATCTGTAATTTGTCCTTTTATATCTGAAAATTATACTCTATGTTAAAATTGTTTCAACTCTTGAATTTGATTTTGAATTAAGATTGATTTTAATGACTAATGCAGTAGGAGTAGACAATTAATTTGTACTTTTATTTTATTTTGTAAGTAATCATGGCATTAAGCCATTTTGAGGTTAAATAATTTGGTTTAAATGATTTTAAGTTACACTAAACTAACCCACATTAGAAAAAAAAATTGAATTTAAGGGACTAATAAAACAAACTTTATAAATTTGCATAGTTAATTGTAGTATGTTTTTTTAGACCTTAAAATGCTTTATGCAAAATCTGTCTCATATTTTTTATTTTGTCAAATTGGCTTAATTAAAATAAACAAAACCTTACATTATTATTAAGCTTATTTATTTTATTTTATTTATTTATTCATATTTGTCAAGAGTCCTCAACGGTAATAACGCCACCATTGAGGCACTCTTTTCGAGGCAAAATTAACAAAGCTGAGTACAATGTAAACATAAGAATATAAACAATTTAAGTAATAACATTTAAAAAAGAATAAACTATATATTAAAAAATAAAATGCTATAATTATAATAATGACAAAACTGTAAAGCTTATTTATTCTATTAATTAAGTAAGCCTAGGGTAGGATAGGATAATGGAGCGGAAAGTAAGGGTAGTATAGAGGAAAGACGGGAGAAACAGCCAATATTTTTTATATGTACACTTTTTGCAGGGATAGATAACTTATTAAGTAAATTGACATAGCAAACCAGAGGACTAGACAGGGCCACCCTAACTATAGGGCTAAATGGGCTATAGCCCTGGGGCTATAGGTTTCCGGTTATAAAAATTTTAAAGATGGTTTGAAGAAAATATATGAAGATAATTTTCAAGAGTTGACGCTAAGGGGTTGGTAATTGAGTTCAACTCACTGGAAACTGCTATTACGGTAGCATTTTGGAGCGAAATATTAGAAATCATAGATAAAACAAATATATCACTTCACCAAAAAAATACCACAATTGTACAGTCCAAACGAAATACTGAATCAAACCTCCAAATCTAAAGGTATAAAATGGTCCGGATGTGATGAGTTGATGAGTACAAACGAATACGCAAAAGAAAAAAACCAAAAAAACAGTAGGACGAAAATTCATCAGAAGAAGATAAATTTGATGTCAATAAATAAATCCATATTAGGCTATTATTGATAAACTTCTAGCAGAAGTACGAAAGAGAAGGTGTGTCTATCTACAGATTGCAGCCCCGAAAGATCTTTTTCAGCACTGAAATTAACAAACAATTATTTATGGTTTTCTTTGGAACAGAGCAAATTAAATGATTTAAGTATTTTATCCATACAGAGTGACTTATGCGTTATATTATATTTTAAATACGTGTGATATTATTAGTCAATTTGCAAAAGAAAAAACTAGGAAAATAAACATTTAAGTTTCTTCTGCTTTTTGAAGAGGGCGCATTATTTGTAGTAGCCCATGGGCGCCCAATATCTTAGGACGGCCCTGGGACTAGAAGTTGATAAATCATGTATTTATAGAGCACGGCCACTTCTATGGCCAGGGGGGAGGATTACAACCTGAGAGAAAACAACAAACTTGGGATAATATTAATAGGTTTTGTATTAAATATGTATTTAAACACCAGTAATTTATTATTAACCACTCCAAGAAGACCACTTATCTGAATTTATTTTGTGTTCATTTATATTAGTCCACAGGCCACCATAAGAAGTGAGTCGCTGATTGATAAAGTTTTCTTACCTTATGGAATCGCTTATTTATGCCGTATCCACCAATGAATTGGGTATATGGCAACTGGGCGCTGGGCCATTTATTTTTTGTTGACATGCCAAACTTGCCCTTCTGCGGGAACATTGAAAAGAGATAGATAAAGTTATTTTTACAGGATCGTTTAATAAAATTATTTCAAAAACAGTGGTAAAGGTGGCCACCGATACGAGTGGGCCGTTTTCTTTTCAACGTCCCCGCAGAGCGATATGTTTGGGGCGGTGTCCACCCCAAACGGCCCACTCGTATCGGTGGCCACCTTTACCACTGTTTTTGAAATAATTTAATTAAACGATCCTGTAAAAATCAAAACTTTATCTATCTCTTTTCAATGTTCCTGCAGAAGGGCAAGTTTGGCATGTCAACAAAAAATAAATGGCCCAGCGCCCAGTTGCCATATACCCAATTCATCGGTGGACAAGGCATAAATAAGCGATTCCATAAGGTAAGAAAACTTTATCAATCAGCGACTCACTTCTTATGGTGGCCTGTGGACTATATCTTTTTATAATTAATCAAAATAATTCCATTTATTGAAGTAATTCAACTCAGCTAAACGCTGGTACCCCCTTTGGTAGTAAGGTTACAATGGGTTTTTTCTGTTATAATACAATAAAGGTTATACAATACAATAAACAAATTATCTTCAGGGACAGGGACATACAATATTTAGTAATTTTAACATTCTATTATAGATTATATTTAAGTAGTATTTTGTTTAATAATAAATTAGTAAAATTATTGAGTTAAATAAATTATTGTGCTAGAAATAAAATATAAGTTGCATGTAAACGTCAAAATTTAAAGACTAGTAACTTACAATAAAATAAGCACTAATAATATAATAATTAACAAATGAATTATTTTTATAATTAATTTCAAAATGTTTTTTAATCTTTATATAAAGTTACCAATGCTTCAGCTAAAGAGATTGTGGTTTAATTATTGTCATATTAATTAAACAATAAGTGAAAGAAGTATAGAGATGTAGTTCGTCCGTTCTCTACTAGGTAGCAGTAGTATACAGGGTTGACTGCTAGCTATATCTAGCGGCCGAGAAGTAAACTAACTCTGTCTTTAAGCTTCTTTCTTTCGCCGCTAGATTGAAACACTGGTACTGATTTTAACTTGACTATTTGGCTGTTAACACCCTTTTAACATATATTATTTATTATCGCCTTATTCTTTTATTATTGGTCGACCATAATGCGAGAATTATTGGAAATATAATAAATTTAAATGATATAATTACATCAAATAGCATTAATTCATAATTAAACAGTTAGTTTTTTTGTTTCATTATTTGATCTTTTGGAATAAAATTATGTTGAAATTGAAAGTAATTTTATGTATTTTGTTTTTAGGTATGTATACGCAGTAACATGGTGTTTTTAAACATAATACGTAAGTCCTTGTAATTATTAGTTTGATTGAAGTATTTATGTATTCAATTGCATCTTATTAAATGAGATTGTTGAATCGGAACTTACATTTAAAAAATGAATTTATTCATTTCCTGTTAATAAATTGGTACATTAGCACATGTTTAGAACGGGTGGGGAACCTTCAACGCGATGTTTACTTATCTGATAATTAAGTCTCTGACTTTCAATCAAGAATTGTCTTTATTATAATTTTTCAAAATCTACTGAACGAATAAGCCACTGCCGAACTTTTACTTATTTACCTGAATAGTTATATTAGAACTTTGTAATGGGCTGACTTAAATGTATTTTTAGAATAACCTACACTTTTCGTAGCAGCAGAAATTACGAAATGTACTTTTTTTAAAATGTTTTTAGCTTGTACGAAAATGTACAAGTTTTTACATAGCCTTAGTTAAATCTTCTTAAAAATGTGGTGTGTTGTATTTTGGTGCAAAATCAATTTGTGAGGTTTTGATGCATGTGCCGCTTCGCCTATACTAGTGTATTCTTCTTTTGCAATGCTGAATATTATCCTAATTGATTACTCGAAATAAACTAAAATTTAAATAGTCATTTTTTTTTTCAAATTATGATTTTCTGACTTGTTAAAATAACTAAATTTTCTCTTAGAAGTGGAAACGATTTAGTAAATAAGATTGGATGAATAATTTTAGAAATTATAGTTCCAAATTATTGGTTGTTTTGACTGAGTTTTCGTGTTGCCATTTCATAATTATTACTAGAGACTACTGTCAGTAGTCTTTCACTCACTATGCTAACACTTACACTGAAGATGACACAAATGTCGAAACGCGCATGTTTATTATATAAAAGTGTGGTGACAATATTGTTGTTACTTTTTATTAACCTCTTTAGTCATAATTATAGTTCTAACTCTATTAACTATGATTATCATTGAATTTAATAAAAAAAAAAATAGGCTGCCAATTGGTGTGGCTCTTAACTTCCTCGCATCCTATCCACTACTACTGTATTGGTTTTATGCTTTTTTTTACAAGCCATTATTGTCTAATTTGTTTAATGGTTTCCCCGTTTTTTAATCTGTCAAAATTGTTTTAATTTTTTACATGATTAAAAGTATCAATTTAGCAAAAGTTAAAGAGCGCAGACGGTTCAAATTAATCTTGGAATATCTGCGGGTTACTTTCGATAAACTGTAAAAGTTTCATACAAATCAGATAAGTACTTTTGAAGCTATAGGTGTAAATAGATGTATGTTTGTGTGCATGAGGAAGAGAAACAAATGAGCGCAGAAGGTTGAAACTTATATGGGACCAACAATGGGCTAATTATGACCTACCATCTAAATTTCATTAAAATCGGAAGTGTCGTTTTTATGATATGTTGGTTCGCAAAATTCGAACGACAGATCAACAGACAGACATGGAACCAAAAATGTTCCCTGATGTCTGAAACGGATTTCTGTCTTGGAATTTTTTAAATCGTAGACCTAAAATATTTTCGTTCTTCGAAACGATCACATAGCTTCCGTTACCTTCGGTAAGCTCGGAAGCAAAACCATTATAACTACCTATTTTCGATATATTTTGTATCAATTGTTTAATTGTATCATGTGCATATTATGGATTGTCAGTCTACCATTTTTGTTTTTATTTATTTATTTTTTATTTTTTATTTTTTGCTTCCGAGCTTACCGAAGGTAACGGAAGCTATGTGATCGTTCTGAAGAACGAAAAAATTTTAGGTCTCCGATTTCAAAAATTCCAAGACAGAAATCCGTTTCAGACATCAGGGAACATATTTGGTTCCGTGTCTGTCTGTCGGTCTGTCGGTCTGTCGGTCTGTCGGTCTGTCGGTCTGTCGTTCAATTTTTGCGAACCACCATATCTTAAAAACTACACGTCCAATTTTAATGAAATTTAGGTGGTAGGTCATAATTAGCCTATTGTTGGTCCCATATGAGTTTCAACCTTCTGCGCTTATTTGTTTGTCATCCACATGCTCACAAACATACATTTATTTACAGCCATATCTTTAAGAGTAATCATCTGATTTTTATGAAATTTGTATGGTTTGTCGAAAGTAGCCTGCAGATAACACCTACTTAATTTCAACCTTCTGCGCACTTTAAATCGTGCTAAATTAATATGTCTTATATTATAAAGCCGCATGGCTAACTGACTCACTGACTGACATTAATGTTTACCCACTTCCAGAACAGCTAGAGACTTGTGGTTTGCGCCATTCGACGCGCAACGTCCATATTGTGTACCAAAATAATTATACAAAGTTCACTTTTCCCCCTCCTTTACCCCTTAAAAAAATAATAATGGGCGACTTGATTTTTAAGCTGGTTTGGGGGCTTATTGCGGCTAAACGGTAAGTCGTATTAGAAAATGGATAGAATAAGTGGTGACTGATTTTAAAAGATCTACAACTTTAGTCCTACGAGTTTTTGTCGTATCATCATCGGTTGTACCCTAGATGGTGATAATTTTGTTATTTTTTAGTTTTATTTTTTTCCATTTTTGTCTTTGAATGGCCATAGTTTCTATAATAGTTGGCCGATTTCATTTCTGATTGCGGCGATTGAATCTCACACTAATGCTCTTTAAATTGAGTATATTTTATTTTATTAGTTCATCCTACTTGCTGAGAACATGAGAGTAAACTTTTTCCCGTGCGCCGTGTCACGTGACCACTTTTTTTGTTTTTAATATTGTGTCTTATATCATTTTAAAGGCCTTGATATGTACATTAAAGCTATTTTATTTGTTGATTTTTTAAAAATTTTGTACATATACTTTTGTACCGATTTATAATTTTGTTGTAGGTTAAAGGTTTTAAATACTTTTTTGATATTAGGTTTTTTATTTATATGTATTTATTAGTTAAATGAATGCCCTTTTGTATTGTTTGTTTTTTAAAAATATAACTTTGGTACCTCAGAGTACAGGGGTACAAATGTTAAAGTTAATCTTTTATAATATGATGTATATCGTTGAAAAGCTCTTGCATAGTAGATTAATTTTTGTTATATTCTATTTTGTGTTATTTTTAGTTTTGAGGGGGGTAAAATAAAAAAACTGTTTATACAGCGGTTTCTACGATTTGGTTGCAGTTTTATATTTGTTTATTAAATTAATTATATGTGCGCTAACTTTTGGTGCTTGTTGGAGGCTTTGTTTCTCCAACAAATGTTTAAATTTCTTCAACTTTATTAAATATTTACTGGAACAGTGCCGCGCCGTTCCAACTTTTTGATTATATTTATCGAGGTATTTTTCTTAATTTGGTATTTTCTTTGCGAGGAAGCTATGTGCCACATTAATTGTCAGAGTATTTGTGAAGCATTGAGCGCCTTAGTCTTTAGTGGTGATTTGAATATACTATATATTTTTTGTGTAGGAATTCATCTAAGTAGAACTGAAATATTTGAATTTGTTGGATAAAATAAATAGTTAATTGATAAATTAAAATATTATTTTATCTTGAAAGCGATCACTCTTTTTGGAGAATTAATTGTGATTTTGAGTGGATATTTGTCAAACGGGAGTACCAGTTAAGGTTGTGTTCTACCAGAGGTCAAAGTGATTCAGTATATTGTTATAGAGTCTAGTGTTATGCTGACAGTTGGGAAAATGTCCTGGTAGTACTAGACAGTGTATGCTCTAGCCCTTGTGTATAGCCGAAACCCAGGCAATATCTACGCTTGGACCCTCATGGGAGTTTGGACTATGTGTGCTGGAGAGGAGTTAGGCCAGATGTGCCATTGTATTTCCCCCCCGTGGCTTGAATGCCTGCCACGGACTTGTAATACTTTGACTATCGATCCGTTCATCCTGGGCTCCTGTCCAAGCTTGATCTCATCTCATCATCCCCTAGTTCTGGCCTACACTGTCCCTTTATATCTCGTCACATTTAGATTTGAGTTAGCGTCCTTCACGTGTCCACATTTTGATGATCTCTGTGCTATCTCAAAATCTGTTTTACTCCGAGCTGAATATTGTCACATTCAAGGAAAGGTGTGGTTGATATTGTGTTACCTGATTCTAAACCTAAATATCCTTATTAATCCATTTTTAATTTAGACTCGAACATGCTTTTAGAAGCAGGTCTTCAATTTGTGAAAATTTGAATTAAATTGTCGTCTTCTCCCGAATATCTAGATTTATTACGCACAAGCCTTTTTTTATTAAGACCTATATCTTTGAAAGGACTTATCCAACTTTTAAAAAATTAAGATGGCTTGACAAAAGTAGCCCTTCGATAGTCCTACATTAATTTTATCCGTCTGCGCGTACATTAAATATTGCTGAATTGATATTTTTATTCATGCAATAAAACAAACTAAATTGTTTGCTTCTTCTCATCCTACCTCGTACTTTATTGATGGTATGCTTTTACAACCCAATATTGTCTAAATTATTTAATTGTTACCTCTTTTGCTTCCGAGCTTACTGAAGGTAACAGAAGCTACTTGATTTCTGAAGAACAAAAATTTGATATGTCTCAGATTTTTAAAATTCCAAATCAGAAATCAGTTTCACACATCTGGAAAATTTTTGGCCCTATGTCTATATGCCACTCAAATTAGCAGGCATTTTTTAATTTCTCTTTCGTGAGAGTTACAAAATATCGCATTATTCATTCAACGATTATGGTATTTGTGGGGCGATGTTTTAAAATTGTTAATAAATTATTTACATAATATGGATTAAGCAAATATTGATTAAAACATTTACATAAAAATAAATATTTCATTCTCGTGGAAATGAAACAATTAAAATAGGTTTTATTGTGTAGTAATATAACGTTATTGTATCATTAGTCTAATTAAAGATATTAAATTTTAAACTAGTGTTTAATTTTCTACTTAGCTATACCATAATATTATTATTGTTACAGTTAAATTTCCTTGGGTTGTATAGTAGTACTGACGGTGTCGTATAGTTCCTTCCTGCTTATCTCTCTCGACTCCATCAAGTTTTATTACTTGCTACAACTATAAAACTTTATTACAAAAGGCTCGTGCTTCGTTTTACGAGTACAGCCCTACTTCTTTCTTTTTTTTTACCTATTGACTTATTTTTATTTTGTATTTTATAAAACAGAACGAAAGTTTTGTTTTTCTATTTAGTTTGTTGCGGTCCGATTTATCGCATCCAAGGTTGGAGGGAGGTCGTAAAGTTATATTGGTTCTATTGTGTAACAGAGTAAATAAATTGGTCGATAATAAATTGCAAGAGTAAATAATAGAAGTCCAGAGAGAAATAATTTAAAGAATCTTTTAATTTTTATTGAACACAAACGAAATTACTCATATTATAGCGTGACTTTAACATTAAATCATTTTTTATACACATTTTAGTGTGTTTTTCCGTTGGTTCATTTTTTTTCTTTAATGATTAGGTAATTGAATTCGATTTTGTTTCCCCATTTTTTACTTTCTTATTACTAGAGATAGAAATTATTGTAATGGTCAATTTTTTGCTGTTGACATTTTCTTGGATTTACAAGTTTTAAGGTCCTCTGAGTTCAAAAATGTGATTTTTTAAAAAAATATCCGTCTGTCGTCTGTAAAGACGTCTGAAGCCAAAACTACTGGGCCGATTCGATAAAACTTTGGCCAACATGTTCAAAAAAATCATACCACGAGGTGAAACGAGAAATGTGAAATCGAGATTCTAATAAAATGTGGAGACAAAAATTCTCGAAAACGGTTTTGACAATTTTGTTTGAAAAATTCGTACTTCTTTAGATTGTTACTCCCCTATATTGTTTTAGAATATAAATTGACTGACTAAATAACTATTAAGACAAAGGGGTGTTTAGTCCAATTTACTTTCGACAAAGGAATATCACACTTCTGTTTTCATAAGGGGAGTGGGGAGTAACAATCTAAAGAAGAACATCCCATACACCTTCTTAACAATCTAAAGAACAATCTAAAACAACTTAACAATCTAAAGAAGAACATCCCATACACCTTCTTTAGATTGTTACTCTCCTCTGTTTTTTTTTATTGGGGGAGTAACAATCTAAAGAAGTTCCGAAAATTCAAATCTAAGCCTAATGATAGTCGTTTTTAAGGAAAAATCTAGTTCCCTGGAACATGGCTATATAATTGCAAAGTGTGAGAGATCGTGTTCGATTTCCCGTCGAGTAGGAATTATTTTATAATAAAATAATTTAAATCCCGAAACAACCAACAAATGGAAGACACTGGACCAAGTAATTAACAACTCGTATATTATAATCTTAGTACGAGTTGTGTCAGTCAGATTTTGTATTTAGACTTGGTAACTTAATTGATTATTTAGATTAGGGCAATGTAATATTAAATCCGAATGTGATAGGAATTATAGTTTTTTTTCATATATATATATTTTTTTTTTATGAACCGTAGACAAAAACATGGACCTTCATACATTCCTGTGCTTGTCTGTCCGTTTGTAACGCACCTGATATCCAGAAATATGTGATAACCCAATCACAGGAAAATGACAGGGAAGCCACAATTAATCATCCCTTAAAATTTAGGGGTTGAAGATTAAGAGGATGACTTCTTTTTACGATAAAACTGTATCATGTGGAGTGTTAAATGAAAGTGGAAGTGGAAGTGGTTGCATTGAGAACAACTATTTATTAGGTTTTGTTTTTGTACAAATTCATCTTTGCTACATCTCCTTAAAAATTAAGTTTTTCGTGCCCCCCCCCCCTTATTTTATTTTTCTGTTTGTTAAATTGCCTCCGGACCCTTTGAGTGTGTCAAGCCCACACTTGGTTAATTTATTATTAATTGTTTTGTTTGATTGCCAAGCCAATCTTTTTTAACTATCGGGTGTTCACTAGATATTTAGCTAATCGTAGGTAGATATAAGAAGTTTGTTACAACTGTTAAATTGTTAAATTTGGAATTAAAATAGACTATATTATATAGCTAGGAATAATATATTAGTGCTTAAATTAATTTAGAGCAAGGGCATTATGTGAATGGTATTTTGCAATACTTTTAATCATTAGAAAAATAGGCTTAATGGTACATTAATAAAATCAAATATTTACTTTTCATTTTGGTTAATTAGTGTCAGGCTTATTTATTTATTTTATGATTGGGAAACCTGTGAAAGTGTCAATAATTAAATTACAAGTTCAATGTAACTTTGAGTCTTCTCTTTTTACATCGGAGTCTCTTTTATCTTGTATCATTGAATGTTCTGAGAATTTCTATTGATAGATTCTATTTGGATTCCAATGCTTATATTTATGAAAGTGTATAAAATGTTGTAATTGAGCCATTATGTTATTTCAAAGTGTACAAGTTGTCAAAACAGCACAGACTTTACTTGGAAGTATTTCAACTCAGTTGTTGATAAATTGATTTGGCCACTATTTGTTTGGGTAACTGTCTCTGTCTGGGTTTTCAATGTAACTTTAATCGAGTTAATAGTAGAAGCTAGTTATGAAACTCTACAGTATGAACTGGCTGACTAAGAGTGGGACAAAGTTAGAGCCTTGCTTCATGCCTTGCTACCACGGGAGCCCTTGTATTGATCCCTCGAGCTTGCAGCTATTGCACTCTCTCTCACACAGCTTTTGAAAACATAGCTTCATCTCACTCCAACTCATTGGTTTCTAAAGCTCTCAGTGCATTACCCCTCCCCCCCCCCCCCCCCCCGTCCTCACAACAGCACTAGGATGACGTCATCAACACGCAATGCACTACTGACGCGAACATGAAACAACATTACCATATGACATATGTATATATTCGCAAATATATATATATATCTAAACCCTATAGTTTCCCTTTGTGTTGTATTACCACTGGGTAGATTTTGAATTTACATATATATGTGCTCTCAAATACCCGCAACATCATATACCTTACCTACATACAATTCGCATATATACTCTTATCATCATTACTGTCGTAAATTACAAATTAGCATATAAAATACATTTTTCCCCTCAAATGATCATCACTGAAATTTAATTTTCCCGTGGAAAATGTTATACTTTTGCACAACTCTGTCGCTTAGTTTCATTTGCCTTTTGGGTTTAGTTAAAAAAATTGAATATATTAGTTGAATGGGAACTCTTTTATTTTGTTGTTTTTAATGAAAATTTCGTTAATATATGTTTTTATTTATTTATTTTTTATATATATATATTTAAAAATAATAATAGCCTACCCTGTTTATAATTTTATAATCCTTTAAAGATTAATATATAATAATAATTATTGTAATAACCCTGAAATTGACTAGAATGTTTTTATATTGGTACAGCGTCTACGTTCCAAGTGTTAACTTGATTAGATGACTGGAAGAGGGTTAGTTAGCCCTCCAAAGATTTTGACTACAGCCAGCACAATCAAACAAAATCGAAATTAATATAAACTATTTAATAAAAACAACATTGGGTTGGCATTTATAGTTGAATTTGTGAATGCGCACTATCAAATATTTTATTAATATGTATATCATATGTTGGATAACTAGAATAGCTAAAAGAGTGAGTTTTATCAGAATTACTTTATTACCTGAGGAAAAAGTGTTTTCAAATAATTTATTAAATAAATTTATCGGAAGCGCAAAAGCTTGGATTATTGCTGAACAAAATAAATAATGTTTATCATCTAGAGAGATCATACTGTCAGATGCTGAACAATTTAATCGATTTTAGTCCTAAATATCGAGACGCTCTTCTCCTAAGACTGATGGAAAAATCATGAATATTCATAAATATATTGTTTCGACAATTGTATTCAAAATTAATTTTTGGATTAAATATCAAATAAAAAGAGACCACTTAAATGTCAATAGGGGTTTCATGGGAATATGTTGTTTTCGGAAATAATCCATGTGTATAATGATACAGGAAAAGGAGGCCAATATATGGGATGAACAACTCTTGTATGTTAAACCTTTTCTTCCTTAAAAAAGTTATTTGTTTTAATATTCATCTAGGTATTGTATTAACATTAATTATAATTATTAATAACGATTCAGCGTTACTTAAAATAATGTTGTATTTATCAATATCTACTCCTTTAAAAAAAAAAAAACTTTTGAGTACCTCTATTGAAATAATTCAAAGCACGATTATTTTGCTCATATATAGTGATTGCTTTTTTTTTTTTTATCAAAGCTCTTTAACTTTCTTTTGAAATGCATTTTCTCAAACGATTTTTTAATTCCTCATGAATATTTGAAATTAGCTGTTTGCTTTGCTCTTTTTTTATGTATTAATTGCCAGAATACATTTAGAGATATTGCTTATAGTATAATGTTTTGCTTATCTAAGATGTTTAATTGAAGAAATATTAAATAATTTTAATATCTTTTATTTTAAACTTATTATAATTGAAGCGAGAGCAAGCGAGCTTCTTACATTTGGCAAACTATATGCATAACGTCTGTGTGTGTGTACGACGATAACTTGAGTAAATGTGACTGATTTTGGTCTAATTTGGTACACATGTTCATTACACCTATACTCAGGACGAGTTCGTTGGACAATGTATTTCGCCCAAATGTTCGCGCCCACATTTTAAATTGGAATTTTAAGTCGGAACCTTATGGTTTATAATAGAGAAAACAACGTTTTTACCAATATCTTACGTTCTAAACTTCACTTAAATCATCTAATGTACTATTGAAACATACAAGTAAATTTTCAACCTGATACATGCAAATATGTTTGTTTCTTGTGTTGTTCACAACACAAGAAACAAACATATTTGCATGTATCAGGTTGAAAATTTACTTGTATGTTTCAATAGTACATTAGATGATCTACTTCAGTGATAAGGAATAGTCCTGTTCCCTGATTAAACGGCTCTTCATTACAATCATCCTCTTTAACTATCAACACATCATGATTAACTATTTTATTAATATTCAATATTTATTGTATTAGGCTCGCTTCAATTAAAGAGCCACGCGATGCCCAGTTATTATCAATATTACCACTGAAATTACTTTTATTGTATTTTGAAAGTTGAAACTTCCTCCATTTAAATTTGATTAATTATCTCAAATATGGCATAATAGTTATTTATTTTTATTTTAAATGAAGTATTTTTATTAAATACAATTGTTATTAGTATACTTTAATCGTATTTAATACAACAGATGTAATTGTTGTAAAACCCTCGATTTATATTGTTCGTGGTTTTATTACTATTAATATTTTCTTCCAATATAAAATTTAAATGTTAATGTTAGCTATTTACTATCTGACTTATAAACACATAAGGTGTGCTTAAATATTTCAAATCATTGTTTCTTTGTTAACTTAAATCGTGAGACTTTTAAACTATTATTATTATTATATTTTCAATGTGTTTCTCCATTGTTCATGTCATTAACTAAAATACTAATTTTTATCTCGGTAATATTTTGATTTGTTCTTTATTCTACATATCTATATTCTTTTTTACAATAAAGCCTCAATGAACTCATATATCATATTTATAACTATATGTGAGAGTTATAAATCATATCCGCATATCTATGTGTTATTTAATAGGTATTATCATTTACTTCACTAAGATTATAACACTGTCCAAGTGCCTTTCTTCAGAGCTGAGGCCTGGATTTAATACCAAGGATTTTGAAGGTTAACCACACTAAGTATTTGAACTTTGTTAAGTCGTGCAAAGCCAGCTTGTACTGGAAATCATTCCCTTACCCAAAGCTTATAATTATATTTAAACCTAACGAGGAAGGTTGTTAAACTTTTCCACTCCTTTGCATTTGGAGAAAGAAAAAAAAAAAAACTCAACTTCTAACTTCTAATGTTGTTAAGGTCTATTTAAATTTAGGTTTACATTTTTCTTAAATTTTATTTGAACTAAAAAAAAAAGGGAAAAACTTTTTACGACTCTCTATTTCTTTCTAGAGTTTCAAAATCATTAATTTCTCTTTGTGCAGAATTTCGGAAGTAGGAGAAAATGCTTGATCCTGAATTTTTAATCTCTTCTGAGTGATATGAAATAGCAAATTAGAGTTATCGCCTCAAGTTACTTAATTATTAAAGGTATCTTAAAGTGGAAAATCTCTAGCGCCCTAAGCTTAACCAAATTTATTAAAGCGTAATTAACTTACAAATATATTTTATTTCATACAAAAGTTATCTTGTAAAACTTATACATTATGTTTATTTTATTTGTATTTAAAAGTTGTAAAAATATTCTGTTAAGAGAATTAAATAACTAAATATATATGAAGCATGCATTCATACAAATATATATATATATATATATATATATATATATATATATATATATATATATATATATATATATATATATATACACACACACAAAGAACAAAGATACAAAGAATTGAATTTATTTCGTTTTAGTCCGTTTCTAATAGTCTATCAGCGTGAGTGAAGCTAATTTTTATTTTTTTTTATTATGTAATTTTAAGTACTTAAGGTAAAAGATAAATAATTACATCTTACGTTTTACGATGTACTTGCTATTCATTGTACTCATATATTCATTCAATTAGCATTTAACCGTCAGGTAGTATAGGATGTAAAAATAAATCATTTCAAAAATATTAAAACAACATGGAACTAGTTGACGAACGTATTTTTATTTAAATTTGATAGTAAAATTTGAAAGTCTGAAATATTGCTAGTTATGACTTACTCTGATTGCTTTTTATCCATTTATTTGTCTTTTATAAATTAATCATCTATTAAATATATCATTTGATTGTTGATTGTAGACTCAAAACTATTGCACACTTAATGCATTTTTTTCAGCATCAAAATAAATGTATTAATGGTACTAAGAATTTGAATGTACGTTAAATGAAGAGGTTTTTGTAAAAAAAAAAATATGAAAAGGTACAAATATTGACGTATCCTTGATAAACCATTTTGTTGTGTCGGTTATGTTTTAAATAAACATATTGACAAACTTAAAATAAATATATTAACTAAATTTAAATATAAAAATATGTATTAAACACAAAACGAAGAATATATAAGATAACATGAATAAATTGGCCAAGTATATTCTTTGAGCATACACAAAAGGTCCGTAACAATTTTTTTTTCAAGGACAAAGATTAATTGGTGCAAAATCAATTATATATTTGTAATCAGGGCGTTCTCCCATTTAATTAAGACCGTAAATTACGCATTTCAGATATAATAAATGTCAAACCCCTTAAATTCAACCCCTATTTTTTAAGGGATGATTTCTTTTTTTTTTTTTTTTTCGATGCAAAGTTTCAAAAATTTGAGTTGGTACTTTCGGAGATAAGATGCGTTACATGGAGACAGACAAGTGCATGAATGTCTTGAGGGTCCTTGTCCTTGCTTAAGGACTCTAAAAATGATTTCACTGGTCCTTTTTGTAATAATTTCGGCCTTGGATATTATAAGCTCTTTCTTTGCTAATCAAGAGAAGCTCTAGTTATTCCGTTGTTACTTTTGTCCAATTTGAGAGTGCATCGTTCTATTTGCAGATATTTTAAGTGGATTCATGTATTTGAAGCACTCAGGAATAGAATTGCATTCTTGACTCGAGTCCCGGCCCTCGTAAAATACTACGCTGGTGGTTTCGAGTGGCTGAATATTGCATGGCTATTAGATAGCCGCTAGTATTAGCTCTGGTGGATCTGGTCTCTAGTATCACCGTGGTTTGATATTTTGCGTGATGGTTTGTTGAATTCCGTATCTCTGTTTGCCGGTCAAGTTGATGGATGCTAATGACGGTTGGAAATGTTGCCGGTTTGTAGTTGAGTCTAGTAGCTTAGTGTCGAGAGTCCGGTAGTCGAGGTCCCCTGTATGCACCTCTGTCCGTAATATACATATCTCTGTGATATCTCATACCACCCTGCCGGAGAATATATTATACTGATCGATTAATCCGTCAACTCTGCCTCCCCGAACCTGGCTAGTATTGATCTGTACGGTGAAGGGTTCCTGCTTTTACCACCCTCTACAAACAACCTTCCCTTCTATATCACTTTTGCTGCGCTCTCCCTCGTCTAACTCGCTCTTGTCGGGTAGTTTTAACTTGAAAAGAGTGAATCGGTGAATTTATGTGACTTCTTTTATCACCGGTCGGGTGACAAGGGGGTGACTCACATTAGGTTTTCCTTCTATCTCGCTTTGAACATTGCTGAACTTTAATTACAGCACTCTCTTCTTTCTCACTCGTAGTTTCACTGGCTGTGATAAGGGTTAGAACTCTCTTTTTTTCCTCGGCTGTCTATGTCACTCCGGAAGAGTGATTTACGATGCTCGATTCTTTGTTGTGTGGGATGCGAAGTGCTCTAGAACCCTCGACTGAGTCATGGTTATCCGGAGGGAGTGCTGTTCTACTTCGTGTGTTGGTAAAGGTTTTGAGCTATGATGCGCCCAGGGAAATGGATAGGTTTTCCACAACCTACGATTTACTGCACCGTTCCTAGTCTGATTTCGTTTTGTTTTATGTCGAAAAATCAGAATCGATTGAGTTTTTTAGACTTCAAAAACAAGCGTATAGAGACTAAGTTACTGTCTCGCAGTACATGCAACGAACTCGTTTCTTTATTATACTTATTATAGGATTATCCTATATTTCTATAGTTTTATTTTTGATGTATTTTATCGATTGATTGGCTCTATGTATTTTTTGACGTTTCAAAACTAAATCCATTATTTTTATAAAACTGAATCCACTATTTTTACTAAACTGTATTCTTATTTAAATGTAAGCTAATATGGACTTGTCTGTAAATTTTATGATGTATTCTAATTTTGTTCAATAGTTCATTTACTAACTTGAAGTCCGTTTACTAACTACATTAGAACCCTTCACAAAGGAGAGGCCTGTTCGCTTTCCTGTGCAAAATAATTTTAGTTGGCACAGAATTTTTGCATATCTGCGAACGGAATGTATTGTTATATCCTTAGTTTATTTTGATTTATTTATTTATTAGGTATTATTATTATTATTATTTTTATTTTATATTATTTTTTTTTGTCATCTGACTCCTAGTACACCAAAAATGTTACTTCCTATTAAAAGATAACAACGCGATCTGGTTCTTCGTATTCCTTGGCTGTTTCAATCTTAAAACAGACTAGCAAACCTATGAAAGTTGGTAAATAACAAGTTCAAAGGGCAAATTGTAAGC
This sequence comes from Gerris lacustris, assembly GCA_951217055.1. NCBI lineage: Eukaryota > Metazoa > Arthropoda > Insecta > Hemiptera > Gerridae > Gerris > Gerris lacustris. The sequence goes on along the minus strand of OX578282.1, from coordinate 56,925,273 downwards.
TTTCAGGTTCCATTTTAACATTAGAGTCTCTGAGAGGGTTTCTATTAGGATTCAAATTTCTGAATTGGGATCTACTACTTATGTTTTGTTCGCGCTTATTTCGCTTACTTAGGCCCAATTCACACACGAGTGGCACTGGCGTGGCTCTGGCGTGGGACTGGGGAGGATCGGTCGTGGTGCGTTTTATCCACACATGTGTGGCGTGGTGTGGTTTATTTCACTGCTACAAGTTGTCCAGGACAATTCCTTATTCCTCAGATGATGATTATAAATTAATATAAACCATAAGAAATATTATTATTATTACCTACTTCTATTCATTACTTTTTTTAAAACAAAATATTTTTAGATATTTTTCTTTTACACACTGTATTCAACGTTTATAATTAGTATAGGTTAATAATATTTACTTATCGCTTGCATTAAATTTTTCAGATATTTTTAAGTACTCTGCTTATTCCGATGCAGGTCTTTAGGCTATTTATAACTTAAATTTAATCCATTTTTGGCTATAAGTCCCCTCCTTTGAGGCATATTCAGGCTTTTAACAATTTCCCCTAAACATAACTTTATTTATTTTCCTAGTTATTTTTTTTTTGCTTGGCAATTCATGTGCGCGTCGTCCTATACATGGTCACTATTTATTTAAGTCTGTCCCCTTTACTTCAGTATAATATAATTTAAAAAAATCATTTCCTCGTAGACAAAACAGGTGAATATTATATTTATGATAACACATCGAAGATGCCTCAAAGGAGGTGAAATATAGCAAAAAACGGATCAAATTAAAGTTATGAATACCCTAAAGTCCTGAATAAGAATAAGCATAGTACAGAAATAAAGGTTAATATACTACGAATATGATATTTTTAACCATGTCTGATCTTGAACACTTCTGTTGGAGTACACTGCACGAGTATTATCATATAAAACTTTAAAATAACATATCTAAGGGATTAACTGATAATTAATTAAAATTTTCCACTTCTTCACAAAAGCAAATGTTAAAGTCCATGTCATCACGCATGATTATTTTATTTTATGTTTAAATAGAAGAGAAGAAACAATGGATGAACTGACAAAGAAATGAATGGTTTGCAAGTGGCGCGCCACTTCGATAAGCCACGAGTGGTGTCGGAGTGGCGTGTTGGAGGCGTCATGTGCAACCCTCAGCCACGCCATTCCAGTGTATATTGAACCATAAGTTAACATAGAGGTGGCTCAAACCAGCGTCACGCCAGTGCCATACGCCACTCGTGTGTGAATCTGCCTTAGATCTTTTACTTACGCTAGGATCCTAAAAGAAATGCTACAATCATATTGGCTGGTAGTAATGGTGGTTACACAATTAAAAACAAAATTTACGAGTGCGTAAGCAACTTAGCTGCAAACGCGGTAAATACTCAGTAAAGAATGGCTGGCGCACCCTAACAGACCTTTAGATAAGAACAGTCGATTGTAAAGTGCCAAAACAGGGTGCAACCTTATAACTATAAGTAAGGCCTTTTTCTTTTTAACTCTAAAATGCTGGTTAATTAATTTATGACCATGTCCGAACAATAATGTTACGACTAATTAATATACATAAACGCGTATTATCATGTACTTTTTTAATGACGAAAATTGAGTGTGGAATTATTTTGACCTTATTAGAGAAAAATAATTTGTTATAAGGTTTTTGATTTGACTAGAGTATAACTCTTGTTAGATTTAACTCACGTCCGCATTACTTCCTTGTATTGCAACCTTAGTATCTGAAACTTAATAACACCCTTATTATACATTCCCAAAAAACATTTCTTGTTGGTTTGTCAGTCGTTCAATGTTTTGCGAACCAAAATTTTTAAGAACTACTCGTCCTATTTTAATTAAATTTGGATGAAAGGTCATAATTAGCCCATTGTTGGCCCTATATAAGTATCAATCTTCTGCGCCTATTTGTTTCTCTTCCACTTGTGCACAAACATACATACATTTATTTACACCTATATCTTCAAAAATGTTCGTCTGATTTTTAAGAAATTTGCATGGTATGACAAAAGTTGCCTGCAGATAGACCCAGATTAATTTCAACCGCCTACTCACATTATGTATTGTTAAATTGATACTTTTATTCATGAAAAAAATTACAGATTTAAAAAGTAGTCGTATTTTATTACAACCTATTATTGTAAAATTTATTTAATTTTTTTAATCTGACAAAATTATTTTGAATTTTTACATTAATTATCTTTTTTTTTGCAAAATTTAAAGAGTTTGGAAGCAAAAGGGGGAAATAAATTAGAAAATAATGGGTTGCAATATTATAGCATCATTTAAATACGTTATAGGACGCAAGGAAGCTATGTGCCACACTAATTTGCAGATTATATTGATATTTTATTTATTTGCATTATTCTTACTCGTAGAATTTAATGTTCTACATTTAGATTATTATATTAAGATTCGTAAAGTTCAGCTTTTTTAAATATCCTTTGTTTGACGTTGTTTTATGTTATGTCATTTGAGTAATTTAATTTAATAAATAATCTGGTAAAAATAAACAGAGGATGATTATACCTAAGAGCATCGATTATCCGAAAATACTATGCATTTTAATTATGGATTCTTTTACATATATAGTAGGAATGTAATACATTACATAAAATAAGATATTACAGGTTATTTAAAATATACAGTTATAATTGGTATCTTATATTCTTTTATTTATATTATTAATTTATTGTAGAAGACGTGTGTATATGACCTTCTTTTGATTACAAACTTGCGTTAATAACCTCTAATTTGAATTGCATGCATCGTACTAGTCTAATTAAATTTTAAAAATTTAAACTTGAGTCAGACATTAGATTAAGTGATTTCTATTCAACCTATAAAACAAATTGTTGTGTGTAATATTGGTGGGGAATTTGTAAGGGAATTGTGAAAATTCACTTTGAAATCCAATTTGGAATTGGAGAAGGTTTAGCTCATAGCATTGCACATGGAAAAGGGGTTGAGCCGGAGGCGCGAATTTGTATGATTGGAATTTTTGCTTTTACAAGATAAAACGGCTCAATAGCTAGCGGAAAGGGGATGCAGCATACATAAACACGTTATTTCGTAGCAGTGCATCTCTGATTCAGATTTAAACCATACAAGCGGGGGATGAAAATAGGGGGCTGCATCACCCGTTCCCCATCTGTAAATGCGTTTTTGCTGCCAGGCAATTTGCTGTGCTCTGAAATGTTAACTGGTGTATTGCACTGACGTATCAACCCTTCTCTCAATTTTTATTTATTTCATTTTATTCTTCTATTTACGTCTGCATTTGATTAGATTCATATGAACATACTTCAAACTTATAGAAGAATATTAGACTTGTAAAGTTTAAAATAATGGTATCTGAATTCCTGGTTTTACGCTTCAGTTCTTAAATCATTAAGACGATCATTTCAATCTGTCTTTCTCTCTTTTGCTTTAATTATATTGATTAATTGATAATATTAATGATTTAAATATTTAGAAGTAGATTAGTTATATAATTACAAGAATAGCTCTTAACACCACAAGTTAAAGGACGTTTCTCATCCTCTGCACTACATGATCACTGTCATATTTAGGCAAATTAATAAATGAAATTGGCTATAATCATATTTTATATCAAATAGTTAAGTCTAGTGAATGTCATATTGTTTTTGCTTCCTAGATTACAGAAGGTAGCGAAAGCTATGTAATCGTTTTAGAGATCCAAATATTTTTATGTTTCCGATTTCAAAAATTCCAAGACAGAAATCTATTTCAGACATCAAAGAGCATTTTTTTGTTCTTTGTTTTTCTGCTTGTTTTTGCTAACCAACATATTTTAAAAACTACTCATTCTTTTTAAATGCAATTTGTGTGGTGGGTCATAATTAGCCAATTGTTGGTCCCATATAAGTTCCAACCTTCTGCGCCCATTTGTTTCTCTTCCACATGCGCAGCAACATAAATTTATTTATACCAATATGTAGTTTATGAAATTTGGATGGTGTGTCGAAAGTAGCTCGCAGAAAGCCCCAGATTAATTTCTACCATTTCAGCTTATTAAGTTTTTTGTATATGATACTTTTATCCATTTAAAAAATCAAAACAATTCTAATAAATTTGAAAAGGAAGAATAGGGAAACGGTTATATGAATTTAATAATTATTGGTTGTAATAATAAAGTGATAAGATGCGAGGAAGCTACGCTCCACATTAATTGATAGACTATTATTATTTTTTATTGGTATACTGGTATACATATTTGAAAATTTGTATAATTTAATAAAATAAATTATAGAACATTTTCCCAAGTATACTTATAATATATAGTCTTATAAGTTTTTTTACCCTAAGTTCAGTATTGCTTATTTAGTTGGTATATGTATAAAGTATCAACCTTTATAACACTTATAATGAATAATTTTGTAAAGTAATGTATAATAGTTTTATGGTATAATTTAGTTATTGTAAAATTAAGGAAATTATTGTTTAGCTTGAAGCAGTTGAAAAATAATGTTATACCTGATCTAACCCATCATATCGCTTACCTTTTTTTCCTTAATTCTTCTATAGCCCTAGTCTACCCCCACTTTCTACTGTTATTTTAAGTCATAAAAGCTTGGAAAACAAATATGTAGTTAGTTTAATCATTACTCTTACTATGCTAACACTTAACACTGAAGATGATAAAAAAAATTCAAAACGCGTTTGTTAATTATTATCATAAAATGTTGGTGACAATTCTCAATACTATTGGTTACTTTCTATTAACCTCCCTACTCCCTAGTCCTAATCATCCACAATATCTCAGTCAAAACCACCAATAATTTTGAATGTATTATTTTTATTATACATATATATATATATATATATATATATATATATATATATATATATATATATATATATATATATATATATATATATATATATAATATATGATCGTGATAGTGTCGTTAGTTGTTCTGTCCTTGCTTACTATATTCGGCAAGGATTCTTCGGCCCTATCATTATATTGTAGTCATCCTGTCAAGTTGTTCTTTATATGCCACATGCTACACCTTCCCAGAGTTTATTTGATCTGCGTGATGCCAAACTAGATGGATGTGTTAGTGATTTATTGCCTAAAGTGTTTGATTTTGTTAGCCTGTTTGATCCGAAGCTAAGTGCTTGTATAGTCAAGGTAGATTATTGGCCCTAGGGCTGCTATTCCATACAAAGGTCAAGGTGTTCCGATCAGGCTCTACTCTTTAAAGCAACCTCACCTTTTTTTTTCAGCCTCTCACCGAATTCAAAGTTTGGACCATCTGCCTTCTCGCTTAGAATATTTGAATTCAAATATCCTTCTCATCTTCCCTTTTATTTGATTGCATACGGAATGTAACTTTTAATAGTTTATTTATTTTTTAAATTACTTTATTCTCAAAAATTCTTTATTTCAATTCTAAAGGTCAATCGAACATTAGCAGATTCTTTGTTTATTGAATTTTTAATGCTGGATAATCTTCGCTAATTGCATACCAAGAAATTGATGCAATAAATAGTGTGTCTACGACCTTCGGATTTGGGAGATTTGATCTAAGGGTCATTACCGGTTGTCTGTGACTTTTACTGTGTAAGTGTTAATAAGTCATAACTAAGATTCTCTTCCATACTTTGTGCGCAACTACGATGAAAAATGTCAAACCGTTTTTTTTAGACCTAAGCTGTAATACATTTTTATTGATCTAGCCTAGGAGGTATTGTAAGTTGATACGCTATTTCGATGTATTATGTATTAATTTCGTTTGAATGTGCAATTATAGGGTAAATTTATCCAATTTATATTGAGTTGTATCATTACTTAATGCTTGAGAAAAGGTGATCCTTATGTCTTTGAAGTGGACTCTGTAGAATCCTTGCAGAAATTAAACATTCTCTACATCAGGCAAGATGTTTACATTTAAGGCTAATCTGCGCCATAGATAAGTTACCTTTCAGTAATAGTACATTATTATTCTTCAACTGTTAATTGCTTTTCATCTTGTCTTGCCTTACTAAAAATATTATGGCAAACGATACGCCTAAATGTATTCTCAAATGACCAAGTGGCTATTCTATATGGTCGCGAGACTTGGACAAATAACTAATGACATCATCCAGAGAATTCAGAATTGCGTAAATCGTCGTCTGCGAAACGTTATGGTCATTTGGTGGCCTAACATATTCTTCGTTTCGGAGCATTGGAAAGTCACCGACTAACTACCCCCATCTGGCAACAGATCAAGAATATACTCCTTTGACCCACAGAGAAGCATATCACGACAAAGGCATTAGAGTGGATCCTGCAGGAAAGCAGGAGGCTTACACCGCGGCTCACGTGGCGGTTTATTGTTATGTCGGTGCTGGAAGAGGCATGTAAGACATAAGGCAAACAACAAAGAAACTTCCTAAAGGTAGACCAGCATGACGAGAGTTTATAGAGTCCCCATGTTGCTCTTAAAAATTCTACCAACACTTCTTAACTGCGGAAAATCGAATATTAATAAATAAATAAAGAAGATAATATAAACTATAACTTTAAAAAAAAAAAAAAATAATAATAGTTTTGCCTTTACAAATTTTAATAGTTGATATTTGAATTTTCGTGTTTGATTTGTTATAATTATTTTTGTAAAACTAACTGAACCATTTTGTTAATTGTAAATACCAATAATGTTCTTTCTCTAAGTCATTCCTTCTTAAGATAATTGATTTTTATCTATTCCTTTTTTAGGAAGTGAATTTAGAGTAAGGTGTGGGAAATTTAGGTGTGCCTTTTTGTTATCCTTGATCTTTGAGATTGCCGAACCATCCTATCCAATAAAAATAATTCAGATGACTACATAATATATCTATATATATATTTCATGTTATATAATCAAGTTAAATCATTTTTCTTTTGTTAATATGTTATAAGAATTCAAGTTTTTCAGGTGAATATACCTATTTGAAAAATATCACATTTTAGCTACCACTAATTATAAAATGATATATTATTTTTATTTACAACTAATATGTATTAATTTATCTTATCCAAAATTAGCTTTTAGGTAGTCATTCAATTTTTTATTTAACCGTAGGTGTCCAAGCTGTTCTTTCGTTTAAACAAATGATTTTTTTTAATTTATGATACCTCTTTTGAGATATTAACTCTTTTATGTAAACTTCTTGACTAAATTTTAATCGTATAATCATAGCGGGAGGGTTCTTTTTGCTTATTTCTTTTTTTTTTAATAACTTATGAACAAGGATACTAAATTGGGTCTACATCAATACAATTTTTTTTTCTCTCATTTAGAATGAATTCGTTTAGTTGATGTTTCGCCTTTTGTTTTTCCTTCCTTTGAAGGAAGAACGAATGGCTCTGAACTCTAAAATTACTTTTTGTCGCTCCCACTTCTTTAAGAGCCTTTAGTTAAATCCAATACCTACTTGCTAAAATCTAATCATGTTAAATCCCATTGATCTGAAATTAAGTGTGGAGTTAATATCCGAGCATTTTTTTTTTGGTGTTAGTCATGAAGCCATGACGCCATAATAAAATATTAGAATTAATTTGTTAAAAATTCTATTTATTCTTACACTTAGTCACGCATTAACCATTTTGTTTATTTAGCTTTTTAATTCCATACATTATCATTTAATTATTGATTATTATTTCCTTTAAACGTATTATTTTTTTTTTTGTTTACAAATTCTTTATAATAATAAAATAGTGATTTATAAGTGAAAGGCTTTTAATTGATCGATTTGAAAAGTGTGCCTCTTTGATCTTCTTATTTTGTGCAGTTCATAATAATGTGCTCGAGACCCTTCTACATTGCACTTTTAATATCACAATGATTGTACACCTTCGTACAAGTATTGCAGGGTTACTTTACCGTGAATAATTAATCTCTATCTACAGATAGTTGTAATCAGTGATATCCTCATTGTCGTACCTCAGTACCCTGTGCAACTTTGGTGGTTGTTAAATCATGCCTCTATTTTGAACGTTGAACTGTTGACTTATTAATTTCTCTATAAATTCACTAATCGGGACTGGATACTCTCCGTCTTATAAAGCTGCAAGCTCTTTGTTAGTTGGTATAAAATAAAAATGTAGCATCACTTTTTAATTGTAGTTTGTGGATTTACGTTTTTTGTTGTGTACTGAGGCTTCGTTTATTTTGTTTTCATTTGTCCTTTTTATGCTTCTAACGTTTCTATGATAAATATAAAACCAGTAAACCGACTGCTCTTTATTCTATGTAAGTTTATACATAGTTGGTTCAAACTGAAACCGCACCATATATTATTCAAACTGGAACAGGCTTCCGGACCTAGTGGCCGGTATTTCTATCGAAGTTGGACGAACAACCTCTTGTTCTCAAGTCAAATGCAAATGCTTGTTGTGGGCAATTGAGGATGGGGTTTAGTTGAACCTTTGTACATTTGTATTCGGACGAGTGGAGAGGTCAACCGTGGGTGCGCCACGTTTGTCGGCCGGGTGTAAAGTTGGACATCTGTCCGTAGATCCAGAGGGTAGGGGGGGTGGGTGGTAGTTTCCCAGCTGTAAGTTGGAAGGCACGTGGGCTATAGCATGAACCCTCGGGTCCATCCCGATACCCTAGCCAGGGGTATTATGAAACCGGACAAACTAGCAGGAAGAAACGTGCCTTCAGCATCCGGTCTCGCCGCCCTAACATAGCCGGATCAACCGTATAAAATGTTCTTCTGGAGTTGACTCCTCGAAAGGTCTAAAACAGCGTCCTAAGGCTTCTCTCGTCTAACCTTAGATTTCCTGAATCAAACCATTAAGATCTAATTTCTGTGACCTAGTCTCACAGTACTACCTGCTTTTTGACCTTAATGCAATTGCATACAAGATAATACTTATCAACATTTTATTAAGTTACTCGATAACTTAATATCATATTCTAAAGCCTGAGATGAGTTTAGCATTGATATTTTTTAATATCCTCTGCAATCATTAGATAATTTTCGTTTAGGTGAAAAACTCGTCATAAATCTTCATTATGAATAATTTATTCTTATCTCTAACGAAGAAATAAACTAGTGCTCGGCGCATAAAGAACTCTCATGGAATCGTGCTCTTATATCGGCTATATTTTTTTCAATAACAACCAAGAAACATTTCTTTGGGGATGAAACTTGAGTTTTCTTAATCTGCCTGAAAAGAGCTTTAAAATCATATATAACATGCCACATAAGCATACAATTTTATTTTAGCACCCTCATTTTGGCCATATTTGTTTTCAAAATGTCGGCAATTATGATTTTTTTTAAAAATAGTTACACCTTTATTTCCTATTCTTCAAAACGATGTATACAGCATGGCATGCTGACTAAAACTTTTTTTAAGTCGTCCGCCATGTTGGCCGCCATTTAAAAAAAATGTTATATAAAATTTTCAAAAAAAGTTGTCACAAATTGAGATGCACCTGTGTGCCAAATGTCGTCCAAATCTTTTAATTTTGACGCTAGTTATCGTTAGACTAACTTTAAAATTCCAAATCCTCACTACAACCTCGTTCAACAATTTAAATAGCAAACTCCTACATCACCTTCCTCTACTATCCTAAAACTAGGATAAATGGTTTTTGCATTAAAAATAGTACAGAATAGTCTATTTTACATTGACGGCCATGTATTATTCAAAGAAGTTATTCTATTAGCTTAAGTTCCTGATAGTTCTCGTTTTATTTTCTTAGAGTGCAGGAGAGAGATCAAAAAATTATAGGAACGGTTCAGAGAATAAGATAGCAGGATTTTATCTCTCTTGTTATCTAAACCCCCATCCTATCCTATCCTCATAAAAATCATAACATCAAGTTATCAAGGAAAATTCTATTCTTATTAAATATAAAATCAGATGTTAAATATAATTCTTACCCTGAGTTTTTCGGTAAAATTTAAAAGTAAACTCTTGAAGGAAACATGCTCCCGAGAACATAGCTTTTTAAATAGTTCGGTTAAATGTTAAAAACATTTAACAATACAATAGCTATGGTTAATAAAACACCGACAAAGAAGGTAAAACACTATCACAATAATTAATCATTAATTTCTTTGTATTAGAAGTTTATTGACACATCTATTTTTGTATTTTGTTCTAGATATCTAGTAGCTTTTATTTTTGCAACCTTCACTTTTAAAACTCGAGAATCTTAAAAATGGCTAGTTTGCTGAGAATAGCGCACTAACCATAGCAGCAGTCTTGCTGTAATAGAAATTTAGAGCCCACAAGAGGTCTGCTATGAATTTTGTGGGAGTTGTATCGCTTTATTTAGATTGTCTAAGGAAATTAACGATGTTACTGGTGCACAAGGTTTTTCTTTTTTTTAACTGTGAGGGCCATGTGTTGGGCACACTCTTTTGAATTACTCATTCCGACTATTAAATGCTAATTCACTGGTCATAGTCTAGTGAATTGCATGCATAGGATGTAGCTAGAGGGGGTGAAGATGGGGGTAGCACGACATTGGAATTTCTTTATGCAACCTTAATTTTCTGGGTGTCGCTCGACTACTACCCTACTTCCCCAATAGCAGTTTTGTTTGAACTCTACGGCCGCCATATATATATATATATATATATATATAAATATATACTTTTTTCACTTTCCCCTCCCCCTTGAGATTAAAAACTGACCTTTTATGCATATTTCACCCCTTTGAGGGCATGTTAAAAAGTGCATGTATGCTTTGTTAATGTTTACGGGTGGGGGGGGGGGGGGTGTATGGTATTATATTTTGAATCTTTACTGAACAAGCATTCATTTATTTATTAATGTTTTTCGCATATTAAATTTAAAAATAATTATCAACATTTATGAGTAATGGAAAATTCACAATTCATAAATAATAATGAATGATAAATAAGGTAAGGTTAATCATTTGGATAAGACTAACTTAAGTCTGTTTGCTAATAAAATCTAAGAACATAAATTATAAACTAATAAGAACATTTGGTGATCTCAGATGTAGCGAACTAAAATGCGTAACCATATAAATCTTTTTTTTTTTTTAATTAAACAATGAAGAAATAGAAATTAAAAATAGGCAATATGAGTAAAACGTAAAAAATTAAGATAGGGAGTTTATGATGTTTCGTCGTATATTATTATTGTATTATAACTTTTTCCGAAACGTCGATTAATCTAACACTATATAAAAAGTGTTATAGTAAAAAAAATATATATATTATGTATATAAACAAATAAAATTATATTTTATACATTTTGTAATAATATATTTAAAAAATGGAAAATAATAGCAATGTCTCGAATAAGTGATAGTTAAATTAAAATAACGTCTGCCAAGTAGGTGTAGCACATATCCATATCATGATTGTATAGATCAATCAATCGGAATTGTGTGTGTATTGTCTAAAATTCATTTTGGGGGGTTAAATCGGTTCGTTAAACTGTGAGAAATTGATGTTAGAGTGAATTTTACGTTTGCGCATGCGCAACGGAAAGTGGTTACTAGAAATCTAATTATAACAAAATTCATACGGGACTATATAGGGCATAACCTGCACAATCCCTGTATAAATGTCGTCGAAATCGGATGAAAATTGTGGAAGTTGTGCGGTTGGCAAGGATTCGCGGACACACAGACCGACAGATCGACAGACAGACAGACAAGAAAATTTGTTCAGGAAGGTCTAAATCGTAAAATGCGAGTGAACATTTTGACTTTGAAGGAAAAAATAAATTCACCTACCAATCGTGAAACATTTTTTCCGCTACGTTTGGTAGACTCGGAAGCAAAACAATAGAAAGTAATACGAATTTGAAAAATTTGCATTACATAGAGTATAATTGTCTTTTATATAGGAGCAGAAAATTCCATGTAAAAATTAGTATTGAAAATTAAAAGGTTAGTTTTATTTAACTTAATGAGAGAGTAAAACATTCAATGAAGCATAATTAAGGTAATTTTTAGGAAAAAAATAATTATGAAAATGAAATAAAATAACTTTAAAAAATAGATATTAGTACAGTGGACAAATTATTATTTTTGTTATAGCAATAAAATTATGTGTTGAAGCAACCTTATTTTTCCAATTATCTATTTCTTCCAATTTTACTTATAAACTAAAAAAGTATGTAATATTAAACATTAATTATTTCTGTTTTCTTTTTGTTACAGGTATGCAATTTCAAATAATATGAGTCAAAAGCTGGCCACACACGAGCGGATTTTTCCAACGGACCACGGACTTTTCCAACGGATTTGGGGAAATCCGCGGACCCGGTATGTGCGTTAGTGGAGAAACAACCGACCGGACCTTGTCGGCGGACATGAGATCCGCGGACCCCGTCCGCCGTTGTCAACACACACGCACGGACCAAAGTTTATTATTTGTACGCGGATTTAGCTCTTTATCATTTTACTATTTCTCACCCAAATAATGTTTCATTCCATATCCGTTCATTTCCATATTCGTTTCATTTCTAATTAAATTCATTTCATCTTTTCAATTAAATTCTACAGTTTAAATTAAATTATTCAGTTTAAATTAAATTCTTCAGTTTAAATTAAATTTAAATTTAAATTAAATTCTTCAGTCTCTTTCAGTTTTTAATTCGGTTTTTATTCAGTTTTCATTTTCTCCCTCTGGCATTTATTTATTCCCTATTTATATTTATATATTATAAATATTATATAACATAACATATATATATTTATATATATATATATATATATATATATATATATATATATATATATATATATATATATATATATATATATATATATATATATATATATATATATATATATATATATATATATATATATATATATATATATATATATATATATATTTTTATATATATATATATATATATATATATATATATATATATATTTTTATATATATATATATATATATATATATATATATATATATATGTATTTATAAACATTGAAATCACGCTGTCTAAGACAGACAGACAGACAGACAGACACGGAGCATATTTCGTTGAATGTAGGAAGCTCGCTACGCTCGCTTCAATTATATACAGTAAAACTTGCCTAAGCTGGAAGGCCTCGGTTCCAGAAAAAAAATTCCACCATAGCAGGTTTCCAGCTTATACAGGGTGTTTTACTTAGAAAAAAAACGTTCCGAGAAAGTTTTTAACTTTGCAGGTTTCCAGCTTACACGTGTTCCAGCTTAGACAAGTTTTACTGTATATATATATAGGATATATTAAATAATATATCCTATATGTATATATACTTAGAAAAAAAACGTTCCGAGAAAAAGTTTCTACCTTAGCAGGTTTCCAGCTTAGACAAGTTTTACTATATATTATATATATGATGTATAATGTGTATATATATGATATTAAATTATTAGAATTGACCGCACAGTCGTACACAGTGAGACACAGCCGCTAGTATGAGATCCCGGTCCGTCGTCCGTTGAACAGGTCTGTCGAGCATGCTGGACAGACCTGGGTCCGCGGACCAACAAGGAAAAATCCGCGGATTTGCCCCACACACGAGCGAACCGTGTCCGCGGACCGAGTTGACGGACTAGATCCGACGGACGGGGTTTGCACGTTAGTGGGGGAACGACAGACCTGAGATCCGCGGACCGGGTCCGCCGACCCGGTCCGCCGACCCGGTCCGCGGACCAGGTCCGTCAAAAAATCCGCTCGTGTGTGGCCAGCTAAAGATAAACGGGCACGTGTATGTATTACAGCTCATTATTTTCATTTTCATTTTAATATAAAGTGTATGTCATTGTGATATTTCATTTTAATTTTACGATAATTTAAAAATACTAATTATCATTTGAGGCTGATGAAAAATACCAGTTATAAACAGTCATTACCTTTTACTGTTGGTAACAATATTTTTTCATTGTATAAACTTGTATGCAACTATTTTAAATTAAATTAGTAGTTTTATCATTTGATTCTTATCCTATTTTAGTAGTTGGATAATGTTGATCAAAGTTTGAGAATTATTTTATTGAGGATCAATTTTTGGATGTTATTTATTAATTAATTAATTTTTTATTTTAAGGATTTTTTTCATTGTATAAATTTGCATGCAGGTATTTTAAATTATATTAGTAGTTTCATCATTTTATTGTTATTCCATTTAGTAGTTGGATAATTTTGATTAAAGTTTGAGAATTAATTTACTGAGAATATATGTATATTATTTGAATTTTATTATTTATCAATGTTATCAAAATAATTTGGATATTAGAAAATAACTAAAAAGAAATGTAATTGAATAACATCTTATTTGCCATGATAGTTCTTAAGGAATGAATAAAACTCAAAAATGAAAATGATTAGTGCATTGTCAAAGTACAGTAAACATTTTATTAATATGGATTTATTTTAAATGATAATATAATTAAAAGTTTTTAATGATTTTCCGCAAATATTTGAGGTTTGGATTAGTTATTATTAAAAAATATATCTTTGCTTAATATTTTTTTTATTTTCGTTCCTCATACTGAGCATTCGCATTTTTTTAAATGTTTTATCCTCAATTTCTCTCGGCACCTGTCTTTACTCACGTGTAATCAACGATTGGCTTAATCGATTTTAACTTGGTTCATTTAATATCGTATAAAAAAAAAATGTTATTACGAGCACACCAAAAAAAAGAAAAAAAAGAGCTTTGGTTTCGTGTTGTCTGAATTTTGCAGCCGCCCTTAATCTTTTTTCCCGTAATATATTTTTATCTATTCTCCGCTTATAAAGCTAGCAGGAAGTATGGCTCATAAGTTGGGCTCCGGGATATGACCTTTGGAAAGCATTAGACTGGAAGTATCGGATTACTTTGCGGACTGGAGAGTTAAACCCATGAGAGGGGTGCGACTGTCAACTCCCTCGTGTTGTTCCTTCTCAGCTAAACCTTGTCCCAGGAAAGCACCTTAATCTGATAGAGTCAAGGATGGGACACCTCTGTCAAGGTGTGGCGGAGTTGATGATTCGGAGCATTGCACTCCCCATCCCTTTTACTTAGTGAGTAACGTACTCTTAATAAGCTCTTCCTTGATCTAATCTCGTGAGTCCTTTGTCACATAAGTGGCTTTTTCGGTTATTACTCCCTATAAGAAGTCTTCGGTATCACTTAACGCGTGTATTTGATCCTTTTTTAGTTGACTAACTTGGTTTTTAAAACTTTTTTACACTCTTTTCCAATTGCTGATTATTTCCTAAAATAACCATTTCCTTTAGAATCCCGTGGTATTATTCTATTTTCAAATTTGCCCAGCTATTAAGTCCGATGCTCTAATTGCCTCTTTTTTTTCTTTTTGCACGTAAGAAAAAGGAAAAAGTAGAGATACTCGTATTTATTAAGTTTCAGCTTCTTTAAGGCAATAATCTAGTTAAGAGTTGTTCATTCATGATGTAGGCTATAACATTGAATTGTTTATTTTAAAGATGTCTTTTTGTTTGTACTTTTCCTCACCTTCTCCGGAGGCATTTAGGAAAAGTATTGTTTTCACCCAAAAAATCGAGGTTTCAACGGAATTATCCGTTTTGGGTGTTATTAACACGATTTGAGTGGTTTTTAGCTGGATGTCTGTCTGTCTATGTCACGCATACGCATAACTCCCACAGTTTTTAAGCTAGAGAGTTGAAACTTGATATTAAAATCTGTCCTTACCCGTAGTTGTGCTGCCCGGAAAATAAACATTTTCCGCCTCCTTGAACCCAGTTTGTTGAGTCAGCAAAACTTGAAAAAAATCGAAAAGTGGACCGATCGAGTTGAAATTTGGCACGAATGTACCTCTCAAACAAATCCACCAAATTTAATTTTGATATTGGCCGCCATTTTTAAGTTATCATTTTTTACTTTCTCATATAAAGAGAAAGTATTGTGATGGCGCGAAAATTCGATTTTGAGATTTTGATGGATTTGCACGTTTTGAGGTCCCTTGAGTCCAAAAAAGTGGTTTTAAAAAAATGTCTGTCTGTCTGTCGTCTGTCGTCTGTGCAGACGCCAGGAGCCTAAACTACTGGGCCGATTTTGACGAAATTTGGCATACATGTTCAGAAAAATCATACCCCGAGGCGAAATCGAGAAATGAATTTTAGCTCTAATTTTGGGGGCGCTACCCCCCAAAAACTCTGAAAAAACCTGAAAAAAAAATTATTTCTCGAAAACGGTTCCGACGATTTTGATTAAAAAATTCTAAAATGTAGTCCATTTGAATACGAATCCAACGATATAAGCCGTTTACCCGGGAAAAATCTAGTTCCTGAGAAATTAGCTTAAAACGCGGATGGAGAGAGCCCGGGTTCGATTCCCCGCCCAGGAGAAGTTATTTTTATGATAAATTTTGATGAAATGTTCAATAATATTTAAATGTACATTTGAAAACTAATAAATGGAAACACTGGGCTAAGTAATTTTGAACTCATATATGAGAAAGTTTGTCTGAGTTGTCTCGGACCGATTTTTTAATTTTGAAACTTAGACGTTTAATAATACCGAAAGTATAAATTCGTTTTTGACATATAGCACATCGTGGAACCGGTAAAAAAATAAGGAACAAATATAAAAAAAAACCTGATGAAATTCCAATAATTAGTTCAAAAGTTATAAGCGAACATAATTATTAATTAGTGCGATACTTTTTTTAAACGTCAAAAGTTTGTTTACATCTGTCAAAATACCGCCAATATGCAAATAATTAAATAAAATAAATAAAAATAATGCATACATTTATTACATAGTTTTAAGTAAATGTGTTTAAACAGCTGTTATTGCATTGTTCAGATTTAGGAACCACTTGTCTTTAAGCCATTATTATATAAATATTAATTATTTTTCTTTGAGAAGTATTACTCTCACACGGTTATTAGGGAAGCAACTACCTATTTGAATACTAGCAGACCTAAAAATATATTTATATTTTAAATTTTTTTAAATGTTTTTATGAAAATGCAATTGGAGCATATGCGTAAATGCTCCAATTGCAATTTGGTGTTTAGAATTTGTGTATACCAATGAGGTTATCATTTTAATAAATTTTTTATAATTTTTAAAAAAACACTTTATTTTTAATGTTGTTTTACCTTAGTTGTATGTGGAGAAAACCATAATCAATCTAATTTAAAAACATTTTTATTAAACTTGC
Organism: Gerris lacustris; assembly: GCA_951217055.1. NCBI lineage: Eukaryota > Metazoa > Arthropoda > Insecta > Hemiptera > Gerridae > Gerris > Gerris lacustris. The sequence goes on along the minus strand of OX578282.1, from coordinate 56,908,113 downwards.
AGTAGCAAAACGCGGGAGTTGAATATATAATAGTTCATGTAGGGAGCAAACTTTTGATTTCCTTTCTAATAAATCAACATCTACTATTATCTAACTAACAAACTGGAATCGTTGTAACAAAATCTCATTACTGACAGATGGATGGGTTTTAATGACTAATAACGTTGTAATCTAATACGGGATAGGCTACAAGAGACTGCGTTGAAGAAGCGGGAGAACTATAAATGATATTAGCTTGCTCCGGCTGTGTTATGTGTTAGTTCAAGTTGAAAACTCCTCTCCCTTGTTTATTCGTGGACCAAGGGACTTTGTTATTAAACAAAAACCTTGGTCCTTGTGACCACACTACCTAGTCGCTGCATCTCAGACCCCCCGCATAGTTTCACGACATTAATAGAACCTGACCAGTCGGAAACCGCTTCCGTCTTCCCTCTCTTCACCCTCCCTTTTTCTGCGTCATCGTGAAATCAAAAATCTCTATTCCATTCCATTCTACTACTAAAAATTGCAATGCAGAACGTTAAAAACCACTTGAATCACAATTGAACTGGCTTTTCCCTATCTTTTTTGGATAAAGCAAGAGTAGGTATAAGGCAAAGAATAAAATTCAAATTAAATTTCAAAAAGCATTGAACTATTCCAATCCATTCTGCAGTTAATTGTAATTTGCATTGCTTGTAGATACTTCCACCTTTATTTTATACTTCTTTATAGTATGTTATTATTTTTAACTTTCAGCTATTCCTCTTGAGAACTGATGTTGAAATTTGTAATCGAAAATGTAAAATTGTCTTATTTTGAACTTGGTAATTTAGAATAAGTGTGGCATTTATAGCAAATTTAAACTTATGAATCCAATATTTTTTTCTAAACAATTAGCTTAAAACTAATCAATTTTTTTAAGGCAACTATCCTTTGGGAAATGTTTTTGTAATGATTTCTAATTTAGTGGGGTTGAAGCATAAAATTAAAAAAATTAAAAATTACAGCATCTAAAATCATATTAAATTTTTATTTTGAACTCATAAAGATATAGCTGCCTTTTGTCTACTGTAGCTGCTTTTTTTATATATGATTTCAGGGGTAATTGTTAAGTGAAAAATATTATATTTTTTAATCTAGTTAAGTGTTAATCTTAGAGCTGATCTCCTGCATATTGCTTTAAAATTAATTTGCAGAACTACGAAAAAACACTTTTTTAATCGACTTTGAATGTTTAACTTCGAATTTATATTTTCTAGATCATATTATATTTATTATTTTGTTCTGGTCGAATAAAGATTCCGAATATCTGGAAAAACGGCCTCTTGGTAAAAATTCCAAAGAAAGGTGACCTCAGCAAGAGTGAAAATCGGAGGGGGTCACCCGTCCTTAGCAAGGGGAAAGATAAATTCACATCTTCGTAATCAAAAAGCAGGCTTTAGGGCGAATAGGTCAGTACTGACCAACACGCACTCTTCGCATAATAATTGAGCAAAGGCTCGAGTATTTGTCACCATTTCAGATGGTATTTATTGATTTTGAATAGACCTTTGACTCAGAGGACAGTGCAAGTGCAAGTATATAGAAGAGAGCTATGATTGCTAGAATTCCAGAAGAACTAATAAACCAATTTAATTTATTAGGTTACTCTTGCAGGGTGATACACGAAGAAAAAGCTTGAAAAATTCTGGGGGTCTTTTAGTTTAGAAAAAAAAAACGAGGGAGCTGTGAGTAGTCTGAGAGTGAAATCCGCCTGGGAGCAAGAGATGTATAAAGGCTAGAACAACCTGGAGACGGAGTTTGCGAGGATCAGTGAAAAGTTAAAACGAAGTTTTGTATTTTTAGGTAAATTTAAAACTTTTATTTTTACTTTTGACTGATTTCCGTTATCCTTAAATTTTATTTCATTTACAATGAGTAGGTATCCAATCTACATAGTTGATCTACGTGTTTATTTAGTCACAAAAATTTGTTACTTTTTGTATTTTATGTATCAAAAAAATGTTTCGGATATATATTTTATATTGTTTATCAGAGTTCATCGAACAGTTATACATTTTGTAGGTTTGTTTTTCTCTCTGTTTCTCTTTGTAAACGAAAAGTTATTACTGAAACTGTTTTGTAGCTTATCGTTAATGTCTCCCCAAAATAATCTACTAAACTATAAATCACCACCAAAAAAAGAATAATAATATTGACGGTGAAGCAGTGCGCTAAACAGTATGGGAATCTCTATATAGAGAATACGCACCGATTGCAGGCGGTGGACATTAATAATTCAGAACGGGGCGCTATATGTCTGTATGAATATTTGGAAACCAACCCCGCTTTCCATCCACATAATTACCTAGCCCGATTTCCATTGAAATAATCGATATATCTCCAACCGAGAACAATCGACAGCATTAATATTAGGATTATTATTCAAAGCCTCTCTCGGCTCCAAGCCCATGGGTTAGACCAAGCTATAAAACCCTTTAGAGGTTTTCACATTGAACTAATCAAAATCTAAAATACTGGTTCTCAACTCGAATAACAACTTTTTTTATTATAAAAATGATGAATATCTACAATTTTTAATTTTGAAAAAAAATAAAACTTAAATTCCCTAATCAGTAATAAACTGAATAACTCCATAATTCTGTAAAATCTCTATTCAAATAAAAATTAATCCTTCTAAACGGATTAAAATACATACTGTATCTGAATTATCAATAAATTTTCGTGCTATAGGTTCGAGTTGAATATCGCGTGATTACCAAGGGCCTCTTGAATGTATTTAGAAAGCTCTAAAATAGATTAATGTAACAATTACCATAATTATTATAATTACGCCTCTACCTCTGCCTCCTGGAAATCAATATCGGTAATGCCAGCAGTTAAATTTAACATGGGATATTACTGCTGGATTCTAGCAAAATATCTTAACAAAAATATTGTATAGCAACTATTTAAAGACAAAAAAAACAAAAACGCCAACTTGAGCTTTTTCTATTTTACTAAGAAATATGTTAATCTTCGAGTGGTTTTTGAAAACTACAAATGAGTTTCTGGCTAGTTTAGCACGTTTTCAATTTATTCATTTAGAATAAGTTCTTTCTTCCTCCATTTATTATAATATCAAATAATAGCGTGCGTGACAATCGTGAACCCTGCGTGTGATTTATAATTATGTGTGTATAAGTATAAGGAAGTGTGGATGTTTAATTTAAAAACAGTAACTCTCCCTACCTGGAGTTAATTAGTATGGTAAAATAATAATTTGTGACATAAAAAAATGCTGAATTTAAAATATAAATCAGTTTATCGGTTTATATAGCTAATCTGTTTATTTTATATAAACAATTGTTTTCATCCGTTTTAGTTCCAAAAAAGTACAAAGAAAATAATTTATGTCTGAGGATTTACAAATATAAATATAGTTATTGTTATTTATTTCTAAAACTCTTTTTATCTACATAATATTATATTAAATATTATAATACCACTCACTCTCTTATCCAGCACAGTATCTCTGAAACTTCTCGCCCTTCGACCATACAATATTGTTGGTAGGTCCGTTTTACTTACCTTTGTTTATAATGTGCTAAAAATAATATTAAACGCATTTAAGTGCAACCTTGTAATCAGGAGCAATGCCTTTACGAGTACCTGCTCCTATTTAATTACCTGGACATATATGTACCTGGCAGCTAGACAGCCACAGGCTGGCCATAGTCCAGCCGAGACCGACTAGTTTCTTTATGACAGAATAGTAAGAAAATTACGTCCCTATATTTATCGTCTCTCTAAAAACCTAAAAATGAGGTTTCCCTCGCTCTGACTGACATTTCCAATTATTTCACTTCCCGGATAGGTGGTAGAAGGTTGAATTATGTTTGGCTAATCCTCATATAGAAAAATACCAAGTATGTATATCTAATTTTAGGTAATACCCTTGGGGTTTAAAACTGGATTGGGTTCGCCAGTCCAGTTTGCTAAATACTTGATTTGCTGAAGCCCGCTAATATCTGCTCGTTGTTGTGGGTTATAGTTGACTCTCTGCTTCTCCTGCCTCCAGTGACTGGATAGCAAATATTTTTCTACCTAATTAACTGATACGATTTGTGTTTGAATAATTTAATAATACTTTAAAATGGTCATAAAATAATTAATTATACTTTTTAATTTTAAAAACTAATTAATTTATGAAGTACCCAATCCGATTGAATAATACGATTAGTGTTTGAATTAATTAATAATAATTCAAAGAAATCGTTTAAAACGAGAATACAATAATTAAATCTATTTTTCACTAGCCAAGCCAGAGAATTCGGCTAGTTGTGTACAGTGATCAGATTAATGTAAGCAACACCTTGGGCAGTCTCAATTAATGGAAAACCGGGTGTTTAAAAACTCATAACATACCAGAATGAAGTTGATTTCCTTAAAACTTTTTAGATGTGCTGTAGAATTCTGGAAATAATTTTAGTCTGCAAAAGAAGTTGAAAAATGTTAGGTTAAAGTATAAAGTAATAGAGGGTAGTGTTAAACGTGGTACACAATTTTTGACTGCTCGTTTTTCTCTCGTTATATGCTACCCTTTAATATTAAAATAATTATTATAATTTAAGGCCAGAAAGGGAGGCTAATGAAAGCACTGCCTTCTTCCACTCTTCTCATTTCCAGCTAAAATTCCTCAAAATAAGTTATTTCATTTTCTTTACATCAAATAAAAGTTTTGCAAGCTTCCATATTTTTCTAACCGCATAATAATTATTATTATTGACGAAACACGAATACTGCTTTTTAATCGTGTCTGTTTCTTTATAGGTATGTTAACTTAGGCAAAAACTGTAGGATTATAATTTAGATCTTTCATACCAAAAACACTGAGAGGGCATGTGATCAACCATGCGCTTGCTCAAATACTGAAAAGCTTAAATAGGATATCAGACAAAGAATAATATTCTATAATCTTTAAGTTAGCTCTAGAATAAAATTTATTAATGACATTAAAAAAATATAGTTTACTAAATATTTTGAAAGTAAAAAAAGAATTAATACAAAAATAAATATACATATATACAATTGACACAAATATATAATAATATTATAATATTAGGATCTATATCCGAACAATGAAGCCATTAGGAGAAAAAATAAATAAGAAATGTCAAGGGGTTAAAGTATCAGATAAACTGAGACATTTAAGTTACTAAAATGATTGAGTACTCAAATAGCTTCTAAATCGTTACTAACAAAGAAGACATTAAGCACAGATAATGGTACAAATGTCTTAACAGAGTTTCAATGCTAGAGAATAAAGTATAGAAGTAATCAACTTCATTTTTGCAAACGACAAATCTTGATAAAACTCCAATTTTTTACTCTCTGCTATCAAGTTATAATAATTTTAGTGTAATCGCTCGTAAACCCCTTTAGAAAAATCGATACAAAATGTCCGTATTCTGAACTGAATAATTTCCTAGTTAGGAACTTTCAGATCCCTTCATTTTCAGATCTTTTCTTCATTATTTAATGTGTGAGTAACAGCTCCGCAAAATGTTTTACAATTTATTTCCAAACAAAATGAATTTCTTTTACTTTTCATTCCAGCTAAGATGTGCTTGGCTATTAAATAAGGTAGTTTTAAGTATAGGTAGTATATTTTGGTTGTGTTATACTACCCAACTATAAAAAGATTCATTTTTATTTCCGGAAGGGAGAAAAAGTGAACTTTCCTCCCTAGTTTACTAGGTGAAAAGTTACTCATGCAGTTGGGTTGAACTGTGTGTAATGGAAAAGTAAGGGAATCATGAACTCTCATGATTTCCTTTAGTTTTACCCTAGATAAAACACAAGTAAATTCTCTCTCAATTAGTCAATTAGTAAATTCTCTCTCAATTAGTATTCTAAATTAAATATTATTTAATTTAGTATATGATTAAGTAATAATTTTATCTCAATTAGTATTCCAATTAAATTCTCTCTCAATTAGTATTCTCTCAATTAATAAATTCTCTCTCAATTACTCTGTCAATTAGTGCAGCAATATTTTCTATTATTGTCAAATTTATTTAATTTCCCACCCTTTTTTCCCTATCAATTTAGCACAATTTAATAAGCGGGACGGTTAAAATTAATCTGGGGCTATCTACTTTTGACAAACCATTCAAATTTCTTATATTTCAGATGGTAATTTAAAATATGTTGGTTTTTTGTGCATGTGGGAAGGAAACATATGGCCTTAGAAGGTTGAAACTTATGTTGGACCAACAATGGGCTAATTATGACCTACCTTCTAAATTTCATTAAAATCAGACATGTAGTGTTTAAGACATGTTGGTTTGCACAAATTGAGCAAGAGGCAGACATGGAACCAAAAATGTTCCCTGATGTCTGAAACAGATTTTTGTTTTCGAATTTTTGAAATTGGAGACACAAAAAAATATGTTTGTTTTTCAGAAAGATCACATAGTTTCTGCTTCACATACCTTCGGTAAGCTCGGAAGCAATAAGGTCGGCAATAATACTGTATAATATGAGACTCAGCTACCAGCTGATTCTCCAATCTCTTGTTGGTATTGAATTTCAAATAAATACAGTTTACAAATCAATTTTAACGTGATTAAACTTATTTAACTAATTGTTAGTATAGTTGTGGATTAAAATTAGTAGGGTACGGTTTAATAAAAACTACTTGGTTTAACCTACTAGTTTCGTGTAATTTATGCACAACCTCAGAGTTTAACTACAGGTAATAGACATATATACTAAACTTAGAGTATATAAACATGTTCAAGTTGAAGTATAAATGAAATAAGTCTTAATATAGTCCAGGAGGCCTAGGTGATTTGGCATGGAATGACACTTGACTTACTTTACACCCCTGGTCCATAAATAACTACCCCACTGAATTAATGGAATCATGTACAATCACACTTATACGTAATGTAAAAGTACAAAATTTATCTAATTATTAACAATATAATCACCTTACAATGATCAATAATTTGATAACTGTTACTTATAATAATTTCACTTATCTTTGTCTATATTCAATTTTTTTTTTTCTAAATAATCTGATCAATTTTACTCTTTGATTATTTACAACCAACGACCATCAAGTAGGAACAGATGCTATCTTGCGCCAACAATTTTACTTGCTTTGAATGCATAATCAAACGTATATGTTATTCATGAACATATAAATTACACCTGATTTATTATCCTTAGATTAATCTAAAATGAAATACAAACTGTATAATCTAATATTCAATTAATAAAATAAGTAAAAAAATTATTACATTTAATAATCTAAAAATATCTGCCACCACTGCATTGAAAGTTATATTGAATATCGAACCCCCATTAAATAAGTGTTTAGACTTTGTTTCCAGGAAGCGTTTTTAAAGACATTCCGTGATCCCCTTATAGTAGTTTCATCTATATCAATTTTAATAATAATGTATAACATTTGATTTTTTTCTAATATTAAGATCGTTTGTATTTAATATTGATTTTGATAATTATTATTTCAATATCTTCACTTTGTATCTGGTTATTACAGATTGTATCGTTTATTCCTAACCAATTACCAATTTATTAAGTACACCATAGTTCCTATAATGTTTTTGTTGTGTATTGTGTTTGACGTCAATTGGACATATGGGATGCCCCCTCCCCCAATTAGAATCTGATATAAATCGTGTCTGGATCATATCAATTTTTTATTTTTACCTTCTTTCTGAATTTAGGTTTGTATTGGCAATAATTCAATTTCCTGAAAATATTTTTGCAGAATCATTCTGCAACCTTGAATTAAATCAAATAAAATATTTCTCCATTCCCTTTTTTTTAATTTTTTTTAGCGAAGTAGTTCTAAAAAAAAAAAGTTATAGTTTTTTTATAGTAGTATTTTATTTCTTTTTATATTACTATTTTTACTCAAGAATATCTGTAACACTATCTAAGATTCAGGAAATCACCCGCAGTATTTTCCCCGCAGTGTAAATAGGTCGGTAAATCTTCTTAAAAAAACCTCAAGATAACCTGGAAGGATATAAAAATCAAAACCAGAATACAAGAAGGTTTCACTGGACGGCCTCGGTTTTTGTGACCCTTTCACCGGCTGCCTTATTTTTATTTTATTTTTTTTTGTTTAGTCGCCGTCTTGTTCAGTGTGATCCGAATTGGCGGACAAATTACGCAGGTGGCGGATTTCACGGTAGCTCTTGATGTAGGTTGAAGGTCTTCCACCAAATAATAAATGCGTGAGGACCGAATATCGGGTTCAGGGTTTGGTACTTATTACGATCATTGTCATAATTCGACGAATAATTCCGGAAATTGAAATATTTTTATGGCATTCAACAAATTACTTTTCGGTATTAGGTTAGATTATATTGAGGTACGCGGAAATAATAGATTATTTTTCTTTTGGTACTGTATCTTATATTATGATTCCCTTTGTTTATTGCTTGCTTTTTACTTTCTCATATACGTTGTGTGTGTGTGTGTGTGTGTGTGTATGTGTGTGTATATATATATATATATATATATATATATATATATATATATATATATATATATAAATATATATATATATATATATATATATATATATATATATATTATATATATATATATATAATATATACCGTTGAGCATTTACAAAATGCTCAACGGGGACTGAACATTTTACATTTCGGTCAGAATTAGAGGACCTTGAACTATGAAAATCTATTAGATTGTCAAAATATTATATATATATATATATATATATATATATATATATATATATATATATATATATATATATATATATATATATATATATATATATATATATATATATATATATATAATATTTTGACAATCTAATAGATTTTCATAGTTCAAGGTCCTCTAATTCTGACCGAAATGTAAAATGTTCAGTCCCCGTTGAGCATTTTGTAAATATGTTCAATCAGAAATTCAGTATCACTAATAAAGTATGCGACAAAGTTCAGATCGAATTTGTCAGATCGGTTCACCTTTGCGCGTTAGTAAAATATCTGATATATTATCTTACATAATATGAGGTACCTACTCTCTTTCTATTATTGAAATGTATAATTAAAATTATTGTTTTGCCTATTTCCGGTGTAAAATGTAATATTTTTGCGGCTTTTCTCTTAAACCTTATCTTTCTTTTATCGAAATTTGATAAGAAAATTGGCGCATATGGTTATAATAAAAGTTATAGTTAATAAATATCGTGTTATTATTCCATAGTTGTTATAGTATCATGTATCGTAGCCGTAACAGAACTATCAATGATTGTTATAAATCTGTAATTGGTTAAAAGAATAACACAAACTGTCTCTCCACGTAAATTGAAAAAAACTCTAATGCCAAAGCAGCTTTTAGCCTTCAAATGGCCTTCATCAGTGCCTTCTGCGGAAGAAAAATATTTTACATTAATTGATTAGTTAGAGACGAGTCTACTACACGTCGGAGATCGATGTGAGACTCGAATTTACGTGGAGAGTGGAGAGACAGTTTGTGCTGTTATTCCTTTAAAATTACTTCCATAGACGCTCCCGCATATCAAGCATGTAATTGGTTAGTTGGTCTTCTGCATGGGTTATTTCTTCACGATAACATCTTATCTAAATTAATAACCAATGATAAAAGAAAAGAAAAATAGTTAAATTAATCAATAAGGTATGATCATTCCCTTGAGCTTCTTGGGATCTATTCGTCGATTTTTTTTTTTTTTTTAGTCCCGTTCATCAGCCTAGGTTATCCGGCTACTTTTTCATCTACTCGATGAGATCATCAGTGTGAAACAAATTATATAAAATATAAACAAATCAGTGTCGATTTTGTTATTTTTTATACTATATCGTTTAGATAATAATCGTGGTTTATATCGGCCTTTAAACATAATGTTACAAGGCTCAATGTCATAAATATCTTTAAATTAATTAATAATAGCCGATTGATTTTTTTAATTATTTATTATTAGATTATAATAAACCAATCCAAGATTTTTTTAAAATCATAAGATACCATCCAAGCCAGTTTATTGGCTACGTTTATGGTAATAAGAAATTTATCCGAAGAAGTTTTGTTAGTTTATGTTGTTCTTAGAGAAGGTAGGTTAAACATGGGCTAAACCAAGCCAAATGTTTGTCTGACCATGTTTGAGATAATGGAAACTAATTTGAAACAGAATATCCCATAATAAGATCCTTTATATATTATTATCTTAGTGCGTTTGTCTGCACAGGCTTACCATAACCTGTTAATTGCAAGTATCTAAAATACATGGTTCCATGATGGCCATAATATCTTGCTGACGAGTTAACAGAACTTAGATATTGGGAGTGTTGTTACTATTGTATTATAGCTTTCCAAATTTGAATAAGCATGGTTTTTCTCGTGGGATGTTCTAGTATTTCGTGTTGGGAAACAGGTCCGGACCCTCAACTTGCCAACCTGCCTTGTATTAATCCTGTTTAAGAAGCCTATATATAGTTCACGAAAGGTCGAGGGCTCCAGGAGTCGCTGACATTTTCCACCCCGTGTTCTATTGTTTTATATTAACTCGAAGTATCTTAAGAACGTAGGTTTGGGTTGCCCAATTAGACCGACATTGTCTTTATACGTTTATCTTTCAACTCTGTCTCTTCTCCTCCCAAGTTTGAGAAGCTCAAATCGAAACCTCTTCCAGTTCAAACTCGGATCACTTGTGACCTTTTCGTCGTTTCATTCAATGACTCTTATACTGATTCTTTTTCCTTTCCAATTCAAATACTCGACAGGCCCGGGCTAACACACACTCAACCTTCTGATCCTGAATTTCGTCACTCTATTCTCATATTATGCCCAGTTTAATTCGACATCTCAATTTTTAAATGTCATATTAAACATAAAAAAAAAAAAATAGAATGTGAATTATATTTTTTATACATATAGTAATGAAAGCCGAATTACAAGAGTTAATAATTTTATTGTCCTTGAGATTATTCTAATGCAGTTCTTTATATTGTTGCAGTACGTAATCACATTCGTTGAACTTCTAATTTTAAATATATTTTTTTTGTAATTCGTAATTATAATCATAAAAAATTACATATTACAGACTTGCTATTCTTTTTAGTGGTTCTCAGAAATTAAAGCATATTATTTTAAGTTCTTTTGTTTGTGTTCAAAATGAACATATTGTTACTTTGACATTTCCTTCTTATTATTATTAGACTGTTGCGGACATACATGTATATTTTAGGATTTCTTTACTTTTTCTCAAAGAATTAAATTTATTTTTGATTGACTGGAATCTTGCGTTCATTTCAAGATATCTTGAAATCTTCAAATTTCAAGATCTTAAAATTTCTCCTTTTTTAAATAATATTAGCTTAGATCTTGGATCGTGAATAGCGTAAAACATTTCCGCTACTAATATATTCTTGACATAATATTTCTATTCCGTTGTTATATTTTCATACAACACTGTTCATACAGCTGTCTAGCAGTATCCTTAGTGGCATACTTTAGTAAGTGTAAACTAGGGTAATTGTTTAATATTAGAGGCCACCTTAAATATTTGATCAGGTTTATGCTAATAATTTCTGATAATGCTTACGTACCCTGAGCGAATACTCAAATGCAATGAAGATACGGAATTTAATTTACTAACTTAACCTCAAGAATTATTTAACAGTTAAACTAAACTACTCTCCTGTCTGTAAACTGTTTATTAACTTATTTCTGAACAAGTAATGTAAAAAAAAGTTTGATTTGTCTTAATGGTTATTTAGACAAAGAAACATATAGAGAGTAGTATATATGTATTCCAATGTACTAATGTACCTTGGGACAAAGGAATATTGTCATACTTATATATAAATGTGTTAATATCCCTTGGTCTAATTAACTATTGAGATAAAGGAATATTAAATATAAAACTGCTCCAGGAGTCTCAATGTCTTGGGGAGACAAACTCACAAATCTTTTAGACTTTTGTAGGGCAAGCTATTTTTTAGAACCGGGGGGGGGGGGGGGGGGTGTTTTAGCAAATAAGTACCGACTTTCTTCATCAAATAATTTAAGCTTAGTAATTATGTAGTGAGAGATAATTGAATTGTCATAGGAAATACATATCTATTCAAGTTCCAGCTTTTTTAGGTAGTTGGGAAGATTTGGATATACAAGTAAAGTTAATATAAAGAGTGTGACAAATTTCTAAAATAAGAAATAAAAGAATGGTATTCCATAATATTTATTTGTGAATAATTAATTATTTATTTGTAAAAACCAGCTTTTTTTACTACTAAGCATATTTCTTTTGTCAAAATTACCCATTAATAGTCTGCATTTTTAATGAATTAAAATTATTTCAAATTTATTTATCTATATACTTGAAGAGCTAAATTAATATTTTTATCGTAACATTAGAACATAAATACCAAAAATTTGAATTCAATCTAGTTTCGTCTACTTAAGTTTTTTGCTAACATGAGTGAACTAGTCAGTTCATTAAAGACGACTCTCTGATAATAATAGTAATATTGATATTTATTTAAAATGATCAATTTTGTTTCTTAAGTTTTATTTATTTATGAGTAGTGGTTTTCTTAACATATATTTAGTTGAAACAAGTAATTATAATATACATATATATTTTCCTAACACGTGTCGTGGTTTCTTTGCTATACATGAATATTAGTTATGTATTATGAAGGAAGAAGATTTTAATTTGTTCAATTATATTCTTGAGATGATCAACATTATCAATGAATAATAATTTTTTAAGTTTGAGTTCATATTATATTTTTATTATTTTTTTATAATATAATATTTACAATTACCCATTCCTTACTTCATATTATTCTTATTACAATATCCCTGATTTTTTGTACATCGAGTGTGTATTTTTGTTTTTAATTCTACAGACTTTTTAGACATTATAAGTAATATGATGATACAATTTACTTATTTTATTTATATCGTATATTATCATTATTACCTTCATAAAATACTTTCAAATAAACATATTTCATCGATTAACTACACATGTAACTCGACTGAATTTCAATTAAGAGTTATACATCATTTTTTTTAACAGTTGTTAAAAAAATGTATGTATTAATATTTGAACAGCTATCAGCCATTATTTAGTGAGTGGCAAGAACTATAGCTTCACTCAAACACATTCATGCTTAGCTCTTGAGACTTTCTGATTTATTTTTATTTCATTCAAATCGTGCAGGGAAGTAAACCTTTTAGACATTTTTTTTTGTATCGTCTATAAAGATTATAGTTTAACTTGAATTTTTTTGTTATTTAAATTGCTGTGTTGAAAAATAAAGAAAAAATTGTCGATTTCAAATAAATATGTGAATATTTATAACTTTTTTAATTTATTATTTATTCTGTATAAAAGTCGTTGAATGAATTTTAATGCATTTAATTTCAATATGGCAATTCCCCAAAAACAATATATTAATATATCAAAACTATAATTTTCAATGTCTATTATTGATATTTATATATTATTGCTTAAGCTAGTTTCGCAAAAACAAGAAGAATTAACATCATATTATTATGTGAGTTCCCACAGAAAAATTTTACAATTAATATTATAAATATATTTTTTAGGTTTGATGTATTTATTGAATAAAAGTGAGGAGGGATACAACAATTTAAATCTTATAGTAAAGGAAATTGGTGTAAGTCTAATTAAGCAAACAAACCAATTAAAATAATCAGATATTTTTTTATGACTTTCTCATTTCAGAGACTTTGTATTTTAAATGTTGTTTTAGGTTTCTGTACGAAGTAAGAAAAGAAACCTTACATATAACGGCTCTGCCTATCTGTTTGTCTGTCCGTTGGCATGTTTCAATTCATAAACTACTATAGCTAGGAACATGAAATTCGGCACACAGGTGCATCTCGGCATTTATGACAACTTTACACTTTTTGGGGTTTTCACACTTAATATTTCCAAGGTGGTGGCCAATATGGCGGGCGACTAAAAAAAAGTTTTTAGTCACCATGACACGTTATACTTATAAATTTAAAGGTCTTGAAGTTTATAAAAAGTAATAATAATAATAATCGTTTATTTTTTTAACCAATAAATTTGATACAACATAAACATTTGTAACAAAACGGTACAGCCTTGGTCAGTGGACCATCAGGCGAGATTACAGTGTATTCTTTTTTAATTTTAATTTCAGAACGCTGCATATGAATACATACACATTTACACTTACATACATACATGCATGCCCATTTACACACATACATGTATATTTACAGGACATGATAATTAAACATATTTAAATTACTTCTTTATCTGAATGCTAACAAAAATAAAATAACTAGACAACAATAGTTAGATGTTAATAAAGACAATAACACTTACAAGCTAGTCTATAAAGCTAAATGATTTAACCTCTAAAGGTACTTATAACTAAATGCAAAACTAATAATGATCCTCATAAACAAAACAGTAGTAAATAATATACACATAGAAATTACTTAATAAACTCTAAAATTTAATTTTTTAATTTTTTTTTTTTTTTTTTAAACAATTAACATACTTTTTAACTCAAAAATAAATAACAAACATAGAATTGGTTACAGATAAGGTTGGTTAAGACTATGAAAAATAAATACACGAAATAATAATAACAGTAAAAATAATCAATACGTGTACATATTTATACACACACATACACATATCCAAAACAACCTAATATTTTATTATTATATTCCTTTATATTTTATAACATTGTTCATTATTAATATATACTTTTTATTATCTTAGATTATTTAAAGGTGAAGCTGCATACGGAAACAAATTGTTTTTTCTGTACAGGTAAGAATCTGTAAAGTAGTTACAGAGTGCTCTCCAGTCCCTCCCGTTCAGCAGGCTAAGGATTTCCACTGATGTTAACGTAGTTTTTCCCAAGTGTATCCGTCTAACTTGCGACAAAGCAGAGCATTCAGTGAGAAAATGATGAAGATCTTCTCTCGTTTGTGAGTGGCACAATGGACATTCCGGCAAATCTTGTTTTGACCAGGGGCTAGAGCTTAAACATACCATGTCCGCGCGAATTTTTATTATCTGTTTGCACTTTAGAAATGGTTGTGTCTCTAAGTAATGATTCCTCAGATCAAACATTAGATGCCCATATAAAGGGTGGTTTTCGCTGCCGCGTGCTTTCTCTAAGCACTGTTCAGTGTCCATAGCAGTTATAGCTTTTAACAATCGTGGGGAATACCGTGACCATTGATCTTCAATACTTAGACTAAGATCAGGTGCAATATCATGCTTATTCAATAGATCCCACCACTCTTTGTACCATAAGATCTTATCATCTATTATAAGCTTAGCAATCAGCTGGGGCCACCTGTCGCAGCTCATTTCACACAGCACTTTTTTAATATAATTTACATGAAGTCTGTAAGTATAGACGTACATACTGTTAACTCCGCACTCTAACTGAAGGAAGTAGCTGGCTGTATTAAGAGGCAACCCAAAAACCCTTTTTAAGAAAAATCTTTGTAGTTTCTCGGATTCTTCAAATCGGTTCCATCCCCAAACCTGGGCACCATAGCACATAACCGATCTAGAAATTGAATGAAATAGATTCAATCTAGTTCTAAATGAAAAATCTCTGCTTGACCATAAAATATTACCTGTGTTGTTTAGTGCAAGTTTTCCAGCATGTAATTTATAATTTAGATGTTTTTTAATGTTGAGAGTGGGTGTTACAGTAATGCCCAAGTATTTGTATTCCGAAACAATTTCAATTTGCTCTCCTCTAAAGTACCATTTTTCTTTGTTTGACGTTCTTCCGCCTTTCGGCTTGAACACCATTATTTTCGACTTAGACAAATTAACTGTTAAGTTCCACTTTTGACAATAGTTCTCCAAGTTAGTTATCATTCTTCTAAGAGTTATAATGTTATCACTTAGGAGAACAATATCGTCGGCGTAAGCCAGCATTTTAATTTTCATACCACGTATGCTTAACCCCCCGTCAAGGTCATCGTATAGGTCATTTAGGAACAGGCTGAATAATAGTGGACTAATGAGACATCCTTGCTTAACTCCTGTCTGTATACTGAACTCTTCAGTCAATCCACCTTTAGTCCACACGGCAGCCGAGGTCTCCCTGAATAATTCTTTTATGTTGTCAAGCATTCGCGTCGATACACCTAGTGCGGACAGCTTATAAAATAGTGCTCTTCTGTCGACACAGTCGAATGCCGCTTTGAAATCCACGAAAAATGCGTAGACTTTCTTATTACTTTGATTTATGTGCCATTTCAACTGGACTACATTGGTAAGGGTGAATAGGTGGTCAAGGGTGGAGTACCCACGGCGAAAGCCCGCTTGAGACTCGTGCAAAACATTGTTTTCTTCAACCCACTCGGTAAGACGATTATTAAGTATACCAACGAAAATTTTAGCGATTGTGTCAATAAATGAAAGTCCGCGGTAATTCTGTAGACATTCAGGGTTACCCTTTTTTAGTAAGGGAAAAATTATTGATTTAGTGAAACTTGCTGGCGTGTAACCATTGCGAAATATCCTATTGTAAAGCTCGAGTAGCTTGTAAGTAAAGATCTGTGGAGCGTTTTTAAAGAACTCGTAAGGTACACGGTCAAGTCCGGGGGCTTTGTTCGATTTGCACTTATAAATTACGTTGTTTAGTTCATCTATTGTAATAACACCATCAAGTTTAGGGTTTTCCACGTAGGGTTCTGCAAATAGAATGGGAACAAACTCTATAGCCGGGTTTAACAATATTCTAAAATATTCTCTTAGGTCATTCACTGAGCTGTTTGGACAAACTAGTGTTTTTCTTTTTCTAAAGGAATTTATAATAGCCCAGAATTTGGTCGTGTCTTTAGTATTTCTTAAATTAAGAATTAAGCCTTCGTAATATAATTTATATTTTTGCTTACATACATACTTGTAATGTTTATTGGCCTGAGTATATAGTCCTCTGATAAGATCTGACTTACTGTTTCTACAAATTTGTAAAAGTTTGAATGATTTCCGCCTCAACCTGTAACATTCAATATCAAACCACACTTCCTTGCTCGTGCTTTTTCTGTTGCGAGACCTTAAATTTCCATATTGAGAGCATTCCTTAATCATATTAATAATGAAATCAACTGCTTCTTGATTTCCTGCAGGTAAACGTGGCGTTGTTTGAATTTTATCTTCCAACCTTTTCTTATATTTTTTTGAATCTTCCGATGTGAACACTAATTTAGGCCTCAGAATATTTGTATTATTTTCATTAATGTTTCTATGTTGATCTAATTCAAGACATAGTTTTATGGGCATATGGTCGGAGTGTATATCTCCCAAAACCTCGAAGTCACTTACAAACGGGAGAACCTGGTAGGGGACACAACATAAGTCTATAACGGAACTACCCTTTGCACCAATGTAAGTCATCTCCCCATTCTTATCACCACTTGTTCTTCCATTTAATATACAAAGGTCATTTTCTGTACAAAATTCAACAAACTTTTTTCCTTCTTTGTTAATCTTTTCATCTTTGGTTTTTCGAGTCTCCGATACGTTTTGGGCTATTATACTTTCTGGAAGGGGTTGAAGATTTCCAATTCTCGAGTTGCAGTCCCCTATTAGAATGCAATTTTTAGATTTTTCCTCACAGTAAAAATCACAAACTCTCTGGAAATCTTGCGTCCAATTATTACAGTTTATATATACTGGTAATATGTATATCTTTTTTTTATTCCTACACGATACTCTAAGTGTAACATTTGCGCCTAGCTTTTCAAACTCGATCAGATCCGACAGTGCCGACTTATATCCAATAAGGCAATCCCCTTTTGCCCGGCCTGCCTTCTTACAATTATTTTCTGCAGCTATCCAGTGAAGTTTATAATTTAAAAAAATATTATCGTACCTAGATATATCTTCGACAGTCACAAACGTCTCACTCAATTGAAATATATCGAATGTATTAACAAAGTCTATAAAATTGCTGTTATTAATTTTACCTCTTAATCCATGAATGTTATAGGCTAGGACGTTTAATGAAGATCTAGTAAAACTTAATCGAGCCTGCGGCAGTAAAGTGTTAACATTGTTTTCCTTGTTAGAATGATGGTGAGGGATAGTGAGGGTCCGAGTGTCATTGAGGGGACTCGGTCAGGATGGTTTAGTGCTAGTGTCTCTGGCCGGTGATGTGATGTTGGTGTATGTTGGAGTGTCCGGTACCATTAGCTGCTGTAAAGCCTCTTCACCATTTCTCCCTTCACTGATAAGACCTAGTTCTTCAGACCACTGAAATCTGATTCTATGTCCGCTTTTATCCGTTATGAACAGGGAATCCTTCTTCAGTGAGGTTTTTAAGGTAGGGGACTTTTTAGCCACATCCCTTCTGATTTCCAGAAGCTTAGCTCGTTTGATTCTAGTGTCCGGAGCAAAGTCTTGGTGAATTATAATACCTGTATTTTTTGTTCTCCCAAGACATGACAAAACAGAATCTACATCGCCAAATGATCCGAATTCTACAAGTAGTGATTTTTTGTCACCGTTATATCTCCCTATCGGAAAAGCTTGGACTATAGACACCTGTTTGTTTATTCTCAGGACATTTTGACAAATGTCTATCACCGCCTGACAGTAGTCAGGACTTTCTGGCACACCTTTAAATATCAGATTATTTCGTCGCGATCTGTTATCCAGCTCAACGACTACTTTCTTTAATTGGACGTTTTCAGCTTTCAGGGTTTCTATTTCTTGCTTTAACAGTGAGTTTTCGAGAAGCGATTTATCGATCTTATCATTTAATACATTTAAATCATCCTTAGTAGCTACCTGAGCCAATCTGTCATTTATCGAGGACATCATATTTTTAATTTCATTTACCCATGATGGATTATTACCGGATAGCTGGGACTCCATATCGCCACTTTCAACACGCAGTAATTTATTGTTAAGATTTTCAGGGGAGTTTTGACTTCGTCTTCTTTTTTGTTCTTTAATTTCTCTAGTACTAAAATATTTATTTATCTTATCCTGACTCATTTAAATAACACGCAATTTATTTATTTTTGTAAAGAAAAAATAAATAATATATAAAACGGATAAACTAATCAATATTCAACAAAGTTTAAGAAAATAAATAACAACCAATAACAACGCTACAAATTTAAACTAAGTAAATAAAACGAGAGTAATGAACTTATAGTAGATCTTTGACACCGCAAAGATAAACAATGACATGTGTTTAAAATAATGAAAGATAATAGTATATTTAGCAATGATACAACTAGGCAAAAGCTGCTATGTGATAAAAAAAACTTAAAGTGCCGTTTCAATGACTCGAACCACTGACCTCTCTAATTGCGTAACAATCATACAGTATAGAGGACGGTGTTTTAACCGAACGTGCCACTCCTGTATAGATGATTTCCGCGGACTTCTCCCGTATCTTTATATTCGTAGCTATGGCCTTAGCATTGGATTGAAGAGGTTAACACTTTACTACTTTAATAGAACATTTTTTCTTACCCTAGATATTATTAAATAAAGTTGCAAATTTACTAAAATGTTCTTAAATAAAACTATGAGTATTATTATCATTCAAAAACAACACTTTAGTCCATCCAAGTATTCTGTTGATATTAAAAACAGTAGTAAGTCTTCCGAACGCAGTCTTTTTATTTTGTAAATTTAAATTTTATAATTTAAAAATTTCTTGTGAATATATATTATATATACATATATCAATTTAAAGTAGGCATAAACCAGGCCTAAGAAAAATTCAATGAAATAGATAGAAAATGTTAATATAATCAAAGTTCTCCATCCGGGAATCGAAACTGTGCCGACAAATAGATTCTAATTTACGGCTTAGAGCAGATATCATTTAGCTATCCAATTGGTTAATGATAAGAGAGTTCAATCAGTATGTTAGCCTTTCTTCTTTTTTAATTTTTAGGTGTAAAGAACACAATTCAAAGCGGTTAGAATAACCTGACAGCTCTGAACATAAAATTTAAATTAAAAAGTCACTCGTTAATAAATGGTGTACTTACTCCTCCCCAGACTAGTTCGTTTCAATGCTTGTCACAGTCGGTTGTACAAAATCCTCGGAAATGAAATAGAGATAAAAAATATTTGTCCACATGTGATGCACTAATTATATATTTTTACTAGGATTCTCTTATTATTCCGCTGCGAAAACACTCACACCGATAATGTCAATGCTAAATTACAAGACAATAATAAATTTTCGTAATAAAAAGTTCAATAACTACAAAAAACAATTAAAAAACTACGGACCAGAACTTCACTGCACGGAAACTATGTAACCCCTTATTATAATTATAAAAAGTATATGCAACCATTAAAATTTTACACTTAATAATTTTATCTTAATCGTACAGAAACCGGCGATTATATCGCCTCACGTACTTACATGAAGCGCACCTTACTTATTTTTTGTTTCACTAACGATAACTGACGTAAAAGTAGATCGATCCGAACTAAATTCAGCACACAGGTGCGCATCTCACTAAAGTGAATTTTAAAAACTCACCTAATATTTTCAAGATGGTGGCTATTATGGCGGACGACTAAAATACTAAGTTTTTTGTCACCACGTTAGACATAGTTTTGAAGGTCTTGAAGAGTATGTAAAGAATATGCAACTACTATTACAACATTTTATTTTTAAAACAATTATGACCGAAATGAAGATGATTGAAAATAAATTTCAAGATAAAAAGAACTTTTTATATACTACGTTTTTAAATTTTCTGTTGAATCGTATGTAATGTTGATAATATAATTGTTATTGTTATATAATATACAATGTTAGTGAAAAAAAAAAAGGTTCCGAATTTATTTACTTCATATAAATGACAACCATCTAGAGAGCTGATCTTAAACCTATAAAAGGACAAATCTTTGTACAACGGATCTCCCCAACACCAAATCTATACCGTGTCATCGATATATTTGAAATAATTGAAATAATATAATCGATATTTCCTGTTTTGCTGTCATTCAATGTTTATCTATCACAAATTTGAGACCCGTCAAAATTAAGATTGCGTAAATATGGGACATGGCAAAACAAATAAAATAACTTACGGATATTTTCCGAACTAACTTTCCGTACAGCAAAATTTGCTGAAAACCAATTAAATTCTGCTAAAAGTATTAAAATAATGGATTGTCATCGTGTTCTGAGCTATTCTAAAAGTTTCAAATGTATAGTTACTCAGGATGTTAGTTAATAGTCGATTGCAAGATTTATACCGGACAAACAAACAAGAAAGCAAGCTAATAAAAACGTAGTAAAATGTAGGTACGCTTTAATGGCATATTACGTATAATTTGAATTCTCTTTTCAGGTATATTGAGAATATTTAAGTTTATCTCAAAAGATTATATCCTGGTAGCCTTATTGAGAACAAGTATGGCCCACCAATATAAGCGCACTGAGAACTCACGTAGAAAAAATATTATTTTTCTATGTGAGTTCTATCTATGATTCTATTTTTCAATAAAAATATACTAAAATTGAAATCCTGTAGTGGAAAAAAAGAAGTTTTTTTGTGAATTCTATTTAGTATTCTTTTAACGGCAATTAATTTAAGAGAGAATAGGTCTAATCATGCAAACAAAAAATTAAGAAAACTGACAATCTTAGTCCATTATCTATGTTCCGCGTATGAAGAGGCAAAGATATAATCCATTTTTAATCAAAAGTTTCTAAATAGTTTTTTGGAAAAATACGAATAAGACCAACAAATATTTATGTGTATTTACCTCTTATTATTGGTCATAAACAATTTTTAAATAAGCAATAAAGCTTTAATTAGGAATTGTTGTAATGTAAGTTATTTTAAATTCCCTTCGCGGACTCAACGAACTGCTAAGTGCATTTACTCCACATTTCGATGCAGTGTGCT
Organism: Gerris lacustris; assembly: GCA_951217055.1. NCBI lineage: Eukaryota > Metazoa > Arthropoda > Insecta > Hemiptera > Gerridae > Gerris > Gerris lacustris. Next base: position 56,886,171 of record OX578282.1, on the reverse strand, counting down.
GCTTCTTTTGGCAAGTAGTACACTATTAGTCTATACATATATATATATACTATGTACTAAGTACTATGTACTAGTCAATTCTAAGCAATACTTGCAAGCTATAAATCACCATGTGTTAAATTTAATTATCTAGAACGTCCGTCGTGGTTGCAGCTACATTGTATATATTCCACAACGCCCCCGCGCATATTTCATTGCATTGTTCATATTACTCTTTATTATCTTTTAAACCAATTACTCTAAATTTAACCTTTAACATCGCGTTTTAAATACATATTTAAGTATATCGGACAAATAGTTTTTGACTTATTGAATGATTTGTTACCAGGAAGTTCCATTTTCGGACAATACTGGCCACCTCATTATCCCAGCCCTTAGGCAAAAGAACCGCCCAAATCTAATGTCAAATGTCAATTCTCTGTAGTGTTTTTTTTTTTCTTTTTACAAAAAAAAAAACTAACCAAGTCGAAAAATATTGATTATTATTATTATTTTTAATCTTATTAAAGGTTATTAATATATCTTAATGCCACATAAATAATATTCAACGTATAATTTTTCAATAATATCCTAAATTATACTTCCTTAACTCATAAAATAATTATTTGTGACTATAATTTATCCATTGATAAATTACAATTTTTAAATCATATATTTTTCGGAGATAATGTATTTTTCTGAAATCTCCAATTCCACAATTAATGAAGTTTTTTTATTTTATTATTTTTTTTTTATTTATTTTTTTTTTTTTATGTTACCTTAGAAAATTATAAATTATGCTTTCAATTTATCAATATTAATATTTATGATTGTACTTTTAGAATGGTAATTTCTCGGAGTTAATTCTCTTTTTTTTATCTGCTAAAAGTTTCATATTTGTCCTTTGTATGACCACAGCTTATTTATATTTATTTGCTGTTGGTGGTCATTATTGATTTTTTTTATACCGATAAATATTAATAATTTTTTAACTATACAGTTATAAATCGCATGTTTTCCTTTCCCATAAATGTAGAACTTATAGGTATATATAGAGGTAACATACTTTGATGGTGCTAGAAATTTGATTTATATACTCTTTTAGGTCCCCTGAGTCCAAAAACTGCTTTTTAAAAAATGTTTGTCTGTCGTCTATGCAAACGCGTGGAGCCTAAACTACTGGGGCTTTTTTCGTTGAAATTTCGCGTACTTGTTCAGAAAAATAATACCCCGTGACATCAAGAAATGAATTATAGCTCCAATTTGGGGTCGCTTCCCACCAAAGAACTATGTAAAACGTGAAAAAATATTTCTTGAAACTATTGCTACGATTTTGATTAAACCATTCTAAAATGTAGCCCATTTAAATACTAGTGGAACCATATAAGTCTATTTCCCGGGAAACATCTAGTTCCTGAGAAAATAACTTACTCGGCCGGGTTCAATTCCCTCGCCACCAGGGAAAAATTATAATACTGGACAAAGTAATTGTGTAGGTACTCCTGTATGAGAAAGTTTTTCTGAGTTGTCTCGAGCCGATGGTAAATTTCGATACAATATTCAATAATAATTAAATGTACTTACGAAAAAAACTTATAAATGAATAACACTGGACTGACTGGACAAAGTAATTATGTACTCGTATATGAGAAAGTTTCTCTGAGTTTTCTCGAACGATTTTTTTCTAATGATTTTTTTCTAATCTATTATTGTTTATAATGAACATTTTTAAAATTATAATTGTGTTCAGATTAGCTGTGAAATTTTATAATAAGTAATTCTAATCTTCTCGTGCAGATGTAAAATATTAATTAATATAAATGTTTAATGAACTCTAGCCTTTGTAGTTGGTACTACAAAGCCTTTATTATGGTAAAATTAATCTGCATCTATAATTCTATTGGTTACTGTAACTATAGGGACCGACTAGAGGTGTTTACTATTGGGATCTAAACTTCAACATAACTCAGAGGTGAGAATTATTGCTGCTTCTATGTCTGCTATTCTAGAAATGTATAGATTAGTAATAATATGACATATTATACCCATTGTTAATGCTCTTGGTAGTCGGTAATGCATACGATAAAAGGTGTTTTTTAGATTAATTATATCCTTGCTGATTCTATTTGTATTTTCTAATAAGTATAACAATGTTCTTATGCATATCTGCTATCTGTTGCCTGCACTTCCGCGGAGATTTTGAAGTGAGAGAACGTTGTTTCTAAAAATAAATGGGGGTTTCATGTTTAAACCTCATTATCAACCTGCAGTTTTGGTAAGTTATGTCTAGTAAAATATTATTAAATAAAAGCAGACAATTCAACTGTTAAAGTTGTTTTTTCTAATAGATGCCAACTTCAAATCACAATGATATTTCATTTGTTTTGATGAGGGTACTTACATTACGTCAGACTCCGAGAACCTGTCTTTTTCTCTCATGATTGTTAAATAAAATATTTATATCTCCTATTTATGAATTGTTAAAACATAATGTTGTGTTAATAATTAATTATCGTCTTTAATAGTAGTTCTATAATACATAGGAAACATTGATAGGCGAAATAAACGATAAAGAAATATTATTGCCTTATTATAAGTGGGAATAATATTGCGATATAGATAGTACGAGTTTTTCCGAGTTGAAAAAAGGATATAGATCGTAAAATGCCTTAAAGTAGGCGAAAGAGAAGAGAAGGCACTTGTAATAAAAGTTTTTATTGTTATTACAGAGGCGTCAGTAATGAAATGGAGGGCGGTTCAACGAGATCACAGCGAAAATTGTCCAATGAATCAAGATTGAGTGAAAATAGCCCAGTAAAAAGGTTTTAATACGAACCCTATACCGGTACTACTATAAAACTCGGGAGTAAATTTTAACACGCAATAAAATGCTTTTAATAAAATCGCTATGCTGTTTTTATCAAGGTGAATAAAATATTATATTAGACCGGTTTGAACTTGGCGGGGATTTCGAGTGAAATTTATTATGTTCTTTGAGAGTTTGATTCTTGCAATTTGTTCCAGGCAATAATAGAAGTTAGACAAGATTTTCAAACACTCTGCTTTTGATATTAAGCACGTGCCAAACAAGAATTTCTTTATTTGAGCAGATCATATGATTTGATTAGTTGAACGGAAGTTTTCATTATGCAAAGCAAATCTTAAAATAATTTATAATTGAAACATAAATTCTTCTTAATCCTAATCAGATATTCGTCTTGCATGAGCCTAAAGAATCAGCAAATCCCTTGCATCTAAATAGTTTGAAACAAAAATAGTGAATAAGTTATTGTATTTAGTAAATGTATTTACTATTTCTACCATTTTTGTTTTTCGATAAACCTTGTTTTTTATAGTATTACATTTTATAAAATAAATACAGTTTTTGATTTGTAATATTAATTTTTATGTTTTTGTTGCTGATTTATTTTCTCGTGTTGTATCAACATATAATATTTTATGTTTATGCTGTTATTCGAAAATTGCTTTATCTTTCTCATCAATAATTTCTTTAATAATTTATTCCATATTTCGTAATATTTCATCTAGTAATCTAATGTCATGTTTGAAATAGATATATTTGGAATTGGCAGCATAAAAAAGTATATTGTATATTTTTATTCTATATTATATATATATATATAATATATATATATAATATATATATATATATATATATATATATATATATATATATATATATATAATATATATAAATATATATATATATATATATATATATATATATATATATATATATATATATATAATATCAGATTTTTTTTCCTACATTGATGTGTTTTTATACAAATTGGCAATTTTTCAAATTGTCGTTAGCTTTATAATAAAGAGGGTGGGTTCCATTTAATTTAGCTAGAGTGATTTTTGTATCGATTCTTTAGTGTTATAGTAATTTATATATTTTTATTTCTTCAGCGCAATATACTTAGTACGTGTATGATTTAAACTCTTGTACGACCTCTAAAATAATAATAGAATATTTGGGATGAACGAGCCTTAGGCTTTTTAAGCCTTAAAATGTAACGTGTAACACGTGCCTTGTCATAAATAGAATTTTATTTCTTTTCTCACCTCATCTTTTGGTTTCGCTTAAAAATTCACTCCATTTAATAAATAGAGCAATATTATAGACCTTACCTGGCTCGCAGGATATTAGAGTGGTGAAACGTTCAGCGAATAGTTAGTAATTAGTTAATTAGTTTCGTTTCGTTTTTAGTATGTGAATTTTGTTTGTGCTTTACCCTAAGCAAATCGCTTTTCTACTAAAGAAATAGGTTTTAAATACTTTGTTGTAATTTTAGTATTCTTTAAAAATTTGCCAACCAAATTTCTTTGTAAATTTGACGCTACTCAACATTCTGAATTAGCTGTTGTATATATTTTGCTTCCGAGCTTACCAAAGGTAACGAAAAATTATTAGGTCTCCTATTTCAAAAATTCCAAGACAGAAAAATGCAGACATCTGAGAGCATTTTTGGTTTCGTGTTTGTTTGTCTGACGGTCTGTCTGTCGCTCAATTTTTGCGAACCAACATATCTTAAAAACTATATAATCGTTCTGAAGAACGAAAAATTATTAGGTCTCCGATTTCAAAAATTCCAAGACAGAAAAATTCAGACATCTGAGAGCATTTTTGGTTTCGTGTTTGTTTGTCTGTCGGTCTGTTTGTCGCTCAATTTTTGCGAACCAACATATCTTAAAAACATACACGTTCTATTTTATTGAAAATTGGATGGCAGCTCATAATTTGCCCATTGTTGGTCCCATAAAAGTTTCAACCTTCAGCGCCCATTTGTTTCTCTTCCACATGCGCACAAACACATACATTTATTTGCACCTATATCTTTAAAAGTACTTCACTTATTTTTATGAAATTTTGACAGTTTGTCGAACATAGCTTGAAGATAGCCCCAGATTACTTTCTACCCTGTGCACTCTTTAAACTTTGCTAAATTGATACTTCATGTGAAAAATAAAAACAATTTTGACAGGTTTAAATAACGCGTGGGAAATTGAATAAATTAGACAATAATAGGTTGTAAAAGCATATAATAATTAATTTATACAAAATAGGACGCGAGGAAGCTGTATGCCACTCTAATTGGCAGACTATTTTTTTATCTCTTTTAAACAGATTTTTAACCAAGCATATTTATTTACTATGTAGTTCCTTTTCGAACTTATATTTTCTTTATTCTTAATACCTGGAAACACCAATCAATCTCTCTTTAGCTTTAGCTATCGAGTTTACTTTTATATATTTCTAAGAAAAGTTGTAAATTTTTGAATTGCGTTAAAAATCACTCTTTTTTTCTCATTCTCTCTATAGCAAATTCTCTTTCTGCATTCTGATAAAAAAAGAAATATAGTTTTTTGTTCCGTGAAAAAGTAGTGATTTCTGTAATAAAAGTTACTAGAATTTCCAAGGAAATGAACGTCTCATAAATCAAGGATTGAAAAGTTAAAGCTTGTTATTTATTATTTTCATGTTTTGTTTTTATTTTCATCACAGTTTTAACTTCATGAGTTTAGTAAGTGTTTTACTAGCAATCGTCGCCTTTAATTATCTTGATCAAAACTATTGTTAGTTTTTTAATAGAGCTGTTTGTTCAGTCTGAACTTTCAATCATTGTTGCTTGTAAAAACGTGCTCAGTTTGTCGTCCAGTTTCTATCTAAAGTAACTTGTTACACAGTGCAAAGCAATGTATAACTTGCATGACTCTCAGATTGTTTCTAAGATAGCCGAGAGAGTGCACAACTTCTACGACTTTTTCCTTTACTCCAATTTCTCAAGTTTTTAACTACTTAGCCCGGGGGCTACATCGTGATCAGGTGTCCGGCAATAAAACCTTTTACTCCCCCGTTCCTAATTAATAACAATATATTAGCCATATTTTTTCCCCTCTGTCCTTTTTCGTTTGAAATCACTGTGAAAAACTTAATTGCGGTCGTTTTATACTTTGTCAGCTTCTCATAGCCCCCTGAAGGAACTAACTTAAAAAAAATAAAATATCAATAATAATCTATAATGTCCCTTTGCTTAAAGATAATTTCGTTATTAGTTCAGATTACTTTTACCGAAATATAATCCCTCCAGGCTTTGTATGTTTTTTTTTGTTCCTTTAAATTGTCCTTGGGAAAAACCAAAGCATAGAGAGAACTGGAATTATTTTTCCAAGACTGGGGGTGTGGTCCGTATCTAACTAAAAATATTATAGTCTCGCCTGAAAACTATTTTTCCTCCCAGTTTTAAAATTATATTATATTAATATTTAAACGATTGTGTCTTTTTTCTTTTTAAATAAAACTAATCATAACAATACTAGCATATTGTTTCAGGGCCGTTTAAAAAGGCCTGTTATTTCCTAGATACAGTTCCGATTATTTTTGTTTCTCTTCCTATTAGTTTATATTATTGTTCTCTTCTCATGGCCTTTTTATGTTATTGCCATTGAACCTTTCTTTCCAAATATTTTGCTTTACAATACATAAGCTAGACAAAATATATTAATTTAGTCTCCCTCTATGATAGTCAAACAGGGAAGATTCAAATAATTTATATTTTCATAAATTTTATGAATGTGACGAGTTTTATTTAACTGAAATTTTGTTTTTAACGAATGACTCATATGACTGGGGATTAAAAAATCAGTCAAAGAAGCCCAAGGTGTTAGGACGAAATATAGCTGGAGATAAGAAATTAAAATGTGTTAATATTCTAACCCTAAGAAGTTATATGTATAAAAATAAACAGGTCAAGTGTGTGCTAGTCAGCACACAGCGAGGGTCCGTAGGCCACACTATATAGTGTTTAACTGTAAAGTGTATAAACAGTGTTTTTTAAAAATGCTAAAAAGCTTACTTTGAACCATTCTAAGGGTCTGATATTCTGAAAACACACTCTGATAAAGTATTTTTTTGCCACTGAACCGGACTACAACCATATAAATACATCGAAAAGACCATAATTATAAAAAACGTATTTTGTCAATAAAAAATAAAATAATATTTTTTTCGAAATTTCCAAAAAGTCGTATCTTTACTTTTGGTCGAAGAATGTTCAGGAATTTATTCAGATTTTTTGCACTTCACATAAGCGAGATAAAGGGGGGGGGGACACGTTTCACACCCACTTCAAACTTGCCTACGCTCGCCCTGTCAAAGTTATATCCAAAGAATTATTTATTTTTGTAATCAGCTCGACGTACCCTTTCATATGATGTCGAAAAAAAAAAAAAAAATTAACCCTTAAGTTTTTTTACCCTAATTTTTTTGAAAAATATTTTTTTAAAGTCGCTATATTTTTAAAATATGTGGGCAGGTACAAGACACATACATGCCAAATTTCAAAGTGATCGGACGAAAGGTGTAGCCGTGAGAGCACGCGAGAGGACGGACGGACAGACACACGCAGGAAAATATAAGGGTCCTTGCCAACCCAAAATACATATGATTACTGTGGTTTATTATTAAAAAAGAAAAATAATAATAATCTAGACTAGTAGAGATGTTGCCACTGCCACATTTTCCCCCTTTCTCTATAAATGGGAGGAGATCTATCTATAATAGAAGATCTATCGCACTTAAATTATATCGATAAATAAATCGTTAAATTATATTAAACAATAGTATAAACTTGTTCAAAATGTGTTTATCCGTCCCGGTCAATTTATTTAATTTCTTTTTACTCCTGTATATTTTTCTGTTAGTTCATAAATTTAATAGTAATATCGAAGAACCCGCATCCTTCTTAAAAAAAACTTCTTGTAAATTCTTTTCTTCGTTGGAGTTCTCTTTTTTGTTAGTTTTAGGACCCCCAAACCGTTTCTCCTGGCTGTAACCCGATGCTCCAGAACTTATGCTATCAGACATATGAAAACCTAGCCATCTTCTCCGTCTTAAACCGGTCTCCTGCATCGTCTCAGACTTTTTAAGATGTTTTCAGTGTCAACCCCTCAGAGCCAGGTGTTAATTCAATAAACACTCTCTGCCTTTCTTTTTCCAACCCTTTTAAAAAACGTTTTTTTGTGGTGTTGTTAATTTTGGGTTTACCACGTAAACAAAATGTGCCCTCATCTTAATTCAAGCTCTTTTTTGTTCTTCTGTTCAACTAAAAGGTTGCTGTATATTTTTTGTTATCCAATCCCCGTATGGATTAGCTAGCACACTATACCTAGGTCTTTTGTGTTATGACATTTTATTAGTTTGGCCAATTAGTTCTTGGTCTAGTTTTTTCTCATACAAAAACTCATCTAGAGCTCATTTTGCTTAAACTGGCTTAAGTAAGACTTATTCTGATTTGTGAGTAATTGCAACTTCTTATCTCTGGGAAAGTCGTCAGTATAAACGAATTATAACATTAGTTAGGTTCTTTCTTTTTATTGACGAAGGATTTTTGAAAAATGAATTTACAGAGATAAAGGGAATGGACCTGATTATATGGTTATATATTTTGGCATTTTCCTCCAAGTAAATATTGGAGTGGTAATTTAAATAATAAATTGTTGCTTACATAACTTAAAAATAAATTAATATGATAAAACCATTCCTGCGATTTAATTAAGAATTTTTTTTGTTTCAGGTAAAAAAAAAATGTTTTCATTTACGACAAGACTGTTAGAACTTTCGCTGTAAGTCTCGATTTTACTTTATGGTTTTCAATTTAATATTTATATATTTAAAGTAGATTTATATATATAAGTAGTATATTTATTTATTTAAGTAGTATTGTAAAAATAAATAATACAATTGGCTGAATAAATTACTGCAGCTTACCTTTGGGCAGTAGAAAGTACTTATTACATCTTGGTATCGGTACATATCACCTTTTTTGTACTGTTTTGTATCGTAAGTCGTTTTGGGCATTTTGGTTTATGTTTTTCTAAATTTTCTCGGACATTTTGAACAACAAAGAGATTATATCGGTATCATATTTTATTTTTCCCATAATAAATTTTCAAGCATGTATGCTATTGTCAAATATATTTAAGATTCAACTTATAAATAGACTGAATGATTAAATTCTCGAATATCCAATTACTTTTGATTTAAATTATTTTCTATTTTTCTATTAAGTTATTATCTATGGGTAAACTATGAAAAGATAAATGTAATTTAATATCTAAATATTTTAGCCAGAATATTGTGTTATGGTTTGATATTTGACAACTCAATTGCTTCTTCGTTCTTTTTCCATTTTATTTATTTATATTTATTTTTTTTATATTTGTTGTCTTAAATGTTTATCAATACCTATTGACTGTTATTTATATTAAGAAGGTATAAAATTCAATTTAAATATTAATTCTACCTGATTTTTATAACATAGGCAGGGTTTTATATTACCATATTTGTTAAGGCTTAGTTACAGTAATTTGTTTGTCAATATATAATATACCCTATCTAAAGGTAAATGACTCTATGTCATGCAAGAACGTTATAGCTTTTTTAGTTTATCGATATAACACGGTTTCAACATTTTTGTGTTCTGGAAAATATAAGAAATATGTTAAGGGTTGTTTAGGTGAAATATCTATTAAATGTTTCGACTTAAATGATATATTTTAAACGAATTCATTTCTTATTTGGTAACAATAAGTTTTTATCATAATAAATTGTATCTATATTTTGTTATTGCAAGGAGGTAGCGTGCATAAAAGTGACTAACTTTCAACAAGCTAGAGTTTTGTGTACGAGTTAATTTTTAAGAATATGTGGTGGACGAGATGATTTTTATGATACTGAATGCAAAATTAGATAGCAAACCAAAAATCAGTTTGATCTTAGTTAGACAAATACTTGTATTTCTCCAAATACAAGTGATATGTGATCGTTCTGAAGAGCGAATTTTTTTTATAATTCCGATTTCAAAAATTTCTAGACAGAAATCTGTCTCAGACATCAGGGAACATTTTTGTTTCCGTGTCTGTCTGTCGCTCAATTTTTTTGAACCAACAATCTTAAAAACTACTCGACCGATCTTTATGAAATTTGGATAGTTGGTCATAGACAATTGTTGGTCCCTTATAAGTTTCAACGTTCTGCACTAATTTCTTTTTCCTCCATATGCACACAAACATACATTTATTTAGACCTTTATCTCCAAAAGGACACTTAAGTAATTTAAACAAATTTGGATGGTTTTTCGAAAGTAGCCCGCAGATAGCCCTCAACCATCTGTTAAAATGATACTTCAATTCACGTAATTTTCATGTAAACGGGGAGAAAGTTAAATAAATTTGATAATAACAGGTTGTAAAAGCATAAAATCATTAGAGTATTATTAAATTGGACGCGAGAAAGCAATGTGCCACACTAATTGGCAGACTATTTTATCTACTAACTTTCATTGTAATCAGGATAAAAAATAACCTTGTCCGCCAAATTGGGCAGGACAGGACAATTTTTAACTGTCCCATGGACGAACTTTGCCGACTACATATTCTTAAAGGGCACCAAATAAATAACGGGTTCACAAAATTCTAGCCTTTTAGGTCAGCCATTTTTATGCTCGCTATCTCCTGGACTATTTGAATTTGTTAACAGTTTAACCTCAAACTGAAAAGGAGAATATAATGCAATGGATTCGAATGTTTCAAAATTAGTCATTTGGGGTTTTGACTTTTTTTCGTTTCCGATGTACCTTAGAAAGTTAATACTATTTTTAATCTAGGTTTTACGTTTCTGTCTGAATCTACATTCTTCTTATCCGTTTTACTTTCTCATGTACGTATAAATAGAGAAATTAAAAAGTTTGTGTCCTTATAATAAGAACTACGTTTACAGAAAGGGATCAGGATTATATTTGAGAAAAAAGTATTGAGATGGCGCGAAGAAGTAAATGTTATTTCTCAATTTGGGGGCGCCACCCTCCAAAAACCCTAAGCAACTTGAAAAGAAAAAAAAAAAATGATTTTCGTAAACGATTTTGACGATTTTAATTTAAAAAAATCTAAAATTTAGTCTATTTAAATACTAATCTAACCAAAGTTAATCTAACTAGTAGTTTTCCGGGAAATATTTAGTTCCCGAGAAAAAGCTTTAAATGCGAAACCAAGTAAGTATGTACTCGTATATGAAAATGTTCTAAGTATGAGTTTTATCAGACTTATTTCTTCTTTTTTTTTTTGTATGCTTTTTTTTTTTTTATAAAAACCTCATTTTTATTTGTTTTTATCTTTTTATAACTCACACACAATTTATAATTTTTTTTCTCTCCTATCATCATTCAACTGATTTCATCTTGTTTTTGGTCAATTTTTGTTTACAAAAGCTTAGTATATTTTTTTATTTATTTTTTTTATCCACGATTTGGACAATATTTTTATATATTTTCCGTTGTTATTTTTCTTGCCATTCGACATTTACTAGATGTCAAATGCTTGTATCTGGATTGTCATCTCTTGGCAGAAAGGTTACGGAACCATACCGCACTTATCTTTTGTCCCCCTCTCCTTCCCCCTGCCATCCTTTTCTTCTCTCATTTTTTTTTTCATTTAGCTCTTTTGTTTTCACCCATTTTCTGTTATGTTGTTTTGGAAAAATCCTTTTCTTTTTTTTTTCTCTCCCCTTAGTATTTTTTTCCAATTTTCAAATCTGTTGTTTTTGAAAAAAAAAAGAAGTATGGTTTTTTTTTAAAAAAAAAAAATTTTAAGGGGCTATCTTTTACTGTGCCTCTCTTTCAGATATTCAGATGTTTGTTATGTTGGGTTTGGTGGGGTTATAATTTTGACGCCCCTTTATTCTCTTTTTTTTTTTTTTTTTTTTTTTTTTTTAAATCTATACAGATACATATAATAATAGTAAATTTTGTTTTGCTTTTTCCATACAATTGTCATGACGAGAGACACTATCTGAGTTATCAGTGATAATGTATCGAGGATTCTCTATGTTGGATGGTCCCCTGATCATACAAAAGCCATGGTGAGTAGGTCATTGAACTCTGTGAAGGGTAGATGTGCTTCAATAGAAAATATTTCAGAGTGTTACGTGTCCTTATAAAAGGGACTACGCTTACAGAAAGGGGTCAGGATTACCCCCGTCTGTGCAACTGTATAAGGGTGCCCTTAGATTGTATCTCAATGAAACTATGCCCTATTGAATACAAACTTTCTCTATCTCCGACTCTATTGACTAGACAAAATGTTTTAGAACAGTTTTAGCTAAATTGCAAAAACGAAGTGAAGTAATTGTTTTTACGGACTTAACAAAGAGAACCTACCTTTCTGGTTTTTGTAAAATAAAGAGACTTGGCATAGTTCCCTTCTTGTATATAACAAAAGCTCTGTACAATTTGAATAAAAATAAACTTTTGTATTCAATTCTTTCCTTAGTAGAATCAATATTGGTTGTCTTGGGAAGATTTTGAATAGATGCCAACGTTATTTTCCAATTGAATCGAATTTTAGTGAGAGACAAAAGGTTTAAAATACAGTGATAATTTGAGTAAAAATCAAATTATTACAGATACGAAAAGAAAAGATTCAAAAAGGAAATATCTTGAAGACGCTTACATAGCCGTGACCTGAAACTCCATAAACTGTAAAAATTATTTTTTAAAAATTAAATAAATATTATGCTGCCATTTTGAAAATAAAAAAATAGTCACAAAAAAAAAAAAAATCCTCCCAATTATCTGATCATCGCTGAAATTATTCAATTTATAAATAACATTTAATAATAAAATAATATAAGTGCGTAAGCGAACTTCTTACATTTACAAACCCTGGATAGACAGATCCTGTCTGTATGTGTGTGTGTGTGTGTGTCGACATCATGCGACAATAACTTAAGTAAAACTTCTTCGATTTTGGTAAAATTTGGTACACATGTTCATTTTACAAATACCCAGGACGGGTTCGTTGGACAACGTTATCCGCCCATGCGTTATTAGCTCTTAACGATCGCGCGAACATTTTAAATTGGAATTTTAAGACAGGAAAAAATTCTCTGTTTACTTGATATTCAATATTTATTGTATTATGATCGCTTCAATGAAAGAGCCACGTGATGTCTAGTTTAAATAAAATTATTAATAAAAACTCCCGCCTAATAACCTCCTTATCCTTAACAACATAAAACAAACAAACGTATTAAAATAATAAAAATTATTACTAGCTAGTGTAAAAATTGATTTTTTTGTTGTACGAAAATATTTGTCCCAAATCAATCATTTGTCATTTTAATATTTATTGAAATACTTATATTATTATAAATCTTAAGACATAGCATTTATTAAACAAGAATTTTTGAGGAAGGAAAATGTATATTTTTAAAATTTAAAAATATACAGAAGAATATTTAATATTCTTGAAATAATACAGACGGGATAGATTTTCGTTGTTAAATGGTCGTAGATTGTAGCTAGCATTTACTTTTAATATTAAAACAGTTTTTAGACTGCAATTTAACATTGTAAGCGTAGGGATACGACCAACTTAATAATTACAGGAGTTAGTGTTAATAGGTGAATTCAGGGGCAGAATTATAAAAGAGGTAGGAGAAGTATCTTGTACTAATTACATTTTATTGAATATACTTGGCGTGTACTGATGTAAGGTCTATTCCAGTCAGTTACATTTGTTGTAAACTTTCTTGACTAGCAGAATAGTTTCTACTTGGCCTATTGGTTACAGTAACGTTTGCGCATTCATGCATACATTACACTGCTATAACTACTAAAGCATTTACGTTGAACAGAAGTTCCCTTCTCTCTGTAAAAAGAATAATATGTTAGTAAAATGTAATTAATTCTAGACAATAGACTGAATGAATGGGGTACCTCCATAAAAAAAGTTTCATGTTCTTTGTCCCTTCGGGGTTTCGATTCGAAGTTTATTGTTAGGACGGCGAGCGCGTGGTAGGAATAAAAGCGCAGAGAAGGGGAAGACAGCTGGAGCTATAGCCATGAGATCCCACATGGGGGTTTTTATTGCACGGTTTGATAACGTCCTCCGTATATAACATTGAGTGTTAGTTGTCAATAGTTGCATTATATGACGGGGCCTCTACGGCCTATAACACCTTGGCTCGATTCATATCGCCATTTCCCCTCGATCGACGTTCATAATCCTAGCTTGGCCATTGCCCGTTTGCCTATTTGTTATCTTCCCTCTAGAGTCAATCCCCTGTGTAAAAGCTGGGGGCCGTGGTGCCCAGTTGGTCTCTTGCTTCGATCTATCACTAAATTCATTTGGCTCAACTAAGAACAGACCTTTGTAAAAGACAATTTATCATTGTCTTAAATCTCTCATTTCTATTTAAGATGGTTTGTTTGATGTAGGGAGCGTCAATAGAGGTTATCTTAAACCTGAAATAGACTAACTCACTAATTATTTTTTATTAATGTAAACTCAATTTCTTCCTCAATCGGCACGAATGACCTTCTGAAGGCTGAAAGCTACTGTGTATAATAAACTAGTGCCAATTTACATGGAGAGAAAATTTATTATATTTATTTAAGATGGTTTGCCTTCTTTTTACACCAATTTTGATAAATCTAGACGATGTACTTTCATTAAGGTTTCACCTAAGGGAAAGTAATCTAATTTTGTGTTTCGTTGGAAGTTGGTAAATTAATTATTAAGACAGTGTGGTAGAGGAATAGAAAAGTTTTAGGGCTCTAAGAGCTGGTGCCACTCAAGAATATTATGTAGTATGCAGTCTTCTAATTTTTACTTTCTCTTATAAAGAGAAAGTATTGCGATGGCGCGAAAATTTGATTTAAGAGATTTCGATGGATTTACACGTTTTGAAATTCCCTGAGTCCAAAAAAGTTGTTTTAAAAAAAGATTGTCGTCTGTAGTAGTACCGAGCCGATGTAAGTACTGGGGCGATGTTCACGAAATTTGGCATACATGTTCAGAAAAATCATACCCCGAGGCGTAATCGAGAAATTAATTTTAGCTGCAAATTTGGGGGCGCTATCCCTCAAAAACTCTGAAAAACGTTAATTGTAATTACTTATAGAAAACGGTTCTGACAATTTTGATAAAAATAAATCTGTTTTTGTTAAAAATCTAAAACAAAAAGTAAAAAACCGCACCTGCGTTAAACATTTTTATAATTATTTTTTTCTTAAATCAATTAAATGATTATGGAATTTAAATACAGTTTTAACAATATGAGAAAGTTTGTCTGAGTTGTCTCGGACCGATTTTTTTCTTATTCGTTATAGCTCCAAATGTATATACTTTTATGGGGATTTAACTATTCGAGTACAATACCTTTAGCTGGCCATCGCATTGAATGTACATCTGTTGAGGATGAAACTGATTTTACACACATACATACTTAATATATAGGTAGATAGAAAATAGATTCTTAATGTTTAAATTAATAATTTCTCTAATTTTAAGTTGTCATATGAAATCATTCTTAGCTCTCTCGTTTCTTGATCTCTTTTATATTTAAATAGTTATCTTCTAAAGGAAGTTATGTTTCATGGAATATAGAAAGCTATTCTAATGTGTATATCGTCTACTCCACGGAGAAATTAAAACATGCTTATTGCAATCCTGTTAAACTGTAAGAAAATAGTACTCTAAAAGAATTTAATCATTGTTATATTTCACCAACACGTCTTATGCAATTGAGAATACGATCTTATTGAAATCCCTTCACTTCGCTTCAAAAACATAAATAATTTTCTATTTCGGTCAGGTAAATAGTGAATTTCTTCGGCACTCGCCAATTGACTATCGCTTGTCTAGGTATTCTCCTTATTTTAAAAGTTTCATGAAATCCGTTTGCGATGTTACCTTGCAGATAGTTTTAACATTTTATTATTTTTTTTAAACAACCTCGAGGGCTTGTTTTGATTGGTCCTTAAAGTGTATTTTTCAAAGATCCTTTTTAGATCATACTTTAAAGACTACGATGTCTCTATTGGTCAGGGAATTTTTTGTCGTGAGTCTCGTTAGTGTTTCGATTCTTTTGTACCTGTCAGGATTATTTACCATCGCTTCAAGTAAAAGAAACCCGTCGAAGTCGGATATTATTTTATAAAATTCTTTATGAAGGCTTAGAATGGGAACACTTAGAACTAAAGTAGATTTCGATCTAAAACCCTGCGCACGCTCATACTATCGAAAGATCATCTTGAAATAAGAATTGTCTTCAAAAAACTGCTATCTTTAACCGATTGTAGCGACACTTGTTATTCCTTATAAAATAGGAACGCGTTGCAAAACTAATTACTATAATAAGTCACATTTTAAAAGAGATGCACTTCAATGACCAAAAGCGTCTTCACACAAAATGAATTGTATTTGACCGGCTCTAATGCAACAGTTCGACTGTTCTAATTCTTCAGATAACCTAATGGTTATCAAGTGACTTTAAAAGTTCAGTGAAGTTAATTGTTTCAGATACAATTCATTTTGTGTGAAGACGTTGTTTGGTTATTAAACTACCTCTTTTAAGATGAATCGCTAACACACATTGGAGAAAAAAACACAGTCGATGATTATAATAAGGGAGATTAAGAAATTATTTTTCAGTACCTAACATGTTTTGTTATATTAATTACATTCAGTAATTCTTGTCATTAATTATCACTGTAGCAAGTAAAAGAATAAAAAAATAATAATGAAAAGAAACATTAAAAATGTCTTCTGATCTAATAAAACAAAGCTTATGGCAAATTGGATCAAGAAATGGGAAGACCATTCCCATTTCTAAAAATATTAAATTTATTTAATTAAAATGTATGAGAAGTTTAGTTCGAGTTTCATCATCAGATTTTTTTTTATAATACTTTTACTAATTATTACAAACAGGCAATTAAATTTCACCTAAAACATAAAACAAGTCCTAAATAGACAAAATTACAAGATAAAAAGAACTTTTTATATACTACGTTTTTTAAATTTTCTGTCATAAATCATAAATTTGAAACACGTCAAAATAAAGATTGCGTAAATATGGGACATGGCAAAACAAATAAAATAACTTGCGGATTTTTTCCGAACTAACTTTCCATACAGCAAAATTTGCTGAAAACGAATTAAATTCTGCTGAAATATGGCTAAAAGTATTAAAATAATGCATTGTCATCGTGTTCTGAGCTATTCTAAAAGTTTCAAATGTCTAGCTACTCGGGAAGTTAGTTAAAAATCGATTGCAAGATTTGTACTGGACAAACAAGAAAGCAAGCTAATAAAAACGTAGTAAAAAGAGAAATACATAAAGAGTTATTTTATATTCTACAATTATGGCCCTATATTTTTGTCACTATGTGTGAACACATTGTGATTTGTCTGGTCACTCCTATAATATATGATCCTAGAAATATATCTAATCTATTCTAATAGTTTATTTATGGTAATTAGTTATTTGGATTAAATTTAGTCGGTCAAATTAGTGATGGTTCTATTATTACATATGCATATTAGTTGTAACTCTATTATGTGTATCTATCCAAGTTAATTTGTTAAGTAAGTTAATTGAATTGTTGAATAGTTAAATTAGATTACATTAGTGACAATTAATTGGTTAATCCAGTAATTGAGGTTTGTAGTAAGCTACGTTGCGTTGCATTACGCATGATTAATTAAGGCCTATGTAGCACCTGTAATTAGATGCTTAAGATATCCTCTAATGTTGATGTTAGTTTATGTTTATTTGGGTATAATTAGGTTTCAATTAATGTTTCAATTTTATTTAATTACCATTTATATTAGTTATTTTAGTATCAGCTACTTATTTAAGGAATATAACTGTTCAATAAGAAGTAAAAGCCTTACACAGTTATTATAATTGTAGCAATAAACCTTGGCCCAATAGCCCTAGAAGGTTTTGGCCCTTCCACAGAGCTATAATAACTATATGTGTATTTGCTCTTATATAGTGTTTGCGTGTCCATCAGCTGTATTAATCGTATAATGTGCATTCGCCACTGAATCGACACCACTTCACTTAAGTAGCTACCCACTTATATGGCGATGCTGGGTGAACACCGAGCGTGAGGCCCCTTGCCGGAGACGGGAATTGAACCCGGACCTCCTGCTTCCAAAGCGTAAATTATAAAAATGAATTCCCAGGGACACCTGGGAGCTCATGTAATTATGCACACATGTTATATGCTGATGTAATTATCAGTGATGAGGACTAAGTATTTGATTAATATACTCTAGGTATAATTAACTATATACTACTATACTTACCGATGAAATTTATACTCACTGTTTTGAGATAATTAATCATGATCGTTAATCATTATCATTATGGTTAAACATTTTTATTCATATTTCACAGTTTACTGAAATATATTAAACTTAAAGAACTTCCGTTTCTGGAGCTATAAGTAACTCTTCGTTCCTAATTATTTCAAATAATTTACATTTAATTAATAATAATTTGAGCTAAATTCCTAAAATAGAGTTAGATATGGTGAAGCTTCATAGTTGAATTCATGTAGTAGTATTTATTAAGAACTTACACAAAGAATACATTACCCATATAAATATTTATTAATATAAACACAATTATAATAATTAGATAACTATTGCTCTATAAAATGAATAAATAAAAAGGTAAAATTTTAGGCCTACAAGTACTGGATTCTGTAGGACGAACCACTTGTTCGAACCTAGCTATTAGGCCATCTTTTAGGCGCATTTTACTAGCACCGTGGTAGAAAGTTCCAGCCACTTCTCTCATCATACTCATTTCGGTGGTACAATACCTCTCTGTAAATTGTACCTCCGAAGCGAGTTTAATGTCATCATTGCCATATAGATCTGAGCATCACGGCGAGGGATCGAACCCATGACCTCGTACCGCCCTTGATTCAGTGTTGGTAGGGCAGACGTGGTAAGTAATTTAATCCACACGGCCACGCCTATTTTAGACATAATATTAAGAATATTTTAACCTATTAGTAGGTGTTACGATTAATTAGTATGAAAAAAAAAAAAAAAAATCCAACCTGTATTTTCAAATGTTTACTAAAATTCCATTGGGTAGAAATTTTGAAATATTTTTATTGATAAAAAGAAGGTAGGTAACTTTCACCAAATATGATTTACAAGAGTCTGCCAATTTGTCCTTGCTAAGGAACTTAAGTCGGTCACATTATAGATTTGGATTCTGTTACGATTCCCAGTACTTTATATGATATATAGTTCACAAAAATATTGAACGACTGACAAAGCCAAAAATAAAAGAAATTGTGATGTAATTTTTGATCACAATGAATCCGTCACCTTCAGTAAGTTAGGCAGCCAAAAATTAAAATATTTCAAAAGACAAATAAAGCAATATATAATAAGCCTTTTTAGTATATGTTAAAAAACAATTCTTTGTCCGTAACCTTTACGCATTATAATAAAAATGTCCATTTATTTAAAATAATGATATAATTATTGTAGAGGAACTCATATTTCATATATATATATATATATATATATATATATATATATATATATATATATATATATATATATATATATATATATATTAACAAAGTTAAAGTTGAAAGTAAAACAGGTTTGCTTTTTCATTTTAGAATGAGGTTGAGTGAAGGACGAAATCGTAGGCGCCACCTTCCCCAAAGCCGGGCCACCGTAAATCACTTATTAAATCTTGTTGCCAAATAAAATACAATTGTGTATATAATAATATAATATTATATTATATTTAAACTTTCATCATATATGCATTATAAATTATAATAATGGTAATTAGTTTGTATTATTTGAAATCCCATTTATGTTTCAATGTCTTGAAAGCAATATTTTATTTCAATCAGCGGTTTCTTTTTAATTCAATTAGTTTTTTTTATCTTATTTTTTTTTTGTTTTAAGTCTTTTATTCAAATAGATATGAATACAATATTTTTATTTAATTTTCTATGTAATATATCTTTAAGTTCCCATTGTCTTTCCTAATGCTTTATTTCAGAGTGGATTAATGAAGGCTACTTCACAGAAGTTCAATTCCCCGTAGTGTAGAATTATTTTTATAGTAAATTTATAAAAAAACATAATTGAATAATATTTACGCTTATCCTTAATCCCCCCCCCCCTCCCCTAGAGTATTGAAGTTTTAAAATAATCCCGGAAGGTCAAGAGATCTGTAGTTTGTGCCCCAACGAATGTTTTTTTTCTGTTTTCTCCCGTTTATTTTTGCTCTAAAATGAGACCGGTTGAAATTTGTTTCTAAATTTTACTTTTATTTCTCAGTATTTTAAAGAGAGTAAAAATATTAATAAAATAAATAAACTTCGTATAAAACTTTTTCTTCGTTCGAGTGTTTTTACGTTTATATTCAGAATTGTATATTTGAAGTTACAATTTTGTACCCTCCATTAAAAAGAAAACCGTTGAGGATGTCGCAATACTTTCTGAATTTTATTGCTCAAGTATTTCCTTTCTCTTTTATCGATTCCGAACTATTTCTGCCGTCAGATTCTTTTTAAAAAATCCCTTCAATCTCGCCTTAAAATCACCCAAAGAATTTTTGTTTGGATTTCTAAAGCACAGCACCTCTTTTTTTTGTCGAAAATTACCTGTTTACCACTTCCCACTTGGTTATTTATTGAGATATCTTCCTTTTTTTTTAATAAAAAAGTATTACCAAAGTATCTTTTTTATATTATTATTATAACTTGAATACATACTTGACTTTTTGTTCACTACAGAACTTCCTTACAATTTTTTAAAAACTGGAGAAAAGAAAAAATTCGGGATTTTAATGACGAATAAATTAAATTTTCTCTGAATTAAATATAATGCGGTTAAATGAATAAGGTTGTAAACATGTTGTTGAATAGATTGAGTTGACAATTTTTATACCTTGACTAATTCAAATTAAGGATGATAAAAATGAATAATAAATGAAGTTGGAATATTAAGCCAATTTATATACGAAAGAAAATGTATTATTTTATGTATTTTGAAAGAAAATATATATAACAGTTTTCTTTTTTCTTTCATATTTGTTTTATTTTTATTTTACACGGTTTTATAAAATTTGGAATGAAAATGTCTAAAACAGTTCCCTTATTATATTTATTTACTTCCGTGTCTTGTATACAGTTTTATATTAACATTATGAGAAATAAGGTACCGATAAAACAAAATATAAATAAACGTTAGAAGCCTAAATATAAAATCATTCATTGAAATACAAATATCTGTATCTCAAAACATTTTATGTAGTAACCCTACTAAATTATTTATTATAAATAATAAGAAAGGGAAGTTTTAAAGAATATTGAAAAAAAAAAAAAAAAATCCCGGTTTAATGGTTATAATATAAAACAAGCATTAAGCTAAACACAAGATTTATTGTAGGTAATTTATGAATGAATGTAATTTCATGATCACACCAAAATTTGTGAATCCTTTTAATTCTTTTTTGCCAAAAAAGAGATACATAGTGGGTGGTTTGTCAATTTACGATGTGAATTTGGGCGTGTTTTTACAAAACATGAGACAGCATACAATTTATTTTTATTCAACAAGGGGGGGGGGATAATTCATGTTTTTGCGGTATTAGTCATTATAACAATTTAGTTTTTCCGGTAAAAACTCCGATACAAAGTCCAGCTGTCGATGTTGATGTCCTAAATTGTTGTTTTATATATACAATATACATATACATATTATATATATATATATATATATATATATATATATATATATATATATATATATATATATATATATATATATATATATATATATTTATATATTATATATATTATATATATATTATATATATATATATATCTATATATATATATATATATATATATATATATATAATTTCGACAAAAATGAGTACTCAGCCAATGCTAATCTGAATGAAGGACTTAAAAGTACTTTTCTTTTAGGAAATTTTTTAAGCTTTCCAACGATACTAAAATCATTATTCTAGCAGTCATATTTTGGGAGCAACAATTCGTTTTATGAGGCAAGGACGACCGACACCCCTCGAAGATTCGCTAATTTCGACCTAGTGGCAAAACGGTTGAGATTGACCTATGGTATATAAGGTGTTTTGGAACGAAGTTCCTTATGGCACGTTCTGGAGCCCGGGAGTGAATCCGAAAAAAACGACCAAAATCACTGTCAGAAAATAACCGTCACAAAATCACCGTCACGCAAAATCCGTCACGAAATCTACAGATGACGGATAACTTGAGTAAAAGCTCACCGAGTTAGATGAAATTTAGTACACATGTTCATTTTACCATTGCCCAGGCTGAGTTCGTCGGAAAACGTTATCCGCCCAAGCGTTCACACGCAATGCTCGCGTAAAAGTTAGCTTTAAAAGACGGGAAAAAGTGTTATTAAGGAAGCCTGTTACTTGACTTTTTTTGATTAGTTTTGTTATATATGTCAAAAATTTCACTTTGTTTTGTAAATAAATAAAATATAATCATGTAAAATTTCACCCTGATACAAGCAGAAGCTGTAGAGTAGGGAAGAGATATATTTTATAATATTTTAAATTAATTGGCCGGGTAGGTAGAAAACAGTCCTATTTCAATCCAAACTCCTTTAAAAAACATACTCTTTCACTATAAACTTATCATGATCAACTTTTTTCTTATATTCAATATATATTTATAGTAAGACGCTTGCTTTAATTATACAAATAATGATTTTATTTTAATTTTGCCTTAACTCTGCCAGGTACAAACAGTTCGTTACTTTTAATTTTGTCTCTTTTCTAACTCCGCTATGTATAAGTAGTTAGCAATGTATACATACTTAGCAGTGTGATTTTATAATTTATATTTAATGAAAAATGTAAGGAACTTCGTTCCTACCGGGTGTCCCGCGACACCACACGTATTTTTTTGTTCCATATGAGGTGTACTAACGCCCTATAAATTTTCCAAACGTTATCACCAGTCTCCCTGTATATATAATGGCTTAGAAAACACAGTATTATCTAGTTTTTTATCGAAATGAGTACCTAGAATTTTTAGTTCTCACAAGTAAATTATATCCTTGAATGCGGCGTCATATGAATATTTTACAAAAAATAAGTGCGTAGCTTTTTTTTAATCGCTTTTTTTGTCTCCTTTCTTTCTTTAAAATGTGTTGATGAAACAAAAGATGAAATTTTTTCAAGTTCTTATTTAAGGTTTATGTTTAAAATAATTAAATCTGGTTGATGTTATTGTCAAGAAAACATAAATAAAGGATTACTGAAATTAGGGTCCACTTGTATTACACCTAAGTGCAACCTATTTCTAATGACCTAGATACGATTGTGTACCGGTTTGTCATTGTTCTTCTCCCAGGAATAAGGTTAAACTTCCCTTTCTCATCCAGCAAGGCTTTTTTTTTAATCCATTGTGCCCTTGGCCCTTTATCTCATAAACCGTTTCTGAAGAAGTCCTTTGTAGAGCATTTCTTTTCATCGAACTCCTTCTGTCGTACCCTGCTTCTGCATCAGGCAGGATTAAAGCAATTGTTTTGCCAGACCCAACCGGTATATAGTAATTAAAGTCTTTTCCTCTATTAAAAAGAGTTAGATATAGATAGCCAGTGATTGTTGATGGTTTAATAATTGAACGTGTGTCCGGTGTTCATTGTCTTTGATGCTTCTCTTATAGACTTCTGTATCTGTTTATGGAACAGCTGTGACCTGTGATCTCTGACCTCCCCCTTCTTACAACGGTTTAGGGCTTCCCTACCCTTTTATGTTGTACCGCCCCTGTTTATGACACCGCTTCAGCATGCGGAGTAAATAAACTAAAAAAAACAATTTTTTTACTAGCTAATATTTATGAATGGGTGCACTTAAAACTTATAAGCACCCCTCGTCTAGCTTTTAAGTGGAAGTGGTACAAGCTGGTACATTACTTCTACCAAAATAACTGTTTGCTTAAATGTAATAACCTTCTTAATTTAGTATTATTATTTTCTTGTTTACTGTCGAACACTATGTTTTATTTTTTTCATCTTATAAGGATATGTATTTTAATATTATTATTGCTCTTCTGTAGCATTTGTCAGCGAATCGCGTACTTCTAGCACACTTCTTAAACAAAAGTGAAACTTAATTTAGAAATGTTTTACCCGAAAATCAAGTTATACAATTATAACTTGATTTTCGGGCAGTGGTCTTGTTTTCGCTGAAAACGAAAGTTTTAGAATGAAGTTTTTATTAGAAAATAATATAAATGAAATATATAAATAATTTATAAACCTTTCAACAGCCGCTTAGTCATATGCATTAATTATTTAAATATAATTTTATTTAATTCACGTATTTCATAATTAATTTATTAGTCGCATTCATTATTATGCACAGGTCCCCAGACATTGAAGTTATTTATTTATTTTATTTAATTACAAATATTTATTTCAGTAAAAAATGCAAGGAAAGAATAAATTAAAGTGGACCTAACCAATTTCCATGTAAAACCGATTTCGATTCTGTGAAAGTTTTTTGTAGAGGTTTTTTTAATGATTGAAACCTTGTTTAATTATTATTAAGCAGGCCGTCTAGCAATGTTCATTACGATACTATAAAAGTAAGCAAAATATATTTTTTATTGAATTTCATATTTACTGAATTATGCATAGTATAGTAATTAGAGTTAGCTATTCATTAAAAATAGATTTTTTCATCAACATTTTTCTAGAGTTGTAACTGAACATTTTTTAGCTTACTGAAGGTAACGGAAAAGTGTGATCGTTATCTTTAAACAATTTGACAAATTTTAAAAAATGGGGAAAAATTAAACTAAAACATAATGGATTGTAAAAGTGTAATATCATTAGTGTACGTAATAGGATGTGAAAAAGCTGTGAGGAACACTTATTGGCTGACTATTTTAAAATTAAAAATAAGCTCATGGGAGAACAAATTTTTTATTGTTCTTGTGTGGTCTCTCCGACTTTGAAAAGATCAAGGGCAGGCCTATTTAAATGCTGAAAATTTACGCTTCGACACAGTTGTTGTTCTTTTCGTTTATAAGCTTAATGAATTTTTGAGCTATATGAATTTTTATCCTTAGTCAGCAGTGAATGTAGAGTTGATGGCTTTGAAAATTGGCGTGGGTCTGTCACCATCTGGTACCGTGTTCTTATCACCCCTTACTAAAGGCACCACATGTGGCCCCACTTACAACTCGACGAACCCAGCTAGACCTTTTTTAACTAGCTACCCCCAGACTCGTCACAACTAGATATATTACGTAGCCTTTAAACCAAAGCCACTAGTATAGCTCTCCAGTTCTAAATTTAAACCATGGGATATACACTTTTTTTTTCCTTCAAACGCCGTATTAAATCCCAACACGAGTATCCGTACAGCTTGTTTGTAGATGTTATGGATTACTCCTTCAGTAGGTTTATTTCCCCAATTTCCGAGGTAGAATTTCATCGGTTGTTTAGCTAAAGTAAACATTTTTTCCCCTCTCTTTTTTTTACCATCTGCTGAAAATGCTGATTCTAAAAGTTATTATCCTCTACAGCGCGGCTCAAATTCTAGTTTAACCCAGGTGGTTGTAAGATTAAATAAATCTTTCAGGCAGAAATAGTAATAAATCTTAATTATGATTTACAGTGCTGCTAATAATTTAATTAAGAAGTTCGTAATAATAAAGTTCCAGTTTAATCTCGTTTCTTAGTTTATGTTTTAGAAAAGAGAAGCCACCAGCAAAAAATACTCGAGTTTTTTACCCCGTGACGGTCAAAAAGTAAATTTAAATAATTTTACCGAATATATTTGTGAAATTGCTACCCTTCAATACTACTTTATTAAATATGTTTTTGTAAGTTGATCAGTTCTGTCTTATTGGTTTATTTTTTTTATCAGTTTTATTACTTAACTATCTGGATATGACTCGATTGACTAACTGGTATTATTAGAATTAATTTGTTCATAGAATTCTCGGAAGCTAGATGTTCCGGGAAGTTAGATTCGTATTTAAATGTACTACATTTTAGAATATTTTAAATCAAAATTGTTGAGACAGTTTTTGAGAAATCTGTTTTTTAACGTTTCAGAATTTTTGGGTGTTAGCACCCCCCAATTCGAAGGTAAAATTCATTTCTCGATTTCGCCTTGGGATATAATTTTTATGGAAATATATGCTACATTTGATCTAAATCGTCCCAGTAGTTTAGGATACACGCGTCTGCAAAGACTACTGACAGTCATTTGTTTAATTACCACTTTTTTGGACTCAAGGGTATAGATCAAACGTATAAATCTATTAAACTATCAAAAAAAATTATTTTCACGCCGTCACAATACTTTATCTTTATGGTTATATGAGAAAGTAAAAAAAAGAAGAAATAATAATCATATGATTTTCTTAAATACCTAATTCTAAAAAATGTATAATTCTTTAAATAATAATTTCTTAACAATAACTGATACATTTATTATTTTTTTCTGTTTCAGGTAATATATTCATTTTTTTACTACGTCAAGATTGTAAGGACTTTCTCAGTGAGTGACATTTTTTTTTTTTGTTCCCGATCGACAAAATTATTATTCCAGACAATTACATCTAACGGTGTAAATCACGATTGTCAAACATTTCTTACCTCTCTAGGGTTAAAATATAAATTAATGTTGTTAAAATATTGTTTAACGGTTGGACTTAGTTACAAAATGGTAAAGCCCTTTAGACACTTCGATCCCATGTTTGTTTCTCCCTTGCTTTCGCTAACATACCTACATGTACAATAGGAAGGAAGCTGACAGTTATGCTACTGCTATTTATCTTCTCAATTGGCTGAATTGTTGTTTTTGTTTGTGTATAATGGGTATACATATATATGTATAATAAATATATTGGGGAAACATCAGTGCAGTGTTATTTAATTACATGAAGTGCATTGTATGCTTTTAAGAGAAGAAAATGTAGTGAATTAACCTAAGAATGCTTGTGGTAGATGGTGCTGCTATATAATTGGAGAGAATTGAGGGAGATGCCCCGGGGTAAAATGTTGGGACATCTGATTAATGCCAGATCCGTGTCATTATTGGACAGATCTGACCAGGCACCTAGGTCCGTTGGTTAATGTTAGAGACCGGTAACTAAGCGTGAAATAGACCCTTGCTATGAGGTGAGAAGACCCCCAGCTCTTTCCTAAATGTCCTCTAACCCATAGCCCCCGGCCTTTAATCAGTCTTCCTAACCGAGCCGACATTGCCTCCCCTTTCTCATTTCCAAGCAAACAGTAGATGGTTGGATTCAAACAGCGATACGTTTCAAATTTATAAAGTTTATAGCAGAATTAGAATTCAGTTCCTCTTCGTGTATAGACTTAATGCATGCATCATCTTAATTTTGCTTTCGAGCTTACCCAAGGGAACTCCGAAGCTATGTGATCGTTATGTAGAACGAAAAATGTTTGTTCTCGATTTAAAAATTTCCAATACAGAAATATGTTTTAGACATCAGGGAACATTTTTGGTACCGTGTCTGTCTCACAAACATACATTTATTTACAACCTGTATCTTCAAACATACTCATCTGATTTGATCTGAGACCACGAATTTTTTATTATTAGTTATTGCAATAAAATTTTTCTACTCTTTCGGAAATTTTTAATTGTCTATATAGTAATTTTAACACTTCTTTAGATTGTTACTCCCCTTATAAAAAAAGAGGAAATAACAATCTAAAGAAGGATACGAATTGTTCTTCTTTAGACTGTTACTCCCCTTATAAAAACAGAAATGTGATATTCCTTTGTCCCAAAGTACATTGGATTAAACATGCCTTTGTTTTTACTGTTATTTAGTCAAAATCATTCATATTCTAAAATAACATAGGGTTGTAACAATCTAAATAAGTACCGTAATTATAATGAAGTAATCATAATATACCAATTTAAAATTATTGAAAATAGGTAGTAATTACACAGTCTTGATATCTTTTGAAGGAGCAATCATATTATATGTTAATACCTTTATAAACAATTAACGTCCTTTTAATTTTTTTTTTTTTTTTGTATTAAATCTGTTAATAAACAAAAACAAGGAGGAGTAAAATAAATAACTCACTTTTAAAAAAGATTAGGTTTCTCAAAACCAGGACTAGATTCATTAAAAAATACGTAATTCACTGAAGATGGCACATTAAAGATATGTATATGTATACCTTTATAAACAATAAACATTCTAAAACTTACTCTTTTACAGATTTATAATTTTGTTGATGTTCTTGTGTACAACTTCCAAATGAGAAACATTTCCAATGTTCTGTTTATTAATCTTTGTAATAACTTTAAATATCAGACTATAAGTCAGTTACTTGTGAGAAAAAAATTGTGAGATCCGCCTGACGATGTGTCGGATTTAAAATAGTTGCGTATCTCGTCTACTTGTACAGTACTAACGAAGCAAACGAAGCTTAAATTAGCACATTTCCATTTTCACAGTTAATTTTTTGTATCTCTTCAGGTATCATAAAAAATTAGAATCCTTGTAATATTGTAACAGTATGTCCACGGATTGAGTTGCCTATACGTGTAAATTCCAAAAAAATTCCATTTTCGAAGAAAAGTCACTCTTCATAAAATCTCCTGCTTATTCTTAAATGAAGAGTTATAGTATTACTTTTTGTTCAAAATGTAACCTGTACCCAGAAAGTACAATTTCCTGAAATCGTACAAGAGGAAATCGGTCCAAATTTCGACTATTCGAGGAAAAAGTATTCTTTATAATTTCTTTTAAATACTATTCCAAATTAATTTTTTGCATAAAAATGCCGATAATCAAATTTAAAAATCCCCCCCCCCCGCCATTTACAGAAAAGAAAAATTAGTCTGATTCTAATACAAGAGGGTCGATTTAAAGGTCTCATTGAGTGCACTAAAAGCTGTGGTATTGCTTTTTTTTTATGGAAACAACATGAAGTATAGAGAAATTCGTATTTATTATTTAAATATTATTTATTTCTTAAAAAAAAAAATTCCAATTTAATTTCCTCTTCAATAGCTTTCATGTTGTTTCTATCAAAAAAAGCAATACCACAGCTTTTTGTGCACTCAATGAGTCCTTTAAATCGACCCCTCTTGTATTAAAATCAGACAAATTTTACTTTTTTGTAAATGGCAGGGGAGGGGGGGATTTTGAAATTTTATTATCGGCATTTTTATGCGAAAAATAAATTTGGAATAGTATTTAAAAGAAATTATAAAGAATACTTTTTCCTGGAATAGTCGAAATTT
The DNA here is from genome assembly GCA_951217055.1 of Gerris lacustris. Classification (NCBI taxonomy): domain Eukaryota; kingdom Metazoa; phylum Arthropoda; class Insecta; order Hemiptera; family Gerridae; genus Gerris; species Gerris lacustris. Next base: position 56,857,007 of record OX578282.1, on the reverse strand, counting down.
GGACCGGTTTCCTCTTGTACGATTTTAGGAAATTGTACTTTCTGGATACAGGGTACATTTTGAACAAAAAGTAATATGTAATATATCTTCATTTAAGAACAAGCAGGAGATTTTATGAAGAGTGACTTTTCTTGGAAAATTGAAATTTTTTTGAAATTTATACGTATAGGCAACTCAATCCGTGGACATACTGTATGTTTTTTTAAATCTATTTTGGAGGAATCTTTTCAGTTAGTTTCAGTGAGTCGTTTATTTTACTCCTCCTGGTTTTTATTTAGTTTAGCAGATTTAGTACAAAAAGAAAGAAACTATTCTACAAATTTTCTTAAAGAGCAAGGAATAAAATTTAAATTGCCACCTTTGCCTTTGATTTCTTTTTACGTTTTGGTTTACAGTTAAACCCCTTTAAGGTTAATAGTTCCATAAATCAGGTGGATCTCGTCTTTTCTACCATTGGTGCATTAATATACATCTACAAGTCGAGTGGAGAACGGCATGTTTAGTTCTCCTTATATGTTCATTTTTGGACAAAAGAACAGTTATTAACCTTTTTATATCTCAAAGTCGACTTTAAATGCCAAAAAAACTTCTTTGTATCGTTTTGTATATATATTCGGCGCCAGACTTTTAAAGATTTACTAAATTGGGACCACTTTTTCATCTTTTTGGGGACTTAGAACTCAGGTCAATTTAAATGTATTTGGCTGTGGGAGGTGATTTGTTTATCTGAGAGTGCAGTAGTTACGTCTGAGCTGGTTTAGACCGGGGCCCTCCACCGTAGAGACAGCCACAGGATGGAAATGTCACTCTATTCTGGTTTTCGCCTCCTTGTGTCCTTCACCTTGTGATTTTCAGAGCCTTTCTCTCTACATCTGGTTCTCTACCCTCTTACCTTGCCTCTACACAACGTATAATTATCCGTTATTATATTTGACACTTCGATATTATTTTTTTCTGCCTATATCCTTTCTAAAAATCATAAAAAATTTCAACTTTATATCTAAACTAGTAACCTGCTCTAGTTTGTTTTCCGTAAAAAACTTATTTATAAGATTGAATTTGTTATTTTGTCGATGTTTAAAATATAGTTTCTGAGTGAATAGTTTAAGGTAAAAAGAAGTTTGGGGTTCGGTTTCCCGCCAGGAAGGATTACTCTGACAATGATATTTTAAAATGTCCAACAATAATGCAATTTAACCCATGGAACGCCAAAATAACTACACATATATGGTAAAGTTTTGTACGGATAGTATCGGACAGATCATTTTTTCTGATTATTTATATAAAATGATACTGTTTTTTAATATTTTATTGCAGCCATATATATGATTGTACTTTTTTATTTCCACCTTTAGTTTATAATAATATGTAGAACATGACGTTTATTCTTTCTGAGATATTACAATATTTCCCTTAATTTCTTCCAACATATAATCAAAAAACATGTATTGAATTAATAATTGTATACATTTATTTTTACTCTTTTCTGTCAAAACTTGAAGCTTATATCGACTAACCTATACATAAGGGGTGAATAATTTGGAATTTTACTAAAAATATAGCTATATTCATATATTTCAATTTATAAAATAGTCTGGCCATGAGTGTACCCTGTTTCCCATTATTAAAATAATGGTCTCATGGGAATTGAAAGTGTGGTCTAAAACTTTTTCGAATCCCAGTGGGGTCACAATTATGTATTTTTATTAAATATTAAATGTGTGTAGACGGTTAATGTTAACATTTATAAGAGGTCGGATGTGGGCTGTTCTTTTGACATAAATTATCCAATTTTTCTTTCAGAATCGGATAAGTACTTTTAAAGATGTACGAGGAGGTGTTAATATAAAAATATATATGCACATGCAGAAGAGAAAGCAATAGGTGTAGAAGGTTGAAAAACTTGTTAAACCAACAGTGGGACAATTATTATGACCTACCATCTAAATTTCATTAAAATCGGAAGAGTTGTACAAAAATATAGTATAGGCCGTCAGACAGACAGACACAAGACCAAAAAGACGCCTGATATCTGAATCTGTTTTTTGGAATTTGGAGGCATAAAAAATAGACATTCTTCAGAAGGACAGCAATGCTTCGGTAAGCTCGGCAAGAATTAGGCGAAGAGACAAATCATTGCTATTCACTTTGCATGACTAACAGTAGTTTAAAGAATTATTTTTGAAAATAATTTATAACTAACTTGTAAATTGAATAAGTAATAACGTAGAAGGCAACACAAATCTCAAATATTTCAGAATTTTAGTTGGAATTATTCATTAGTCCTCGAACTATGTTTAACTAACCAAATCTTAATCTTAATAATCTAATTTGCGAAGTTTAAAATTATAATTTTATTTAAATAGAAAGATAATTTAAAACTTTGAAATAAAGTTAATAAATTAGATTAACTTGATAAACTCGTTACAATTTAATACAATCGGTTTAATTGCATCGGGTTTACATGATGGATTATTATATTTGAATGATGCTTGCCTCTGCAATTAGATTTACTTGATCAATAAGTCTCATGCAATATGTATTTATTGTTTGTAGTTGGCGCAAGATGTATTTACACGCCATCTAATACGAGTATATTAGTTTGCGAGCATTGTATCTAGGAATAGTAGTTTGGCTTAATGCCTAATAATAATTTATAATGAATCATTAGTATTTGCCTGTAAAGTATTGATTTATCATTGTAGTTTTGTATCGGCTGCTTATAATACTTGAATAAATTTGATTTCTAAGTAATGCTTCATAAATCATTTACCTCCTAATGTGTATCATAGATCACATCAAGTTATAAGTATATTTATTGTATTAATTTATTGTCGGCCTCTTTTAAAAGACTCGACGTTGAGTTTACCAGTGCATTAGTCACATAATTATTAATCCTTGATTCTTAAATTACCATAGACTGTCAAATTAGACAAGAGTTCAACTTTTCTTTCCTGGTTCTTTTACCCGACACCAAGCTATATAATTAATACTCCTTGGAATAAAATACATTAAGTATAAGGTACATATTTAATGTCATATGTTTGTTTATATACATAGCAGTTGTTTATGGATTAAATAATATTTATAACTTATTAGAAAGTTTGTTTTTTAATGTGCTGAAAGATATTTATATAACAAATTGAACTGGTTGTGTGTTTAATTGATACTCTATACTATATGACCTGTTGGACAACCTATCATATTGGTTTATATTACCTGTTTGTAGAGATAAGCGCAATGTAATCTTACAGATTACAATAATTGGGTACAGAACACTTGAATTATATACTACTTACAACCTACTACTATTACCGACTTAACAGGACAGATGGGCTTTAGCCTTTAATCAATATCCCATAAAAAAAGAATATTTATCAAATATCAAATAAAATACCTTCTGCACTCACAAGTCAAAATGATTCACCCGGTAACAATAGATAATTATAAAGATAATACATAAATAAACTCACACACATATCCTATTAAACTTTTTCCTATACGATTACATACATATAATTATTTGGTCCTGTTTTATTTATTTGTTAGTTACTTCGGGGTTTCTTAGTTACATTTAATTATTATTGAACATTTATTAATATTAAAATAATCTCTTCTTGGCGTGGAATCGAACACCACCTCCTCACTCTTTGCAATTATAGGTATTTTATCAGGAACCAATTTTTTTCCCGGGGTATGATTTTTCTGAACATGTATGCCAAATTTAGTATACTTTAGGCTCCACGCATCTGCACAGATGACACACAATAGACAAAAGACGGACATTTAAAAAATAACTTTATTGGACAGAGACTTTAAAACGTGAAAAAAAATCAAATTTCGCACTATAGCACTACTTTCTCTCTATGCATACTCCGTTTATGAGAAAGTGAAAAAGAAGAGAGATGAACTTAATATAAGTAATAAAATAAATATATATACATATATTAAAAATTATTATCAAGACATTCGATTTAAAATAGAAGGGAATTAAATAAATAATGACAAAAAAATATTACTCTTACATTTCATAATGATTGACAAAAGAATAATAGGTACATTGTTTTTTAAAAAATGGGGGAATTAAACAAAATAAAATTTAAAAAAAAAAATAGTTTAATGCACTTATTATTTTATTAGGTATTTCAACATTTAAGAATTGAAGGAATGTTTATCTAGAAAGCCTGCCATCTCAGTTGTGTTTTGGATTTTATTTATATATAAAATCCCAACATTCATGTAGTAGAATATGGAAGGTTATGACAATGTTTGCGAATCCATATTACGTGTATAAAAACTCGTTTATTTCTACTATAGTAAAAGTAAATGTTTCATTAAAATTGCTTGTGTATTACTATGTCTTGTTATTTATTTTATATTTATTCATTTATCTTAGGTTTATGATAACCCAGCATTACAATATTAGTTCCAGTTTTTAATAAAGATTTGAATCATAACTCTCATTCCATATTTAAACAATTTAAATTATTCTTTTTAACATTTTATTTACATTTTGTCTTACAGTTAAAATTCATAATTATTAGTTTTATTCTCTTTGTCTAGCCTTTACCATACTTTATTTTTTTTAAAGGTGCCGAAACCTTTAATTATTAAAAAAAATACTTGAAAAGTTGCTTTTTTTCCTTTAATGATGGAATAATTATAAACATATTCACATAGGAAGGATATGGTTCACGCCTATAGGAATCGTTTAATTGTCCACAGCTCACGGACCTCGGCCCAAGGACCCTGTGTTCGTTCATTAAGAACCAAACTAAAAAAATCTTTACCTTCCAATTAAATACAATTATAACCTGCCTAGTTATACTATAGTAAGATTTCCTTACCTTCTCTCCGGACTGCGTTTATAACCTTACACCTTTCTATTCCTACAGACAACGTGGGTATTTCAATTATTTCAACATACACATTTATTTTATTTCATTACTTTTTTAAAATTGACATTATGTTGCATTGTTTAGCTAGATTAGATTTATGATCAAATATATTCAAGTTATAAAATACTTTACCGTTCTAATATATTCATGATTTGAACGTAAATACATTGTTTTTTTTTCAATATCATTTATTTCAACTGGATATTGTTTTAATATTTCTTATTTTTCTTTTATTGAAAATATTCTAGGCTATTTTAATAAACATATAATGTAAATAGTATATATTTATGTATTATTTGTAATATTCTGTATAATGACTTCATCTATTCTTTATTGAACTTTTAAAATGGTAATAATTGTAAGTTTTTGTTTATCTTTTAATATTTTTGAAATAATTGATTTTAATCTGTTCAGTTTTTTGTATCAAGTTTTAATACGGTGATTAAATAATGGAAATATAACGTATTGAGAGAGAAAATAACTCAGAATAATTATTGAATAAAATGTCTAGCTGTAAAACGAAATACAAGTTTTTTGATTGGTATGGTGATTTTGTGGTAGGCCTCGCCTTAAATTGAAGGATGTAAATTACGATATTTTACTTAGATTTTTTTTTTATTTATTTATTTATTTTTTATTTTTATTTATTTTTTTTATATTATTGGAAGTCACAATTTACCTCGATCTTCATAATTCCTGAATTTGCTAGATTGCCACAATATCTCCATGTGCAAAAGCCAACACATACAATTGTGTGTATTTTAGTTGTTTCCATTCCTAAGTTAGCACCATCTTGATAAATCCTGGAGGTATACGTCCAATCGGGATAGTTAAACATCGCAACTTCTTTAACTGGCAAACCTATAAGTTGCAGAGATGTTTTCCATGCTCCATAAGTGGACACCAACATATCTGATTATGTGTATTTTTGTTTTCATCTATGTACGTTTGTAGGGACTCTTAAAGTTATAAACCATTGTTATTGTTCAAAACAGTCGCTGTCCACTAAGTACATATTCTATAGAGCCACTTAATTAGAAATAATTACTTAAGTCGTGTAATCAATGTTCCTGAGTGTTCTCTTAACCCGGTTTTACTTTTTGTTGTTTTCTGGGTATAAATCTCTAAATTATATTTATGATAATTTCTAATTATATCTAGCTAATGTCTTTTTAATATCTTTCTGTAATGTCTTTTTGTATTTTTGTACATTTTCTTATTCAAATAACGAATATTATGCCTCTTTGATTCATAAAATCGGGATCAAATTTTTAGCTTTGTTTCGAGAGTCATTTTAATAATACGTAGTCTGTTCAAAAAATACGCGGGCTGACGTCATAAAACAAAATGTACTTTATTGAGAAGTTATAAGTCAGCGTCCCCTTCAAAGTACTCTCCTCCCCAACGCACACACTTATCCCAACGGTGTTTCCACTTTTTGAAACAATCCTGGTACTCTTCTTTTGTAATGTCCTTCAGCTCCTTCGTCGCATTTGCCTTAATCTCGGGAATCGACTCAAATTTTCTTTCTTTGAAGGGTCTTTTGAGTTTGGGGAACAAGAAAAAGTCACAAGGAGCAAGGTCAGGTGTGATATGATCCTTCACAAGAAGTGTTCGTCTTATTCTAAACGATCAAGCAGTTCCTGGTTGACAAACCAGGACGCGATTGGCATTAGGGTTGTCCGTCATCAAGCGTGGCACAAATATCGCAGCAACGCGGTGCATCTTCAATTTTGTGGTAAGCCGTGTTAAGCTTAGCAAATGTTTCAGTCGCAGATTTTCCAAGTTTAACACATCATTTCACAGCAAGCCGTTGTTCCTTCAGGTCGCATTCACTCTGAAATTCGACAAACCATAAAATCGTACTTCACTAAAAACCACGTAGCTAATCAAAAAATAAAGATATCTTCAATCGGGAAACGTTGTTATTATGAGCTGATCTGTACAAACGTAGCGACACCAAGAAGATTCCTCTGGGACCAACTGGAGCCGCGCAATTCAAACAGAAATTCCACAGAAAAACCATTGTTATTGTTCAAAACAGTCGCTGTTCACTAAGTACATATTCTATAGAGCCACTTAATTAGAAATAATTACTTAAGTCGTGTAATCAATGTTCCTTAGTGTTCTCTTAACCCGGTTTTACTTTTTGTTGTTTTCTGGGTATAAATCTCTAAATTATATTTATGATAATTTCTAATTATATCTAGCTAATGTCTTTTTAATATCTTTCTCATCATTAATTTGATCAGGTTTACCACCTGTACTGGTCTTAATCCTTCTCTACACAACGGTTATTCTATTAACCTGTTGTGCTAGAGATTAAGTAACCACAAGTGGTTCGGAATTTAATTGATTTGATTCCATTTGAAATAAATACAATGTTGGACCAGCCATCTTGTCTGTAAAGCAGCGGTCTCAGCTGATGTACGCTTTTGTTTAGGGTTCTTAGAACCTATTAGTGAAGCATGTCGTGTTGAAAAAATAGTCTATTGGAAGGAGAATTGAGAAAAATCAGGGACTAATAATAATTATTGTATTTTACTAAACTTTTATAATATAGTTACCACTCTTTTCTTGGAATAGCTAATGATATCATGAGGCTAAATCGTTCACTATTGAACACAACATGTTGAACTTAGAAATAACATACTCCACTCAAACTAGGCTTATGTTATGAGTTAAGCCGTTTAAAATAGACTGCATACGCTTTCTATATTGAGAGCAGGATATTTGTTCATTATTAAAATATGTATATAGATCATCTATAACATATAATTGTGTTACACAATTTTACACATTTTATACAATTGTTAGTGTTAATTATATATATTAAATATTATATTTTTTATTATATATTATACAGTTGTTAGTAGTATTATAGAGTTAGTCGAGAAACGAATCATTTAATAATTACAAGATAAAAAGAACTTTTTATATACTAAGTTTTTAAATTTTCTGTTGAATCATATGTAATGTTGATAATATAATTGTCATTGTTATATATATAATGTAGTGTGTAATGTGTGTAATTAGTGTAAAATAATAGTTCCGAATTTATTTACTTCACATAAATATGACCATCTAGAGAGCTGATCTTAAACCTATAAAAGTACAAATCTTTGTACAACGGATCTCACCTCATCTTGGATCAATTAATTTAATTCTTTGTTTACTTTTCCTTTTTCGCTGTCATTCAAAATTTACCTCTTAATAAAAAATCACAAATTTGAAACACGTCAAAATAAAGATTGCGTAAATATTTTCGGATTTTTTCCGAACTAACTTTCCACACAGCAAAATTTGCTGAAATCGAATTAAATTCTGCTGAAAGATGGCTAAGTATTAAAATAATGCATTGTCATCGTGTTCTGAGCTATTCTTAAAGTTTCAAATATCTAGCTACTCGGGAAGTTAGTTAAAAATCGATTGCAAGATTTGTACTGGACAAACAAACAAACAAACAAGAAAGCAAGTTAATAAAAACGTAGTAAAAAATTAAATGCCACCCTTTCCCGCTCTACAATTGTTGTTGATTTCAAACCATGCCTGGGAAATTATTATTATTTATTTATTTATTTTGTTTTTTGACACGAAAGAAGGAAGACAAATAATAATAATCCATCCCTTTACTTAGGCGTCGAACCAAAAATCCGAAGCTATAGTAACATAGTTTTATGTTCTATGAGTTTAAAATAGTACTTTTATTGGTGACTGTTTGCGCTAACTGTCCGTGAAATTTGTTGTTTGTCGAGGAACGAAGCATTTAAAAATTAAATTTTGATACCCTTCCCCCCCCCCTCCCTTATTAGCTACAAATAAATTATTGTTTTTGATATCCTGCCAAATATCGCGATTGTTTTGTTAGCTTTTTTTCTCTCTCTTTCTCTCTTCCTCGCCTTTTTTTTTCATTTGGTGCAAATTGACAAACTAAAAAAAAAAAAAATATATCCAATACCAATTAGTTTTTTTTTTTTTGTATCTTTATATATATATGTATATCAATATATATATATTTCTTAACTTTTTTACTTGAAGTTGTAAAACTATAGAAGTCAGAATAAAAAATAAACTGATATAATTACGAGTTTTTGAAATAGGAATTCTCAATTGAATTTGAAATGATAGTAGAGTTTTTAGGGGCTACAATCGAGGTCCAAATTTCTGAACGCTACTTAGTTTACTCTTTTTTTTTTTTTTTAATGGTATTTGTTTGTAAGATTCTAGATTTTTTTTATCGTTTGCTTGATTTTATTCTATAATCGATTTCACCCTTTTCTTTTTTTCTTTATGTAATTACATTGCCTTTTTTTACATTGATAACGAATATGAAGAATATTTTAAATAACCAATTTTAAATATATACAACTAATGTATAAAACTTTAAAAAATTATATTATTATTTTTTTTTTTTTCAATCTGCCTATAATTATTTTAACTAATGCGATTAATAATAAATATGTTTCATTTTAATCCGATTAAAAAATCTAACTTTTAATTTTTTTATTTTTACTAATCATTCAGAATTTAATTTTTTTAATCATTTTAATTATTATCTATAATTTTGACTTAGTTCAGGAATTATTACATTCCGAAGATTAAACCAAAGATTTTTTAAAAGAAACTGAACAAATTCAGACTAGTGGAAAATAAATTGTCAGCAGATGATTTACCGACTTGGCTTTTAGTCTGTGCCAAATGAGTCTTAATGCGTTGACAGCGCGGGAAAGTAAAAAAATTAGAGTGGTAAGCCAATATACAGTACAGCTCAGGATTTTTTAAATCCTGAGCTCTCATTGGTTTTTATTCCTTTTTTTGTTCTGTGAACACAGTAAGACTCATTTGGCACTGACTTGTAGGTTGTTCATCAAAATAATATACTTAAGCATGTTCTTATTGCCAACATAAGAATATTACTCTGTCATTGGTTATAAGATATTAAATGTACCTCTCATATTTATTCATTTCAATAATTTACTTTAAGGTGATTAAAGAGTATTTAAAAAAAAATTAGGAAATAATATTTATTATTAATTATAAATGAAATATTTTTATTTTTATTATAAAATAAATATTTAATATTTATTATAAATAAATATTTGAAAAAAATAATATATATTTAAAAAAATTAAAATCATGCTTGATTTTTAAATTATGTAATTAATAAAAATTAAAAGACATTCTAAACAATGAATCATTAATAATTAAACAAATTCAAATTACAGCGTAAAATCAATTATAGAAATGATAAGAAAAACTATTTAATTTAAAAGAAAACGTCGAAATAATAATTGATAATTCTTTCTAATAAATAGAATAATAAATTGGAATTAATAATATTAAACAAAAACTAATAATATTGAAATAGTAATAAGTAATACAAAAAAGTGTAAACATTGAAAGCTAGTTTGTTTTTGTATTTGGGTCTAATATTAGAAATGGCAACACTGATTGTTTAAGGTTAAGATTTTCTCTTTGATTTGAACTGGACTCCGACTAGCCACCATGTTTTAATGTTTTATTTTGTTGTTACGTGTTGTTTTATGATACATTTTGTTTATCTCAGCATGAGTTTACAATTTTATTTAAGAAATCAAGTCCTTCTGACTTTGTTCCGTTTCATGTCAGAGTATTATGTTGTTATTTAGGATTTAAAGTGTTTCGTGTTTGTTAATAAATGTGAGTGTTATAAACATCCTCGAACTAATTTCTGCAAACAACAGGAATTTCTAAAGGTAATATTCATTCTTTAATCTATTGTAATTAATTATTTTTAAAATGTATTTTGGTTTAAAAACTATTTACATACTCATAAATCAAACAAATCCAAATAAAGAGATATATATGATAGGTTTCCCTAGACATTTCTCTTGTTATTTAAAATAAAGTTTTATTTAATAAAGTTTTATTTCTTTATAGATTATAAATCTCCGGTCTTTAAGCTAATAAATCAGTGCACATTAACTCATTCTTAAATATTCCACCTCCACTTGAGGCATCTTCTGGTCTTTAAAATCTACTTCTGTGTTGAACAAAAATTATCTAACATCAATGAAATAGGACTGTGAGTTCTCTCTTAACAAAGGTGATTAGGGTCTCGTAAGAATATTTAATTTTTAATGTTATAAGTGTTTAGAGATGTACTATTGTGAATACATAATGATAATAAGAGTTTATAATGTTGGAGAGGGGGAAAAAATGTTGTTAAACCGACGAGTAAGATATTAAAGGCCTGAAGATGCCTAAAAAGGAGGCAAAATATTGCATGATTACAAATTAAATCGTATTGATTTATTACCCGAAAGACGTCATAAGAGATTTATAACGGATTTAAATATATAAAGCGTATTCTACTAATTTAATAAAGTTTAATGAAAGTTGAGTTCAATTCAAGCAAAATATTTTATTGATGGACTTATTAATTTTTATAGCTTGTTAAAGGCATTACTATTATTATTTTTTTTTTTTTTTAAATATTAAGCTGTTGGTCTAGTTAGTGATTATTCAGATAAGTCTTATGTTCTTGTGTAGAGCTGAAGCATTCCTTATTCTTTGTTATCCTATTTTCCATACTCACTTTATGCGTTCCCTCTATCATTGTTTTTCTAGTGCTTCTTTATTACACTTTCCTTCTGGTGAGCAAATTTCCTTCTGGTGAGCTTATTCACAACTTTGGTAGAACTACAGGGTATGAAGCCCCACCCGATATCGCAAGTCGGTAATATCGATTGTTACAATGACGTCATATATCGATATATCCAAATAATACATGATATGCGAAATTTTTCGTGCTTTAACGAAAAATGTGTTTGTTTTCAATTTTGTTAACCCTAGAATTTTGAATGGCCGCTCCGCTCATTTTCTGAAGAAAAACAACTCTTGCTTATAGAACAGGTAGAGATCCCAATCGAAGTATAACGAAGTTTAAATAAAATGAAAATTCAGCGCAACTGGCGACAGACAAACGTATCAATAGACAAGATATATCGATATATAAAGTCTCGAAAGAGGTCGATTGTGAGATAACGTGATATCAGAAGGGGCCCCATATACTGCAGTTCAGCCACAACGTTTTTTCTATGTTTTTAACATGTAACTTTGATGAATTTCTTTCTATCAATCTCATTTCTGTAGTTAGTGTTATTATTAATCATCTAGGAATTATTTGTATAAAACCTTTAAAAGATTCTTAGTTTGGGGTTATTCTCACGTTATTTATCAAGCGCCTAGTATTTTCAAATACCCTTGTACATTTTCTTCATTTACGTCACGGCCTCATCATATTTAGGGCTCTTATTTTTATTGACATGGACGTTTACGATATGGATTGGGCCTGATTTTCATACTTCATTGTTCTGTGGTGATATAATTGAACTATTGGACTCTCAAATAACATTTTATGCATTTCTTTTTACTAAGCATTTTTTCTTTCTAATCTTTACTGTCATTATTGAACAAATATATTATATTGCAAATGTTTATCTATTAAGGGAATTTAAGTACTATTTAAAGCATTATTATTTGAATGAATGGACTTTTTAAATTTAGCCTTCACATCTTTCCCTTAAATGACCCTTTTTATTGCTGTCATTATTAAACAAATTAACTTTTTAAAAACAGCATTTATGAATATCATTTTTATTGTGTTAATATTGCGGCGTATTATACAATCATGATGCAAACACACGCTCATTTCAACATCGAACTATGTCTATGTCTACCATTTAATGACCCTGACCTTATTTATGATGTAATTGATATTGATTAATTATATTTATATATGAATCAACCAAGAATAGGAATTGTTATGAATATAATACATATTTATATGGTTATGTGTAAGACATCTGAATAACTCCTTACTAACTTACTTGAATTGGAGCCTGCAAGTTTATGATGAAGATGAATAAATTTGTTGTGATGCAGTGGCGAAGATATTTTAAGTGCTGTAACTAAATCGATAAGCCTAAGTAGGGTTATATTTCTTTACTCTTGTCATTTGTATTTAGAAGTGTATCCTGAACCTATTTAAACATGTGAATTATTACCTCCTTTCTCATAATTTTCACTTTAACTCATGGAATAAAGTATTATTAAAAAAAAATATATATATATTTTTTTTTTTTTGTTAAATCTATTTGATAGTTGATATAGTATATTATTTTATTTAATATCGAACACAGTTTCAGATATTCAATATTCTGTTGAATTTTTTTGTTTTAGAAAACATAAACATGCCACAGAAACATCTCGACATGTTTTTGACATTTGTGTATACTTTTTTTTTTTTTTTTTTTTTTTGTTATGATCGAACTTGTTAGTATTTTGCAGGAATTTAATGTCCATAAATCTAAATTTATTTATTATTATTATTTATAGGGGGGAGGGGGGATAAAAAAAAATGTGTCTTTTAAAATTAAATTTATATTTTTATCTATAGCACATATTTTTATATTTATTTTTGTAAGTTGATGACATTTAAATTATTATTTTTTTACAATTTTTTTTATTTTTATTTTAGATTAATAAAATTAACATGATTGAAAATAACTTAAATAAGGGTCGAAACGTCTCATAATGAAAAACTAAGTGTTTATATCATTACCACACCTTAATCATCCATCAACTTAAATATATATTAAGAATTATCAAATAAAAAAGGTGTTAATTTTTCAACGGTTTTAATTTTTTTTTTTATAAAAATGGAACATCTATCTTTAGATAAATCTAAGCTAATATTTTATTAATAGATAGTTATATACATTTAATAATGTATCGTAAACATTCTAATGTCTTTATCAAACTTCATCTAACCTTTTTCAGAATAAGTCAAATGAAATATTCTGTAGAAACAAATCTATAAAAAATTAAACTCGTAATTTTTTATTCTTTCTGAGGTTGAAAATCAATGAAGACAAGCTGTTAGTTGTTTTGTTGTTGTGAGACAGTGGTGATTTAATCTTTATATTTATTACCCCTCTGTACATGTTCTATTAGAAAAGTAAGTGGAGAGCAAACTAATGGTTTACTAAATCTACTACAAGGTACATTAAGCATTTTATTTTCTTCATCCCTTTGAGCAAATTACTCCTTTACAAGTTTAGATAATTTACCATTCTTCAGCTTCATAATGGCTTGTTTAATTATTTACACATTTGTTTTCGATTTTTATTCTTCTTTTTTTTTTCGTTCATCGGAAGTGAGTAAGTTTTAAAGCATTTCTCCTTTTTCCTATAATTACCTTTATCTGTAATTTATGTACCTCTTGATTCTTTTACTTTTGTGCCTTATATACTTACTTCTTTGTTCATTATACCTAATGCTTTTAGGATGGAGTCTGGGTAAAAGGAAATAAAATAATTGGTTTTATAAAAATTTAATGATTGATTTAGAAGTAAAGGTTTTTTTTTTTTTTTTTTTTTTTTTTTTTTTTGTATGGCTAAATTGATTACAAATGAGATTCTCCGTTTAAAAACAAACAGAAATCACGAAATCGCACTTGTTTGAATCTGAATTTTTTAACCTTCCTTTTCTTATAAAATTTCTTCACTTCATGGAAAAACATTGAATCATAGATCATATATATATTTAAAAGTTTGCTTCTGGTGGTGATGTTTAGTTCTTAAGTGCAAACCAAGCTACCTCCTGTTATATCCCATCTTCCTGATACTATATTTAAGAGCGTAACATTTTTCATATAATTTTTTTGCGTGACGTAAATTTCTTTTGTCCCCCAAATCTATGTTAAAATAAAGACTAAAAACTAATTGAGCGAACTTAATAAGTATTTTTAGAAAAACAACACAATAACTAATTTTTTATACTGACCAGATTCGTCCACTCTCTGTATAATGACTAACTGCAGTATAATTATGTATTAAGCATGTGGGTTTTTTTACGTCAACTTTGGTCTTGTCGTGTTTTATTTACTATTTTAGACCTATTTAGTATTGTTAAAAGATAAGAAAAAAGACCTGAGTCTTTTTGCCTACTAATTTTTAGAACTGAACTTTGCTTAATAATTCTGTTTGTCTCCATTGCTAAAATAACGACTGATAATAGAAAATAAATAAGGCTTTATAGAAAATTAACCTTTTTAAAATAAATAAAATTCTTGTCGGGTCACAGGTTTCTTAGCCTTCTTAATCTTTATTGACGAATATTTAACACATGTGTTCTGTAAAAATACAATTTTGCCTGAGATCAAACTTGGGTAATGATACTTACTTGACGAGCATCAGTCAAAAGTTTGACTAATTTGCTTGATCGTTTATGAACATGAACATGTTAAAGCATTAGAGAGAACAAACAACCCTCTTTATCAGCCTACTAGCTCTACAATACAATACGGTTTAGTAAGGTATTTGTTAATATATTAACGTCAAATAGATATATTAATCGTTTCAATATTATTATATTACATTTTTTAATCCCGTTCTTCCTTATATATTATTAAAAATATTAATTTCAATTATATTTAAAAAAAAGAAGCTAAACTTCAATGTAATCACATAATTGTAAATAAACCAATTAAATATTTAACTAATTAAAATGTTAACGTTTTTTTTACTTGGCATAAAACAACGAAGTCTATATCTTAAAGAATTAAATAATTTCGAATATCCAATCTAAAAATAATTGAATTCTAAATTCCTTTCATATTCAATGTCCTTTTAGTTCTCGAAGTAATATATCATTCCTTGTTTACTCTTGGATGATAAATCACTTTTGTTTATAATGTTTATTTCACGCTTGTTATCTTTAAAAAATTGGTTATCTGTAATCTTGGGTGATCTAATGTTTGTTTGAATTTTTAACAGTAATTTTAATCACTCGAATAATACTATTAGGATTAAATTAGATATTATTTATTCTTTTGTTATTATCTTTTCTTTTTTTTAATATGTGCAATATATTTGTTAGTTAGTATGTAAGGTACAACAAGGATTTTTTTAGAAAGGTGCTTTAAAAGAGAGTTTTTTTGTGTGTGTGTGTGTGTGTGTAAGGCCATTTTATAGTTAATCTTTAATCTTTTTTTAAGCTAGATATAATGGAAAGTCTTATTTTAGTTTTGTGTTTGTTTCGAAGTCTTTTAGTAGTTATTTAGTTTGACGTGACAATATCTCTTGTGTTGTTTTTTGTTTTGCTTAACAATGTCGCTGCAAATAGGTGTTGGTCTCTTTTAATATCTCGTACTAACCTTTAGAATGACGCGAGACATTCACCTACCTTGTTTTTTGTGTCTCGACTTCTAAATATTGAACAGAAACAAAATAAATAAATAAAACTAATCTCAAGAATGAAAAACAAGTTGAATGCCAAGGACACTGCGGTGTATTCAACCGAATGTGTCAGATTAGCACCACAGAAAAGAGTTTTTCTTTGGGTTTTTGCTTGTGTTTCAATTTAGCTTCATTTTTTTTAAGTTTGCGGTTATTTTATGAATATTATAATGATATTAAAATGCGATGTAAATATTATAATTTAATTAAGATAACTTAGTTTAAGTTGTATTGAGATTTTTTTTTCTGGAGACGCCTGGTGAACGTTATTAGAGTTGTAATTGAGAATTTGTCGCTCTTGTTTAGTATCTTATTTTTGAGTGGGTCATAAAGGGTAATAAGTTTTTTTAAACACTATGTTGTTGTCATCTGGCTATATTTGGACCAAACTCCTGGTCATATTCATGCCTTAACATATAGACATATTATATATATTTTCCTCCATTATTTGGTATCGTCGAATCTTATCTTTTTTTAAAACAATTGTATACAAATTTAACAAATCTCAACTACTTTTAGTTTTAATTTGTTATTTTTGTTAAAAATTAGAAAGTCAGGAAAGTGGTTGAGATGTGTTAAATTTATATAATTGTTTTTTTAAAAAAAAATAAGATTCGACGATACCAAATAATGGAGGAAAATATATTATAATAATATGTTTATTATGTTAAGGCATGAATATGACCAGGAGTTTGGTCAACCTAGTGTTAAAAAAAATTATTACCCTTTACGAATCACTCAAAAAGAAGTTATTAGAGTTGTTGAATTGGTTCGGTTAGAGACTTCTAATCGGTTCTATAATAATTAATAACTATTCTTTTATTTCTTTAAAACTTAATAAGGCATCCTAGTTGCTTCGGAGTAATGTGCTATTGCTATTTTTTTTTTTTTTTTTTTTTTTTTTTTTTTTTTTTTACTTTCTCATATTAAGAGAAAGTATTGTGATGGCTCGAAAATTCGATTTTAAGATTTAGATAGTTTTACAAGTTTTTAGATCCCCTGAGTCCAAAAAAGTGTTCTTTTTAAAAAAATGTCTGTCTGTTGTCTGTGCATACGCGTGGAGCCTAAACTGCTGGGCCTATTTTGACGAAATTTGGCATACAAGTTCAGAGAAATTATACCCCGAGGTGAAATCGTGAAATGAATTTAGGTCCAAATTTGGGAGCGTAATCCCCAAAAACTCTGAAAGTACGTGAAAAAAAAAATCTCGAAATTGGTTCCGACGATTTTAATTAAATCAATTGAATGAGATATTATGGAATTTAAAAACAGTTTTAACAATATGAGAAAGTTTGTCTGAGTTGTCTCGGACCGATCTTTTGTATTTTTAAAAAATACTTCCCCATTACCCAGAGAGCTCTGCCATCAATGAATAAAGGGCGGCACGAGGTCGTAGGTTCGATTCCTCGCCGTGGTTCTCTGATTTATATCGCTCACTATTGATCACACTATACTCGCTTCGGCAGTACAATGTAGAGAGAGGTATGATGTGTGAAGTGGCTGCAACTATGTGCGCAGTGGAAGCGTGCTGGGCCCATAACCCAGAGGTCCGTGGATCGAAACCACGCTCTGCTACCATTTGTCGTATTCTGACAATATTTTAACTATAATAAGAAAAAACTAATTCTTTTGGCTTTCAAACAACAACTGAACTTATTTTATTTCATTACAAAACAAGTCAAAAACAAAAAGTTAAGAAAATACTATGCTTCAACAATTAAATTTACTATGCCATATCTTGACATTTGACACACTACCATGGGGCTAGTAAAAAATATGGTCTAATTGTTAGATTCGAACAAGTGGTTCGTCCTACCCGTCTATTACTAGTATTCGGACCTTACTACTACTACCCACAGTACAGATACCTATTACCCATTCTCTAGTACTGCCTCCTCACATAAGTTTACCATAGGCATATCTGCAGATAATACTATAGTTTGTTGAATGGAGAATTGTTTGAGGGGAAGGATTTATGTCCTGTCCATACTAGCATCACGCTGATAACATAAACAATCACTTGTTTCATTGTATCGTTCACAATGATACTTGCTCTTGCTTGTCTGTTGGATATTCTTGAATAGAATTCAACTCCATCCTGCAGAATGTTAATAAATATCATCTCGCCTCTTCCTTGTGTGCTACTAAAGTTGATTCCGATAGTGTCAGTTTATTTCAAATTATTTGGCATTGATGACATTTTGCTAGGTGAATTTGGTCTATTTCGAATCATTGTAGTAACTTCGGTACGCTTTAAACAATTGAATTAAATAAATTAAGATGCACAACTTTTGGTACGCCAGTACATATAATACTACAACCAGCAGTCTTCTAATGTACTTAAATGAGTATACTTCATATTTAGTATTGGGCTGCGATATACTTAGACTTAAACTATATACATAATAAATATAAATATAAAATAAAACCATATTTGTTGTTAGCTGTGACGGAAGAGGAAGATAAGAGGATCTGGAATTAAGGAGTCCAAGCCGTCTCGGCCTCGGTAATAATAAGGAGAGCCTAAATGAAAATTGTATCTACTGTTGGATTTGAGTTATTATTTATTATATTGTTTTTAATACTGTCAAACCTGTTCATTTTAAAGTGATATATTTTTCTTTGCTTTGATTTATGTTGCATGTGATTGTTGTTGACTCTTAATAAAACCTTATAGGAAATCTTTTCCCGTCAAGTTTCTGTGGCTTTTTTCTTCTTGGTCTTTTCATTAGTGGTGACCGTATACAGGACTGCTTAGCAGTAAATTGAAGAAAAGAAGAGAGAAAAAAGGGACTAATATGGCTAGCAATATAGAAGCAACGAACAGGCAGAAGAATATCTGTGACACTCGCCTTTCAGAAGCTGGAGGCCGAGTCTGTAACTTTGAAACATCCCTTTTCATGTTGTTAGATATCAAACTGTTGTTATGAACATGCGCGCGCAACCTGTCAACGTGAATCTATAACTTTGTTTGTTGTTATATAAGGAGAAAGTTGATATATAAGGTTTCATATATATCCACTCAAAATTGTTGTTGATATAATTCGTCAGGTTATGTTGTTATATATCAAATGGTAAAAACCAAAATTAAGTGACGCTTTATTGTTGTTTTCATTCACTTTTTCTGTTTTCTGACTGAAATAACTACAAAATGGCCACTAAAGGACACTGTCAATCCGTAGTTTGGTATTCCGCCACAAACAGCGCTGGCATCACTTTACAGATTCACTACATTATGTAACAACACTTTGATATATAGAGGTGTTTGATATATAATGTAACAGTGGATATATATCAAAAAAGTTACAGAATCGGCCTCCTGGACTCACTTATAGTTACAGAAGAGGAGGAAGGAAAAGTTCAGGCGCTGACCGAGGCCTTGATCATTTTATAAGACAAGACCACTCGTTATTGTTTGAATTAGATCAATAAATTTTGGAAGGTATCTCGGCCGACGTGGATTCTACTGAAAAGGACATCGTAGATGAAATTGAATCTTTTCCCGTCAAGTTTATGTGGCTTTTTTCTTCCTGGTCTTTTCATTGGTTGGTTTGCGTACTTCGTACTTCCGCTTCTTACGTCCATTTTGTGTTTCTGATTCCCGTATCTGGGTGCCTTTAGAACCAGGTTTTTTTGAGTACACTATGAATCCACTCATAAGAGATGGAATGATTTAAAAATCCGCCAATAAGGCTGTTCTAGAACCTTAGAAACGGAAGATCTCAAATAAAGCTCCTTGTCATCACCAACTCCACTCTTGTCTCATCCTCATCAATAAAACTCCTATATCACTTGTAACCTATCCAAGGTTACCTACAAAGAAATAAAGAAAGAAAAAACCTAAACATAGACCTAAAGGGGCCCACACACTTACAGTTTAACTGCAGGCCGTTATCGTATACGATTATCGTAAGGCCAAAATCTCAGACCACCACACATTACCCGTCCACCGCCTGCAGGCAATCGTAAAGAACTACAGATCTGTGCCTGTATGCACCACACACTGTGCGATGAATGCCTGCAGGCCGATATCTGTCGATTTTTAACTGCAGTCCGACGAAGGGAAATAAACATAATAAATACGAATCACTCTACACGCCTGTAGGCCGACTGATAGTGTAGGGCGACATTGATCTTGAGGCACAGGCCGGACAGTCCACGGACTGTCATCTTTCCTTCCATCCGATCCTTGCCTCTACCCTCCACACACCTACAGTCTACCTCCGACTGCAGTCCGTCATCTTAAGGAAAACTGACGAGTGTGTGGCCAAGCTCCGTGGACGGACAGATCGTTATCTTCAGTTAAACTGTTAGTGTGTGGGCCGCTTAAGAACACAATAAAAATAAAAAACAAACTAGTCTAAACCTAAAGTGAGACTTATTTTACAATCCGCCATATATTTTATTGAAAACTATGAAATTATAAAAATGACTGTTACATAGTCAGCTAGAAACTTACTTTTATCATTATATATGCTCTAAGTAAAACTCTCTCTAGTAAAGTAAGTTTTTGTGTTGCCGTTTAAATGTTTGTTTATGTTACCGCTTTAAACTGTAAATCACACAGAGAGCTGATTTTTTTCTAATAGCCTCCTGCTGAGAAAAAGTTTTTTCTTTACTAATGATAAATATTTCTGATTGAACGCAGACTCTATAAAATATAAATTACTGATCTATTAACCAACTTACTTGTTCGTCCTTCTAGAAACATTATCCTGCAATTTGTTGCTCTATCTCTCTCTTTCTCTCTTTCTCTCTCTCTTTATGTGTGTGATATAATATATATATATATATATATATATATATATATATATATATATATATATATATATATATATATATATATAAACTTTACTCAAACTATGACTTTTCAATGTATCTATTGTATTTTTATTTTTTATTTTTTTTTAATTTCCAACTATAGCTAATAAAAAGCAAAATATTAGAAATGAATTGTCTACATATTTTCATGAACGATAGCCGATTCTTACAAATCTCCCACTGCGTTCAATACAACAATGTTGTTTTATCACCATAACAACTTTTTATTTTTTTATTTTTTAATATATTTTTTTATATTTATTATTTACAAGAATGAAAGATAATTATTGTCATTCTTAATAACTATATTAACTTTTTATAATTTGTTTTTATTTTTTAATGTTTATTTCTTTATTTAATATTTCCTTTGATGAAAGCTAAGCTTGTTTTTTTCTATTCCTTGCTTCCACATATTATAATGTCTTTCTTTTAACCATATGTTTACCCTTCTCAGTTACATTATTTAGATACGGTTGGATTATATAAGTTATTAGTTATTTAAGGTAAGAAGTTGAAATTTTACATATAAAAGAGGTACACGTGGTGTGGGCACACCTCCCTTTTCGTGCCCCTTTAACATGGCCTTCGCATTTCTCTTAGAATTGTACCGCGATAGAAACAAATCGCGACTAAACAAATATTCATTTACACACCACTTAATAAATTGATCTATTAAAGAGATTAAGTGATTTGTAGAGGATCAGATGAAGTAAGGATTAAATAAAATTTAAATTTTACCTAACATAAATAATCGTCCTACTTATTTGTTCTTTCTAGTTTAAATTTATTTTTATACCCTTTATAGCTATTTACAAATTAGTGTTTTTCATTTTTACTTGGTATTTCTCTTGGTTTCTTCTTAAATAATTATTCTTAAATGTCTTTATAGCTTATTAAATTATTACTTATCTCATTCTTTTTATTTAATATATATATGAGATAGGGAGTAAAAGAGTAAAAGGGAAGAACCAAAACATACATACATACATATATATATATATATATATATATATATATATATATATATATATATATATATATATATATATATATATATATATATATATAATAGATGGTAATAAAATAAATATTTGACTTCCGAGGTTACTCGATGATACCCGAAAGGATCGTTTTGATTAAGCTTTTTAAAATCATTTTTTTTTTTATTCATTATTATTATTTTTCTTTCGTCTGTGCTATTAAACTGTTTCGATTACCATTTTTGGCCTGGAGCCACTTAAATATATATATATATATATTTATATATATATATATATATATATATATATATATATATATATATATATATATATATATATATATATATATTTATTTACATATATATTCTATAGTTGAACTTGGTTCGTTTGATAATTTATAATTATATTTTTCTTTCAGGTATTGTAAAAATAGCTATAATCGAGCTACTGGTATAAGTTCGTGTTTGATATTTGACAGGGTTTAATTATAATATGGTTTTTTATTAATTTTATTTTTATTTTATCTTATTTCATTTAGAAGTCCTTGGAAGATGGTTGAGTTAGGACTAGAGCGTGGGTGGTTGCATCTGAGAGCGTGATAATATGGACTCGGTTTTAGGATCAGCTTGCCTTGTTGTTTATCTTGTTAATCTTTATCTTTTTTTATTAAAGAAATATTTCTGTTTCTTTGAACTGGTTTATTCAGTGAAATATTTGATTTTTTAGTGTTTATTGAATTTTTTTACAACTATTTCAATCTTAAATTAAAACAAATTTCTTCGTATTACATCATTTGTTTAATATAATGGAAAAATAGTATTAGGTACACACCTTTATAAAGTGGCTATCAAAGGGACCGCTTCAAGTGATTTTAATTAAAGTGGGTATAACACACACAACGTGTAATCTAATATATGGTCTTTTGTTAAAATATATTATCGCTTACTGTAACCAGATGGTCATATTAGCAGAATTTAGTTTTATAGTTGAAGTAACTCTTAGTAAGTATACTCTTATTTAAGATATACTAGATTTCTCAATTTCTGTGGAAGATTATCTAATAAAAGAAAATCTCATGTTGTTTCGATTTTTTATTGTTTAGTTATAAATAATTTTTATATTTCCATTTAATTTCATAAGATAACCCTGATCGATTATTTCGTCATTAAACTGTTTTGATTAACATTTTTATTCTGGAGGTCATTTAATAAAAACAAATATCTCGCTAGATCTGTTCAATTTGCTTGCGCTTTCCTTTCTTCTCCTCTCAGTAGTCTTACTAGAAATACTATTAAATAAATAGACTGCAAATTAGGGACAATAAGGGACCACCTGCGGGTAGATTTGCAAAACCATCTAAATTTATTAAAAATCAGATGAATACTTTTAAAGATAGTCTGCCAATTAGTGTGGCACATAGCTTCCTCGCGTCCCGTACTTTAATGATGTTATGTTTTGTAGCCCATTATTGGCTAATTTAATTTAATTTTACCTTATTTTGTTTCCAAGCATACCGAAGTTAACGAAGGTGCATTGTGATCCTTGTGAATAGCGGAATATTTTTGGCTCCGATTTCCGTTTCAGACATCGGGGAACATATTTATTTGTGTCATGTCTGTCTATAGATCTTTCGGTCATTCTGTCATTGAACATTTTTGCCGAAAGTAGCCCACGGATGGACCCATATTAGTTCCAACCATCTGCGCACAATAAATTTCGCTAAACATGTAAAAGAAACGATTTTTTGTTGGTTCTTCAGAACAATCACATACTTCCGTTACTTCCATTAAGCTTGGAATCAGAACTAATATGATGTTTCGACTACATCCATTAGACATATCATTCTAGACATTTTTTTTTATCGTGGTACATAAAAACTACCTTGAATAGTTTTTTAATTGCACCTGTCTCCTGCACTGATGTAGCCCGTGGGCATTACTTTGCATGCAGTGAACAACTTATTAATGTTCTATTCTTTGAATAATTTATTGCAGTTTTTTGCATATATATTTTTTTTTTTTATAACGTAGGTTTTGCTTTTTAGCCAGATGCTTTAAGCACTATGCCGCATATTTGGTTAAATCCCTTTATTTTTATTGTGGTAGTGAAGAAGTTATTTCATGTTTATAATTACTCGTTTAATAAATAGTACTACTCTGTCCTAATGCCGATGAAGGCTTATTACAAAGTAGACATTTTAATTACAATATTTTTTTCAAAGTAAATTTTTGAACTACTTATTTGTATTTTATGTTCTAGGTATTGCCACTAGACGGTTGTGTCCTCAACTATTCGTAAGTCAAATTAGTTTTACCTAATCTCATGAAATTGGGTATATTTTTAAATAAAGAAAAGAAGTTATATAGTCAGGGTGCCAATAAAAAAAGTGGGAAATGAGGTATACATAAAATGTTTTTGTTGATTTTGGTTGTATTTAAGGTGTATTTCAAAAATCCGATTGATGCCACTCTGTCACCCTTGAGCAATTTGAGAAATTCAAGATGGCGGCCAATATGTACAAAATTATATGCTTTTGCGATGTTATTAGAATTTTTACAGTCATCATTACCTTTTTTAGGTCATTGGAGACTATCAGCTCAATCATAGTACCATATTTGGTTAATGGACCTCACAGGCGTCGTCGCCGGGAAGGGGGGGGGGGGGGAGGGGCGTGCCCCCCTCAATGTTTAAGATTTAAAAAAGAATTTTGCCGAAAAACAAAAATAAAATATCCAACCCGTTTTTACTTTTCTACATGTATTTTATTATATTAATTGAATACAATGTGATCGTTGATGAACGACAATTTTTATGTCTCTGATTTCAAAAATTCCCAGACAGAAATTCGGTTTAGACATCAGGGAACATTTTTGGTTCCTTGTCTGTCTATCGGTTGTCGCTCAATTTTTGCGAACCAAAATGTCTTAAAAACTACTCATCTGATATTATTGAAATTAGGATGGTAGGTCATAATTAGCCCATTTTTGGTCCCATATATGTTTAAACTTCTGTACCCATTTATTTCTCTTCCACATGCGCACAAACATACATAGTTCGATGTTAGTCGTTATTACATTTTTAAAATGCAGTAAATTTGCAGCAGCATAAGTCCAACCGCAACTCTGAACTTCTAATAGTATCTTAGATATAACACTTCAAAAATTGGCAGTTTTGTTCCAAAAAATTGAAAATTTAGGTATTGCTCTTGTTTCGGGCCGAATATCGGCATAAAACCGCTCACCTACGATAAAAGTAAGAAGAAATGAAGTTGCATCAAATTTGATTGGCTTCCTTTTAAGCGTTTTCTGCTGACTTAACGAATAGGCGAATAGGCGGAACCGGTGGCCGTTTAGGGTGTCAATGGATGCGTCCCCTCCATACAGGGAGAAACAGACCCTTCTCTCCAGGTTCGTCTTTCATATAGAACGCCCACACAAATCTAATATTCATTTTTATTTTATTGCACCAGAACTATTGGGCCTACAGCCTTCGTTTGTACTGTCAAGGAAGCTAATTAAATTTACTACAACTTGATTTCTTATGAATTTTCTTGTAAGAGAGCGGTTT
Organism: Gerris lacustris; assembly: GCA_951217055.1. Classification (NCBI taxonomy): domain Eukaryota; kingdom Metazoa; phylum Arthropoda; class Insecta; order Hemiptera; family Gerridae; genus Gerris; species Gerris lacustris. Next base: position 56,831,459 of record OX578282.1, on the reverse strand, counting down.
AATGCCGATATTCGGCCTGAAACGAGACCAATACCTAAAATTTTCATTTTTTTGGGGAAAAAACTACTTCTTTTTGAAGTGTCATATCTCGGAAATTATTGAGTATTATTATTCAGAATTGCCGTTGGGCTTATGCTGCTGCAAATTTAAAAATAGTAATAACGACTAAAATCGAACAACATAGTAAACGAGTTATATGGCAACAACTGAAAGAAGCCCGACAATTTTTCAATTTACTTTTGCTACGCAGCGAGCACATGTCTTTCGAAGCTGCATACTTAGAATCACATTACCCTAACTAGTCCTAACAACTTATCAAATAATACTAGCCCATAAAACAAGTAAAACCGGTAAAAAAAAGTTATTTTAAATCCTTTATATCCATCCGTTTATTTTGTAAGGGTAAAATAAATAGATAATTAATAACATTTAAAAATTAATGTATTAATTAATTTGTTAGACTATTTTTTTATTGGTGCAGAATCTATGTACAAAGTTTCAGCTCGACTGGACGTGAGTTAATTAGCCCTCCAAAGATTGTATGCCAATTAATTAATTTTATTTTTATTACTTTTTAAATTAAATTAATTAATTAATCTTTAAAAAGATAATTCATTAAATTTAAAAATTAATTAATAATTTATTTAATTAAAAAAGACATACGAAACATTTCTTGTTCCGTGTCTGTCTGTTGGTCTGTCCACAATTTTTGCGAACCAACAAGTCATAAAAACTATACTTATCCAATTTTAATGAATTTTGGATGTTAGGTCATAATAAGCTTTTTTTGGTTCTATATAAGTTTCATCCTCATTTGCTTGTCTTCCACATACGCACAAACATACAATTAATTTCACCTATATCTTCAAAAGTACTCATATGATTTTTATGATATTTGGGTGGTTTGTCGAAAGTAGACCGCAGATAGTCCCAGATTAATTTAAACCGTCTGCGCACTGTAAATTTTGCTAAAATGAGACTTTAATTCATCTAAAAAATCAAAACAATTTTGTCAGATATAAAAAACGGGGAAAATGAAATAATTTTGACAATTATGGGTTGTAAATGCATAAAATCATTTAAGTATCTACGAAATAGGACGCGAGAATGCTATGTGCCACAGCAATTGGCAGATTTTTTTTTTGTTTTTTTTTTTAGTGAATATGTGTGAATTTTGTATTGAAGCCTTGTTTGCTTTTTTAAACACTTTTTTGTATGGTTTTAGATAAAACATTTTTTTTTAAAAGATGTTACTACCTATCCTATACGGTCATGGACACCCTTTTGGGGCCCGCTCTTAGACGTCCGGCTAGTTTACCCTCTTCCAGTCGTCCAATCGAGCTGAAACTTGGCACATAGACTACCTACCACAAAAATATTTTAACAAATTAATTAATTAATTAATTTTTCAATTTAATTAACTAACTTTTTAAAAATAAATGGATTAATTAAATATTGAAAAAATTAAGTAATAGAAATAAAATAAAAATTTAATTAAATTAATTAAATTGAAAAATTAATTAATTAATTAATTTGTTAAAATGTTTTTGTGGTAGAGAGTCTATGTGCCAAGTTTCAGCTCGATTGGACGACTGGAAGAGGGTAAACTAGCCGGACGTGTAAGAGCCTCCTATACTGAATAAAGGATGGGAATCCTGCTTTTTTAAAATAAATAAAACATTATAAAATAACATACAATTTTTATTCAAACCCATTCTAGGCACTCAGATTCATGTTCCTTGACATCAAAAACCTAAGAAATGATGTATCGCACGCCCATATTGAATCTAATCAGAAAACCTTAATTTTTCAGTATTTATTTGCCGCCATTTTGATTTTTCTGAAAATGCTCAAGGGTGACAGGGTGGCATCACTCGGATTCTTAAAGTATACATATTATTGAACAAAAAAACGAAAAAAAAATTTATGTATACGTTAATTCCAGGTTACCATAAAAATAGCCATTTGGCACCCTGACTATATAAAACACTTGTTATCTTAAAATATGCAGGTATTATAATTGTATGTGGGTATTTACAAATTCATAAACGTGCATTCTATTTTTACTTCGTTTTTATTAGCTTGCTTTCTTGTTTATTTGTTTGTTTGTTTGTTTGTTTGTCCGGTACAAATCTGGCAATCGATTTCTAACTAACTTCCCGAATACCTAGACATTTGAAACTTTTAGCATAGCTTAGAACACGATGACACTGCATTATTTTAATACTTTTAGCCATCTTTCAGCAGAATTTAATTGGTTTACAGCAAATTTTGCTGTACGGAAAGTTAGTTCGGAAAAAATCCGCAAGTTATTTTATTTGTTTTGCCATGTCCCATATTTACGCAATCTTCATTTTGACGGGTCTCAAATTTGTGATGACAACAAAACAGGAAATATTGATTATATTATTTATATTATTTCAAATTTATCGATTGCACGGTTTAGATTTGGTGTTGGGGAGATCCGTTGTACAAAGATTTGTCCATTTATTGGTTTAAGATCAGCTCTCTAGATGGTTGTCATTTATGTGAAGTAAATAAATTCGGAACTATTTTTTTTTTTTTTTTTTCACTAACATTATATATTATATAACAATAACAATTATATTATCAACATTACATACGATTCAACAGAAAATTTAAAAACGTAGTATTATATAAAAAGTTCTTTTTATCTTGAAATTTTCTTAATTGAAATTATAGATATTTATTTAATGCCTTAAAGAACTGTCTGTCAAATCATAAAAAGTTCAGTTACCTTAATCCAATTTCAGGTGACAAACAAATTCTTTTAAATTTTTATCATATTATTATAATTATTATATATACCATATTATTATCATATTATTTTCAAATTTTTATCATTGGAAGGATTATACAATTTTTTTATATCTTGCCTATTTTTTAAAAAACATTTATTATTATAAATAATACTCCGGTTGCGAATTTTGCCAATTCAGTGGTTATCTAGATTGATCTTTGAATATCCACTGTACATCAAAACTTGAGGAGAAAAGTTAATTGTCATTTTTTTGTGTGAATTAAAGAGATTGAATTAATTGAATTAATTAGATTATTCAGTTCTTTTATAATTTTATATAATAAATATTAAAAAGATAAATTATGTGTTGTTTGTTATTTTATATTAATGATAGTCATTTATAATATATAATTATTTGTTTGAATTTAACTAATGTTAGTGGTAAAACATTTATATAAAATGTTTATTGTTAGTAGTTTTTCCTTATGTCTTAAAATATTTTCTTTCTTTTGTTTATATAATTTTTTAAAGAATTTCATGAAGATTATGTGCTATTATATTCATTATGACTGTCTATTAGGTGTCTGGTCTTAGTAGATTAATTACATTGTAAGTTTAGAAAATATTGACTGGGGAGATTAGATGGAGTAAGGAAGGGGGACAAGTTATAGATTGGGAGGGAGTCTGGGACATTGGCAGTGTACCAAGGACTGTTGGATTACTGGAAGTAGTCGAGCTAATGAACTTCTCCCAGTTCTCTTTATAGCCTGTTGAATTATTTTCATGATCCTCGTGTATCCAGTTAGGTACTTCCTAGTCGTGACTCGATCTCTACCATGCTTCCAAGTTGGCACGGTGGTTCTCTCTCCACGACATGGTCCCAGGCATGGTTCATGGCCAAGTAGTAGGGAAGCTTGTTGAAGGATGATTGTCTGTAGGACCCTGAAATTTATCGAACGCCTGGTCCGGTTCGATACCCTCATAACATCTCTTGTCATTGAGCCGAACTCATTTTTTTAACTTCCTACCTGTTCGGGAGTTAATAGAACTTCCTTGTTTTATATGATGTGCTTGTGTTAACATTATCAATGGACCGGTGGAATACCATAGGGGCTTCCTTGATAGTGAGCTTGATCTCAAAATATATCCTGGTTTTGCTATTTACCCATTGATAAAGTTATTTGATTTGTTACTTTTGCTGACTAATCTCTTCCTTCTAATTTGCCCTCTGTTTGTTATGTTGGGGTCTTCTATTTATTTTTGCTTTACTAGTCGCAAGGAAGTTTCGAGAGTAATAATCTAAATTTTGATATAAATGTGTACAATTTTGAATATCTTCATAAGTAGCTATATCAAAAACCATCCTCTGAAATCTTCTTCTTATTATAAAGACTTTACATCTTTGACCAAAGCTTGTATATGTAAAAGGTATATGTCACAAAAGATTACCCTGTTATAAGGCCTCGGGTACGATACGAGCGGCAAGTGGCAGCGTGTTTCGCACAGATGCTCGTGCTTGTCATAGCCGGCCGTCCTCTATTTCCATTGTACTCAATATAAACGTAAGCGGCGCCGCTCTTCCACCGCTTGTGTGGTACCCGAGGCCTTAATTTTATTTAGCTAAAATGATGTGTTTTTCTAAGCTTATTTTTAGTTAATGCTCTGGTATGCTTTAGTAGGTCATACTTTCATAAATCTAGATTTCCCGGAGGAGCCCGCGTCTAAAATTTTGTGGTTCTGACAAAGAGGTTGTTCAATTGTTTACTCCAAGCAATTAATTACTATCGTTAATTAGTTCATCGCAAGCAAATCTCTAAATAAAGAGCCCTTCTAAGGCTTAGAAAAGATCTTTATTTTATATTTATTGGATTAGAAACTTACGCTATAAAATCATTCTTCAACTGATGCTACTGATCTTCAACATTCCCCTTATTCTACGCCACAGCTTGTCGGCTTAGGCCATCAAAACAATCTTCCTCTATTCATCTCTATCTAAGGCTTGAGCTCTCCATCCACGTACTTCCATTTTGCTAAGATCCGCTTCCTCTCCGTCCATCCATCTTAATCGTGAACCTCCTTTTCTATGGTGGTTGTAAGTTCTATAGCCACCCCTTCCACCTCCGGTTTCGCTACTCTATTCTCTGGCATTCTAATGATATTTCCGAGCCATCTCAACCTTTGAGATTTAATGCAACGCACTATTTCTTGCCTGTTACGTCGTATCCTCCAGGCACCATCAACCTCTCACAACACAGGTCCATAGATTCTTCTTAAGAAAGATCTTTTCAAGTTTAAGCTTCGCCTGTAAGGTCGCTATTCTCATAGGTCGATGTTCATATGTCCCATCCATATGTGACAAGTCTATATGTTATAACCTGCAAATCATTTTAATATTGTAAAATAGGAAATATTAATATTTTTTATTATCGAAATACTATTTATTATACAAATAATAGGCTAAATTCTATAAAGCTTTATGAACTAAGTGTTATCTATCTCACAAAATGTATTTTATACCCGCATATACTTACTTTGAATTCTTCATTATTAATTTGTCTCTTTTTATGAATCAATGTCATTGTTTCTTTGTTTTTTCTTATATCTCCTCTTCAGCGCATCTATTGGCTATTTGCGGGGAAATGCAAATAGCCATAGCCGTGTTATTGTTATGACATAAAATTGTTCTTTCGAATTGTTATGTACATTTTTTCGTCATCTTACTACCACCGATTCCTACACTAAATTTTACTTTTACTTTCTAATATACGTAGAATACGTATAAAGAGAAAGTATTGTGATGGAGAATATTCAATGATCAAAATCAATTATTGGGGAAAATTCAATTTTGAGTCCAAAATTAGTGGTTTTTAATAAATGTCAGTCTGTAGTCTATGCTGACGCGTAGAGCCTAAACTACTGGGCCGATTATAATGCAATTCAATATGCAGGTTCAGAAAAATAATACCTTGCTGTGGGATCAAGAAATTAATTTTAGCTCTATATTTGGGGCGCCACCCCCAAAAACTATGAAAAAACACCAAATAAATTATTTCTCGTTAACGGTTTCGACGATTTTGATTAAAAATTTCTAAAATGTACTCTATTTAAATACGAATCTAACTATAAGTCGTTTTCCCAGGAAAAGTCTAGTTCCTAAGAAAATAACATTAAACGTGGACTGTGAGAGGCCGGGTTCGATTCCCCGCTGGAGAGGAGTTACTTTTATGGTGAATGTTTGATAAAATATTAAATAATAATTAAACGTATCCACGAAAACTTGAAACAAATAATGAATGGAAAACACTGGGTGAAGTAATTATGTTCTCGTTTATGAGAAAGTTAGTCTGAGTTGTTTTGGACTGATTTTTCAATATTCTTTTGAGGTTGAAATTGTTTTTTAAAATGTCCCCCTCCCTCTTTTATCTTGTTAGAACAAAATTCTTATTAACTCCTTTTTCCCTGAAGACTAAACTAATTTGTAAGTTTTTAGAGCCAGATTATAAGTTATAAAAAATAGATCTTATAAAGAGCAGATGTCTTTTTTAATTATCTTAGAACCTAGGTATTCTAAAAAAAACTATTAAAAGCTATTACGAGTAAAACACCGACTAACAAGAATCTCTTATTTTCCATAATTTATTACTGCTTTTAAAAACAAAACTGTAAACTGATTTATTTAATATCACATTAGCAACATGGCATAATTGATTTGACTAACGTCTTCTATTTTGAATAAAACTATTTATTCCAACTTCAGATTTATTAATATAGGTCTGTAAACAAATCGCTTATAAATCTTGCCTCCCATTTACCGTTTGAAAGATCTTTCGAAACGTGTTTTAAAATCTGTAAAAATTGCTTAAAATTCTCTGAAAATTTAATTTTCATTTTATTTAATCTATTCTAGTTCGATTTCACGGATAATTATTATTGTGATGTTTTTAATATTCACGCAGATAAATATTATTCAACATAAAATTTTAAATTTATTTAATAAAATATTTATAATGTGCGTATAAGAATAAATATATTTATATAGAATGCATTGTTTATAAACCTTGCAATTATGACCTTTTTACTTTGTTATTATCTAGGCAGGAAGTTTTATATCTATTTTAATTAACCGATAATGTACTTCAAATTATTATTTTCCAAAGCTACCTACATATTAATCTAGTTAAATGCGTTCCTTCGTTTATAATTTATTTATTTCGATGATTATTTTTTTTTTCTTTTTTTAATTCTTCATGATATTTTAATAATATTTTTTAAATTTATAGTTTTCTCATCTACACTTTCAAATGTTTATTACTTTTAATGCTTTCAATTATTATTGTTTTAGTTCTGCAAATAAGTTTTGTTGTATAAAATCTTTTATGCTTGATATTGTTGTTGAAATTGATAATTATTAGTAGAATTTTATTTATAGATTATTATAAATAGTTATTTATTATTTAGAATTATTTATTATTTTAGATACATAATAATTGATTTGCAATAGCACAAAAATAACTATTATTAAAAATAAATAAGTTGTGATTAAATCAGTTAGTTATATGAATGAATATTTTCACTCCTCTAGCTTCACTAGTAAAGCTGTATATAGCTGTAGTAGTTGGTAGTAGTAGTGGTAGAATGAAACACAACTTCTGCGATGTCTGTAATAATGTACGATTATAGTTATCTAGCTGGTTCAATATGAATATTATCACTCCTCTAGCTTCAGAATAAAAGCTGTGCGATAGTGCAGATTGAAACACAACTTTTGCGATGTCTTGAAGTAGAATGTAATATAGTACGAATGCAGTTATCTTGCTGGTATCTGCGTGCTTTGCTGCAGTGCATGTTATTGTTAATAGGCTGAAATTGGAATTCTCTATTATTAATATATGCTTAAGCGCCCTAAAGAGAAGGCTTTTCCCAAGTATTAACTTGCTCCTGGTCGTTTTTTTTAGTAAGGGATATTTCTCCTACTTGTCCTTCGTGGTGACTCTCTCCTCTTGCAACTCCTTAACTAATTGTTCCAATGTTCTCTCCCTTTCCAGCATCCACTGTACTATTCCTTTCAGTTAATGAAAGGGATAATTAGTGCTCAGCGTAATGGTTTTCTCAATTAATAATCTATATTACTAATTGATCATAAACTTTCATTTTAGGTCTTAATTAGTGTTACGAAGTTAATTTATTGTAACTGTTATAGGTATATTTATGTTTTTATTTTATTAATTTTTTTTTTTTTTTTTTTGCTTGTATATATTATGTCTATAATTATATTTATTTTTGTTTGAAGAGTGCCTGGTTTAGTTTGCGTGAGCTGTTTAGGGGCTTCTGATTATTCAGCGTTACAAAGAAGTGGTGATAATTATGTTAGTAAGTGGTCTTATTTCAGCGGCTTAGTATCAGTAATTGGTCTTAGTTGAGTCTGTTTTATGGCCTTCATCTTAAATCAAAATGGTCGAAAGAAAAAAAAACTTTCATTAAAGTTGTTTATCTCATAAAAGGAATCAAACTTCCAACATTTTAGGTTTTACGCAGTTGATTTCGGAGACATAGTTTGGTGGAATTTTGCATATTAATGGCTTTCATCTTGAATCAAGATGCGAAATTTCAAAAAGATTTAGGCCCTAAAGCCTTGATTACACGGCGATAGTTCTCCCACGATAAAACATTCATGTCCGTCAAAGTCAAACGCCAAACTACCGCGGAGGTGTACAGTCTACTCGGTAAGAGTAAACATACGTCAAAACGTGTTGTTTTGTACTGAAAGTGATATCTATATCCAACATGTCTGACTCGGATACAGAAACGGAGCATTAAATGCATAATAATATACATGGGCGTATCCAGGGGGAGGGGCAAGGGGGCAGCCGCCCCCCTTCCAAAATCGAAAAATCTGAAGAAACGTTCAGATAAAAATGTAAAATTAAACATTTAAAAATACCGTAAAATATCGTGAATAATACGAACACGGGTTGAAGTATTATATTAAACCCACCCACAAAATCAAAACAAAAAAATTTCCCTACATCAAAACAAATAAATTCCCACACATCAATGTCAATATTGTAAAAAGATTTAAAAATCGGGTGGGTTTGATATAATACTATATACATTATATATTAGGAAGGCCTGAACCAAAACTTTACTAACTAACATTATATATTATGTCGTATTTGGCCCACTTTGACTAAATACATAACTATTAGGAAAAAGGGATATATAGTCTAATGTACATTGAGACAAAGGAATATCACACTTTCGTATATAAAAGTGTGATATTCCTTTGTCCCAATGTACATTAGACTAAATATCCCTTTTTTGTTGTAGTCCCCTTTATTTATTTTCAATTTAGTTTTTTTCCTTGGGTCTCGCATAAAACGTAGTTGATAAATATCCCTTTATCGTAGTTGTTATTAAGACAAAGTGGGTTAGATACGACATATTTACCACATTGCCTGGTAACAATCCCCATTTCTTGCTTAAAGATATGCATCTGTCTTCATCTCGCAAGACGTCCAGGAAGCCAAACATGGGTTGAGTTTTTAATTCTTCAGGCATTTCTTCCATGTTGGAGACAAGTTTAAAGAAACACTACGTTACTTACTAATTTGCACAAATATACTGTAATAATGTCAAATTTGAAACAAATAAATTTGATTTATTTTGACAAGGTGTCACAAAAGGTTGGGTGGGTTCAATATAATACTATTACACCATGGTATATAGTATTATATCATACCCACCCTCATTTCCCCCTTTATTTTGCCCTACACAAAGCCCCATGCCTTTCAACATTCCCGAATTAGAGCATATGTCATGAAGTTTTGGGTGGGTTCAATATAATACTCTTACGCCATGGTATGTAGTATTATATCAGACCTACCCAAAAAAGTGCGAATATGAATCTTGGGTGGGTTCAATATAATACTCTTACGCCATGGTATATAGTATTATATCATACCCACCCTCATTTCCCCCTTTATTTTGCCCTATACAAAGCCCCATGCCTTTCAACATTCCCGAATAAGAGCGTATGCAAATAATTGTATGCATTGTTGTACTTCCTTTTTTTTACACACTCAAGGAGGGAAATTTTTTGATTTCTTATTTTTTTTATTTTGGGTGGGTTTAATATAATACTTCAACCCTATTGTATTAAGTATGATATCAAACCACCTATTTATTTTTTAAATAATGACAATGACATTTGTTTATTTTTGTAGGGAAATTTTATTATTTTTTCCCCGGGTGGGTATGATATAATACTTTAACCCGAACACGTGTATAATACGCAGGATAAATGTTGATGTCGCGAAAGGCGAATTTGATATATTTTTATTTATTTATTTTTTATTTTTACTTGTTAATTTTTTTGATTTAATTGAATTGTAAAAAATATGACAATCCTAATTAAAACTTTAAAGGAATTTGCTTGATCCATTTATAAAAGTCAAGATAGAAATTATAGATATCAAGACAAGTGGTAGCAGAAGCGTATCGAAATGAGTTTTAATTCGACGAGACGGTCTATAAACTTAGCCATTTATAGATTGAAACAAACTTTTGAAAACGCGGACGAGTTTCTAAAGCGGAATTCTGAGAATTGTCTAAGAAAGGAGGCATCGGAAATCTGTATTCAACTCCACAAGTATGCCCAAAAGGTTGAGGAGTTGAAAAATAATCTTGAGAAACTGGCTGAGGGTAATGATGAAGATACTCGAAAATTCGAAGAAAAGGTAGAGGAATACGAGGTCCTGCTTCTTGATGTAGTAGATATGGAAGCTAGACTGGAGGTGTATATATCCTTCACGGAGGAGCGTGAACAGGAATATGGTGAGAGTAGTGGTAATGCTAGTAAGTCCGAGGGTTCAGATATGGTAATTATCCCTGGGGATAAGCTAAAGAGACCAACTATTCCATCAGCTAAACTTCCAAAACTGTCCCTTCCGGGTTTCAGCGGTGACATATTAGAATGGGAATCCTTTTGGGGCGCCTTCAAGGTTGCTGTTCATGACATCAACTTTGAAGACGTCACCAAACTGAACTACTTAATAAGTCTCTTATCTGGGGACGCGAAACGATGTGTAGAGGGATATAGCATATGCTCCAAAAATTATAAAACTGTCATAGAAATCCTGCATGACAGATATGGTGACAAAACTATTAATGTTCAAGCCCATTACATGGCCCTAAACAATATCCCTAGAGCAGAAAATAGCCTAACTTCTTTACGACAAACTTTAGATAGTATTGAATTACATTTGCGTACTTTAAGTTCCCTAGGAGAAAACGCAGATGGTAGTAACTTAATGAGCGTCATATCCAGTAAACTTCCTACAGATGTCATGGAAAAGATCTGTGAAAGTAAAATTACTAATACTAGTGAATTACGTAAAGCTTTCTCCTTGTTAGTTAAAAATCGGGAAAAAGCCCAATATTTATCGACAGGTTTCAATGACTTAACCCTAAATTCGGTCAAAAATAATATAACAACGGAAGCTCTTGTCGCGTCAGAAAATATCAAAACAAAAAATAACATAAAGCAAAAATTCAAAAATAAAAACAATTTGACAGCTAAATGTATTTTTTGCGAAAACCAACACTGGAGTGACGAATGTCCAAATTTTAAAACTATAAAAACTAGAAAAGAAAAAATTAAGGGTCTTTGTTTTATTTGTCTCAAAAATGGCCTACATAATCGATGTACAAATTTTAGACCATGCGTATATTGTAAGGAGAAAAACAGTCACCATAGAAGTTTGTGTCCCCAAAAGTTTAAAGAAACCGATAGTTCCGAAACTCTAGAAACCAATAAAACCGAAATTAATTTAGTAGCGGCCGGTGAGGTTGTTGTCATGCAGACAGCATCGGTTGTCGTTGAAGGTCCTAAACGAAATTGTAGTTCTAGAATGTTGTTAGATGGAGGGGCCCAACGAACATACATAAGCCAAAATTTAGCCACAAATTTAGGAGCGATAACAGTCGAAATTCAAAATTTATCCGTCTTTACATTTGGCAATAATTCAGCTCATAGTATAACTAGTCCCCTGGTAGAAATAAAATTTAGGCTTCTTAACGGTCATAAATTAGACGTCAGAGCAAATGTCGTACCTGTTTTGACTGGTAATTTTAAGAGTAACTTTTTTGATCCTAAGAAAATAAGTTCACGATTTAGCGACTTAGAGTTGGCAGATAAGGATCCAGATAAACCTATAGATATAATATTAGGCAACGATTACTACTGGGATTTAATAACAGGTGACAGGTTAAAAATCCAACCTGGGTTGTACTTATTTCAGTCTAAGTTAGGATGGATATTATCCGGACGGTTTAAAGTTCCGAGTCCATCGGTGAAATCAATTAGTTGCCCTGTTTTAAATAATGATATATTAACTAAAATAAAATTAAAGGATTTATATGCCCTTGAAAATATTGGCATTACAGATTCCCCATATAAAATAGAGGAAGACTTAGCCGTCGCTAATTATTACGATACAACTAGAATAGTTGATGGTAGATACGAAGTTCGGTGGCCGTGGATTGAATTCCCGCCCGAATTACCTAATAACTATTACTTAGCCTTGGGTCGTTTAAAAAATTTACTTAAAAAATATAAACAAAATAAAGATTTTATGTCAACTTACAATAATATTGTCAAGGAACAATTAGAGTTAGGTATTATAGAGATCATAGAAGGGAAACATTCTCAAACCCATTACCTAGCACATCATCCCGTTTTTAAGGCAAATAAAAGTGTAAGAATGGTGTACGATGCCTCAGCTAGGCAAAGTAGGGAAGCATTCAGCTTGAATGATTGTTTATATAGTGGACCATTACTGTTAGAAAACCTTACGGGATTAATTTTAAGATTTCGAACTTATCCAATCGCTATCTCTGCCGACATAGAAAAGGCGTTTTTACAACTTTCTTTGTTTGAAACGGACAGGGATTACGTTCGATTTTTATGGATCCAAGATATCGAAAATATAGATTTGGAAAATTTACACGAAAATTTAATTATTTTGAGATTTCAAAGAGTTCCTTTTGGGGTGGTTTCTAGTCCGTATTTACTAAACATGACAATTTTGAATCATGTTCAGAATTCAAATAATAGGTGGAAATCACTACTCGAAAAATCGTTTTATGTAGACAACCTCGTTTGTGGAGTAGCTAATGAGGAGGAACTATTACACTTTTATAGTGAGACAAAAGAAACCTTTAATTCTGCAAAAATGAATTTAAGACAATGGTCTTCAAACTCAAAAAATTTAAACGAAATTATTCCCGACTCTGATAAAGTAAAAAACAATATTATCGATCTATTAGGTCTGATTTGGGATACACAGTCTGATCGTTTAGGCTTTAAAAATAATATTAAATCGGTACCCGATCATATAACCAAAAGAAGTGTTCTACAACTACTAGCCTCGATTTTTGATCCGTTAGGATTTATGATTCCAATTATTCTTAAAGCAAAAATGTTTCTTAGACAACTATGGTCGAACCAGGAAAATTGGGATGTTATTGTAGATAACTGCCCTGAGTGGGAAGATATCGTCACTCAGGTAATCAAAATCCCTAGTTTAAGATTTCCTAGATTCATTTTACCTGAAAGTTTAGAAATGCCCTTTAATATTCACTGTTTTTGCGATGCTTCCGCGGAAGCTTACGCGTGTTGTGTTTACATTGTGTCAAAAAATAAAAATAAGCAAATTGTTAGTAATTTAGTATTTGCAAAAAATCGGTTAGCCCCTAAAAATCCTAAACAAATTAGTATACCACGCTTAGAATTACTAGGAGTGACCATTGGAGTAAGATGCGCTAAGTTCGTTGAAAGTGAAATTAATTTAAACTATAGTAAAATTTATATTTGGACTGATTCTATGTGTGTGTTACACTGGATTAACTCGGAAAAGGTCCAACCAGTATTTGTTAAAAATCGATTAAAAGAAATTAAAGCGCACTCAAATTACGAATTCAGATATGTACCAACTGGAGAAAATCCAGCCGACTTAGGCACGAAACCAATACTAAATTCTGATAATATTATGGAAAATAAATTATGGTGGAACGGTCCTGATTTCTTGAAATTAAATCTTGACTACTGGCCTGAAATGTTAGATGTTCATGATAGTGAGGGAGAAAATGCTAAATTAGAATTAAAAGAAAATTCTCACATTTGCCTTAACATACGTGAAAATAATGATTTTCACGCCCCTTTTGACATAGATTTGAATAGATATTCATCTCTCAGAACTTTATTAAGAGTAACCGCTTTATGTAAACGATTTATAGACAAAATTCGATTTAAAAAACCAACCGAACCCTGGCTTTTACCAAGTGATTATAAATGGGCAAAAACGCAATGGGAACGATACGTTCAGAATAAATTTATAAATATAAATAAAAATCTAAAATTTCAGTTAGATTTAATTATTGATGAAAACGAAATTTACCGTTGTAGAGGGAGATTTACTAATGTAAACGTTCATATTGAACAATACCCAAAATTATTACCAAAAAATAACCATTTCACTAAATTAGTTATAGAAAACTGTCATGAAAAAAGTTACCACGCGGGTGTAATGCATACGTTAAGTATAGTAAGAAAAGAGTATTGGCTCGTTCATGGAAGGTCAGAAGTCCTTAGGGTTATCTCTAAATGTATGAAATGTAAAAAACTTTTAGGGGGTCCCTATGGTTACCTATCATGCCTGCCTTTCCTATTGCTAGATTAAATAAACTTAAACCGTTTAGCGTAACTGGACTTGGTTATTTTGGCCCGCTTTATGTCAAAATTCAAAATGTTGAAACTAAGGTCTATGGGGTCATATTTACCTGTTTAACGGTAAGAGGTGTTCATTTAGAGCTCGCAAGCGATTTATCCTCTTTCCAATTTTCTTTAGCACTTAGGCGTTTCTCAGCTCGTAGAGGACAGCCCTCTATAATAATTTCTGACAATGCCACACAATTTAAAGCTGTGCACGCAATAATACGTAAAACAGCTGATAGCATAGCTTGGAAGTTCATAACTCCCCTTGCTCCTTGGGAAGGTGGCTTTTATGAACGCCTTATTTCTATGGTAAAATCAAGCCTTAAAAGAACCCTCGGAACAGCTAGGTTATCCTATACTGAAATGGAAACAGTCTTGGCTGAAATAGAAGATATTATAAATTCAAGACCTCTTACCTATGTAAACTCGGCAGATCAAGATCTACCGCTATGCCCGAACAACTTTTTAAGATCTTTAGAATTTGGGTCACTAGAACCTCCATCAGATAACTTATTACCAACGATGAATCAAGCTGAAGTAAGAGATTTGTGGAAACATCACAACGCTCTGTTAGACAGCTTTTGGAAAGTCTGGACAGATGCTTACCTACCAAGTTTAAGAGAAAGGTACCAATACAAAGTCAGACAAGGCCGTATTTGCGGGGGAAGCCCTCAAGTCGGAGACTACGTACAAGTACGCTCATCATCAGTACCCAGAATCCGATGGAAAACAGGAATCATAGAAGAACTCGTTGAGGGGCACGACAAGGTATGTCGCTCAGCACGTGTAAGATTCTCAGATCAATCCACTGCGCATCGATCAATCGCTCACTTGTACCCTCTTGAGTTGAATGCTGTACAGACTCCAGAACCGTTGGAAGATAGCCCTGAAGATACCAGCATGTTACAAAAACCTCGCCGTCAAGCTGCGATCAAGGCAAGGGAAAGGATAGCTACCTGGGCTCAAGACCTACTATCTTTTACGGTCATTGATCAGGTTTAAGCAGGTTATAAAGCATCTGCTAAGCATCTGCTGGCTGGAGTGTCGCGAAAGGCGAATTTGATATATTTTTATTTATTTATTTTTTATTTTTACTTGTTAATTTTTTTGATTTAATTGAATTGTAAAAAATATGACAATCCTAATTAAAACTTTAAAGGAATTTGCTTGATCCATTTATAAAAGTCAAGATAGAAATTATAGATATCAAGACAGTTGACCGAAAATTTGAGAAAAGTTAAATATTCGCGTATAATACGCACCCTACTTTTCCATCAATTTTTAGAAAAAAATTGTGTACGCATAGGTTAGTTAATCAAATATTACTCCAAATCAAAGAAGTCTCCCATTAAGGGACTAACAAACATCAACTTGATATTTGGTCTACTATACGTAATTTCGAACTCAGGATCATGAAAATCACATTGTCCACCATAAAAGGCGGGATATGACCACTCTCCACCGATTTGTTTTTTTTTCATATGCCTACTGCCAAGCGTGTCCTGCAGACGAACTTAGCCGACCACATATTCTTAAAAGGCACCAAATGATTTACTTATACACAAAATTCTAGTTTGTTTTAAAATGTTTTTAAGCCTTTAGTTAGGAAATTTCCACCTAATTCTCGCAAACTGCTGTTAAAAAAAAAAATATTGCACACCCCTTCCTGGACTACCCTTCCTCCATGAAAGAAGTAGAATTCAGAAAACTGCCCCCCTTCCGTTTTGGGCTTGATACGCCCATGATAATATATCAAATAGAATTTGTATATTGTAGTAAACAAAAAAATCTGACATCAAATCTGAAGTAAGATATCACATCTATTGCCTCCTAGATCTGTTATCACGTGATACAAATATATAAACAAACAATAAGCCAAGCAGCAACTAAAGTTACTAATAACTAATGGTTATGAGTCAGTCAGTCATTGCAATTCGGATTTCATATAAATATACTATAAGAAAGACTTGACGTACTTGGTGTCTATGTCATCTTCGGGTTAATCTAAAACTGAAAAAAATAACTAAATTCACTCTGTTAAATTAACTTTGGATAAAGGAAGGGGGAAGAAATATTCCATTTTATTCATTTTTTTTTTTTTTTTTTTTTTTTTTTTACAGTTAAATCATAAAAAATGTAAAGGGAAAGAATATTTTGCCCATTTAAGCCTCTCTTTTCTTTTCTTCATTGTTAAGCCACTTTATCTTTTTATTTCTGTATTGATTTGTGGAGTAAAGAGGCCGGGTAAGAAGACAGAGGAGGAGAGCGCTGAATAAAGTAAATTATTTTTCTTGTCCTTTTTTTTTTTTTTTTTCTTCCTGCCAACTCTCCAAGGTTTGCCTTCTTTTTTCTTAAAAAAAAAGAAGATAATAGAAGAAAAAGAAGCTATCTTTACTGGATTCTCTCCAGTTAAGCTCAAAACCCAGTAGAGAAATTGTTAGAAAGAAAGGTAGAAATTAGTTAAAAAAGAAAAATTGTAAGATGAGTAAAGAAAACTATTTTGTGATAAAAAATCAATTCTTCGTTGTTACGAAAACTCATCATATTTTTTTTTTCTTTGTGGAAAAGATTTGAATAATAATAATTGGTTGGACAAACTTTTTTTTATAGACACCACATTTAGAGTTAAAATTTATTTCTTGATGAAAGCACCTCGAGGTGTATTCCCACTGAATAAGTATAACACGTTTCAGGTTCTAATTT
This sequence comes from Gerris lacustris, assembly GCA_951217055.1. Taxonomy (NCBI): domain Eukaryota; kingdom Metazoa; phylum Arthropoda; class Insecta; order Hemiptera; family Gerridae; genus Gerris; species Gerris lacustris. The sequence goes on along the minus strand of OX578282.1, from coordinate 56,814,222 downwards.
AATACATAATATACAGCACTTTTAAGGATCCCTTGATAGTGTCGTCACTCCACGTTTTTTATTTTTGTAAACAAAAACTTTGTGACGTCCGTTATGAGTTGCCAATGTTGGCTTTAGTAGCTCCATTGTATTGTGAAGATTTCGGATGAAATCTTCACGTGGTTTTTCTCGCATGTCAGTCGATATCATTAAGTCCCCTGACAAGCACAAGTTTGATATAAATTTATTATAAAGTTGCTTTAGAGGAGATACGTCTTTCGTTATTCCTGAATAATATCATTTTATATGATAGATAGAGAGGTGGATAAATAGATCGATTTATTAACAAATCAACACACTGCCGATCTACCAGCAGGTAAAAGATGCTAGAATGCTGGTAGATCGGCCTAAGCCGTAGAGAATATTTAAACATAATTTTATTTACTAGAGTATCTAATATTTTTAGCAGTCTCCAAGGTTCTACAACAAACAACAGTAGGATATTTTTAAAGTATTATTTTTTGGGCTCAGAAAGCCTATTGTCTGATTTGCTGTCTCGGTAAATAAATAAAATATGTTTTTAGTTGTATCTATACATACCGGCTAGTCTTTAGGATTTGGAGATAAATGCCCTACGTGATTTAAGTTGTACCTAAATTATTAATCAAATAGTGCCTATACTATTAATCAGATAGTGTCTAAATCAGTGTTTCCCATACTTTTTCAGCCCACGGGGCACACTATAAAACAATAGCCAATAGCCACGGCACGCATCTATAAATTTATGCAGGGTCACCGAGAGCCATCCTGGGCCCTATGTCGGTAGGTCTCCCCCGGAACACATCCCTCCGGAAAATGTTTGAAAATTACATGTCTAGAAATTACTTCTAACTCTATTTTTGCTTTTACCCATCACAAACAGTGAGGTACCATGATTTTTATGGAAGAACTTATTAAAAGGTTAAAAAATATTTTATACTAGGGCATTTATTATTTAACTAAGTTGCTGTTTATTTTAGTTTTTTTTTTATTGGAACAATAGCTTCATTCGATAGCCGTTCTCTGCAGATAACACACTGGGGTATAGGAATTTATTCATTTGATGTTGAAGTAAATCCAAAAGACAAATACGTTTCATGATATTTCCGTGCAGTCAACTTTGAATCTCTGTTTGAACTACTACTGTGCACTGTACTTCAGGAATTATTTTGTTCTGAAATAGTTTGGATTTTATTATCATTTATTCTGGATCCCACGGCAGACCTAGCCGGCCTTGCGGCACACAGTTTGGGAAACCCTGGTCCAAACTATTCACCAGAATATGATGTAATTATTATAATTGATATTTTTAAGGCTTCTCAGAATTTTTCTAACAATAAATAAAAATAGTATTCTTGATCAGATTATTGGCAAATTAAAATATTAGATTTTAAATCGTAGTCGTATGGATAACATTTAAAATATCTACGATGAGCCTGAGTGCAATTATTCGTGCAGGCTTATTTTTTAAGTTAAAGTTGAAAGTATAAATCCATAGAAATCTTGACTTTTTCCCGTCATCACGCAATTCATTTTCTTTTAATCATCGTTCGTCGACGAAAATGTGAAATAATTCAAATTCAAATTCAAAAAAAACTTTATTTCTTTTAAATAATACAAATAAACAAAAATGGACTATTACACAGAAATTACCTCTCCACAAAGGGGAAACCAGAGGGTGGAGAGGGAGCTCTATTATAATTTAATTTGATATAATTTTATAAATTAAAAAATTCAATTTCTTTATAAATATAAAATTAAAATATTTTGGGTCTAGGATTTGAACTTTGGATTCTTGAAATTAAAAATAACTGAAATCTACATGAAATAAACTTTACTTATACACATTATCAATAACGAGTGAAAATTGAAGATGTGACTGTAATAACCATAATTTTGTTTTGATAGCTATATGCTTCAGTCTTCTATGTCACTATTGAGTGGTTGTTGTAGGATAATATTTAATATAATATTATATTTATATAATATTAAATTATTTATATATTATTTAATATAATATTTAATAATATTTTAATATAAAAAATAATACCTGTCTGTATTAAACTTTTTTCGGAAAATATTATGTAAACAGTTATTATAGAAGTTGAAAGGCTGACTGGGTGTGACCATGATTAAAAATTATATTTTATAAAAGTTATAACCTTGATATTAATTACACCTTTTTTTTTTTTTTTTTTTAGGAAAAAGTAAATGTATAAATGTTCCACAATAAGTTGATATTATTCTACTAATTATGTTTTTAAAATAATCGGATTAATTGTTGATTAGTAGATGGTTAAGGATGATTTTCTCTCTTGGAAAGTATGGGTTTTATTGGAAATATAATATATAAATATATATGTTTTACTAATTTGAATAAAGAAAGTTAGTTCTATGTGAGTTATTATACAAAATAGTGACTACTTTTTAAAAAATCGGCCCAGTAGTTTAGGCTCAATGTATCTGCCCAGACGACAGAAAGACATTTTTTTGGCTCAGGAGACCTTGAAAAGTGTAAAATTGTGTAAATCGAATTTTCGCGCCATCAAAATACTTGCTCTTTATTTATACTTCGTGTATAGAAAATACAAAAAATAAAATAAATGAGAAATCAGGACAGACGTCTCTCCAATAAATTAACTTCATTGTGGAAAGCTGGCTTTTAACCAACATTGGTTATTTTCTGTGCCGATGAAATGTTAAGAAATTTGAATGAGTAGAAGTTGAGATTTAAATCTGACGTCTGAGCATGTACCTCAATGAAATTAATTTCTCTAGAATGTATTTCGTCTGTTTGAAAACTTTTCTTGATTGCCTTACTACCAAAGAATTAAGAAGAAGCTGTGGTGGAGTCAGTTTCTATCTTTCGAAATAAGTAGCCTTAACTGTATAATTGTATAGTAGTATATAAGCCAGTGGCGATCCTAGGGGGGGGGCTAAGGGGGCTTGAGCCCCCCCAGAAACCAAATTAGCCCCCCCAGGATTTAAATTATCAAATTATCAATTTCACCTCAGAAATGCATAAAAGCGCTGTTTTGAGGGGTCATATTTCAAAAATTTTCCTGGGGTGTACCCCCGGACCCCCCCCCCCCCCTCCCCTCCCTCATTACTTAACTGCAGACGACGCCCATTTACAGTAAGATATTGTACTGCAGTAAGCATCAGCATAACATTTCTAACGAATCCGTTCTAAACACAGTTGTTGTTATTAGTTTATTATTAGTTTTGTTTATTAGTTGTACACGAATACCCCCCCCCCCCAGACTTTGCCGCTGGCTACGCCACTGCATATAGGATTTCCACCGGAAAGGACTGTAACAACATATAATATACAAATGTGTTGCTTCCTGGTACATTAAAATGTATACTAAACCCACAAGACATGGGGGGCTTTAGCCCCCCCAGAACTATTGACCTAGGATCGCTACTGATATAAGCTTACGTCGATAAGCATTTTTTTCTTTCTTCTGTGTAACCTGTTTGATAAGTTGGTCACCTGCTTGATAATACTGCATACGTAAGAGCGTCAGTATGTATTGTTTGGACTTAGGTGTTGAGTAGCCACCTGTCCACATTAAGGATAACAAATTAAGGTGCTTATTAATTCCATCAGATCCACATACAGGTTGAAAATAATACAAAATACTGAAAGTAAATTATATGTTTATGTAACTTAGTATTATCTCACTTATATTATCTTCATTAACTTTTCTGTTTGTCTCTATCCCCTCCCCCCCCCCCCCCTTCTTTCTTACTTTTGTTTCACCCTTTCCTTTGGAAAATATTTATTTATATTATACCATTGAAAGCATTTATAGATTTGTTATTACATAATACATAGATTGCTAAGGAACCATTGTGACCATTCTGAAGAACAAATTTTTCCCTTGTTCGAATATTTAAATAGTAGTCAGTTTCTGAGGCATTGAATAAAAATCTAAATAAGTCCAAGCATCCATCCTTCAATACCCAGAAGATTTACATTATTTTTATGGCTTTTTTTAAATTAAAATTAAATAGATACAATTTTTGGATTTAAATTCAGTGTCACTGTGTGTATGAGGAAATTTTGTTGTTTTAATTTCAGAGCACATTTCATCCTCTGGCGTAGGAGCCCAACCTAATTTTTTGGTATCACTTTTATTTTGATATCTATTATTATATCTGTCTGTCGGTGTGTTTCTCTGTCCGTCAATATTTGTATCTACGATTGTTACGAAATATAAACATTGTATCTTTGTTTAGATGTGTAGAAAGTGATTCTTTACGTACTTGTATTCATTGCGCATGCGCGTCTCATAATTCTGAAGAATTCCTCTTCTTTACCGCCCTAGGGTGGTAAATAAGAAGAATTCTTCAACTTAACGCACAATTAGCGAGTTGGTTTACATTTAACAAAACTAATTTGATGTTTGTTTAATAAAAGTAACTGTTTATATCGAGTTTTTTGTAAAAATCAATGCGTGATTTAAGTGATTATGACTAATATGAGGAGAATAATACGCCTCCCGAAATAATTAATTCTGCTCAAAATACAACTAATGAATTAATGTCATCTTTATTAAAAGAGAAATACGAACTTATAAACAGGAAGTGTATTATTTTTTTTCTGTATTTATTATTAAAATCTAACAATCGTAGATAAAGTACTGTACGCAACTCGTGCGAAAACGGCACTTTGCATTGCTCGTATGGTTTTACTAACCTCGCTGTCGCTCGGGTACAAAATGCTACTTTCCGCACTTGACGCGTAATGTACTACATATTACGCACGCCTATATTTCGACACTTGTCGAAGGTAACCCACGCAGATGCCCCGTATTAATTTTAACCTTCGGCAGAAATTTTATCAAGTGAAAATTAGGGATGGACAGGACGAGAAAAAGTATGGAGCAATCTTAAATTTTGTTAATGCTTTGGATTATTATTATGATTTATCATAATTATTTTTTTTACTTTCTCGTATATAATATAGAGAAAAAGTATTGTGAAATGATCTACTGAAAAAAAATTATTTTGTGATTTTAATGGATTTACACGTTTTGAGGTCCCCTCAGACCAAAAAGAGGTTGTTCGTTCTGATCGGAGTCTGTTGTGTGTAGACTGCTCACGCATGGAGCCTAAACTAGTGAGCCGTAAAATTATATACTATATATATAATAATAATTATTAACGATTATAAAAACAATATTAAATTGCATATCCTGCATTGATTTACTTATAACCTTGAGTTGTTATTTTTTTCCAATTTGCTAAGTTAACTCAGTCTCTTTTTGAATGCAATTAAAAATTAATGATTACAATTTATATTAGTTTCAACTATCAAATTTAAACCCTATTCGGAGGAAATTTATTTTGCCTCATTAATCAGATTTACAATTTAATGGTTTTAGCCCTTCCTTCTTTACTTCTAAGAAATATTGTTATTAATTTAACTTTAAGCAATTTAAATTGATAATGCAAGTTTGATTCAGAAATCACTATAAATAAATAAAGCAATTAAATAAAAGAGAGGAACTCAAACAGAAAATACTTGTAATTGAAAATAATAAAATCTTTATGAACTACATAAGTAAAAAAATACAGCTATTAAATAGTCGTATAATGCCAAGGACTTTTATATATATATATATATATATATATATATATATATATATATATATATATATATATATATATATATATATATATATATATATATATATATATATATATATATATATATATATATATATATATATATATATATATATATATATTTACCTTAAATACTGTTATTAATAAAAATTTATAAAAACAAACTTTGCTGGTAACAATCAATTAAAATGTCTAGGTTCACGTTTTGATTTTAAATGTGTAATAAATGCATGATGTATATTTATGACAAGATCATTATAAAGTAGTAAACTTTAGTGGTAGAGCATTTACATTTTGATCTCGTTTCTTTACGTATTTGATAAATTGGACGTATTATTATGTTGTTAAGAAAACCATAATAATACGAAGAAAAACATACAAAAATTGAAGTCAAGGCCTGTAATATTTGTGAATTGAATGAGAAATTGTTATAATCAAGATCATTATGATATCATTGTATGTGTGTGTGTGTTGTATATATATATATATATATATATATATATATATATATATATATATATATATATATATATATATATATATATATATATATATATCCAAATATCACACTCATTTATCCATCACTGTAGCTCCAGAACGGCATTGCTCCTAGGTCCTAAGTGCTCATTTAGTAACAGTTTTTGGATCCGCCATCTTGGCTCAAGATGGTGTCCATTTATATTCATCACACTAGCTCTATCTCTAGAACGGCAATAGCTAGAGAGCTGAAATTATGCATAGAGCTCATTTTACCCCTTAGGGGGCTAGCTAAGAAATTCTTTACGTCCCACCATCTTGATTCAATATGGTGACCATTTATATGCGAAATTTAACATGTCGATATCTCATAAACCAATTAGACTGGAACCTTGAAATTTGAATGTTAGGTTCATTTTTTGACATAAACAACTTCTGTCAAAGGATTTTGCAATCGGCTATTTTGATTCAATATGGTGACTATATAAATCCATCATAGTATCTCTAGAACGGTAATAGCATGGAGCTTCATCTTACCCCCTATACTAAGATCTACTAAGAGGCTTAAGTCTGTGGGAATAATCTAGTTTTATAAAATTTGATAAATTTAATATAAATCTCTGTAGTCCAATAATATTCCCGGGTGTTAATTTAAAAAAAGTCTTAATAATAAATGTTTATGCTCTAATTTTAGAAAATTTTGGTGCGCGTAACCATGAAAACTTTTATTTTTTTGTATTTGATTTTTTGAGTGGGGTATAATTTTAAAGGTAATGGAAAGTAGATCATAAATGTGTATCGAGTTCTCAAAATGGCGGCCATTTTCCCACCAAAATAACCAAACAAGTGCCTACCTAAAATACTAAAGGAAAATATGCGCACCTTGGCTCCTCCAAAGTGCGCATTTTAATAAATGGTTTAGTAAAAAAAATAAATAGGAAATATGATTTTTATGACCGAAGACACCCTTATTAGTAGCTTGCTATAGACTTACTTACTTCACGTACTTTTTAAATATGTTTAATTATAAATTGATTACATTACATTTAATTGGATTAAAATGCAGTTCATGTGAAATAGACAACTCCTTGCGTTTAATATCATGGCAATATAAAAATAAAATGTATTGTTATTTATTTGAATTATTTTATATAGTACGCAGTTGTATACTGTTTTTTTTTTGTTTTTTTTTTAATTATATAGAGTTTTATTTAGTAAATTATACTATTTATATATTTCTTTAAAAAAAAATAGAAAAGTGAAATGTAATTTATCAATTACATATAATGGCTGTAAATTTATAGATGTCAGTGATTACTTTGAGGTTGATTTTGTAAGTGCAAAAATATTTAAGCTGGAAGAGCTATTATATACGATTAAAAGTACAATTTATGAAATAATTGTGCCTCCGAGGCAAAAAAAGATCGTATATAACGGATTACTTACACTTATGTTTTAAAAAAAACTTGCCTTAACCTTTATTTTATTTTTATTTTTTCATATAAAAATAAAAGTTATATAAAACGTTAATGTTTTTTCCCAATCTCGGAAGATTACTACTCTAACACACTGCAGGCTTTAGTATAATAATTGTTTCTTCTTAATAATAGGCCTAACGTGAAACAAAAATGACTTATAACGTGTTAAAATAATTAATTTAATAAAACAAAATGAAAATTGAAAAACAAGTGTACACAAATAAAAGCAATTACAGTAGAATGAAGTGTGTTACATTCGACCTACATTATGTTTCAATGTACTGAAGATAAATGTGTCTTTCTTTTTTTTTTAATTATTTTTACACCTATGTATTTTATTGTTTAATTTACACTTTATTTATTTATGAGTCTTCCATTATTTAATTTTTTTTTATCTCTAGACAACATGTGACAGTACAAAATTAATTTGTTTTTTAAAACAGACTAATCGCTTAAAAAAAAACATAAATACATTTTTAAACTATATTATTACCTAAAAACTGTTTTACATGTTAAACACAATGCTATACTTTATATATATACAATGGTAGTAGTTATGATCTAAACATCTTTTTATTTGTACAAGATTTATTGTTACATTTTGTTATTTTCATTAAATATTTGTTTGAGAATAGTTGTTATTTAGTTTTAAATGTAAATTTAGATTTAAGGGGTGTTAAAGTAACCTAAAGGTTTATTTTAAATTTTAACACAGCATCAAATAGTATCGATAAAAGTATAATGTTATGGTGGTTTATTTATTTTTATTTTTTTAAATTTTCCTTTTGTTTTAGAACTATGTGAAACTCTTTTTTGTTAAGGGATTTTTATTTTTATTTTTTGGGGGTAGATTTTTCTAGTTGGGTGGATTTTCTAAAGGTTACCAAAGTAGATTAGGTTGGTTGGCCGTACGTGCGATGGAAGGTTACGTGCTTGATGTACCTTTATTAAAATTTCATAAGCATTCTTTTTTTACTTTCTCATATAAAGAGAAAGTATTGTGATGGCGCGAAAATTCGATTTTGAGATTTTGATGGATTTACACGTTTTGAGGTCCCCTGAGTCCAAAAAAGTGGTTTTTAAAAAATGTCTGTCTGTCTGTCGTCTGTCGTCTGTCGTCTGTCGTCTGTCGTCTGTCGTCTGTCGTCTGTGCAGACGCCTGGAGCCTAAACTACTGGGCCGATTTTGACGAAATTTGGCATACATGTTCAGAAAAATCATACCCCGAGGCAAAATCGAGAAATGAATTTTAGCTCTAATTTTGGGGGCGCTACCCCCCAAAAACTCTGAAAAAACCTGTAAAAAGATTATTTCTCGAAAACGGTTCCGACGATTTTGATTAAAAAATTCTAAAATGTAGTCCATTTGAATACGAATCCAACGATATAAGCCGTTTTCCCGGGAAAAATCTAGTTCCTGAGATATTAGCTTAAAACGCGGATGGAGAGGGCCCGGGTTCGATTCCCCGCCCAGGAGAAGTTATTTTTATGATAAATTTTGATGAAATGTTCAATAATATTTAAATGTACATTTGAAAACTAATAAATGGAAACACTGGGCCAAGTAATTATGAACTCATATATGAGAAAGTTTGTCTGAGTTGTCTCGGACCGATTTTTTCTACTTTTTTTTCGGCGGAATTACGGTTGCCTGTCAAGTCTCAGCGGGATGTCAAGCAGGACCACGAGTTCTACTCCGAAATTTGTTTCATAATAGTTACAACTGCTAAAGCAACATCTCTGGTGTTTTAACTACTGCCAGTGAAGTAGTTTCGTTTCAACGTCAGTCTTTTCGCCGCATTTTTGGCGCCCAACCTAAAAATATTCAAGTTTTTATTTCTTTTAAATACCCCTTTGTGTATGTTCCTGTTCCATCACTTTCACAAACCGCTGTACCGTCACTCCATCATACTAAGCTAGCTAGAAGTTTTAGTTGAAGAATATTTATCTCGGCCGTTGTATCTTCGACAAATCAAATTAGTATTATCTGGTTGGTCCCGCTCCCCTTTTCTGCTAAACCTCTTTGCCTATTGCTTCTTGTTCGTCTCCTAATTAGAGTTTTTTCTGTCAAATACAAAAATACTAGGCATCGCGTGGCTCTATCATTGAAGCGAGCGTATTGCAATGAAATACTGAATATTGAAATTTATTAATCATAATGAATGTCATAGTTGAAGATAAGTGGAAGAGGGTAGTGTAGGGAAGAGTGGGGGTACTCGGTACAAAGCTTTACTTCCTAAACAAACCTATACAATATACGACTATAACAATCTTCACCACCCGCGGTAGCTTTTAAACAATTATTATAAATGTATCTCGTCACTACGCAAAGAATTTTGATTGTATCAAGTTGAAATTTTGCATACCTGTTTCAATTGTGCATTAGATGGTGTATATGAAGTTTTATTAAAATCGTTACGTTAGAACGTAAGATATCGGTAAAAAGGTTGTTTTCTCTATTATAAACGTTTAGGTCCGCTTTAATAGTTTTAGTGATCTTTATTCATTCATAGCGGTGTCGCTGTTGGTTTTAGTAAAAAATGTTATTTGAAAAAAATGTTCGTCTCATCGAATAGATGATGATAGAATCTTTTCCCGTCCTGAAATTCCAATTTAATTTTTGTACCTCTCGTTTACGCGAGCGTTGCGCGCGAACTCTTAGACGGATCACGCTGTCCAACGAACTTAGCCTGAGTATTAGTTAGAGGAACATGTATACCAAATTTCAACTAAATCGGTCAACTTTTACTCAAGTTATCGTCACACGCGTGAACGTTACTGACAGACAGACAGACAGACAGACAGACACGGAGCATATTTCGTTGAATGTAGGAAGCTCGCTACGGTCGCTTCAATTATAGTTGTGGGTAATTTCGTTAAACCTTGTATCTTTTTACAATTTTTTATTTTACTTTGTTTTTTGACTCGAAATCTTGTAACCTAAATATGACCCACTTCCCGACTACCTAGAAAGCTTAAGTTTGCGCTCAGATTATTTATTATCTATGACAATACAAAATAACGACTATTTTTGCTTAAAAAAAAAAAAAAAAAAAAAAAAAAAAAAAAAAAAAAAATCTATAAACGCGTGACACAAACTTTGATACAAATTTTGACTCAAATTTAGAATTTATTTGTTAAAAAGAACATTTCTTGATGTTAAGAGAATTTTATTAACAAACATAAACATTAACTTGTAATGAAGTAAACTTATAATCATTATTAAAATAATTTTATTTTTAGTTTTAATTGTTATGTAATTTTTTCTCCTAAGCCTTTTTATTTATTCTTAGTATTTAGAGAAAAGGTATTGTGATGTCATGAAGATTCTAGTTTGAAATTTTGATGAATTTATACGTTTTTGGGTTCGCTAAATCCAAAAACAAAATTATTTCTGTAGTCTGTTTTTTTCTTGTGTGCAGTCTACTGGACCGATTTCGATGCAGGGGTGGATACATGTTCACAATTAATATAACCTGAGGTGATAAAATAGTTAAATTCTTTTTTTTCTTATTATTATCATAAATTCTTGTTTTCTTTCATTTTGATGATACCTAGTAAACATTTTTCCCTCATCTCATCGGTCTTTCGAATATATCATAATTTTAAGTTATGTGTTTGTCGTTTATAATTTATAATTATGGGCTGAGATATAATGATTATTTAATACAAGATGAAAAATGAGTGTCTTACTTAGAAAAAAAAAATGATAATAGTAATATAAAAGGAACGGTAGCGTTGTAAAGTAAATCATGAAAAATGACAGTAATTTTATTCAAACTATTCAACTATAACCTTTATTTATGTTGCAAAGGATTTTTTTACTCTTTGTAGTCTACTGTTCTTTCAGCATACTTTTTTTTATTTTACAATGAACTTAATAAAAATAAGTTGCAAGGAACGTAACTCTGCCGCAAGCCAAGTAGGCAGTGTAAGGGAAAAAAAAATATATATATAATAAAAAATTGCGCAAACTTACAGATCACTCTGTAAAGGGTTAGCTAGAATAGAAAGGAAGGGTCAAAGTGAACGGTAACATTGCGGGGAGAGGTTACAAACAAGTATCAAGTGAACGTCTCAACTTGAAACTTAACTTAAGTGAACGCAATCATAAAGCAATATTAAGAGAAAGTCTAACTAACAAGATGATGATTAGAAAATGAAAATCATAACTTTATATTAAATAACAGCTAACAAATAAATTAAATCTTGTACAATATTTACATAGAATTATTCATTGTAATATATATATATATATATATATATATATATATATATATATATATATATATATATATATATATATATATATATATATATAGAGAGAGAGAGAGAGAGAGAGAGAGAGAGAGAGAGAGAGTGAGGGTCTGTTCGTCTCTTCTTTTATACAAAAGCATTTAACCATACACAATTTACATACATGCAATTACTGACAATAAATGTGGTTTTCAGCTTGAAAATGATCCAAAGAAGGGGGTCAAAATATTGCAAAAGTGAGCTTTTTATTTTTTTTTCTTTTAGATCCTACTATCAATAATAATATAATTTTTTGTTTATTCCGAGAGTTAAAGGAACTTACTTAAAATAGATCAAATTTAAAGAGCAAAATTGATCACTACACTTAAATAACCATAGAATAGTTTATGTTTAATACAAACAATTTACGACCATTTTGAATGAACATCATTTCCATTCATTAGTGAACAGTTGAAGATCGTATTGTAGATGAAATCGGTCTGCAATTTAATCTTAACTTTTTTTCTTTTCTTTTACATTAAACTGATTAATTTTGAGGAGTCAATTCAATTGAGCGAATTGAGCGAAGTCTGTTTCAACTTTTTCTTTTCAAACATGACAGTTCAACGTCTGTGCCAAACAAGACCGTTTGGCATTTCTTTTAATTTGGCAAGGATATTCCTCGAAGTCATTAAAGTTTTTTTTTTTTTTAACGCGAGGTCTACTGTTCACAGAACTACTAGTTTTTGCATTTGTTCAATACACTTGATAAAGTGTATTAAACAAATGCAAATGAGTTCTTCATTTAAGAGACTTTAGATTTTAAAAGTTTGTGTCTTTGTGTAATGATAACTGGCGTAAAAATTGGCCGTTTTGAACGAAATTCGTCAATACGCGGATCTCTGCATTTGTGACAACTGTATAGTTTTGTTTTGAAATGATACATCGATTTAAAGGTCTTTAAGAGTAGGTAAAGAATATGGAACAAACGAATTTACAGACAGACAGACGAAATGCCAAATAGTTGAGTTAAAACACGACCTGGCTCTGCCCAGTCAATTATAATAATTAACAACACTAATTTAATCTAAGAAGCAATAATAAATCAATTCAATAATAATAATCAATAGCAATAATAATAATCAATTTGTTTACTATTCTTCAATAATGTTTTTTTTAAAAAACTGAGAGCAAATACATAAAACCTTTTAAACATTTAGTCCGGCTCGGGTCTCAAATGTTGCGCGTCTTTGTTAGAGAGCTGAATCTGCGCTGGTACTATTCAGAGCCGCAACATGTCCCCGTGCCACCGGCGTGTATTGCGGGTTCGCGTAATTTGTAATTTTTTATCAATCCCCTCCCCGCTGTTTCTATAGGGGGTCTTCAAAATCGCTATTTTTCATTCTTAAAAAACGAATAAATCCTATGACATCTTCCAGTTTTAATATATCCAGGCTTCCGTACCCACAATCTTTTGCGTTGCGGAAACGGAACCTACGATGTGTGAAGAGCTAATTCAGGTCGAATTTTGAGCCGAACTGCCTCTTGTAAAGTGTCGACGTGACTCTTTGTGGTGACTAAGCTTTAGACTAACCACTAATAACTCTTGGTAAATTAGTAATAAAAAGCTCTGCTACACTTTTATCAATAATATTTAAAAAAAAAAATTTAGTCTCCTGGTTAAGAACGTCTTATTTTATGTTTACTTTCTAAGGAGTATCAATGCCTTAGTGATCTTTTTCATTTTTAACTCTCTTCCCGGCCTTTCTTTAAATACTTTTATAATAAAATCTGTTCACTGATTTGTTCTATGTAAGTCTTAGTTTGTTAACTTCATTTACCTCTCAAAATTAAATATACATTTACATCTTTTTAACGTCCATCTTTCATCTGGACAATATCGAGGTGTTTAAAGGAAACTATACTCATCAACCATTACTTTAATAGTGGTGAGAACCGACTTTAAAACCACATCCTACTAACATTAGTCATTTGACTCAGCTTTACTAGGCTGTAATCAGATGTCTTATAGATGATCTCAACAGCTGCCTTAAAGAAGTATTGCTGACTCATTGTATTTATATTGTATTCATGAATCATAAATCATAACATATCTGATAAAATATGAACAAATAGTTTGATATAATCTATAATATGATTGTGTGTAGAGTAAGCTAGTAAGCACTCATCTTATTCGTAAATTAATCTAATGTTTGTAATTCGAATTTGGGTTAAGTACTTTATATTAAAGCTTTGTAGTCTATCCTTTGATTCTGTTCCAATCTCAAATTGGGAAAAGCTTTGGGGATTGTGACGCCTTTGCATTATCATGTGCTGAAAGGGTGTTCTCTGTTGTGCTCAGGTCAGGTACATAATGTTGCCTCTTGTTGTGATATGTATTAGATCACTAAAGTTGTTATCGACTCTATTTCAGTTCTCAATCTATGTCTAGTATCCCTGAAGGCAAATGAATCGAAACGCCATCCAGTCCCCCTTGGGTTTCCTCTAGTGATAGCACCTACATGCTGCATACATATTGTAATCCAATTACCGAGGAGCTTGGTACAAACAGATTGTTACCGGAATCATGTCTCTAGATTTTCACCTACGTCACTCTTGTGCAGACATATCGGGTTTCTCTATCCTTTGGCTTTTGAGTTTTAACCGTGTGATTTTGACTTTAGAAACATCAAAGGATCTAAAATATCTGAAAGAGACACGAGGTTTCATAACGTCTAAGTCACTCTCGTTTAACTTTATTGTTTCTTTATTTAAAATTAAAAAAAAAATTGTTAAATTTATTTAACAATTCATGTGATTTTTAACTAAATATTTAACTAGTGACCATCGCAATAGTTTAGTTTATTATTTATTACTTATTACACACTAGCAGGATTCCTATATGCTTCGCTTATTAATGGCCTTAATTGTTGAATTTTATTTATTATTATTATAAAAGAAATTTTGAATAGAAACTGCAGCCTTTTAATTATGACGAGAGGTTTGTAGAGAGTAACACAATAATTTTATTAAAATTAAATATCAAATGAAATTGTGGTGGCAAAACTTTCTAATAATCTCTCTATATAGTCATCATTATAAAGTGATACTGCAAAATCTCAGTCAGAACAACCAATCATTTGTTAAACGCCAGGCAGCATTAAACTTAATTTTTAAGTCTAATGTGAATAGTGTGGCTGCCATTTTTATTTGAAATAATTGGATCGAAAAATAGTGTCATAGAATTTACTTACGCTTGAAAACATTTCAAAATTGTATTTTAAGTCGTTCCAGAGATTTAATGCATTATAAAAATAATGCAATGTTTTATTAAAATAATTGCCTTTCGTGTAAGAAACGGATATATTTGCTGCATATTTCCTAAATTTCTCCTATTATTATTGATTCTAGTTATACAAATTGGTTCATTTATTGTATTAATTTGTTTTGTATTCCTGTTTCAGGTAATTTTTTACGATGCCTAAATATGAGTCTTCACTTGGTGAGTTCTTGTTATTTTTACTTATTAAAATATATGAATCGTGATTTATGGTTTAGCCTATAACTAACAAACTTTATATAAAACCCCTTTCTTACGTCGACTTGACTTGTAATTTTTTTCTTAAAATTTAGAAAGAATTATGATACTTGGTCTCCATCTAATTATCATTGGTTATCATTTTTTTTTCATTCATTGGTCTCCTATTTATTTATTCACAAATTTCTGATACTTTAATAATTAATCTCTTTCTAAAGGCCGCACTATAAATGAAATAATTAAACATATTATTGTATGATAAATAATTTACTCACATTTTGATTACTTATCTAGATGCTTACTTTTTCAATTATTTTAATTATATAGCCTATAAATTAATCAATCTAATTTGAGGTGAATCTATTAGAGATTAATACTTTTTTAAATCCTTGTAATTTCGATGGAGAGGTTTAAAAAGTTCAAATTCAAAGTCAAGAACAGTGGAACAGAACTGTTCCCTACCTACCCGGCCTACTCAAATTAAAATTGTCACATCATTTAAATTGTCATGTCAATTTAAAATGTCACAGTTGAAGATAAGTGGAAGAGGGTAGTAGGGGTAGAGTGGGGGTACTTGGTACAAAGCTAACCTTTCTAGAGAAAATTATATAACTACACGCCTATAAGAATCTTAACCACCCGCAGTAGCTTTTAAACTATTATTATCAAATATATCACTTCACTACACAAAAACTTCTGCTTGTATCAGGTTGAAATTTTACATGCCTTCAATGGTTTTACATGTTTCAATTGTACTTTAGACGATGTGTATAAAGTTTTATTAAAATCGTTATGTTAGAACGTAAGATATCGGTATAAAAACGTAATTTTCTCTATTTTAAACACATAGGTCCGCTTTAGTAAATCTAGCGATCTTTAACACATCAAAGCGGTGTCGGTGTTGGTTTTACAAAAAAAAAAGAAATATTTAAAAAAGTTGTTTGTCTCATTAAATAGATGAAGTTAGAATTTTTTCCCGTTCTAAAATTCCAATTTTACATTTGAAGCTTACGTTTACGCGAGCGTTGCGCGCGAACGTTTGGGAATCAACGAACTCGTCCTGGGCTTTGGTAAAATAAACATGTGTACCAAATTTAACTAAATCAGTTAACTTTTACTTAAGTTATCGTCATCGGTAGATTTTGTGATGGTCATTTTTTTTTTTTTTATTCACTCCTGGGCTCCAGACGCTAACGTGCCATAAGGAACTTCGTTCCAGAAAGAAGAAGAAAAAAAACTGCAACAACTTGCTATAGACTTGATTTAGGTTTTAATCTTTTTGTTCTTGTAATAAAGACGTGCCATATTGAGCAAACACGCGTGGCCAAATGACGTGTAAAACAACAGTGGAATAAACCCATAAATTAATATGTCCTTTATAGAAAAAAGCCTTAGGTGCCAAAAGCAAGGTTATTATTTAAAAAAATTAGATTTTATTAAACAGTGTTGCTGTTTCAGCTGTGTGTCGGAATTAAAAAAAAAGGCCTCCACCCTCACTCTGAGATTTTTTCTAGCATGGGTTGGTAGTTGGCATGACTGTTAGCCGTTTATCACTTGAACACAGGAGGAGGGGGGTGGGGTTAAAGCATGCAACCCCTGGTTAGATCTTAGCAGACTTGGTAGCACGGACTTAACTACAACAGAGTGAAATATAAAACTAGCGTTTCAAGAACAACTATTATCTTTCCCGAAAAATCTTTTCCTTCCATCTACAAGGTATAAAATATACAATTTTCCAGGGGAAAGATAGCAAGGCCCATCTAGGATTTATTAGGGCTTAAAATACCACTGAGTTAGTTACTCGACTTTAGCCCCCCTGACTTAGTATAGAAGGCAGTGCAAATATTACAACAAAGTGAAATAATTGATGTCTGAATACTTTTAAAATTTATAGTTGTAATGTATTTAATTGTTTTTATGTCTTATTTGTCTAATATTAAGGTTTCCTTTATCTGTTAAAAAATAAAGTTTAATTCGATGTAATAATAAAAACGTGAGTTCACTAGTTCCAAGTTAAATTACACTAAGGTGGCTTTAAGGTTACAAGGAAAACTGTGTGTCTCTTCTTAGATCAATTCATATTATTATTTTATTATTTATTGTTAAAGTATTGTGGTTCCCTGTTTTGAGGTTCCCTGAGTCCAAATTTTTTTTTTTTTTTTTTTTTTTTTTTTTTTTTTTTTTTTTTTAGCCGTCTGAGGAGACACGTGGAGCTTAAACTACTCAGCCGATTTTGACGAAATTTGGTATACATGGTCATATAAATCATACCTCGAGGCGAGAATGATAAAGAAATTAATTTTAGCTTGTAGCTCCAAATTTGGGGGTGCTGCCCCCCAAAAATTCTTTTAGTCCATTTATAATATGAATCTAACGATATAAGCTGTTTTCCCGGGAAAATCTAGTTCCAGATAATATAGTAACATAGCTTTAAATGCGGATGGAGAGATGCCGGGTTCGATTCCCCGCCGAGGAAAATTACTTTTATGATAAATTTTGATATAAAGTTCAAAAATAATTAAATGAACCTCCGAAAACACGAAAACTAATAAATGAAAAACACTGGGCTGAGTAATTATGAACTCGTAAATTGATAAGTTTGTCTGAGTTATCTCGGGCCGGTTTTTGTTTATTTATTATTATTTTTTGGAATTGATGTCTACAGTCCACAGAAGTATCGTGGCACATGACTTCCTCATGTATCGTGTAGTTTAATTGACGAGCAGATCGAAGTCCTGTTTCATCTTAACCGTTTGGATTTTTTTTTTTGTTTGTTACGTAGTCCTACTAATCGTATTGTCTATGCCAAAAAAAAAAAAAAAAAAAAAATGGCGTGGATGTTTCTTGAAGTTGTTATAAACATTGTATATGATTTTTGGACGCGATCTCTTCTGTTCACAGGACTACTAGTTAGTCAATTGTCTGAATGAAAGAATTGCATTAGAACTACCTCGATAATATGCTCATTATCAACCATGTATCAGTGTTGCCATTTCACGAAATTAAATGTTGTCTTTTTGGCATGATACCTTAAGAAAACAACTTATTGTATTGCGACGAAAGCTTGATTGTTTAAAACACAGTCAATTTAAATTCCAGATGCCTTCGTACAGCAATGTAGCCAACTTCGCAGAATAGTTGTTACTCGTCCGCTAGTTTTTTAATTTTTTTTTTTTCAATTTTCTCTGTGATTTTTATCAGGATATTTTATTCTGTATACCAAAATTCATATTTGACAAGATACTCCATTAGATAAGAAGTAACCATTTCATATTACTTAGATGTTTTCAAGTTAATTTTTTTTGTAATAATTTAAAAAAGCTTTCTATTAATATGTGACTGTGGTACCAATTAATTTATTTTTCTTGTTACGATTTTGGAAAATGCTTTATTCTTTTGTTATAACTCACGTTTCAATGTTCGTGTATTCAGATTTTCTGTAAGTACATTATCCATTGTACTGATTTATATTGTATTGATTTATTATATTTCTTATTTATTTATTTTTAGCTTTGCTGTAAATATGTTATTCTTTTTATGCTATTTAAATTTCACATTCTTTATTTTATTTTTTTTTTTTATTCGCCATTTATTTTAAGTATATTGTAATTTTATTCTATTTTTGAATAAGTAATTTATTTTCTGTAAAGTACTTTTTACAGAATTTTTTTTAAAGTGCTTTTTATATTTATTCTGTAAATTTGCGATGTATATTTTTTCTCTTCATTGGGGTTTCTTTTCATTTTCTCTCTGTTCCTTTTTTCTTTTCTTTATTTTGATGATGTAAAAATTGATTTTTTTTCGACTTTCTGAAGTATTATATTCTATCGGATTTTTGTTTTTTTTATTATAAATGTTAATTTATTTTGCTTTTTTTAAAAGTAGGAACGTTTTTTTAGGAACCTTTTGTTTAAAGAAATTTTCTGTGATTTATTCTATTTTTTATATTTATTTATTTTAAAAATGATTTAATTTGTGTTTCACTAAAATATATTTATAGATGCAAAGTCCCTTAACTTTTAGCATAGTTTAAGTGAAAAATTGTGTAAATCGAGTATGCTTAAACTTTTTTGATTATGTGGAATCTTGTATTGCCAGTTATAAACGTATTCATACGTTTATATTGTGTAAAATATTAAAGAAAATAAATTGTCTACTAATATTTTGTTTTTTATATGGTAAATAACAAATTTATTCATGCAATATATGTATTTTAATAATAATATTTAGGATTTTCATTTTTTTTTTTTAAATTAATAATATAAATAAAAGGGGGTACTTCTTTAGATTGTTACTCCCCTATAATTTTTTAGACTTTTAACGACTTTGACTAAATAACTATTAAGACTAAGGGATGCTTAGTCCATTGTACTTTCGGAAAAAGGAATATCAAACTTATATTTTTATAAGGGGAGTAACAGTCTAAAGAAGAACATTGGGTAAACCTTCTTTAGATTGTTATTCCCCTCTGTTTTTTTTATAAGGGGAGTAACAATCTAAAGAAGTTCCTAGAAGGGCGTTAAATTGATCAAAGGGTCGATAGATTTACCTAAAAGGAAAATATTCCATAAATATATTTTTGTTCAGGGTTTGTAGTTGGTAGGTGTAGGGAACACAAAGGTAAGGGTGGTTTATCTCGGTGAGGTTGGTATTGCAAGAGGGAGGTATATTTGTCGGGGTTAAGTTGGTAGAACCGGGGGCAGAGGGAGGCCGGGAGGGGCGGTTGCCCCCAGTGGGCGGTAAGCCTAGGGATGCCCCTACAGCCCCTCGCCCCCAGTAGACGGTTACACTTGGTTCTAGTACCGGTACGGTTTGAGCCACTGCATGTTTTCACCTGTTGGTGGAGTCCGCAGCATTTTGCACCTGCTCGCCTCCACCCCGCCTCCGCATATCACGTTATGGAACCGAGGTAAATATAAAAAATAAAATAATATAGGATACAGGGGGCGACGAACCCGCAGAGCCTAGCGGTTGCAGGGGCTATAGTATACCTCCAATATTAAACCTTTCAACTCGGACCTCTATCTAAGAGTTCAACGTCTTCAATACGTAAACTGTTAACTAAATATAATTTTAGTTAAAAAATATTAAAATTAGAACATGTTTTAAAAAAATCTTTTTAAGTAAAGAAGTGATGTAAAATATGCAGACCATACCTTAGATTTAATCTCTAAAAAATTAACATAATATGTAAACTGACAGGACTATTGTAAAACCATGTTGAGTTACTATTACATTAAACATAGTCTTCAAGTACATTTCGTTGAACCTCTTGTGCTAAGCTGTAAAATGATAACTCTTCTTTACAAATCTAATGGCTCTTGATGAAACTTGCGTTAACTCCCATGTATTTTGATATTAAATACACATTAACTATTCCTAAACCTTTAATATTAATTTTTGAAAAAAAATTAGAAAATATTTGTATAATATATTTTACTAAAATACATAATATAAAAAAGGCGGAATAATCTCACAGTACGAACTCCTTAAATAAACAGAAAAACATTTGCAACATTAGGTTCTGGAATTTTTAATTTATATATGTACCTTATGTTTAAGGGTTCCATTAAACAATATAATAAGAAATAAAATAAATTAATAAATTAATTAAGGAACTAATGATTGGATCAAACTATTTCTTGATATTTAAAGAAATTAAATTTGAAGATACGAAGTCTTACTGTGATATGCTTAAATATATTGTGTAACTTTTAACTTGAATTATCCAATTTGTTTAATTTTAGGTTATTTATGTTAATATTTTATCTCCCCTCTATCCTCACACATATTAAAAGTATTTTCATTTTTTTTACTTTCTTGCTTTTGATACTTTCGTTATATTATTTTATTCTGCATCTATTTTGAATAGTTTGTATTTATCCCCTTTTAAAAAATTACATTGTAATTATGATTCACCTATTTTATTTCACTTTTTGCATTATCTTCACCTATTTTATTTTTTTCTGGTTTTATTATATATTATTATATTTATCTAAATCCTTCTCTCTCTCTCTCTCTCTCTCTCTCTCTCTCTCTCTCTCCCTCTCTCTCTCTCTCTCTCTCTCTCTCTCTCTCTCTCTCTCTCTCTTTCTCACTATTTTTTTTTACTTTCAAATATACAAGTGCACTTCTAACTCATTTTCCTTTTACGTGCAAAAGAAATTTATAAAAAAAATTACTTCCTCAATTTTTATTATTATTTTATGTTTATTATTTTATTATTATTTTTTGTTTAATTACATGATATGTTCACACGTGTATTAATGAATAAGAAATAAGAAAGACTTAATTTGATTTAAATTATTTGAAAAGTTCTTACATTTGTAATGTATACAATTCAAATATAGCAGGCTTATAATTTAGTCTAAACGAATCGGAATCTGATTTTTCTAATGATATTTCTTAGAGTCTATTTATGGAAAATAGGTGTTTTAAAATTTAAAGTGTTAACGGTGACGCGTTCCACTTTTTTTTAGTGCTTTTTGATTTTAATTTTAAAAATTCTTTAATCAATTTAGTTTTCAATATTAGTTTTTAGAGGTGATACAAGTTTTTAAACAAAGAAACAAATATTTTGTAATTGTACGGTAACCCTCTCTTAATTTACAAAATATCTCAGTTCTTGGTTATTTAGGGAAAAAATTAAATATCCGATAATTTATTCTTTATTGATCTTTTTATCATGGCCGAAAAAGAACGGGTTGACCCTTCTATATTTATTTATTTATTTTTTTTTTTTTTTTATCAATTTCTTTACTCAATATCAAAAAGGAAAGGATTACACTCTTCTGAAAATAAATTCCTTTTCAAAGCCAACGAAGCCCTCTAAGTATAAAACTTTTGCTCGATCACCCGGAGCAAAAGGATTATGAAATGCCTTTGGTCTTGTGAAAGTTTCCTTTTTCTAGGAAAAAAAGAAGAATCTTTCATGTTATTAACATCCTTGAATAAAAATAAGAAAAGAGAGTTATCCTACTTTTCATACCTCTTTCTTTTTTTCCCTTTAAAATTTGAGTTGAGAGAAGTGAAATGAAAATTATCCTAGCCAATGGTTTATGGCATGAATAAAACACCTGAGAATTGCTTTTTTAAATTAACTTTTTGTTTATTTTTATTTTTATTTTTTTCTACTTACTTTTCAATTTACAGGGTTTGTTTAAAAAAACCAAAAAAAAAAACCACTGATTAGTCCTAAAATTCACCTTCAAATAATGAATATTAATAAACTTTCCTTCTTAAGAAACTTATATTTATTAAGATTACCTCCATTAACGCTGTTATTCCTAAAATCACCTACAAATACTTCGAGATTATTTGTTTAAAATAAGTTTTACAGAATACGTTGATAATATAATACAGACAATATTCATATTTTAATTAGTTTTACTTCTTTAGCAACCAATAATGTTCCCTAAAACCTTGTTGTTTTTTACCATACTGCATTAAACAAGTAAAAGTTTCATGGGTTTAAACTTTACTTTCAAGTCTACCCAAAATTTTTGAATAGCAATTATTTTTAATGGACTCTTGAATTTAATTTTAAGATTATTTACTGTAGAATTTTTCCCGACATAATTAACAGATAGGTAATAATAACCATAGGTAATAACCATTGGGATAATGATTGACCACAAGGAGGATCAGTCAAAACTAACAATCAAAATACATTTCAGTCGCTTCTGAAAAATGTATTCCCTAGCTCAAAGGGAAAGCTAGTATGGCGATACATCGGAGAAAGAAAGAAATTTTCAGAAACGTCGGTAAATCTGCGATTTGGCTTCTTACTATTGACTGATCCTCGCAATCCTCAATTATTTAATGAACAGTCGATTATTCACATTTTCATTTTTCCTACATTGTTAATTATAACTATAACTGATTAAGATAAGTTCGGTAAGTATGGTTTCGATTCTCTGCGTTATTTTTACTCTTGATTCGCAAAAACTCAAATAAAATTAGTAATTTCTTTAATTTTTCACACACACATATATTTATATATATATATTATATTAGAGATTATCTCACTACTACCTACTGTGGTTACCTATTTAGGATCGAAACAGAGATGTAAGTTGTAAATAAAAGTGTTTTTAATTATAATTGCTATTTCAGCTAAATTCCCAGAAAGGGTTTCTTCTTTTATTTAATTATGAGATAGAGTATTTGTTTATTTGTACTTAATTACAAATTTTGGACTGAAGGGAAGTTATCTTCTTGTCTGACGATTGCTACAACTATCACAGTTTTAGACCGTATTTGTTTACGCAATTCTCTTTTTAGCTAAACAAAGTATCTTCTAACCTGCTAGTTGCTAAAACTAACTTGCGCTATAAATCGCCATTTATAGCTAACTAAATATATATTTTAATCTACAGTTGTTAATACTTATGCATATACAGCTTACGTAATAGATCTGGGCATTTGGAGGATAAAATACATTTATTAAGAGTGTTCAAAAATGTTCAGAGAATTCTATGGCTTGGACATGTGAAGATTATAAAAGTCGATAGAATCCCAAAGCGTATGTTACACGAAAGTCGGTTCATGAGGAGAAGAAGAAAGCCTCCCAGCATTAAATGGATGGATGAGTACAGAGCAGACTTTAGACCGAAATAGTTATGGAAAGACGACGCACACCATGCTAAAGGCCCTCAGGCTGCAGCGCCACATAGAAGAACATGTATGTGCTGTACAAGAATGTACTACTAGAATGTACTAATGATAAAAGTTCACTTTTTCCCTTTCTGGAGAAAAATGTATCTTCTGTTCTACATTTGGTTTCATTTAGGGACGATTAAAGCTTGTTTGTAGCCTTTTGTACTTGAAATCGCTGTTTCTTGTGTGTATATCCTACTTTTTTTTCCAAGTTAATGTTTTTAAAAAACACTTTTTATTATCAGAGTTTTTTAAGGTGAAGGTTTCTGACCTTAACAACAATTGAAAATTTTGAATAGTTTAAGAATGCGTGTTGCTATGGCAGTCACCCATTTAATGATTCCATTCTTGCATTGTTGTACTTAGGAGTTGTATTCAAAGTTTGTACTGCTGGGAAAACTGTCTAGTTATGGAACCTCATAGAGTTTTTTGAACTCTTTACTTTGGTACAAACCCGGTATTGTGTATTGTTTTCAGGTTCAGTTCCTCCTCTCTTCCTTCTTCTATTGTTTTCTTTTATGCTTATTCTTCTTTTGACTTCTTGTTTCCGAGGGAATAACCATATTTCTCTTTGGGGGGGGGGGGGGGGGGGACGAAGTAATTGATGAAATATTTATGAGTTTTTGTTTTGGTTTTGAAAGCCGTCTTTTCTTATGAACAAGTTGCTTTTAGACGTATACTTAAGTTTATGAACAAATGATAATATGTTAAAATTTGATTGTGAAATATCTAGAATGCTTAATATCGTATGAGCCTTGTCATCAAGCCATTTATTTACACGTTATGCTTAGTTTATTAGTTATGCTCTTAGGACTAAAAATATTGTCTCTCCAAGAACTATTTTTCTTAAAGATCGAGGTTGTACCTTTTGATATCCGTTAGTTAATATTTGGAACCTAAAGATAACCTAACTAACTATATTACTGGAAGTTCGCTTGAAGTTGTTCAAACAACTTTGCTGTCGAAACAACTTACTTAATATAATCATTATTTAATCTATTGCACTAACTTCGCCGTCTTTTGAGATATTTACTCTAAGGATATCTTGTAAAAGGTTATTATAAGAATACGTAGTACTATATTAACTTCGAATTCAGGGGTTATTGTTGTGAATATTGTACAGGTTTGAAGTGCAGATATCAACCTTTTTGAAGGAATAAGTTTTTTAAATATGTATATTATTTGAGAACTTACTTAAGTGCAATGAAAAATTACTTAAGGAATGTCAAATATCTTATTATAAATTACCTAAACTTGAATAACCACCATGATTTAGTCTTCTTTTCTATATGCATGCTTTTTTCTTACCACATCGAACAAAAAAAAGGAGGGACCGGTTTTTCCCTCAACTTTGCCCATAGGGTGGAAGTCATAAAGTTTCCTGGCTTGACTTAAATTGCTCCGGTGAGTTACTGGCTGCTTCCTTATTGGATGAGGTGGGGAAAGTAGGTATCGTGCTTCATGGTTACCTCCGAAAAAGACATTGAAGACGTCTCGAAATAAAACAGGGCTTTTTTTAAAAGAAAGGAGAAATCGCTCCTCCTAAATAGAACTTTTTCTGAAAAGGAGCATAACTCATTATGTTTTTATCATCTCATTTGCATTTTATTTATTTCATATTTTTATCAAATTGCTTTGAAAATATTATTTACCTTGGGTAAGTTGAAAATTCGAACAGGAAGACTGTTCCAATTTTATTATCCTGTTTATTATTACATTATTTAAAAAAAACTGATTCTATTGTGGCAAAAAGAGAACAGTTATTTTGTTCCTTTTCTCACTTATCACTAGACCTCTTAAAAATATTTTTTTCATCGTGAAAAGTTGACACACCCTATTCTTGTTCTTTTGCTCTTTTTTCCCCCCATCTAGGACATGAATACATTCGTAAAAAGTAGATTTTTTTAGTGTTACCTCTTCATAAACATTTTAAGCAAAATTCTCTAAATTTATTGCACTTAAACCTTACGAAACCTCCCAATAACCCTGTTGCCTTATTTACATACTTTTTCATATAAGTGAAGATTTACGTTTAAGGATTAAAATGAACTATCTCTCTTCGTAAAACAATAATTATTTATGTGGATAGACAATCTATTTTAACCCTTTAAGGATAACCTTCTAAAGACGCTCCTATAAATCTTTTAGATTTTTTGATCTAATAGATTAATAGATTTTTGTTTGATTTACCATCTGTTGTCTCTTTCAATAGAAACGATGGTAGGTGAATAAATTATCTCTCTTTTTTCTAAATTACACTTCTGATAAGATATCAAGGTATATCTTGAGAGGTATGACTATCAAAATATTTCGAATGTGTTTAATTGTTATAAGTAACTGAATATACTATCATGGCAACTAGTATGATTTAAATATGCCTACAAATAGCATTACTGTTTATTTTTTTGCCATATAAACTCAATCTACAGGGTTGTTTTACGCAGGACATATATTTACGTACTGCAGTATTAATTTTGAATCCTCTAAATATAGATGAAATATTTGTTAAAGTTGAATGAACTTTGATGTTAATGACATCATAGGAATTTATTTGTTCGGTTATTTAATATTTTTCGGGTATCTAAATTTCAGTTTAATTTTCAAAAGCATTATATTGCTTCAAACCTTTATTTTCCAATCCATTAATTCGTTTTCAATTGATTAAACAAACTAACAGACGCTAATTGATTTATATGTTAGGTAGATGATTATTGTATTTGTTTTCAGTTTCTTTGTAATGTGTATATACGTAGCGATATTTCCTCACGTTTCATTTTACCACGGATTTATTTACCCTTCTCTCCCTACCTAGTTAATAATTTTCGATAAAGCTTTCTACATCCTTTAACCCTTTCCTGGAATTTGTATTTAATCGTGGAATTTCACCCTTTGGAATTTCCTGTTGAAGTTTTCCACTTGAGTTTGTGTGTTTTGTGGTATTGTAAATGTTCAACATATTTTATTGGCCTTTAGTTGATCTTTGATGTACCAATTTTCAGCTCATTGTTGCAGCTTGTTTTTATTCTAGCTCATCATTATTTTTAGTAATTAAAGAAATAATTATTCTGAAATATTTTGTTTTACTGATGAATATAAATGTAGATCACTTCTTAATATTTAAATTTAAATTACCCTAATCTATATCGTATTTGTTATTCCTTTCTAATAATAATGCATGTATTGATCCATTTCATGTTAATTCCTCCTTTCGTATAGTAATAATGGGTATGCTAAAGATGCTATGTTAATTCTTAATTTCAATATCAGTTATAGAAATGCTGGACCTATACCATGTTCATTCTTCCTTTCCTTAGCAATATAAGAAACAGCTTTCTTTCCTCTGAAGTCTTAGGCTTTTTGAGCAAATTGATGGTTGGTGGAATATAGCACACCATTACTTTACAGAGTAAGATACTTCTGTTGCTGTAATTCCTCGATGATTATAGTGATTATGTTAAGTTGTTAGTTGGATTCTAAAGCGATGAATCCATATGAGTTTAATTGTAATGAAACAGGAGTGGAATAGAGTTTGTGGAATACTGTTGGTAGAATCCCTTGCTAGGTTTGGTTGCTTGTGCTAGCTGCTGCTGGCCCACCCTCTACTACCCGGGTATTGATCCCATAACCACACCGCCACACTGGCTCTGGCTCCCCTACTACCCTTCGCCTTCCTACCATCGCACAAACATTTTTACTAACTTCTCCAACAGACAGATATTTCTAGAGTAAAAAACTAAATATTTATATACTCGTAAGCATAAATAATTTGAATAAACAACAGTTAAAACCATCGGAGTTTAATGCCAGCCATAATTTATTGAATGTAAAAAAACTTAAAAGGTGCATACTTCATACGAGATGAGTAAGTAGCAAACTCATTTCTCTGTTTAATGCTGACTGAAGATATATACGCTACATTTCGAGAATGATTAATTCTGCTTATATTAGTTTCCTTACTATCCATTTGCAACACCTTACCGAATATGACGGGGAAACACTGTGATCCATTTGGAATAAAATTATTTGTTTCTTTCAAATTCCAGGCTGTCTTAACTAAAATTCATTTTAGATATCAAGGAACATTCGTGCCTCCTCTCGGTCAGTACATTAACATTTTTGAGAACGACCATATTTACAAAACCTCTTGTCGAATTAAAATAAAATTTTAGCAGGTTAAAGTTAACCCACAGATGGTACCATATTATATATTATTCTATTTTTTTTTTTTTTTTTTTTTTTGGTCTCCTACTGCTTCCTATCGCGTCCTATAGAACATGTTTTATTATTTTTTTTTTTTTAACATATTTTAAAATCTACCTCTTTACACTATACTGAGAAGAAACGAGGAAGGTATGTGCCTCTCTAACTGAGAAGGCGCTATGTGCCAATTTTAAGATGTTTTAGATTGATGATATGATGATTATCTACGTCAATCTAATAATTAAGTAGTATTATAATATGAATAAAGAAAGATTTTCACCTACATCTCTGTTAATGTCACTAAATGTACTAATAACTTAAAACCAACCTAAAATTGTATTTTTAATTATACGTTTTGGGTGCTTTCAAGACGATTTGATTGTAGCTGGATGTCTGTCTGCCTGTGTGTGTGTCTGTCTGTGTGACGCATAACACAGTTTTTAAGCTTAAGAGTTGAAACTTGGTTACAAAAATCAGTCCTAAAATGTTGTGCTACTTGGAAATTTATACATTTGTGTCGTCATTATCTCATTTTGTCCAAAATGAGTCCAAAATGTTTTTGATTGCGCTTAAATTTGCACTATATATACCTCTTTATGCTTACGCCGACGTTTTGAAAATATCGACTTCTGAACTTTGAAACTTTAACGCTAAATAATTTCGATATTATTTCTCCATTTAACTGAAATTCGCGCCAATTATACCTTCATATAAGATGAATAAGTCCACCATATTTCAACTTAATATCTGTCGCCATTTTGGAATTATTTGGTTGAGGAAAAGTTCTGAGCCCCCAGTATCGATTTTTTTTCTATTTTTGAGGTGTTGATTATTTTTTTGTATACAATTTTGTGTAAATCTATACTTCTTAATATAGAACAAAAAGGAACGCGAATATTCAGAACTCTTTAACCGTCGATCAAGTAGATCCTTTTTCCATTCTTCACTAACACTTGACCTTAACACCATTTCTAAGGAGATTTTTTCCTCTTTTATTACTAAGCTCTTTAAGAGGTTGAAGATGTGAGTTGAGAAGTGACCCCTTGGCTTGCTTGGTGAAGTAGGTCTTCCAGAGAACTGATGTGAAGGCCCTTTGCTTCTAAGATGCTAAGGAAAAGTATTTTTAGAGAATACCTTGGCCCTTTAGCTTAGGCCAGCTTTATCCCTCAGTTTGTTATCTAAAGGGCACTCAGTGAAATTGAGAGAGTCGTGCTCTAAAGAGAGAGAGAACGAGAGACTTGTCTTGCTGTAGGATTGTTATAAAAATGTAATTTCATGGAGACTTTCCTAGCTTCTTTTTTTTTGTAAAAAGAAAACAAAAACTTTTCTTCTCAATTTTTAAAGGGTACGTTATTATTCATATTTCATGGAAAGAGACAGAAACACGTAATATTTATCTTCTAATTAAAAAGAGTACAAAAATTAAAACCAAAAAAATGTTAGTCGTTATTTAACAATATTTTTCAATCTTGTAGGCCTGTTAAAATATGTGTTGTGTAGGTATCATATTGCTTCCGAGCTTAGCGAAGGTAAATGAAGGTATGAAATCATTGTGAAGAACGAAAATGTTTCATGTCTCTGATTTCAAAAATTCCGAGACTGAAATCCGTTTCTGACATCAGGGAACATTTTTGGTTCCGTCTGTCAGTCGTTCAAATTTTGCGGACCAACATATTTTAAAAACTACTTGTCCTATTTGAATGAAAGTTGGATGGTAGATCATATTTAGCCCATTGCTTAAACCTCTACGCCCACGTGTTTTCTACATGCACACAATCATATATTTATTTACACTTATATCTTTAAAAGCACTCATTGATTTTTAAGAAATTTGGATGGTATATGGAACTTGGCCCACAGATGGTATTAATTTTAATCGTCTGCGCTCTTTAAATTTTGCTAAATTGATGCAATTTTGACAGATTAAAAATAAAAAGAAGAAAAGAAATAAATAAATTGGACATTAATGGTTTGTATATAAGCATAACATCATTTAAGTACGTTATTGTACTCGAGGAAGTCATGTGCCACACTAATTAGCAAACGATTTATGATGTAATCGGATCTAGAGAAATGGAGCTAAATACCATAGCCAATTTAAGATTAAACATGAATTTCTATCTCAATTAGAACGTAAAATCGAGGAATCAGTTTGGATTAATTATTTATCAGCTTTAACAATGGATATTTGCGAATATACTAATAGCCTTACATTCAAAATTGTGTATTAGAAATAAATGAAATATCGAATTGTTTGGATCAATATTAATCATTAATTATGTTAAATTTGAAACTATTGTTGTAGAGTAGAACTATTATTATTCAAACTAAATTACACATTGCTGCTTATTGAACAGAGGAGGGTAATGCAAAATGTATCACCATTTCTATGGATTGACGATACGTACAACAAGCTCTAATGCTAATGAATATCTTTTGGCATAAATGGCAAATGTTTAACACATCTCATTAACATTATGTAGCATATAAATCAATATGCTCATAATCTATGATATTATCATATAATTTTAGTTTAAAAATAATGTGATTTTTTTAAAAAAATTAAAGGTTTGTGTTTTTCTTCTATTTCTTTTAATCCGTCATGATTAACAGCATTTCTCAAGTTACTCAACAACTTTGCTCATATATTCGATGTTATCATCCGCGTAGAATAAGTCTTCTTACCCCAATGGGAATCGATCTAGATATCGAAAACTATTTCTTGTTTGTCTTTAGAATTATAAGATTTACACTACTAGTATGGACGGCTAATAAAATGCGAAAAATCAAGTTCTTTCCTTCCATATATCGTAAGTTACATAGGTTTTGAATTAAGCTTATGGTCTTGACATTCCTCATGTCGCCCTTTCTTCTTATACCTCTTGACTTGGTAAACCGTTGTTCAAGGAAGTTGTGATATCCATCCAGAGCTTGATGTAAGTGATTTATTACTGTCTAAGGGGGTTTTATAGGGACGGTTGCCTTCTCCTAGGTCTGAAGATCTGTTGGAGATCTGTTCGCCCTGGTGTTTCGGTGTGGGAAAAGACTTGGAGGAGGGTCAGGGTCCCCTTCTCACTTGAGATACCCTGAGGGGTCCCGTGCAGTGCTGCTACAAAAACTGGTAGTTGTTCCCTGCTCTGGCCTTGGATTCAGGCATCCAACCCAGGAGGAAATACTTGTTCCAAAACCAAAAGAACTTGAGCTACGTTTCTGTGCTTCAACAGAATTCAGAGTTTTTGATTTCGAACGCTCAACATACCTTTTTAACTCTCTTTAACTCTCTATCTTTTCCATTTTATACATTTCTGCTGGATCTTACGTTTAAAATTTATTGGAACTCCAGGTTGTAAGGAAAGATTATTAATTTACAGGTAAATTAATTGAAACCGTAACAGGGGATTACTTTGATCTTAAGGTTCACTGATATGCAATATGAACTACAGGTCCATATTGGAACTACCGCAATTTGAGTAGGTTGAATCTATTGAAGAGGATGAAACTGTTTGGCAGTAAGGAATTGCTATTAATAACGTGATTGATCAATTAGTATTTGTCAACTAACTGATCGATTTTTACCAAATTTCACAAAATTTGGTTAAGTAGCTAAGGCTCCTCGTTTTTGCGCGGAACAACCCCCTCGACTTTTTGGAAAAATTTAAATATGACATAATTTAATAAACTCTAACTATCGTTATTTTAAAGTCAACCCCAATTTATATTTACCTAAAGTCCTCATTGAGTAACTTTTAATCCTTTTTATATTGTGTAACATTTTAACCAATGATAATATTTTTTTAATTTTTGTTTGTCACGTGCCTTTTAAATTACTCTTTCTCTATTGTTTGTTCTTAGCGATGATTACCACGATAACTAATTTTAAAATTAATAAACAAATGGTATTTCATTGCTTCCCACAGTGGTTACATTAACTAGATCCCAAGTGTAATAACGTTATCTGAAGCGTGTTTTTTTTTTTTTTTTTTTTTTTTTTTTTTTCAGGTGCATAAAAGTGTGGGCTTTGCGTTTATTGTTTCGATTTTATTACCCATATTACTTAAACAAAATATTTATTCTATGTTGTTTTTTTATCATTTATTTCTGCTTGTGTTGAAATTAACTAAAGTTAAAGTATTCGTCGTTCTATCTATCCTTTTTTCTTTAATCGTATTCTTTCAATTTAACCACATTATAATATTATGGGTATAATATTTTAAAATTAAATTAGTAGCATTTATTTAGGATTGATTTTATGATTCTTATTCATAATGAACTTATTTTTAATTAATGTAAAATAAGTTGTAAAAAGTAAGAGTATGAAGGAATTTAGACCAGTTAGATCATGAAATTTAAATATAAAATACACGCTTGTTTTTATTATATTAGTCTTCATTAAACACCAACCACGTCTAGTTTTGACGACTATGTACTTTATAATAGGTATGTCAATATTTATTTCATCAGACCTTATACTGAATTTGAATTAAGCTATTCCCTCCGTTTGTTATTTATGAGTTGATCTTTTAGCTACCTTCACATTTTTACTAAAAATGTATATTGTAATAAAGAGTATTATTTACTTAACTATTACTTTTGTTATACATTTTTTCATTGTTATTTTTCATTATTTGTTAAGTTATATTTCTTGTGAGGTATTATGATGCAACCTCTGTTTGTTCTTTTTATTTATTAGACTGTCGAGGGTATTGATTTATTCTGGTATTTATCGTTAAATGCTAAGTTTAAGCCATTTATGGTAAGACTGGTTTTCGTCTTTTACACTTAAAGGTCGAAAAGAGGAATATGCTAATTTGAGAGGAAATTTATATTTCGGGACCTGTTTCGGGTAATTTCTGAATATACGATTAATACGACTTTACTAATTGTTAAATGTAAACAAGTCTAAAATGATTTTTCGTTTCTTCCATCTGTTGCAATAATTAATTTTTCAGCTCTCGTCCCTGTCCTTACTGGGGCAATATATTTATCATCTAAATTGAGAGTGCCGAAGCTTAAAGATTCTCAAGTCGACTTGGTTTGAAGAAGCCTTAGCATCTACTGTCCCTGAGCGAAGGTCTTTTAGACTCCATTACTTTAGCTCGGCCCTGTTGTATTGTTAATGTCGTCAATATTTATTCCATTAGCAGGGTTACACTCCCTGAGTACTCCGTACTAATGTGTTTTGAATGATGGTCCTCTCTGAAAGTCCCCTCCCTTCTCAGGAGGCCCGACTTGGATGTCGTTGCCTTTTTCCTCCTCCTAGATTGCGTACTAATGCATTTTGAATGTGCGCCGTGGCTCGTCGAGGGAGGCAGACGCAGGGAAGGGGGTTTTTTCGCCTGATGATCCTTGTGTCGTGGTAATAATTAGTATTGTTAAGCTTGACTCGGTGTATATGGACGATATTATAGTTTTCAGGTTGAAATGATGATTAGCCCTTTAGAAGGTCCTTACCTTCGAGCTTGTAGCTCTCAAGTCGCTGAATGATTATTAATGAAGCCTTCATTATCACCTACTCCACCTCCTTAGGTGCTCCCTTCCCACCTACTAGAGGGGCTTTACGAGAATCAGGATCCAAAGCCCCTCCTACTTCCTTATGCCCGTAATCACCATTCATTATTGTTTAACTGGCATCCCATTAAGAACATGAACCTGTACCGCCTTCCCTTCACCCGTAGATCCCCCAATTAACACGATCCATTATAAATAAATGCTCCTTACACTTTTTAATTAAACCATTTAACTTATATATGAAACAAAATAAATTAACTAAAGTATTTTGACTCCCAACATATTTTCAATATACTAAAAAATGAGTAATAATAATCGTTAATGTTTTTAACTTATGTTTAATTTGAGTTTCAATTATAATTTCATTAACCCCTAAAGGACCATTTCATGTCTTAAACGAATTGAGTTTCTTAATGCTTTTTTATCCTCCTCTTGAATTTATTGATATTAAAATAAAATGAAACCTAATTAATCTTAACAATGAAATAGATAACTAATAATTTTCCGAATAAAGAATCATAGTTTCTTTAGGAATTTCTTAAAAAAGGAAACGCCATTAAGGAGTTAACATACTCATTAAAAAAACGCTTAAGTGGCGATTGTTTTTCGACTTTATAAGATTTTTATGGATAATAATTTAAATGTTCTTGTCTATTTTACTCATTAAGTGTCTCTTAAAAATGTGATTTATTAGCACGAGATGGTATTACTTCAATCTAACATTGTATATTTCTTAAAAATATTAATTTAGAACACATGTTTTAAACATTCAAGACTCGCATTTCAAGTCTTATTATTATTTCAGTAAAATGAAAATAACTCCATTTTTTTTTAAATGCATTTTATTATTATTTCCATTAGGTACGTTAAATTCAAGTTATTTTAATACTTATTTATATTGATTGTGTAAAAAATCGACAAAAAGTAGGCTGAAGTGTTGTAGCTGGACGGATGTTTATAAGAAACGTAGTGCTACACGATTTTCCCATAGGATTTGTAAAGGTTCGCCGTGAAGGAGTGTGTTCGTGATGCACCTTTAAAAGAGTTCAAGTTGGTTGAAGTCAAGGTTTCAAGGCTGCATCTGGAGGCATCATCTTTTCACTCATAAGTTGAAGCTGTTCTCTGGCCAAGGCTACAGCCAGTTTCTTCCTTCACTTCTTCACACTTATCTCTTGTGTTTCATCGCCTTCATCGACGCCTTGTAACATCCTTTAACTTGCTGTTGTTATTCGAACCTTTTAGTTTGCTTCAGTATATATCTCGTTCATCTTTATTTTAGTTTCTGTCTATATTCAAATATGTAATATATAAGAGCGCATTTAACCTTCTTTAAATATTACTATTTTTAAAAACATTTCATGTATCGATTGCATACAAAATTATTGGCAAATGCATAAGTGTTTATTGTTTTGAATTGTTTGGACTGAGATTTTTACACCACTTTTTACATTTTAGCAAAAAGGGATTCATTTATTGTAAAAACACCTGTTTTTAACCACATATTTTTTCGGATCAACGTATAAGGGATAGAAAACCGAAACTGGTCATCTTTAAATTTACTTCATCAGGGCGACATGTACTGCTTGAAGATGCTCCCAACATTGGGTCCGAAACGTTTGAACCAAAACCCTTCTTGACGCGATCCCCACCGGAAGACCTAGAACTTCATAAATGGTTGAATCTGGTCTGGTTTTTAATTATTTACTTTTGGGTGCTATTATAAACCTACAACGGCTATTTTTTGCGATGTACATTAATTTTGCTCAGAGTTTTATTAACTTCCACAAAATCTCATTAAATCGACTAACTTGGTATAGCATATATGAATAACAGTAATGGCTGAGTAAAAACTTATAAGTACTCGTATAATGATCAAAAATTTGAAATCAGTTTTGAGAATGACAAACTTACTTGGTTGAAACCAGTCTGCATTACCTTTTTCTGGCATTGAATCAAATCATGTCTTTATTTTCTCTTCGTCAATTCTAAGTATAGGAGTGAATATTTTCCTTGAATACTTCGGATTTTTTCGCAGTTTAGAGTGAGTAGATTGTAGGATGAAACTGTATAAAAGGACCCCTTACAAATGGCCCCAACAGTCAAGTGGTTAGTATAACCCCAGCACATAAGTGTGTCAGGCACGGTTTTCTGTCAGAACCGAAAAATATTGGTCTCCTTAACCAGATGGTAAACTCACATACATTCACTATGTCAGTAGGAAATAAAGTTAGAGCTAATATTAAATATCAGTTCATTAATAAATTATTATAATAGAAGAGTAAATAAGAAAAACAAAACCCACCGCTGAGAATCGAACACTGACGATATATTTTTTAATGATTTGAAAATAATGTTTTTGTTTTTAAGTTTCGATGTAAAATTGAGACACTTGCAATTCGAATTTCTTAAGTACATTCATTATTAAGATAGTTCTTTGGCATGATCAATATATCTTAAACTACGTATTTATCTAATTCAAATACTTTCTTATTTCTACTGAATGAAATTCTGTATGAACTCGTACTCACATTAAGGTAATTTAAGACAAGGCAACATTGATTTTTATGTTATAGTTTGTTAAAATCATTTATATAGAAATATGAGATCAATCAGTTTGTGGATCAATAATTCGGTTACAATTACTTTTATTTTACTGTAGTCTGTAGTGTAATCATCGTTAATATACGATGACTAGAAAACATAGAGATAAAAGAGAATGTAATCTTCACGAATAATTATTGGTATTTCTTTTTATTTACTTCACCTATTTCACTAATATTAATACTTGTACCAATTATCTACAATTTTGAATATTTACGATTTGCGCTTTTTCTGTATAAAGATAAAATGTTAAACCGTATCTGTTCACTATTAAACTATCAAACAAAGTCTAAAAACTACTTCTTACTGATTAAGAGTAACCGCAGTGATTGAAACATACGTGAGAGTAATATTGTTATAATAATATTTTATTATAATATGTAAATGGTTTAGTACTACTACTACTACTAAACATGCTTTATTTCCAATAAATTTACAATATTAAATATTACAAAATATTGAATTAAACACAACATGCTACATCATGGCACAAAGCCTTCTGACGGAGGTCGCCTACGGACCGAGGATGACAATACGTATAATTGAAAGATAACTATAAATGGTTAGTATTTTACACCTTAAGCCTGAATATTAAAGTACAAGAGCAAATAAATGTTGATTGGACAAATACAAGTATAAACA
This sequence comes from Gerris lacustris, assembly GCA_951217055.1. Taxonomy (NCBI): domain Eukaryota; kingdom Metazoa; phylum Arthropoda; class Insecta; order Hemiptera; family Gerridae; genus Gerris; species Gerris lacustris. Next base: position 56,777,230 of record OX578282.1, on the reverse strand, counting down.
TAGTGGGAGTCCTAAGGAAATTAGTTGGTGGCTTTCGCAATTTCCCTTGATTAATTATTGTCTGCCATCATTCTTTTCCTTGAGTTTAAGGGTGAAGTAGCTAATTTTGTTTTTATTCCTCGTGTCTTAAAGATATTCCAAAGTTTTTAAATGATTACTAATATGTACATGCTTATGTTAGACCCGTCAATAAACTATGTATATTATCGCTTACTCATGAACTTGTCTGTAATTTTTTGTCCTGTCGTTCACAGTCTTGACCTCTGTCAGGTTTCATCTGTTGTTCTTCCATCCTTTACTTCTTTACGAGTTATCTTCCCTCATCTGTCTTCTTCTTTTATACCTTTTGTATCCATTCTTTTTACCTTTTGTACTTTTTTTTTCTTTTCTTTCTCTCTGTTTCGTTGTTTTTTCTGGTTTTTGTTGCGGTCAGAACCCTGAGGTCTACCAGAAGGGTATTTAACTTGGACTGGAAGATATTTTTCTTTTTTGGGTTACCATCCTTTTGGAACTGAGAGACCTGGCCAATAGGTACCCAAGGTACCTGGTGCTTGGGTTCCACCAGGTACAGGTTCCTTTTGTGTCTGGAAACCTTTAAGGGATCCCCCTCTCCCTGTTGATGGGTCGAAGGGAGGTAGAAGCTCGAGCTACGTTGCCAGATCTCTCCATCCCTAGTCAGCTGTGATCCATCCAGTAACTTAGAGCTCTACACTCCGTTCCTTGTATTTCTCAACTCCAAAAACTTTTCGGAGCTCAACCAATTTCTTCTTAGATCTCTCGCTTACCGTTTAACTATAACTTTCTGTTATATCTCTTAGTTAAGAGTAAGATATAATTGTTTCATTCTAATGCAGTTGTTAACGTTCATTATACCTAAGCGAAATTATAACTTTTGCGTGACATCGGCTTTTCCTATTATGGGCTGATTTTTTAATAAGTGCTGTCGTCATATATTAAATATTTAGCCCAATAACACGCAAACTATTAATCTGATAGTGCTTAAGTAGATTCACTTATTAGATTTCCAGATGTCTGCTTAAAACACTAAACAAAATTAAACATTATGAGACTATATTTGAATATAATATGGTAATATTTAGCAAACTTTTATAGGCAAACAAGCATGCAATGGTTCATAACTGACAAGTTTTTAGTGTATAGCATCTACATTATTTAGCTATTTACTCAATTTGCACTATCGGAATTAATAATTCTATTTACTGAATGCATATTTAATAAATCAATGCATCGGGTAATGTCCATTCTTTTTGTGAAATATTTAGAATAATAAATTTAATGAGGTATTAATCAAAATTGTATAATCCTATAGAGACTATTGCCTCTAAAAATGAGCAAAATATCAGTGCAGATAAATTTGCATTGTAAATATTTTCTTTCCAACTGAATAAAATTCACTCTCTTGCAAATAAACTTGGGAATCATTTCCATAACTTGATTTTTGTATTAATTTTCCTTAATGCTTTATAACCACACTGTATAGATCTGTTATAAAAATTTGCACATTCTTTTAAATAAATCAATTAAAAGTGTTCAATGTTGAATTAAGTAGATCACATCACGTTGGGTGTTGTTTGTTGAAAGGTTTTATAAATGTAATCTATTTATTTATTATCTTTGCAACTTGATTTATAAGTACACACCTCTTTATCATTATTGTGCCGTTTTATAAAGAGATTTCGCCCACGTTAAAATTTCGCAGATCAGGCAATCAAATTAATCTCTAAGCACAGTCTGCAACTTAATTTTATAACATATCTCTTTACGATTAAAATTTAGTTGTTAAGGTATTCAATTATTTTCTGACATAAACAAATGATCTTCTTTTATTTTGCAAGATTTATTTGAAGTTAGGTTTTGTAAAATTATTTTATGTAAAACTCAAAGATTAAAATTGTTCAGCATATTGATTCCAGTTTTTTACTTTCTCATATAAAGAGAAAGTATTGTGATGGCGCGAAAATTCGATTTTGAGATTTTGATGGATTTACATGTTTTGAGGTCCCCTGAGTCCAAAAAAGTGGATTATAAAAATGTCTGTCGGTCGTCTGTGCAGACGCCTGGAGCCTAAACTACTGGGCCGATTTTGACGAAATTTGGTAAACATGTTCAGAAAAATCGGTAGACGGAAAAAATGCCCACGGAAAAAATGCCCACGGAAAAAAAGCCCAGGAAAAAATGCCCACGGAAAAAATGCCCACGGAAAAAATGCCCACGGAAAAAATGCCCACGGAAAAAATGCCCACGAAAAAAATTCCCACTGAAGAAATGTCCAAAATAATTAAACTTTAATGTTTAATGGTAGTTTTTAAATATTTATAATTAGTTTATTGTTAACGCTAACAAATTTTAACCTATTTTTAAGTGGAATAGCCATTAGGGGTGTTGTATTTTTGCAGTTATATTACTATAAAAGCAACGGTACCCTGGATTACAGGACTTAAGATCTTCTTTAAGGTCTATAGGGTATAGAATAAAGTAATCAACCTTGCTATTCTATATGCTTTAAATAGCAATGTTGATTACTATAAATATTATATACTCTATAAACTATAGACCTTATATACAAGTAAGTTGCGAAAAAAAAAGTTATTAATTTAAACGACGACGTTGACTTATATTTAATCAATGGATGTAAATAAGGAGATGTGATCACAGAAGTTACAGTTTTTATAATTCCCATACATTTCTGTGTACTTAATGTTTAATTTTAAATTACATTAAGGTAACCTTATCTAAGAGATCATTAAAAAACATTTTATTAATTTCCATTTTCAAGAGGAAATAAATATAATATAGAATTAACCGAAAGAATCTACCGAAAGTATAAATACGTTTTTGACATAAGTATGGCCTATGGGATATCGTTGGAAGCGGTAAAAAATAAGGAACCAATATAAAAGACCAATTTAGTGGCCTCCAAGCTAAGGAAAAGTTCCGAGGTGCCCCGTACTCGATTTTTTTTAATTCGAAGACATAAAAAATATCTCTCTTCAGAACGATCATAATGCTTCCAAGTTTACTGAATGTAAGGTACGGTAAGTAAGAAAAAACTGTGACATGGAGCTGCAAAGGCTCCTAAAAATCTAATTCTACTGCAAAGGATAACTACATTAGACTGTGAAGCTAGGATCGTATACACTAATGTTGGTTCAAATGATTTTTGGCTTGAAAGATCCTTATATTAATATGTTAATACATATTATAGGTTTATGTTGTTGAATAATAATTTTGATAAACACACAATTAGTGGTTTGATCCATTCTGCGCTTGCCCTGATGCCCTCCATTACGGTAAACAACTTCTTTGAGTTTAATAAAATGTGAAAGCAGACTCAAAACAGTACTAGTTCTAACATGGATAAATGATTTTATACAAAAGAATGCTATGTTAAACTTAGGCTTACATTTAAATATAAAATTTACTAAAAATTATATTTGTTTAGTATTTCCTTGAAGCATTCATACTTTCCTAAAGATTAAGCATCAATGAAACCGCGTAAGTTAAAAGATAAGTTTAAACATAATAACAGACCAAGGACAATCAGAACATTTCCCCAGAGGGGTCATAAACCGTGGATTACCACAGGTACTAAAGGGATATGTCCATCAGTATACCGACAAAGTTCAGATGCAACAGTAGGATTACGATTTGTTCGCCCACTCCTGCCTAGATAACCATAAATATTCAGGATTAGGCTAGTTTAATCTAGTGTTCAGTTTAACAGTGAATAGAGAGTATAACCGATTTTAGAAAAAATAATTCTAAAAACTTAAAACATCATTTACTAAAAAAAATTTCTCAAGAAAAAAATCGGAGGCATTATGAATTTTAACTTTCATTATCTTACTAACTAAGGAGTAAAATTATATGATCTTTTCTCGGTAAATTTCAATATAAATATTCGAGAAAATAATAATATATAGCCTTTATAGAGATTTGTATGGCAATCATTATTCTAATAAGCTAGCATATATTTTAAAATATTAAACACAAAACTAACTACAGCTTCTAATTAATTTCTTTTGAAATAAAATCTCTACCAAGATTTGTAAATCCAAAATAAGTCGAAAATAAAGTTAGGATGGTACAGAATTTCTAGAGAATCAGTCACTGTTTGACACCGTACGTGATTATACTTCAATTCTGTGCCCATATTGTCCAGACAGAGGACCCGCGCCACTTTCACTTAAATTTTGGTATTACGCAAATTTTAGTGAAATATATAAGTATAATACAAAATAAATTTATATGGTACCTGAATTTAAAAATATACTGAAAAATTAAAAAATTGAAAATGATAATTGAGACTGACTCATTTTGGGCTTATAAACGATGAGACTAAACAACGGTATTTTATAAATTAAAAATTAATAATAAAATTATAAAACCAATTTTAATGTTTTATAATATTTTGCTAAAATTATTTCATTCAAAATTATATTTTGGACATTTCTTCCGTGGAAATTTTTTTCGTGGGCATTTTTTCCGTGGGTATTTTTTCCGTGGGCATTTTTTCCTGGGTTTTTTTTCCTTGGGCATTTTTTCCGTGGGCATTTTTTCCGTGATTCAGAAAAATCATACCCCGTGCGAAATCGAGAAATGAATTTTACCTCCTAATTTGAGGGCACTACCCCCAAAAACTGTGAAAAAACGTAAAAAAAAGGTATTTCTCGAAAACGGTTCCGACAATTTTAATTAAAAAGTTCTAAAATGTAGTCCATTTAAATACAAATCTAACGATATAAGCCGTTTTCCCGGGAAAAATCTATAGTTCCTTTTTTAATGTATGTAAACTATATTAGTTTATTAATCAACTTATTGATTTTTTTTTTAATGTGATATAAAATTAATTAGATTATTGAATCTATGAATCAATAACCTGATGATTTTCATCAATAACCTGATAACTTTCATCAATAACCTGATAACTTTCATCAATAACCTGATTGATAATAAGTTAATTTCCTATTATTTATATAATCCGTTTATTATATAAATTTAGTTATTTATACATATTTTACTTCCCCTGACGATCCAAATGGATAATGGGGTGAAATATGGAGTGTGACATATTCAATATTCATATAGGGAGTTTAGTGGTCTAGCCTTTAATATCTATTATTTGATACCCACTCAAAATGTTAAGAAATAAATAAAATCGCATGACATAAAATATACGCCATTTTGGATTTGAACAGCTGATCATTTTGATTTCGCTACATTTTCCCTGTGTACGCGTCGATCTTACTACGACTAACGTTCTTTAATATTACTAAGTTATTGGAACCGTTCAGAGTGACAGACAGACAGACACAGGAACGAAACTATAAGAGTTTCCCCTTTTTGGTTTTACCAACGAAACCCTAAATAAGAGCATACATTACGTCTGGCTTTTTTGTAGATAAAGTATTTAAATTATATATTTTGTATTATATATTGTAGGTATTCTATATATTCGTACCAACGCTAACATTTGAGAATCGATCAAACAAATTATTTTTTAATACTAAGTGTTTTGGATTTATCAACTAATAAAAATAAAGTCTTATTTTGCAAATTTTGTAAAATATTTTGACGCATAGTTTACTTACAGGATTTTAAAAATATATATATTTTTTTATTATACATATATGTATTTTTTTTATATTAAAAGTATAACATTTTTTTAAAGAATTCATTTATTTAATGCTGAATTCATTATGTAAAATAAAGATGTATAAAGTGATTTTTTTGCTTCTACGTTCTGCTTATATATTTTTTTTATTATATTTCTTTACTTTTTTCTTTTTTCTTCATGGTATATTGATTTTTAGATGATCTGATTGCTCTCGTTCTTTATACGTAAGATTATTTACCTTGTTTTAATATCCTTCCTTTACATTATTATCTTAATTTTATGATCGTTCTTACAGCAAGAAAGAATATTTTATTTTATTATAGTTGTTTATATTTTATTTGGTTTGTTATAAAGCAAACTCTAAGTAAAAGACTGCAAAAGTATTTTATGTTCATAGATTAATTTAATATTATTGATTTTTTTTTTTTAATCTCTTATTTATTATTTATTATCAAGTATTAATAATTTAAAGGCAAGTTATTTTATATTTTTGATTTTAATAAGACTTTGTTGTTATAGGATTCTATATAATTTTTTTAACAACCTAAGTTTTTATATTAACCAAATTATTAGTGTTTATAAACGGAGATATAAAATATATCTTTTTTTTTTTTTTTTTATATGTACGTAAATAACTTATAATCAATCTTAATTTATTTTAATGAGCAAATTAGTATTCTTTTATTTTTTCTTATAACTGTTCAATGATTTTTTTTTAAATTTATTGTTCGCGTTTCTTTAATGAAATACTACTTTCAAATATTTAACGAAGGACCGTTTAAGAAGTAAGATATAATTCATATTATTATGTTGCAAAATGACTATCTTTTTTGATTTCTTTTGTTCAATAATATTTAACCTTCGGATGGATAAGAACAAAGGAATAAACGAAAATTAGTAAATATAAATAATGTAGTGTAAAGAATTTAAAATGATAACTTAGCTGAATTGACTTGAGGAAGCCAGTTTTGATATTACATTCTAAAAATATGTATTAAGAAATATTCTGAGTGTAATGTAAGGAATAAAATCCTACGTTTTTGTATAAAGGATTTACTAAGATTCCTGAACAATTTATATGTGATTGTGAAACCATCGTTAATGCAGAAGTGATTAAAACAATCAAATTTACTTTAATAAATATGATTAAAAATAATTAAATTATAATTATTATATTGAAATAGCACAATATCAAGAAAAGTAAATTTTATTAGTAAATCTTCCCCACCCTAAAAAGGCGAATTTACAGTCACTAGAATATTTCCATTTTTTAAGTTTTTGGTAGTTTTCATATTACGGAAAGTTTAAATTTTAATTTAAATCAAATTATAATTATTATTAACTACGGGAAACAGACAGGAAAAAATACACTCCAGCGCCGGGAAATACACTGTCTGTTTCCCGTAGTTAATAATAATTATAATTTGATTTAAAATAGAATATTTCCTTTTGATGGTGAACAAGCCAAATAAATATTAACTGTTATGTAATAATAAACAATATTAAAATTTTTAACATTTACTATTGTAGTTGTGTCAGTTAAGAATAGTTATCATATACATATTAGTATTCGGAATTTCGACTTTTGCCCCTTATAAGATTTCTATGACACAATCAAATAAATTGTGTATCAGGTATTTTTTTACTAGTTGTTGGTTTACTTTATTGGGTTAACTAACGTATGTTGCTTCACTTTATTGGGATAATTAGGGTACGCTGCTTCACTTTATTGGGATGGTTAGGGTACGTTGCTTCACTTTATTGGGATTACTAGGGTAAGTTGCTTCATGTATGATGTAATTCACACTTCTCTTTCTTTTGGCATTTATTCGCTTTGGTTAAAAGTATATGTTGAAGAGTATATACTACTCTTTAAAAGTTATTGGTATATTTCTGTTAATATTTGTTTAAATTTTATTTTCATTTCAATCAACATATTTATGGATATTATTATAACTTTTAATTTTATTTAAATTTTGCTTGTGAGCTTACCAAAAATAACGGAAGCTTTGGCAGCGTTCTGAAAAACGAAAATCATTTATATCTCCGATTTTGAAAATGCCAAGACAGAAATCTGTTTCAGACATCAGGGAACATTTTTGGTTGCGTGACTGTCTGTCTGCTCGTCCGACATTAATTAAATTTGGATGGTTAGTCATAATTAGCCCATTGTTCGCCCCATTTAAGTTTCAACCTTCTGGACACATTTTTCTCTTTCAAATGCGTTCATTCATACATTTATTTACACCTATATCTTCAAAAGTACTAATCTGATTTTTTTTTAAATTTAGTTGGTTTGTCGAAACTAGCTCACCCATAGCCCCAGAGTAATTTAAACCTCCTGCGCTCTTTGAATGTTTCTAAATCTACACTTTTATTCACGTTAAAAGTCAAACAAATTTGACAGACTTAATAAGAGGGTAGATAATTAAAATAAAAATGACACTGATAGGCTGTAAATATATAAAATCTAAAATAAAAATATTAATGACACTGATTGGCTGTAAATATATAAAATCATTAAAGTATACTACGAAATAGGACGCGGGGAAGCTATAGGCTATAGGCCATAATTATATAATTAGTTTAGACTATTAATTTTAATTTCATTTAACTCTAGAATAGAATGAATACGCTTAAATAAGTCCGTGATCGCTTTAAATTGGCTAATTTTAATCTAAATTTTGTCTAGAAGAACAGGATATTTTGGGCGTGTCATTCCCTTTTTATCGATTTTCCTTTACACTGACTTTTATAAATCCCAGTTTTCTTGTCTTTAATCTTCTCTCGAGTTAAATAAATATTCCCGTGTTAAAAATGTATTCATTTATTTTTTTTTCATTTTAAAGTTCTTGTGGTCTTAAAATACTAATGTTTATATTATTGACGTGTAGAGCGTGAAATGCTAGCTAGCTTCGTATCTTCAAAAAGTCTTCCTGATTTTTGTGTGACGTATCTTTAAAGGTATATATTTTTTATATCATAAATATAAACTCTACTCATACACACACACACACATATATATATATATATATATATATATATATATATATATATATATATATATATATATATATATATATATATATATAATCATTTGACATTCAGTGACCTCTTTAAGATAAACCAAGGTTTTCCTTCTTTTTCACCTTCTCAATATAATCTCGTTTTTTCCATGATATTATTTTCTTCCTTTTGATGTTTAACTTCTTATTTTAAGTTAAAAAAGAAAGAGAGGGGGGATGATGGAATCTGAAGAGATGAGAAAAAATACAATTTTTATTGGACATTTTCTTCAAGTAGTTGAGTTAATGTAAAACATAATATGAGCTTCTTTTTTTTTAGCTTGTGAAATAAAAATGATGATGGCACAAAGTAAATATTCGTATGGAGGTAGTAAGTAGCTCTTTTTGAAATTGCCTTTTTTTTTTTTGAAATTGACTCTATACATCATGATCACAGTGTCTTATGATTTTAATATATTTTATGAAAGTAAGAAGAAAGTATAAAAAATAGTAGTTTAATAAAAAACAGTCTCTCCCCAAAAGTAAATTTTAATTTTTATAACCAGCATTATTGTGGAAACTACTGATTCGATGAAAAATATGGACGGTACGTCAATGATAGCCTACAGATGTTCAACATATTAATTTTAACCTTTTGCACCCATCGCGTCCTCTCGCGCATACTGCATGTCCAGTCCATAAGCTATTTTTTGTTTCCAAGCTTACCGAAAGGAACGGAAGCAAGCTGTGTGATCGTTCTTAAGAACAGAATTTTTTTATGTCTCCAATTTCAAAAATTCCAAAACAGAAATCCGTTTCAGACATCAGGTAACATTTTTGGTTTCATGTCTGCCTGACGGTCCTTTCGCTCAGTTTTTGCGTACCAACATCTCGTCCGATTTTAATGTAATTTGGATGGTAGGTCATAATTAGCCCATTGTTAGTCCCATGTAAGTTTCAAAATTCCATTTTAGTTTAATTAAGTTCCAATTACCAAGAACCCAATTTACCTTGTGATAATTTTTTTTTTTTTTTAATTTACTCTTCTATCATTGTATTATCATTAATTTTTTGGTCTGTTATTTGAAATTTTTTTATAACTTTATATTGATGAAACCTAGACATTTTTCAGACTTTTTTTTAGGCTGTACTTATAGTATAACTTATAAAATAGTCTACCTTTTTTTGCCATCTTGTCCTAATTTTTTTTTTGGTGCTTGGGAACTAGAAAAAAATAGTATATATTTTCGTAGGATGTATGTAGGTAGAAGATATTTTTTATATTTTTGAGTATAAGGTAGATTGTATATATATGTATTTAAAAAAAACAGACGGGAAATCTACTAGGGATGACTGGTTAGGTTTTTTCGGTTTTGGGTGTTGGTTATACTGTTGGGAAGTGAAGAGAAGGTCTTGTTGCTAGTGGAAGGCAACGTTGCCAGATGACTATAGCTCTGCCTTTAGTCACACCATCTGCTTGCCTTCCTACTGTTTCTATAGTTTGTTCCACTCGTCCACTTCTTATCACTTCCTGTCTCCTCATACTCTATCGACTGTTTAGCTTTCCAAAACAGCTGGTTTTTTTCTGATAAGAAATAAAGAATTAAATAATACATTTTAAAAATATGTGGATGTTCTTCAGAATATGTCAGTATTTGATGTTGACTAATGAATAATAAAATACGTTTAATATTTTCTTAGCCCACAAATAAAGTTCTGATTAAATAAATATATTTGCCTATATATTTAGATTTTTACTTAGTGTTCCTTTTTGTAGCCTAAAAAAGTTAATATTAAAAAAAAAAAAAAAAAAATGGATATTATTTTTAAAAAATCTTTAAATAAAATAAGAAAATTGATTGTACAAATTGTTTGGGTTTTATTTTTCTTGCTATATTTCTGGTTGTTGAAAGCGAATTATATCAACCTTATTTAAACATATGTATTTATTTATGTTTATAAAATATTTATTTTATTCATCAAATAATATTTCTGCCTATATCCGGAAACTGAAGATATCAACCTCATTAACCTGTATTTTATTCATCAAATAATATTTCTGGCTATAGCCGGAAACTGAAGATATCAACCTCATTAACCTGTATTTTATTCATCAAATAATATTTCTGGCTATAGCCGGAAACTGAAGATATCAACCTCATTAACCTGTATTTTATTCATCAAATAATATTTCTGGCTATAGCCGGAAACTGAAGATATCAACTTTATTAAACCGCGTATTTTATTCATCAAATATTTCTGGCTATAGCCGGAAACTGAAGATATCAACCTTATTAACCTGTATTTTATTTTAAATCAAATTATAATTATTATTAACTACGGGAAACAGACAGAGAAAAATACACTCCAGCGCTGGCATTTGAACCACAGGCCTCTAAATTTCCAGTATAGCGCTCTAGTTTCAAAATATCTAAGCTACGCAGGAGAATGATTTTCTCTGACGTTAATGATACCTTGCCCCGAATTTAAGCTTTCAATTTTCCACAAATCTGAGAAGTCAACATTAATGACATAGAACTAGACCGAGAAATAATTAATTTATTAATCTTTCCGTAGTATGAATACCAAAATCGTAAAATATGAATTTCTGTATTTTATTCATCAAATAATATTTCTGGATACCCGAAAACTGAAGGTATTAACTTTAATTACCTGAGCATATAATATATTGATGTTGTATTTATAAAATATGGATTTTTACTCGAAAAACAGAGATATTTTGTTGTAAAATTATGTATTTTGAAAGTGATGTGATTCACAATCAGGTTAATTATTATTTGGCAGTTATAAGATTTAAAATAGTTATAGCCTACATCATTCCTAATAGCAGGATTCTTTGGTCGATATGGCTTTGAAATATAATTCATTAATGCAACAATCAAGGGATTTAAAAGAGGTTCACTGGATCCTGTCTTATATTTGTTAGATAAAATAATTGGCCGAGTAAAATCAAGTGGTATAAGAAACTAATATCTCGATTTTCCATGTTATTATTAGTAAAAAATATGATATTACTTGGAAAAATTAGTTTTAGACACTACCTTTTTCTTTCTCTCTCTCTAAAAAAAGTGAAAAAATGCTGATACCTCCTTTTTTTAAAGAAAAAAAAAGAAAAACTATTCTCTGGAGTTTTTAGATATTTGGAGCTGATGAGAGTATTCCAGAGTTTGTGCCGCATAAGCATCCAACGGAATTAGTATTCCCGGCACCCTAATTGGCATTCCTCCCTTTCTTCCCTTCCCGTCCAATCAATACTTTTAGTACATTTCCATATTTCCAAGTTACTTTTTTTTAGCTTCTTTTTTCCCCTCTCAGAGTAGCTTCGAATTGAGAATTTCAAAAGTCTAATAAAAAGAAATTAGAAGAGATTCTACCTTTAGATTTTTTTTTTCACCGTGCATTGTTGTTGGTTTGTATAATATTACCTTTTTTCCATGATGTCGGTTTTGATTTTTTAATATCTTAATTCAAAATCCAGTGGATATAGGTTGTCAAGTTATTGCCGAATGCTTCTCTCGACATTTTATCACATCATCTAAATCTTACCGGCAAAAAAAGAGCGGACAAATTTTCAATATTTTGTCATTATCATAAGCTTTTAAATATTTTGAGCATAACGATACATTGCTTACAAAAATCGTTACAACTTCGACTTGCTTGTCTGGTTTTTGTTGTGAAGTACTTTCTTTTACTTTAGGCGTAATTTTAATCCGGGTCGATGTATATATAATATAGGTATATTACTGTTAGTTACTAGTATAGGAAAATATCAGTTAAATAATTTAGTTTTACATATTACATATTATTACACATGGATTGGACAGAGCTCTGTGGGGTGGTTAGAGGTAAGATTTGATTTTATTAGTAGGCGAAACAGGGCACCGCCCAGAAAAATAATGTTACCTCTTGTTTCATTATAGCTGATTAAGTCCTACCTTTTCAGACAAACATTTGCTTAAGTGTCCTAATATTACATAAGATAAGTCTGCTGCGTTTGAAGCAAGCAGGGGTACTGTGGGAGACTATGGGGCGCCCACATCCCAGTATAATCACTGTATAAATTAGCCATCATTGATGAGATTTTAACACTTTTGATCAAGCAGGAAAGTTCTTCCCTCATATCTATGCTTGAGGATGGTGGAGTACCTATGTCACTCTTAAGTAGGAGTGTGTTATCTTGTTTTCTACTCAATAATGAATAGAGAGGCGAGAGGCTATTTTACACACTATAATATATACTCGATGTAATTATCTGTTAGTTGATTTGAATTAAAACAAATATTTTGGTTTTACGACCTAGGTTTCAGACGAGTATGCACCAGTTATATGTACTTTATAAAGTTATATATTGGACTTAAAGTAACAGTGGTTGACACTTAGACTGCTAACCACTTAATTATTACAATAACTTAACTAAATCGAACATTCATAGGTTTTTTGTTTGCACATATGTACTGTATAACGTTATATTAGCACTCTGACTGTGCTTTACAATAACTGTTATTAAATACTGATCAGTTTTTGTTTATCTCTTGTTAACTTTTTTTACTTTCTCATATAAAGAGAAAGTATTGTGATGGCGCGAAAATTCGATTTTGAGATTTTGATGGATTTACACGTTTTGAGGTCCCCTGAGTCCAAAAAAGTGGTTTTTAAAAAATGTCTGTCTGTCTGTCGTCTGTCGTCTGTCGTCTGTCGTCTGTGCAGACGCCTGGAGCCTAAACTACTGGGCCGATTTTGACGAAATTTGGCATACATGTTCAGAAAAATCATACCCCGAGGCGAAATCGAGAAATGAATTTTAGCTCTAATTTTGGGGGCGCTACCCCCCAAAAACTCTGAAAAAACCTGTAAAAAAATTATTTCTCGAAAACGGTTCCGACGATTTTGATTAAAAAATTCTAAAATGTAGTCCATTTAAATACGAATCCAACGATATAAGCCGTTTTCCCGGGAAAAATCTAGTTCCTGAGATATTAGCTTAAAACGCGGATGGAGAGGGCCCGGGTTCGATTCCCCGCCCAGGAGAAGTTATTTTTATGATAAATTTTGATGAAATGTTCAATAATACTTAAATGTACATTTGAAAACTAATAAATGGAAACACTGGGCCAAGTAATTATGAACTCATATATGAGAAAGTTTGTCTGAGTTGTCTCGGACCGATTTTTTAACAAAATAATAATTTTATTTTATTCCGCATAAGCTCCACCAAAAACTCAGTTTAACTATATATGTTCCACTCTTTATAAAATTTATATACAATTAAGATTTAAGATTAAAGTATTTTTATTTCTCATATAAAGAGAAAGTATTGTGATGGCGTGAAAATTCGATTTTGAGATTTTGATGGATTTAAACGTTTTGAGGTCCCCTGGAGCCTAAACTACTTGGCCGATTTTGACGGAATTTGACATACATGTTAAAAAAAAATCATACCCCGAGGTGAAATTGAGATATTAATTTTAGCTCCAAATGTGGGGGAACTACCCCCAAAAACTCTGAAAAAACGTGAAAAACAAATTATTTCTCGAAAACGGTTCCGATGATTTTTATTTAAAAAATTTTAAAATGTAGTCCATTTAAATACAAATCTAACGATATAAGCCGTTTTCCCGGTAAAAATTTAGTTCCTGAGAAAATAGCTTTAAACGCAGATGGAGAGGAGCCGGGTTCGATTCCCCGCCGAGGAGAAGTTATTTTTTTTGATAAATTTTGATGAAATGTTAAATAATAATTAAATGTACATACGAAAATACGAAAACTGATAAACGGAAATCACGGGGCTAGGTATTTATGAACTCGTATATATATATGAGAAAGTTTGCCTGAGTTATCTCGGACCGATTTTTTTGTTTTATAAATAACTCTATTAGATACGTTTTAATTTTGTCAATACATATATATTATATTAGGTACTTTTGAGGTACCTTGTATAACTAATTTTAAATGTCTTTTTTTTATTTCGAACCATTCTCCTTTTGTTTAGGTAACTCAAAATACTGTTAGTTATGTAAAAACCATGGCCGTATATTTTTTAACATAAAGGTAACTTGAATTGGAAAGAAAAACAGGTTAAAAAATGTCAGTGTCCTATTCTGTGTCTCCTTAGTTCGACTACGTCACTTAAAGTTGTTTTTTTTGGAGTATATTCCTGTCACCTCTTGTGAACCTCAGGTACAGTACAGTTAGAGTCCATCAATTTATGGATGTTCACAGTTTTTGGTCCACGAGTTTTTGACATTTCGGTCTCAGGCTCTGAGTTGACTCATTTCCACCTAGGAACCTCCGTCCATAATTCTTTTTTTAATTTTGGTCTTATTTATTTATTTCTTTCTTCGTTAAAAGATGTTTCTTAGTTTTGTTTTTTAAATTAACATATTAAAATATTTGTATTTTACTTCCGTAGTTTATTTTTTTTCCGTGAGTATAATAGATACAAATTGTTGTTACTATTATATACTACTGTCACAAGGAAAATATTATACCCAATTTGTTCTTATGGAAGTGGTAATGTACTCATGGACAGATTTGTAACAGCCACTTAATTAATTTATTGATTGGAAAATTTGTTAAGGAATGAAACTAGGATTATTGTTAGAGTTTGGATTTCAGGGAAAAAAACCTCAGTTGGAGTTTGGGGAGGGGGGGGGGGGGGTTGGATCATAAGCTTTAAAATCACAATTCTTGCAGCTTTTATTTTATCCCATTGTCAAATAAGTTTTCTCTATTTAAACCAATAAATTTCTTTCTTAATGTTCGGCAATTCTTATTTTACGTATTTTATGTACAACGCGTTATAGTAATTAGCTAAAATGAGGAAAAACTTGTTTTTTATTCGCTTCAAAAAATAAATGCATATAATAGAGCTGTATTGATTGACGTCATATCCTTTATTTTTTTTCTTAGTTTTATTAATAACTTCAACCAATTGATTAAAATCCTACTTACCAAAATGAAATAAATACTTAACAATTATTAGGTTTCACAATGTTGGGTAGTTATTATAGTTACGTTTACGAATTATTTTATATAATATCTGATTTTACCCAATTCTAAATTGAGGTTTTATTTATTTTTTTTTTTTTTATGAGACCAAGTAACTTAATACAATATCATTAGAAATTTAAGTATTTTTTAATCTTATAGGCAAACATTTATAAATTATGTTTCAATTTACTTATGATCTTATTGTGATTATTATTATTATTATTATTATTGTGATTATTTTGAAAAACTAATTCTTTTTGTTTCCAAATTAAAAATTCCTATAAGCTTGTTTATTTATTAGGAGCCCGTTAAGCTAATGTCAACGGGCTTAATTTTATATTCAGAGTAAAAGTGCAATTAAGTAAATTAATTTAGATAAGTTATTATACCTATTTGAAGACCAACAAATCAAAACAAACATTATTTTTATTGGAATAAATTTGGTTGCTTTAGCTTAGCAATAGCAATAACAAATCATTTTGAGGTGCGTCCTCGTCGGGACACTACTCGATTATATAAATGATAGAGATAGAGTTTATTTCTGTATTTTAAAATCAGATTTTTCCTTTTACTCCTTTTTCTAGGTTGGTTAATTATTATTTACCTTAAAACTCGAATTTATATAAAGACCAGTTTTCATTTTGTACATATTATGATATGTACTTATACAAATCAAATACAAATTTGTTTTAAAATATAATAAATAAATATTTAAGAATGTTAATAAAAAGTAAATATTTGATGAATTTAATGAGTATAATATTTACAAAACATGTAATAAATAAATAAAATAAATCTTGATGTTTAATATAAGTACATAAATAAATAATATAATGTTTAATGTTTTATCACGGTTTTTATTAATGTATTTTATTTTTAAAATAATAAATTCACCCACATTTTATTTGTATTCATAGATTTAATAATATATTTCTAATTAACTCTGTATTGAAAAAATTATAGACATTTATTTCAAAAAATATAAGTTTACGTATTATTCATTAAGTAGTACTCAAGTTCTACTTATTACTACTTTTTTTTAGCTTGCTTTCTTGTTTGTTTGTTTGTTTGTTTGTCCGGTACAAATCTGGCAATCGATTTCTAACTAACCTCCCGAATAGCTTAACATATTAAACTTTTAGCATAGCTCAGAACACGATGACAATGCATTTTTTTAATACTTTTAGCCATCTTTCAGCATAATTTAATTGGTTTTCAGTAAATTTTGCTGTATGGAAAGTTAGATCGGCAAAAAATCCGCAAGTTATTTTATTTGTTTTGCCATATCCCATATTTACAATCTTCATTTTGACGGGTTTCAAATTTGTGATTTTATAAATAAGAGATAAGCATTGAATGACAGCAAAACAGGAAATATATCGATTTTATTATTTATCGATTATATTATTTCAAATATATCGATGGCACGGTTTAGATTTGGTGTTGGGGAGATCCGTTGTACAAAGATTTGTCCTTTTATAGGTTTAAGATCAGCTCTCTAGATTCTAGATGGTTATCATTTATGTGAAGTAAATAAATTCGAAACTATTTTTTTTTTTCACTAACATTATATATTATATAACAATAACAATTATATTATCAACATTACATACGATTCAACAGAAAATTTAAAAACGTAGTATATAAAAATTTATTTTTATCTTGAAATTATTTATACATTAGCTATCAAATATTATTATAATGAGATACATGGTAATAAAAAATTTAAAATTTCCTTTTTTTAAAATTGTGAATGAAATAGTCTGGCAATTAATGTGGCACATAACTTCTTCACGTCCTAAGTCCTATTGTTGGATGAATGAACCCATGAATATATAATAATAAAGGTATTATATGAGGATTTGAATGTGTGGTTGTATTTACTTGTTTCAATTTCAATTCAATTTAAATATTCGTCAATTCCTAGAATGAGCGAAAATCTAATTTATGAGAACATTCAAAAATTGAAAATAACTGAGTAAATGAAATTCGTTAAAAATTTTAGTTTTGAGATAATGCTTTTATTCCCTTTGGAAAGATGCAGAAAAACATCTATCTCAGTTATTCATAACATTAATATTTTATCGTATAATATATTTTGTATTTTATAGAACTTGCTTTATGGACTTTTTTTTGATGATTTATATTTTTGTATTTGTTCGTCTGATTCTTGTACGTTTATGCAATATATTATTATTATTTATTTTATTCTTTTTAACAATAAGTGTTTGTACGAAATACGTTTTATGTATGTCTAATATCTTAAGGAATATATGGATTAAAAATAAAAAAATAAAAAACTTTATGTGTCCGTTATCTCGTTTAGCATAGAGCTCAACATTAAAATGACTAAGCCCAGTTACTAAAATGACAAAACATCCAGAAGAAAGGGGTTCAAAGGGGGTAAACCTTTAGAAATTCCAATTGGTTACACGAAAGTCTTTGAATACAAAAGAGCAAAGCTCCTGAAATTTATGAGAGGATTAATAAAGTTTAAAACTTGAATAGACTTGCATATGGGAGTAAGGGAGGCAAAGCGCATGCGTGCCAAGGTTATAAATATAAACCAGCATACAATATATAATTTAAGTTAATGAAACATTCTGTATTGTGTTAATGTTGTTAATGTTTGTTAGCAGTATTGATTTTCCTTGTTTCGTATAAATATCTAATAATAATTATTCATTCCGAAAGCAGCATTGTAATGAGCATGCCTAACTAATTAAAGAAGAAAGCAAAGAGAAAGACGAATAAAAATAATCTTCAACGCTGGGTATCGAATCACAGATTTTTAGTGTTGAAGTGCACCTTTTCCCCTTAAAAATAATATTGTATTATTAAGGCATTTTGTTTAAACATACTTAGACGGTATAGAGTAAGGGTCTAATTATTACTTAACTATTTACTTCCATTTCGTTCGTGACTGATTTTGTGACGCCTTGATACGACGTACTCAAGTTTGTCTTATTCTACATAAGACCATAAGACATTGTGGTCTTAACTCAATAAGTTTTGCTCACATTTTAGTAGATGTGGTGTAGGATTGATTGGAATCATGCCTTCATTTTTCATTAGTAGTCACATTATGAAATGAAACTACCATCGTTTGTTATTTTATAAATTTAATTGTATTTAGTACTATTATAAATACTTTTATTTATGTATTATAAATACTTTTATTTATGTATTATAAATACTTTTATTTATGTATTATAAATACTTTTATTTATGTATTATAAATACTTTTATTTATGTATAATAAATACTTCTATTTATGTATAATAAATAATTTTATTTATTTATTATAAATACTTTTATTTATGTATTATAAATACTTTTATTTATGTATTTAATTTTATGTTTCAGGTATGTGCTGTTTCCTTTGAGGCATTGCATGAAAGGTATTCTTTTCAATTTATTTATCATTTACTTTCTCCTTAAAGAAGAGTAGGAGTTGGATAAAATGATCAATTATGGATTTTTTATCATGTTCAAATTATCATGTTAGTTATTTTTAGATTATCTTCTTTCTCTTCGTCAATTCAAATGTCAGAAATAGAGAAATCTGTATAAGCTATACACATCAATTATTTTAAATTACGTTATGAATCTTTATTTTTTTATCATTTCGCGTGTTTTTTATATGCGCAAAGGAAATTTTACTTGTATGAATAAATATATTTTTTTTACATTAGTGATAAGGTCCTGTCATTGACCCTAGTGGTTAAAAACATTACTTTACGTCATAAATTGATAAAACCCTTATCTTCATACTAAATAGATATCGTTATCAATTAGCCCTTATAACGAGTTTGTTCATTGATACAAAATTGGCTACTGTTTATACTAGAGTTTTACTAAAATTTAAACTGATCGTATTCTACTTTGCTCAATTGAAAAAAAAAGTCTAAAATTATGTTAATAAAATATCCTAGACCATTAGGATTATAGTTTCAGATAATATATTGCTTCCGAACTTACCGAAGGTAGTAGACCTGTGATCTGTGATCATTTTGAAGAACGAATTTTTTTTATATCACCGAATTGAAAAATTCCAAGACAAAAATCCGTTTCAGACATCTGGGAACATTTTTTGTCTCGCGTCTGATTCTTGTCAGTCTGTCTATGTGGTTTATTATTTCTGCGAACCACTTTTTATCTTAACCACTATTCTTTCAATTTTGAAAAAAATATGGATGGTAGGTCACAATTCCATATTAATTTAAACCTTCTATTGGTTTCTTTTTTTTTTTATTATTACCTATAATATTTTTAAATGGTCTCATCTGATGTTTATGTAACTTGACTTTAATAGGTCGCAACAGCAAAATATTAAACTCCGCGATTTGACGCATGGAAACTATAACAGACTATATTTAATTTAAATTTTATTGTCATGTCCTTCTTTTGCAATTGTTACTATGAGTTACATAGTTACATAATATCTTTAATATGCTATTAGGGTTCAACTTAAGAACATCATTGATTTTTAATACTGTTCTTCTACTTGTTTAGACTATTTGTTATGAGTTTTCTGTTATTTCTTAGAGTTAAAATTTAATTTCTAGGAGGAATGTTACAATTCTCCAAATATTTGGACTTTTATTTAGTATTTTAGAAACAAGTATAAAAGGTTCATGGCATATTTTTTATAACTCCTCTTTTTTTTATTTTGAATGTTGAAATTATATAGTTTTCTTTTTCCTGGTTTCTGTTGAGATACTGGAAGTTTGATCGATTTTAACAATTATGAACAGCATGTTATCGTTATCGTTGGAACTATTTTTCATTTCCTAAACGATCTTGTTTACGATGCTGATACACATGATAGCTTTGCGTGCACTAGTCTAATCATTTTGAAACATTTTGGGTGCTGAAGTCGATAAAAGAGAGTTTTTTTTATAGCTAAACTAAAAACTTGTCTACAAAAAAAATCTTAGTTTTACTTGACTGAAAAGAAATATCAATTACAGTAAGCTACTTTTTTCAATACTTGTAAAGGTAAAAGGAGAAATAAAATTTGACTTTACTTCGCTAAAATCAAATAATAATGAGGGAAATTAAGTTTCCTTCGTTACTTACAAAGTTTTTTGAGTTTTGTAAACAAGGATGAGACTTAAACAAACTTTTTTGTGCATGTTGTTAAATATGGGAATTTCGCTCGTCTTTAAACTTTTTGTAATTTTTAAGATTTTAAGAAAAAGAAAGTTACTTAGTGATTAAACTAAGATATTTATAGATACCGGAATTTTTTAAAGTTGGCTCTCAGAGTTGCTATTTCCTTAAGATGTTCATTGATCCCTTTTACTGGTCAGCAATGGGATATTTATTGATACTAGTTCTTTCTACTGTTATATTGTTTTTCGAGTCTCTCCACCTTTTATTTTAGGGGCGCAAGCCTCCTCTAGACCCCTTCTAGTTACGTCTTTAAACAAATAATATGTGTACAGTTAAAAAATGATAGAACTCGAAAATGGTAGGTATTAAAATTCATTGTATGATACATAAAATAGAGAAGTTAACATTTTTATTTTAAGAAAATGTATGGGAAATGTTTTCTCAAGCTATATTTAATGGCAGAGTAGATTTAGGAAGAATTCCAACAGTCTAGACTTAAAAATTTGTTTATGCCAGAGGAAAGAACTTTTCAAAACATTAAAATACATTTCTAAAAGTAGTTATTTGCAAAAATAGTACGCAATAGAATGAATCAACGGAAGTTAAAATCTCTTTTTTAAGGAATATTATGTGAGTAATAAGTGTTATATTAGCTAGATCATTAGTCAAACACGAAATAGAAAATCGGTTGGGATTACGAAACCTTTATTAGGAACGTTTTAATGAAATCAATACTATAATAAACAAAAGAATCAACGAAAAGACACGATGAGGTCAGCTGAGATTCGGGACCCTTTGTTATGACCAGTTTAAAAACCCCTTTATTTTCATGTGCTGTTCTAATGGTATGACACTAAGTATATTCCAAGTTGTTTTCTTGTCAGTTCTTTCTAGCCAAGAATCTATGTTTGTGACTGGCAGACCTCCTGGGTTCTCGATGCAGGGGAGATTGCCTGGTTCGTCCCTACGTCTCCCCAGGCTCCCATACTCCCATGTCTAGAGTTATTTCCGTTCCCTGAACTCAGCGCTCCCCACCTGTTCCATCTCTCTCCCTTACATATGCTCGTGTTTCTTCTCTTTTTTTTACCGAGGCCCTTATCATTTGCTCCGAGTCTTCCAGAGCCCCCAACCATACGATCAACGCACAGGCCCTTCCCCATCAAATCACATCTCATACTTAACCTCTACTATCCCCATGGGCCTACTTCTCCAATCGTTTCCAGCCCTTACAACCAATTTTTCATCATTTGCCTCTTTTTTTCACGAAAAGTGAATAATAGATGATCATCTTTTCTTTTTTTTATGTCTCGTTTGATTTTAAATTACACTGAATATACCTTCTTCAGCTTTTACCCTCATCACCATTCGACAATTTACTTAAGTCACAGTCAAAGATAAGAACTTGTTAAGTTGTTATCTTTAATCTGTATTTCATTATCCATTCCATTATTTTTATTTCAATCATATGCTCCTTTTTTTACCATTACCTCTACTTGGTTGTTATTATTATAGTGAAGAGTGCATTTTACATTGTCATCGAAAACTTTTTCTTTATTAAAAAAATAAAATCGATTACAGATGTATTTTTCATCCTTGAAGAAAAACCATGTTTTCCCCCCTATGTCTTTTATAATTCCATCCATTATTTTTCATTGAAGCTCTTCTCCTTAACCTGTATACTTTAATATTTGTAATTCTCCTCAGGGCAATTGGTTTTAATGAATGTATGGATTTAGATATGAATAACAGATAATTATTATCGTTTACTTCTTTGTAAATATGACTCACGATGTCTATACATTAAATATAGTTGTTACAAACTAATAATTATGTTTAATTTCATATCGTTATTCGATTCAATGAGATCCCTGGCAGATCATTACCATCGACTGCACTTCTCATGCAGGAGGACCAGGTTCGAGTCCTGACTCCTGCAATTATTATTACGAATACTGCCACGGATTATTATTATTTGAAAGTATTTCTTGTTCGTTATATTATCGAATCCACCACATTCAAACGTTTAATCATTTAACATTTCTTATGTTGTCTGATTTCACTGCTTAGTTGAAAGAAGGTGATAATGTTCTTTCACCACATTGGATCTAAGTTTTGTGGTAACAGTTTTCGCTAGGTGATAATGTTCTTTCACCTCATTGGATCTAAGTTTTGTGGTAACAGTTTTCACTAGGTGATAATGTTCTTTCACCTCATTGGATCTAAGTTTTGTGGTAACAGTTTTCGCTAGGTGATAATGTTCTTTCACCACATTGGATCTAAGTTTTGTGGTAACAGTTTTCGCTAGGTGATAATGTTCTTTCACCACATTGGATCTAAGTTTTGTGGTAACAGTTTTCGCTAGGTGATAATGTTCTTTCACCACATTGGATCTAAGTTTTGTGGTAACAGTTTTCGCTAGGTGATAATGTTCTTTCACCACATTGGATCAAAGTTTTGTGGTAACAGTTTTCGCTAGATGATAATGTTCTTTCACCACATTGGATCTAAGTTTTGTGGTAACAGTTTTCGCTAGGTGATAATCTTCTTTCACCACATTGGATCTAAGTTTTGTGGTAACAGTTTTCGCTAGGTGATAATCTTCTTTCACCACATTGGATCAAAGTTTTGTGGTAACAGATTTCGCTTGTATAATATACTTGTGTATGCACTGCTTGTGTAAAAATTGTCACAATCCACAATACTTGAGAAATAAGAGCGTTGATGGAGGTCATCTTAATAAATACAACCAAAACAGTCTCTTCACGGAAAATTTGTTTATTTATCAAAGCAGCTTTCGGCTTTTATAAAGCCATCATCAGTGCCGATTTCGGTAGAACTAGAGTAACATTGTAAACAGAAATATGTAGTGGGCGAATCTTACGAGTTAAGAGTCTTACGTTAGTCTCTGACATCGTATGACTCGCCCACTACATATTTCTCTTTACGATGTTACTCTAGTTCTACCGAAATCGGCACTGATCATGGCTTTATAAATACCGAAAGCTGCTTAAAATAAACAAATTTTCCATAGAGAGACTGTTCATTGTACTTACTACAATATTTATTTTTATTTGATAAAAAGTGTCTTTCCTCCTTAATTAAATCAAGTTTGACACTAAAAAGCATTTTCTGCAGAATGTGATGATTATGTGATCTGATGGTACACAAGTAAGTTATTCTATAACCATCAGATTATCTGAAGGCTGCATTCAGACATGGAAACGAGTCAATTGTTGAGAGAACATGGGAAACGAGTCAATTGTTTTGATTAAAAAAATGTTTTTTGTGCAGAAGTTGTTTGTTTATTGATCTGCACCTCATTCACGATAAGTCGCTATCACAATGGGAGAAACTTTCAGTCGAGGATTTTCTGCTCATTTGATCTTAAGTTTTCTTTGGGTTTCATTTGATCAAAGTTTCGTTACAGCCACCTAAGTATTTCAATTAAATTTGAAAATATTCATCTTCTTTTGCATTCAATTAAAGTTAAATAGGAATTTTATTCGTCTACATTTCAATCAAAATGCCCTGCCCATTTTTCTTCTGAAAAAGTTCTGTCTACATTTCAATCAAACTGCCCTGCCCATTTTTCTTCTGAAAAAGTTCTGTCACAATAATTTCTCTTTGATCTTATTGGATCTAAGTTTTTGATATTTAAATTCTCCTTCAATATTTTATTTCTTTTGTTATGTAACAACGTTTTATAACCTACCTCTTCTTTTATAATTTGTTATAAGTTTGGTTATAATCTAATTTCTCTATTTTTTTTTTTTTGGTCTTCTTCTCTATCTTCTTTCTCAAAATAATTTTAATATTATTAATTTTCCTTATAATCTCATCAATCTGTATGAATATTGACATTGGTGAAACCCTTACTCTCATACATGTATAAAATTAACGTTTGATACTATTTTGCCGTTTTCTTCTGCTTAGATTGTTGCAGAACAGTAGAATGTCTCTGTTAATTTTCTTTACTCCCATCACGTTTTTAAACTTCCTACACGATTCTATGATTATTTTCCTATGATTCAAAGAAACAAAATCAGTTAACAAATCCGTAAGACTATTAAAAAAGAACTGTATTATCTTGTAGCTGTTAGTTTGGAGAAGAGAAGACTGAGCTTGGCAAATATAGCATGGCTCGGAGCCTGTTGAGTTTCAATTGGCTTGGACCAAGGTCTTGTCAATTACCTCTCCGACCAGGACGACGTGCAATTTAGTTCTTTATGCAAAGCAAACAGATGAATGAGAAAATAAATATAGTATCCTCTCTTTCGGCTTCCTCGCTGTTTAATCACTCAAGACTATGAATCATCGACATCCATCATTTTTATAAGTGTACAGCTTCGCATCTTTGAATTTCCTCTAGAATTTGGCCTTCAATTTATAGTTTTTTATTTTGGATTTCAAATGTACTTGAATTTTTTTCATCGAATCGTTTCTCATTTTTTAATAAAATTGAAAAATAGTTGGTAATATAATTTTTTTTTTTTTCTCCCGTTTTTATTTATAGAGTTATCTATAAACTGATTTTCAAAAGAGGTTTAAGATTAGTTGATATTAACATTAAAACTCAGGACAAAAAAGTTATACATTTTTATCTGATTAATTTGTTTCCTTTTTTTTTGACATTGAAAAGTAAAAATGCAGCCTTGAAATATTTATTTATATTCGTTAATATTTCTTTCTTTTGCTTTTTTTTAATGTTGTGTATTTTCCTAAAGTAATTTTTATTCAATTAATTTTCTGATACTTATATAATCATTACATCCATTCCTAAAGAGGGCGTGGGTTCAAAATAGGTATTATAATAATTTTCCCAACTTCAATATTTAAGTTAGTTTTATAATTTGTTTTTAAACCCTTATTCTGTTGTGGAGGTTCAGTAACGAAGATAAACTGTATAGCATCTGAATGTAGGAATTATAATTAGAATCTAAATTAATTTATAAATTTACACTATTAAAATTTATCTGATTTTGTTTTCAATTTCATTATAGCACCTGTTGCTAAAATGTTATCTCTATTTCTAAGGCAACCGAAGTCATAACCAACCTTGGACATAATTCGAATATATAATAATTACAAGATAAAAGGAACTTTTTATGTACTACATTTTTAAATTTTCTTGAATCATATGTAATGTTGATAATATAATTGTCATTGTTATATAATAATGTTAGTGAAAAAAAATATTTCCGCATTTATTTACTTCACATAAATGACAACCATCTAGAGAGCTGATCTTAAACCTATAAAAGGACAAATCTATGTACAACGGATCTCGCCAACACCGAATCTAAACCGTGCCATTGATATGCCTTCGTGTAGGGACAGTAAGAGAAGAAAAAGGAAATTGTGTACAAGTAAAGAAGTACAGATGCAGAAAAATAAAACCGATACCTAGGACACAAGTGTAAACAAACCTGGTTGTCACACGTCAATTAATTTATTTCTTTGTTTACTTTTCCTTTTTCGCTGTCATTCAATGTTAATCTCTAAAATAAAAAAATCACAAATTTCAAAATGTCAAAATGAAGATTGTAAATATGGGACATGTCAAAACAAATAAAATAACTCGCGGATTTTTTCCGAACAAACTTTCCATTCAGCAAAACTTGCTGAAAACGAATTAAATTCTGCTGAAAGATGGCTAAAAGTATTAAAATATTGCGTTGTCATCATGTTCTGAGCTATTCTAAAAGTTTCAAATGTCTAGCTACTCGGGAAGTTAGTTAAAAATCGATTGCAAGATTTGTACTGGACAAACAAACAAACAAGAAAGCAAGCTAATAAAAACGTAGTAATAATTTCAAGATAAAAACAAACTTTTTATTACTGGTCTTATATTACTTTGCTTTGTAAGTTTCATCGCACATTTCCGTTTCCCCAATTTCGAACCACTTCCCGTGATTCATTCTTCCCCAAATTTTGCACATAGATACAACTAAGGTGAAGAATACAGAAACCAAAAAAACAAAAAATAAAAAAAAAATGGCGTCAAATTTATTTGCTTTTTAAGTTTCATCGCACACCTATTACCCCAATTTTGAACCACTTACCGTCATTCAATCTTCCCCAAATTTTGCACATAGATACAACTAAGGTGAAGAATGCAGAAACCAAAAACAAAAAAAACAAAAACAAAATGGCGTCAAATTTATTTGCTTTTTAAGTTTCATCGCACACCTATTACCCCAATTTGGAACCACTTACCGTCATTCAATCTTCCCCAAATTTTGCACATAGATACAACTAAGGTGAAGAATACAGAAACAAAAAAAAAAAAAGGTTAAAAATAAGACCAGTTTTGAAAAATTGCATTATTATATTAATTATATACTACGTTTTTAAATTTTCTGTTGAATCGTATGTAATGTTGATAATATAATTGTTATTGTTATATAATATATAATGTTAGTGAAAAAAAAAAAATAGTTCCGAATTTATTTACTTCTCATAAATGACAACCATCTAGAGAGCTGATCTTAAACCTATAAAAGGACAAATCTTTGTACAACGGATCTCCCCAACACCAAATCTAGCGTGCCATCGATATATTTGAAATAATATAAATAATATAATCGATATTTCCTGTTTTGCTGTCATTCAATGTTTATCTATCACAAATTTGAGACCCGTCAAAAAGAAGATTGCGTAAATATGGGACATGGCAAAACAAATAAAATAACTCGCGGATTTTTTCTGAACTAACTTTCCGTACAGCAAAATTTGCTGAAAACCAATTAAATTCTGCTGAAAGATGGCTAAAAGTATTAAAATAATGCATTGTCATCGTGTTCTGAGCTATGCTGAAAGTTTCAAATGTCTAGCTATTCGGGAAGTTAGTTAGAAATCGATTGCCAGATTTGTACTGGACAAACAAACAAACAAGAAAGCAAGCTAATAAAAACGTAGTAAAAAATTACTGTGGAATGAGCCTCCTCAATATTAATTTCACGAGGAAATATGCGTTTTGACGTAAATTAAACATTTTAAATTTTCATTGCAATCTTTTTCTTGAAGTTAAACGTATTTGTATGCATATGTTTACTTATATTGTAACTAGATATAAATTTGTCTGTCCCTATAGATGCCAATAAAGGGTGTATATGATCTCAGCTGTCCTACACCCTGCAAAATAAATAAATAAATAGATGTCAAGAAAAAATTAATTGAGTTGTCGATTTTGCATTAAATTGGTCCTTTTAATCTACCCTGATGAAATAAGGATTTAAAATTGTTCAATTAGTTTGTGGAATTTTTTTTTCTCATTATTCATAATTGTTGGCTCGTTACAGTTGCTCTGTAATTATTTGTTGATTATTTCTTAATCAGAATATAATTGCATGATAAGGCACGTAATTTTCCAGGTATCTTTCTATAATCTCGACCTGTTTTCTTCAACAATCTTGGTTTTTCCGGTTTGACGACTTGTTTTTCTTTTACATACTTCAAGTTAGAAAAATGTGAATGCAAGTAACTTTTACTTGTTTCACAATGACTTTGTTAACCAGCATCGAACTAATCAACAACTTCATTAACTCTCTCACGTAACAAGTATGTATATAAAGAGAAAATATTGTCATTTTAAAAAAAAATGAGATTTTAAACCCGTTGAATACTCGTTTTTACTTTGTCATAGACGTATAGTCTAAGGAGGTTGCGTGCAAAAAAGTGTCTGACTAACATCAAGCTAGAAATTTGTGTGTAAGTAAATCTTTTGGTGCATTTTAAGAATATGTGGTCGGCTAAGTTTTTCTGCGGGACATAGTTTGGGAGTAGGCATTTGAAAAAAACAAACAGGTGGAGAGCGGCCATGCCCCGCTCTTTCTATAGTGGACAACGTGATTTTCATGATCCTGAGTACAAAATTAGTTAGTAGACTAAAAATCAAGTTGATAGTAGCTTGTTACTTAATAGGTGACTCCTTTGATTTGGAGTAATATTTAAATAACTAAACTATTAAGTTACAAATTATCAACAACTTGATTTTTGGTTTACTAACTAATTTCGTACTCAGGATCATGAAAATCACATTGTCCACCATAAAGGGCGGGACATGGTTGCTCTCCACCGGTTTGTTTTTTTCAAATGCCTATTGCCACGCTATGTCCCGCAGACGAACTTACCCGACCACATATTCTTAAAAGGCACTAAAAGATTTACTTATACACAAAATTCTAGCTTGATGTTAGTCATCATCATCACATTCACACTTATTTGCACGCTATCTCCTGGACTAGTTTAATTTTTTTTATTTTTTAAATGAATTAAATCATTAATGTTGCAAAATTTAGAGAACGCAGAAGGTTGAAATTAATCTTGGGCTATTTGCGGGCTACTTTCGACAAACCATCCAAATTTCATAAAAATCAGATAAGGACTTTTGAAGATTTATGTGTAAATATATGTATGTTTGTGCTCATGTGGGAGAGAGACAAATAAGCACAGAAAGTTGAACCTTATAGGGAACCAACAATGAGTTTTTTGACCTACCATCCAAATATCATTAAAATTGGACGTGTAATTTTTTAAAATATGTTGGTTCGCAAACATTGAGCAGCAGTCCGACAGACAGACATGGAACCAAAAATGTTCCCTGATGTCTTAAACGGATTTATGTCTTGGCATTTTGAAAATAAGAGATATTAAGAAAGTTGTTGTTCAACGATCACAACATAGCGCCATTATCTACGGTAAGCTCGGAAGGAAAATTTTTTCTTAACAATGTTTGGATGTGATGTTGACATATAAATGTTTTATGATTTTATTTTTGTCGGTATAGATATAATTTCCTATTTACATGTTATATATTGTCCTGTTTATTATTTCTTATGATTTGTTTCCTTTTTTTAAGTATACCAATTTTGTGTCTCCTAATCGATCTCGGTATTTCATTTTTTATCACTTCCCCTTTCTTTTTTTTTTATCTTCTTAAATCTTTTCTTATGTTGTTTCTTCCTTATTACTCTCTTCCTTTTTAGTTCAGTCTAAAGGATGAGGGAAGAGAGAGAGAAAAAAAGAATCTAGGTCAAAGGTTTATTGTCGAGTTGTCCTATATTCTAGGACACTTCGTAGATAGGACCGAGGCCAAAATACCCAACCCCCTGTGGAAAAACTACGGTTCCTTTTCCATTTTTTTTTTTTTTTTTTTTTTTTTTTTTTTTGAAGGGTAAAGGACGGTAGCTAAGGCCATAAACTTTCTGCACTATATAGATAATGTTACAAGGCTATAGCTAGTAAGGAGTAAAAGCTATAATATAATGTATATACCCATCTTTATTTATATTTATATGTATCGATTTACCCTCTTATTACTTATTATCTCTACCTTATTGTCGTTTTATGTATCTATGTATGCTTTCTATGTATCTATGCGCCATTTTATTTTTTTATTACATTTTGTTTACAGCTTAAAAGTTACTACTGCATGCTATTCATTAATATTTTCTTATTATATCTTGAAAAATTGCACTTTTTTTCAAACGTATCTTTATATTTTCATTCAATTAAAAAAATTTCTCTATAGACAACATAATTTTGTCCTCAGTTAGAAATTTTAATATCCAGTTTTTAATTAGTTTTGTGTGCAAAAAGGCAAAACAAGCTTCAATATGCACCTGTGTTGTCCTTGTTAAATATAATATGTTTCGTGGACTTTATTCACTATTAACTTCTAAAACATTTCGGTTGTTACAACTATTTTAGTATTTTGTCTTTTTTATTAATTGCTTATTTAAGTTTTAAAAAAAATATGTTCGATTAAATAGTTTGTTTTATTCACTTATCGTATAATCAAATTTTTAAATATGAATAACTGGGCACCCTGAAAGGTTAATAATTTGATTCGATAACGACGAGAACCCTAAGAACCTCATATGTTACAAGCGTTCGCTTACCGTTAATAAATGTACCTTTTTCCAATTATACTAACTTTTTTGTATGTTAAGGTTTTCGAGATTATTGCTTTTTTTAATATTTATTTTATTAGTACAAATTTTGATTTAAATTGAACCAGTTTTTAATTGCCCCAAAATTTGTATCTTTCTAATGATTATTTTAAATCAAGGGAAATTAATTTATTTAAAAAAAAGATATTCATATTAATAGAAGGTAGACTACGTATTATGGCTAATTATAGGAGCAGAGCTTAAAAGTCTAGATTTATTAGTTAGTATTAGCAGATTTTTATTAGCTTAGATTGGGTTAAATATAGGTTTAGATTTAATAGCACTGATTTTATTCCGCTTAATTCTAGATTATAATATTACCTGAACTTCATCAAATTTTATGATCAGGATCAGAACTACCTGTGTCTGGAGCAAAGTTTAAATAAATTAACTAATCTTGAGATTCGGATGAAGATTTTTAACTCTGATTTTAGCAAGTTCTCATTTAGTTAAAATCAGTGTCAGATTTTATTGAAGTGAACGTAAATTCAACGTCTTACATTCAACAAAACATGTACCCTGTATGTCTGTCTGTCTATCTGTCAGTAACGTTTACATGTCTGACGATAACTTGAGTAAAAGTTGACGGATTTAGTTGAAATTTGGTATAACATGTTCCTTTTACTAATTCTCAGGCTAAGTTCATTGGACAGCGTTATCCGTATAAGAATACGCGCGCAACGCTTGCATAAACGTGAGCTTCAAATGTAAAATTGGAATTTCAGTTCGTTACATTATCACCTATTCGATGTGACGAACATTTTTTTAAAAATAAAATGTTTTAGTATAACCAACAGCGACATCGCTATAAAGTGATAAAGATCGTTAAAACTATTAAAGTGGACCTAAACATTGAAAATAGAGAAAACAACGTTTTTACCGATATCTTACGTTCTAACGTAACGATTATTGTTAAACTTCATGTACATCTTTTAAAGTAGAATTGAAACAGGCAAGTAAAATTTCAACTCGAAACAAGCAGCAGTTTTTGTGTAGGGAAGTGATACATTTTATAGCAGTGGAAAAGGAGATGTCCGAAGTGGAATAGTAAAAATGCATGGTGGCTCCCTCACTACTAGACTCTATTATACAATCATACTCTTTAACTATCAACAACATGATTTTCTCAATACATATCTATTGCTATATACTCTCGCTTCAATGCTAGAGCCACGCGATGCCTAGTTTAAATAGATTTGTGGAACTCAGGAGGTAACTTTAAGGCCACCATACACGGTCAAAATGTTTGCGCAAACATTTTGACCGTGTTTGGGGCTGTTTGATGTTTGCGCAAATATCATGTTTGACATGTATGGCCTAAATTTTCCCATCAGGTTTGCGCAAACATCATGTTAGCACAAAATGTTTGATCGTGTATGGCGGCCTTTAGGTTTAATCATTTTAAGTCCCCATGTTTAGATTTTAATAACACTGATTCAATGACACTGGAGAAAATTTGTAAGGACTAAATTAGGGAGTCTCAAAGATCAGATTTCAATTCTTTAGATTTTGGCCTTCTCAAGTGCAACCAAATGGTAATTTAAAACGGCAAGTAGAATCAGGGGAAGATCGACTATGATTAAATATGTTTTGTGATCTACCTGTTACATCACTACAATGGAATATTTGATAAAATTTCAATTGTTCCCAACTCATAGTGACGTATCGACAACCCCTATTCATTCGAGCTTTTCATTTTCAATTCAATTGAATTTATAGACGTAGTATCAATTGTATTTAACTATTCAAACATATACATCAGAGACTACTTCTCTTTCTCTAAATCTGAAGATCTGAAGATGCTAATACCTGCTAGATACACAGGCGAAGAAAATATACGTTTGGAGGGGAGAGAAAAAAAAAAGTTTAAAGGGAATTCACCCTTCGAATACACGGTTAAAACCAAAAACACAGAATGGTTTTAAAATTTAAATGGATTTTAGGATCCTTAACTCTCTCTCTGTGTAAAGGGCCTTCCCTTCCTTCGTATGTTTAGATCGAAGGGGAAGAAATATTCTCACGGGTAACGTCACGGTAAGACAGAGTGAAAAAGAGACAAGAAAGAAAAGGGAGAGGGTGAATGAAGTAAACAAGGGATAGGTTAACGGAAAAAAATGTCTTTGAATGAATCAGCTTTAATATGGAAGAGATTTAAAGAAATTAAAACCAACTGAGACACATAACCAAACAAGAAACTCTATCATCTTATTGACATAAAGAAAATGGAGTTAAAAAGAAAAAACTAATGATTTAAGAAAAAGAAAAGATAGTAAAAATGTTTTACGAGTATGTTAAGGAAAGAAAACGTTTTAAAAAAGATCGTATAGAACTGACACTTAAAATTTTCTTCGGTAAAAAGATTGGACACGTTTCAGGAAATATTGTATTTGATAATAAATGAGTTACAGTCAAGAAGGTTTTTCTTTAAAAAAAAAATAAAAATAATAAAAATCCTTTACAGTTTAGTCTTCGAGTTGAGAAAAAATAAGTAGTTAAAAACTAAGGTATGCTGATACTTTTAGTGTTCTACTGACTGTCTTTAGCGTTAGAACTAATAAAACACTAGAATAAATACACCAGTTGATCTGTAAAGGTTTTTTAACGTATAGAGAATAATTTGAAATTTTTATGATCCACATGCTAGTTTTCCCATAGTAATTTCTTTATCGAAACGTCATTCAAGTTCCAAACTATTGTAATAATTTAGAACACATGTTAATTCTTAAGTCCTTAATTTTAGAAGACTTTCAACTGGTCAGCTTATTGTCTAAGTACCATGATTAATCCCTGTACCTTGTAATCCTACTTAGGACGTATATTAGTTCACCAAACACTTCGAAGTATATTTGTCAATTTATAAGTTTCATTACCGTTTTACATGAATTGAATCAAATATAGTAACTTACAATATTTTTGCTGGTTTTATATTTTTTTTACTTTTCACCTATGGTTGGTAAAGTTAGGTTTTCACCCAATTTTTTTTTTTTTTTTTCGAGCTTTCAATTATCCTTAATGGGTGTTTTAAGACTTCCTGAGTGGTTTTCAGCGTGTGTATGTATGTGTGTTATCATCGTAGTGCCGGTATTTAACCTTGGGAGTTGAAACTTGGCAGAAGTCTTTACTTCTAGTTGGTGCTGCCCGGAAAATCAACATTTTTTTCCAACTTGAATCCAGTTTGCTGAGTCAGCAAAAATGATAAAAAATCGAAAAGTGGTCTGATCGAGTTGAAATTTGGCGCGAATGTACCTTTCTGTAAGACAAAAAAAGTCCACCAAATTTTATTTTAATATTGGCCGCCATTTTAAAATTATCGATTTTTGAATTTTGAAACATTGATGGTTAATAATACCGAAAGTGTAAAAACTAAAAACGTTTTTGACGTATAGCATATCATTGGAACCGGTAACAAATATAAAACAAAAATCCGATTCCATTAATTAGTTTAAAAGTTATAAGCGAACATAATTAATAATTAGTGCGATACTTTTGTTAAACGTCGAAGTTTGTTTATATCTCTAAAAATTCCGCCAAAATTCAAGTAATTAAATAAACGAAATAAAATAAATGAAAATAATTATAGCAAAAAAATCAGTTAGTTCAAAACGGTCACCAATCCAAGTACTGACCACGCCCAATGTGGCCTCCAAAGTGAGGAAAAGCTCCGAGGTACCCTGTTCCCGATTTTTTATTCAGCAGTTTTTGCGACTCCTATATTCTTCACTCTTAATATCATATTGCAATATTAGAACAACGAAGACCATTTCCGTAAAAATTAATTAGTTGTTATCAGTTACCCCTAATCAAAAACCAGGCTGTTGGATTTTACCATCTTAGTATCTCTTTACTCGTAGGATTAAGGATACATCTTGAATACTTTTTCAATAATTTTTTGCTCACCAATTTTTTTTTCATTTGTTTTATTAACAGCAGTAACAACATGTAAGGAGCAACTGTTTTTTAATAAAAACTGTTATAACTGCGTAAATTTCAACAAAAATTAATTCACATCGTATAACCTCTATGTAATTTAATTATTCTATTATGTTCTTAAATTACTCACCTTGTTAATGTTTTATAACGTTAATGTTACTTTGAAATTCTTTTTGTTTCACACGTTTTGTTTTTAATTATTATTAAATTTTTAATTAAGTAATTGATCCTAATTACTATTCATATTCTCGTCTTAAATCCTTTCTCACAGAACTTAAAACCAAGTCAAAACATTAGATAATCTTTTAAAAAAAAAACTAGTCTCTCATGGTTGTTTAATTTAAGAATAAAAATATTCTTCAGTTATTTTACCAAGGGTTTTTGTAGTTGAGAAAATGGTTTAATAAACAATTATGACATTTCGAACACACATAATAATATAGAATTTATAATTGTGTAATACGCACTAGGATATTATTTTATAAGTCATTGCTTTAAGTTCATACCTGTAGTTTATTATGACATTCGTTTTATTCTAGTAACGCAGTAACTCGAAGAGATTTTACTATGAGATAGTGAACTTCATTAATCCATTTCTTCATGCTATTAAAATATTTATTGTTAAAAAAACATCATGATATAGTAAGACACTCAGTCATTGATAAAGAATGTAAATCTATTTTTCCTTATTAGTTTTTCCAATCTGTACATAATAATTTAAATGGTCATTTTTCATTTTTTTTAAATGGATTTTTCCTTCTCATCAAGTTAACCTTTCCTTTGTATGTATTGATTGATTTTTTTATTTTTAATTTTAATACTGTTTTTTTTTTTTTTCTTTGCTGTTGGTCGTAATTGATCTTAATAACTTCAACTTTATATCATGTTCTGAAAATAAATTCTGTTTGTTTAATTTGTTGAAAGGATTAATTAGTGAAAGGTAGTTTGAAAAAAGTTGTTTTCATTGCATGCTTTACAAATTATGATTTAATTTTTTCTAATAATCCCTCTCTTTGTATACTGTTGGGTGTTTCCCTATGTTTAATATATTGTAGATATGCATCCACCCATGTATTCTTTATAATTATTTCAATGTTATTTAATTATTATTTTTTTTATTTTACGAGCAGCTATTGTAATAGGTCACAGTGAGGACGAAATAATTAATTTTTTCATTCAACATTCAACCATAAGTTATTAGTGTAGAACATGTTTCAGATATCGAGGAATCTAACCTTAAAACTGGAAGATCATTTTTAACCACTAATCTCCACAAATCCCTTTGTATAGTCATTGGAGGATAGTACAGTGGATTAGTCCTTATAAAATACAGTAGATTTATTATCGTATATTCGAATCCTTGAAGAGGGTAGGAAGAAGAAGAAAACTAGTGCTGTTTCATGCTAGATGGCAACGTTTCGGCTACTCCAGCCATTTTCCATGTCTAAAAATTATATTTATTTATTTTAACATGGCATACATAAGAATAATTCAATAATTGATAACGTTACGTAAAAGACTGTAGATTTAGTTCCACAAAGAGAGTTTGTAGCCACTCAACAACCCCACAAATCTCATTTGACTTGTTATTTCAAGGTGCGGAATATAATTGCGGAATAAAACTATTAAAATAATAATAGTGCCCCGTATAAAATTCTTTATGATTTGGTTCGAGGAAGAGAATTTGTAATCTCTCGGCCCAACAATATCTTAGTATGGATAGTCAGAGATACTATACTTGATTTGTTTCGTAGTATATTCCATTGAATTTGTTTTAAAATAGTAAACCTGTTGGATTATATACAATCCTAAATTATATCGGTTATTGTGAAAATTATTGATTAGTTAAAATTTGTCTTTATTTATAGTCAAAGTCAGAGAAGTGACGTTAATGTGTTTTAAATATACCAGTATAAAAGTAATAGTACATAACTAAATTGTTCGATAGGGATAGTAAAACTGTCTCTATACGTAAATTTAAACTTTTTATTAGCCAAAGCAGCTTTCAGCCTTCATAAGGTCATAATTAGTGCCAAAATGCGGAAGAAATAGAGTTACTTCTGATAATACACTTTACTGAAGAGACTCATCAGAGTGTTATGTCGATCTCCGACATGAAGTAGACTCACCTTCCACTTATTTTCTTTTACTAATGTAACTCTATTTCTTCATTTCGGCTCTGATGATGACCTTAAGAAGGCTTGAAGCTGCTTTGGCTGATAAAAAGTTTGAATTTGATTTATTTGAGACAGTTTCATTATTCTTTAAGATGACCTCCATAGACGCTCCCGTATTTAACATTACTCTACATTATTCACTAAATTAGAATTACATTTATAAATGTCTTATTTTCTTGATTAGAGAAAAAATGGTATGCGTAAAGGTTTTCTTGAATCCAACAGTCAGTAAGGTACTTTCTCCTTTTTTCCACCAGTTTAAAAATAGTCATCGTATTTTCGATGTAGGTGTTTTTAATTTTGAATGAAGTCTTCGTATTTTAGTCTGACATCTGTCTGTCAAACCGAAGTTCCAGAATCTCCAGTATGGTTGGCTGGAGAACTTTTCCCACGATTTTTTAAATTTATTTTTTATTTTATTATATATTTAACCGCATCCTCTTGAATTCCCTTCTGAAATATTGATCTCAAATTTTTGATATAAACAATTTAATTTTTAATTTTATAATATTTGTTTATCTCTCTATTTATTGTGGACGGTTTCTTATGCTTCGTATAAAAATATCGCGTTTTTTTTCGCCTTCTGCATCTCTATTCTTTACGCACGATTATGTCACATGAAGTAATAGAAGTATTTCGATTCGTTTGAATTTCAATTTCAATTATTGATCACGTAATTTGTACTGTCATAACTACTGTTATATTTGATAAAATGCTAAATTTATCTTTTTATCTCTACTTTTTGCACAAAAAAAACCTTTTTTATTTTATCTTTTGTTAAGTTTTCCTTCCATTTGTATTATTTGAAGATTTTTTTGCACTTCTTTTGTTACCTTTTATATTTCAGAGTACCTGCTTACTTCTTAGCATCATAATCTTCCTATCGAAAAAAAACAACAACTTTTACCTTCGAACCCTCAAAAGTTGTTGGATGTATCTTGTCTTCGATTTCTTCCTTTACTGTAAGGTCGATTGACAGGAAATGAAGTATTTCTTTTTTTCTACTATCAGCTGTTTTTATCTATCCAGTAGATTCGTGTGTGATTTTCCCCCCTCTATGTGTGTCTAACTTCCTCGTTATGCCTAAATAGTTTCGGTAACATAAAAGATCCAAAAGAAAAAATGGATAAATGTTCCGCTTCTTATAGACATTTTATATTTACTTTAAGACCCCTCCTTTTGTTGTAAAGGTACATTTTTTTTTTTTTGAAGAGATGTTCCGTTTTTTAGTCTCCCACATACGGTAGTTTTTACTTCTATAAATTGCTTTTATTGAAAATCCCTACCTGGGTTTTACCCTAATGTAGAAATAGAACGGTATTATTTGTACTAAAAAAAAAACCACTTTAGACTACCATTAAATTAAGATTAATTGGTTGTTTTAAGTACTTGAAAACAATTAAAACTGGAGTAGAGGAAATAAGTGTAAACTTATTTTACTACAATTTGAGGAATCACCATTTCATAGTTCATATCCTCAACAACACTGAAGAAGAATTTTGTACTAAATATCGTCAATTCTTTAACTTCTCTGTATTAGATAATTCCTCTTAGCATCCTCTTTTGTTAAATTTAAATATGATTGTTCTCTATTGTGATCCTTTAAATCTTCTTTGACAAATTCACAAGCCTCTAAACTACATATTATATTCCTATAGTCGTATCCTTTAAAACATAGTGACGTCTCCTCAATAGGTAACTCGTAACAGCCTAACTTCTAAATTACTCAGTTGGACAATCCACAAAACATATTTTGCTTAATAATTATTTTATTTGTCTTCTTTATTTTTTGTATCCTTATATTTTAAACATAATGACTGATATATTCAGAAAAGGGACAACAATACTGCTCTTTATTGAGTAGAGTGTGGCTCCCATTGAAAATTTAAATCCGATTTATCTACCTATATTATTTAAGAACTTTTTCAAAAATCTTGTTAAATTGACGAAGTAAGTAAGCGTTTAAGTCTTATCGCTTCTTAATTTCACGTATCTTACCCCTCCTTTAACTATAGCGTGACTCTTTATTTATAATATATATGAAAAACTAGAATGCGAAGAACATTTTTCCTAACATTCAGTATATCTTTTTCCTTCTTATTTCGCTATTCTTTTAATGTTGTTCTATTTCTGTAAACCTTAAAATGAACAAGCGAATTCTCTAAGCTCATTCAGTATAACAAATAACTGATACTAATATGAAAATTGTTATTAGTATCAGTATGTATGTGTTAAAACCTTCTATACTAATTGAAACCCAAGTGTTACTACTCATGTTAAATTTAAATACACACGTGGAGAATATGTAACAATGATTATAAATTACAAAAAGATCTTTATTTATTTGAGTTTGGTATTTTTAGTATCATGAATATAAAACCAATGTGTTTGTTAATAACGTCACATCGTGAGTTATTATTTACCGAATCCCAATGACTTATTGCCTTTAACTTCTTTTGTTTACTTATACGTTGTAACCATTTTTTTTTTTTTTTTTTTTTTTTTAGAGAGAGAGGGGTGTAATAAAATAAAAGAATTTCACTCTTGGTTATTTTTCCACATTTTTCTATTGGAAATACGGGGGTTTTTGTTATTAAATCATTGCCGAATCGAATGATATTTTCCTCCTACCATTGTTTCCAATTGCCTCCCTCTTTTTCCTACCCCTTCACTTTTATTCAATTTGTCGGAAACGAAGAAAATCTGTTTTGATTTCATTTCTATCGGAAAAACTTGAAACAAAAGAACTTTAGGTACAGACCAACAATCCCTTCCCTCACTCAAACGCTTGTTCTGAAAAAATATCACAATAGATTTCATCAAAAATATCCAATCTTTTATTTGTTTTTTAACTAACAAAACAAAACATAACCATATTCATATATTTCAGTCTTCTGAGAAATTTATCGTATTCAATTTTTTTTTTAACTGTATTGGAAAATTTTGAATTACAAATATGTTAATTCATGAACGAATTCATAGGTTGTGTTGTGTTATGCCCAACCTAATGTTAACACCTAGTTAAACTCATATTTTGAAGAAGATCCCATTATATTTTATTTTATAGTTATGCGACCATTCCTCCAGTGATAAGACGTGAGAAGGCTATGTCCTTCGCTTATAGGAAATCATTTTTCTCTTTCTATTGACGCTTATCAATGGGCTTCTGGTTACAACCTATGCAACCAGAAATTGTTACCGTTGTTTTGTTTTGTTTGTTATGAGCAATATGGTTTTATTTTTATTGTGTTTATTTAATGTACTCATTGAATTATGACGAAAAAAATAAAAAAATAAAAAAAACCTTTAACAACAATTTTGCAAGATTTGATTACAGTAATATTTACACCCATGTTCTAATATTATTATACATAAACTATTGTCTTGTCTTGAAGTAGAATGAAAAATATATTTAAATGCCCTTAAGGCTTATATTTATTGTTTTTGATCTAGGAGACGTACGTTAAACAAGATTTTTATTTGAACTCTCTAAATTCTCACACAGTTTCGTGAAATAGTGTAACGTTTTCAACTAGTAATTATTATTTGTTATAGTGAAATGCAATTATATTTTAATACTTTAAAGGGGTAAAATGGACTGAAAACAGTATCAATAAACAAATGTTTCGTAAATAGACCGTCACTGTTTTGAAATACGTAATTTCGATCTTATTTGCATTAACTTACGCAGACTTAAATGCCTTTAATATTGCATTGTTTGTTTTATATTACTCGTATCTTTCTTGCTACATCTTTTAGCTGTCATTACTTGAAGTGTTGGTAATAATTTATCTTTTTGCTTACGAGACGGGCCGGGCTTTATGCTGGTGTTAAGGGAGGTAGGTTATGATGATTTGTAGAGTCTATTATTGGTTTTATTTTGTTCCTTTTATAAGTTAAGTTTGCTTTAGGGCATTTTGTACTTACTTGTCGTGAAGTTCCCAACCTCTGCATTTTAAATTGCGTTAGTGAATTTATTTTTAAACACAGAACATTTCATTTTGTCGGATGGATAAAAAGAGATGTTTCTTTTTCCGATTCTTCGAAATTGGTGGCGCCCACAGTGCAATTGTAAGAAAATTGCTCTTGGAAGATAAAGAGGGAGAAGGTATAGAGTCAATTATATCGGTTGATGCCGACTGACTCCGTGAGAGAATGATGAGTGAGATCATTTCAAAGTCAGGACGAGATTCCTGTTTGATGATTGTCGGGGAGGATTGTTTTCTCGAGGGTCATCCTGGTACCAAGGTTCTCATGATACTGGGAACTACAAGTCAAGTGCTTCGAGTCTCGAGGCGGTCACAGTCAGCTCCTCCCACCTGTCCGTGACTCGGTCACGGGCTGGTTCTCAGGCCTCTTTACCGGGAATCGGAAGGCCTTTTTTCCTTCATCACGAGTAATGTTTCCCGGCGATTCTTTTAAGGGAAAGACCGGCTTGACGCTAGTTGATTACGAAGTTTCTTGGTAGCAGAATGTTCCTTCAGGAAATGACTCGGCACGCTTGGTATGTTAGTCAAGACCACCAGCTTCTTGTGTGTTTGATTCAGCGCTTTACATCAAATTCATAATCAGAACTCCCTAATCTTTTTTAGAAGTTAAAGCTCATTTGCTTAATACCTGTGATTAAAACCCGGCCGAAACGACTATCTTATAGTAAATTTGTTATTTTTTAAGTTTTCCCTCTTACTATTTTAGGAATAGGAAAAATGTAATTTATTAGAAAAGTTTTAAACTGAGTAAAGGGTTATTTTAAAAAATGTATACATACATGGCCGAACAAGTATTTCTCTTCGGAAAAAGTGTTTTCTATAAATTTAATAAACATTACATAATGTAATTCTTGGTGTTCCCTAGAATTTTTCGGTTAGATGGATAAAGTTAAACCAATATACTTTCGGAAGAGAGACTTGTATAACAAGAACTACATTCTAGATAATGCCCGTAGTCAACTAGTTTATCAAGAAACTCCTAGTTTCCAAACTTGATTTTCTTTCAGCCGGTAATTTTTTTCATTCGGTGTGACTTGTTCTGCAGCTACATTCTTCCGGAGGATGATCATAGTTGGTTGATCTTTCGTTCTTTAGAAAAACGAGTATAAAGACTCTTTCTATCAGCGACCAAGTTACAACTTTTGTTAGTCTTCCGTTAGTAGGAATCAGGAAAAGTTGTTAGATCGAGAAGTTGGATGAGAGGTTTTCGAGCAAGTTAATTCTTAAGACATGCTGCAAAGTTAAATGGTCCAAGTTCAAGATTCCAAGGAGAAAATTTTCGAAGAAACTTTTGAGGTTGCTATTAAGTCGACGGTTAAACGTGTCCAATCTGAGCTTCTTGTTAAATTAACGTCACATTCTTTTCTTCCATTTTCAGAGAAATTGGTGATATTAGTTGGGTAAATTATCGTAATGTTTAATTTTTTTTCCTAAAAATTAAACTTTTTTTGTGTAAAATAAATTAATTGGTTGGAAAACGTACCTATCTTATCTTTTTTAATCCTTGCTTTAATGAAAGTACCAAAGTATTTTATTACGTACTTTTGACGTATCTACCATCTTCGAAAATACCTTCCATTATTCCCTCTTGACATTTTTCAGATGTTCGTAAGGTTTATTAAGTGTCATCCTTCGACTGCTTCCCTCTGTAAGGTCAAAAGTTCCTTTCTTTGTGCTGAACTCCTGTTGTTCAACTTTCACCTTTCCTATCTACTTATGCCCTCTAGGAAAAAGTACCCAAGCCTTTCTCCTTTTGTTACTTTACAGATGAAAGTGTATATATGGACTGTTGTATGTATCGAATCTTACTTTGCTGAAGATGTATGATGTACCCTATACGTACTGAGTTGTGAGTGCTTGGTTGTGGAGAGGAAAGCCAACGAAGGATGCTTAAACCTGTCAGCAACTATGCGGGGACAACTAAAAGTAACAAGGGTTTATTAACACCTTCACCTTTTAGTATATTTGTTTATTTATTTAGTTCCATTATGTTTCAAAATTCCATGATGCAAATACTTATAGGGTTTATAATAATAATTAAAGATCTCACGCATTCGAATTTTTGAAAGGTCGATACTTTAAAACACTTCTTAGGATGGTGTGAAGCCTTAAGCTTTCTTTAAGTATGCTAAGTTCCCAGCCTTTGATGCGGTTTTTTGTTACCTTTTAGAAGCAACGTGTAGAGAGTTTTCCTAAAGGCAATTATTAATTATTAAAGCATTTAAAAAAGTTTAAACCTGCAAGAGTAATTTGATAATTGGTTTTTGAGATAATACGTATTGAACTTTAAATGTTACTTCACTGTAAAGAATGTTATGAACCTAGAACAACTACTTTAATTAAACCAAATGGTAATGCATACTTATTTAGCAATTACCTAGAGTGATTTGTGAATTTGGTGAAGACAACAGTTTAGTATATTTTAAAACCTTTCTGAAGTAAAATTGAGTACTAGATAATATTGTATATTTTATTTATAATCTGACATGGTTTAAACTTTCAATCTCGCGAAATAATTAACTGAAATATTTATTTTGTTCTCATATTTTCTATCACACAAAGTAAGCTTTTATAACTAACTCAAACAAGAAATTTAAATTAAAAAAAGTAGCAGATTTATTCTATTATATGATTTTTCCTCTCTTCCTGGCCAGCTGACTTGCTTATCAGTTGATATGATAACTATCACAATGATTTTAAAGGAGGGAAAATATATACTATTAAACAATTATTGTATAAATAAGAGAAACATGTCTGTAGTATGTATTCCAACCTATTTATCCATTTGATTTTTTTAATAATAGAGGTTACTATAGGTTAGAGGTTTTATTCAACATGTAAACGGAGAAATTATAAATTCATACAAGTTTGATGCTATTTTGTTTTCAAACCTTCTGCTAATTAAATCCTTTTCTTTTACAACCATATGACGTCTTGACCTGGGCCGTTCTGAGGGGTGTTGGCTCCCGGGGAAAGATATTCTTATAGGGGATAAGAATATCTTGCCCCATAAGATGGCAAGGGAAGGGGGTTCCCCCACAGCACAACACCTCCTCAACTAAAGGCGGAAACACACTACCATCAAGTCACGTGACATCACGTGATGTGATATCACGTGAAAAAAGTGTGCGGTGCTGATTTAGTAAGGTTTGTTTACATTGAAGCTACACTACTATCACGTGACGTGACGTGATAATAGTGTATACAAACCTTACTAAATCAGCACCGCACACCTTTTTCACGTGATGTCCTGTGACGTGATGGTAGTGTGTTTCCGCCTTAACATTTGCACATCACATCGCGTCTTCTCTTGTGACCATAACCGCTACCTTTTATATAACAGAACATTTTCCAAATTATTTATAAAGTTTCTACAATTGTATTATGTTTTTACACTAGATTAGCGAATGTGCTTTAAAAATTTGGCAAAAAACTTGTAACTGAAAAAAGTAGGTTTGAAGCCGCACACAAACTTTTTATTTTTATTAAATTTCATTTTAACTGATTGCAATTTTATTTTGCTCCCCCTCTCGCCGCTCACCCAGAGCGACAGGCCTGTTCGCTCCGCCTTCAAGGTAGCTCCTGACAATTCTAAAAGATGAATTCAACTAAAAATATTTCATTTAAACCATATTGAATCTTATTTTTATTTAGTATGGTTTATATTTTAAGAAAAGAGTACATTTTCTTCCCGCTAGCCTGTTCTGTATTCAGCGTCAGTAAAAATGCGGTATTATCATGTCTCCCGGCACTGGTTTACTAGATGCTTGTTTCTTATCTGCCTCGTCTATGTTTACAGCACTACGTGTCGCATCTGCTTCTCTTTACCTCCGAGAAGGCTGCATTATGACTAGCGTCCCTACACTGTTTCATTTATCTAGCCTTCACTCTACTTCTCCATGTTTATTTCAGTGTGAACCTTGCAACGTATAAAACATATTCTGTATATTTAAAAAACCGAAACACGTAGTCGAAATTTCATTCTTGTCTTACTTGTTTCTCAAATATCCTCCACTGGTCACCTATTTGTTCTCGATTATTTTGTTGAAAATAAAATCAACCATAGTGTTGATTTTATAGTACTATAGAATTTATTTTACTGTAGAGTAGATTTATTCAATATCTAATAATAAATAAATCGTTCA
This sequence comes from Gerris lacustris, assembly GCA_951217055.1. NCBI lineage: Eukaryota > Metazoa > Arthropoda > Insecta > Hemiptera > Gerridae > Gerris > Gerris lacustris. Next base: position 56,732,264 of record OX578282.1, on the reverse strand, counting down.
TAAAACGCATAAATGAATGCATTCTTATAATTCCCCCCGCGTTTGTCTGTCGATCTCGCACCTCTATCTCCAAAAGTACCCAACACAAAAAATTGAAACTTTATAGTTGTGTCATATATAACAACCTTAACACAGGACAATTTAGGAAAGACCCAAAAAATCATTCCTCAAAAACAACTAGAGTTCAACAGGGGTTGAAATGCATTTTTAACAGAAATGCGTCGGGGGGGGGGGGGGGGGGGTGTTAGATGAAAGTGAAGGAGAGGCCCTGAGAACTAATACAGGGTCCCAGCTAATATGGAACAGCGAAATATCTCCGAAACCATGATAGATAGAAGGATGCGGTTTTTTTAGGTTCGATAATGGCTATAAATGCGTTTCCACAACAAATGCTGAACATTTTCTGTGTTCAGCAAAAGTGTTTGCAGTTTACATTATAGAAAAAAAGGGAATAGAAAGCCAAATTTGTAGACTAGATTTGGATTCTACGGCTAAAAAAATGATTTGTGATTATTTACAGAAGAGATTTAGATTATTTAAGAGAAAGATTTACAAATATTTGAAACTTTACAGATGTGTTAAGTGTAAAAACCTAGTCATAGGAAAATTATAGTGATGCCCCAATATATCATCCCTCAACGGGTTGAAATATCTCAACAAGGGGTTGAAATTAATTTTTACCAGAAATGAGTCATGTGGAGTGTTAAATGAAAGAGAAGGACGCCCTCAGTACAAAAATATATTTGGTTTCGTTTTTTGTACAAAATCCTTTGCGAGGTGTCTGAAATTGTGTTTTTCGTGTTCCGCAATCAATTTTCTTTTTTTAGGTAATCAACGAAAAAATACACGCCTTTTTTGTAGTCCAGGAGATAGCGTGCAAAAACGTGTCTGACTAACATCAAGCTAGAATATTGTATACAAGTCAATATTTTAGCGCCTTTTAAGAATATGTGGTCGGCTATGTTCGTCTGCGGGACATAGCTTGGCAATAGGCGTTTGAAAAAAACAAACCGGTGGAGAGCGGCCATGTCTCACCAATTATGGTGGACAATGTGATTTTCATGATCCTGAATACAGAATTAGGTAGTAGACTGAAAAATCAAGTTGATGTTAGTTTGTCCGTTGACAGGTGACCACGTTGATTTTTAGTAATATTTGAATAACTAAGCTATCAAGTGTGAAAATAACATCGACTTGATTTTTGGTCTACTAACTAATTCTGTATTCAGGATCATGAAAATCACATTGTCCACCATAATTGGTGAGACATGGCCGCTCTCCACCGGTTTGTTTTTTTCAAACGCCTATTGCCAAGCTATGTCCCGCAGACGAACTTAGCCGACCACATATTCTTAAAAGGCGCAAAAAGATTGACTTGTATACAAAATTCTAGCTTGATGTTAGTCAGACACTTTTTTGCTCGCTATCTCCTGGACTATTAATTTAGGTCTATTTAAAAGAAGAAAAAGAACTATAATAAATCACGGTTATTCTTCGTCAGTTTTTAAGGAATTTTGCATACTTACGTCGGATAAAAAAAATCTTAAAAATGCTGCAATCTTGGGAAGGGTTCGAGCGATATAAATACATTTAAAGGCGTTTATTTCGTGCCATTATAATAATTTAAGGCTCTAGAATTATGCTAAAGCCAACTTTTAAATAGCCATCATCCTGAATCCTGAAACGGCTGGGCCGATTATGCTAGCTAAGGAATTTGTGTTCTGAAAGCTCATACTTTTTATTTCCTAGGTTTCTTTTTCTTTTATCAAAGTTTTTACTTTAAAACATGTTTTATATGTTGTTTCTAATTCAACATATTAAGAGTCCGGTTTTCAAGGTAAATCTGTATCGACTGAAGGATATAAATAGAATACTGTGAATCTGATAATTCTTTAGATTTTTTTAAGATGAGAATGTTTTCTAACGAATTAAGACCTTTGAGAAAATCTAGTTTTCTCCGAAGGTGTATTAAGAAGTACTTTTACGTCAGACTTGATCTTAAACGTTTTACTCTCTTATATACACGGTACCAGGTGGTGCTTCACAGTGAATGATCAATCTTGGCACTCATATGTATAGCAAAAAACCTCAAGTTAAGGTATTATTTTTATATTTAAAACTACTTCAAGGTAAAAATGTATTTCCCTGGTTAAGGAGATAATTTTATTTTCATTAGAACCCATTAGGAACAAAATGTTAGATAAATACATGATCTTAATAAATATTAGTTAAAGAGAACATTTGAGTTGTGGGAATTTTCTGCAAAGGTGGAATCTAATCATTATTTAAAAACACAGTTAGCAAAGATCTCTAACAAAAAGTAAATACATATGCATTTTTTTTCAAAATTGATTTAGGCTTATAACCAGTCTTAATCTGTTAAAAAACATCCCCAAACTCTTAGCTTTAAAACTATACCATACTTAGGGAGTAATAAAATTGTCTTTCCACGTAATGCCCAAAAACTATACTATACCTAAGGAATAATAATTACAAGATAAAACATTTTATATACTACGTTTTTTAATTTTGTTTTGAATCATAATATGTAATTTTGATAGTATAATTTTTATTGTTATATAAAATATAAATAGTTCCGAATTTATTTACTTTACACAAATGACAACCATCTAGAGTGCTGATCTTAAACCTATAAAAGGACAAATCTTTGAACAACGGATCTCACCAACACCGAATCTAAACCGTTGCCATCGATATGGCCCCGTGTAGGGGAGGGTAAGAGAAGAAAAATAAGTATAAGAAAGAAGTACGCAGATGTAGAAAATATAAACCGAGTACACAAACCTGGTTGTCATACGTCAATTAATTTATTTCCTTGTTTACTTATTCTTTTTAGCTGTCATTCAATGTTTACCTCTTAATAAAAAATCACAAATTTGAAATCCGCCATAATGAAGATCGTAAAAATATGGGATACGTCAAAAAAAAAAATAGTTCTGAATTTATTCACATAAATGACAATCATCTAGAGAGCTGATCTTAAACCTATAAAAGGACAAATCTTTGTACAACGGATCTCCCCAACACCAAATCTAAACCGTGCCATCGATAAATTGAATAATATAAATAATATAATCGATATATTTCCTATTTTGCTCTACTTCGATGTTTATCTTTTATTTATAAAAATCTCAGAGATAAATATCACAAATTGGAAACCCGTCAAAATGAAGATTGTAAATATTGGATATGGCAAAACAAATAAAATAACATGCGGATTTTTTCCGAACTAACTTTCCATACAGCAAAATTTGCTGAAAACTAATTACATTCTGCTGAAAGATGGGGTATAAGTATTAAAATAATGCATTGTCGTCGTGTTCTGAGCTATTCTAAAAGTTTCAAGTGCCTAGCTATTCGGGAAGTAAGTCAAAAATAGTTTGCAAGATTTGTACCGGACAAACTAACAAACAAACAAGAAAGCAAGCTAATAAAAACGTAGTAATAAAATTGTCTCTCCACGTAAATTCAAACTTTTATTAGCCAAAGCAGCTGTCAGCCTTCATAAGGCCATCATCAGTGCTTAAGACAAAACGTAGGTAATACACCAGGTAAGGCTTATATAAAGACTAAAAGCTGCTTTGACTAGTAAGAAAGTTTGAATTTACGTTAGGCGACAATTTCATTATATCTTAAGATGACCTGCACACACGCTCCCATATCTAACATATACCATACTTGTTATGCCAATAGAATAACATTTAGGACTTGCCGCAAGTACAAACCAATGTGAAAAATGTACGGTATCTTGTGCTTGTTTTGATGATATTCAAATAATTCTGACCTCTTTAGTATTAAAATGGACACTTCTTTAGATTGTTACTCCCCTTAAAAAAACAGAGAGGGAGTAACAATCTAAAGAAGGTGTATGGAATGTTCTTCTTTAGACTGTTACACCCCTTATAAAAACAGAAGTGTGATATTCCTTTGTCCCAAATTATATTGGACTAAACATCCCTTTGTCTCAATAGTTATTAAGTCAAAGTCATTTATATTCTAAAAAAAAAACATTAGATAGGAATAATCTAAAGATGTACCTTAAAAAGTTGTATTTTATAATGTTGTATTTGTATGGACAATATTAAAAAAAAAAAATGTTTTGTAAAATAATTTTCTTTTTGAGGCCATTTTATACATTTTTCAATGATCATGATATGATTAACCCATTTTCTTAGCCATTTTCTACAGCGCCATTATCTTCATTTTTTCATAATAAATAATTATCTATTTAAGAAATGATGTGTATAGTAGGTACTAGAAGTAACCTTCCTTATTTGGCACTTCTTTAGATTGTTACTCCCCTAACAAAACAGAATTGGGATGTTCCTTTGTCCCAAAGTACATTGGACTAAACATACCTATTTTTTAATAGTTATTTAGTCAAAGTCATTTTCATTCTAAAACAACATAGGGGAGTAACAATATAAAGAAGTACCCGTTATTTTTTACTTTCTCATATATTACTTTCTCATATAAAGAGAAAGTATTGTGATGGCGCGAAAATTTGATTTTAAGATTTGGATGGATTTACACGTTTTGAGGTCCCCTGAGTCCAAAAAAGTGGTTTTTAAAAAATGTCTGTCCGTCGTCTGTCGTCTGTGCAGACGCCTGGAGCCTAAACTACTGGGCCGATTTTAAAGAAATTTGGCATACATGTTCAGAAAAATCATACCCCGAGGCGAAATCGAGAAATGAATTTTAGCTCTGAAAAAACGTGAAAAAAAAATTATCGAAAACGGTTCCGATGATTTTGATGAAAAAATTCTAAAATGTAGTCCATTTAAATACGAATCTAACGATATAAGCGGTTTTCCCGAGAAAAATCTAGTTCCTGAGAAAATAGCTTAAAACGCGGACGGAGAGAGCCCGGGTTCGATTCCCCGACCAGGAGAAGTTATTTTTACGATAATTTTTGATGAAATGTTGAATAATAATTAAATGTACTTACGAAAACTAATAAATGGAAAACACTGGGCTAAGTAATTATGAACTCGTATATGAGAAAGTTTGTCCGATTTGTCTCGGACCGATTTTTTCTTTTTTATAACACTGAGTTTAATCACTGTATAATAGTAATAAGTAAGTTTAATATATTTATTATGTCGAATCTAGCTTAACTTAATCTAATACTATTATCTAGGAATTTCTCTTGTTGAAGAAGAAACTTTATAACCCTAACATTTATTCTCCTTTTATCATGTAAGCATTTTGTAATGCTGCGAGCTTTAGAGCTAGCTTATATTTGTTGTAGAATTTGCCTTGGCACCAAAAACTCCTTTTTAGTAAGTCGTGGACGTTAGTTAAGTCTTTATTGTCTGTTCATTGTTTTACAACCGAGTCGTGTTCTGTCAATTCAAGCAACTATAACAGTCCTCTATGTATGCTTACACTATAGTAAAAATATGTTAAGCTTATCGTACACATTATATCTTAAATGCAGATAAAGATGTAGTTACTTTTCTTACAAAGACAAAACTAAGCGGATTTGCAGCTTTTTCCGCTTACAATTTATAAAAACTTTGCTCGAAACGTTTTTAATATCATCTTAATTTTGTTTCTTTTTTTATTGCTCACACCATGTTTTTTTTTTTTTTTTTAACAATGTTTCATTTTATCACGTTTTTTTGTATTTTAACATGTTTTTAAAAAATTATAATAATAATAAATCGTGACAGAGTTGCATTCGTGACCATATGGTTTAAGCCATAAAATTACCCAATTTTTAAAAAAATAAAATATATTTCACTAGCTATTCAGTGTATAAAAAAGTGACATTGTTTTAACTTATTTTGCAAAATAAGTAAATCGTAGTCATATTAAATTAAACTGTAATGTTAGAATAAACAGAATATTGTATTAGGCAACATAATAAATAATTTATTTAAGTGGTATGTAACCAGAAAGTAAGTGCAGTGGTAATGAAGTAAAATATTAAGCTCACTTTTAATGAAATTATTATTTCGTAAGTAGAACTATGGTAGCGTTCTAAATCATAACCGGGTTTTTTTAGAATTAAATAAAAACTCCGGTATTTTCCGGGTTTTAAAATTATTTTTAAATCAATTAACCTTATTTGTGAAATTGAAATAATTAGAAACGCTAAATGACTATTAAATTAATTACAGCATGGATGTGATTCTGATCACAAAGAAATTCAATATTCTAAAAATGTGTGTTCTTAGACCAGATTTTAACAGTCATTAAAAAATATTAGGCGCTCAATCATTTCAATAACTGTGTCCAGCTCAGTAAAATTTAGGGTTCGTAAGGAACTGGGCGTAAGAAAATTTTAATTAATTTACTTTAATTTAAGCCTCAAATTCTTCCACTTCGTGGTTTATGAAGGAATTCTCAAGATAGAACATTTGGAAAAAGCCTGATTCATTTAAAGAAGTTTTAAATTAAGTTTAAGATTTGCGATTCAAATGGATATTTTAATCTTTCTTCTATATTGAAAATTCTAGGAAGTTAAAATAAATTTAAATTCTAACATTTTCCAAAGGTCCCTTAAATTTAAATAATCATTTATGATTTTAATTTTGTTTTCAACTTATTTAAAAAATTTCAAAATGTCATTTGGAGTTATCAGTTAGTGTTTTTCCCTACATTTTATTTTATTTTTATTTCTCTTTTTGCTGTCGAAATAATACTTCGTTATCATTTCAATGTTTTTCAAGTTATAGGTAATCTGAATTTAGTCTTTTTCCCGATTAGAATTTCTTCCATATCTTGGTATTGTGCCACAAAGTAGTAAACATTTAAGGGGGGAATCTAGATTGAAGTCGAAATAACAAATCTTACTGACACTAAAAAAATAAAACTAGGTCAAACTAAATAACTTTTAAGGCGCCTAAAGGATTTATCGGTGGCCATATAAATAAACGTACACATATATATTACTTCTTACTTGGAAACTCCCTACACAATCATACTTTATCACATCGTAAAATCATAATTTATTATGTATAAGAATCTTTCTTGTGTGGGAACAGATATATTCTATTGTTAAATGATTATGTATGTGTTTATTACTGTTGGAACTTGGAAAATTATATTATATATTTATTATGTAATCAAATTCTCTACAGACATATATATATATATATATATATATATGTATATAAAAGATAGTTTATTGATATATTATGTATATATATTTTTCAAGGAACTAATTTTTGACGTATTGTTTTTTTTCCCATCAAATTCCTATATTTTTAGTTAATAAAAATATGTTTTGGTTATTATTTATTGTTTTAGAACCAATAGTCTCTATTCCATTATTTTTTTTATTAGTTTTTTATTTTTGTTTCGTGACCTTTATTTAATTAGATGTGAATTAGCAACCTTTAAAATAATAAATTAGAATGAAAGTTAGTGAAGTACGGTTTAAGCTTAACCATCTAGTTTCGTAAAATTTATTTACATAATCAGGGTATATACTATAGGTTATAGACTACTTCACTAAACTTGCAATCTTAACATAGTAGAGTTTTAAATGGGTTTGATTAAGGAACTATATTTAAGAGGAAACCTTTTCCAAATGCTTTTAAATTCAGTTCCTACGTCTAGTTCCTAAATCATACCCATTTAAAACATTTCTTTGTTAAGATTGTAAGTTTATTGTAGTAGTCTATTACCTATAGTAGATACCCTTATGATGATGTAAATAAATTTTCCGAAACTAGTTGGTTCAACTATGTTGTTTTTTATTAAACCGTACCTCACTAATTTTCATTTTAATTCTTTATGTATTTAAATACTTCTTGAAGGATTATTGAAGTTATCATTAGTGATGTATTAACTAACAATATAGGTCGTTGATATGCTCTTCTCTTCGTATAATCACTTGTAATTAGTTCACCTCAGCAAATTTTTAGTGAGCAGTAAGGACTAATTTGTTTTGGGATGTCTTAATCCATAAAGTTGACATCCAGATCCAATTGTATCTTTTTTGTCATTAGTAATAAGTTAATTTATTTGAAAGAACTGGCGATTGGTACCGGTACCTGTTGTTATGACCAGCTCTTGGTTAAGTTTCTAGTGGGTTGATGTCGCTCTTGGTGGGTCGGGATTTTGGAAACTTCTTGATCCAGCAGCTGCTTGGGGAGTCTCCTTTCCAACCTATCTCATAATTTTTGACATATAATACCAAAAAAGGCAGTAGCAGCAGGTCAAAGACCTAGTTGGACCAAAAAAAAAACCTTTTCCTAAATAAAACGTAGTAACTTGCCTTTGACAAATTTGGTTATTCGTGCTACGTTGATCAGTTAGTGGATTAATTAATTTTTACTTTCTCATGTACTATAGTGTATATGTATTAAGAACAAATATTGTGATGGCCCGAAAATTTGATTTTGAAATTTTGAAGGATTACAAGTTTTTTGGACTCAATCTAATCCCTTGGTCCAAAAAATATGTCAAAATATTTAAAAATGTCTGTCTTTAGTCTGTACAGACGTGCAGAGCCTAACTGCAGGGCCGAGTTTGATGAACTTTAGGATACAGGTTCAGAAAAATTAAACCGAGGTGAAATTGAGAAATTAATTTTAGCTCTAAATTTGGTGGTGCTATACTCTCCAAAAGCTGAAACCACTTGAAAATAATTATTTATAAAAATGGGTTCTGAAAAATGCAATAATGTACATACTCCATTTAAATACAAATCTAACCACAAAAGTCGTTTTCCCAGGAAAAATCTAATTCCCGATGAGATATTAATGAGCATAAATCTGATTTTATTGAAATTCAAAATAAAATATAACAACCATCTATTGTTCACTTATTTATATATTTAAAAATTAATCATTAAATAAGTTATCATGGGATTTCAATAGATACAGTATCAATATCTATTTGAGAGAATTTTGTCCAATTTATCGGACCGATTTATTTTCTTACAGCTCTCTTCGTCTAGAGATTAAATTTTATACCTCCAATAAATAATTTCCTACCGTAAATATGATCGCTTATCATGTATTATGTATTGTGTTGTAGATTTTAAAGATAATCGATTGTATTATGAGAAATAATAATGGATAAACAAGCAATATAATTATACTGATAGTGTTATATTGTTATTTAGGTAGTATATTAATGCTGATTTCAAAGTGTTAATGGGGTGTTTAGATTAGAATTGATTGACGTACATTGGTCGGTGTATGTCAGAATCGTACTTATGTGCGGTGTACATGTGTTGCGGAATGGATTGCCTCAGCTCTTTTTTTCCCTACCTTAAACAAAATATGGTGATTACGTCAAAACTTTTTTAACAGCCGTATAGTGGATGTTGGTGGCTCAAGGTTGTGCTGGGAATTTGGTCGTCGGGGGACAGTGGGAATAAGCTGCCTTGGCCTCGAACCACCGTCGTGACTTTCTCCCTTGTAAGAGAGACCTTTGTGTGGCGTTTACTGTCCCATATGGATTGTTGGACAATAAGCTTGAAGGTGAGAGAGAGCTCGAGTCATTATGGACACAGTGTCCTTTTTTTTCGTTATCTTGTTTCTCCACCTCTCATTCAACACCTGCTTGGACTTTTTTTTTATAGTCTAGTCTAGTATATTAATTACAATCAGGGTCGTAAAAAGGAAGTGATTAGGATTATTCATTCACATGTACAAAGTGTAACAATTAATAAGACAAGACATGGTGGCGTAACATAATCTTTCTGATTCTATAATAGTACAAGAAAATATCTAAAATCTCTTACAACCTCCATCTTAAGATTCTTATCTTGACGACATCTTGTTCTCATCAATATGATACTGGTTTACAAAAAGCTTTATGAGTTCAAATCCTTTACTTACATCTTCCTTACTTTAAACTTTATACATGATAAATATAAAGGTAAATGGGTACTTCTTTAGATTGTTACTTCCCTATGGTTTTTTAGAATATAAATGATTTTAACTAAATAACTCTTAAGACAAAGTGACGTTTAGTCGAATGTACTTTGGGAATAAGGAATATCACACTTCTGTTTTTATAAGGGTAGTAACAGTCTAAAGAAGAACATTCCAGATACCTTCTTTAGATTGTTACTCCCCTCTGTTTTCTTTATAAGGGGAGTAGCAATCTAAAGAAGTGCCGGTAAATGGTTTGTTATCTTCTTTTCTTAAAAAATGGATAAATATGTTTTAGCTCGGGAGGACAGAAGACTACAGTCGTCACGCTAAAAACGACTGTAGTGACGCTTTTAGATATCGGGCCAGGAAGTTAGGATTTAACAGGAGGTCGATAGGTTTTCATTTACAATATTTTGACGATAGGTGGGTTAAGGGTAAGGGATACATCGATTACATTTAGTAGATGAATGAATCATGGCAACCCAAAAACTGAAGTAAAGCTAACAATATAAAAAGGAATGAAAAATAAATCTCCTTATATTTTCTTCTGTGTTGCAAGGGTTTATCTTAGCTTAATATTTTACTTTATATTACTGTATGTTACTTTACATTTATTTATATTGAATATGATTTGTAATTTTGATTTTGGTTAATTTATTCTAAATATTGTTTTTGTTAACAATGACTCAATAAATTACTAGGATTTAAGTTTATTTTTTAATGATAATTATTCGTTTATACGCAGTCTATTTACCAAGGCTTGCGTATTTACCTTGTTTATTTATGTGTAATTTATTTTACTTATTTATAATCTGAGATATTTGTTTTTTTTTGCCATTTAAAGCTTTTGTTTAAACTTTGGTATTTGCATGCCTAGAAATACCACTAGAAGTCTATTGTTCATTAAATTTTCCTATTTTTAAGATTTATTATAGAGCCATCTTAAAGGACAAATGTACTATATGACCCCTTTTAATAACTATGCTATTTGGCAAAAAAATTACTTCGGTTGAATTTATAGCTTATATTTCATAGTCTGTTGTTGTTTTTTTCGTTTGTAAATGTCTTATCATTTTTCAGAAATCGATTTTCAATTCTAAATGTGTTTAACTTTATTTTTTTTTACCTCTTTTGAGGCAAGTCTTTAATTAAGCCCTGGCGTTAAGGATTGTCTTGCTGGGGAATCGTTTAAAAGGAGATAAAGCCCGGGGCTAAGTTTATGCTAAACAACTCTTCGCTTTATTCACTAAACCTGTGCCTTTAAATCTTTAACCTTAAATTCCTATCTTCTCTCTTCTTGTAAAGGCTTCACTGATAGCGTAAATAAAATAGCCTTTCTCTCTGTACTTCAATATCTTTTCCCCTTGTACCTTCCTTAACTAAACTTATGTTTAGTATGTGTAGGAATAGTCAATATCTTTGTCTCCCTTGTACCACTTCTTTTGACCTTTCAAAGTATACATTTTAACTTGTTTTATCAGCTGTTTAAAGTTAGTATGTATCTCAATAGTGTAGTTGAAGATCTTGATACGTACTTGCATAAATATCGTGGGGGTACTCGACTAAATGTCGCCAACTTCCCTTGTTAAACAGAATATATAAGTGTATAGAGATGTAAGAATATAGTTGTTAATAGAACTTGTATATAGTTGTTTGGTCTCATGCGATGTTTCGCTTCCATCAGTGAATGAATTTTTGAGTGAGTTAAGCTCCTTCAAGTTGACACAAAAAATAACTGTTTGCTGCATAAAAGTACTTATTAAATTCATTTGTTTTTAGGGGATCGCAACCATCAACAAATTCACTTCCCTAAAACCGACATTTCTGGTTCAAATTCCAGACGGGTGACACAAATTTCCCTCTGATAAAGTAGCCGATCCCTCCTTCCTTTAATTAACTAATGTCGTTTTAATCGGAGGGCGTAAGAGAATATAAATAATGTACTTAAAGTTCAACATCGATACAGGACTTCTCTATTGACTAATCAAGTGATTTTAAAGACATTTAACGGAACTAATGAAACGAAGTAAGCAAAACAAATTTAAAAAATAGACTGCCAATTGGTGTGGCAAATAGCTTCCTCGCATCCTATCCACGTACTTCATTGATTTCATGCTTTTACAAGCCATTATTGTCTAATTGGTATAATTGTTTCCCCCGTTTTTTTTCTTAATCTGTCAAAATTGTTTTGAGTTTTTACACGAATTAAAGTATCAATTTAGCAAAAGTTAAAGTGCGCAGACGGTTCATATTAATCTGGGGCTATCGGGTAACTTTCGATAAACTATAAAAGTTTCATTCGAATCGAATTAGTACTTTTGAAGCTATAGGTGTAAATAAATGTATGTTTGTGCGCATGTGGGAGAGCAACAAATAGGTGCAGAAGGTTGAAACTTATATGGGACCAACAATGGGCTAATTATGACCTACCACCCAAATTTCATTAAAATTGGACGTGTAGTTTTTAAGATATGTTGGTTCGCAAAAATTGAACGACAGACCGACAGACACCTGATGTCTGAAACGTATTTCTGTCTTGGAATTTTTGAAATCGGTGACCTTACATTTTTCCTTCTTCAGAACGATCACATAGCTTCCGTTACCTTCGGTAAGCTCGGAAGCAAAAAAAAAATGTATCGTGCATAATAAAATAAATTGGTCAAGAATGTGCTTTGATTACATACAAAGTGACTGTAGGAAATTTAACAAATAGGGCGAGTTTGTTTACCAGCATAATCCACTCAGCTTTATCAAGATGGCGGCCATTTAAAAATCTGTTCCAGCTATATTATTTGAACCATTATTAATAATTACGTGAAACAAACGCCTCTTTATGCATTTTTTTCTTGTATGCAGCTACTTATTTATATGGCAAAATTGGATTAACACTAGGCGTGGAGCTTCTTGTTGGAGTCGGGAATCGAACCCCAACCACTGAGTGAGAAGCGCATTCGATAGCTTTGCTATGTGAAAACGTCTTACGTAAACGTCTTATACTGAAAAAAAAAAAAAAAAAAAAAAAAAAAAAAAAATTAATGACGACTCTCCGCGGTTATTATTTTTAATATAAATGATGTTCTATCCAACGTAATTTATTAATTAAACATTATATATATATGTATGTTTAATAAATTTAATCTTATCGTTTGTATCATTATCAATTTTAAATTTAATTATATACACGATAATATTATTTTTCCCGCCTTCTATTCATTAATTTCGTAAAACTCTCGTTTACGTTATTTATATATATTTGTTTTAAATCCAATTGTTTGAATTACGTTTTTTCTGTAAATAAAACGTAAACAAGTTGTTTTTAAATTTTGTTATCAGTATTTTCGACAATAATAACAGTTGAGAGATTGTCTATCTTACGTGAAACGTGAGGTATTAGAGTTTTGAGTGTTATTATTAATAATAACTTCTAAGACATACATTTTTTTAAAAATAATTATTTATACTAAAATGAAAGTGTAATCAACTTTAACGTTGAACCCTAATAATATAATATTTAATATTTTATTTTTCCTGTTTAAAAATATTTAATACGTTGGATCGCTGTTATAATATTTGTGTGATAACTTTTTTTATCGTTTGCTATTCTTTCTTTAAGGCCCCCTTAAAAACATCATATGCGCAAACATCATGTTTGCACAATCAACTTTAACTTTGAACCCTAATAATATAATATTTAATATTTTATTTTTCCTGTTTAAAAATATTTAATACGTTGGATCGCTGTTATAATATTTGTGTGATAACTTTTTTTATCGTTTGCTATTCTTTCTTTAAGGCCCCCCCTTAAAAACATCATATGCGCAAACATCATGTTTGCGCAAACATTTTGACCTTGTATGGGGCTGTTTGATGTTTGCGCAAACATGATGTTTGACGTGTATGGCCTAAATTTGCCCGACATCAGGTTTGCGCAAAATGTTTGATCGTGTATTTTTTCATAGTGTTTAAATGAGCATGTTTTACTCTATTATATAAAATATGGTCCAAAAAGACTACTTCCCATTCCCATTCCATACCCACTTAAGTGGTGTTATTTACTGAACTGTGTATTTGTATTACAGCACTTAATTTCGATGAATCCTTAAACTCAAGAAATGAGTCTCACAAAAAACGACATGAAAAAAGTGACGCTTTTTTAATATCGTGCCAGGAAGTTAGGATTTAACAGGAGGTCGATAGGTTTTCATTTGTATTCATTGTAGTACTATATTTCGCCGATAGAAGCTCTAAATTTTGTATAAAACGTTATCAGAGCTCCTAGCGGACCAAATAATAATCGAAATAGATTAATGTTTCATGATTTCACACCTTAAGATCCATCTACTACATCAGTTAGACAAAATGTATACTGATTTTCTCCACTTAACGGAAAAATATTGAAATTTCGATATGTGGATTTAATGTCCAAACCTTATCCACGATTTAATGTTTTTCTATGAAATCGAGGAAATTAGTATACTTTTTTCTTTTCTTTTTTTTTAAATTTCTAACTGATTATATTTAGCCGCATTCACTATCATCAATTTCAGCGTTATAAGGGGATGATTGTAGATTAATAAGTTGCAAGTGACTCTCACCCTCAACAACTTATTAATCTACGATATTTCCCCCTTATACTTCTAGCATTTCTTCTTATATTATTTCTTAGCTTTTTCAGTTCAATCATACATCTTAAAATCTATAGTTGCACATAATGAGGGCCATTTAATGTTGATAATCCATTACATGGATTACTCAAAAATTCTTAAGCATTGATTTATACTTTTAGTGTCTTTAAAATTAGACTAATATAAAAACCAGTCTATTCATATAATAATTATTCTTCTTAGGTAAATTAGTTTGTTAATACAAGTTTTAAGTGCTTTAAGACTTTCTACAAATTCATAGATGGTAGCTTTGTCTTTCATAAGATAGTTCTTCGTTATTGAACATAAATTACTGGGGTGGTTTTTTTTTTTTTTTGGCTAAACACAATTGTTTTATCAGATTGTTGAAAATTGATGCTATAAATTCAAGCCGATCCTATTTAAGATTAGTGTCCTTCGTTAACTCATTGTTCTGTTAAGACAATTCTGACAATGCTTTCGATTCAAAACAAAATGTATAAATCAAATTGTTAAATGGGAGCTTGTGACTGGTGAAATTTAGCAGGTTATTTAATATATAGAGAACAAATTCTTAACTCCACTCATATTATACTTGGAATTGGTTGAATGGGGACTTCACGCCTTTAATGATATTTAAAGAAAATCTCTATTTATGGAGTTAGAACAACTCTACTTAAAAAATTATTGTATTTGATAACGACTAAAGTATTTAGTTTTTACAAGTAATTTTTTTCGGTGTTATTTAATTTAAAACTAGTTGACGATTTCCATATCTTTCTCAGGTCACTTATACCATGCATAAATCTAATTAGCTTTATTTCGGCAATTAATTATACCATTTTACAATCAGTTCAGTTATTTTGTTATGGTGCCTACAATACTAATTGTATTGTTGAGTCTGAAATTGGTGGGAAGAGCAGATACTCGAAATTACTGAGATTCCTGCACTCATTAGTTTAAATTAGTTCTAAGTGAGTATAATTGTAATTAACTATCATGAATTTCAAACTTGCTAGAAGTCTAAGGAGGAGTATCGTCCATTAATAAGTTGCATGTGACACTCATTATGATCTACTTATTAATCGTGGCTTATTAATCTATGATGTTCCCCTATACTTTTAGCATTAGTTGCTCATGATGAAATACACTTGCAACACCTTGATAACCCCATTATAGGGATGGGTTTGAAACTTTGGAATTCACAAAATCCCTGACTTGGTCTTGGGCTGACCTGACTTGGTCTTAGGCTGACCTGACTTGTTCTTGGTCGTGGTCTTGCCCTGACTTGGGTCTTGGTCTTGGTCTTGACCTTACTTGGTCTTGGTTTTGACCTGACTTGGTTTGACCTAACTGGCTGCGGAAACATATACGCTACAAAATATCGTAGATTATTCAAGAAAGTAAGCCTTTTAAATGGTCGCTAATTCCATACTCTGTATTTTAAGTGACTTTCACAACTAAAACAATAAAATTGTCTAATACTAGTTTTATAAATATTTCTAAAATTCTACTTTGAATTTATAAAAATTTTTTAAAATTGAATCACAGAGGAAATTATCTTATTCTATGTATTCAATAGGATTACTGCAGTATTTTAATAGAATAATAAAACAAAACGGATAATGTGAAGATGGCATTCTTTACTCCCATAATGCACTTGTTACTTGTTAATTGAAAATAATAATTAACTTACTAACATGGTTGTGCAATTATCGACCTTCTCAGGTAAAGTTCCTTGTTTGCCAATCTTGCACCTCCTAACATACATTTTATCCAGAATGGTGTTGTGCATTCCTATTAATTTTTTGTTACGACATTTAAGTATGTTTATAAGCTTCTTTTTATGGTAAAATTTAATCAAAATATTATAATTTGAGATATTAATAATAAATAGCATTGCATTCAGTTAAAATATGAGCTTTATGGTGTTGAATAGCGAAAAAAAAAACATTAAATGCTTTTAATATAAATACATATAAAAAAATACAATCTAAGTAGCCATGAGTTGAATGTTTAAAAAGGAGAAAATTGTTTGATAAGTATGTTATATATATATATATATATATATATATATATATATATATATATATATATATATATATATATAAATGTGTGTGTGTTCATTAAAAATAAATCATACAAAAAGGAAGAGAGATATTATGTTTATATTTATCTCTTGAGTGTAATAACTCATGGTAGGTTGATATAAAGGACAAGAGTAGGTGTAAATGTAATTGAGGAAATATACTGACTGGAAATGAACAGAAGGATTTGCGAAACAAACAAAAAAAATAATAAAAAAGATATTAGAGGAATTGTGTAGAAAGAAGTAAACGACTAAAGTAATAAAATAATTAAAGGATATATATATATATATATATATATATATATATATATATATATATATATATATATATATATATATATATATTACAAAAAGACGTGACTCAAAAGTGTAGAGAAAAACCTGAAGGATTTAATTCACGTATATATACATAGGTATATATATATTTATATAAAAATAAAATGCGTGAAGTTGCAATAAACGAGGTGTTAAAATGAATTTATGATGAAGGAGTTATTATTTACAAGAATTATTAAAATAGTAAAATAATAATGTCTTTAAAAAAAAAGAGTGAAGATACCGATAAGTTTAAGTGGAAAATATATGTGGTTTTTATATAATTAAATGTTTTGTATCATGTGCAAAAAGGTAATTTTTTTTTCTGGTGATAAATGTTAATATTATTCATGAAGGATAACCGAATGATTGGATGATTCAAGGGATGTTTCAAATAATAATTTTGCAGGATTTTATCGGAGTGAATAGTTAGAAGGTTGAATGACGCAAGATATGGATATCAGTGAGTTTTTTTATTATCAATAATGAACTTTAAAAGATGCTTCTTTGACTTTTATAGGTTGATTATCCTGATTATTATTTCTTTTCGATGTTTTCGAAAGTTGGCGGATGATTTTTTTATTTCGTACAAGTTCGTTCTTGATTTTTTAGTTTAGTAAGTATAAGTTAGTTTTAGTTTAAAGGTAAAGGCTCAGGTATAAGAAGGGTCACCTAGGTTCAGAACATGGATTGTTGAGGTGCAAGACCGCCAGGGGCCAAGGCGTGATATTCTCGTCCTTGGAAGCTCTAAAAGAAGATCTAACCCAAGTAGAAAAGAGATTCCCTTACCCCCGAAGAACCACGTGGTTAAAAAGGGTTACCTAGAGAACACAACGAAATGTTCCTCGAGCCTACCTTCCGACCGTATACTCTTTTACATCATCTTCGTATACCTTTCGATAATTTACTGTATAGAAATCTTATATACCTCCGACAACTTCGCCTTCTTCTCAATCGATTTAGAAGAAACTTCTATCCTCCAGCTTTATAATACGCATTTCAAAGTTTTATACACCTCATGGAAGAGCAAGAGGTCGAACTTTACGTAAGCATCGAAAAAAATAAATAATGAAATGAAAAAAAAAAGGCTAGAGGGCAATTCTGAACGCACTTGCGTAGGCATGAGGCCATGAAATACAAGTAATACCAACAACAAATCTTGGTTTAAATTTATGAGGTGTTTCACTGGTTGTAAGTGATGTTGTAGAGTGAGGTGAAAAAAACAAGCGTGCTAAAAGGTCAGATCAGAGGAATAGGAATTTGAAGAGTTCTGAAAGGGTATAATTATTTAATTGTCTCCTTTTTTTTAGATTTCCTAATTTGAAAACCTGACATGATTGAAACAGTAATTGTTGTTTGTGGAAAATCATTATTTTATGGTATGTTTGTATTATATTAAGTAAAGTTGGATTATGATCATTTTTAGTCATCTTAAAAAAAATTTGATAAAATTGAGTACGACGATCTTGACTCCCCTTTAAACCAAATTGACTTCCGTTTTCAAGATAAGCAGCGAATACACCCTCTCCCAGAACTCTCATCTTCAGTACTGGACAATTGTTGATCTGTCTCGCAAACGATAAATTCCTTGAGATTTGAAGGTTTCGTTTGTTGTTTCTAGTGAAATTTTTTGCAAATAACAATCGTTTATTTGTTGATCAATTTTGCTCTTTCTTGATCTTTTTATGAACTCAGTCAAATGTTTTAAACTTCAACGTCTCTCTCTCCTCACTCCTGCTTTAGCCAACTTGTTTTACCTTTATGATACTCCAGTTTGGACTACTCTCTTACAATTTGTTTTTCTCATAAAGCATTTGGTTAAGCCAAATAATCTCTTGATCCACATTGGGCCATTAATAACATCACAAAACATTGCATAGTTTAACTTATCCTTAACTAAAGAAAAAAAAACGGAATTATCCGTTTTGGGGGGTTTTCAAGATGATTTGAGTGGTTTTTAGCTGGATGTCTGAATGTGTTACGCATACCTCCCACTGTTGGTACAAAAATCAGTCCTTACATGTAGTTGTGCTGCTCAGAAAATCATCAATTTGTGACGTCATTAACCCATTTTGCTGTCATAAAAAATTCGAAACAATTTCCAATTTTGCTGCAATTTTACTCTTTATAAAAAAAGCATTTCCACTGAATTTCGTTTTGATATCTGCTGCTAAATAATTTCGAAACGATTTCACCGATTGATCTGAAATTTGTACCAGTTATACCTATAAGATAAATAATAATAATAATAATAATAATAGAGCCTTTATTTAGTACTTGTTACATTTTTTTTTTTTTTTTCAAACAAATATATAATTTGAGCAGTTTAAACAAAGAAACAAAATACTATTCCTATTTAGTTAATTTAAGATTTATTTATAATACTCAATATAAATTTAATAAAAGTCCTATTTCACAAGTACTATGTCCATTGTCCATTTCTGGATATAGGCCTCCCATTCTTCCCTATCCTGTGCTCTCCTTGACCAATTTACCCCTGCTTCCTGCTTTAAATCTTCTGACCATCTTGTCGCGGGTCGTCCTCGTCTCCTTTTTCTTGCTCTAGGGTACCACTCTGTCACTGCTTTTGTCCATCTTCCGTCGTCCTGCCTTGCCAAGTGTCCGGCCCACTTCCACTTAATACTCATCGCTTCAATAACAGCATCATTTATTTCCAAGATTCTTTTAAGCTCTTCATTTCTTATTTGATCCCTTTTTTTTACTCCAAGCATGCTTCTCTCCATAGCTCTTTGTGCAACCCTTACCTTCTCGGCATCCTTTTTCGTCATTGCCCAAGTCTGACACCCGTATGTCAAGCAAGGAATAATGCAGGATTCGAACACTTTCTTCTTAAGCCCGATTTCCATATTAATAAGATAAATAAGTCCTCCTTATTACAAATTGATATCTGCCGCCATTTTGGAATTATTTGGTAAGAAAAAGTTCCGATCCGCCCCGCGACAGATTTTGTTGTCTTAAAAACAATAAACTGAATAAACTATCTGCTACTATCCAAGATCTAGACGAATAAAAAGGTCAGTTCTGAAACGGAATTGAAAGTAAAACTAATCGTCGGTAAAAATCAAGTTATAAAAAGCAAGTAGAATGGCGAGTGGCGAGGCGCTTTACTCAATCGTTACTCCGTAGGCGTCTTTTGAGCAATCTATTGTTTCACATATTAATTGCTTTATTTCTGCATTCCTGCTTTTACTGTAACATTTATAATATTTTTTTTTTATTTGTTTCAGGTTGGTGTCGATTACCTCTTTCACAATGAATAATAGGTATTTATACTCTTTTAATACTTATTCTTTATTATTTTTTTCTAAATGTTATTAAAAGTTAACTATTCTTATTTAAAGTTATACATGAAACAGTAACAGTATATATACAATGAACAGTATAGTAAAAGTATTTTTTTCTTAGTAATATATATTTTTATTTTCTCTTATACGCATTATATATAGAGAGAAAGTATTGAGATAACCCTAAAATTAGATTTTGGGAGTCCAAAAAAGTGGTCTATCTATCAGTCTGTAGCTTGTGCGTAGAGTGTAAACTACTGGGGCAATTTCAATTAAATTTGGCATGTAAGCTCAGAAAAATCATGCGCGAAATAGAGAAATTAGTTTTTGCTCCTTATTTAAGGGCGCCCCCCCCCCCAAACACTGAAAAAAAGTTAAAATAATTTTAATTTTATAAATATCTAATTTAAATGTATAAGTCGTTCTCCCGGAAAAAATCTAGTTTTCGAGATATCGATGAAAATAAATCTGTTTATGTTGAATATCAAAAACAAAAAATTAAACAAATAATTTTTAAAACAATTTAAAGTAGAGTCCCGCTAATCCGAACTAATTGGGACCGAACTCAGTTTGGATTAGCGAAAATTCGGATTAGGCGGATTTTTGTAAATTAATGTCATATATTGACTTTAGGAGGCAATGTATGTTTAAATATAAATAAATTAAATGAGATAACATGAGACTAAAACGTACAGTATCACTATGTCACTATCTATATGAGATTTTTTTTTTTTTTTTTTTCGATTAAACGAACTAATGTTTTACTTTTCTTTTTCCCCAAAGGAAAAGTATTGTTTTCACCAAAAGAAAAATCCTAAACTGAGATTTTAACAGAATTATCTGTTTTGGGTGTTTTTTAGACGTTATGTTTTTACAAGTAAATATCTTAAGGGAATTATTTACAAATAATAATTTAGATATATCGATATAGAAAATTTTATCATTAAGCGTTTTATTAAATTCCATTTAAATAACTGCTAGTTGTACCTCACAAATAAAACCTAGATGTATATAGAAAATGTCTTTCCAGCGTTCCGTTCTAAATAAGTTATTTATTGTAAAACATTTAAAATGGTAAAATTATGCCGGAATGTAGTGTCATTCACGATAGACTATAATGTACTTCTTGTTCGTCTCATTTGTAAATGAGATTTAGCTTCTAAACATATCTCGTTTGTTTGGGGGGAAAAAAATGTTTATAGATAATCCCTCCTTTAAAATCGGGTTTAGAAGCGTGACATAGGTCTCAGTAAATTTATTTAACGCATCTGACTTTTTCTTGAAGGGGTTACAAATACTTTTAGAGTTAAGACGATTTTAAATGTAAATTAAGTATAATAATGTGTTTTTTATTTTATTTCTTTGTCAATAAATTAGTTGTTATATAGACTAGTAGGTGTGTCCAGAACATGACTTTTTCAAACTATTTTTATTGCGTACTAGAACCTAAATCCTAATATTGTTATCTTCTGTTGCTCTGTGGGTCGTTTAAGGGTAAATTAAATAAAATCACAACTGCTCAATATTAGTCATGGCTATATTTCGCCCCCCTCCGGGGCATATTCATGCCTAAAACACCAATAAATCACATTAATTTTTTCTCTATTTATATCACATATTTTTATACATAAATGCCTTAAATTGCTCCATGTAAATTTAATCACTTAAAATATCTTACCTATCACAAGGAAAGCGTTGTCTGTTTTCAATTGAAAGTTAAAATAATTTTACCATAATCAATGGTTTCGTCAGTCATAGTTCTTACATTAACTCCACACTGGTACTTTACAAAATTCATTTCAAAATAATACTAAATAAATAACAATAACTATCAGAAATAACACATAACTAAATAACATTAATAGAGTAGTAACAAAGAATTAAAATACTATGGTCTAGAGGTAACCAATTAAAACCTTCCACAACCTGTCAACCGTTTTAATTATATATTAAATTTATGTAGTTTTGATATTAATAAATACTGGAATTATTAAATTATTATTAAACAAATTGTATTTCCTATTTCCATTATTTTAGATTATATTTTATTGTGATAAGAAATAGATATAACGGCGGGAGATTTGATTTGAGTTTACTATTTGAATTTTAATATAGCTGAATAATATTTATTTATGTCTTTGGCGTCCGTTTTATAATTAATTGAATTATCTGTCATGGCTATGAATGTAGCTTCTAGAAATTTCCTCTTAGCTTCATTTACTTCCGTACCTAGAACTTTAATATTATTATTGTCTATTTGGTGGTTTTCATTAGCTGTATGGTTAGCTAGGGCCGTTTTTCCATTTTTCGCTTGTATGTCATACATATGCTGTTTTAGTCGGCTGCTTAACTTTTGCTTTGTTTCACCTATGTATACTTTATCACAATCCTTGCAATTTATTTTGTAAACTACATTGGTTTTTTTTAAATTTTCAGTTCTGTCTTTTAGGTTATTGTGGAAATTATCTTTTATTTTGTTTACTGGCTTTAATCCGAATTTTACATCGTCGCAATCAAAATCTTTGAAAGTTTTTTGTATATTTTCAGTCAAGCCTTTTATATAAGTAAGGGATTTATAAAATTTTATGTTATCCATTTTGTCGGTTGCGTTGGTATTATTTAAAGCAGTATGCCAGGATCTGTTAATTATATTTATGGGATAACTATTTTTTTCCAATTTATTATAAATTATTTTTTTAAGGGTGGGTATATGTTTATTGTCTGTGAGTGAAATAGCTTTTTTAATTAAGTTTAGAATAGTATTCCGGATTTGATAATTAGGATGGCAAGAATAGTAGTTTAAGAATAAACCTTTTTTGATTTCTTTCTCGTACCAAATAGTAGTCATATGTCCAGTTTTTTCTTTAATTATGGTTAAATCTAAATAATTGATTTTGTTTTCTAATTCTTTTTCAATAGTAAACGAGATATTTTTATTTTGATCATTAAAAGTGTTAAAAGTTTCCTCAATATTACTAGTTTTTGTTATTAGAATTAAGTCGTCCACGTACTTACCAATGAATTTCGGTTTTACTTTTAATTTTTTGATTACCTGATCAATTAAGTCGTTAATAAAAATTCCACTAAGGTTGGTAGAAATGCAACTCCCCATTGGGGTTCCATTCAACTGTCTATACAAGTTATTATTGTATACTATGTAGTACAATTTTACAAATTTTTTTTTACAAAAATTTTATAAATCCCTTACTTATATAAAAGGCTTGACTGAAAATATACAAAAAACTTTCAAAGATTTTGATTGCGACGATGTAAAATTCGGATTAAAGCCAGTAAACAAAATAAAAGATAATTTCCACAATAACCTAAAAGACAGAACTGAAAATTTAAAAAAAACCAATGTAGTTTACAAAATAAATTGCAAGGATTGTGATAAAGTATACATAGGTGAAACAAAGCAAAAGTTAAGCAGCCGACTAAAACAGCATATGTATGACATACAAGCGAAAAATGGAAAAACGGCCCTAGCTAACCATACAGCTAATGAAAACCACCAAATAGACAATAATAATATTAAAGTTCTAGGTACGGAAGTAAATGAAGCTAAGAGGAAATTTCTAGAAGCTACATTCATAGCCATGACAGATAATTCAATTAATTATAAAACGGACGCCAAAGACATAAATAAATATTATTCAGCTATATTAAAATTCAAATAGTAAACTCAAATCAAATCTCCCGCCGTTATATCTATTTCTTATCACAATAAAATATAATCTAAAATAATGGAAATAGGAAATACAATTTGTTTAATAATAATTTAATAATTCCAGTATTTATTAATATCAAAACTACATAAATTTAATATATAATTAAAACGGTTGACAGGTTGTGGAAGGTTTTAATTGGTTACCTCTAGACCATAGTATTTTAATTCTTTGTTACTACTCTATTAATGTTATTTAGTTATGTGTTATTTCTGATAGTTATTGTTATTTATTTAGTATTATTTTGAAATGAATTTTATAAAGTACCAGTGTGGAGTTAATGTAAGAACTATGACTGACGAAACCATTGATTATGGTAAAATTATTTTAACTTTCAATTGAAAACAGACAACGCTTTCCTTGTGATAGGTAAGATATTTTAAGTGATTAAATTTACATGGAGCAATTTAAGGCATTTATGTATAAAAATATGTGATATAAATAGAGAAAAAATTAATGTGATTTATTGGTGTTTTAGGCATGAATATGCCCCGGAGGGGGGCGAAATATAGCCATGACTAATATTGAGCAGTTGTGATTTTATTTAATTTACCCTTAAACGACCCACAGAGCAACAGAAGATAAATAATAAAAGGGACAAATAGACAAAATTTGCTAATATTGTTATTTTTTTGGCATAACATGTTACATATCTATGTAAAACTTTGTCTCAAATAACTTAATTTATTCTTGTAAAATTAAAAAGTGGCTATGACTGCCGAAAGAGTAAAAATCGAGTTATGGTCCATAAGAATATTTTTTCCTATTTAGGGTGCCATAATCTAAATTATAATTATTTACATTATACATGAGCGATTATTAACATTATTAGCGATGCATAAGTTGATTTTTTTTTAAAAAAAAAAGAACTTCTATACGTCATTTGATATTTTGTGTATTGGTTTTTGAGCAAATGAGTCAAAATGGAATCGGATGTAGTTATGTGTAATACAGCGAACTGGGTGAGCAAACTAACTGGTACCAACTGGGTTAAAGTTCTGGGTTAATGAGTCTCTAACGCTAAATGTAATATATATATGTATATTTTACAGAAATATTCCTGATTAGTTTCATCAGACAGTATTAAATCCACTTCTTGCTTTTTTAAAAAGAACCTCGACTCATGATTTTTAAAAAATTATAAGGGGTTAAAAAAAAGATATTAGGAAAAATGAAAGGCGAACTCTTTTTACGTTAAATATAAATTTAACCGTGAGGGTTATTTCAGGTTACAAAAACCTAATAATAACACACAGAAATGTCGCAACAAAAAATGTAATTTGATTAAATTAACTTATAAATAAAGTTTCTTGTGTATGTGAGGTAGAGAAAGTTAAAAGAGAACAAATATAAAAGGATTGTAAAGCATGACCTTTAAGTATATAATAACCAAATCCACGTAATTTAAACCTACTAAAAATAAACTAGAAAGGATTTTTGTTCTTAATTTAGGTGTAAATAAAAATAATGTGGTTGTTTCTAATATTATTTGTTTGAAAAATAATCATATTGTAGAAGAAACAATCAAATAGTAAAACTTGATAAGCTTAAAGTCAACTAATACAAAGTAATGTCTATGGCTGAACATTTTAGAATGCGAGGATGTTAAGGAATTTTGTGGGAGGGTGCACAAGGAGTAGAGGAGAGGTCCTACTACATCACCATGAGGTACACCAGCACTTATAGGGCCAGATAAGGGAAAAAGAAGAAGATCCTTAGTCGAAAAAGTAATTTCCTCTGACATTTTACGGTTATTACTCGTAATGAGTACAATTTAAATAGCTAAATTAATCAGTCCAAACTAAATAATGTTTCAATATTTTATTTTACTAATTATAGGCTGGTAGACAGATGCGATTAAAATTTTTTTGATTTCGTTATGGTCCAAATTTGAGCTTGTTTTTAGATATTTATTGGTATTGCGATTGGTGTAGTTTTAAGTCGTGACTTCATAACTAAACTATAATTTGAATTAATTTTTAATGCAATTATCAAATATGTGTTACATTTTACATGTTTTAAATTAACTCCTCGCTTATCAAAAATTTCTGGAAGTGGCATTAATCAATATAATTAATACGGGCTTGTATTTAAGTTGTTACTTATCACGAATCTTTTTAGTTGACTTGTTTGCCTAATTTCAAACTACAAAGAGTTTCTAGATTATAGCTTTCATCTGCTTGCTCGCTTTCATTCCATTGGAGATCCGTGGAATAAATCTAATTTATTGAGAATCATATAAAGTATCTCTCTACGTATAACCCTTTTGATAAATTTCTAGTTATATTATACCGTAGATGTATGTATTTCGAATAAATGGTTATGTATACCTTGAGTTGTTTTCGGTTTATCCGGTTGGATTATCTGTCGGCGGGTCAGTGTTGTGGCGTCACTCCGGAATTCCGCATCAGTTTCCTTCCCTTGTATTATCTCCCACGTATCTTAGATCTCTCTGAGGCAAAGTTGACATCCTCTCTCCCCTGATCTCCCGGAGGCCGTGGCACCTTTTTCTGTCGTTTCCTTCCACTGCTGAGCCTAGTATACGTTGTATCTCGTTACCTTACCCCCTGTGTCACTTCCACCAGATCCTTTACCACTTCCTCGTCTTTGATTACATGCTTCATCTCCGTTATCCCGTATCTGCAGTTCTTGTTGTAGCCTTAAATAAGCTCATCTTCATTGATATTTGTTTTCTTGCATTGTATAGTTAGTTTATAATGTAGTATTTCATTCACTCATCCAACCTATCTGTAATTTAGTCATCTAAAAGTTTTTATAACAACTATTTAACATCTGTGATTAAAATTCATAACATAGATTATAGATAAATGATGATCATTCATTGATTGAACATTGTTGTTGGTTGTTGCTTGTGTGTCTTAAGGGATGTATTATAAAACAAACTCAGGATATAAATTTTGATTTATTTTGACACTGCTTTGAGTCATTTACATAAGCTAAGATCTAAATTTTTGGTTATAACATCAAAATCTTCAAATTTAAATTTTTAATTGCTTATACAGGTACTTATTTCAAGTTCCTAAAGAGGACGTATCCAAATCTAAAAATTCATATTAATTGAATTTCCTTAATTATATAATAGTAAAATATTTTTCCTTAATACCACTTTCCATAACCAAAACTACACAATAAAACTTTATAATAATTCAAATCTCACTACTTGGATTAAAATAAATTTTAAAAAAAAAACGATATCACAGCTCTAGTATTACATTTCAAAAAATCCCCCAATTTTTATTTGACTATTTTGATTTAATTTCAAAAGATTTAGACCTTAGCTCATGTACATGATGCTTAAAATGAATCAAAGCTGAGTCGAAATATAGCAATAATGATATAGGAGAGTTGGTTTATATTTCATCCTTAAAGACTCACTAGCAACAACAACAATAAATTAATTACATTTTTACTGTCCCTTTTAATTGAACTACAAGTATATCAAGCAAAATTTTGGTCGAAATTAACCAATTATACGCTTTCAAGTTAAAAAGTCATATTTTGATTAAAAACCTTTTTATCCTAGGTCCTAAAATACCGTTTATCTACGATTGATACGAAATATAAACATTTTATCTATGTTTAGATGCGCAGAAATTGATTCTTTTCGTAGTTGTATTCATTGCGCATGCGCGTTTCATAATTCATCTTTATTTCCGCCCTAGAGTGGAAATGAAGAAGAATTCTTCAATTTATCGCACGATTAGCATGTTTGTTTTAATTTAACAAAACAAATTTGCTGTTTGTTTAATTAAAGCAACTGTGTTTTTCTGTATTTATTATTAAAATCCAGCAATCGTAGATAAAGTACGGTACACAACTCGTGCGAAAACTGCATTTTGCTTTGCTCGTATTGTTTTACTACCCTCGCTGTCGCTCGGGTGCAACTCCACACTCGCATGCAATATGCTACTTTCCGCACTAGACGTGTGATGTACTATTTTCTCATTATGAATGTTACTTTACAGCATTTAATATTATCTCAAATTTCTAGTTTATTTCTGAAATTAAGAAGATAACATTAGCAGCGTTTAAGATGTCTGGTGCATCCTTGTGTCTCAAATCTCTCCAGGATATTATGAAGTGCGTCCAAGGCACCCACCACCCTTTAGAACTTTCTCTAAGATCCTCTGACCTTCTCTCTTTCCCTTGCCCTAGACATTGAGTCCTCATGTACTCAAATAATTGCCTTATCTTCCCATGTAATAGACTCCCTACTATTAGAAACCATCTCTTTTACAATCTTCGTCTTTCCCTTTTTCCCTTTTTCACCTTGAACTTATTTTCTTTTTTTTAATACAATTTTATCCTAAGGTGTCTTAATTTTCAAGTCGACTCTTTTTAAGTTTACCGCTCTTGCGTTAATGGAAATAAATTACGTTTACTTGTTTATCTAAAAAAAAAAACAACTAACGTAGTTATTTTTTATGATTGTAACAAATTTGAATAATTCTCGTTTTACAGCTGGCATATAATTTGTTTATTTTTATTATCATCAACGATTTATGGAAATTAGAAGACGAAAAATCTAACTATCTTCCATGCTAACTAAAAATAATTTTGATTTGTAATTCACTTTAAAACTAATTATAATCATTATTATTATTTATATCATGAAATTGCTTAATGATTAATAGGTGTAATATACCTATAAGTGGTTTGTAGAACTGATGACTTCTCTCCGTTGTTGTCATATATGTATTATAAATTCATAAGAATTAACTGCTTTTAAAATTTAAAAACGATGGTTGAGTATTAAATGTTTGTCTATTTAAAAATTACAAAAAAATTAAAATGTCTGATTACGATCTCTTAAAATCAAGGTTCGCGACTCTTTTTTGACTATTAGACTTTTTTTTATTTCAACCTAGGCTAATATCATGCTATAGCTATATGTAAAGTTAAAAATATATACGCTATAATATACTATACTGTATCATGCCATATTTATGTAAAGTTGAAAATAGTGCTAAATATGAACAAAACTGAGATTTTTCCAGAAATTCTTTATCGATCTTCTTCTCTAGTTTATAGACAAATGTCATTTATATCTAACTCGATTACCTTTACCGTGACATATGTAAAGACTGTATAAGAATCTCTCTGCAATCTTCCACTTTGAGACTCATGTAGGGGGAATTCCCAGAAGAATATTCTTTTACCCTCTTAAGTAAGAACTCCCTCGTCTCCAATAATTCCCGTTTCCTTCCAGCCAACTTCTACCCTCCCTTTACTCTAGAGACGATTTGTTTTAATTTTTTTTTGTCTTAGAAAAGAAAATAAGTCCCATGTGAGTAACGTCTTCGCCTAATCTTCTCTGCTATTTCCTGGCCTCCCCCTCATACCAGAGGATTATTTACTTTATGACCCATGTTTAACTTCTCTTTCTTTATCTTATTACCATGATTCTACTGATCTTCACTTTGGTTGTTTTATAAGTTGATGATTAACTAAATAGTATGTAAGACTCTTTCCTTGTATATTGTCCGCGTTTATAAAATACTTCATAATTCAAGAGATGATGGATCTTATTATTCATCAATGGCATAGCAAAGCTTCGTTTTAAGGTACGTTTTTCTAGACGCGACTCCAGCTATAGACGCTGAGCGACAGTCGCCCAGCGACTATCGTGGAGGAGAGTTTGCATGTTAAGAGTCGCTCAGCTAGGAAGACGGTAACATGTAAACTCAGAATAGGAGTCCTCAGCGATAATCGCAGAGCGACTATCGCTTGAGCGTCTAACGCTGGAGTCGCGTCTAGGAAAATAAAGCTTTAGTTTCTTGATTGTTTCTACTAACTGTCACCTGGACATTTTGTAGATATCCCACATTTTATTTCTTGCTGCGCATTCTCTTATACATTCTTGCGGTTCTCTAGTAAAATTATGACATTTAATTAATATTGCTCTCAAATTCATACCTTTATGAAGATGGCAATGGCTTTAGGACGGGCGCATCGTAGAATTCCTGATTTTCCTTTTGGGAAACCATGGAATTTATATAATTAAACGACGCCAGGCCAGCATGCCATTCTTCATCTACCTATATTATCTGGTTCTCTATCTATCAAATTTTTCTTTTTTAAGCGATATTATTTACTCATAATTTGCCATACGTTGCAGCATAGTAGTAAATATGATAAACTAGGTGGTTTCATATTTTTCTAACGAAACGTGCCTTCGCAATGCTTTCTTTATTTTATTTTACATAACGTTAGTATTATACATATTATAATTATATATATATATATATATATATATATATATATATATATATATATATATATATATATATATATATATATATAATTTTATTTTATATATGCATTATATGTAAGTATATATAAATATAATCTCTACAATGTTTGTCAACTAGTTTGAGTTCTGTTGTGCAAGATTTTCCCACTAGGACTTAACTGTTGTTATGATCACACTATTTCCTTGGTTTTCTCCGTGGCATGATCACGATTTGCTCCTGAAGTTTTCTTTAAGTTGATTTTAACATTTTTCCTTCATTCTTATTGCCTTAGCTTTGTTTTTTTTTTTTTTTTAATCAGGTATCCTGGCACCAATGCAGCTCTACGTGGCTTGGCGTGATGAAGTTTCTTACTTTTCAATGCCAAACACGAAGCCAATGTCTTGCTGAAGTAAGCGCAAGTAATGATTTTTAACACATTGAAATGAACCTCACACTATGATGTCATATTATTATATTGCTTCAATCATGATGGTTTCATTGCCTTGTTTCATAGAGATTGGCTCATCCCCAATCCTTTTTTTTTTCAAATGCTCCAAGGACAACTGTTTGGTTGATTCGACAGGAAAACTCATCTCGTGTTCAACACTTCCTTCATTCTCTTCTTATTCGCATCCTCCGCAGGCTTTCAACTTGCTGAGAGTACGTTGCGTAAAAAAAAATAACAAACAATTAATGTGTCGTGATGAATCAATTTCCTTTTTTTTTATTTTCTTATTCTCTACCTCCCTTGATAATAACCTTTTGACTTTTTAATGTTGGTAAACATGCTAGGCGATTTTATTATTTCTTGTTTATTATCAGTTAAATGATTACATTGTAAAACGATGCTGATTACTGTATTATATTTTATTACGTAAGTCATTTTATATCCTGCTAATGATAGTTTAATTTTATCGCGATGTGAAAGAGCGTCTTATGAATTAAGTTTTATTACAAGCTGATCTTATGTATTTATACATTCATTAATTTATGACTAATTTTTATATTTTATTTTTTTGCTTGTTTTTTCATCAGCATCAAGACAACAGAATCTATGACTTCAAACTCAAACTATTATTGGGATAATCGGTGTAGTAGTGGAAGTTAAAATTTAAACCAACCTGTACTGACGTTACCATTTTCCAACATTCACTCTAGACACGAAAAAGGCATTAAAGGCATTAGCCTGGTTTGAGATTTTTCTCAAAATTCCTTTGATCTAAAGTAATTGGCCAATGTTTGCCCAAAGTTTCACTTCACTTTGGCCCAGCTTGATTATGTCCTTAAAGGCTTTACACTTCAACATATAGAATATTCTACTAATCTCTTGGAATTCGAATTACATTTTGCGATTGTACATTAGTTTTTAGGAAATGCTGATATCTAAATATTACGTTCTTATCATGACAATAGTTAACTTTTTTGCTTTAGATATCATTCTGAAATATTAAAATGCCAAACACGAAGACAATTTTTTGTTGAAGGGAGCATAACAATAGTTATTTATGCACCTAGGGAGTAAAGTAAGCCATTATTCCCTGAGCGAAGAAGTTGGTTCTTGAGTTCTTGAGGCGAAGCCGAAGGAACCATGGTCTCTACATCCCGAGGCGTAGCCGAGGGAATAACGCAGATATAAGAGATTCAATATTAAAAACAAATAAGAATTGGAATTAAACTCAAATAGAAGGTTATTTAGATGCAGGTTATAAATATGGTCGAAAAAGCAGTGCCACCAACCTGATTTCAACAACTTCATTAATTCATTACATAAATTACAATAGCCATTCATTTTCTACTACATATTTATAAAATAATTAAGTTGCAATCTTTACTTTTTTGCCCTACTTTACTTTTTCGCCCTACTTTTACTTTTTCTCCCTACGTTTTGAGTTCAGGGATGAAAAGACTTACTTTAGTCCCTCTAAACTAATTCAAAATCATAACTTTTTCTCCCTACTGGAGATAAATGATTTTTAACACATTGAAATGAACCTCATACTACAATCTCATATTATTGCATTGATTTAATCATGATGGTTTCATTACCTTCAATAATCTGCCGAAGATAAAATTAATCTTATTATTACTTAAAAATACAAATAAGTAGTTAGTAAAAAAGTTAGACGCTTGTAAGATATGTCAGTTTCAATTATATGATTGAAATTCTTTGTATTAATTAATAAGGTTGATTCCAATTATGACTTTTTTTTTTTATCTAAATTTCTTTTACGTGTCAGAAATTATTTGGAAACATTAAGCATTTAAAAGTAAAAAGAATATATTTATTATTTTATTTTAAAATACTTTTCCTAAGCGATATCACTGAAGTCGTCAAACAATTCTTGTAAGTAAATACTCTTAACATGATAGCGTCTCTTTTCTTTTTTATAAACATTTGTTACTCCTCTTTTTCTCTTGCTAACAGCTGTGGCTTAAAAATGAAATAAATATTTGCCGTAATACTTCAAATATTGGAGATAAAAATTGAGTGAAGAGGTGAAACGACCTTTTTTTATCACTTCAGCGATATAGGTACATAATAATATACTCACGCAGTTTTATGGGTACTCCACATACATTGAACTCATGGATGTAGATTTATCATATGGCCACTTGATAAAACATAGCAGTTCGTGCATTAGCATTTTAGCACTGGAATTTTTTACTTAAAAACGATTTTTGGAAATTTAAGTCAAGCTTATGAAAGTATGTATAATCTGGGAAAATAGGTAGCAATAAAAAAATGTTGTAATTTAAATTTATTATCACGACGATTATTATTATTATTATTCAAATTGCTGTTATTATTATATTATTACTTCATTCCAAAACACCCAGTCCTTTGTTAATCGTAAAATTGTAGTTGGGGCTAAACAAATAACTAAAAATAGAGTATGAAAATCCGCTTAATACTAAAAAAAAACAAATGTAAACCTCATTTTCTAAGTCTTAAGGTTTTAACATAGATATGTTTTGGCTCTGGGGTACAGAAGAAATTGCCGTCGTGCAATAAACGACATGAAAAATGTGAAGCTTTTAAATACCGTGCCAGGAAGTTAAGATTTAACAGAAGGTCGATTGGTTTTCATTTGTAGTACTATATTTTGACGATAGGCGGGCCAAAGTTTCAATCAATTACATGCAAAATGTGACGCTTTTAAATATCGTGCCAGGAAGTTAAGATTTAACAGAAGGTCGATTGGTTTTCATTTGTAATACTATATTTTGACGATATAGGCGGGCAAAAGTTTCAATAAATGACATGCAAAATGTGACGCTTTTAAATATCGTGCCAGGAAGTTAAGATTTAACAGAAGGTCGATTGGTTTTCATTTGTAGTACTATATTTTGACGATAGTCGGGCCAAAGTTTCAATAAGTGACATGCAAAATGTGACGCTTTTAAATATCGTGCCAGGAAGTTAAGATTTAACAGAAGGTCGATTGGTTTTCATTTGTAGTACTATATTTTGACGATAGGCGGGCCAACGTTTCAATAAATTACATGCAAAATGTGACGCTTTTAAATATCATGCCAAGAAGTTAAAATATAATAGGAGGTAGGTTGGTTTTCACTTTTATTCATTGTAGTACTATATTTCGCTGATAGAAGTCCTTAATTTTATATAAACAGATATCAGAGCTCCTAGCGGACCAAATGGTAATCAAAATAGATTAAAGTTTCATAATTTCACACCTTATGACCCATCTACTATGTCAATTAGACAAATGTAATAATGATTTTCTCCACTTCACGGAAAAACGATGAAATGTCGATATGTGGAATCAATTCCCAAAAAATACCCATGAAATAGAGAAAATTTGTATATACTTTTGTCTTTAATTATTTCTAACTGATTATATTTAGCAGCATTCACTATCATAAATTTCAGCGTTATAAGGGGAAGATCGTAGATTAATAAGTTGCAAGTGACTCTCATCCTCAGCAACTTATTAATCTACGATATTTCCCCTTACAAGTCCTTCTAGCATTTCTTCTTATACTATTTCTTAGCTTTTTCAGTTCAATCATACATCTATAAATCTAGTCACTCATGATGACAGTCACTTGACCTTGATAACCCATTACATGCAATATATTCTTAAGCATTGATTTATCCTTAAAATTAGACTAAAATAAAATAAAAGCCAGTCCATTCATATAATTATTCTTCTTAGCTAAATTGGGTTGTAAATACAAGTTTTAAGTTTTTTAGTCTTCCTACCAATTCATAGATGGTAGCTTTGTATTTCATAAGATTATTTTTTGTTATTGATCATAAGTTATTAGTTGTTTTTTTTTATTTTTTTATAAACACAATCAAGGAGTTTCATCAGATTGTTGAAAACTGATGCTATAAATTCAAGCCGATCCTATTTAAGATTAGTGTCCTTCGTTAACTCATTGTTCTGTTAAGACAATTCTGACAATGCTTTCGATTCAAAACAAAATGTATAAATCAAATTGTTAAATGGGAGCTTGTGGCTGGTGAAATTTAGCAGGTTATTTAATATATAGAGAACAAATTCTTAACTCTACTCATATTATACTTGGAATTGGCTTAAAGGGGACTTTACGCCTTTAATGGTATTTAAAGAAAATCTCTATTTATGTTTATGGAGTTAAAACAACTCTACTGCACAACTCTACTTAAAATATATAATAACAGATGATTGTGTTTGATAATGACTAAAGTATTTAGTTTTTGCAAGTAATTTTTTTCGATAAGTTAATTGATTTAAAACTAGTCTACGATTTCCATATCTTTCTCAGGTCACTCATACATGTGTAATTCAGCAAATAATTATACCATTTTACAATCTGATCACTTGTTTTGTTATCGTTACTACAATACAGTTGTATAGTTGAGTCTAAAAACGGTAGGAAGATTACAGTTTATGGGGAAAACATTGAAATGTCGATTCGTGGATTCATTGTCCAAAAACATATCCATTTTTTTGGTTTTGTTTCACAGAGCAAGTTATGTTCTGCGCTAGTTAAAGTGATAACAATTTTCCTACAGTTTTTATTGGCCAAGTCAATTATAAATTCAAAATTAGATTACAGTTTTTGGTTGTTTTTCGGTTGCGAGAGAAGCTTTTAGCTTCTAGGTAGCTCCGGTTCTATCAAAATGTAAACAGGAAGTTCTCAGCTGCATTTATTAATCGTAAATGGTGACTAAAACAGTTTGAGTGGATAAAAAAAAAAATCTATGAAAGATTAATGAAATTGATTAATTCTTTTATGTAATCTCTTAACGGTCTGCGATTGAGAAACCATTATATATTATAATATTATAATCATTTTAGGGTTGTACCCTTAATAAACTAATAACGAACGGATCTTATCTTGCAAGTTATATATTTTATTTATTAAAATGAATATATCAATTTGTAATTTTTGTGTGCTTTAACTAACACCTACAGAATTTGATTAATGCTTACATTTTTAATCATAATTTGAGGTAGTTTAAGTGAGACAGATTTGGCTTATTATCAAGTTAAGCAAAGGAAAGAATACACGAATCTGACGTTCTTAATGTTATATTTAGATTTTAATTAATCACTTGTTCTGCTGGTTTTTTTTTAAACTTTATTTTAGTTATTACTCTGTCTTATTCTTTAACTTTGTTTAACAAACATATTCAATATAATTTTTTTTTTTTTAATCCTTTTTTTGACAAGTTCAAAAGAAACTATTTGTTTTTAAGAGGCCAAAAAATGGAAAGATGTTTCGGATTATTTTAATGTAAGACGACATCTTTGGTTAAATACCTACATCCTTGGACATCATGCGTTAAACTGTTTATGTTTTGTGTTATTAATAAGACATTTGTTTTGTCTTTGAACTTTAATAATGTTTACTACCTTAAAATATAACAATATATTTTTGTTTATAAGATGGCACACATGATTCTGTAAGCACTGAAAATTTTACTCTGAAATGACGTGGGATTAAAACATCCGATCAATTAATTATTTTAACTTAACACTTATTATGATTTTTGTCTTGTACTTATTATAGCTACTTTCCTGGTCATTGTTTTTTTTTTTAATAATATTATATCTGATTAATTACTTCACAATTTGGATGATTCTTTAATTCACTGAAATAGTTGACATAGATAAAGCTTTGATGGATATTTACGTCCCCTGCGATCGAAAATGTGATTTTTAAAAATGTCTGTCTGTTGTCTATATGTCGTCTAAGTGGAGCCTCAACTATACTAGGCCGATTTTGACGAAATTTGGCATACATCTTCAGAAAAATCATTCCGAAGGGAAATCTAGAAATGAATTTTTGCTCGAAATTTGGGTGCGCCCCCGAAGCTCTGAAAACGTGAAACAATTATTATACCCCAAAACTAAAAAAACGTAAAGGGAAATTATTTCTCGAAAACGATTCCACGATTTTCCGATTATGCTATAAAATTTTTGCTATAATTAGCTCGTCGTTATCTCCATTTGTACTCTTCCACTATGTGTGTACACTAACACACTTTTATTTTGACCTATTTCTTTAAAAGTACTCATCTGATTTTTATGACATTTGATGGTTTGTTTAAATGTAGCCCTCAGATAGACCCAGATTAATTTCAACCGTCTGCGATGTTTAAATGTTGCTAAATTGATAATTTATTTAAGTAAAAGATCAAAACAATTTGACAGATTTAAAAAAGAGATGAAAATTAAATTGCACATTATCATTTAAGTATAAAATATAGGACGCGAGGAAGCTATGTGATACATTAACTAGCAGACTATTGTAATAAGTCTCTGTATTGATTCAATTCATCAAATTCTTACTATAAGTTAAATCCTACTTAAAAAAATTTAATAAGTTCGACTCATAATTTTTTCAAAATAACGAATTACACGTTTATTAGTCACTATATTTCGTTATTATAGCCCAGTTAATAAAGGTTTTTACCTGCAACTAATTAGGAGAAATCTGGATTTTTTTCCTGATGATAGACCATGATAAGAGGTACATTCTCTCAAAAGTCCCCACTTCTCCCCCTTGTGCTTCCCCCCCTACCCCATCTTAAAGTTCAAAATTTACATGTTTTTCACTTTTTACGCTGAACTGTTTATTTTTTGAAGAGAAGTGTTATTAACAAAAATATTTCTCACGTAATTCTGCACAAAAAAGGTCCTATGCATGTTTGAAGTGAGACATACCGTTTTCGAGATATTATTGATTAAAAATCCAGTTTTTTATTTTTGCGAATCAAGGTATGTTAAAAAACACTTCTGATTTTAATGAAATTTGGATGGTAGGCCATACTTAGCCTATTGTTGATCCTATATAAATTTCAACCTTCTGTGCCTATTATTTTATCTTGCACATGCGCACAAACATACATTTATTTTGACCTTTATCTTCAAAAGTACTTAACTGATTAATATGAAATTTGGATGGTTTGTCGCAAGTAGCCTGCAGATAGCCTAGCCCCAACTTAATTTAATCAGTTGAGTACTTTTGAAGATAAAGGTCTAAATAAATGTATGTTTGTGCGCATGTGCAAGATAAAATAATGGGCGCAGAAGGTTGAAATTTATATGGGATCAACAATAGGCTAAGTATGACCTACCATCCAAATTTCATTAAAATCAGAAGTGTTGTTTTTAACACATCTTGGTTCGAAATAATGAAAAATTGGAATTTTTATCAACAATATCTCGAAAACGGTATGTCTCACTTCAAACATGCATAGAACCTTTTTTGTGCAGAATTATGTGAGAAATATTTTTGTTAATAACACTTCTCTTCAAAAAATAAACAGTTCTGCGTAAAAAGTGAAAAACATGTAAATTTTGAACTTTAAGATGGGGTAGGGAGGGAAGCACAAGGGGGAGAAGTGGGGACTTTTGAGAGAATGTACCTCTTATCATGGTCTATCATTAGGAAAAAATCCAGATTTCCCCTAATTAGTTGCATGTACAGCCTGTTTTTGGCCTTTATTGACTGAGCTATTAATAGCAATCTTATTTGGAAGTATCTATTTAAGCATGTTACAGTTAGTTCTAATCCTTTCTTTTCCGTAAATATAGAAACATAAAATTAACATTTATAAATTTTCTAATGAGAAATAAACTCTTCAATGTATAACACACTACTATAGTACTTATTAAAAATAATATAGTATTTTTTCCCCCTAAAAGTCTTAAAATTAGTTCTACTACATTAATTATATATATCATATATGTTTTTTTATAAATCGTCAAGTTATGTAATTCGACAGTTAATAATAATATGTACATAATATTTTTCATTTTACAAATCAATTATTTTTATGTAAGGTTAGTATTATTAATCTTAAAAAAGTTAAAAAAAAAAAAAAATAAATAAAAACCCTTATTATCATAAAGAAATATGTACTTTAAGGAATTACAATTAACTGGTATTTGGTATATATTTAAAAAAAAAATTAAATTAAAAGTAATTATTTGTTAGCAACTTACAACTAAATTACAACTCTTAAGGTGATATTTAATATAATTTTAGTTAATATAATTAATACTTACTTACTTTAAAAGAAAGTAGTATTTGTAAAATATATATAAAGGTGTATGTTATACCAATTATAAATTTTATATGGGTTGAGTCGTTGAGTATTATTATTTTTTTTTTTTTTAAATTAAATGAATTATATAAAACGAAGGCAGTTTAATGCTTTTTACCCTGATAATTGAATAAGTTCATATTTTGGCTATTGGAGTGATTTTTTTTTTTAATTATTAGCATTATAATAATCATTATTTATCTAAAATAGGAGTGGTATATACATATATATATATATATATATATATATATATATATATATATATATATATATATATATATATATATATATATATATATATATATATATATATATATACATTATATAAGTATTTGATAATTGAGATTGAAAAAATGTAGACGACTTTATAACACTCACTCACAAATACACCTACATATATATTAATATTAAATATGTATATATATTTTAGTATCGAAATGGTGAATTAATAATACACCTGACTAGAATCGATACAACAGCCTAATCAATCTTAAATTTTAATATTATTTGTAATATTTATGATTATAATATATTGTAAATCGAAATATTATTGTAATGAGTTTTATCTCTTCATATCAAGTCGACCTTGTTTTGTAGAAAAATTAAATTTAAATCTTTTTTTTTAATTAAAATTACCTAAATATATATGTATGTGTGTGTGTGTGTGACTTTGTATACATATACTTTTTTACTTTCTCATATAAAGAGAAAGTATTGTGATGGCGCGAAAATTCGATTTTGAGATTTTGATGGATTTACACGTTTTGAGGTCCCCTGAGTCCAAAAAAGTGGTTTTTAAAAAATGTCTGTCTGTCGTCTGTCTGTCGTCTGTCGTCTGTCTGTCGTCTGTGCAGACGCCTGGAGCCCAAACTACTGGGCCGATTTTGACGAAATTTGGCATACATGTTCAGAAAAATCATACCCCGAGGCGAAATCGAGAAATTAATTTTAGCTCTAAATTTGGGGGCGCTACCCCCCAAAAACTCTGAAAAAACATGAAAAAAAATTATTTCTCGAAAACGGTTCCGACGATTTTGATTAAAAAATTCTAAAATGTAGTCCATTTGAATACGAATCCAACGATATAAGCCGTTTTCCCGGGAAAAATCTAGTTCCTGAGATATTAGCTTAAAACGCGGACGGAGAGAGCCCGGGTTCGATTCCCCGACCAGGAGAAGTTATTTTTATGATAAATTTTGATGAAATTTTCAATAATATTTAAATGTACATTTGAAAACTAATAAATGGAAACACTGGGCTAAGTAATTATAAACTCATATATGAGAAAGTTTGTCTGAGTTGTCTCGGACCGATTTTTTTTTAATGGATTAACTTTAGTTTTTCTTCTGAGTTTACCGAATGCGGTATTTCAGAAAGGGCATTGATCACTTTTTGTATTCTAAATTTATTTATGTATCCAATTTTGAAAATTTCTGGACAAAAATCTCTTTAGGCGTCAGGTGTTATATTTGGTCTCTTGCCTGTTTGTTTATTAACATTTTTGCGAACCTCCTCTATATATATATATATAAATTCGGATGGTTTTTTGAACGCAGCCCTTATATGGTCCCATATAAATTTATAAATTTCATTTAAACATGATTTTAATTAACCTTAAATTTTATTTAACCGTCTGCGTATTTATGATATTGAATAAAAATAAGTGTTACCCCACTGGGAAATGAAACGACCAACTTTTTTTTATTAACACTGATCCTTAAAGGTACTCAACCAATTAGGATAATTTACCAAAAGCTATTCACGGATTACATGGTTTGTCACTTTTATTGTCTGAGTCCAAAATAGGTTTTAAAAAACTACTGGTTCAAGATCGATTAAATTTGTCAGCATGTTCAGTTACATCAAATTCGGAAGGGGGAGAGGGGGGTACCTCCAGAAACTCTGGAGAAACTTGAAAAAATGTATAACTCGAAAAAGGGTTTGACGACTTCGATTAAAAACAAATAGTATAATGTAGGCCATTTAAATACGAATCTTGCCGTGTAAGTAGTTTAGAGAAAATAGCTGGAATTGAAAAGGATGGTCGTATTTGATATCCTGCCGGGGAAGAAGCATTTTAATCGTAAAATTTAATAAAATGTTTATAATAATTATATGTAACCGTAAAAACCGAAATAACTTAACTAGGTACAATGGGAAACATTGTACGAAGAAACTATGTTAATGAAAAAATTTAGGGCTGGTTATGTCAAAATGATTTATTGAGTTTCAAAATGTAGTATATATTGATTGACGTTTATGATATTAAAATTTATGTTTTATCAGATTTTTTCTGTATCACTAGATAATTAAGTGTAAACGTACAAAAAAAAAAAACTATTAGGCATAATGATTCGTCAGCATTAAGGAAATAATCCAACCCTATTCCTTCTTTATTGCTTTGAGTTAATATTATGCTTAATTGAGCTTAGCTTTTTTAATAACTGGGTTGTTATGATATTTTTAAGTTTAAAAATGCTGTTCTCAATTCCAATAGAAAGGACTCCAAGGTTTTCTTACTTCCCCACAGAGAAGCAGAGAATAAAGTTATTAAAGCAAAATTGACAGGTCTCCGGTTAGAACTTGTTTTGATATATCATGAAGGCGTTAGAGTCAGGATAAGGATTTTTATTGGCTTTATATTACGGTTTAATTGGAATGAAAATGAACACGCCTGACGACAGGGAAACAAAAATATTTCTTTTTATTATTACTTGATTAGGAGAATTAATGCTCAACTTGAAACTGTTCTTATGTTAGCAATAACAAATAACAAATTAGTATACCTGATGAAATAAAATTATTATTGGGCATGTAAAGGGTGCGCCTAATAATGTGGGCCGCTTGGTAATTTATAATACGTTTTTTAAAAAATATACATTTATTTCAATTTTCTTGTGTAAAAATGCAGTAATTTTCTCCCCTATTAGAGTGATTTAGTTACTTTTCAATAGCCTGTTTTAATGCAATTAATTTTAATTTTACATTCTTTATTAGTGATTATTAATTTTTTTCTTTGCTTCCGGGCTTACCGAAGATAACGAAAGCTATGTGATCGTTCTTTAGAACAAAATTTGTAATTTGTATCCGATTTCAAAAATTCGTAGGCAGATAGCCGTTTCAGACATCAAATAACATTTTTGGTTCCGTACCTGTCTGTCACTCAATTTTTGCGAACCAATATATCTTAAAAACTACGTGTGCAATTTTAATTAAATTTAAATGGTAGGTCATAATTAGCTAATTGTTGCTAATCTGCGCCCATTTGTTTCTCTTCCACAAGCGCACAAACATTCATTTATTTACACCTATATATTCAAAAGTAGTCATCTGATTTTTATGAAATTTGGATGGTTTGTCGAAAGTAGCCCGCAGATAGACCCAGATTAATTGCAACCGCCTGCACTCTTAAATTTTGCTAAATTGATACTTTAATTAAGTAAAAGATCAACACAATTTTGACAGATTTAAAAAAAAGGAAGCAAAATTAGCTAAATTAGACAATTATAGGTTGCAAAAGAACATAATCATTAAATTATAAGTAATAAGATGCGTAAGCTATGAGACACACAAACTGGCAAACTATTTTGCTGAAAAATGCTCTCCCTTGCTTATAGGTGTAATTTAATATGAAACGGAATTTATTCTACATTGATTTATTTAAGGCACTTCAAATTTTTTAGATTATTTTGTTATCATGCAGTAGGTGAACTCAATTGCATTGTAATATTAATTTTAGTTTTATAATGTAATAGCTCAAATTACAAAGTATTAAATTACTAATGTCAGGGCTGTCCTTTCGATAATTCTTAAACTTTATAAACGGATTTCCTTCACTTTTAGACTGGAGCTGTAGTTAACTCTCAGATAGATGTATAACATATAACATTTCATTTTCATATCAAACTGGCTGGATACCCGTGCTTCGAAACCAAGTTTTATAGAGAGGAGGTTAATTTATGTTATAAAAAATAAATATTTTACGAATTAAAATATTCATAACTTTGCTTCTAAGCAAAGTTAAAAGCGTAAATTTTTAATGACGCACATTTCAACCAAAAATCACATATGAATGCCACTTTTTAGCCATTTAAAATAAAAGGTGCCGCAGCTAAACGACTACTCCAGATTCAGCACGTGGAAGGAAGTATTTTAAAAAAAGTCCCCGTTGAAACGAAATTTTTTCTTCAATCAAGATACATCGTTTATGTTCAGTTGAAATTTGCTGTCGAAAAAGTTAAAAATCAAAAAATTTATAAATAAACTAAAGTTCTCAATAGGAATATTAATAATTGCAAGATAAAAAGAACTTTATATACACTACGTTTTTAAATTTTCTGTCATAAATTATAAATTTGAAACTTTTCAAAATGAAGATTGTAAATATGGGTCATGTCAAAACAAATATAATAACTTGTGGATTTTTTCCAAACTAACTGTCCATACAGCAAAATTTGCTGAAAACGAATTAAATTCTGCTGAAAGATGGCAAAAAGTGTTAAAATAATGCATTCTCATCATGTTCTGAGCTATTCTAAAAGTTTCAAATGTCTAGCTACTTGGGAAGTTAGTTAAAAATCGATTGCAAGATTTGTACTGGACAAACAAACAAACAAGAAAG
Organism: Gerris lacustris; assembly: GCA_951217055.1. Taxonomy (NCBI): domain Eukaryota; kingdom Metazoa; phylum Arthropoda; class Insecta; order Hemiptera; family Gerridae; genus Gerris; species Gerris lacustris. The sequence goes on along the minus strand of OX578282.1, from coordinate 56,688,904 downwards.
CAAGCTTATAAAAACGTAGTAAAAAAATATTAATGAGTTTTCCATTAAATCTAAAAAACTAAGCAGGAAACTCGTAAAAACAGCTAAATAAAGTTTTTCCAATCTTACCGCACTTAAAATAAAAATATGGCAAAATTGAGCATAACAACAATTACTGTATTCTTTTAAGAGTTTTTCAACTATGTAAAAATACATTTTTTTAACACCTAAACCTAAGCTTAAATAAAACATACATTAGGTGCTATTTGAAGTCAAATTACTAAAATATACAAAAATTATTTTATAATCGTGTTCCTAGCATTAAATAAGTTATTTATACTACAATTTTTTTATTCAGATCGGATGAACAATTGTAATTTTCTAATTTTAAATTTAAAATTAATTTTTTCCCTCCCCCATTTTACTCCTTCTTTAATGAAAATATAACAAAAGTGTACATAACAACAATTACTATATACTCTTAAAGAGTTTTCTAACGATATGCATCATGAATTAATGTGACTTCGTTACGCCTGTACTCCTGTGTACTAAAATTTTAATTTTGAACTCTAATGTAAACAGTGATCTTTCTTCTGTCTTGAAGGAAAGTGTGCAAATTTTCATCGAGATCGGAATTAAAATGTAGATTTGTATAAAAGACAAACATACATTCAGACAAGCTTTTTGTTATATATATTATAAGAATACATCTACTCAGTATGGATTAGCATCGCGATTTTTGATTGTTATGTTTGTGCCATTGCTTGTTTAACATTTAAGTTGTGGATCCGTTGAAATCGGTTTTATTTTTCATCGAAGGCTTAAAATAATGTTTGGTTACGACTAAAACAATTTATTTGCTCTATATTTCGTTGTAAAACCGCATTTATTAATGACAGGATGTTACTTCTAAAATTGAGCTCTCTATTTAGCAAATAATTAACATACATTTTCATTTATATAAATTGAATTAGGCTAAAAAAAAAAAATTCTGAATGCTCGATATACAGATTTCCAGTTTTTACCAGGAATTTCGAACAAATTCTAACCTTATATTAATTATTTACACAAAAAATGGACGTAAATTAGAAATTACTATCATTTAAGCTCTCAAATTACAGGGGATCAAATTACCGATATCGAAGTTATCCATTTCTATAACCTAAAATCTCTCCAATTTTAAGTTACAAAATGGTTTCAAAGCTAATAGGTCTGATATATTTTTTTACTCCTGGACTTAATTTACTGCTTTGAATGTGGTAGCAAAAGCCATCAATATAGAAAGGTGATCTAAATGGGTTTTTTTAGAATAGGTTTTAATATATATAGGTATATATATAAATCGTTTTTCGAATGCAATAAATCATTAATATTTTGTTGGGTGATTAAAAACGACAAGTTATTAAGCAATTATAGTAGTTTGTTATTTGCAATTTTAAGTTGGTTTCTTTTAATCGTTTTAATTCTGGATCTGAAAAATTAAGTTGTTAACTTGATATTTTGGGAGCTACGGTGGATTTTAAATGTTGATAAATAATAGTTGATTTAGATTGGGCAAAAAAAAAAAGGAATATATATTTGGTTTTAACAGACCGTTGGATCGTCAAAGATATTATATTATGTAGGAACACAGGTTCCCAGTTCTGGGTTGTTTGGAAGAAATATAAATGCCGAAAGGTAGATGACTTTGGTGGGAGAGCGTTGCTGGGTGCTGGCCGCAGTGAAGGGGGAATTACACGGCGAGTGGCCTTGGGCCCGGGCAAAGTGAGGCGTTTAACCTTGGCCGTGAGCTGAGAAGCATTATTTCTGACTCACGGTGCGAAGGCTTTAAAGACGTGAACCTCCCTCTCCGTCTTGCAGCTTGAAGCAAAGACTCAAGAGAGTAATGATCTCTTTATTGAGAGCACACGACGTCCTTTGAATCGGGGCCCGTGGGCCGCGTGTGAGCAGTCAGATAAAAAGGGAACTTAAGGGAGTTGAGGATCGTGGTTAAGAATGCTCTGATGTCATATCGGACTTAAATATAAAGGATGCAGTCTTATGATCTTGTATGAATAATCACCATCTGATCCGACTTAGGTTACTAGAGGTAAGAAGAAGAAAATTCTGTTAGATTTAGCAACCAGGTTTTAGGTTCAATAGGTTCTGATCTTCCCATAACTTCTTTACGGAGGGCAACCGATTTTGGTTTGTCTTCTCGTGCTTTAAATCCCACCTCTTTTTTTCTCTATTTTAGGTGGAACCCGCAAACATGGGCGACAATCCCTATTGATGATGGGTTGCAGTGAAGTATCCAGGGGGGAGGGCACAGGAGGCACGTGCCCCCCCCCCCCCCCCCCTGACCCAATATTGTAAAAAACAAAAAAAAATATACCGCAGTATTTTTTTTTTAATACATATTTTTTACATTCATTCACCTCATTTCAATTTCACCTCAGAAATGCATTAAAGCGCTGTTTTGAGAGGTAATATTTTCAAAATTTTTTGAGGAGGGCCCCCCGAACCCAATAATTAACTTATTATAATTAATTTTTTTTTTTGGGGGGGTGGCAGCTGCTTTGTTGAATAAGTAGTTCCCTTTTCTTGTTAACACTACGAATACCCCCCCCCCCCCCCCCCCGACCTAGCCTCTGAATACGCCACTGATGGGATGTAAAGGAAATGCCAGAAGTGTGTCATGTTAAGCTAGAGGCTAGAGCAACTATGATACGTCTGTTAGGTCGAGATAATGTCTCATATTATGTAAGTTGTTTTACCCACAAAAGAGTATCTTGTAAAAGTGATGCATATTATTAATTTCAAAGCAGTGTATGAGCGGAAACCTTCGAAATTTGATAAACCTTAATATAAAGTAGCTCGTACAAAATAAGAGTAAATATCAAGATTGTTAAACCACTTTATTCCTAAATACATAGAACTGTTATAATCCCATTGTAGATTTAAACTACGATATTATGTGCAAGGTCTGTTACAGAAAAATATGTACACTACTTCAAATTAATATTAACTATAATACTATTAGTAGAAGTGTAGACGTTTAAACTTAAAACATGAACTAGAACTTGAGGAACGAACTTTATATAGATGTCTCCAGGGAAAACACTTTAGTGCAAGTTCAGACTTAAGATAATGTTAATGCGGTGCTCTTACAGTTATAGAACAACTTAACAGAAGTACAAAGGTGGCCTGATGGCCTGATTGTGGTATCAACTTGCCAACTAGTGTAACTTGTTCTTCGAGCTTGCGCTCAAACAATGCTTTAAGCACTTTACCAGCTAAATACTAGACGTAGTACGTAGTCTAGTTTATCTAATCTTAACACTCTGTGCTAAGTTATGTATTAACTTTGCTTTACGCTTGACTTAACTACGATTAAATGTTAAAGTGACACATTAAGATGCTTTGCACAAAGATCTGACAGTAAAATTAATTCTTTTAATAATATTTTATTACAAGTTTTCAACTAAGCTAGCTATACCGACACATGCTGTTGCTGACAGCAAAGCTGTTGATAAAAACAAGATTTGTTTGTGCTTTTTAGGGTTTCGTTGGTAAAACCGAAAAAAGAAACCCTTATAGTTTCGTTCATGTGTCTGTCTGTCTGTCTGTCTGTCTGTCTGTCTGTCACTCTGTACGGTTCCAATAACTTTTGAATAAAAAGAGATAGAAACGTGAAACTTTCCAATATTAAAGATCGTTTTGACGCGCACACAGGAAAAATATAGCGAACTCAAAATTATCAGCTGTTCAAATCCAAAATGGCGGATAACTCACGTCATGCGAAAAATTTTTTTTTTAAATTTTAGGTGGGGTATCAAATGAAAGGTATTAAAGAGTAGATTACAAATATATATATCACTTAGGGAAAGTGTTCAATTTTCGGCGCCATTTTGTCAAAAAACATCAACATTTTGCGTGTCCCCCCCCCCCCCCCCCCTAAAATCGTATTTCCGCTCATACTAAAAATATAGAAAAATATGCAAAATGTGTGGTCTGGTGGGCCATAGAAAAAATAAGATTAGCAATTTGATCTGATTTACTGGGAATCCAAGATGGCGGATAATTCATGTCACACGAAAATAAATATTTTTTTTAAATTTTGGGTGGGGTATCAAATGAAAGGTATTGAAGAGTAGATTACAAATATATATATCACTTAGGGAAAGTGTTCAATTTTCGGCGCCATTTTGTCAAAAAACATCGAAATTTTGCGTGTCCCCCCCCCCCCCCTAAAATCGTATTTCCGCTCTTACTAAAAATATATAAAAATATGCAAAATGTGCGGTCTGATGGGACAAAGAAAAAATAAGAATAGCAACTTGGTCGGATTAACTGGGAATCCAAGATGGCGGCTGATTGATGACACGGGAAATTTTTTTTTTTTTTAAATTTTGAGTGAGGTATCAAATAAAAGGTATTGAAGAGTAGATTACAAAAATATATAACACTTGTAGAAAGCGTTTAATTTTTCCCGCCATTTTGTCAAAACCATCGAAATTTAGCTTGTCCCCCCCCCCCCCCCCCTAAAACTATATTTCCGCTCTTACAAAAAATATATAAAAATATGCAAAATGTGCAGTCTGATGGGCCAAAGAAAAAATAAGAATAGCAACTTGGTCGGATTAACTGGGAATCCAAGATGGCGGCTGATTGATGACACGGGAAAAAATATTTTTTCAAAATTTTGAGTGGGGTATCAAGTGAAAGGTATTGAAGAGTAGATTACAAAAATATATAACACTTGTGGAAAGCGTTTAATTTTCTACGCCATTTTGTCAAAAACATCCAAATCCCCCCCCCCCCCCTCCCCCAACTACTAATTTCATGCTTACAACACCAACGAAACCCTTTTTACGTGAGACTTCACGCACTACCAATTTATTCATAATGAATTTTAATACAATTAGTAAATAAGAGAAAACGAAATTCGTAGTTTCGACCGATATTTTGTGATAGTTACACACATTTAAAAAAAAAAAAAAAATAAAAACACTATTTAAATATTAAGTACTTTTTTTATTGGTCTAAATCACAAGTACTTTTAACTCTTAACCATATCCTCCACATTCTTTCTTCACCCATACATTGATAATTTAGTTTGTACTTATCCACTGAAGATAGTTAACATGCTGATATTACCTACTTTGCTTTGTAAGTTTCATCGCACACCTGTTACCCCAATTTTGAACCACTTCCCGTCTTTCAATCTTCCCCAAATTTTGCACATGAAAACAATTTAGGTAAAGAATACAGAAACCAAAAAAATGATAAGACCAGTTTTTAAAAATGGTATTTTTATATTAATTATTACGCTTGTCTTTAGAAAACAGATTGATAAATTTTAATAACTGTCAGTCGTCTGAATGTTTTCCTATAAAATACTTTGTTTTGTTTATGCTTAAAGATTGAATCATCTGCAGCAGTCAGCTAATCAATTAAATCCTTTAGGCTTCTTATGAAGCCATCCTAGACTCTCTCTAGACTTAAAATTCTAAACCTCATCTCATCAAATGTTCTTTATTTCCTTTTCTTCTCTATTTATCCTGCTCTTGTTTACCGTATAATTTGTCTCGGAAAGTTCTTGGCAATAATGAAATAGCTTTTTGTCTCATACGGTTATATCCCTCTATTGTTTCTTTTTTCATGCAGTTAGATTTTTTTTCACGAAAGGAAGAAAAAAGGTTTTTATTATTATTTTTCCTCGAAGGATTTTTGTGTGTTTGAGAACTTGAAAAAAAAGACGACCTTGTCTTTATTATTATTGTTCTTTATTCTCCTTTTCTCTGGGTAGTTTTTTTGGTTGTATTTTTTTATTCCTTGGTTGGTTTGCTTGTTTGTTGGGTATTTGGTATTTTTTTGTTTTTCTTTCGGATCCGATGTTATCTTGATGGTGTCGCATTGTTCTTTAGTGAGTTGTTTTTCTTATAAGGTATTGTGGTTTTTCTTTTTTGTAATTCTTCCCTTGGTTTTTTGTTTTTTTGGTCCATTACTAAGGGTAGGGAAAGGTTCAATGGTTGGGGATCTTTGGAGTAAGGACCCCGAGCATCACCCCTTATTAACATTCTTGTGGTGGCTTGTGTATGTTGACCGAATCGGGTTAATTTCGTATTACTGGTTTGGGGGGCTCTTCTGCAACCTGGCTTCAAAGTCGACTTTGTTAGGTCAAACACATACAATGAATTAATGCTTGAAAACAAAGAGGTAGCTGAAGTTAACCAAGAAAATCTATCTTTTAAGGCAGAAAATGCTCAAAAGATATATCGTAGATTCCACTTTAACTACACACCAATCAAAGTTACGAGAAAACATGACATCTTATCAAAATGGAAAACGTAAGTAGTAAATAAAAAATACTTCTTGCATACGAGTCCGCAAGACAGTGAGACATTTTCAAGTTTTCGCTCTGCGTAAACTACCGACATAAAATGAAATAAAATCGATAATTTATTCAAGTAATTGATAAAAGTAGATGGAAGATCATTTTTATTCTTATCTCCACACCGGCACTGCCGCGGCTTGATTACAAACGACTGAATTCAAAGGCGCCGGCGCGCCTTCTACGAATTGTTAATATGCCTTCATACTAGGTAGGGCCGAGAGGGCTGAGAGTTGATGGCAACCTCCTGTACTTTCCTAACTCCCTGTCACACGTATAAATCTTTTTGACTTTCTTTGGCCCTATGACGTGCGGTGGAGGGAGGCCCAACAACTGGAGACTGGATTACACACCTCTTATAGCTTTTTAACTCCCTGTTATACTTTTCTGAGTTTTTAAGCCAAAAGTAACGTAACGTTTTTGACTTATGTTCCATAGCCTAAACATGTAAATGTCAAAAACCTCAAGATAGTAGATTCTTTTAATAATGATGTCTCTAAGTTTCCTTTCTAAAGATAACGCGCATGTCTCAGTGTTCACTTTAATTATTTACTTTTTCTATAATACTATAATTTCAGCGAATTTTCGAAGAAAATTAAACTATTGCAATGGCTTCAAAATTTTTGTAATGCGAATTTATGAAAACATTTTCCATGGAAATCCGTTTTAGACCATTCTGAATCGATTCCTAAAATTTAACACTTTTTTATATGTATGTATGTATAAATGTGTAGGACTTTTTTCTTATTATTCAAGTTTTGGTAAAAATGCCTTTTTATATTCATTTTGTCCTTCATTCTCAGTTTATTTACATCTATAATTTACTAACATTTGTAACTGCCTTACTAATATAGATGTTCGAATATCTTGTAAATATGACCGATAGCTATTTTCTGATATTTTTTTCCGGCTTTTTCAAAACAACTTAATAGAGAAAAAAAAAATGATCGATATGTCTTTTTAAAGCGTAAAAATTGCACCCACTACTATGTAACCTTGTCAAGATATCTTTTCTTTTATCGTTTGATTTAAAACAACTCTTTTTTCAAATGTTTCATAGGGTTTTTTTCTGCTGTTTTAAAATAATCTTTGAGTCTTAGATTGAGTTCTTTCATAAACCAAATTTATATCTGTATGTAGAGCGATAATCTAGCCTTCCCTTTTACCATCCAATCCGACGTCTTTTTAAGGTTAGAGGTCTGTTAGATCGGATTGAAACCATATTGCTCCTTAATTTACGATCCAACTGGCCTCCAGTTAACATCTAGACTTACAAATCCCTAATCATTTTACTCTCCCAATTATTTCGGGTTACGCTCCAGATTTTATTTCGTTGATAAAACCTTATTTCACAAGTAGCCTATCTAATAAAATTCTGTTTACTTAAAGGTGTGTCGCCCAATAAAAATGTAATTCATACCCTTCACATTAAAAATATAATAAAATAATAAAATTCCGTATTATATATATATTTTTTTAATATTACTACTTTTAAAAATCTATAATCCTATAATTTATTTGAAGAACCTTGTTCTCTAATCTCTTTCCACTCCTTGAACAATTACTTTTGTAATGATGTTTTGATTTCTATTGTTACTTTATAGCATTATTGTATTTTATTTTCTTGGGTTTACTCAGTAATATCTTTTTTTAAGTTGAACAAGAATTACATATAATCTAGCAATCATAATCTCATTTACAGAGCTGAATAACTTAATTTAAAAATTGAAAATAGAAGTAAGATCGCACAATAACTATTAAACTTTTTTTAAAAAACGAAAATAATAATTCAATTAAAATCAAGCTTCAAATATTTACCTTCTTACCACTCCCTTTGACGGGAGAGGTGATATAATCTTAAATCTCTTTTCTTGTGTCAGTAAATATTGTTGCCTCAAAAATGCAATTTATGTGCCTATATCACCTACTTTTTCTCAATAAACTCGTAAAATAGGTGTTTATTGTCAAACTACTGTAGAAAATGTTTAATTCAGAGCAATTTCAATAGTTTTAATTGATATACATTTTACGCAAAATAATATTAATTTAAAATTAATCTATGTTAAGGAATATGTGAAAGGGCCAGACAACTTCTTCGTCTATTCTTTTACACTAACATCGACCTCTTCTACCGTACCGAAACGTGTCTCTCTGTCAAATATTTTGGGTGATCGTTGATTTTGAAGTGGGTCAAATATAGATTATAATATTTTAGTCCAGGAGATAGCGTGCAAAAAAGTGTCTGACTAACATCAAGCTAGAATTTTGTATACAAGTCAATCTTTTAGCGCCTTTTTAAGAATATGTGGTCGGCTAAGTTCGTCTGCGGGACATAGCTTGGCAATAGGCGTTTGAAAAAAACAAACCGGTGGAGAGCGGCCATGTGTCACCAATTATGGTGGACAATGTGATTTTCATGAGCTTGAGTACAGAATTAGTTAGTAGACCAAACATCAAGTTGATGTTAGTTTGTCCCTTGACAGGTGACAACGATTTTGTGAAACGATTGACTGTTTATTGTATTGTCGTCGTAAATACGTAAAAATACGTAACATCAGTGCACACACACATACATACATCTGTGTAGGTCTTTAGGTAGTCAGGAAATGTGTCAAATTTGTGTTACAAGATTTGTCCCTGACAAACATGTTAAGTTAATTAAAAGCGTGTAAAAATTATTGTTTTATTAAAATAAAATTTAATTCGGATCGAGTTTGATGAAATATGAAAATTACAGAGCTAAGTAAATATTTTACTTTACGCTCAATGCCGATGCAAATGTGTAACTTTATCAAGTGAAAGTTGAGAAAGTGAATTTCTAAGTGTTAATAAGTGTCAATAAATTTAATCTATTTTTATTCCAATTCGTGTTGTAGATAGTAAAGAAAAAACGTCTCCACTGTTTTATATCTAGGCAGATAATTATTAATATTCTTGAAACCTCTTTTCTCTGCACGCTGTTTTGTCAATTAACTTGAGTCCTCTAAGGAAACCTACTATGCGTGGTGGCCTACCAACTTAATTCATTCATGTAAAATGTCAACACTATCTTAGTTGGTTCACGTGTGATTGCTATTATAAATTCGCGTGAAAAGCTTTAGAAGCCAAGAAAAATAAAGTTCTTGGCTTCTTTCTTAAACGCGTTTCAACGCCAACTACCTGCTTGGCGGATCCGCTAAATGCTTGAAATGGCCAGCCACCTGCAATGTTCTCGCATACTAGAATCTTTGAATCCCTTTTAATTAACCGCTATCAACCTGTGTTCTTTCTGAGCCTCCTCTCTCGTGCTAGATGCTTAAAATGGTCTATCCTTCAGTGTTGGTGCAATATCATTTAATCTTCAATCAGAGGAATGTACTTGGGGTGACACCAATTTACATGACTGTAGCAGCTTTGACTGAAACAGACGGAGTGGCTGAATTTATGTTGATTCCCTAGCCTTTGACTTCGTGTTACCAGGTAATGACGAAGTGACATACCTATATGATTGAAGGAACCCTATGATTATTACATATTCATTTTTACACAGTTATTCATTTTCAAACATAAATATGTTTTATATTTATGTATTTTAACTAATTACATTTCCACAATAATGTTTGGTATTGACGATTAAGTTGATTTTTAAAATATGAAATTAAATCAAACAGATCTTAATTCATTTTATTAAGATTTCACTGCAAATTGAACTGTTATTACTCATTTAAAATCATCAAAATCTTTAATTTATTATAATTTGTCTTTAATGAAAGTCGGTTTATTAAAGAATGAGAGTGATTTGCTGTGATTTTTACTTCAGGCAAAGACAAGTAAAGAAAGATGTTTTTGCATCTATAATCTCTTTTTGATTTAAAAACGGTTTGAAGTTGTGTTCTTGTTGGAAGTTATTATGGATTATCTTGTTGTCTTTGTTCGCTCTAGGGGTTGTATCTGCACGTGACATCGCAGATCTTTTAAGAAAGGGTTGGATCTAAGAGTTTTTAAAATGTTTAAGAACTAGTTTCATCTAGAGCAGATGTCTTGTTTTTCCTCCTTAGTCTGACGAGGCTTCCGACTCCTGATTGAGGTTTTTCTATGAAGTCTCTCCCTCCGGTTGCTTTGGGAAGGCCGAACCCAGACAAAGGCTCCTATTGTCAGTGTTCACTATTCCATGTCCTTTTTGAGGTTCCTCGACCTTGAAACAAGGGAAGAGATTCCGAGAATACAATGTGGCTCCCTAGATTCTATTCCCAAGTAATGACGACCGAATCCAACTTGATCAACTAACACGTCTTAACCTGTGTTAACGTGGAAACCATAAATTATATAGATTAGTGCCGTTCTAGCTGTTCCTCTAATAAATGGTTTGAAGGGCTTGAAATCTCTCTCCTATAGAAAGTATGCGTATCCTATGGAAAGTTCAGGAACCTTAGCTTTGGTTAAAATAGTGGATGGATTGTAATAAAACGGTGTAAGGAAGATTCTAATATGCACCATGATTTTTTTATTTCCATACTACTACGTTGTAAATTATTATAAAAATGTTTACAGAAGCATTGTGGTCATTCTGAAGAACGGAATTTTTATGTCTCCAAATTTTATTGTTTGTTAGCCATCAAACCCCGGGGTTTGTTGCATTAGACTGGGCCCACTCATTGGCCATACGATACAGCAAGCTTTACAAGGCCAGGCCAACGTGTGGATGGTTGAATTGGCGCTTGAGAAAGCGCTGGTGGATGTCAGAGCTGGCGTTGGTAACTGGCACATGATCGCAAGTGCCAGCTTCCCATCCACACATTGGCCAGATGCTAATTGGCCAACTTCAGCTCCTATCTCCGCCGTTCAACCATCCACACTATGGCCAAGTGACGTTTATCGTATCGTTAGCCAAAGCCGGGCCCGGCTTTAGAGGTCGATGGATCGTTCGCGAACTAAATAGTTAAAAATAACGGTTTTGATCGAGTTACCTCGTTCCTTGTTTAGGTTTCCGATCGTTCGATGGAACAAGCTTTTGCAATCGTTCTAACGATTGGATTTTCCATCATCGGTCATGAGTCATAAGTCGTTTAGTTTGTTCAGTCTAGTCTTCTTATTGTATTAGTTCACGCTTACTCGGCTCCGTGCGAAAGAGTTTTTATGTTTCCTATATATTGTTAACGCGTTCTTTTTACTTTCTCATATAAAGAGAAAGTATTGTGATTTCGCGAAAATTCGATTTTGAGATTTTGATGGATTAACACGTTTTGAGGTACCCTGAGTCCAAAAAAGTGGTTTTTAAAAAATGTCTGTCCGTCGTCTTTCGTCTGTCTGTGCAGACGCCTGGAGCCTAAACTACTGGGCCGTTTTGACGAAATTTGGCATACATGTTCAGAAAAATCATACCCCGAGGCGAAATCGAGAAATGAATTTTAACTCTAAATTTGGGGGCGCTACCCCCCCCCCCCCCCAAAAACTTTGAAAACCGTGAAAAAAAATATTTCTCGAAAACGGTTCCGACGATTTTGATTAAAAAATTCTATAATGTAGCCCATTTAAATACGAATCTAACGATATGAGCCGTTTCCCGGGAAAAATCTATAGTTCCTGAGAAATAAGCTTAAAACGCGGACGGAGAGAGCCCGGGTTCGATTCCCCGTCCAGGAGTTGTTATTTTTATGATACATTTTGATGAAATGTTCAATAATAATTAAATTTACATACGAAAACTAGTAAATGGAAAACACTGGGCCAAATAATTATGACCTCGTATATGAGAAAGTATGTCTGAGTTGTCTCGGACCGATTTTTTCATATATTTAACGCAAGTCGTATAACCAGATAGAACGAACGGGATGGAAAAAACGGTCATGTTAGTGATTAGGTGGCTGTGACCCGTTCGCTGAAACGACCGGCTGACTGGGTTTATTGGTTGCAACGTCAACAATGTGGAAGTTTCCTTTATTTATAACACTCCATTTAAATAAATTATTAAACAAAGTTTAAATTAATCAAACCGAGACTTAAGTATGTAAAAAGAAAAAAATAATAATCCAAATGATGTATTTGCTTGTTCTAATTTTGTAATTGCTTGTTCTTCTTTCATAGATGTATGTTTGTATGTATTTATCTTCTTGAACTGTATGTATGTATGTATGTATGTATGTATGTATTTATCTTCTTGAACTAAGTAAAACATATTTTAAAACCCATTTTACTACTAAATTTGCCTTTAAGTATAATTTAAATGGGATTTTTTTTTTAATAACTATTTTTTATTTATTTTTCAGGTTGGTTGTCTTAACTATTCTTTTTCTATCAAGTATAATAGGTAAATCATATATTTATTTTTTAATATTAATAACATAATAGTATTATGGTAATCGCAACTATTATAAATGGTAAGCATAACCACCTTTCTAAGGTTGACGATTGAAGTGACTAGGGGGTGGGAGTCCCCTAATTTATTTTTAAATAAATATTTATATACCTATATAAGCTTGCTTTAAATGAGAATTTAATATTTATGTAAAAAGAATAGTATAAAATAAACTGAATGAATTGTTTATGTTGCCTAATGAGCATGCTTCCGTAATAATTTAAGTCTACCTTTATCTAAAAGTTAAATGGGTCAGTAGAGAATATACATGATACAGGAACATTTCATCCACTAGCATGGACTGGAATAACATGAATTTTAAATTACCTAAAGCCCAGTTACTTCTTATAGTGTGGCATTCGATCTGAAAAATATTTACATAATCAGTCTATAAGGTTGTCTGTTGATTTTATAATTTCAAACTTTTATATTGATTTGATCGAATCTCTTTAATAATTATTTTTACGTTATGCGATTTTTTTTTACTAGATAACAAACAAGAATAAATTCTTAATGTTTTTTCGAGATTAGTTTTGACTTCAGACTCAATAATCTTGTTTTTGTTTTTTTCTTTTTTTTGTTCATGCAATATTTTTTTATTTATATTTCCAAATTTTTAATTCTAAATCGTTAGATTTAGAATTAATGTTTAATATTATTATTTTAGGTTTAATTTAATATTATATTAATTAAAATAATAATAATAAACAATAAACAATAATAATTAACTAATTTAATATTTATAAGATAAATTATATAATATAAGATAAACTAGTGCATGTCTGTGTGTGTGTGTGTGTTGTGTATGAAACTAATGTTCAAATACAATTGCATTGCTGGAAACTCTGATGCTATACTATACTGATATTAATATAGAAAGTAATAGCACTAGTTGGAACTAAATCATTTAACTTTTTTGTTCAAAATTTTTGTGTTCTATGTAATATATCTATTTGTCAAATATACAGTGTATCGTGTATCGCATTAATAGGTGAAAAAGATTAAACATTTTTTTAATTGAAATTTTATATTCTGGGGTTCAGCCATCCTAGAATAGAAACTAATTTTATCTACGATTGATACGAAATATAAACATTATATCTCTGTTTAGATGCGTAGAAAGTGATTAATTACGTACTTGTATTCATTGCGCATGCGCGTCTCATAGTTCTGAAGAATTCCTCTTCTTTACCACGCTAGCGCGGTAAAGAAGAGGAATTCTTCAGCTTTTCGCACGATTAGCGAGTTTGTTTACATTTAACAAGACTAATTTGCTGTTTGTTTAATAAAAGTAACTTCTATATCGAGTTTTTTCTGAAAATCAAGGAGTGATTTAAATTATTATAACGAACATTAGGAGAATAATACGCCTCCCGAAATAATTCGGCACAAAATACAACTAATAAATTAATGTTATCTTTATCAAAAGAGAAATACGAACTTGTATACAGGAAGTTTATTTTTTTCTGTATTTATTATTTAAATCTAACAATCGTAGATAAAGTACGGTACGCAACTCTTGCGAAAACGGCATTTTGCATTGCTCGTGTGGTTTTACTAACTTCGCTGTCGCTCGGGTGCAAACTCCACCCTCGCATGCAAAATGCTACTTTCCGCACTCGACGCGTTATGTACTATTAATTTTGAAAAATCATGTACTTATGTCTTGGAAATTTACAATAAAAGTTATTTTTCTCACTAGTAAAGTGTTTTTTCTCTTGGAGATATGACAAAAATGGTATTTAAAATAGTTTAAATCAAATTATAATTATTATTAACTATGGGAAAGCTATAAGAATAATAAAAATAACATTATTATTATTTATTTATTAATATTAATTAATAATTATTTATCAATTAAACTAAAATTACCATATAAATTAGTTTCCATTCAAGCAGGGCTGAACCCCTAAATATGAAATTTCAATTTAACAGATTTCTGTTTGCATTTTGACAAATTATTTCAAAGATAAAATCCCCGTCATTAAATTAACTTTAAACTTTAATTAATGATAGAGATTTAATAAATATAATCTGAACAACCAACCTTATATACAAAGGATTTGAGAAAGTCTCATTAAATATATCATAAAATAAAACATATTTATAGAAACCATATTTAAGTTTCATCCTTTTCTCGTAAAATAAGTTGGTAAATCTGAGTTGTTTGTTAAGTCCTTTGGGGGTCCTTAATACCCTTGGAAGCTATTATTTTCAGGAGATTTTGAATCTTAGTCCTTTTCCAAGTCCTAAATCTGCCCTTAGTTAGGACAAATTTGGCTCCATAGTCAGATAGGGAAAAGATAGTCGTTTAACTTTCCAGCTAAATATAGTCGGGTGAGTAACGACGGTTAAAAAACTTATTTTTCATATATAATTATTTCGCTCGGCGATTAAACAATATTGTTTATTTATTACAAGACCTTTAAATATGTATTTTAGAAGTGTTGGAACTTACGTGAGTTTATTCGTAGAAAACTCTAACTTTTTTGCTGACTCATTAGAATGTTTCAATTCTCTACCTTAAAAACTGCGGGTGTTATGCGTGACACAGACAGACAGACATCCAGCTAAAAACCACTCAAATCGTCTTAAAAATGCTCAAAACGGATAATTTCGTCAAAATATCAGTTTCAATTTTTTTGGGTGGAAACAATACTTTCCTTTAATTTATAGAAAAGTAAAAAACCTTTAATGTTATTAATAAACATTAAACTTATATACATACTCACATTCGTGGCAGAATCATTTATATTCTTTGATAGAAAGGCATAATTCGGACTAATTTAGTCAATTTTAGTCAATGTATCTGTTCTGCAATATAATTTCTTTTAGTCAATGTTTCTGCTCTATAACATGCTTTATTTTAGTCCATGTTCACTTTTATTATTATCACTATTATTATTGATAACATAATAATAAGGTAATCATAATAATAAAGTTTTCTATTTATATTTGTTGGAGACAGGCTTTCTATAATTTTTTTGACCACGAAGTGTGTTATAAATATTGTGTAACTAATTGCTTGTTTTCCTAACCTTCACCTATAAAAATCGGAAGGCTCCTTTACAATCTAATTTATTTTATTACATATATATATATATATATATATATATATATATATATATATATATATATATATATATATATATATATATATATATATATATATATATATATATTTAAATAATTATAAGTATATTTTGACTAAAAATTAAATTAGTAACATTCGTTCACTTAAAAAACTAAATTCCATCGTAATCATACAACGTATATAAGAATTAAACTTGGAATACAATAGAATAGAATGTCCTTTTTAATATAGGTATTTTTTATTGAGTACTTTTTGATTCTGAGAATAAGAGCTAGTTTTAAATTAAAGAAAAAATGTACTTTACAAATTATTCGAGCATTAATATTGTATTAAAAAAGAACCTCTGCGTGAATGCTGTAAAGGTCTTAGTTGCCTATTTAACTGAGAGGGTTCTTTACACTTGTTTGAGTACCGTGTGAAACGAAATGGTGCGAGGCCGAAATAAAACAATCAAAAGTACTCAACTAGTGCTATTATTCATGACTTTTATGCCTTCTAAACATAAAAGCCAGTTTCTAGTCTAAATATAAAGAGGTTAAAATATAGAAATAACCATTGTTTTATTTTCATAACAGGCTTTTTTTGGGAGGGGGGGATCAAGTGCTGGGAATAATTGTCGCCCTTATTTCAATAGAGTTAAATGGTTATAACATTTTCTTTAATCGTATTGCGTTTTGATAGATCCAAATACAAATTCATTGTAGAATTATTCTTTGTCATTTGTCGAATATTTCGTAAGGTCTTATTACTATGCGCATGGAATTGTTTTCTCAGGTTTATCATTGTTTGGTGTTTACCTATTTGCCTAGTCCTTTTTTGCTTAAGTAATAGTTTGCTTTTTTTTCTTTATCAATTTGGTCAAGGATACTTTTAATCTTTCTTTATTTTTATTCGATTCATTTTATTATTTCATTCTGGAAAGATAGAAATGCTATGTTATGATTTCACTTTTAAGATGTAATTTTAAACATTATTTACAAGAAACAAAAATGTGTTTAGATTGTATCACTATATTTCTAGAGATTAGATTATATGTAATAAATTAATAGTAAAAAAAAAAAAAAAAAATTAAAACGCTTTTATTTCGTGTTCTTCTCAGCAAACCCTTTCATTTGATACCCATATCATAGGCGTGCTTAAAAAATAACAAGTCCACCATCTTGGGCTGTCCACCATATTAGATTTAGTATGACGTCACCTAGCGATAACTATGCATTGTCATCAAAACTAAACGTGTATGCGAAATTTCAATTCAATCGGTTGAGGATAACTGCTTTAAAATTCAGTTGCAAGATTTGACCCCAACATACATACGATCATTGCAAGTTAAATAAAAACATGTAAATAATTTCAAGATAAAAAGAACTTTTTATAAACTACGTTCTTAAATTTTCTGTTGAATCATATGTAATGTTGTAATGATATCATAGTAATTGTAATGATCATATGATAATATAATTGTTCTTGTTATATAATATGTAATGTTAGTAAAAAAAAAAAAAAAAAATAGTTCTGAATTTATTTACATAAATGACAATCATCTAGAGAGCTGATCTTAAACCTATAAAAGGACAAATCTTTGTACAACGGATCTCCCCAACACCAAATCTAAACCGTGCCATCGATAAATTGAATAATATAAATAATATAATCGATAAATAATATAATCGATATATTTCCTATTTTGCTGTCATTCGATGTTTATCTTTTATTTATAAAAATCTCAGAGATAAATATCACAAATTGGAAACCCGTCAAAATGAAGATTGTAAATATTGGATATGGCAAAACAAATAAAATAACATGCGGATTTTTTTCCGAACTAACTTTTCACACTGCAAATTCTACTGAAAACAAATTAATTCTGCTAAAAGATGGCTAAAAGTATTAAAATAATGCATTGTCATCGTGTTCTGAGCTATGCTAAAAGTTTCAAATGTCTAGCTATTCGGGAAGTTAGTTAGAAATCGATTGCCAGATTTGCACCGGACAAACAAACAAGAAACCAAGTTAATAAAAACGCAGTAAAAATCCTTGTTGATTGGTGAATTATTCCATTGCTCCAAAATTTTTGCTTAAGAATCCTATTCAGATCAATGTCTTATGTGTATCTATGTAAATGTACCGACGCGACGGTTGTCTGTATCGAAATTTTGTGTATCGCTCTCGAATTCTTTACCGAACACACTTGTCGCAGAGGTGCAAATTACATTCCTAGAACTCAACAGAATTCTTTCATGTGTGTATCAGCAAGTCACCTGAACTATCTTTACTACCTCTTAACTATCAATTCAATTTCAAAAGGAAATATTTTGATGGAGTTTTTACTCTATATTAAAGAAAAATGAATTCAAATTAAAGTATTATGACAGTCTTCAAGGAATTATTTTATGTCTTAAAGGCGCAAATTAAAGTATTATGACAGTCTTCAAGGAATTATTTTATGTCACAAAGGCGCACCTTGTACAAATACTTTTAAGATTGCATATTGGATAGATTTGATTGAAACCCTGAATGTTTCTGAAATATTTTCTCAAATAATTTGTTTCGAATCTTTTTACGAATTATATCAGAATGTTATTGAGCAGTCAAGGTGAAGAAAGACATCTCTCCTCCGAGGTTACTACTGATTACTGATTAGAGACGGGTATGACGAGACATTTTGTTTTACGGCTACTATATTCATACTATTTGTGCAATAATTAGTTTGTTTGGAATCTGTTCACTTGAGATGGTTACTCGAAGACATTAAAGACTAAGCCAATAAATGTTATAGTATTATTTTTGTTTGCTTTCCTTTTTAGCTATTTTTCTACGTTGGAGAAGGATTTCAAAGAGGTTGGTTTCGGTTGAAAACACTGCACGGTGTTTCTCAAGTTGTTGAGAAAATCGTCTTGACCTTGGAAGACTAGTTGGTAGTGCCAAGGGTGGTTCCAGCTGAGAGAGCGTACCCAGGAACCGCAGTTACCAACTCCCATGTTTCTCTTGTAAGAAGGAAAACTCCGTTTGGAGGGTGAGGTTAAGGTGGGGAAACCAAGGTGAAAACCTTGAGATGACTTGAGACGGTGTGTCACCTGTACCGCGGAGCTTGTACCACCTGACAGCTGTGGAAAAACTCAACCCAATCTTAACCCTGACACAGATTACACCCGGTCTAGACCTTTAGCTCCTTTATCTCTTCCTATCCGTGACTCGCTCCTTCATTTCCAAAAGGAAATGAAGAAAATGGGAGACATATCACCTCCTAATCATTTATAGTTGTCCTATATCACAAGTTAGATTACCTAGATACGACTTGGTATACATCTGGTTACCGTTATTGTCTTTGAAAAAAAATAAATACATGCTAGATTTTCTAATTTCAATGTGAATTAATTAATATAAAACCATACAGCTCATTGATAATGTCTTATATAGCAAATGTATACACTTATTTAAAGCGGATATAACAATCTTTAGTTAGATTGTTGTTTTTTTTATGAGTTTTTTTAAGGACTTTGAATGTATATTACCATATTAATCAATCTCTCATTGCTTTGAGTACAGTTTTACATTTTACTGTTACACAACCGCAACCATAATGAGTTTCTACAATTAATCTTAAAGCTTTCGATTGAAACAGTATTTTTGTTGTACTAGTTTCCGTCTCATGTCAATAATGAAGTCGACAAGTCAAAATATTTTTGGGTAGTTAGTATGCACCACTTAAATACCGAAGACTTCTAAACTAGAATGTTTTTTGGCCGGTACTTTGAGGTACTCTAGTATCAAATTAATTAATATTAATGAAATGTTGATTGTGTTATCCCTTGTGTCAATAAACTTATGCTTTTGAAGTTTGACTCGTGTTTTTAGATAATTCTTATTTTTATGTGTTTATAAGTGTTTGAATAAACAGTTTAGCTATATCTTGCTGTCTTTATGCTCGAGTAAAAGTTAGTTCATGACGTGTAACCTATTTAATCGCATTAATATATGTGTAGCATAACCGATCTCCTATTTATTAAAACTTAAAACTATTTTCTGTTTTAACATGGTCAAATCACACAAAAATAAAAAGGCAAGACACTAACAGACGCTATAACCTTTTTAAAAACTTATGTCCAACACTCACTCCAAAATTACACAATACAACAAATTACTCATACATGGTGGGCTTATAGCTCAGCTTCTGTAGTAGATAGAGATTTTAGGTTTGCGGGGTCTGAAAACTACATTCTTCTACTTTTAATTTCATATCTATAACTTTAAAAACGATGGGTGAAAGCACAATGACGGTTTGAAATAGTGTCTTAAAAAAAGTCGTCCGGGTAGTGATCTTGTCTGGTATTATAGTTTTGATAGAATAAATTACCATATGGTGGAAGGGGGGGGGGGGTCTTTTTAGGTAAGTGGGAGGGGTCCCTCAGTGTTATAACAAAAATTGAAGATAGGTTAAGCACAATTTTGCTTGAAATTAAAGATCAAATGCTAAATTATAGTTTATGCAAGATGTTACTCCGTCCCATCGCTCCTTGCAAACAATTCAATACTTGCAAGAGAATTGCCCAGACTTCAGGCAACATTGTGCTTAACACATCTTCAATGTTTGTTATAACATTGAGGGACTCCTCCCACTTACCTACGCTCACTTACATCCCTGGCAATCCTCCTCGGCGCCTTAGCCAGTGGCTTGGCCAGTGCCACGGCCAAGAGACATGCTAATTGAGTTGTTAAAAATGTATTTTTTCTATTTATAATTTTTTACTTATCTATTTAACATACCAGTAAGTGCTGTCACTGGACAGAATCTTACATCTAGTCATTTCATGCTACAAATTACAAATACTCCACAATCATTATTATCTGTATTGCTTGTATTGTATAGTATATTGTAATGTTGAAATAAACGAAAAACAGAAATCTAATTAATTGTTAAAAAAGGAAAATACAGAGTATAATTAAATTAAAAAAAAAAAAAAATCTTATAGAATTCATAAATTTATGCTTTAAAATAATGATAATGTTCTGAATTTTAAGTTCGTTGGAATAAAGTTACTTATTTTTAAATTCTTTTATGTCTTAAATAGCATGTTCAACTTGTAATGCATATCATATGATTTATTTAACATGCTCAAAAATTGTTTTGACTTAATTTTTCTTGTTTCATATTGAATCGTATAAAATGCCCTTGCTTTTTGCTGTAAAGATTAAATACATTCTTATCAAATGCGACAATCTAATTATTATTTCAAACTTTTTTATATACTAAGAGAGAATACGATGCAGTCCTAAATATGATATTAATTTTATATAATTTCAAATTCTTCCTTATGTTATGAACTCAAACTGGTTTTCGTATGGAAGCAAAAACACTGTAACAACCGATGTTAATTTACGAGTTACATTTATCATGCCCTTAATATTTTCTTCTGTGTAGTCCGATATACAATAGGGGGGCATTTTTTTAATGATTTATAAATAGGGTGAACGTTATGGAATTCTCAATACGGTTGAGATTACGACTATGGTCTTGTGAGATATTAATTTTACTTATGACATTGCCCAGTAAATAAACAGATTAAACAAGTCGAAACCTTGGATCTACTCCAATAAGTTATCGGTTATTAACGATCCCTTACTTATTGTCACAATAGGTACATACGGCCTTCAAGTTGAGCTAACAGGTTGAATTTTTATTCGGCATGTGTGGTCACCCGTCACCTGCTTAACAACTTGTAAATATCAAAGTCGACAATATTTTATGTGTCTTAAGTGTAACTCGCAGTAAATCGAGTGTAATCTGCGTAACTCAAGTACGATCTAGATTACCTTAAATAAGGCTATACTTGTCGCTGTGTGACTTATTGTTTTTTTTTTTATCTCCATCATATAATGTAATACGTTCCCTTGGACACAAATAGCATTGCTCTTGTGAAATTTGTCATTCTCACTTCCTTTATATATATATATATATATATATATATATATATATATATATATATATATATATATATATATATATATATATATATATATATATGTATACAAAATTTGAAATTAAGTAATATCTTGCTCATTACTTTAAGGAGGAGAGGTTTAGAGTATGTTTTTCATTACTTAATTGTTTGCCGGAGTACCATTACGATTAGCCATTTGGCACAACATATTTGGTATTCGGTGAAACCTGAAGTTTTCACGAAAAATATGAAGTTCGATGTTTCTTATCTATTACTGCAAGCATCTTAAGGGTGTTTGTCGTGCAGTTATCTCAAGGCAAAAACACGATCAATAAAATCAATTCATCAACAATAACAATAACAACAGGCTATAAAAAATATCATAATTTTAGTTTTTATTGACTAGGCTTTAGCTAATCTATATCATCTCGATCGAGCCGACTAAATAATTTCAATGCTTTTAAATTGAACTACCTACACTAAAGATGATAAATAAAGAAAAAGAGAGTAAGAAATAAGCTCCTACATCTTGATTAGTAAGTATATTACTAAGTATTGTGATGGCGAGAAAATTCGATTTTGATGGATTTACACCTTTTGTGAGTCCAAAAAAGTGGTTTTTAAAAAATGTCTGTCTGTCGTCTGTGCTGGAGCCTAAACTACTGGGCAAATTTTGACGAAATTTGGCACACATGTTCACAAAAACCTACCCCGAGGCAAATCGAGAAATTAATTTTAGCTGAAAATTTGGGGGACGCTACCTCCAAAAAACTATAATAAATCGAGAAAAAAATTATTTCTCAAAAACGGTTCAGACGATTTTGATTAAAAAATTCTAAAATGTAGTCCATTTAAATACGAATCTAACAATATAAGCCGTTTTCCCGGAAAAATCTAGTTCCTGAGAAAATAGCTTAAAACGCGAACGGAGAGAGCCCGGGTTCGATTCCCTGCCCAGAAGTTATTTTTATGATAAATTATGATGAAATGTTCAATAATAATTAAATGAACATATACGAAAACTAATAAATTGAAAGCACTGGGCTAAGAAATTATGAATTCATATATTATATGTGAAAGTTTGTCTGAGTTGTCTCAGACCGATTTTTTTTATTTAATTTTGAACAGTTGTTTTAAAACTGAAAAGTGTATACCTAGTATCTATGTTATAACAAAAATGTATCCGTGGTAACTACTATTGTATACATTTCGTATATATACATTAATTATCAGAATATCATTATCATCAAAACAACAATCTCGTGTACAGTTTTTATTATGATTCTCATTCGAGCACGCAACATCTGTTAAATATCTTGTTAACTCTAATAAAAATAATAATAATCAACCACATAACTTACTCGGACTCAAAAGCAAGCATAAGTTAACTAAAAAGAGGTCATCTTTTTTTTTTTAATAATGACAATAAGTACTTACAATTGTTCTAACAAAATGTTTAATGTCAAAGTTATGTATTTTTTGTTAACCTTTTATCAAGAGTATTAAAAACAATAATATTTTTATTTGGAGTTAATAAAAAAAAACTCAAATCTATACTGACAGATTACATATTTATAAAACAAATTAAATGAATAATAATAAAAAAAAAAACACAATATTGAAATTCTCCCTTCGAATCACATAATGATCCTAACTGGGCATGCGTTAAAAAAATGTTATGTGCGCATGCGTTAAAATATGTAATAAAACTTCGGTATAGGACTGCTAGGGGGAGCTATTTCATAACATCATAAAATGTCTATACGGTATAAATAAATGCCTTGCGTTTTACAAGGCAGTTAATTTTTTTCTCTCGAAAATATACATGTATTTTTTTATTATTAACATCCGATTTTTATTATTTTTTGGGTGGGCTATAAAAAAAGTGATATTTTTTTACTTTTACCGAAAGCGAAATATGGGAGAGGAAGGTTCCTTTTTTTATTAAACTCGATAAAATCAAATAATCAGATCAATATTTATAATCAAATTATATTACTTCCATTTTTGTTCGGAGAAGGGAAAATATTGAATACACGAGGTAGAAAAAAAGGTCGAGAAAACCTAATCAGAGTCCTTTTACACTCTCTTGGATCTAAATTAATTAGATTTGACTGGGTTCTTTTCGTTTTAGAATATTGTGACAGCAAGAATTTGCGCGGTTTAAATTTATAAAAAAATACTACCTCGGAACTTTTCCTCACTTCGGAGGCCACTAAAGTGGCCTCTCCTGCTCATTATCATTTTTAAAAAAAGAATAATACATTATTTTTATTTATTACTGCGATTTTATTAGCTTGCTTTCTTGTTTGTTTGTTTGTCCGGTATAAATCTGGCAATCTTCCCGAATAGCTAGACATTTGAAACTTTTAGCATAGCTCAGAACACGATGACAATGTATTATTTTAATACTTTTAGCCATCTTTCAGCAGAATTTAATTGGTTTTCATCAAATTTTGCTGAACGAAAAGTTAGTTCGGAAAAAATCCGCAAGTTATTTTATTTGTTTTGCCATGTCCCATATTTACACAATCTTCATTTTGACGGGTCTCAAATTTGTGATAGATAAACATTGAATGCCAGCAAAACAGGAAATATCGATTATAATATTTATCGATTATATTATTCATATTATTTCAAATATATCGATGGCACGCTTTAGATGTGGTGTTGGGGAGATCCGTTGTACAAAGATTTGTCCTTTTATAGGTTTAAGATCAGCTCTCGAGATGGTTGTCATTTATGTGAAGTAAATAAATTCGGAACTATTTTTCTTCACTAACATTATATATTATATAACAATAACAATTATATTATCAACATTACATACGATTCAACAGAAAATTTAAAAACGTAGTGTATAAAAAATTATTTTTATCTTGAAATTATTTTATCTCATTTATTTAATTATTTGAATTTTTGCGGTATTTTGACATTTGTACAACTTAAGTATCCCACTAATTAATAATTATGGTGGCTTATAACTTTTAAACTAATTAATGGAATTTCGTTGGGCTTTTTTATATTTGTTCCTTATTTTTTACCGGTTCCAACGATATGTTATACGTTAAAAACGTATTTATACTTTTGGTATTATTAACCATCAAAGTTTCAAAAATCAAAATGGCTCCCCATATTAAAATGAAATTTATTGCGGTTGTTTGTCATAAAGAGGGGTACATTCGCGCCAAATTTCAACTCCATCAGACCGCTTTTCGATTTTTTACGATTTGTTTCATGTTTTGCTCACTCAACAAACTGGGTTCACGATGGGGGAAAATGTTGATTTTCCGGGCAGCATAACTACTTGTAAGGACTGATTTTTTTTACCAAGTTTCAACTCTCTAGCTTAAAAACTGTGGGAGTTATGCGTGACACAGACAGACGGACTGACGTCCAGCTAAAAACCGCTCAAATCGTCTTAAAAACACCGAAAACGGATAATTCCGCTGAAATCTAGGTTTCGGATTTTTTGGGTAAAAACAATATTTTCCCTATGTACTTTCGGATAAGGTAAGGAAAAGTAAAAAGCATTTAATTTTTTAAACTACCATTCTGTGACACTAATAGAGTCGTAGAAAAATATCCTCTTCCTGGCATTGTGTGAAAGTGTCCAAGGTTGATACCTGACTTAGGTAAAGATATCTTCTCTACTTATTCTATTGATTAATTACATTAAATGGTGCTTAAAATTTAATTTATTAAGTTAAGATATGGTTAAGAAAAAAATACACACAATATTTTACATAAATGCAAATTATGTTTGTTTTATTGTTATCATTAAAAGTTTAAATAAGTGAATGATATTAATACATATAAATTAAATTCAAATAAATCAAGGTCGACACCATTCGGGTACTCTTAATTAGGTAAGCGAGCACCTGAATGTAAAAAAAAGAAAAAAATAATGTAAACGTTGTTTATTATTATAAAAATCGTTTAATAATTCAGGCCGTATACGGAGGTGCACTTAACTGTCGCTTTTTTTAAAAAAAAAGAAAAAAGAATCTAAACACAAGTGAATTTATAATCAAACTAATGCAATGTTATACAGTTTGGAAAAAAGAAATTGCATGTTTTTTTATTCTGTCCCTCAAAGAATGGACAAGAGCATAAAATAAGCTGGGACTTAAACACAGACGTTGAGGGTGCAGTTAATGCATTGACAACTCCAAGCACTGTAATGGGACAAGGCGGTCACAAATCAAGCATTTAGGATATCTCTTTCCTCTTGAAAGGTCTTAAATTAAGTTTCAAAATTGGTTACTCTAAGTTCATATTAAAGATACAAAGTGTGTTTTTTTTAATGTTCACTTCTTTTATTGACTTTAAAGAAGTATTAATTATTTTAAATTGGTTATTTTTTTTCCATTTCAAATAGAACGTGATTTTTATAACTTGAATTTATTTCAATTGGGTAAGAATTTCGAATGCTTTTTTCTTTTTATTTACATATTTCCAATAATGTTGGGTCTTTTTTGCATATTTTATAAATTTATTTTTATATAAATAGATATTAATTAACATTTAATTTTAATATTTTAAAATTCATATTTTAATATTCTTTAATATTTAATTTAATAATATGTTTTGTGAATAAGGTGTATTACGTCAATGTATATGTGTTATAATGTTTTTCCCTCAACGATATCGTGATTTCATTTTGTACAAGATCCCATTTTTGTTTTGGAATTTCGAGTGATAAAATTCGAACTATAACAATAAACTTGATTTGGTTACTTCAATAGATATTTTCGATTAATTTAACAGTGTATTAACTTATCCATTAACTGATTTTCCTGACAATCAGGTCTATGAATATTGCAATCTATTTATGGTAAATCAGTATACTGACTTAAGACTTAAGTATATTATCGTATGAGTGATACTTTAATAAATACTTTACTTGATAATTTTCTTTCATCGTATGGTTATCATTAACTATTATTTAACTTTATAAAATATAATTAAAATCTACAAAATCTTTGCGAACTTTACCAAATGCATTGACCAAATTCCCGTCCGTGTTAATAGCTATTTTCTCAGGCACTAAATTTTTCATGGAAAACAGCTTATATCGGTAGATTTGTACTTTAATTGACTACATTATAGATTTTTTTAAATCAAAATCAAACGATTCCGACGTTTTCGAGAAATAATTTTTTTCAGAGTTTTTGGGGGGTAGTAGTACCCCTCAATTTGGATCTAAAATTTATTTCGTGATATCGCCTTAGGGTTTGATTTTTTTTTTATCATGAATGCCAAATTTCGTCAAAGTAGCAGTTAAGGCACCACGCGTCTGCTCAGACGACACAGACAGACATGTTTTAAAAACCACTTATTTGGACTCAGGGGACCTCAAAACGCATAAATCTGTTCAGAATCAGCAAATTCAACAAAATTAATTTTTTCTTTATTTTGATGGGTATTTACATGATTAAATATAGATTCTGAATCCTCTTTATGTTATGTTTTAAACATTGTGAGAAAACATTAATGCTCATGTACGACGATACAAAGTCGATTGAACAAAAGTTTCAAACGACTGTTCAAAGCGAACAACTATCGGTGTGCATACGAACCTACACTAAATAAATAAGCCAGCTCGATCACTTACCAAAATACTATTTTTTGACGAATATATCCTTTATCTACTTTTGGATCTTACCATAATTGTGAGATGTTTTACAATTAATTACTTGGGAATTAAAAAGGGGCACAACAGCTTGAAATCTTTTGATGTATTGACGCGATGGATAGCTATTTGAACTGTATGCTAGCTCATATTTATTTAAAAGTTTTCTATCCTTGCTCGAAGTTTTTTTTAAATTAATTTAATTTTTATTAATAAAACAAAAATTATTGATAAATATCGTTCCAAGATGGAAACATGAGTTACAAATGTACAATTATTTTGTAATAATAATACACCACATTACTATATTCTTTATTTAGACCGACTAGTTACAACTTTATTTTCATTTTTTTCATTTTCAGTCTATGGTGACTTTTTAAAGATGATTGAATCTTTTATTATAATTGTAGAAAATGTGAAGGATTAAATTCTGAAAGTTAAATTGGACTGAAATACTTGAAGGCAGTACCTTACTCTTGAGTTTCCCTTGCCCCTGGTTCTTGTAACCAAGGATTATCGTGACATTTCACTTCTCTCATGATTTACCAAGGGTATTTTGTTTTTTATTTCCTTCCAGTTTGATCCTAGATCCTGATGCCGAAGAAGTTTTTCTCCTTCAGACAGGACCTTGGTCAGTTTTTTTAAGGGTCGACGTGGTGTTTTCTTGGTTCGTGTCACATTATGTTCGAGGTTTCCTCTCCCTATCCTCTTGATCCGTTCCAGACGGTTTCTTTTGCCTCGTCGGTTTCATGCTTTCTGTGTCCTTCCTTCGTCCATCTTCCAGCTCTCTTTTCTATTACATCAAATGATCGATGACGCTTAAAAAATATAACTATTTTTACTTTCATAAACTTAAGATAATAATTTTATGCCACTTGAATTATTTTTTTTTTAAAAAACCAGCATTCAATTAATGGTCATCTTCATACCCGGTGAGACAAGTATAAATATGAAAGAGAAAGAATCGTTGCAGGTGTAGAAACAGATAATGAAATCGTGGTTAAAGGCGGTAGGATATGATGATCATGGATGAATGTATGACATACCTACTTAGATATTTTTGGAACTATTTTCCTTAACCTGTATACCTTAAACATAAATACCTTAAAAATAAGCTGTCAATTAGTGTGGCACATAGCTTCCTCGTATCATATTTCGTATACTTTGATGATTTACAACCTATTTTTGTCTAATTTATTAAATTTTCCCCCGTTTTTTTTTCAATCTGTCGAAAGATTGATTTGATTTGTTACATGAATTAAAGTATCAATGAAATGTAGTATTAAAGAGCGCTGACGGTTGAAATTAATCAGGGGCTATTTGCAGGCTCTTTTCGTCAATTCATCAAAATTTCATAAAAATTAGATGAGTACTTTTGAAGATATAAGTGTAAATAAATGTACGCATGTGGAAGAGAAACACATGGGCACAGAAGGTTGCAACTTTTACAGGGACAACAATGGGCTAATTGTGATCTACCATCCAAATTTAATTAAAATCGGACATATAGTTTTTATGATATGTTGCTTCGCAAAAATTCAGCGACAGACAGGCAACCAAAAATGTTTCCTGATGTCTGAAACGGATTTCTGTATTGGAATTTTTAAAATCGGAGACATAAAAATTTGTTTTGTTCTAAAGGACGATCACATAGATTCCGTTACCTTGGGATAAGCTCGGAAGCAATATAATAAATACGATTTTAAAAAGCCAATGATGCTAGGAATATAATTAGGTAATCACAATTTATTGGCATATCCGTACCAAAAAAACAAGAAATCTTTGTTGATTAAAAGTTAAAGATTTTAATAAATAAAATAATCGTTTTTTTTGTGGATTACACATTTTCTTATCATAATAATGTTGAGATCTATAGCGATGTGTATGTATGTGTGTGTGTGTGTGTCTTTAGAATTTCAAACTAAGGAGAAGGTATTTTTTGAAACAAAAGTCCTGTTGTTGAAGAACGATTTTTTATTGCATCAAAACTTTCGCCTAGGGAACCTGAGCATCATCATTGATAATCTACAATTACATAAAAGAGAAAAATAGATAATGCTAGACTTAAATTAGGAAACAACCAGTGTCACACTCTTTTGCATTTTCAGTTCGAATTATTTTTGTTGTTTCCTAAGTTTTAGTCTAGCATTATCTATTTTTCTCTTTTATGTATGTATTTGTAGATTATCACTGATGATGCTCAGGTTCCCTGGGTGAAAGCTTTGATGTAATAAAACATCGTTCTTCAACAACAGGACTTTTATTCCAATAAATACCTTCGCCTTGGTTTGAAATATATCAGGATGTTGCCTTTTTGGGTTGACTAAATAAAACTATAGATGATTTGGATTATACAGAAATATAAATCCTTTCTGACACTATTTCCCAATTTTTATTTATTTTTTTATTTTTTTTTTTTTTTCAAAAAGAAAAATATACTAAAGTGAAATGTAACGAAGATATTAATTTACTTGGAGTAAAAATACTTTTATTTTAATTAAGCAGTTAAAATGAGATGTGTTGATGAGCAATTATTATGTTAATAAAATTTATGGAGGGTAAGGTTTATGCTCCTTCTCCCTTCCTTTTGTCCGTGATAAAGGAATTTATGAATCAAAGGAGACGAAGGTAGTTAAAATTTTATAGGGTCATTTATCCAAACACCTCTTGCAGTTGCTCGGTCCTTCTTTGTTCTCTGTGGTCTTTGTTAAACTCTTCCATTTAATTTATCCTTTTACTTTATCCCTTTAAAATTCGTTATTTAATTAAAATTTTGATTAATACTTTTAATCTATATGAATATATTTCTCTCACGTGATATCTTAAACAATACTTCCTCTCCATATTACACTCCGTATATGAAGAAATAAAAGAAAAAATATAAAGCAATTGCTGAGTATTTAATAAACGTTGCTAATTTTATTTAAAAATGTTTTAATAGAAGCCTATTTATAGTAAACCAAACTTAGAAAGGTAATTTAGTTTTTAATAAAACTAAGTGGGTCATCCCAACCTTGTGTGTATGTTGTATTTAAATCAATATGACTTTTGAAAAATTAGCTATTCTGCCATGTTTTAAGGGGAATCAAAATCTTCAGGAGGGGATCGTAATTGTGTGAATCTTACATTGAAATTCTCACAGTCTATTTACACGTGTAATATATTAATTTTGATTATATAATGAAATATATGTTGTTGTTATAGTAAGCTAGGTCTATTGATTATCCAAGGTCTAAATACCAGCATATTCTTTAAACGAATCCTCAGAAAGGTGAGACTCGTGCTTCAGTATTCAATAACATTTTGCTGGCTGATCTGCTGCACAAGTAGTCCAGTAACTTTATACATCACACTATGCGTCAAATCCGGTAGTTCTGATGTTTTGCAGACTTGTTTATGATGTTGTCCTAATAAATAATCCAAGTTTGTGACCTCGAGCGCCGAACGCAACTTTGTCAAAAATTGAAAAAATCGTTATTTTTTTCAAATTTTGGCGATTATACCTAAAGGACTAGTTATGGAAAAAACTTTTTTTAGGACGTTTTAAAGTAGACTAAATTTGCTTCAATATGATACTAGAACTGTCTCTGTAGACCCAATAGTTTCCGAGATTAGGCCTTTCGAAGTTAATAATTTTTTCGAACTTCGCAATTTTTGAACTGCTCAGAGACTGATCTCATTGCCCTTGATGGCGTAATATTTGATTTTCCACTGCTAACAGCTGCTTTGATCAACTTCGGATTGTTGTATATTATCTGACAAGCACTGTGCACATATATCTCATTTTCACCCTTCAATAAACGCCGATTTTCTATGTTCTTAAGGGAAAAAATACTCGACGCAAGAAGGGTTTTTACACCTCTTTCCTTCACTAGGCGCACTTGACCTTTACTTAAAGTCTCCTTTCATATATAACACAAACCCACGCTGGGACTGGAATCAGACATTCTGTAGATTTTGATTTCAAACGGCACTCACGTTATGGGCAGCAGGCTAGTCAACATCTGAAATAAAAAAAAAACTTAGGGAAGTTTAAAAACGTGTATCTAAAATATTGCAAAAAATTGCGAAGTTCGAAAAAAATGATAAACTTTGAAAGGCTTAATCTCGGAAACTATTGGGTCTACAGAGACAGTTCTAGTATCATATTGTAGCAAATTTAGTCTACTTTAAAAACGTTCTAAAAAAAGTTTTTTAAAAAACTAGTCCTTTAGGGTTATAATCACCAAAATTTGAAAAAATAACGATTTTTTCAATTTTTGACAAAGTTGCGTTCGGTGCTCGAGGTCACAAAATTGGATTATTCATTAGGCCAACATCATAAACAAGTCTGCAAAATATCAGAACTACCGGATTTGACGCATACTACCCCATACTTTCAGGCGACAAAGTTACTGGACTAAAGGTGTACGCCTTAGTTTAGTCTGGTTTCAGCGGCGTTGTCATGCTCAAGTTTTAGTTCTTCAGTCGGTTGCTACTTTCTAGTTGATGGTCCCGTTGACAATTTAATGTCGGTACCATCTTCAGGAGTGAACATATGTTGCTTTATTGGAGTTACAACATGAGCTGAACACAATAATAATTATAAGACCAAGAGTTTTGTATTACCCATTTGTATTTTTCTCCTTCTTCATCTCCCTTTTGTTTTCGTAAGCCTAATGTGGAAAGACGTTTTGTCATAATCTTCTATTATAGTATTCAGTGTCATAGCTAAGGGCTTCCCTTCCATGTTACTTGAGACCCAAGCTCCTTATTTAAATATTAGCATGTCTTCCACCCTTTTTCTTAGCAGGTCAGCTATTTATTTTATTGTTTCTGTTAATAAGATAATCATATAAGAAAACTACTTTAGAGCTTAGCTACCCCAGATTAGAATTATTATACTAATCATGTAGAGGTCTTTGAACTTTGTAATATATCATGTTACACAGGTAAAAGAGTGCCTATTTTTCCCCCTTTATACATTAGAATCAAGTGTTCAAATTTAATATGTTGGCTAAATTTGTCATTTCGGTTTTTAAGGCAAACAATATCTCAAGTAGATTTTGGGCCTTGAAGATAATTTTCGACTATTCGGAAAGCTACTGGAGGCGTAATCCGGGAAGGATAAAAATAGCAGTATTATATGTTTTAATTTATTATTTGTTTGGTACTATCTCTGTTTTAAGAGTTCACTTGCTTGGAGCGTGTTTTCACTATCTATAATCAGAGAGAGAGGGATAGGAGTGGACAATTTGTTGCAGTCTAAGAGGTTAAAAAGTCAAAAGTCTCTACGAATGTTACTTTGCGCTTAATTCCGGTATTTCCACTCTGATTTTCTTTCATTGTTCTCGTCCATAATTCTTACTGTAACACTCCCTATTACCATTGGATTATCTGTCACCGCCAGTGTCCCAGCCAGCTATGTACACAGTGGAACTTGAAACCCTGCCCAGTGTCCCCCGGGTACCATTTCGAAAGTTTGAAAGTTTTTCCCCTCTCTCCTTCTTCTGGCTTCATGTCGTTTTGTCGTTGTTTCGTCCCACACGTAGCCCCCTTGACTCGCCGTGGACTTTTTTTTTACGGTCGAGGTCGACATCTGTTTGAGACGGAGCCCGGCGCCCGTAAATCCTCAGGTATAGAATTTCGCAACGTGCTCTCGACTAGAGAGAGACTTGTACACACGAGACACCGCCGACAAACTTGAGAACTTTTTCTCAAAATAAAAGAAACATAAAGAACTCGTTGCATTAAATACATGTTGTATTCTACCATTGCCATTCTGTACTTTCTTCCACGAGTCATTGGTTATTTTTATATCCTTACCTTTATGCGCCGTCTTTCCCTCGGACAACTTTATGACTCCGAGTGAAACATAAATAAAACTGAAATCGTACTTTATATCGCATTCATACATTCGTACTCCAGTCTAATATTTTAAGAAGGTTGAATGCAGAAGTGAGTCCCTCTTAACTTGCTCTAGAAAAAGAGTATAACTTGAGTAATTTTACATATTACTCGTTTCTTTTTGGCACGCGGTGCACCTGTTTTATTTTATATATCTTTCTGCACGTATTGTGCCTAACATTTTATTACTTTGTAAAGTGTTAACTTTTTTTTTTACATTGCGAGAAAAACAAAATTAAGGCCAACCCGTTAAAGTTATACACATAAATTTAGAGATTTTGATTTCAACTTTTTTTTAAAAACAATTACTCGTTTATTACATGTAAAGTGGAAATCTTTTTACATTTTATATGATTTCAGTTATACTTATAACTGACTTATAAGCTCGTAAAGTATTTCTACACTTCATCGTTAACTTATATAGTGGTTTTAGCCGACATACTGTTGGAATAGCTAATGATGATAAAATAATTTTATACTCATTGCGGTTTTGCCTCTCTGTATACTGTTAACACAACAATGATCTTGTTAAATGGATACCTCAGAATAGCTCTCAAAACAAATAACTAGCACATATTCTAAATTTAATCTAACTCATTTTTACCTTGTGTTAGACTTTCTTGAAATTAGATTTTCTTGGAATTCCCTACGATTCTTCACAATCTTCTACCAGACAATCCAGATTGCTGTAAAAACTAAATTGTAACAATAGTTTGCTGCTGGCTGATGATAACAATGTAGGTTTCCTGGTGAAAAGAACAACTTTAAGAATGAGAGGTTTTAACATTTCGTCTCCACTACGCTGTTCTTGATATTATGATGACTTAATATGGACAACTAGCTAAACGTATTTGAATCAATGTCATATTGAGAAGAACACCTTTGAGGATGATTCGAGTATTAGAAGCGATACTTCGGACATATCCTTCAAGATGTGGACGTAAAACCTAGGTTGTTATAATGAGTCCAGCTGTTCTTAATAAC
Source organism: Gerris lacustris (assembly GCA_951217055.1). Classification (NCBI taxonomy): domain Eukaryota; kingdom Metazoa; phylum Arthropoda; class Insecta; order Hemiptera; family Gerridae; genus Gerris; species Gerris lacustris. The sequence continues at coordinate 56,654,677 of OX578282.1, read as the reverse complement.
TTTCACAAGCTCGCTTGTGAATGATCCATAAAGTGGATTTGAAACCGTAAGATTTATTCAGTTTATATTAATTGTTCCGGAAGATTGCTAATCCCTTATCAATATTCCAATTATATTGGCTGGACACAAAAAGTTTATTGCGAAAAGGGAGACTTTTACTACCTTATTTTCCTATTATCAGTCCTCAAGGAAGGAAATACTTCACACTCTATACTTGTTGAATAACTGAAGGAATCTTTAGCATTCAGTTATTTGACGCTAGGGAAAAGGGGGTCTTTTTCCATGCCCCTTCTTCTCTTCCTTGTGACCCTTAACCGTATTTTTAGAGTTATTGCAGGGAAACCATCCTTCTTAAGCTTGGCTTAACCAAGGGTTTCGCCCTCTCTAATCCGTAAACAATGCTAAGAAAAGAAGCTAACAGTAGTATTGAAAGCATTTTCATTCCTCAATTGGCAAGAGCAAGTCAGAAAGCTCGCTAAACACATTACCTGCTTTTACGTTGTTAGTTGTTAACAAAATTGGTATAATGATTATCAAGAGACTCCTTACTATATAAAATTATTCCCTCATTCCCTCAATAGTTTTGTTTTGGACTGTCATATGAAATCGATCATTTTTAAAAAAAGATTGTATAGCATATTTGCAGTAAACGTGGCAGAAAAATCTTGGGAAACATTTTATGAAGATACAATTTTAAAAGGGAAAGAAATGTACATGGTTTTTTAATAATTTTTCAATTAAAGTATTTTCAATCTATATTAAACATATCTTTTTTCACTTATAAATATGTAAATTTATTGCAAATAAATCAACGAAATTCGTAGTTTCGACCGAGATTTTCACCCTAAATTTAACACATTCAAAGAAAGTTCAATAATAATATTATTAAATTTTGAAATTTGATATTTCTTCTAAATTAAACCAAAATAAAAAATTCAAGCTATCAAATACTCGAAATTGAACAAGGTCGAATTAAACTCATTCGAAAAAAACCTGACTTAATTTAATTTTTCTTAATACTTAATTTTATGCAAATTATATTCTCTAATCTGGAAATACGATTATATTTTTTTCTTCTCTTGCAGATTTTAATCTTTAAATTTAATAAGTGTGTAACCGACACATTTTTTTCGGATCAAGGCGTGGACTCTTGAAAAAATAATGCCCTTTTTTATTTATTTTAATTACCCAAGTGTCATTTTTAAAAAAACATTAAATCTTTTATTGATGTTATAATTATATTATTATCTGTAAATTTAAAATATATAAAATATTAGTGTAAATCAAATTATAGCTGTACCAAACACGACAAAAATAATAGGGTACAATTAATTTATTTTATTAGTAAAAAAAAAAACTTGTCTAACATAATAATTTATTGATGATAATGAAGTATTGTGTCGAAAATTACTTTTCCGGATTACTTAATTTAGGATTTTTATAAAGCTTTCCGTATAATAAATAAACTAATATTATTATATTAATAAGTTATTATAATTATATAGACATAAATAACACAGGTATAATGACACAACTATTTTTGTACTAAAAATTATTTCCCTATTTTTCTTTATCATGTTCGTAAAAATAATTGTTTCATTCAAAAAATTGATAGGTGGCCCAAAATTAACTTCTTTAGTTTCTATACTACCATTGATTCAAAGTTTTATCAAAGTTTCATTAACTAAATCAATTATTCCGATTAAGTCCAATTCGAGGAGTCAAGTGAGTCTGTAATAAATTATTGATACTGAAATTATATTTAGAATAAAATTTACTCTTTAGTTTGACTAAAATCTACAAAGTTTAGCCAGAAACAACCAACTTCCTTTTTCGATTTGTAGCCTTAGCCTTATGGCTTAAAATGGTAATTTATGGAATCTGTCATATATATGTATTTAAATATAAAATACAGCAATAGTGATTCCAAATAGAGATGCATGTGGGATATAAGTTAAAACTGCAATGATTATCATTATACATTTTGATGTTGTTAAGACATATTTCATGTTAAGTTCATACTTATCATGAAATATGTTTTAAGTAACTGATTTATCCTTTTTAATGATAACCATATTCTGTAATCCTTTACTCCCCCCCCTCCCTCCCCCCCCCCCCCCCCAACACACACGAATGTTAAAATATTAGATTATCTTCACTGTAGTACTCTCTAATTCTGTGGAGGTTTAAATTATTTAAATTTTTAATAATATTAAACCTCTTCTTTGACGAATTTGAGTTAAACCCATGACAAAATTTTGTGCTATATCTTAAAACAAAAAGTTGAACTTAATAAGACTAAATACTTAATTTGATGTAAATTCTATGAGCTCCTTATAAAACATGAATTCATTTTTTCTTTTTGAATCTGGTGTGAAAGACATTTTTTTCCTCCATGAATATATGTATATTTGTTTTTAGTGATCTTTAGAAAAATGTAACGAAATTGAGTCATGAGATGAGCTTAATGCTGTGGAGATCAAAGGGAGAAATGTCTCATTCGTATGTCACGCTGAGACGAACCTAAACCTAATTAGTCCGGCTGTAATTGGTGGGATTCTGGGTGCCCTACTGCTATGATAAAACCTTGGCGTTTGAGGAAGAAAATAACCATGTAGCAATTTATTATTATGTATAAGCTGAACTTAAATTCAGCTGAGACTCTAATGTAATCTTAAATTTAAAAAGTTAGTTATATATATGGCTGGGATGGACATATATAATTGATTATGTAGGTCTTATAGTTTAGTATAGCACTTTACGCGTGTTTAACCCAAAAATATACGCTTGGAATTATTATCGTGAACGCTTTGAAATAATTTTGGAAGTCGTTTTTCTTTTTTTTTCATAGAAAAAATTTCGTGAAATCAGATTTAAATAATTGATTGAATTACCTTTACCTATACCCACGAGGTAAAATTGATTCTTCTTGCTTGAATCTAGGGGTAAATAAAATAGTGGCTATTGCAGTTAATTAATAGACGAGCTTTTTATATATATCGTGAAGTCTTATATTTATATTTTATTCGTCTTAAAATCAGTTTTCCTTCCATGACTTATCTGTGATGTTATAGTTCAAACTTTTTTTGTGGAACTGTTCAAAGAATAGACATGGCCAAAAGGGGTGGCTGAGTACTATAAAAAAATCATTTAAGCCTGGTTTACACCATCCAAGTATTCCTGGTCCAAGTCGCTTTGATCAAATCCACTTGGTCCTTGTTTGTGGAACTTTGAAGTAAGGTTTACACGATCAAAGTATATTTGATCCAAGTATTAGAACTTTGATACACTATAAAGTAGAGGTCGAGATAGATTTTGTGAAATGTTTTTCCCTCAAGAACTTTCCAGTTGAATTGTACTTATTAAGTTTTAAAACAGTGGTGATATCACTTTCTGGTTAATAAAACCCAGCTCAACCTCATATCTATCATTTTTTGACTGCTCGTTGTCATAATTTGTCAGATGGGTGCTATTTTTTGCCCATCCAACTCAACTTGGATGTCCAAGTTGACTTTGATACCCTGTTTACACCATCCAAGTAGCGTCAAAGTAGAATCCAAGCTGACTTGGTCCAAGTATACTTGGATCGTGTAAACGAGGCATAAGAATGGTTTGTTATCCCATAGACCATAAATTTAATCCTTAGACCCTTAATCTTAGAAGTTAGTTTGGTAATCATAGTTGAAAAAAATAACGATTTGATGACTCTATAGACATTTAAGATAACTTTTTTTCTACAGTACTGCAACAATTTTCTTCTGAAGTATACAATAATGTTATTTATAGGAATAGCAAAAGTAGTATTTTTGTTTTTGGGCTGGTCATTAAAGGTCCAGGAAATAGATTTTATTTAATAACTAGGATTCAAATCAAATGGTATAACGCAGCGTTTCCCAACCTTTTTGATGACTCGCCCACTCGACCCTATAAATTTCTCCTTAACATTTTCGCGACCCTACCTTGAATATAGTATATTGCATATTGCATACATGGCCCCAAGACCCTGAATTTTACAAAAAGCATTATTGGATTTGGGAGGATGGACTGTAGGCTGATTTATTTTTTTAAAAAACTGGGTACCCTGGTCATCTTAATACGGTTAATGGCATTGCTTGATTTGTTTATTTTTTTGTTGTATTTTTTTTGTCTGCTTTAAATTGTATTAGTTTTTGTAAAGCGCTTAGTTCCATAACTTAACTTGGCGGGCTGATGACCATTAGGCCACCATAGGGTTGGGAAACGCTGGTAAACGTGTTTCTCCTCTCGTATGGCCGGGTACTGCACATTGACCGCGGTCATGTGAAGGCAGTATTTGTTTTCTGCGTTAGCTAATAGTCGTGTAATCGAAATACTTATTTTTTCATTAGCTCCCTAATTTTATTGGTTTTAAATAGTTGTTAGCCTTATGGTTGGTGTCAGTGGTTTTAAGGAAACACATAAGCGACGCAGGGTAACCTGTCTAAATTATAAAACCTATCCATTGCCTTCTTAAGATAAACATCACTCTTTGTGTCATACACATGAAGTTCTTTATTAAAAGCGTTAGTTCTTTATTAGATATTTATTAATATAATATTTATTTATTATACTTTAGGCGACGAGACACTTTTACTTGTATCTAATTTTTTTCAAAATGTATGCAATATATAAATGGATGTACTTTTATACACATACGCATGCGCTTTATGTCTTTAAAAATAACATTTACCAAAAAAAGAATAATCAAATCTTTTAAAACAAGCTTAACAATATATGTTGTTTGCCTCCAAAAAGTTACAGATATGTATTTGTAAAATAAAATTGATGTTTTACATGTTATGTATAATATTACTATAGATGTTCGAATTATTTTGTCTGCTTAATTTAAAATTCAAATGCAGTTTTCGCATTCCTAAGCATTCTTTTTTCTTATTGTCGCTTGCTTCTAACAATTCATGTGTATTGATCATTATCATTTTAAATCAAATAATGTTTATTTTCAAACAAACATTTTTTTCTTATTAATGAATTCTTAATGTTTATAAAAATTAATCGACTTTGGTAAAAAAAGAGTAGTGTCATATATATGTATAAAATAAAGAAACATTTATCATTTTTTATTTGATCTCTTCCTTAATGTTACAATAAGAAAAATAAAAATATTGAGTCCTTGCTACAACAATACTCAAGGAAAAATAAGTAACAAAACTCATTACTACAAATGTGACATTGATTAAACGATTTTTAATTTTGATTTATTTTTTTTTTTTTGTAAACGTGGTGGAATTCTTTTGCAAGTTACTGTAGTCGAATATTTACTGATAACTTAAGTCAGGGTAAGCCAACTTCCTTTTATTGAAATTGTAAACATTCTTCACCTGTCTTAATGACTATTCAACTTGTTAAGCACCTAATATCGATCGAGTTATTCAATGTCTATTTTGAGTTCGTCGTGGAGTTATTCAATATCCATTTTGAGTTCGTCGTAGAATTATTTCAATATCCATTTTGAGTTATTTCAATATCCATTTTGAGTTCGTCGTCGAGTTATTTCTATCCATTTTGAGTTCTTCGTAGATATTTCAATATCCATTTTGAGTTCGTCGTAGAATTATTTCAATATCCATTTTGAGTTCGTCGTAGAATTATTTCAATATCCATTTTGAGTTCGACGTAGAGTTATTTCAATATCTATTTTGAGTTCGTCGTCGAGTTATTTCTATCCATTTTGAGTTATTTCAATATCTATTTTGAGTTCCAAAATAGATATTGAATAACTCAAAATAGATATTGAATAACTTTAGGACGAACTCAAAATGGATATTGAAATAACTCAAAATGGATAGAAATAACTCGACGACGAACTCAAAATGGATATTGAAATAACTCTACGTCGAACTCAAAATGGATATTGAAATAACACAAAATGGATATTGAAATAATTCTACGACGAACTCAAAATGGATATTGAAATATCTACGAAGAACTCAAAATGGATATTGATATATCTACGAAGAACTCAAAATGGATAGAAATAACTCCACGACAAAATAGATACCCATTTTGAGTTCTTCGTAGAGTTATTCAATATCTATTTTGAGTTCGTCGTGGAGTTATTTCAATATCTATTTTGAGTTTGTCGTGGAGTTATTTCTATCCATTTTGAGTTCTTCGTAGATATTTCAATATCCATTTTGTGTTATTTCAATATCCATTTTGAGTTCGACGTAGAGTTATTCAATATCTATTTAGAGTTCGTCGTGGAGTTATTTCAATATCTATTTTGAGTTTGTCGTGGAGTTATTTCAAAATCCATTTTGCGTTCTCGGTTAGTGCAGCTCAAAACCACTTGTTGGTGCACTTTATATAACATTTTCATATTCATAGTTTCATAGTTCATATTGTCTGTGGACGCAGGTTCAGTTCGCTCGATCATAATCAATACAAGCATAATGAAAAATTATATAAATATAAATAAAATACATAAACATAAAATGTATTTATTGGACTTTTGTTAATCCAGGTATTGGGGAGGAATCGGGCTGTGTGATTTTCAAGAGATTATTAATGGGGATCAATCGGGCGATCCTCGGGGAGGAGCCGGGATAGCTCCCAGTTCGCTAGTTTTTGCTAGTTAAAACATACTATGCCAATCTGAAAGCAGATTAATTTATGAGTATAGTTTGTTTGCGATAGAACTAAGAAGTTTTTGTTATCAACTTGAAAATATTCATATTAATTTAATATTAAAATTTTGTAATGCGAAAAAAATTGACAAAGTAGCGCATCCTATTCGGGGCAGATGTGTCTAAATAAGTATTTTTCCCATGTCTCTTACACTTCTTTTATAAAAAGGTACCTGAGTTTATTGAGAGGTACTGAAAAGTAATTGTATAGGGCGATAAAAACATTTCCGGTTACCGGTAGATAACTGTTCAGTACCGTCATACCTGACGGTATTTAAAGCCTTGTCAAATAACATCTGTTGAACCCTATTAAGTATTTATGTAAAAATTGCTTCCCTTCCGACATCCTTAGGTGTATAATAATGGGTAAAAACCTACCTTGCATTTTCGCTCAACCCTTCTATATTTCAAAAGGGCTTTTTCACGAGAGAGTATTACATAGATATGCATGAGAGAAGGGGGTTTGTTTTTTAAAATTTGGGTGGAGCTTGCTTATATAGATTTTTTTTTCTCTAGCGTTTATTGTATAACAATACTTTCTTTTAAAAATAATAGGGAAGGGGAAAAATAGGGTGCTCTGTGGTTTGTTTACCCGTTTTGCCCTCTTTTTACCCTGTAGATTTTTAAGGGTGGACCCCTTTGGGTTCAAAATACCATCACGCGCTCATTCTTTTATTTTTTTAAAGTTCTAATTGTAAAGTTGTACCACCCTTGAGGTATCGTGTGTTTCACACCTTCCTATTCTACATGAGAGGGTCTCATCCCATGCACTTTTTTTAAAAAGAAAAGGGAGTAAAAGACCCCTTATTTTACTTGAAATAATTATGATTTTTTTACGATATCACCCTCTTTTCTTAATTTTGGGTGTATGATATACCTGCCAGGTCATTTTTAAAGTGCTTGTTACAATCTTAAATATACTTTTTTTGCCTCTTCTTAACAGCAATCAATCATTTTACCATTGCACTGATTGTAATATATGTGTGACTTTTTCTTGTTTAAATATCCTGCACTAAATGATCAACGAATAAAACTGTGTGAGTAAACCATTCTATTTATATAACATTCTGGTGCGTCGTTCTCTTTTTAAACCAGACTTTTTTTGTTGCTTTTTTTTTTAATTTTATAGGAGTCACAAATAACTGTAATGACACATAAACTTTTTCTCATAGCTAAGTTACCAAAAATAATCCAAGTTAGTTAAAACAAATGTTTTAGTGTCACTGCAGTTTTTTTGGGTCTTTAGTAATACATATTTGAACAAACTAACCTCTGGTTTTAAAAGCAAACTGCACATATATTGAAAAAAAAACTGATTTGAATTTTTTTTAAAATAAATTCTATCATTAGTATTACACTGAAAAGAATTAGCTACGGATGTTCGGTTTGACTAAATTACCAACTTAGTTGCTCTTAATAGAATATTGCTTTACTTACCTGTAGAAATGTCACTCGAGTCTCTAAAGGTTGATGTAATTCGAGTTATTAATACTAGGGGTTCAAAAAAATTTCAAATTTCCATAATTCTCATTAAAACACCATGAAAAAAATTCTGATATTTGAAAGGTGTTAACGGAAAAATGCCAATGATTTTGGACATGTTTAAGTATATTTAGACCGCGAGTCGAGTCTAAATAATTCTTCTGTAGAATTACGGTGGTTTCGACTATATATTGGCCTAATTTAAATGTATGGGTACTTAATTTTGGTCACAGTATTAATTGTCCTGTTATTTTAAACCGAGTTATCTTTAATTAAGTTTATATTTTCTTTCCTCGTTTTAACTGCTCATTAATTTTCTTTAGGTATTCTCTTTTTAGACCCCTCGCCCTCCTCTTCTACCTTTTGGCCTTCCTTTGAACATTTGAATTGGATTCTGCGGCTATTTCCATATTCATTACTTTCACCTAAAAGGATTAATGATTAATTTAGGAATTCATTCCTTCACTTCTCTTTTTTTAATTCGTTCATCTTCTTTTTTTTTACTGTCATTCTTTTAAAATAAATGAAATTCAGAAAAGAACCCTCTAGTTCATTTGTAATTAACATTGAAGTTGTATTAATTTCACGGTCCGAATGGGGTTTACTTTTTTTTAATTCTTAACGAAAAAATCTTATTAATTTTACCTAAGAAGCAATTTTTTTTAAATTATTCGTTTAAAATTTAAATTGAAATATATTACTGATTGGTATTACACTTTTATACTGTTTGTTATTTTAACTTACTATTGGCCTTTTACTATCAAGTCTTTAATTTAATACTGTAAGTGTATTTGTTGAGATTAAAAATATCCACTTAAATTTAGACTGACAAGTGGTAATTTTAGTGCAGCTAAAACGAGTCAAAATGCGTAAGAGAAATATTGAATCAGTGTAGGAGTTGAGACACCAGAGGTTCAAAGCTATGTACAATGTACAAATGTTTTTCTTCATTCCTAATCAAGTACCTAAACCCGCCGCTTATTTAGACAAAATTATATCTACAATAAATATATAGGTTATAATGTGAAATTTTAATACTTTTTATAAATCAAATATCTTAACAATACATTTTAGAGGATCAGACATTTAGAAATTAAAGAAAAGTCTCAATTCTTTTGTCTAATGTTCGTTCTGAAGAACGAACATTATGCTAAAGAAACATTGAGCAAAAATTGAGTGACAGGTGTCCAACAGACAGACACGGAACCAAAGATGTTCCCTGATGTTTGAAATGGATTTCTGTCTTGGAAGTTTGAAATCGGAGACATAACAAAATTTCGCTCTTCAGAACGATCACATAGTTTTCGTTACCTTCGGTAAGCTCGGAAGCAAAATCATTTTTTTTTAAGATTCAGAAACCGGACGGAAAATTAAATAAATTTGACAATAATAGTTTTTAAAGCATAAAATTATCAAAGTATGCGAAATAAGAAGCGAGGAAGCTATGTGCCACACTATTTTTTTATTTATTCATTTAAAACTTGGTTACCTAGTAAATGAATAGCCATTCATGTAGATGCAATAACTGTTTTGGGTTTCTATTTTATCATTCTCAATGCGCTAAAGGTGGCAGTGCAGTTCCAGAGAATGTCTATGAATTATTAAGCAACATTATTTTATTTAGGGCTATTATTGTTATATAGAACCAATCTTACGCTCCTTAGATTAAAATAGTACATTACGCGTCGAGTGCGGAAAGTAGCATTTTGCATGCGAGTGTGGAGTTTGCACCCGAGCGACAGCGAGGGTAGTAAAACCACACGAGCAATGCAAAATGCCTTTTTCGCTCGAGTTGCGTACCGTACTTTATCTACGATTGTTAGATTTAAATAATAAATACAGAAAAAAAATAAACTTGCTGTATGTAAGTTCGTATCTCTCTCTCATCTTTTCTTGAGTTGTATTTATTGCCGAATTAATTATTTCTGGAGGAGTATTATTCTCCACATTTTCGTCAAAGTCACTTGATTCACTCATTGTTTTTCACTAAAAACTCGATATAAACCGTTACTTTAATAAAAAAAAAAAAAAAAGCAAATTATTTTTGTTAAATGTAAACAAACTTGCTAATCGTGCGTAAAGCTGAAGAATTCCTCTTCTTTACCGCGCTAGTGTGGTAAAGAAGAGGAATTGTTCAGAACTATGAGACGCGCATGCGCAATGAATACAAGTACGTAAATAATCACTTTCTACGCATCTAAACAAAGATATAATGTTTATACTTCGTATCAATCGTAGATAAACTATGTTATAGAATCAATTCTACTGTAGTAATTCTTTAGTATGTTTTTGTTAAACTGTTCTTTTGTAATTTGACAACAAATAAACCTACACGTTATTTAAAACTACTGAAACTACTGAATTTTATTTAAAATTATAGAACATTGTCGTAAAGATTTTCTTACATATAGTATCGATTACAACACGTGGATGAAAATTATGTTTCTTTACCTTCTAGATTCTTTTTATATTTGAAGAGTTTCACTTTTCTTAAGACTAAATTAAAAGAGAGTGAGTTAAGTGGTTGAACCTCGCCTAGTTTTTTATCTGTCGTATATAATTAATAGGACGGTCTTGTTACACTGTTCCGATGACATCATTTCAATCCCACCTTAATGACATAATTGGTTATAAACTACTTATACGCCACAAGACCTTACTTATCTTGTCAACTTTTATTAAATGTTTCCCTTGTTATTTTGTTTCCGAAGCTCGCAGCCCCTCATCATTGTTTATAAGTTATAATTGTGGAGCAATATCTGGATTTCTGGTTTCTTATTGTGATAATTATCACGTCCGAACTCCCCTTCCCTCTCTCTTGACGCTGTCTTTTTATCTTTTAGTAAAAGAAAAATCTCTTTGTCGCCGTTTTTGTGGTCATATACTCTGATTTCTCATTTACACACATCAAATATGACATATTCCTCCATTGTTTTAGCTATTTCACTATTACCTAACTATTCTTTCTTTTTTTTATCAGTGACTGTTAAATTATGCATTTATAATTGTTCACGTATCTATTTATGCAAAAAGCATGGACGTGAACTACCCACCTTATAATCTTAAACTCCATTTTTATTATTTATTTATGGAATTGGTGAGAATACTCTACTTATGCCTTTAAGCCCCGGGTTCATAGGATCGAAGTATACTTGGTCCTAGTAACTTTAATCAAATCCACTTGGTCCAAGTGTTAGTGGAACTTTGAAGTATGGTTTACAGTTTACACGATTCAAGTATATTTGGTCCAAGTAACTTTGATCAAATCCTTATTGGTCCAAGTCTTAGTGGAACTATGAAGTATGGTTTACAGTTTACACGATCCAAGTATAAATAAATAAATAAATAAATAAATTCTTTATTGTTGCTTTAAGTACAATTTAGCTTATACGATTGCAATTCGTCATTTTTCCCAATCAATACATTTTATTTTAGCAAATTTTCTTTAAAATAATTAAATCATTACATCATAAAATAATTTAGACAGACAGAACATAAATACAGTTACTTTTCAAAACAAATTCAACAAACTATTTTCACAGAGAGGATTAAAAATTAAAAACCAAAAAATATTAAACTAAAAATTAAATACTAGTATAACAATCAAATATTAAAACGATCCAATATTAAAATAACAATATATCAAATATTAAAATAACAATTTAACAAATATAACAATCAAATATTAAAATAATTTTTAGAATAAACCTCACTAATCTATAAACCGGCTTATTGACCAAAATGGCGTAACACTCATCGGAAAACTTGTTTTGGTCTCTAATACTCTTTAACCTCTCTGGTAAGCTATTATAAAGTTTTACACTAGTATAATCCTAATGTTTATATTTGGTCCAAGTAACTTTGATCAAATTTACTTGGTCCAAGTCTTAGTGGAACTTTGAAGTATGGTTTACAGTTTACACGATCCAAGTATATTTGGTCCAAGTAACTTTGATCAAATCCACTTGGTCCAAGTCTTAGTGGAACTTTGAAGTATGGTTTACAGTTTACACGATCCAAGTATACTTGGTCCAATTAGTGGAACTTTGATATAACGTAGAGGTTAAGATAGATTGTTTCCCCTCTAGAACTTTCCAGTTAAATTGCACTTATTGAATTTTAAAAACAGTGGTGATACAATAACCTTTTTGTAAACAAAACCCAGCATAACCTCACGCATCTTTTTGACAGCTCGTTCTCATAATTTGTAAGGTGGGCGCCATTTTTGTTTTTATCAAAGTCTACTTTGATCAAACAAAGTTGGGGCCCGTCCAACTCAACTTGAATGTCCAAGTTGACTTTGATACCCTGTTTACACGATCCAAGTAGCGTCAAAGTAGAGTCAAAGCTGACTTGGTCCAAGTCAACTTGAATGTCCAAGTTGACTTTGATACCCTGTTTACACGATCCAAGTAGCGTCAAAGCTGACTTGGTCCAAGTATACTTTGACCGTGTAAACCCGGCTTAAAAAGATCACTGTTTGCTCATGATAATGAGGAACTAAAGCATTAGACTTATTAGTAGCCTAATAATTAAAACTTTATACTTAAGTATTATTTTGTAACTTGTTTTAAAAACCTCTTGGGAAAGATGATCTCCCATGAGACTTGCCAATACTGAGATATTATGATTTGTCAATAATACGTTTTATAAGTTCCCACAAAAATCTCGCTTAGAATCAAGCTGGTTTTAACCACTTCAATAGGCTAGTAAATTGATAAAACTTTAATTAGAAATTAGAAGAGAATATATTTTAAAAATACATCGTTTTATAATTATTAGTGTAGAATTAGTAGACTGAATGAATGTGTATGAAGGAGCCAATTAAAAATGGCCAAAACCGGCAGGTGCTTTATGTAAGGCCGCGTTCGTGTAGAGCAAGGTGTTTTTTCAGGAAAAAATTGTTCTCTTTTCTTATTGCTCTAGTTGGGCCCTTAGCTGTTAAAGTTTATTAACTTTTTTTTTTTTTAATAATACTTAAAAGCAGGAAATATAATATAAAATCTATTTAAGAGCATTTAAAATCTGTAATAAGACTAGTTATAAGTAGATGTAAGATAGATTATAGTATTACATACATATAATAAAATATAACTATTTTCTGAATAAATACTTTATGTAGTGTACACCTTAGTTCTTAATCTCTCGTTAAGTTTTGCCCTATAAGGTACCAAGTTATTTATTTTTCAAGGTTTTATTTATTTATTTTTTGACGAATATTTCATAACAATTTTTGACTTTGTTTGTTTCTAACAAGTTTTTTTTATTTGATTTTAATTAATGCCATCTTGATGGAGAAATTAATGATTTTGTTGAAAGGTTAACTTGTATTATTATGATTGACCACTGAAGATTTTATTTATTATATATATATTAAAAAAAAAAAAAAAATTGAGAGATACGAAGTTTGACCATAAATGATTTTGACTTTGAAATCCTAAGTGAGGGTTTTTTTTTTTTTTTTTTAAATATGGTTGGAACCAGAACTTTTTTTATTTTTTATTTTTTTTTAAAACCAGGCCTTTCACATTATGTGAAGTGAATGGGGGCTAGGCCCGAGTTTAGATCGGGCGCGAGGGAACTTGTAAAGACCGCAACAGCCCGGCCAACTCCCTTCCAAAGACCTCGATCTTCGAAAATGTCAAAGCTCGAAATAAGAAAGAAGTGTCGAAATTTCTTGTCCTTTAACATAATACAAATGGAGCGAAAACACGTGTTATAACATTTTTATTTCGAAGTCCATTCTCTTGCACGGTTAAGAAAAAAATAATAATAATAATAATTTGTTATCGCCTTTGTTAAATATGTATCTCATATAAAAATGATTAACTTTTTCTAAGTCAAAGTTTGTTGTTTGGTAATTGTAAATTAAATTATTGTTTAAGGACTATATTTAACCTCTTAATAACTTTCAGAGTGGATAACGCCTTCTTCAGTTTATTATTATTTATGAGATGGAAGTCAAGTTTAAATCAAACTCTTATTCAAGTTTAACAATCAACGGAGGTGTGAGAATTTTCAAATGTTTTTAGTAGCTCACAATTGCATAGGTTCTTCTAATTTTCTATTAACTCTTACCTTTATATTTATTTTCTTTCTTTTATTGTTATTATAGAAGATTTGAGAATGATTTATCGAATTCCTTCAATTGAATTTTAACCGAAGACTCATCTTTCTGAATTATTGGATCGTGCATGAAAGCATCGATTGGATATTACGTAAGCCCTGATGCAAGTGCAAATAAGTATCCTCTTCCTACTTAATTTATTCGTGTAACCTTCGATCGAGGATAATTATGTTTTAATATTGCCTTGTTTTCTTGCGTTTTTCTCAACGGTTTCCACTGATGTATAGTAGTAATTGAAGGATGTTTTTGTTTTGTAAATGAATTAAGACGAAAACCTCACGAAGACCTTGCTGTTGGGTTCTATTGTTTTTGGATTAGTGAAATCTAAACCTATAATAATCGAATTGTAGTTTTTTTGATTTTCAATTGCTGGAAATAAGATAAATACTGTTTTAAGGCCATGATTCATAATTTTTCGATTAACTCATGTTATACATTATTATTATGACTAGAGAGGTTGGTAGAAAGTTACACAACAATATTGTCACCACAATTTTTATTACACATAAACTCACAAACGCGTTTCGACAAATAACATCATCTTCAGTGTGTGTTAACTTAGTAAGGGTTAATTCTGTACTAAGCTAACTATTTTACAAACATGTATTATAAACTAACAGTACAAGGTGGGGGTGGACTAGGGTCATGTGGGTAGGGGGATTACTACGAAAGGAACGAGGTAAGGGATATGGAGTTGAGAATTTGAGAATTTGAAGATAAATTTGAGAATTTGAAAGTTGAGAATATGGAGAAAAGAAAAACTCAACTCCATATCCCTTACCTCGTTCCTTTCGTAGTAATCCCCCTACCCACATGACCCTAGTCCACCCCCACCTTGTACTGTTAGTTTATAATACATGTTTGTAAAATAGTTAGCTTAGTACAGAATTAACCCTTACTAAGTTAACACACACTGAAGATGATGTTATTTGTCGAAACGCGTTTGTGAGTTTATGTGTAATAAAAATTGTGGTGACAATATTGTTGTGTAACTTTCTACCAACCTCTCTAGTCATAATTATGAAGTGGTACCACAAAATCTCAGTCAAAACAACTTATTATATGTTATACATTATTGTTAAATCAGAATATTATTACAACCATTGTGTTTGAAAAATTAATAAAATATTTGCTCAAAATCGTTGCTTCATTCAGGGGTGCCCGCTCAAAGGGGGGTACGACGCAGAGTGCGTCGTAAATAAAATTTTTGGGGGGGATTTTCAGGGATGTTATAATAGGATTTTTTTGGCGGGGGAGTGCAATTTTCATGCTGAAATCAACTGATTGAGGGAGAAGAATCTAAACAATATTTTTATGCTTTCCTCTATACTCTATATTATTTGTAAGTCTACCACTATACTAATACTATTTTCTAGTTACTGAAGTGGTGCATTACCTCATTTATTGTCCAATAATTAAGTAATTCTATTCTTCTCGCGACACCAATATAGTAATAGTGTGTTGTTACACGTACACGATGTTTAAGTGTTCCTTCCATTTAAATTGCTTTATTTATATCATCAACTAGTTTATTTATGGTTTTATTTTATTGTTAAACAATAATTAGAGCTTATAGTTGTCCAGTATCACGTAAAACAGAGCACCTTTCTTTAATCCTCTATTATAAGAAATATAAAATAAAAACATAAATAAACTTAAAACATAAAATAGAAACATAAATAAACTAAAAACATAAAATAGAAACATAAATAAACTTAAAACATAAAATAGAAACATAAATGATTAGTGTTAAATCAGTAACTACGAGTCATAATTATGACTAGATTTTGCAAAAAAAATCAATTATAGTAAAATAATTAACGTTTTTAGGAACACTACCACTAACAGTAAATGTTTGTTGTGTAAATTATAAAAAAAAATTACAGGGAAGTACTTGCATCAAGCAAGTACTTTTTAGGGTTTCGTAGATTATTCGGCATACACATATACATATATTTCATTATTTGCGCTAAAATAACATTTTAGTAAACCCATCCCACCCTTTATGAAAGTAAACAAAATTTTTATTCATGATTATTTAATTTGGCATGATTAGTGACAGTTTTGAAATTCTAGCACGTATAGTTCAAGATCTTCTAGGTGTAATCACTTCATGGGTGTTGAAGATCCCCACCTTAGAAGATCCCTACAATTTGTAGTGCGTACATCATTTCAGTTCTCTTTATTACTCTAATTTTGAATTGTATACAATCTTTATCATTCTCCCATATTTTTAATAGCAAGCTGGAGGTTATCTTTACCCGAGACGTGGTCCCTACAAGAAGACTTAAAATTGCTAAGTAAGTTGGTTGAGGGTGAAGTCTAACTTGCTATGATATTGCAGCAAATTATAAATAGGGCCTACTAGAGACTACCGTAATGCAGCATTGTGGTGCACCTATCTCATACGTTTGTTAATATATTTTTGAACTAAACTTTTCGTGCCAAACATTCTAAATTATTTTCTGTAATATTTTCAGCTTTTAAACTCGTCTCAACAAAACCCCATCTCTGAATTGAATACTTCGTGGATGAAAGTGAGCTCAAACTCAAACAAAATTACAGTTTTTGTGTTGGATAGTTTTGTTGCTTAAGGTCAAAAACTTGGTATCGTATTCTTGAGTTTTGTGAAGACTCGTGGAGATTGTAGAAACTCTGAAAGGAATGGAGTTTTTCGGTCCAGCATGTTTCCTTTATAGTTAAGGGAGTGTTGGAAGGCCGCTTTACACGTGAAGGTTTCTCTTCATGGATACCAGCTGTGTGCAGTGTCTTCTACCTGGTCTAAGGAGCTAGTTTTTGTTCAGAGCCCCAGGTAAGCTACCCTAGACATCCCGAATAGGAGGCCCGATCCCAACCTTTAAAAACGACCTTTTTTCTCATTTTGGTTTCGGGATCCCTCGGTATGGGTCTTTGGGATCTTCTTTTCTCCCCACCTGTTCATGGAGAAGGGCTCCCCTATTCTCACCAGTCCCTTTTAGAGCCCTTTTTTTCCATCTCTCTCTATTTCTTTTCTCTTTTTTTCGTAGCCGTACATCTATTTCGTATCCTCTCGTGAAGCTTTCAACTTGGGCTTCTTACCTTCTAAGATATTAAAGTCCTTTCCACTCGTAACTTATATAAGGTACCCTTTGACCTTGTTCACATAATCTGGATAGGCTTTTAAATTCCTAAGTAGTCAAATTGATTCTACTGAAGGGAATCTCTCATTTGTACTTGTCGTTAATATTAAGTTAACTGCAAAACTATTTTAACTGTTAAACTATTTATAAGCCTACCAATACGGAATGTATTTTATATATATATTCTTCTTTTTATCATGCTATTCATTTTTGTAAAAAAATGTTTGTACATACTCTATACTTTTAGATTTAATAAGTAACGAGATTGAAAGACGAAATTAATAGCGATGCAGGAGCATATCACTAAATTATCATTAAAATATACTTTTCGTATAAATTGCTGAGTTTGTAGGTAACATCTCGGGTAATTTAAGGATTTTTTATCCTTTTTAAGTGATTTTGTCTATGTGTGTATATATCACACGATGATTAACTATAGAATATTATAAGAAATATATTCTTATTGTTCAGCTTTAGTTTGTTTGCACTTATTATTTAAAATATCATATTCATTCTTCAATTATATTAAAATATCTTATTTTTTGTTCTTTCCAATTTCCCACATTAAACTTTCAAAGTTCTTCCTATTTCTTTAATTTATTCTCTACAATATAGCATATAGCGACACCGCATCTTTGCTTTGGACATTGTGTATTCAACGTCAGATGAAAAAAAAAAAAAAAAAAAAAAAAAAAAATGACAATAAATCCCTCGGTTCTATCTCATCTTACCAAAACGAGGAATCATCCATGATGTCGTGTGTGTGTTTTTTTTTTATCTTTTTATATTATTATTTTTTCCCTTTCTATTTTTTGTTCTTTTTTCTTTTCCGTCGTCGTTTTTTTCTTCTTTTTCTTTCTTTCACTATTCCGTATAGTGGGAGAATGTCTGGCTATTTTGTTCAGTGCATTGTATGCTTTAGTATCTGGGAGTCCCGGCAGATGGGACTATTGTCAGATAAGGTTTTTATCAGAAAAGGTTGTCTTTGTATGTGTGTTTTGTCAGTGTAAAGGGGAGTTGCTTGTTACTTTGTGTGAGTATTTCGGTGTGCTCCAAGGAGACTAGTGGGGGCTCGGTCTATTCTCTCAATAAATCGTTTCTCTAGCTCTGTCTTACCTTTAGAAAACATTTTTTATAAGAATGAACTATCAGTCTCATTCTTTAAATTTTACCTTTTTTGTAATCTCTTCCTCCTGTCTTTCTTCATCTGTCCTGTATAAAGTTTATAGTCTTGATTTACTGTCAGTAATTTTATATATATTTCCTTTATTTGTTTTTCTGTTCTTTTATCATTTTGACCTTGAGTTAGAAACTACGTTTATGATTTTTCAAACTATCTTAGGGTTTTTATCTGTAGTCTCTTATTTTTCTTTTACTGTTTCTTTAATTAAATCTGATTTTTTGTTTTTCATTTTTAACTTTCGCATGACCCTAATGAAAATGTTTTTCCAAATTTAATTAAAATTCGTCTTGGTTTTTCTGCAAAGAGAAAAAATAGACACTTCCGTGTTTTCATCATGAAATTATTGTGTACTTACACTTCTCAAAAGGTTTAAGGCCTGACAATTTTCTTGCAAGCTGAAAACTTTATATCCTATTTCTGTAATAGAACTATTAAATTGATCAATATTTCATCCTTTTATGATGAAAGAAAGTAATACGCACGTATTACTTTCTGAAAAGACAGAATTTTATTTGAATGCATTGTTATTAATTTATAAATGTTATTTTTGTTTCAGGTTGGTTCAGAAATGGTCTCTATTTATGCATTATAGGTATTTACTTTTAATTATTTCGTTAATAGTCCATAGTATTATATTTTTTAGCATAACAAGTAGTACAATTTATCTTTCTACGGATTCATCAATTATTTTCACTTCTTGAAAATCTGATTATTAAAATTGTTCATTGTTAAAAATTGATCATACTGGCCTAATGTCAACAAAGAAAGGGGAAAATACTATTAGCTTTTCTATATTAGGGTAACTTTAATTGGCTATTTTGACGTTTCATTTTTATCGTATTAGTTCTGTTATGTTCTTAGCTAGCTTTTTGTATTGCCATACAAAACTACGTACAATTTCCTTTCGATCTTGTAAATCCTATTTACAAGATTAACAGCTCAAAGCGTGAAAACCATTCAGTATATTTAAAGCTTCCTTTTGTAATTCTTTTATCTGATATTATTTTCTTTTTAAACTGGTTAGTTCTTTGTTGTTTAGCTTGGCCTCCGTCTAATATTTGCTTATGGTGTTATTTATTCTTGTTGGATTTTGATCAGTGCTCTTGTTAAATCTACAAGGGTTATGCTGTTGGAACTGAAAGTTGGCAAGGATTGTAATTTATTGAATGGAATAGGGCTTTACAGTTCGGAAGGTTCTTCAGTGCCGATATTGATTTTTTCCAGTGGCTCTGGAACTAAAGGCTTCCACTTATTAGTGGAGGTTATTGTTTGTTACCCCCCCCCCCCCTCACGTATGAACAGTGTTGTCTATTGTTCAGGGTAGCCCTTTAAAAATTCTCTGACCCCCTCTCCCTTGCTTTCACTACAATGTGGGGGTGTTGTATGGTAAATTGAAGAGAATTCAGAGGGTGTACATGTTTAGCTCTATATAGAAACTCGGAATATAGTAGAGAGGGAGAGAGGCAATGCCTCTGTGTTGAGATATTTTTAATCTAGAATGCTGTATGCCGCATCACGTTCAGTAGTCCGTATATAGTTTGTATAGTTCGTTTTATAGGCCTTCGGTTTGGTTCCGCAATGATGAATGTGCCCTTTATTAAAGATTTAAAAATAAAAAAAGGGTTCGAGAAAGTATAGATACAACTAAACTTGTATTGTTTTGGTATGCAGATTGTATTATAAGTATTTTGTATTAAAATAATTTATCTACGCCTACATTCTTGCCTTTAGATCAAATTGGTAAAGCAGTATTAGCTTGGTGGGGATGTTGTCGTTAAAACGTTCGACTTAGGTGGAGCCCTCTGGAGATTTTACTTACCCATGGGATCATGGGTCACTAGTATCAAGGTCCACAGCAGAACCAAACGTGAAGGCTATTGGACCTTATGGACTTTTACGCCGGGGGGGCACTGCCACATAGGGACTTGAAAAGGAATTCTCACGCACCCCTTTCCCTCCGGTCGACGTTATTGATTTTACTTTAAATTCTTTTACTTCCAAACTAAACTTCGGTGAAAAGGCTTCTGCAGCTGATTTAAGCATGACAATCTAGGATTCCAGGTGAATAACGCATTTTAAATGTTTTTCATTTAGCTTTCACTCCTGAAAACTTTATTAATGTTTGCCTCAAGTGCTTATTTATATTAAAGTTCATGTTACTTTAAAAGAGCATGGGTTTCCATGCTGCTTTCTTGATATTGATCGAAGCATGTTTGTCATTGGTATTGTCACAGCAGCACAACACTGTTTGTTGTTGATATTGTCACAGCAGCACAACACTGTTTGTTGTGGATATTGTCACAGCAGCACAACACTGTTTGTTGTTGATATTGTCACAGCAGCACAACACTGTTTGTTGTGGATATTGTCACAGCAGCACAACACTGTTTGTTGTTGATACTGTCACAGCAGCACAACACTGTTTGTTGTTGATATTGTAACAGCAGCACTACACTGTTTGTTGTTGATACTGTCACAGCAGCACAACACTGTTTGTTGTTGATACTGTCACAGCAGCACAACACTGTTAGTTGTTGATACTGTCACAGCAGCACAACACTGTTTGTTGTTGATACTGTCACAGCAGCACAACACTGTTTGTTGTAAATATTATCACAGCAGCACAACACTGTTTGTTGTTGATATTGTCACAGCAGCACAACACTGTTTGTTGTTGATATTATCACAGCAGCACAACACTATTTGTTGTTGATATTATCACAGCAGACAGCAACACAACACTGTTTGTTGTAAATATTATCACAGCAGCACAACACTGTTTGCTGTTGATAATATCACAGCAGCACAACATGCAAATATTGTGCTGAGAGAGGTCCCATGTTATCCTACTTTAATAAACATTTTATTTTAAATTTTAACCAACCCAATTAGAAATGTTAATGTTTATTTAATCGAAAATTATTTAATTTCAAGTTCAGGCAGAATAAAATAGCTCGAAAACCCAACAACAAATATATATATATATATATATATATATATATATATATATATATATATATATATATATATATATATATATATATATATATATATATATATATATATATATATATATATATATATATATATATAAGAAGTCTACGTTCCTTATATGGAGATCAAGGCGAAACTTTTGCTCAGTTTAAGAAGCTTCTCTGAAAAAACCTTTTGAGGTGAATACCACAAATCACCTTACGTTGAGAGTTGAGAGGCAATAAAGGCAAGGATCTTATTTGGTGTTTAGGCGTTGCTTAGAGTCCAAGTCTGGGCCACCATGTTTTCCAACCTCTTTACTCCTGGTGAATTGGGTCGACTAAGGAGTTACCATATTTTAGACATTTACTCTAATTGTTCTCTTAATAAATTTGAATTTAAGAGCTGAATTAATCGTCATTTTCATAAATCAATTCATTTTATTATCAAGTATGACAATGAGTGTATAATTTCGCTTAAAAAAAAGTGTATCTTGTTTTTAATGTATAACCAGGAAAAATATTGTTGTTGGTCCTATAATAACACTTTTTGAAT
Organism: Gerris lacustris; assembly: GCA_951217055.1. Lineage (NCBI taxonomy): Eukaryota > Metazoa > Arthropoda > Insecta > Hemiptera > Gerridae > Gerris > Gerris lacustris. The sequence goes on along the minus strand of OX578282.1, from coordinate 56,632,573 downwards.
GGGTTGTCATAAATTCCAATTGTTCTCTGCGTAATAATGGTTCTCTTGTATTATTTAGATCAATTTTATCGACATCAAATCTATACCTAACTATAGCTAACGTAGTATCAGTCCATAAGTTTGGTCCTGACATTTAAAAAAAATATTAATGGTCTATTATAGTTTGTTTTAGTATTTTTTCGAAGGCCTTGAAAGGAAAAGTATCGGTGGGTGTGTGTATTAAATTGTATCGAGAAATAAAAATGACAGCAATTCCTTTCGCTTGTACGGTAGCCCTGGGCCCGGTAACGCTAACAGATGTAGGCGTGTTACCTAAGTACATAGCTACTGCTGTTAAGTTCAATATCGTGTTATTCTATTCCATTTCTCTCAACGTACAAATAATATTTAGTAATAACTCTCTTGAAAGGATAACTTTAATTTAAAATTTAAATCTATAAAGGGTATGCATTCTAGAGGATTTTCAACGAAAATATTCTCCTGTCTGATGCCCTTAACCATTTAACTTTTTTTTTTTTTTAAAGTAAGTAAACATAAATAACGTCAAGGAAATAAGTTGGTTTGGAATGTATCAGACTGCAGTTGAGCAGTCGAACATTCGAAGTTCTAAAATTGGTGTTTTAGTAAACTTTATAAGTTTTAATTATCAAAAAATCACAATAACTAAAATTATCAGTGACCTATAATGACAAACTTAAGGTGTCGAAACCTGTCCATATTGGCTATTACCTTATTAAAAAATACTTATTTTTTTCAATCTATTTTTAAGTCATAAATCATTCAGAAAAGGATGGCTATGACAACTCGTTGAACCATATTCAAGCATATTCTAATGTATATAATATAAATAAATAAACAAACAAATATTGAATATGGTAAGGGGGGGGGGGGCGTCCGAGCGTCACCCGCACGCAAGCGGCTATGAAGCTAGGACCGGCCCTGCCTTTAACAATAGAAACTAATAGTATGGTGAACACGGCGCCGTGTTGAAAATTGAGAATCTGTCACGTCGTCTACACGGTGATAGTTGCCACGATAGTTGCTATCATGACAGCAACTATCGCGACAACTATCACCGAATAAATAGGGCTTTACACGCTATCGCATGCCACTCTCTACCTGGTGCTGAAAGTTGTCCAGTTCGTGCTCAGGGATTAGTGGACCCTTTTTTGACCCTTCCTTATGGTTAGAAAAGTTGTCCAGTTCGTGCCCAGCCTATTCAAGTTGTTGTTACTGGAGTCACTAATGACTAATGACTGATCCTTTTAAAGTAATGGCAGCAGGCATTGATTTACCAATGGGCACTCTAGGCATATGTTCTGGATGCCAAAACTCTGAATTATTTTGCTTGTCGACGTCAAAAGTCGAAATTCCCCTCTAATTTTCGGTCTTCCAAGATAGTGAGGTTCGCTATAAGAATGCTTTGCCCAGGGTGCCATCAAGGTATTTCCAGGGTACCTTAAAACAGAGCCTGAATGGCAGTAGGACAATACTTATGAAAGGTTTAAGATACTTCCTTATTTATTTTAATGGATTTCAAGGAAGTGATTTTGTTCCTAGAAAAATCTAATATAGAAAGTATTATACTTTTAGTCATGATTTGGATTTAACACTTGTGTTTCCACTAGATTTGATATTAATAAATATATATATATATATATATATATATATATATATATATATATATATATATATATATATATATATATATACACACATATATATATATGTAGTTTTTTTTAGAGTTATCATGTGGTTCTTTTTAAAATTATCTTAAAGACAATTATTTATTAATGATTTAAGATTGTTCAGATGTTTTGGGATGTTAATGTTTTTTAGTCTCTCCTCATTTCAACTTCTTACTTATTGCATTTTATGAATGGTTTCACGAGTATTATTCTCAAAGCTATTATTTGTCTTTTCATATTTCCGATAATGTTCTCTAATTACGGTCTAGTATATAAACCCTGGTGTATTATACCTTTGAATTGGTTAGTAACTATGTATTCAAGAAACTACGAACCTCTCTTGCTGCAAGTTACGAGCTGCACTTTTCTGTAATTGGATATTGGAAAACGACTATTTTTTTCTTCTCTTCCTACCTCTATTTAAAACTTCGAACTAAAACCCTCATCTAAACTGTGTTCTTTTTTTTGAGGGATCTACGTGCTTTCTAAAGTTACTTCTCTTTTTTGTGTTGTCGGAATCTCCCGCTACTAAAAACTTTAGAAGGCCTGCTATTATCAACGGTGTGGGTGTTTAGGAGTATCTTTACAGTGCACCCTTTTTATATCGAGCTGACCTTGAAAAATGAAATAAAAAAAATAACTCCCCCACCTTCCTCGTCCCCCCACCCGAAATCATACGTTTCAAGAGTTTCAGAGGCCCCAGAATGAAAAAAAGGGGCCCATGGGTAGTTTTTTTGAGGTTGCCTATGCCCCCGAACAGATGGGCAGATGTGTGTTTGTTAGTCCCCCCTCCACACCGAGATACTTGAGTTGTATTCGATGGTTTTACCCCCACTCTACACTCTAACCCCCACCCCTCACCCATGGCCCAGGCGTCCGCTTAGCACGTCAGTCAGTGACAGACGCCCGATCTAGTCATGTCGTTCCCCCGTGTTTCTATACGAATGTTCTGAGGAACATAACTTCTTTTGTTTATTCCGTTCCAGCCCCTACGCGCGGAGTTTTTTTTTTTTTTTTTTACCCTGTTTTCCTTTTTTTTATTTAAATTATTAGGAAGAGGACTATTGAAAGGGTTTAAATTTTAAAGTGGTGTGAAGAATATAATACGGAAGAACATTGGTTTGTTTACGCTTTTGGATCGGAACATTATTGTTTTATTATTATTTTTTTCGGTGTTCATTTTATTTTTTTTTTAATTTAAAATATTTACACAATGAAACAAACACAGGAGACAAACAACGTAATCGAAAGATTGAGGTAATTTATTACTGCGATTAATTAATTATTCAATTTGCTAAGTTAACAGTGAAATATATATATATATATATAATACAAATGTGTAATATTAAGTAATATAACACCTAATTCCTGTGTATACATTATAATATCTCCAATATTCTGGCCATTTAATATATTATTAATGTACAACTATAGTTCAATACCATCCAAATAAACCTGAACTGAGTATCGACTCTTCATACTTCATTATGTGTTGTGGTTAGATCAGCTTGAAGATTTTAAATATTTAATTGAATAGGATATAGGTGTGTTAAGTAAAATTTAAGGATAACATATGATTATAATGTAATCTAGATCCATTTAAAATTCTTAACAAAAAATCAATAATCCTACTACGTTTATTTGAAGGTGTGAAGAATACTAATTATTATTTTGTTGTAAATTTTTAATCTTTAGATATGTTGTATACAGCGTTATTTATGGTTATTTAAATCCTGTATTATTCAAGTGTATTTTACTAATTATAAATTAAACACTATTGCTAGCTAAGTTAATTAAACTATTGTAATATATCTTATATTTTTTACGTGGAGTAACTAATAAAGTATTCATTAACAAAGGGTAGAACGAGGAGGGTTGGAGTACTTTAAAATTTTCGTATTCATGCTTACTTTAAATATACCTATCTAAGAGATGAAATTTTAATTTTGAAGAAAATTGAGCTAAATATGAACATCGAATTAAGATCTCATAATATTTTATTTAGATTATAATATATTTACTTAATTTTAATTTAGAATTGATTTTAAAAATCAACTTCTATTGCTCAACTTCTAATGCTTAAAATTATTATATACGTAAGTTCAATCTATAAATTATTATATACTTATAGAAAGCTGGTGAAATATATCATTTCACTTCATAGCAATGAAGCATGTTCTTTACATATCTGCTTCAATATCCTGATATTGATAGTTCAGGATTTATCATAATGGACTACTGAAATAATTTGTTACTTCAACTTATTTCTTAAAGAAGTCTGGTAATTAATACTTTGTAAGGATGCAGTGAAACGTATGAATGAAGCATGTCCTTTATATTCCTTCTTCAAGAGGCTGATTTCTGTAGTTTAGGATATCGTATTGGACTGCTGAAATAATTCAAAGTTATTACTTTGACCTTATTGCTTTAAGAAATATCTGGAAAAATCAATATGAAAGAAAACCTAGCAATGAAGCCATTACAGTCTTGCTTAAATATAATTATTTTGATTTTTCAGGACAATATCATATTGGACTATTGAAATCCTTCTTTACTACTTTAATTTATTAATTAAAGCCTTTTTAGTATTCATTATAGTATCACGCGGTGTAGATTATTTTAGGATGTTGTGAAACGTATGAATGAAGCACGTTCTTTATAGTCCTTTTCTGTAGTTTAGGATATATCATATTGGACTGCTGAAATTATTCAAAGTTATTACTTTGACCTTATTGCTTGAAGAAATATCTGGAAAAATCAATATTGAAAGAGAACCAACCTAGCAATGAAGCCTTGCTCTTTACAGTCCTGCTTAAATATACTTATTTCGATTTTTCAGGACAATATCATATTGGACTATTAAAATCATTCTTTACTACTATAATTTATTAATTAAAGTCTTTTTAGTATTTACTACAGTATCACGCGGTGTAGATTATTTTATAATCGTTACTTATATTTTTTTTAAAAAAAACGTGGTCTCTTCATGACTTCATTTAATGATATGACTACAAAATTCTATTAGTTGCTTCAAATAATTTACCATTAAATCTAATGATTATGTACTTAAATTTAATGATTTAAATTTAAGTTTTATACTAACAATATTAGGTGTCAGGTATTCAAATGCTCTATTTTATATAGTTATCCAAACATTAAATAGTAATTTTAAGTTAATTTTTCTTGCTTATTTATTTTATTAGAAATTATAATATCGTATAATTGAGTATTTTAGGTCATTTTAGGGTAAAAATAGGGACAAGAAGTAGAAAAGATATTTATAATATCGTATGTTTATTAAAAAGAACGCCTAATTGTACCTACTAACTAAGAGTATTTTTTCTTTTTTTTTTTAATTTGCGTATTTTTTTAATAATTAGTCCACGTGCTTTTTTATGTGTTGATATGACTCTTTCTTGGAATTAAGTGAACTTATTATTTTTTTGATAGCAGAAACGTAATTTTACCTTGCATAATAATAACGTATGTTTCCGCTTACTGATAAATTCTACTTATGATTGTGGGCTTGTTTGTGATAACTTAAGTCATTATAACGTATAAATTACTTGAAATGTTATAATTAATATGAATAATACTTGATAAGTATATACAGTCAATTTAATTTTGACATTTCTTGATAAAGTTACAATATTATCGATGTACGCACAAACTTCTTTTTAAAACTCACATCTGTTTACAGTACTTTTTCTAGGTTTCCTATTTATTTAATCAGCTGTTATATATTATGTACTTATCGTATATATGTAATATGATGTGTCAATTTAAACAATATATTAATGATGTGAAGTGAATTCTAAGTATAAGAAATTTTTATGTTGTATAACATGTTTATGTAACCAGTTGTAACTTCTTTTTTTTTTAATTTTTACAATTACAGAATTTATTTAGTTTTATTTGGGTTTGAGTGTTTATTTTAAAAGTAAAATAAGACAATTTCATGGATCAGTAAAATCAAAATTGAAGTTGGGGATTTTCCGATGTAAGGTCAGTACGTTTCTTTAAGATTGGTATCCTTCCCAAACGCATAAACAGGGATATGGTCTTAACTTATTTGTTTATACTTTAATATACGCATTGTTTACGCAGCAAATAAACCTTACACCGTTATTACCTTCTTTTTTTACACATTTCTGCTAGGTTACAATTCAATTTAAGTATGGCTTTATAGTTCAAACGATGTTTTGTAGAAGATATAATAGAAGTCGGTCAAACACATTTTTCCCCCATTCTTTAATGTTATTACATTTTTTTAAAAAAAACTACCTTATGTTCTAGTAAATATCATCAAATAATGGGCTTATATCTAGTAATAAATATTTGCAATATGTTTTTTACATTATCTATATGTTTATAGATAATGTAAATATGTTTTACATTATCGAACCATTTCATCACATATAGTTCATATCTCTTAAAAATTAAAGTGCATATTTACATCCCACTTTATTCTTATAACGCAAAATGATTGCTATTTCTTGTGCTTTTTTTTAATATTTTCTAATAAAAACTTTATCGACGTGTATGACTTAAAAAGTTTAGGCCACGGTTTTATGGCCTTTAATACTTTCATCCGTCTCGTTTCCTTAAAGCAATCAAATGTTTTTTATTACTAGCTTTCTTTATTCTGCCTATCCACCTTTATTATTCTTTACTTCCCCTTTTCCCCAAACCCTTCTTGCTTTTTTTATTAGCTTTATTTTTATTTTTTTTAAATAAGTATAATATTTTCTTTCTTTCATTTTTTTAAACTGTGAATAAATTTTAATACTAAAACTTATTATTGCCCTTTTTTAGACGATGCAAGAATATTTTTAATTTATTTTACAAGAGAAATATGTAAATATTTATATATTATTTTAAAAAGATCTCATACAGACTTCATGGTCATTGCCGACCGCATTTACGTCTGCATAAGTTGAAATCATGTGTAATTATTTTTTTTACACTTATTTTATACTGTACATTGATTACTTACGTATATTTAATCCATATTTTAATTAGATTTAATTTTAGATAATTTAATAATTAATAATTTAATTATAATTAATTATTAATTAATTAATTAATTAATTATAATTAATTAATAATTTAATAATTTAATAATTTAATTTAATTTTAGATGAGTAAAGTGGCCGGATAACCCCCGTCCTGTAATAACCCTGGTAGTTGATCGGGACTAAAACCCAAAACAAAAAAAAAAAAAAAAAAAAAAAAAAAATTATTAATATGAACATTGAAAGAGTTTTTAACCTATTTACACAACGTAAAATAAGAGAAATGAGGAACAAGTTAAAGAATTTGTTAAACCAAAAAAAGAAGTCCAAGGTTTTGCTTAATTAATTTAATAGTTTGTCTTTAGCGTTATAACTTTTAATCTTTTTACAACCTGATGATTTTTTTAAATTAGGCTCATCCAGTATTTAATGTTTAATCTACATATGATAATAAAAAAAACCTATACATCTAATATATTATTCACACCTAACTAGTTTTAGATGGTTTTATGTTATTCTCTACCTACATATTGTGGACTTCAAATTATAAAAATTAAGGATTAAGTGTGGTATAATTTGATTATTTTTATGACTGCTTAGTGTTTATAAAACTGCTACTTTATTATGGATATGTAGTATAATTAATTTAAAAGATAATTTAGAAGATTATATGGACTAAGCACCATTTGTCGGAATATAAATATACAATTGTAAGCCTAATTGACTTGGTGGTTCGAATTTAAAAAAAATAGAACTATCCAAAAAAAAAAAAATATCATTAGTGTTATTTATTTATTTTTTTTTCAACTTTTATTTTTTTGCGTGGCAATATATAGTTTTAAAAAACTATCTTATAAAATTACAACAAATATATCCGCTTGTAAAAATATTTTAATATATGGTTATAACGCTTTGCGTTTGTCGGTGTTAAGGTCCCCTTTAAATAATCATACTCAAGTATAATTCTCTACTCTTTGTTATTTAATTTGCTCTCTTAAGTATTTATATTTGACATCCTTTTATTTTTCGGCCCTTAAATCAACAAATAAGGAGAGAGACGGTGTATTAAAAAAATGGATGGACATCTGGCGTAAGAGAAGACACCGGTTACGTTAAAAATGAGTTGCCTCACTAAGTATCTGAGTTTGCTTCGAGGCCGCGCCATATGGCACAATATAAACCAACCATAATTCTGTTTTCTCTCTTCTCTCTCTTTTTTTTCAACACTGTTTGGACTTTTTTGTCAACTTAGGAGTCTGGTCTCTTGAGAGACAGGACGAAGTTACATAATTTCCTGTCCTTGGTTGGTTCTAGTCTGACTAGATAGAGGGTTGACAGTGTAAACTAAACATCCGCGGCATATCTTGCCTTTGAGCAAATAATCCTTGCTCAATTGAAGAGAGAAAATGTATACATATAAGAGGCACATACATGTTACCTGATTGTTTGCTCTTTTTTTTCGGGTTTCGTTTAAATAATATGATTTTTTTTTAGTCTCAGTCTTAACGAATTAACATATTGTATTTTCTATTCTTTGGTTGATTTTTGGATTATTTTAACACACATGTTTCTATCTTTTGTTTAAACTAATCAAACAATAGATTTACCGTCTCTTCATAAGAGCTATTGTAAAAGGTCAATTATCTCACTTCTTTAATTTACTCTTTGAAATGTTGTGGGTAGATATTGGAAACCAAATAATATGAATACTTTTTGAATTAGGTTTTGTTGGTGTCTGCGTTTAATTTTTATTTATCTAATGATATAAAATAGCCATGTGCTAAAATATTTCGTTTACCTATCCTTATTGCTCCTATATTATTATGAATGATTTATGTAATATATTTATTTGTTAATCTTTATTTAGATATTTATATATTAGGTATTACAGTGTTGCCTTTAATTAATTTATAATGTTGTCACCATAGAGACATAAATAAATAAACCATTCTTTTTTGTTCTCTTTAACATGAATAGACCTATATAATAATTTAAGTTATTATTAACTAAATTATTAATTAAGTTATTATCAATATAGAATAACGTTGATTAATATATTACAATTTAATCATATTATTTTTAACTATTTCAGATTTGGAAGTTACTTAATAAGACAGAGAATTTGTGATAACCAATTTCAATTTTTGTGGAATTATTCAGTGTAAAATGTTATAAAACTGCTTTTCATTATTACTTATATATGAATATAATTATTTATTTTATTTACACAGTTAAATTTGAATCGGATGTTAGTTAATTCGTTCTAGATTTCATGGGAACTTTACTCTGATATGAATTCATTTTATTTAGTGTGAATCTGTTTTTGTTAGAGCTTTAAAAACAACACATCCTTTCTTGATTATGTAGTTATATGAGTCATATTATTTTTTGTATTAATAAGCTTTCTCATATCTAAACCACGAAGCTAGCTAATCATCCTTCGTGTCATTTTCATTATCTGCAAACCGTAAAAAAGTGTTTTATATACCTTCACTCTCGTGAAGATTCGAATTCTGAATCACTCTAATGTATCGGATACCTTTGTTGGAATTACACCACTCGACACATAGTCATTATCTCTCTCGTGTCTTTTTCATTTCGTTCTTTGAGTTTTATTTATTATTATTTTTTTTTTTAAATAAAACCAGAAAAAGTATTACATACCTTACTTACATCCTGAACCAGACTCAATCTTCTTTAAGGGATAATATTCTTTAAGGTTGCTTTCTAAGGATCGTTGATTTTTAAGTAGTTATATAATCGTACGAAGGCACTCTTTTCATTCTTACGTATATGTATATATGTATATTAAATACATATATTATATTATTATATTTTTAGACATATAAATATGTTGATATATATACATAAAATACATATTTATACGATAAGGATAATTTTATACGTGTGAAAATCTAAAAATCTAAAAGTTTTATGGAGGTGGTTCGACGGCCTAATTTTTCTCCCGAGCTTACCAAAGGTAACGCAAGCTATATGATCGTTCTGAAGAACAACAATTGGTTGTCTCTGATTTCAAAAATTCTAAAACAGAAATCCGTTTAAGACTTTCCGTGTATGTCAGTCGCTCAAGTTTTACGTGCCTACATATCTTAAAACTATTCGTCCGATTTTTATGAAATTTTGATGTTAAGTTATAATTAGCTTATTGTTGGTACTCTTATAATTTTTATAAAATGTGGATGGTTTGTCGAAAGTAGCCTGTTGATAGCTCAGGTTAAGTTCTACCGTTTACGCTTTTTAAATTTTGCTAATTGATTCTTAATTCAAGTAAAATAATTTCAAGATAAAAAGAACTTTTATATACTACGTTTTTAAATTTTCTGTTGAATCGTATGTAATGTTGATAATATAATTGTTATTGTTATATAATATATAATGTTGGTGAAAAAAAAATAGTTCCGAATTTATTTACTTCCCATAAATGACAACCATGTCATCGATATATTTGAAATAATATAATCGATAAATAATATAATCGATATTTCCTGTTTTGCTGTCATTCAATGTTTATCTATAACAAATTTGAGACCCGTCAAAATGAAGATTGCGTAAAAAAAATATTGGATATGGCAAAACAAATAAAATAACTTGCGGATTTTTTCCGAACTAACTTTCCGCACAGCAAAATTTGCTGAAAACTAATTAAATTCTGCTGAAAGATGGCTAAAAGTATTAAAATAATGCATTGTCATCGTGTTCTGAGCTAGGCTAAAAATTTCAAATGTCTAGCTATTCAGGAAGTTAGTTAGAAATCGATTGCCAGATTTGTACCGGACAAACAAACAAACAAACAAGAATGCAAGCCAATAAAAACGTAGTAAAATAAAAACTATTTTGACAGATTTAAAAAAACGGGGGAAATATTAAATAAATTTGACAGAAATTGGTTGTAAAAGAAAAAAAAAACCTATTTCAGTTTACGAAATAGGACTCGAGGAATCTATGTGCCACACTAATTGGCAGACTATTATATTTATTTATTTTTATTTTTTAACTTACCAATCATATTTTATTTATTACCTACTCCAATTTTGAATACTATTGCGTAGATTAGGTTAATGTTGGTATAATAATAATCATATTTTGAATTATGATTTTTGACGTTTTTTAAATGGTTTCATAAAATTTTAATGCAACGAGCTTGAAAACGCAATAACAAATGTTTATTGCGTCTTAATTTAATACCCTTACTTACTAATATTTATTATTCTTATTTCCTAAGTTTTTATAGCTGTAGTAAAAGACTGAAATGCGTGGGTTTCTACGAAAAAAGCCCAGATCGATATGTAAGCTGATTCATTGAGAAAGAACCTACGAAACGGTTTATTCACCCTACTTTACCAGGGGGATTTCCGTTCAACCCCCAGGAGTGGAACCTATGAGCTAGCCTTTTAATTCTTAAAACGAATTGTTAAATACTCGGTAATACAAGCTGTGATTCATTTCACGACCAGTTTCTCATGATGTAAACTAAACATATTAATCCCCTCTACTGTTCTGAGTTAGTCAGTCTTCTAGAATACCTCTTAGAGTTCGTATACATAAAAAAAAAAAAAAATTCTCGTGTTTTCCACTTCTTCAATATAAGCTCGTAAACAACACATTAGTAACCAAAGTTTAAGAATATATACGTGTTTTTTTTTGTGCGATCTAAATATAAATTATTTTGTGTCAAGTTTTGTTCCAGTATAATGTATAGATTTTCTTTTCATCCTATTACAATTGAGAGGTACGTTTTTACTAATCCATTATTTAGGATTGTCATAATATGTATTTTGATTTTGTTTAACTAATGTTCTATAGATAATCTAATAGTAACCTTATTTATTTTTTAACTCCGCGTCGACTGCAAGGGCCATTGACGGGAGTAACATTATTATTATTATGTTCTTTAGGAAGAACCATGTTAAAGATTGTAGAAATAATAAATCAAGTTCCTATATGTTTAGAACTACGTTTTAACCTTCTACATTCTAGAAAGAGTAATATAATATTTAGACTTTAAATAAGTCGTAATTTATCAGTTAGACTTTAAATACAGTTTAACAAAAATTAAAATATTTTATTTAAAATAATTATTTGTTTATATCAATTACCCAGGTATGATTTTATGGCAGTGTAAATAATTTGTTAATATTTTAAAGTATTGATAAGGAATAGTTTGTTATAAAGAAGTTCGTATGTGAAAAAAATAAAATTAATAAACACATATTAGAAATTTAATCATATCTCATGATAAACACAGATCTTTTCCTTCTGAGAAATTAATCATTTTTAAAGTCGAAATCCACCACTATTTTATTTGTAATTTTGTCAATCAAATAATTTATATTATCAAAATAATTAACTGTCAATGTTAATACAATCACTGTATAAAATGGAGTTTGATAATAAATTCATCGAATTTATTTAGCGTGACTAAAATCTGCAAAATTAAAAGAAAACAAAATATTATTGATTTTTCCCCCTCGAATACGTGTCTTTGTTTACCTTCAATCAAAGTTAATAATAGATCTTTATTTAGATTTGATATGTTTTATTAAAGCAGTGTTGTTAAAACATCTCCTTGGTAGGAAGGTTATGTTATTCAGTTGTTATGTTTTGAAGCTGTAACTAGTGTTTGTAACAGTTGCTAACGTTTTCAGTTACTGTTTCCTGTTCATTTCACGCTATGTTCACTTGCTTTTTCCAACGTACTTTTATTTTATTTTACTCTTTATACACTTTGATCATTGAACTGTACATTTCCTTTGTTGCAATTGAATTTACTTTTGGTTTTCTATATTATTGTTAAATATCTCATTTTTTTCGTGGATTATACCGATTCTTATGGATATGAGATTACGCTCAAATAGAACAGTCAGGTATTTATTTATTTTATAACGTTAAGTCACATCTTAAATATTTCAACTAATTTTCTATTCTCTTTGTTGTCTAAAAGTATTTTTTATCATTAATGTGATAGGTAATCATTGAATCATATTAATAGCAAACACTTGCCCTCTGTTATGATTTGATTTACTTTATTGTCCTGTTATATCATGATAAATTGATCGATTCATTAGTTACAATAAACAATAAATTTGTTTATTTCATTATACAGTTCTTAACGAATGAATCGAATCCAGTAATCTCATAAAGTTAGATGTTCTTTTAGAGTTTAATGATGTTTTAAAGTATTTATTATATAATTAAAAAGACGAAAAAAGTTATTAAAGTAATGCTTGAAACTTTAATTATTGTTAATTTTATTTTTATTGATTCTGCTGCCTGATATTGATCTCTATTCTGATATATTGTTTACTGTTTCTGATAACAGTGATAGCTTCTTCTACCTTTTATGATTCAAAGGTGCTAAACCGGTTTTTATTAAAATATGTCTTATTGTGGTTCTTGTTTTAATAATTATTACTCCGTGAATTAATGAATATTCCATTATTTTTAACAGTCTGTTTAAAAATTGATACGTGTCTCACAAATCAAAACTTGTACGTGCTCATGATTCTGTTAGTACAAAGCTAATTTTATAAATGTAACTATTGTTTGAAAATTGAAAACGGTTTTTATGACTTTGATTAACAAATTTGACTGTTTATATGAATCACAAATATTTAATTTATTTAATTTGTTGTCTTATTGTTTTCAATACTGCTCCTGTTCCTTACTTTACTAAAACTTCAAAATGACTTATCCTTTTTTTTCGCCTCGACTGCAATTCTATTATCATTTTAATTATAGAGCTCAGTGAGACAATTGACAATCAATCCGTCCGCTCGGCGGAGTCCCGTGGACTTCCTGACACGAATTGTTTTTATTGTATACCACGACAAAAGGCAACAATGGTTCTATTGTTATTATTTTTTTTTTTTTCATTGTTATAGTAGCTTTTTTTTGTTGTCTTGGGTATTTTTTTTTTTTATTGCGTTGTTTAGTAGTATTGCAATGGAACGAATAATAAATTTGTCGACGGTTACCGATTTTCTATTTCTTTGTCTGGTTTGTTTCACATTTTTCCTCTGAAAATTGATTTGGTAAACATGGTTTTATTTTATTTTTAATTTGTTACTCAAAGCTCTTTATGGTTTTTTTTTGGTCTTACATTTTAAATAATAAATAATTAACTTTATGGATCTAAGTATTTGAAATGTTCAAATTGTACATCATACCTACTAGAATTTTAGTATAACTTAAATGAGATAAATTTGCGTTCTTTTAATAAATGAGTTTTTCTTCTGATATCATCGTCATTTTTAATATTAGATTTAGATTAGTTAATATTTCTTCTAATCTAAAATATTAGTTATTTTTATTTCTACTAAAGATAAGATTCTACTTCAGACTTAATCCTATGTTAATCTGATTAACAATTGAAGGTTTAGCTTAAATATATGATCTTAAATAGTTTTGTTTGACATTCTATAACAGATACTCATTTGTGTCGATTATATTTGATACCTATATAGACTTTTACCATTACTAAATATAAATTTGTATATGTTGTAAGTAGGCAATTTTGTTTTATTTAGTAAATACATTTTTTGGTTGTCTGGATTTGTTTTGTGCTAATATTCAGGTAGGGGTTGAATTTAAATGCATTTTTTTTTTAAATCAATTTATTTTACCCCATTCACCTGGTGCAAACAACAACAGGGTTTTTTTTACCACATTTGACTGCTATTCATGGAGCCTTCTATTATACGGTGTATACCTGTTATACCATTATTTATTATATATTATTGTGTGGAAATTCTTACCTATTTTTAAACTTGAAGAATACTATAGAAGAGGGGATTTGAATTCTCACGGAACCAAATGAAATCTCTCTCTCCCCTTATGAGGTTTTTTTTTTTCACCCTTTATATTTTTTTTTTTTTACCATCTACAGCCTGAATACTAAAAAAACTTGTCGTTTTTTTTTCTTTCTGGTTATATCTCTGTAGATAAAGGTTTGAAATGCTAACTTCCCCTCTTAGTGAAGTGTTAAGAAGGCTTAAAGTTGTTTAAAAGTGGTTTTCTTTGTACTTCGATATTTTTTCTTTTTTTGAGATGCCAAAAATACCCATCAGAAAGATCTTGCTCACGTCACAAAATGTTAAGGATACTTCAAAAGATTTCCTTTGATATCTCTAAACTTTATTTTTTCTTTAAGAGATAAACGTTAATAATGATATAATCTTGTACTATCTCTTTTAATATTAAGTGATTAATATGAAAATTTATATATATATATATATATATATATATATATATATATATATATATATATATATATATATATATATATATATATATATATAATTTATTATGATAAATAATACATAAAAATTACACGTGTTCAATATAAAATATTTATTTTCATTATTATTATGGACAAATTAGCCATTGTTTTATGATTTGTGAAATATAATTTCCAAAACATATAAACATGAAATCTATGAGTTATTATTTAATATCTTAATAGTTGGGTTTTATTCTGGCTATTTGTCCTACATAAAAAATGGTCTATTTCACTCTGGCATATTTTTTAAACAATGATGTCGGATTTTGCGGGCCCAAACAATTGTTTTCTTTTAATACCTATTTATACTTAACTACCTACCTATAACAAAAAAAATGTATGAATTATTTTTTTAAACTAAATTGTGTTAAATACATTCTGTTATATCTGAATTATACACTATGTTGTGAACTGAAACAAGTAAAAACAAAATGGTGGACAATTATTAATCATTGTTTATCATCGTTTCACACATTCATTAGCTTATTTTAAAAATTTATCCATTCACATGCTGTTTTTATTTTAGATTTTTTTTTTTCTTATTTTAAAAGAATTATTAAATTTTTATTTTTTAATTAATTATTTATGTCTCGTCTTAAAAGCATTGCTAATTTACAATGATGTAATATATATATATATATATATATATATATATATATATATATATATATATATATATATATATATATATATATATATATATATATATATATATATACACATATATATATACATATATATATTACCTTTTCAATCTTTAAATAGGCGTTCTTGACCTGAAAATTCTTCTTTTTTAAAGAATGTCTTCTTTTTATTTATGATTCATAATTTTAATGGGGCAGGGTCTTATGTCTCTATAAAATATTTAGGGGTTAGGGTTTTTTTTTTAAATCCATTCTAATAATTCAGCATAGAAAGAATGTCTTGTTTTTAAAAACAGCGACTTGTGTGCCCTTGTTCTGACAAAGATATTTTATTAATAAAATATGACTTAAGTTTTTGTTTTGACAACTTAATGTTACGAAAATTCCTATCTTTTTAAGAAACATTTTTACAATTTTTTGACTTCTCCACTTCTATTTACATACTTGTATTTTTTTGGGTATTGCATTTTGTATTCATATATGTATATTTAATATAGCTATGTTTTAAGAATATGCATTTATTATATTTTGTATGAAACGTTTAATAAATGTATTTTTATATATTTATATTTAAATGTTAGAATTATTTATTACTTATAATATATTTATGTTCTTTGTGACGTCTTTCACCTTAAACAGACAGATAGAGATTTGTTAATTTTTATCTATAACCATCATAGATTCTATTTTCTATTCGATATATCATACATTTTTCATATTTTCTCTCTTTTTGTCGAAGGTCAGTTTTTTTACCACCATTTATCACTTTTTAATATTGTACGTAGGAGTGTAAAATCAGGCCACTATGAGCCGAGTTCTTTATCTACCCTACTGCGATTCACTATTTTAAGTTTTTTTTTTAGCGATTCTTGAATGTATCATGGTCTATTTTAATACTATGGTTTTATATTATTAGCTTTAAATATTTGCTGAATGTTTTTGCAGTAAATTTGTTTATTTTTTTAAATTTATTTTTTTAATTTTTTAATTAATTTATTTTTTTACATGATTGGGTTTGTTATAACTATTTAAAAAAAAAAAAAAATAAATAAATAAACAAGGAAACCCTTTACAACTTGCATTTACATGGCCATATTAGATATTTCTCATTTACATGGCCATATTAGATATTTCTTAAGTTAACGAGTAAGATAACTGGGCTTTTCTAAATGCTTTGGTATGTAGGTAGGTGGATAGAACGCTCGGCTCTCTCCTGGGAGACCCGGGTTCAGTTCCCGGTCCCGCCAGTTCATATTCTCATCTTGTACAGTGTCTGGAATGATGATTATTTGATATCTGAAATCTTCTGATGTAATATGCATTTCTAGGATTACTCTGACCAGACATTGCTGTACTTTTTTATCTATTAATTGTTAATAACTTATTGTTATTAAATTTGAAAAATGGCCCTCCCACTGCCGTGCTTTTAATTGTAATATAAAATGTATTTTCTTTTTCTCAAATATAAGCATAAAAAATGTCGTACTCTAAGTTAAAGAGCTATTTAGTTATGTATTTAGATATTTACTTGTCAAATCAAGAAAATGTTTAATTAGCATTTATCACGAACTTAATATTAATCTCACTTCAACTGAGTCATCTTCAAATATCCTCGACCAACCCACTCTCCTTCCAACTTTAGATATTTTTTCTTCAATTCTATTATTACCGAGTTCTTATTAAATTGATTAATAGAGAATATTATTATAGTGAATTATCTAGTCATTATTCCTTGCTCATTATTTTAAATTTTAGTTTCGTGCCAACTCAATACTTTTTCTGATAAATCCAACTTAACTGACGTCTTTAACCTGGTATTAAAACAAAAAGGAAGTTATTTATTATTATATATAAAATCTGATTATCTTTTATTTTATTTACTTGTAAAAAAAGAATAGTATGTAGGTATGTGTATATGAAATTTAATTAAAATTGTTTAAATAATATCGTCTTAAAATGTAATCCTTTAATAGAACCAGTAGAATCATATTCTTCTGTTTCCTCGGTGGGTGATTGGTTTCATCCTTGCCTCTCAAGCAGTGTGCCCGGGTTCGAATCCCCGACCATCTGATGGTTTTGTAACGTACATTATCCCACTCTATTGTTCCTGGAATGATGCTAATAATTCTGACACCTCTTCTGAACATAATTAAGTTGATAATATACTCTTGAAGTATTAAGTCTGACCAGGTTCTACTTTTTTACCCGTTTAGATGCAAATGTATTAATATATAAGAGTTAATTTAGTGTTAAATCGACTAATCTTTTTAATTATTATATTTTTAAAATATTATCCTAAATGAATCTTTTGATCTTTTAATGTCTCGATGACAATTCTTCTTTTAAACAAATTAAAAAGAATAAAAATATTTTAAACAAATTATTATTCTATTGTTATAAACATCTGTTGTAAACAATTAACAATTGTCTGTTTCAGAGAAACAATACTTGTTTATTGTTGTAATAATGATTAATTTTATTGTTATAATTTCAAAACTATTCTTTTGATATTTATAATAGGATATTTTAGAGAATTAAATAATATATATATATATATATATATATATATATATATATATATATATATATATATATATATATTTATATAATTGTTTTTTTTTTGTAATAGTTGAAATTTCTTTAAAATTATTGGTTAATGTATACAGTTCATAATATGGTTTTGTAATGTTTTCTCTTTTGGGTGGAATGGTTTTATTGTTACTTGTTAGTTACATAATAAATCTGTTGGCATTTTTCACAAATCTGGGAAATTAAGGTTACTAAGAGAGGTTACTCTTTATAATAAACAATACAGAAAACTTATTTAAATAAAAAAATATTAAATAAATTTTGGTTCGTTTTATTTCCGGATTAATGTTTCGAATGTTTGTAATACGTGATTAACTGACACTGGTTTTTAAAAATTAAATTTATATGTTTTAGTTTGTCATTATACTTAAAACTTTTTTATACCTTTAATTTTATTAAATTAAATGTTACCTACTTTTAGGGACACCGCCTTAAATAATAAAAATAACTATTAGGGTTTATTGGTTTATTAATTTTCTTTTATGATTAATGTTAGTTAAACGCTTTATTAATTATAATTAACACACGCATTTAACGCACTTAATGTAGCGTCTATGCGTGAACATGTTTCTAACTAATGTTTATCTTTAAACAAAAAAACAGGATATATAGCCAATTTAACGAGAAAAAAAATACATAGTGGGAATTATCAATTTTTCATTTTCCCTACCTTTTCTTAGGGATACAAAGAATAAAAAAATGTAAATAGGGATTTTTTTTTCTTATCACAACTTATATGCTCTAAGTTTTTATAAAAAGCCTGTTATGTTAATTTTTCTTTTTCTTGAGTTTGAGTCTCATGAAAAAACTACGTAAACTATCCCATGATGGTATTCTTACAATTCTGGTAGTCATGGGGAAATGACTATATATAATGGAAGGAAACAGGTAATATATAGAACCATCTTCCCATGATATCCCCCACTTTTCTCTCTAAACTTCTTGGATCATATTCGTTTAACTTTTTTATGTTTATTTTTTTTTTCTTTCTTGAATTGTTGGAAAAACTATTAAACATTTTTTCCATTTCCCACTTGAAAAAATTTAATTTTTGTTAAAACAATAGAATCCTATTAAATAATATGAAAATAAATTTATCATTATAATGAGAATTAATTGCATACCCTACAATAATAAATATAACAATTATAGAAATTGAATTGACGAACCTTTTTTTTAAAAATGGTTAATTAGCAATTGAATACAACTGTTTTTAATCAATAATTTATAAGGTTTATTTCTATCGTTGCCTATGATAAATATTTGTATGTTTTATAAAATGTATCAATTCAAGAAAATTATGTTGTATATTATGTGTAATTGACATATACATATATTTCTTAATTTGAGAAGAAAATATGCTAAATATGTCCAAAAAAGGTATCATATTTGGTGTAAAATTATAGAAAAAGTGTTATCACCAAAATTAACATATTCTGCCTATTCTTAAATAATGAATATAGGGATAAACGATCGATAAAGTAATAAGGATAAGTTAAAAAGAAGCTAGTGCTTATATTTACCAAATAATTATTATTAAAGCTGCTTTCGGCCACAATAGAAGTCCACTACTAGAGCCTTATATTAGTTGCTGGGTACCATAACCCACGACACTCGGCATTGACGAAGGCCCAATAGTGGCCGAAAGCGGCTTTGGGATTTATTAAATATATTTTTGCGTGGAGAGACTGACTATTCTTTCAACATTTTTTTTAAAGAAAGGATGAACTAATTATAAATGGTTCGTATAAAAATTTCAATTTACATACCTAAATATCATGTTATCTGGTAAATTTGGAGCCATTCTTTGATTCTTAGCGGCTTAGCCTCGATTTATTTGAAGCAATGTGTCTAGTATAAATAATATTCGGTACAAATATAAAATATAAATTATTCTTACAGCTTTTGATCGGTATGATAGCTTACATGACTCTCAAACGTGAAATGTTAAAATTTTTAAAATTACCAATAAAATATCGTTAATTTTATATTTCTTTCATTAACCTTTTATAATGTTCTAATTCGAGTGATTTCTTTCGTTTAGTACAATCTTTTATATTTATACATAATTAATTTGGTCCTGATTTAAATTATTGATTAATGATAAGACTGGTTTTAATGATTAAACTTTCATTTTTCAAGGTTTTGTTACTCATGTTGTCGTCGCTTACTCTTTTTCCAACCGTTAGTCATAACAGCAATTAAAGATAAAGCCTGTTTTAATTACTCAGTTAATTCCTGGGAGTGGAGAAAAAAAAAATATATACATATATATTTTTATCAACTGTTTTGATAATATAATAAATTATTCTTTTACTGTTTAGTTTTTAATACAAAGAAAAAGTATGCACTTATACCACCTGCAAGGTTTTCTTACATTTCCTAATTTTTTTAAGCTGTTTGCGTTTTTCATTATCTATTTCCTTTTACGTGTCCGCAATTGTTATAAACCTTCAGTTCTCATTACTTCATTACCTTTATTAGTTTTTCTTTACACAATAATCATTTTTTTGTGTGTTATTAATTTTTCAATTTGCCACTTAATTTCTAAAGTTTAAACAACTTATTAAAACAAAAACAAAAATTAATCCTATATAGCTGTGAATTTTAAAAACTGGAATTTACTGCTAATATTAATGTTTTTTAAACTATAAATTCATCTGTGTTAAGATTGTTAAGTGTGGTTAGAATAGATTTGAAGATTTCGAAGACTAAAAAGTGTAAAATAATTGTATATTAAAAAAAAAAAAAAAATAAATAAATAAAATATATAATATAAGAACACGCTTTTACAAAACATGTACTAATAATTATAAGATAAAAAGAACTTTTTATATACTACGTTTTTATATTTTCTGTCAAAAATCATAAATTTGAAACCCGTCAAAATGTTGATTGTAAATATGGGGTATGTCAAAACAAATAAAATAACTTGCGGATTTTTTCCGAACTAACTTTCCATACAACAAAATTTTCTGAAAACAAAATAAATTTTGCTGAAAGATGGCTAAAAGTATTAAAATAATGCATTGTCATCTTGTTCTGAGCTATTCTAAAAGTTTCAAATGTCTAGCTACTCAGGCAGTTAGTTAAAAATCGATTGCAAGATTTGTACTGGACAAACAAACAAACAAGAAAGCAAGCTAATAAAAACGTGGTAAAAAGGAAAGAAAAATTTAACAGCTACTGTACTAGGAGCAATCACAGTATAAAGATAAAAGACTGGAGCTTTATCAACAGTTTTGTCATTTCTGTTCCCGCCATTTTTTAGGGTTTAATTGGTAAAACCAAAAAAAGAAACCCTATAGTTTCGTTTCTGTGTCTGTCTGTCAGTCACTCTGTTCGGTTCCAATAACTTTTGAATCAAAAGAAATAAAAACATGAAACTTTTCATTTTGACGCTCACACAGGAAAAATACAGCGAACTCAAAATTATCAGCTGTTCAAATTCAAAATGGCGGATAATTCATGTCACGTGGAAATTAAAAATTGGGGGTATCAAATAAAAGCTACTAATGAGTAGATTACA
The DNA here is from genome assembly GCA_951217055.1 of Gerris lacustris. Taxonomy (NCBI): domain Eukaryota; kingdom Metazoa; phylum Arthropoda; class Insecta; order Hemiptera; family Gerridae; genus Gerris; species Gerris lacustris. Next base: position 56,610,809 of record OX578282.1, on the reverse strand, counting down.
ATTATATATAAACATTTTTAAAAAGTTTATTATTTATTGTATTTAAGTTGAAAGAATACCATTAAAAAAGTCCCTCTCCCCAACTACCCTATAATGGCTATTCCAAAAATGTTGCTTTACGCTAATATCTTATGGTAGGCTGATAAAAACTTCCTGAAAAAAATTATCAAATTTATCTTTTTGTTACCTTTAAAATTTTCCACATTGTGACCCCCCTGGGGATCGAACCAGCAACCCCTTCTTCTATTAACACGTGGAAATTGTTTAATTTTCTTCTGTTACTAGAAATATGCAAAATGTGCCGTCTGCTGGGCCATAGAAAAAATATGAATAGCAATTTGATCTGATTAACCTGGGAATCCAATATGGCGGATAATTTATGTCACGTGAAATATATATATATATTGAAATTTTGAGTGGGGTATCAAATGGATGGTATTAAACAGAAGATTACATAAATATATAACACTTGTGTAAATTGTTTAATTTACCTATCCATTTTGTCAAAAAACATTAATATTTTGCGTGTCCTCCCCCCCCCCCTCCTCTTATCCTAACTAATTATTTTATGTTCACAATACCAACGAAACCCTTTTTATGTGAGACATCACGCACAACTATTTAATTTAAAAATATATCTATTTTAAATGGTTCCTAGAAATTATATTTCTATAAGTTATTTATTTGATTCATAACACATGTTTTAACTATATCACATTTAACATATGTTCAGTTTGGCAATCCCTTAAATTGGTTATAATTAAGTCATTAAAAAAAATCGATTTTTAATGTGTTCCTTTTTAATTTAGTTCTTTTTTTTAATATAACATAAAAGTGTTTTTCTCTTTCCTAAAATTTTAATATACAACCGGTGTTGATCGTAATAATCGAAAATTATAATAATTATACATTTTATTTATTTTTTAAAAAATAAATTGTGTATTCATATTTGATATTTCGTTTCCAATAAATAATAAGACATACATAAATTATAGTTTTTTTTTGGTGGCAGGTTGTATATGTATATATATTTTTCCTTTTTCAAGGCAAACTTAATATTGAGATGTTTAAATTAGAGTTTTTTTTAATATATACGTAAAAATTAGTTAATGGCTGTTTTTTATATACATATTTAACAATACTGAATTGTATTCTTTCTAAATATAATATAATATAATATATATATATATATATATATATATATATATATATATATATATATCTTCTTTTTTTTTACTAGAAGCAATAAATAAACTACTCATTACCATTTTGTTTAACTCGTTTTTATTCCTCCTTCATTTTTAATTTTTTTTTTTTTTTTAGTTCCTTGTTAATTTTAATTTTTTCTTTTTATTATTAATTCGCGAAGGGAAGTATTGTATGTGTTATAATAGTGCAATGAACCCGGACGATGTTAAAACTTCTCAGACAACCTTTACAATTTGCTTCCCCCTCTTAACATTTTTTTTTAGTTGTTTATTTGCATGCGATTGTCTCTCTTGCTTATTTTACCAAGGTCAGATGTTAGTGACAAATAATTTGACCATATGGTTTGTCGTCTTTGTAATGCTTCATTTCCTTTCCATCTGTCGTGATTTATTCTTTTAATAGCTTTGTCCTCAGCGTGTAATTACACTATTATCTTTAGGAAATATACTTATTAAATTACTTTAAGGTAGAAAGCTAAAATATTCTTTACTTAAATACTTATCTAAAATTAAACATTTTTTAAAAATTTATATAACTTAAATACTTTTTATTTTTAAAAAACTATAGCATTATTTTTTTGTTTGAGTGTTATATTAACTTTTTACTACATTAAGTAATGGGTATTATAACAAATCTAAATACAACCTATTATTATTAAATTTTAATACTATACAATTAATATCGGTGTATTTATAAAAGTACTATAATTATTATTATAATCTACTTATTTGCTTAGTACATTAAGAAAACCTCCTAATATTATTACCCCATAAATTTGCTACCATTAAATATTTAAAGGTAGAATTTTTCATCTTAATTCAGGTGTATTTTAATAATTTATATGAATTATTCTTAAATTTCTTTTTATGATTAGTAAGTAAAGCCTGTATTTTGCAGTTTTTAATTCCATCTATTAGTACAATTAGCATTTAGTATAAAGGATTTTAAATTAAGAATGTTACTTAACTGCAGTTCTAAGCGTGTTACTTAAGTTTATATATATATATATATATATATATATATATATATATATATATATATATATATATATATATATATATATATATATATATATATATATATATATATATATATATATATATATATATATATATATATATATATATATATATCAGGAATATTATTATAGTCATTAAAATCTCACTATTTCATTATAATATGAGACACTTTTCTTAAATACTGATGCTAAAACATTTTTTTTTTTTTATTATTATTATTATTTTTTTTTTATATATATATATATAAAACGGACGATCGCAGTGATTTACACATCTATTTATTTCTAGGGCGATTTTACTTTTACATATTTATCTGGGAATAAAACCAAGATTATTATTACTGTTTGAACTTATGTCATACTATAATAACCTTTGTTTTTGTTTGAACATAAAATGGTAATTTCTACGCTTTAGATTTTATTGCAGTCAACCTTTTTTTCTGTATAAAGTAAATATTTGGCCATTTACTCAACTTACGAAGTTTAAAATGGGATTAAATAAAAATTAACACTTAACACATAAGTGTTAGGGGTGGAGGGGGATGGAATGAGGGCATTTATTTTGGTATTCCTGTGTGTTGATTATTGTAAGTGAAACAAGTTGCTGTATATTTATACTTTATCTTACTATCTGGGTAGAACGACCCTCAGTTTTTCACCCAGTCAGTAGGGGACCATGGTTGAAGGTCCCCCAAGTCGCCGTCTATGTTAGGGGAGTTAAACTTTTTTTTTTCTCTCCACCGTCGAGGGTTACCCTCGCTGTACCGTCTCCATAGCAACACAGAATCGATCCCCAGTCCTCTCTAGAGGGTTGTAGATTTCTATAGAGAACGAGGGTGCCTGGCTATGTGTAAAATCCAGCCATCCTTTTGCACCATTTTCAGTCTTGTACTGTTCCTTAAAAAGAATTTATTATACATAAATAAATAAATATATATCTAGTCACACCAGTGTTGCCTCTTTTAGGTTCTTTTCTAAAATGAAGGGTGCACTGTAACTGGCATCCTACCAACCACATGATTATGCCTTAGTTTGAACTAAGATTTACCTGAAAGAAGTTTCATCTCTCTTTTTACTCACAGGAAGTATAAGAACTCCCTTTTTTTCGTGATAATGGAGAGATACTATCTGAAGAGTACTTATAGAATAATTCAGACATTCGTTCAGAAATACACTAGAGGCATTCAGATACTCTTACATTCCTATGTAGTAAGAATACTTACTCATTTGTTCACCATTCTTACTCTAATACTTACGTACGACTTCTTAAAATTACGTAACACTTAAAGATTTGCTTTTAGATATGTGCATTATTTTACCATCCATTCAAAAATTCTTTTTTAGTTACCTATCTATGTACCATGCAACCGATAAATTAGTTTTTATTTCCTATTTAAATACATTCATAGATAGATTCCCATCATAGATAGATTTCATACATTCGATAGATTACCTTTATTCTAACATATGTTCGATGTTTTTAGTTCCCTGTATATGTACCATACATTTTATAGATTCCCTTATTTTCTCGTACTTATGATAGATTCCCTGTATTCTACCATGCAGTCGATAGATTAGTTTTTAGTTTCCTATATAATAAATACATTCATAGATAGATTACATACATTCGATAGATTCCCTTTATTCTAACATATATTCGATAGATTAGTTTTTAGTTCCCTATATATGTACTATACATTCTATAGATTCCCTTATTCTATCGCACATATGATAGATTCCCTGTATTCTACTATGCAGTCAATAGATTAGTTTTTAGTTTCCTATATAATTAATACATTCATAGATTCCCATTATAGATAGATTACATACATTCGATAGATTCCCTTTATTCTAACATATATTCGATAGATTAGTTTTTAGTTCCCTATATATGCACTATACATTCTATAGATTCCCTTATTCTATCGTACATTTGATAGATTCCCTGTATTCTATCATGCATTCAATAGATTCCCTGTATTCTATCATGCATTCAATAGATTCCCTGTATTCTACCGTGCATTCAATAGATTCCCTGTATTCTACCATGCATTCTATAGATTCCCTGTACTCTACCATGCATTCAATAACCATGCATTCAATAGATTCCCTGTATTCTACCATGCATTCGATAGATTCCCTGTATTCTACCGTGCATTCAATAGATTCCCTGTATTCTACCATGCATTCGATAGATTCCCTGTATTCTACCGTGCATTCAATAGATTCCCTGTATTCTACCATGCATTCAATAGATTCCCTGATGTATTCTACCATGCATTCAATAGATTCCTTGTATTTTACCATGCAGTCGATAGATTAGTTTTTAGTTTCCTATATAATAAATACATTCATAGATAGATTACATACATTCGATAGATTCCCTTTATTCTAACATATATTCGATAGATTAGTTTTTAGTTCCCTATATATGTACTATACATTCTATAGATTCCCTTATTCTATCGCACATATGATAGATTCCCTGTATTCTACCATGCAGTCAATAGATTAGTTTTTAGTTTCCTATATAATTAATACATTCATAGATTCCCATTATAGATAGATTACATACATTCGATAGATTCCCTTTATTCTAACATATATTCGATAGATTAGTTTTTAGTTCCCTATATATGCACTATACATTCTATAGATTCCCTTATTCTATCGTACATTTGATAGATTCCCTGTATTCTATCATGCATTCAATAGATTCCCTGTATTCTATCATGCATTCAATAGATTCCCTGTATTCTACCGTGCATTCAATAGATTCCCTGTATTCTACCATGCATTCTATAGATTCCCTGTACTCTACCATGCATTCAATAACCATGCATTCAATAGATTCCCTGTATTCTACCATGCATTCGATAGATTCCCTGTATTCTACCGTGCATTCAATAGATTCCCTGTATTCTACCATGCATTCGATAGATTCCCTGTATTCTACCGTGCATTCAATAGATTCCCTGTATTCTACCATGCATTCAATAGATTCCCTGATGTATTCTACCATGCATTCAATAGATTCCTTGTATTCTACCATGCATTCAATAGATTCCCTGTATTCTACCATGCATTCAATAGATTCCCTGTATTCTACCGTGCATTCAATAGATTCCCTGTATTCTACCATGCATTCAATAGATTCCCTGTATTCTACCATGCATTCAATAGATTCCCTGTATTCTACCATGCATTCAACAGATTCCTTGTATTCTACCATGCATTCAATAGATTCCCTGTATTCTACCATGCATTCAATAGATTCCCTGTATTCTACTGTGCATTCGATAGATTCATTTATAGTTCCCTATGAATGTTTTTTTTTTATGTATTCTATTCTATTTTTTTTTTTCAAACTAACGCCCTTTTTTCACAGAAGTAAATATTTAAGACTACTAAATATTACTAGACTATAACTCATAAGTATGGTGCATGGTGCATTAAGGAATGCGAAAGCAGTTTGTTATACGACCTTAGTACTATTACTAGCTAGCAGTAGAATGTTTGTTCTAATTAGTAACTATTGGCTATTACTTATAAATAACGCAGCTGATAGTTGATACAGTAATTTAACAACTTGTGGTTGATTGTCCATTTTTTTATGCAGCTGTATAAATCCTGCATTTTATTCTAATAATTACCTACCATTACCTTAATATTAAAATTTATTACTTTTTGCTAGGATAACAGTAGTAGTACTGTAAAAAAATAATAAGCAATTTATTCAGTAATGTTATCAATATTAAGTTTCTATTAGCAATAGACTATAATAATTGACTTGTTATAACTACTCAATTATTACTGTAATTGAGCATGACATTTAGAAAAAAGAATCATAAATTTATATTTTAGTATTATATATAATATAATTCAGTAATTGAACGCATTTTCAAATAAATACCGAATTTTAACTGTGAATATAAAGATATACCTATATATTTATTCCATGTTAAATATTATCCATATTAAATCATAATTTAGCGTTATTTATTACCTTCTCATTTTATGAAGAATGCTTTAAAAAAATTCAAGATAGTAAATCTTTTTTTTTGGTTTTCTTAATATTTCTTTTCAGTGGGCAATTTTATGTATTATATGTATTTTTTTTTGGCGTACAATTATCATAAACCTTTTTAAAATTTCATCATGTCCTTGTGGGTAACGCCTTTAATAAGGTTTAAAATGTATTAACTTGTTTGGCAATTTGAACTTTCGCATTAAGTACTTATTTCTTTACAACTAAATTCATGATTTATATACTCATAAAAAAAAAGTTTTTACCTTAATCCCATTTTAATATCTTTTTTAACATAGCATTTAAATTGTGTGATGTAATTTCGACTAATTTCAATTATTCAGTGTATCATATGAACTTAATTTTCACTGTAAATTATTCCTAACAAGATCATTTTATTTTATTACTTATGTTATTTCATTTATTTGTTATTATTATGCAATTTTGATTTATTGTGTTTTAATTTTATTTATTTGGTATAATCCAAAGGTTATCTTATATCTTTGTTTTCAATTATTATCTTAAATAAAATAGAGATTTTCAAAATCTTATTGCTTTTTGGCACGTAGGTGCATAATTTTAGTAAACTTTGTTCGATTATTTATTATTTTTATGTTATTGTATATATTTTTAGGTTTGAACCTTATATATACGAGACATATTATTGTTTTCTCGTTAAATATAATATATAACGTATATTTTCTCCTTATTGTTCATTTATTTTCTTTTACATTCTGTAACTTTTATTTCCAGCTAGTATTTTTTCTTCTTCCTTTTGACGATTGTATCTTATATTATATTCTATACTAAGCTAGAATGTACAGGTGTGCCATCTTTTTTTTCTACTTAACGAATCTTCTACTTCTATACTTAGAACCACCTGTTATTTCCTGTAATTTCTATTAAAAACGGTAGAAATTCTAAAGGTCGTTGATTCCCTACTCTCTAAGCCTCGCATGAGACACTTAAGAAATAACGAGAAGACACCGTTCTTCGCTTAATTGTAATACTTAACCAAGTCCAACCTTGAATCGTGTGAACTTTTTTTTTTTATTATAATATAGTCTTCTAATTGACTTTGACTTCTAATTCGACTAATTTGAGTTATATTTCATAAAATATAACTCAAGGAAAATTTTTAATCCTAGTTTATTTTTTTTAGAACCCATTTTATTTTTCCTATATCTATGTTAGGTTCTGTTTTTTTTTTCTTATCCATAAGGCATAGTTGATTTTTTTAATCAGATATATTTTTTTTTTTTACTTACGAAAAAATAAAATGAATATAATTTTATTACGTATCGTTCTATCTAATTCGTTAAAAAATACTATAAAGCGTTTATTACTGTATTTTAATTAGATTATATTGCGAGGACAAGAATAAAAAATAGTACACTCGGTGCCATACGTTGGACAAGTGTATAATATAAAAATAGTGTCTTGTAATTCAATTATTTTTAGTTTTTATTTTATGGTCAACACTTTTTCGTCTTATAAAACTTTTCGTTGGTCAACAAATTTTCTAGTTTTTAACATCTTTTTTCAAAACTGAGTTAACAAAATCGTTTTTCTCTACGCTCCCAAGTAATATAATTTTAGCTTATAACGCTTATTTTACATTTACATAAAAAAACCTTGTAAGAAATTTATTTTTTAAATTTTGAAAACATTTTTTCTTTGAATGAAAAGTAAAAACTTTTACTTAATAATTATAATTAATATAAAAATGCAATTTTTCAAAACTGGTCTTATTTTCAACGTTTTTTTTTTTTTTTTTTTGGTTTCTGTATTCTTTAACTTAGTTGTATCTATGTGCAAAATTTGGGGAAGATAGAATGACGGGAAGTGGTTCAAAATTGGGGTAATAGGTGTATGATGAAACTTAAAAAGCTAATAAATTTTGACGCCTTTTTTTTTTTTTTTTTTTTTTTTTTTTTCTGTATTCTTCACCTTAGTTGCATCTATGTGCAAAATTTGGGGAAGATTGAATGACGGGAAGTGGTTCAAAATAGGGGAAACGGAAATGTGCGGCGAAACTTACAAAGCAAAGTAATATAAGACCAGTAAAAACGAGCAATGACTTTTATCTTACCTAAATTGTTTTGTTTGTACTTTTTATTTAAAGTGGAGATTGCTTGAACATTTACTACAAATAATCAATACCAGTCATTTTAAAATTTAAAAAAAAATGTGAAAGTACTCCATTCTAATCCAACCCTAAAAGCACATTTATTTAGTCTTGGTATTTCTACTTTCGTACTATTATTAGATAAAAGTATTTAATTACATCCTCTAACTACATCTAGGAGGCACCAAGAATGTAAAAGTTACCGCATAATTGTGGGATTTGATGTTAGAAACCGGTAACAGTGCAAATTCTATTAAATAATGTCTAAAATTGGAGTATGTAATTCTAAATCAAGATTGATTCCTAAATCTTAAATTTTCTGATATGAATATAATTTGAAATCATATTTATGATTTGTTGAATCTATTTCTAGAAGAAAGTAATTTAAGATTTATAGTTTTAATTCTAAACTTATATTGATATTAATGGTAAATTAAAATAAGACGATTTTAGACGAGGAAAAATATTATTGATTAGTTTTTAGTTGTATTTTATTTTTCAAGATCTGAACTTGAGTTTCTTTGTCAGCACTGCTCTGAATGATTCGCGAGTTTCTGACTAAAAGCTACCATAGATCCTTGAAATCAGCCATTACTCTTTTTCTTCCTTCCAACAAGCTGTTACATTTGAAACCTTTCCAAATGCTTTCATAACTTATAAATTAAATGTTTTTTTTCGCTTTTGCTCAAGAAGCTTTTAATAATTGGTAGAAGTTAAAGGTTTCAGATAGCTTGAAGGTGTGTTTGGGGAGTTTTAAGTGCAACTGAAAGGTTGTTCTTAGGGAGTGATTGGTAATAGGTAACCGCCCGTTCAGGGAGCTGAGCAAAGGCTAAGTTCAGGGTTCATTTACCAGTTGGAAGATAAAGCAAGTTTTGAAAATAGCACCCCCTCTATCAAGAGTTGCAGAGTTTAAACATTTTGAAACTGCTTCCAAGGAAACAAGAAGGTTTTTTCTCACCTTACCGGGATTTACTCTAGGGTTGTTTCGTATGACTCACGGATCTCACAGGGTGAGAGGTTACTTTCAAAAAGTGATTGCAGGGTAAAAACCAGAACTTGTGTCAGTTTCGGAAATATGGGTCGCTCCGGAATACCGGTTGGCCAACGAACTCATGCAATAACACTTCTCTTTCAACGAACCCCCCAGATTATTAGAATTAGAAACGGATATAAACTTTCTATGAACCACCTTATATTGGAGGATTTAGGAGTCAAGGAGTTTTAAGGAGAAACCTTGGACATTTTCAATTTATCGTAATTGTTAATTAGCAATTTTTGTTAAGACTAAATTTGCAAATATGTAATGATGTAATTTAGAAGGTCTTGATCTGAAGCTGATATGCTTTGTGTTATGTACCTGTAATGCACTGTATCTAATTGCTGTTTTACTTAAATATGTTTCCAATCTCTATGGCATCTTATTTTCCTTGATAAATGTTAATATTTTGAAGTAGCAGTATCTAGATGATATTAGCTTTATTGTTCTCTTTTCTCATTCTTCTAAAACACCCAAAGGGGTTTAGGCTTTTGTCTGTTCCGAATTTCCTTTTAGTATTTTAGTTGCTAGGTTTAGTTCTCTTAGAGGGTCTTGTCTAGATTCATTTAGCGTCTCCTTCTCCCCCCAAAGGAATTAGTTTTGACGGGCGTGCATTTAGTGACGTAGCCCAAGGGGAAGATGAATCTAAAACGTCGATGAGTCACTATGCTGTTGAAGCTTTAGCGCCATCCTCGTAGCCGCCATGTTGCCTCGTGATTCCCTCTCCCTTAAGGCTAAAAAAGTATTTGCATTCAGTCCATGTTCTCTTATTTTTCTTTTAACTCTCCCCTCTTCTGTCAGTGGTATCTCGGAAGGGTGGAATCGAGCATCCATCACTTGCTTAAAACCCGTTACAAACTATTCAATTAAAATTAATCCGGTTGAAATCGGGGTAAACACCGAATGAACTTAATTAAAATGCCAATTAGGTTTGATGTCGTTAACGAAGCAGACGTTTTTCAGTGTTACTGAACAACTTCTGTTTTCAGAAAGTGGACATTTATGTGTCAATGTTCTGCTTCTCCAATTTTGTTGAGGATTTATTTAATACTTTAGATTCAGATAATTTTTATTAATATTGATGTTTGACAAGGACTTAAAATAGCACCAAACTTAACTTATCTAATAAATCGTGTGTAGTTCATTGATCGTGTCGGATTATACCTTCCCATTCTTGTACTCCTATGATATTCTTTAACTTTAACGTTACCTCTTTTTATTCTCCTCTTACACGTGGTTAAATGAATAATAGGATTTAACTGATTACAGATGTCCAGTGTTACCATTCTAAACCGGTTAGTTCTTTTGTTGCTTCCGGTTTTTCCTGTCAGTGTTGATTGTGTTACAAATCCCCCGTTGTCAATTTTATACAATGATGGAACCTGAATCCATCTGACTAAACACCTGGTGACGGGTGATGGGTCGGACCGATGTTAAAGAATTTAAACCAGTTCGGTTGTGTAGAGTTATATAATATCACCATACATTGATAACAATTTATTATTATATTCCTCACCCCTTAGCATCGTATTGTTATCTCAAAATATGTTCATAGACTGATTGCAAAATATGTTACATTTGACCATCTGCAAATTTATCTCCGGTCCAATTTTCATGATGTTAACAGCTGACTAAGTTGATAAGTTAATATCTTTCTCTAATACTTTAATACTAAAATGTTTCTAGCGTCAATTGATAACAATTATCCTGTTTTAATTTTTTTTTAATATTTTTATAATATCTTACAATCTTCAAACATTTTTACAAAACAACACATCTATGACTAATGAAACAATCAGTCTCTATTCTTACTTTTAAGACGTTTTGTTAGAAAAAGAAAAAAAACAATGGATAAGAAAATCATACTTAGAACATGATCTATCTCTTCTCATTTTGTCTATTTTATCACTCAAACCCACTTCTACGTTGTTCTCTGACGTCATTCGTTTCTATGTATATATATTTTTTTAGAAGATATGGATCTTATAGTTCTTGTTCCATTATGTGGTTGGTTTCGCAACCATACATACAATTTTTATTATCTTCCTCCAAACTTCCAAGTTTCTTTGTGTCACTGACTGTTATCTTTATTGTATATATACATAAAGACACTCGTTTTTTTTTTGTTGTTGGTTATTTGTCATGTTTATCCAAGCATACGCTGTATTACGGGTTTTCTACTGTTAGAATTTCCTTTCGTTATCACCTTATCTTTTCTAAACATGAAACGTTTTTTTCCCCCTGAACAAAAATGGAAAAAAAGATTAGAATAATGTTGTTATCTTAATGTATAAATCTCATTGTATCCTTTAAAAAAATTGCAAGGCTTTTTGTCAATGAATCAGCGTAAGACACTCTAGTGTTTTGTTGTTTCATTACGTCATAAAACGACAAAGCAGTTCTTAGTGTTCTTTTTTTTAAATTTATATTTTACAATGTTTGATACCAATTAAGTAAAAGAATGTTTGCCCAAGTTATTCTTATATTACCATATGTTAAAAGAAATCTTTAAATCTATTTGGATAAAAGAAAAATCTTCTGCAAAAAAAAAGAATGTTTTAGCCTGCAGTATTGTCATTTTTATGCAATAAAAGAATGGTTTTGCCAATAGTATTTTTACTTTTTCAGTAAGAGACTATAATGACATCTATAATATCTAAGACTTTATCTTAGGCAATGTAAGAATGATTTAGTCCAGTATTTGCCACTTAGTCGATGGAGATCTGAACTATATGTAATCTTACTTTAAAAAGTTTTTCTCAAAGAGAAGTTTTAGTCGATAGATATGTTTTAGATGTAATCTTACTTTAAAAAGTTTTTCTCAAATAGCTTCTACGTATGACCATTAATACAAAGAGATATCTTAGATTATCAAAGAACTTGGTCAGCAATTTTAATTCGTTATTAGAAAACGTCTGAAACTGTTATATACACGCCTAATATTATTTATGTTAATCAATATTACCAATTGAAGTAGTCAATGCTATTGACTTTGTGCTACTAAAGTTAAATCAATGCCTGTTTCTTTACAACACTAAAGGAAATTATGAATCATACGGTGTTATTAGGGAAAGCTGTATGTTCTGGGGTTATGAATAGAGCGTCATATTAATTTCATTGTTTGGCATTTCCTGTGGTTTAGTAAACGAATATGTTTTTGTCTTCATTACTCACCAAGAAATCTTACTCAATATGTCAAGAAAAGAAAGTTTTTATTTTACTTGTTATTTACTGTACTTAGGTGATAAAGCCTATCTCTTAATAAGTTAGTGGTATATAGATTAATAGTACATTACGCGTCGAGTGCGGAAAGTAGCATTTTGCATGCGAGTGTGCGGAGTTTGCACCCGAGCGACAGCGAGGGTAGTAAAACCACACGAGCAATGCAAAATGCCGTTTTCGCACGAGTTGCGTACCGTACTTTATTTACGATTGTTAGATTTAAATAATAAATACAGAAAAAAATAAACTTGCTGTATGTAAGTTCGTATCTCTTCTCTTGATAAAGATGGCATTAATCTTGAGCGGCAAAAAATACATGCCGAATTAATTATTTCTGGAGGAGTATTATTCTCTACATTTTCGTCAAAGCCACTTGATTCATTCATTGTTTTTCACTAAAAACTCGATATAAACAGTTACTTTAATAAAAGAATAGCAAATTAGTTTTGTTAAATGTAAACAAACTCGCTAATCGTGCGTAAAGCAGAAGAATTCCTCTTGTTTACCGCGCTAGCGTGATAAACAAGAGGAATTCTTCAGAACTATGAGACGCGCATGCGCAATGAATACAAGTACGTAAATAATCACTTTCTACGCATCTAAACAGAGATAATATAATGTTTATATTTCGTATCAATCGTGGATAAAAATAATTTTGTACCTTTATTGACCTTTTATTGATTTGATTTGATTTTTTGCACTTACCTATCTTTTAATCTTAATAATAATGTTCTTTTTCTTTTTTTTGTTACAGGTTGGTATCTATTTATACTCATCTATGTTCGTATCAATGGTATTAATTTTATTTTCTTTAAATAATTTTTAATTTTTTTTAAATTACTATCTTTTAATTTGCTCAAAAACGCTAATCTTATTCTAATGGATATCTACGCACTTACTTTAAATAGATTTACCCAAAACTAATCCAGTCTATGGGGAATGTAATCGTATACTTTAACAAGTTTTTCTCAAAGAGCAGTCTTAGTCGATAGAGATATTTTTTATATGTAATCTTACGTTAAAGAGATTTGTTCAAGGAGCAATCCTAGTCGATGGAGATCTAAACTATAATGTAATCTTACTTTAAGAACTTTTTTTCAAAGAACAGTTTTAGTCAATAGATATATTTTAGATGTAATCTTACTTTAAAGAGATTTGTTCAAGAAGGAATCTTAGTCGATGTAGATCTAAATTATATGTAATCTTACTTTGAAAATTTTTTCAAAGAGAAGTTTTAGTCGATAGACATGTTTTAGATGTAATCTTACTTTAAAGAGTTTTGTTCAAGGAGCAATCTTAGTCGATGTAGATCTGAACTATATGTAATCTTACTTTGAAATGTTTTGCTCAAAGATCAGTTTCAGTCGATAGAGATATGTTTTAGATGTAATCTTACTTTAAAAAGTTTTGTTCAAGGAACAATCTTAGTCGATGGAGATATGAACTATGATGTAAACTTAAAAGAGTTTTGCACTCGGTATAATCTTAATTTAAACTCAGTATAGATAAATACTCAAAAAACATTTTACCTGTAGAATGTAGAATGTCGACGCTGGGTGTAAACTTTCTTTAGTCTAGTCAAACCACAATCCTATAATCTAAGAAGATGTAATTTATATTTAAGTTTAATTTTAAGAAACTAATCCAAATGAGTTTATTCTCACTAGAAGAAACCTACTCTAAGAGTTCCATTTTTTAATATTTAATCAGTAATTGCGTGCATCATCTTAACGGTTTTCGAATATGTATTGAGTGTATGTAACAGTTATATTTATGATATTAATGATTAGTATTAGGGTTTTAATGTTAGTTACTAGTTGGAAAAATAGAGATATGATCATTTTATAATTTACGATCAAAATTATAATATTGTTTTTCTACTAATTACGAAAAAAAATTACCTATTTCATGAAATAAACCGTTGAAACTAATACCAGCAAGTGGGCGTGGAAAAAACATTGTAAAACCCACTTTATTCTTGAATATCAAACGAATACTTTTAAGAATATATAATTTTTTCTTAAGTTGAACGGCTCTTATAAGGACATCCCTCGCTCGAGGACATAGTGGCATTAACCCGGGACAAGTTTGATGTACTCAACTGACAGAAAAACTGATAGGGGCAGGTGTACCTAATCAGCTGGTTCCTTTTCCTAACAGCTGTCCTTTTTTTTATAAAGAAGGCACTTAAACCTTGGAACTTCTTTTATATTTTTAATGCTAGGTTTTTTTTTTATTGTTGTAGTTCACTGTGTACCTAGCCATTACTTAAGTAGTGGTATCCTTGTTTTTTCTTATAAACTGTTTAGTCTTGAAAATTTAGAAACAAAATAATGCCATTCATAGATAGAAAAGTTTGATAGCAATTTGATTAATAGAACCGATCTATTGAACAATTAAAATCAGAATTTATAATTTTTTAAAAATATTTTTCGTAATACCTTTATGAAATAAGTTCTTTGTACTGGCCTGCCTGAAATATAAATATCATATTTTACTGTTTCTTCCTTGTTAAAAATTTATATTTCTAATATAAATTATAAGCTTTTACTGTAAGAAGGGAATTTTTACAGAAGTATAACTTTAAACTAGATTAAATTTTGTGAGATTCAACCTTAATTCATTTTACTATTATTTGCTTTAAGTATAAAGACTTACGTAAAGTAATTTATGTAAATTCACTTTAAGGGAAATAGTCATAAACGTTGTAGATATTATCGATATGTGCTATGTGGTTGCAAATATAAGGTTGCTTATACAGGATTAGATCGTGGCTTAGTGGTACGTTTCTTAGTCCTCAATTCTACAGTCATAACCCCATTATTTTCGTTTACAGTAATTGTAAGACCTATAATCCTAAATGCCTTTATTAGAAGCAAGCCTGATTAAGTTAGGGATTTCTTATCTGTGAATAAGAAAAATTAAGCCTTTACATTATGTATCAATATCTGTTAAGATTTTTTAATTCAAAGGTGATATGAAGTATCCTGTTCGTCATGTTATATTATCTACTACGACAAGAGGCATCCCGTCTTAAAGTACCTCCGTGTGGAGGGTGGGGGGATCCTTATTTCGGTTATTGTGTGATCAGCAAGCTGACGGTACCACCACGGCCTCCATTCAATGTTAAATATGACCATTGTGCATTGTTTGTAAGGAGAGAAAACAAAGGCAAGGAGAGGTTCTTAAAGAAGGGGACTCCCCAGTCCAAAACTCCCTAGGACCATTGTTGCATTATTTATGGGCTCTATCACATTGTATTGAACAAGTCTTCGGGTGCCGAGTTACTGGTATAAGAGATGGCGCTGGTTGTATAAGGGCGCACTATGCTCTCCACTTCCTCCTTTGTCCTCGTTTCTTTTTAAGTTTCTTCGCCACTTCTTTTTTTAATGTGTGACACTCCCTTTTTTATTTTTTTTTTTGTTAGGTGCCTATTTTTAAGAAGGATCATTTAAAAAATTCTTTTGTCTGTCCTGTAAATTTTTATTTTTATTTTTTAAATGTACTCCTATTTAAAATTTCAAAAGAGATTAGAAAAGTCCACTTTTACCTTTTTCGTAAGAATTTAAAGAAAAGTTATTGGAGTGTAAGACCATAATATAGCCTTTGTCATATTGTACAAGTGGAATGTCTTTTAATAATATTGCTTATACACTTTATAATAATTTAAAATTTAATTAATTGGAAAATCGTTTTTATAATCATAAACATGAAAAAAATCACATCTGCTACCAAATTCTATTATTATATTTGTTAATTTTTTTTTTATTTTCAAACTGGAAATATTACAGTTAAAGCTGTCATCCTGTTTTTTTAATTAAATATAGCTTATTTTTTTTTTAATAGCTTGAATGACGGTTGATGCAGTACACCATCTTTTGTTTGCTAACAATTTTTTTTTGGGGGGGGGGGGGAGGGGGCAAAGGACGATTTATGTTTTTGGGAGAAACCCCCTCTCTTGGTTTTATGAGTGGAAAATTTTTTATAGATAAGGTTTGAAAATGACAGTTAAAGTTTGTTTTATTTTCCCTTAAAAATAAAAGGGTATTTTATTTAATTTTTTTTTTTAGAAGGAATTCTATTGATTTTTTGTTAAATGTTACTTTAGTTCCTGGCTTTTTTTCCTTTTTTTTTTTTTTATTCTCAACAGCAAATATTCTATAAAGACCAATTTCGATTAAAATGCCGGCGCTGGAGTGTATTTTTCTCTGTCTGTTTCCCGTAGTTAATAATGATTATAATTTGATTTAAATTAAAATTGTATCTTTCCGTAGTATGAATACTACCAAAATCGTAAAATATGAATTATATTATTATAGATAAAGAATTTAAATTATTAACCTAATCATTTATGATTATTTGATGTCAATTTTATCAAATTTTACTTAGGGCAAGTTCTACAAAACTCTTGTTATTTTTTAATACTTTATGAATCTGAAAATTATAGAATTCTTGCAAGTACTCCCAGTACCCAATTTTATATCATATTTTTACTGATTTTTCTAGCTTGAGAATGACCCAAAGAGGGAGGGGTTGAAATATCGCTAAAGAGGGCGTTTTATTTTCCTTAAGACTAAACAAAAATTAAATTAAACAGTACAAGGAACCAACTACTCTACTTACTATTACTGATTTTGTTTTTAAATATTTTTGTTGAATTCTATTGTTAATAAACTGCATTTATATTTATAATGTTACATTATTTCCTCTTTTGTCTTTTTAGGTTCTTTTAGTAGTCATTATAAGAGATGTCTGCAATACTAAGAAGTTAAAATGTGGAGATTTTACTACTTTGGGAAAATTATTTATAAGTTTTCATGTAAATTGTTTTCCTTGGTCGTTCTCCCTCCCCTTTTTGAAGTAAAACTTAGTTTGGCAACTTTATCCCATGTAAAATCGATTTAGGAAGTCATTTGCCGGCACCGTGCCTCGGGTACTACCAAGTTTACCCTTCAAGTTTTTAGATCGTCCTTGTACAAATTACTTTTTGATGCCTCATCCAACCTAAGGCCTACACTTTCAAGCCCAAATGAATATCTTCGAGACAACTTTGTCCCTTATAATATAACCCAACTATCCTCGACGCATATGCTTTATTTTCATAGCAACATGACTTTAATTCATTATGTTATGACTATAATTTTTTTATTTATTTTTTACCTGACTAATATTATACATTGAATATTTAAACACCATTGTTTTGGTGGTTCTGCTTAAGGAACGTAAAAAAAAATATTTACATTTTTGGTTAATCTTGCTATTATTCCAATAAAAATCAATCATAAAGTTATAGGACAGAAGAATCAACCACTTTTCATATTTTTTATTTTTTGTGATATCATATATCACTAAAAGAGAAAATCTTATTCCAATGTACAGAAAGAAAATTGTATTATTGCTTCCCTTACCGAAGGTAACGGAAGCTATGTGATCGTTCTGAAGATTGAAAATATTTTATGTCTTCGATTTCAAACTTTCCAAGACAGAAATCCGTTTCAGACATCAGGGAACATTTTTGGTTCCGCGTCTGTTTGATCTGTCGGTCTTTTGCTCAATTTTTGCGAATCAACATATCTTAAAAATTACACTACACATTTTAATGAAATTTGTATGGTAGGTTATAATTAGCTCATTGTTGGTCGCAAATAAGTTTCAACCTTCTGAGCTCATTATTTCTCTTCCACATGTGCACAAACATACATGTATTTACACCTATAGCTTCAAAATTACTTATATGATTTGTATGAAACTTTTATAGTTTATAGAAAGTAACCCGCAGATAGCCCTAGATTAATTTGAACCGCTCTCTTTAACTTTTGTTAAATTGATACTTCATTACATGTAAAAATCAAAACAATTTTGACAGAATAAAAAAACGGGGGAAACAAATTAGACAATAATGGCTTGTACAAGCATAAAATCAATAAAGATAGGATGCGAGGAAGCTATGTGCCACACCAATTGGCAGTCTATTTTTATATAATTATTGAATTTTCATTATCTTCTTTTTAAAATGTAGACGTGACTATATTATTAAAACAAAAATATTACAGGTTTGATATTTTAAGAACTTTTTTTTTTTTTTATAATACATCCTATTAAGTATCAAATTTATTCATTATAGCATTTGATTTATGAAATAAATCCAAAATTTAAAAAATAAAAATAAAGGAGAAGTCCTTCAAATCCGTTATTTTAATTTTTGCCTTCTTTATGAAACCATTTGTGTGTTATATATATATATATATATATATATATATATATATATATATATATATATATATATATATATATATATATATATATATATATATATATATATATATATATATATATATATATATTAACAACAATATCAAATGATCACTAGTTTGGTCATAGTCACCGTGTCCACTTTTTTGTTCAGTTAAATGAACATTACATAAAAGACCTTAATTTAATATTATCTTGTGTTCGTGCGGTTGTAATAACCCAGATTTTAATTAAAGTGATATTTTATAAACACACACTCACGCACAAATATGTATATATAGTAATAACATATAGTTGGAACTGATTTGACTTGACATGTGGTCTTTTGTAATATTTTTTTCTGCTTCGATGAATTTTAATATTTTAACTAAACAAGAAAGGTTTAAACAAACGCGATCTTAATCCTGAATAAAGCGTGTCGTTTATCATGTTAACTTAATTTTTTTTTCTCTCAACGTGTAATCTGGTAATCGTTTTGAGCATTTGAATAAATTTAAATTAATTAATTATTATATAATATATCCATATGTAATATGTATATAAAATTAATTTAGTTGAGTTATTAACTTTTAAAATTAGTGTGATTTTTTAATCATTTTTTTAATTATTAATAATTTCGTTTTTCATTATTTGTAGGCAGTTTATTTTTAGTATTTCGATTGGGACAATATTTAATTGGATATTACCTTAACTTAAAATCTATGGATTTTTCTGAAATTTTCTAAAAAATAAATAAATAAATAATACTAACATAGTTGAATTATTTATTTTAAAAATTCGTTTAAATTATTACTGATCAACATGAGAAATAAAATCGTGAAGTGTTATTAGTTGTATATAAATTATGATATTGTCAGCTGATTCATCTAAGTCTGAAAAATCAAATGCTCTTATCAGTTTATAGAGCATATCAATAGCTTTACCTTGAAACCTTCGAATTATTTTCATTTTAACGACGTATGTTGTGTAACTTGAGGCACGATTTTCTGTATGAACGCTGTGGCTTTAGTAAGCATATTTAAGGTTTTGTTTCTGTCGTGCAGTTTTACAGTTTTGAGATAATCTTCTTATTTTCGTTAATTCAAACAACTTTTGAGCTACCCATTCGGATTTCTCCTGAGCACGCATGATGATGTTATTTTGAGGTAATCTTTTGAGAATTTGGTCTTAAAAGACACTTTTGGACACTCGCCTATAATGAGTACTAAGTCTTCTTAAGACCCTACACGATCAAACATTTTGCGCAAACATGATGTTTCTACAAACCTGATGTCGGGCAAATTTAGGCCATACCCGTCAAACACCAAGTTTGCGCAAACATTTTGACCGCTTATGGGGAACTTTAGGGAGAAGTTGTTTTAAGGTTAAATAAAAACTTGATCATGGTTAGGTAGTTAGGTTGTTCTTTTTCCCAAGTAGAAAACAGCTGGTGTTGCCATGCCAACATGTTACATTTTTACACTGAATTATGCGTCAGCTGTTCTAAACTCAGCTGGCATAGTGATGAGCTTTTACCCGGAAAAATAAATAAACTGACCATCAATAATATCACTCTTAGATTATACAATTCACCAATAACCATAATCTTATTAGTGTTTTTGTGCTACCATTGTGTAACAGCAGTAAAACATTCACTATCGCCTTGAGCATTGTAAAATCTCCGATTCTAGTTAATTATTGAATCGTATTAGACAGCTCTCGGTATCAAATGTGTTAATGACTCATTTTATTTCCCATCGATTGGGAATTGTTGATATGTTTTAAATCTCGGTTTCCTTTCACCAAAATGTCTGCCCTCCTAGAGTCTAGAGATCAGGTGAAAGGGAAATAAAATCTTTTTTTGACTAGGTGAAAGGACAAATTAAGATAAGATTGGTTGATATGCCCACTTCTTGTTTTCTGTAGCTGTAAGCTAAACCTCCTTTTATCTATCGCTTCCAGGGAATACAATCTATGGAAACTATCGAATTATAATGGGGTGAATGTTAAGAGATAAAGTGGAAGTCGTTTTGCAAGTACAATTCATTTCTATAGTGTCATTGGAAAGCCTAATCACTATCGAGGTCTTATAAACTAGAATCGACTTTTGCTTCAGTGCAATAATTCAACAAAACAATAATTCACTTCAATTATACTCATGGCTTTTAGTTAATAAAAATGTTAAGGAAGATGTATCTTAGCTTAAGAACAAAGTTTAATAGAAAAAGAGGAAGTAGACTATCCTCTTTAGTTTTGAAGTTGTTGTTTATAAAGCTTTTTTATTTTAATAATCCAAAAAAGCCAACTTCAAGGCAGTGAGAGAATACATCAAAAAATGCGGTAGAGGGAGACCCTATCTATACCAGCGCAGACTCGATTGAACACCTACTATATCTTCCTAACTTCCTGTTCCTATATCTTCCCTACTCGTGTAACGCTAGTTTTTGGTAACGCTTTTCGAGGTTATGTGCCATAGCCAAGACATGAATATGTCAAAAGATTCGAATTTAGATTGCATGAGTATAATCCTGAAATTTTATGAATCTCGTATCTCCACCATAGTGTACATAAATTTAAATAGTTGGACTCTTCTAATTGAGTAAGTTATACCATTGTTGAAACGCTGCGTCCTCACCTCTTTACTGTAAAATAAATTCACACTTTAATCCTTAAAATTTACTGGTTCTTAATTACCTTTATACATCATTCATTATAAAAAGCGGTTGGAATAGTTTAATTTAATAGCTTGTAATTGTTCAACCGATGTTACTATATCTTAATAACACGCCTTAACAGTCCACAAGTGCTTAATCATTGAAATAAAGTGGTTCATTTAGTTATAATCACTAAATTTAGCCCTTTTTTTATTTGTGCACCAAACTTGTGTAACCTTTGATTTGGAAGATCAACGTGAAATCTCCACAAAATGTTTTAACTTGAATTCATTTACTTTTAAAAACTTATATTTTTATAAAAAAAGTTAGGAATTTAAAATTGACTCAAATGTTTCTCAGAATTTTATTTATAAATATTTTGGTTTTGAGATTAACTATTTCCTTGAAAATTCCGTTTCTACCTTTGAAACGGATGCGGACACATCAATTTAGCATTTCTAAATTTGTGTTTATTTTAAAAAGAAAAATAAATCATTTGGTAGCTCAAGAAAGTGTCAGGATATATTTATAAGAACTCATTAACCACTATATCACTTAAAATATTACGATTTATAAATATAGCTTAAATTTATAAATAAATCTGTTAATTATAAAATTCTGAATTTACTTATTGCAAATCTTGAAAACAGAAAATAATTTTTATTATAATGATGACTTTAAGAAATTTAAAATTGATTCAAAATATAATTTTATATATTGTGTTATTAACAAGTACATTATAATTTTTTTATGGAGTAAAATATATAAATATAAAACTTATTATCAAATCTATCCCTGAATTATTTCTTTTGTGGTATTACATTATTTTAAATTATTACTCTTAGGGTTTTATTAATCCTAAACTCTTTTTTTGTACTTATGTCATAATGTAATGTAAAATGATATTATTTTTGGGGGTTTTTCTACAATTAATCAAAACATTTTCTATGTTACCTCTCCTCAATTTTTGTGAACCAACATATCTTAAAAACTACTCGTCCGATTTTAATAAAATTTAAATGGTAGGTTATAACTAGCCCATTGTTGGTCCCATATCAGTTTATACCTTCTGCGCCCAATTGTCTCTCTTCTACATGCGCACAAACATACATTTATTTACCCTGTTAGGTTTCTGTACAAAGTACAAAAAGACACCTTATATAACGGCTGTTTGTCTGTCTATCTATCATTTATCTTTCTGTCCGTTGCTTGTTTCAATTCATAAACTACTATAGCTAGGAACATGAAATTCGGCACACAGATGCATCTCGGCATTTGTGACAACTAGACACTTTTTTTAGTCACCATGACATGTTATACATCAATTTTAAGGTCTTAAAGTGTAGAAAAAGAATATGCAACTATTATAATTTCACACTTAATATTTTCAAGATGGCGGTCAATATGGCGGGCGACTAAAAAAGTTTTTAGTCACCATGACATGTCATACATCAAGTTAAAGGTATTGAAGTGGAGAAAATGAATATGCAACTATTACACTTAATAATGTTAACTTAATCGTACAGAAACCGGCGATTATCGCCTCACTTACTTACATGAAGCGCGCCTTACTGATGTATCTTTAAAAGTGCTCATTTGATTTTTTTTGGTATGGATCGTTTGTCAAAACTAGGCCACAGATAGCCTCAGATTAATTGCTACCGTCTGCGCTATTAAAAGTTTGCTGAATCGGATACTTTAATTCATGTAAAATACTCTACCAATTAGTGTGGCACATTGCATCCACGCGACCTATTTCGTATACTTTAAGATTTTATTCTTTTACAACCCATTATTTTCAAACTTTTTTAATTTTCCTCCGAATTTTTTAAATCTTTCAAAATTGCTTTGATTGAAACTGGGAAAATCAAAATAAATTTCAAAATAAAAGCGATGGCTTGGAAAATCATTAAACCATCAAAGCATTCGAAAAAGAACGACTATTTTTCGAAACGAGCGTTGGCAGGTCTAAAACTTTTTTTAAAAAATATCTATACATACCCTCGCCATTCTTAAATTTTATTTCTTTCACAGTCGATCTGCATTTATTTATTTTATTGGTGTGCTTGTTGTCTAGTTTTTTTAGTCCTAGTAAAGCATTATTAGTAACAAGCATAAAGTATTTATTTCTGTGGAGTTAAGCTTATGATAGAAGACCTCCCTCTTAAAATTTTAAGACCTATACCTATAGTTAGATTGGAGGGCGATTCAACTTGTCCCTTTACCTTCCCTTAAGAAACAGTTACCCTTATGTGTGATCTTTACTTCTCCCTTCCTTTTAAAAGACATAAAAATGTTTACGATCTATAAAAGAAGGCTAGCTTAAGGGGAAAGGGAGAAGTTTGTGAACCAGTCATAAAATGATATAGATACAAACGGCAACTTCCTAAGCAAGAAGGTTCCATCAACAATAGACATTTAATAACACTTACTAACATGCTGCCTACTAGTGCCTGACATCACACTCTAGGCTCGTAGAAGATATTTTCAACTTACCAGTTTTATTATTCTTATTTTTACTCTTATTAGTATACTTACTTTTTTTTATTTATTTTATATTTATTTTTATTTTTTTGTCTTATCTCGGAAATATAAATTCACGTTTATTTTATAATCTTATGTAAATAAAATAAACATATAAATGCATGTTTGTGTAAGTAGTTTTAGTTATTTTTTTTTTTTTTTCCTTCTATTTCTTATTCAATTTTCTGAATGCAACTCGGAAGATTTAGATCTGAGGTTTCTAACCTCTTTTTTTTGGCTCAAAGACTGGAAAAAATATTTGATAAAATAACTAATTTAAAAACTTAACCGATGTTTAGAAAGCAACGATTGAAATGGATTATTTTTTTTATCTTGCGTTGTTGAACTCACTAAAATACTGGGAAGGGGGAATAAACTGAGAATGTCTGAGAAAAGTGATACACTTACAGACCAACAAACTCTGGTAAAGTAATTCGAGGAAAGTTTGATTTTCCACGAATTCATTAATTATTCGTACTAATTTTATTTAAAAACAGAACACTTAAAATAAACTAATAATATATACTTCTCTTTGATGACGTGGTTATTGATATAAGTACTTCTTAAAACGTATTTAAATTGCTTAAGGGTTCGCGGAACCCTTAAAACATTGCTATTAAAATTAAACCCTTGGGTTTTTAAAACCCTTTCTTGAAACTTATTGTAAGTAAATTATTTTATATCCTACGTCTGAGATATACATTTTAAACTTTATTTAGTTTCCTAACCTGATAAACTTTCCGGAATTCCGGAGAAGTCTTCATTAAAAGTCAGTTGTCTTATATAAGAAGTTAGGTCTTTAGGACCGCTTTCTAAAAATTAAATATTTTGAAGTCGGGATTCCTTTTCTTCAGTAAAAACATGGTAAAACGTCTTGGTTATACTGCCCCCCTCCTCCGGTTCACGACTTCTATTATCGTCTGGGTTCCATCCTCCCCCTCGAAAAAAATCCTGTGTTTTTGCCTATAATATTACGCTCAGATTATCGATGTGCAAATTTAATTTTGTTCCGTCCTTGCCTATGAATCGTCGGTTTTAAGCAAGGTGGAGGTTCTATTCTTGTGATGTAAGTTTTAAGTTTCATCACTGTGTGTCTTAGCAGGCAAGTTCCCCTTGATAGTAAAACAATAGTGTAAGTCAACACAGAAAACACACACACACGGATAAAAGAAGGGGTGGTTGTATTCACCTGACGTCTTGTTTTCTCGTATATGTGTGAGTTGATGTTGTGTAACAATACTTTCTCTTAACCCTCACATAGAAACACACTTTCCCACCACTATCTACCCCCTGAGACACCTTGGGTGTATATCTAGGGGGTTCCACCTTGAACGGTTTTCCCCCCTTCTAACTCATGGACAACCAAAGTCGCACGTGCCGACACTATTTTTTTCCTTATCAGTTTTTGTGCCCATACTCGTTATCAACAAATTATCTCTCTTTTTTTCTTTTTAACTCACGCAGTGCTTAAAACAATCTTTGGCCAAGGTTGGTAAATGCGTGTAGGAAGAACATTGTTAATCACTTGTAAAGTAATTATTACGAGAGAAAAACCTCGATCGCAATCTTTTACAAGAAAAGTTAGTTCATGGTTTTTTTTTCGTACGTACTTAAATCGAGTGATGACTTATTAAGCATCTTAAGAACTTGTATATTAAACAAGCCAATTTCATGAACTTATCTCTCTTCAAATGTTTATATTCAATGGTTTAACATCTAGATTTACTTAAAATTTTGCAGATAATCGCCCATAATCGTACTATATTTCTCTTCCAACCTTCTGTCTTTCTTACTACAGTTGTACGTGCTACGGTAGTTGGTTGAAACCAATCTTACAGTCAAATCAAAGAAACTCAAAGATGAAAAATGTTCAGTGTTTTGACCGATTGCAGTCATATTTATACTTATATAGTTTTACATTCTGCTTAATATTTTTATATTTTCTACTTCTGTCGTTTAATATAAAATAGTTGTTAGTTTTTTAGTATATTTTATTTAAGTTTCATTTCTTTCAACTTCAAGTATAAAATTAAGTTTATATGTGTTAGACCACATAACAAATATTGTTAATTGACTTTCTTGGTTCTCTTTAGATAACATAGTCTAGAGTCTAGACCGCTCTAAGCACGATTCTTTTATCTCCATTCTCCGTCACCTATCTCCTAGTTTTTATCTTATTATTTTACCCATGTCTTATATGATAAATAAAATCTTAAATTATTCGTGTTGGTAAAAAGTTGAATGGTACTATTCTTGGGCCTTTTTCTAACTAAAAAATCATAAATTCAATGTAAAAAATATTCGGAAAATGTTAGATTTTAGATTGAACTAAATTATTTATATACATACTTATTTTCCTTTCTTGTGTCATTTGCTTAATGCATTCTCTTATTTTCTCTTTTTTTTTTTTTGTTTTAGGTTGGTACCATTAATTGATCTGTTTTGGAATGAACTTTTTCTTCATTGGTATAACAATTTAAATTATTATTCTTTCATAAAATTCTAATCTCATTGTAAACAATAAAGCTACATTTCTCTGAAAAATAATGTTAGAGTAAATGCAGCTAATTTAATTTTGTCTTTAAATAAAAATGATTTGTACATTTTTTTAGTTTGATAAAAAAAAAAAATGTTTTTATTTCAAGAAACCCGAATATCTATATCTATAATTCTTGACGAAGTTTTTCCTTTGATAAACTACAGTCATTCTTAATTGTTTTTACAGCCGTCGATACAAACTAATCTTAATTGCTTTTTTGCCTTTGTCGAACTACTTTTATTCATAATTTAGTTTCAACCATTGATAAAAAAAATTAATCTCCATGGCCAAATTTAGATTTGTTTGCCAGAGATTTCGATTAATCTCTGTCTTATATCTTCTTACCCCTACTTCCCTTCAGGCTAGAAGATATGACGTCACTACTTTTTTATTTACAATGACGTAGAGCAGTCAATAGAAAAAAAACTCCACTTTTTTTAAATTTAGCCTTTCCGATTTTAAAAGTGTTAAGAGAATATTTCTCTTTTTTCTCTCTAGACCCCCCTTGAATCTGCTAAAAGAAAACAGGCACTCGAGTTGACTCAGTTATTTGGCAGCCTAAATATTTTTCTTCCCTCGTCGACCCAGAGTCTTTTTTCTATTTTTAAACACTTCAAACTCTCGCAGTTTCAAATCTCAAATTTGCTTTGAGATGTTTTTGCTTTTTTTTTTTTTTTTTTTTTTTTTTTTTTTTTTTTTTTTTGTCTATTTCTTCAATTTCCTTATGCTGTTCACTCTTATCTTATTTTATTTATTTATTTTTTTCACGAAAACGTTTTTTAAACCTTAGTCGATTTTACCTCTTTTAGTTTTTAAATTCCTTTTTTTTTTGACTAGTCACCATTTGAGTAGATATTTTTTCTCCACCCTCTCTTAGTCTTATTTATTTTATTTTAATTTATATATTTACGCACACACACAAACATAGATACATAAAAAAAATTAAATATGATTTGTATTTACTTTTTTAAACTGTTTATGTTTTTGCTAATTACTCCCCTGTCACTTTTAATGTATCATTTCCTGCTTTAATAAAAAAACCGAATAATTAATACTTATTTCTTTCCAAGATTTCGATTATTTATTTTTATTGATTTAATATTAAATGTGATACTAAACACCCCTCTCTTAAACAATTAACTAAAATTTATTGCGTGCCTACCTTGATTCATTTTTTATAATTTTAAGAATTTAGTTTTATTTTGGTAAAATAAATTTCATCAATGAACTATGATCTATCTTTAAAAAAAAACAATAAAAAAAAAGAAATTATAATTTAAGCGACACTACGTTCTGTCATAATTGTTTGATAAGACTTTTACTTTTTATTTTTTAAATATTTAAGTTTTTTCCTAAAATAACACTTGAACTTTTGCACATTAGTAAAAATTACAAATATACAACTTTAAAAAACAAATTGTTAATTTATTTTTTCATTAGTTATTTATTTCCTGAATACCCTAATGGTCTTTAAAAAAGACTAGAACTCTGTGGGAGACCCCATGTAGTATCCATATTTTTAGGAGAAAAAAAGGAGATTTTCCGTGGTCATGCCTCGAGACGTTTTGGCCCCTTACCAAGTGTTAGCGGTGCTGGCTGGCCTCACTCCATGCCCGTAGGGAGCCTGGCTCTGGCAGTAAAGCCTCATGGTTAATTTAAGACAGTCTCCTTCCCACTATACACTATACATCACAAACCCATCTATTTCTTCTCCTCTTCGTATACATGTTATTCTATTCCCTTTTTTAACCCTTCAAGAGAAGAAGATGCGTATGCATAAGAATCTTTGTCTTAGAATCCGATAGAGCTCTTTGTTAACCCATTTTATTGGATGACCACTGTCCATGAGTCGGAACTTAACTATATAAAAGCATAAGATAGAGCGCCGGTGAAGCTTGACTTTAAATAAAAGGGTTAAAATGGTATCTGGGTTATTATGCACAATCGTATAACGAACAGTGGTAGATTCTAGCAGGTAGAATTATAGTTGTATTAACATGAAAACATTATTGTAATAATATCTGTTTATTATGATTCTGCTTATACATTGGATATTTTAGGTCCTCTAACTGGTCGATCCTTGTTTGTTGGATGAAACTGACAAGGGCCATCTTGATATAGAACTCACCTTGGAATACTTTGCTATATCGCTTTTTGACCTTTGCATCATTTGGCCAATGATCCGCTCTCTTAGGCTTCGATTGTGCTTTGGTGAGTGGGTTATATCGCCACCTGCTCTGGAATTCTCACCTCCCAATCTCTCCCTTAATATCTTTCGGCATTGCCTTCATTGAAACCCACCTAAAACTCCCTCTCTACTGACTCCCCCTTAAATGTCAGATCTAAAACGCTCCTCTTACCTTAATGGACCGGTTGACATTTTAACTCCAGACTTGGGAGTGAGTGAGAGGTGAAATGGTCTCCCGTTCTTCGATAAAGCCCCTTTGATAGTGAACGTCTCTTTGTCGCCTTTACTAGAAGGCAAACATCCCTTCCATCAATCCGAAAGGTGCCTCCGCTCATTAATTACATGATACCCGGATCCCGTCCGACGACCCTCCTGTCCAATAAATGCTGAACGCGTTCTCTAATGGTGAAGAGTTTATCCGTTTCGACATCACCCAAGCTTGTACCTGGGCTATACAGTTTCGTCATAACCTCAAACTCGAAACGATTAGCGCTTCTTCAATGAGTCTTTAATGGAGTCAGATGAGTTTCGATCTGCGCAGATCCTCTTGTTTTCATCATCTCTATTTCAATATGCTTTTTTAAAAGGAGATCTCTATTAAAATGCCGGAGAATCGAAACGTTTTGTCAATGTCTGGTTCATTTTCCATTTTAATGAAGACATCTGCTAGTGTGTTAAGATATTAGTTCTGTCAAGCGAAGGATAGAAGCGATCCAATTCAAACTGCATCAGCCCAGTGTTATTCTAAACTCGTTTGTTACATCTTGCCAGAGATAATATTCTCTTTCCATTACATTTATATATTTACCTATTACATCTGTTATTTTGTAATGACCCGAAACCCTTTTATGCCATGAGGCAATAAGATCTGCTTGAAATCTCTAATGGCTCGGCGTCTCTCAATTCTTTCAAACATCCCGATAGGTTTACGTCGACTTATTTTGTCATTTTAACCTTCAACGAACTCCAGACAGTAGTACCATATTATGAAATGGCATGGGTGTACGCTGAATGTTATGGTATTAAACCTTAACGGAGGAATTTACCAACGATTCTTTAGTAATAATACTATTTGTTATTTATCCGTTACAATATTTTAAATTATTAACAGTTTCCTTTAAATTATTTATTAAATATATAATTTTATTATAAAAATGAATATACCTACTTAAAAATTTGTTATTTTGAAACAATTTACCGCGCAGTTGTCACATTGTAACCACTTGTACCTATTTTATTTCATTCCGAGTCTCAAGTATTTATTTTATTTGATTAATCTTTCCCAGCTCTAGCCTCAGCTCATGTTTATTGAGTTAGAAATGTAATGGTATTCTGAAAAGTTTATTTTGAATTTCCAGGCTTGGCACAAACCATGTCCAAACACTTTGCAATTCTGGCTGCTTATTGCCATAAGATCTGCAAAAGCTCTGTTGTAATACCTAATCCTCTGCCAAGTTGATTTGCCAGCCAGTCCGTGAACTTAATGCCCACCTTAACTTCTTATGCCAAAGTCTTTCTGTTATTCCGAAAGGTTGGAGACGCATCTGGAATTCATTATTTTTACATCTTCTTAGTCAGTTCGAGTATCCGGTTCTTCTGATGAAATTATCAAGATTTTTTTCCCCCTAAAGTGTCAAGTTGTTTTTATGATATCTCGCTAACCTTTTCTTTTAAGTACTAATTCTTTAGTCATACGGTCTTTTTGACATTTCGGCCAGTCTCCATACCAAAGTTTCTTTATACGTTTCCTTTTTTTTAATCTTTTCTCCGAAAATTTTTAACTGTGTTTTTTCCTCGTGTTGAATTTTAAAACTGACCAGTAACATTTATTTTCTCTAAATGTCATAATATTTAATATTCCCTCCCAATCATTTGTCCTTTTCTAAAGGCCCCCATACACGGTCAAAATGTTTGATCAAATATCGTGTTTGCACAAAATGTTTGATCGTGTAATGTATCTGATTTCTGTTTGACATGATGTTTGACGTATATGGCCTAAATTTGCCCGACATCAGGTTTGCGCAAACATGATGTTTGCGCAAAATGTTTGATCCTGTATGGGGGCCTTTAATGTTGATTATAGGAGAGTTTGTGAACGCTATATAAAATGTATATCTTAGAAGGCAAATAATATTTTAAGGATATGATTTTAACTATATTTTAATCAAAAATATTATTTTTCACGCCTCATTTATATAATGTCTTCTTTAATTACATTTCTGTTGGAAAATGAGACCTCTATATTAATGGTTTTGTTTGAATATTCTCGCGGTTTTTGGGATTAGATGGTCTTTGGACCAATTGCATTCCTAATAAACTAATTTTTTTAGATACATCTCTTTCTATAAACAATATTTCTGTCGAATAATTATACGTATTTGGTTAATAGATTCAGAGAATTCGTGGAGACAATAATTGTCTTCAGTGGATGTATTACATTCAACCACGAAAAATCATCTTGATCATAATAAGTCAGTTCTATGCTTTGTTTCTCAGCACCTCTTGCCCTTGCTCTCCTTTTTATTCTTCCATGTGGAAATAGTCTTAATCATCAAGTTGGTGTTCTTTGATGTTATATCGAGATGGTCTGAAGTGGATAAGATGAGGCTTGGACGAGTCGCGCGTGTGTGTTTCGCCTTGAACTTGAAGGCATCGACTCCCGCCCCGGACCGGACCCTCCTACTCCTCTCCTGAAGAGAACTTGTTTCCATTTCCTTTCACTTATTCATCAGGAGCCCCGTGGCACGACCCAGGAGCTTAGCTCTCCCTCCACCAGCCTCCCTCATCCCCCACATCCTGCCCAATTACATCAGACACAATGCGTAATCCTTCTCCTTCTCTTCACCTCTCCAACTTAAATGCCAACTCATGCTTCCCTACAACTTTTTTTTCCCCAAACTCCTCACGATTGAATTTGAATGTTGCTGCTGCTGTTTTTCTAAAATAAGACTACAGAATATTCTATGTATGCTTAATGTCACACTACTACATATTTGATAGCATAAGATTCTTTTCTATCCAATACCTCCGTGTAAAATACGATATCCCTTCGTAAGCAAAGATTTTGTCCACGCAAGTAAAGAAAAAAGTAGTACCATGTGCTTTTATTAAGTACTAGCGCATTTATTTCAAATCAATCGCATCTTTTAGATTCGAAAGATAAAAAACAACATGGAAAAATGAAAATAATACTACATAATAGGATTTTATTTATCCTTAACCAACATAAGATTCACTTACCCTAAATGTACGGTTTTTCTTTAAGTGTATTTTTTTGTACCAACCTATTTTAATCTGATTTATTAGCCTGAGTTTTTGATTACTCTAACCTTTTTATTTTTATCAAAGGTCATAAGACAAAAGTGAACTGTATTTATAAACGTAAAACATTTTCATTCACATTTAATTTTTTTATGGTTCGATCTTGCGCACTATTTCCAAGATAAGACTAATGATATAATCTCGGTTTTATATTTTTGATTTAATACCACTTCTTATAAAATTCTATCGAAATTAATATCCGATTATTTTCCCTTCCTTTCACTTCTTTTTAGATCGATTTAAAAACATGTTTTTTCTTGTAAGTATAGGCGTATTTGTTTCCATCTACATAACAACTTTTATAGATACACATATCGTTTACCTTATGTTATAATCCGTGTAATACAACACCACATTTTTTTTTCGTGTAAATGTCATGGATCAACTAATCGCTGTTACCTGTTTATTTTATTTTCTTTAAAAAATATTTTTTATAAAAATATTCCAATGTTAACTGGCTTACACCTTTTAAAATTATTATTATTATTTTTTTTTTTATTTTTTTTAAAAAGTTCAATTTTTAAATGTTACTCTATCAAGAAATTATTAGACTATTACGGTTAAAGCAAATGTTTAAAACAGTTCTTAGGCAGGTTTAACTTTAGTCTTACAATAAACCAATTTTGTCGGATTTCAACTGCTTCGCCTGATTCAATCTTCTCCTTTGATATTTTGACAATCATTGATCTAGGTTCTTAGAGCCAGAGCTATTCCTGAATCATTTGAACTGATTCACTTAACTCTTGCTCTACAGGTACTTCATCAATTTTGTTCTCTTTATAACTTTATATAAACCAATTTTGTCGGATTAAACTCCTTGCCTGATTCGATCTTCTCCTTTGATATTTTGACAATCATTGATCTAGTTCTTAGAGCCAGAGCTATTCCTGAATCATTTGAACTGATTCACTTAACTCTTGCTCTACAGGTACTTCATCAATTTTGTTCTCTTTATAACTTTATATAAACCAATTTTGTCGGATTAAACTCCTTGCCTGATTCGATCTTCTCCTTTGATATTTTGACAATCATTGATCTAGTTCTTAGAGCCAGAGCTATTCCTGAATCATTTGAACTGATTCACTTAACTCTTGCTCTACAGGTACTTCATCAATTTTGTTCTCTTTATAACTTTATATAAACCAATTTTGTCGGATTAAACTCCTTGCCTGATTCGATCTTCTCCTTTGATATTTTGACAATCATTGATCTAGTTCTTAGAGCCAGAGCTATTCCTGAATCATTTGAACTGATTCACTTAACCCTTGCTCTACAGGTACTTAATCAATTTTCTTCTCTTTTACCATTTGTCCAATTGATCAACTCTCAGTAAAATTTCAGAAAAATTAGAAGTGATTGAAACTTGCTTAAAATGTGTTCTAATTATTGAACATTGTTAATTTGATCATTTCAGTGTCACATTTGAATAATCCATACTAGTTGCTCTTTAAATTGTTTTATCTTCAAAAATTTAAACAGTTCATTGGCTTCTGTGTCATTCCGTTATAGGAACACTTCCCCCTCTTAATTATTGTCTTACTAATGCTTTTTTTTATAAAAATATATCTTATTTAAACACATATATTTATATAATATTTAACAGGAAAAAAACCATGATTCAAAATTAATAACTGTACTTCTCTTCACTGGAATTTCCTAAAGGAATAATGGTAATAAGTAAATAGGATAATGGTGGAATTTTCCTCAAATCTCGTGTACCTGTTTAGAAAGCAACATTTGAAAAATAAAGTTTTATCCAAAGAAGGGTAAGGGGGTAATAACCACTAAGACGTAAAGATATAAAACTTTAACCCTCCTTTAAGATATGCTTGATTTATTTTAGCTAAACAGAGAAGATTAACTTTCTTTCTATTCTTCCCAGAACTTTGCTCTGATAACGGAACTTATCTAAGCAAATATCCCACTGATTATTAAAGTTTGTAGGTATAAGCTTGTTCTTACTAATTTTAAAAAAGGGCGTCTTTTATCTATCGTCAAATTATTTGTTTCAACTAAGAAGCCGTTCAATATAAGTTATTATCACTAAATAATTAATTTATTATCAATAAATAATTAATCATATTATCAATTACCTCGCCTACCATCTTTATCATAAGATATTTTCTTTATTCCACTTGATATTTCTCTGTCACCATGTTCTAATAGCATTTAACTGTTCTTTCTCTTCCTATCAGCTTGTTTACTTTATTCTTTAATATTTCAAACAAGTAAGAAACTATATTAGTTGTGGGAAAGTAGAAATTATTTAAGATTAGTAATTATCAGTTCTCACATTTTTCCTTAGCCCTTTTACAATAGATTGTTGTTTATCTATCTGTATTTTTCGTTGATTCTTTATTAATAGGATTTATTAAGTCGATAAATATTTTGAATCGATATCGTTTTTATTGCATAAAAATATTGAAAGAGTAAGCCTTTTTTCCCCTTTATTGTTAACAGACTGAAACCATATGACCAGACTACAAAAGGCAAAACTTCTATTGCACTACTGTATTCCCTCTAGACGACAACGAAATCCATTTCTGCGATTGTCAGCTTTTTCTGTTGAACATAATATTTCTTAAGTGTCAGCTTATTTTTTTTTTTTAACAACGTCAGTCATTTCTTAAAAAAAAACTTTATCAGCGTTCTCACAGCATCAAAGATTCAGGTGTCACGTGCGTTTAGTTTTTCATTTTTCCTTCAGGATTATCGTTAAGTTTGAACACTGAACTCCGTTTAGTGGCGCCTCTAACCTTGTTAAACATAATATACCTTTTAAACACTGCGTTTTAACACTTAAGTGCTAACAAGTCTAGAAAACCTGAGTAAGAGAACGTTAAGATAGCTCTAAAATGTGATATAGTAGACAAAAATAGTATTAATAATTGTCTCTACTTTTGATTAGTAAGTCTTCTTATATGCTTGTCAACCTTAATATCAATTTTTATTTTTTTAAAATTTATGTTTTTACTTTCTCATGTACAAAGAAAGTTCATTTCCTTGTTTTTGGGGGGCATATTTACAGAAAATAAAATGTATCAGTTAGTTAAATAGAATCCCCTAGAGGTCGACCAAGAAGTCATGAACACGGGAGAAACGGAAAGCTTAACTTCGTTTAAAATCGGAACTTCCGAGTAGTGCCGAAGTCAGTACAGTCGGGTGCTAAGACAATAACCATTCCTAGTTTGTATGACATGCCCAGTTATGTCAAATCTCACGAATAACAACAGGAAGGTTTCCAATCTGTTAGGTTTCCTGTTTTGTTTGTTTTTATACAGCACGAACTATAGTCACAACTGTTCTAAATCCAAATCAAACTCAGAAATAAAGAGGAAGAAAAAAATAGATTTAGGAAAAAGAATATCGATTTAGATTTAAAGAATATTATTATGAATAATCAATAAATAATAATATAAAGATATTATCGTATATTATTAGTGATTTCTTATCAGGTACAGTGTTGCCTGTTCCAAAAAATAAAATTATTAATAACAAAAGAACAACACTGTGTGTTTTGACCGTGGTCTATTATATCAAAAACTGACTGTACATGAGGACACTAGCGCACTCCTCTCATTTCCATGACTTCTTGGTCGACCTCTAGTAGTGAACATTTCCCTTTAAAACTGTGTCACATTTTTACTTCCGAGCTTAACGGAGATAACGGAAGCTATGTGATCAGAATATATTTTATGACTCCAATTTCAAAAATTCCAAGACAAAAATCCGTTTCAGAAACCAGGGAAAATTTTTGGTGCCATGTCTGTCGCTAACAATTTGCAAACCAACTTATCTTAAAAACTACTCGACCAATTTAAATGAAATTTGGATGGTAGGTCATAATTAGCCCATTGTTGAGTCCATATAAGCTTTTAACCTTCTGCATCCATTTCTTCCACATGTGCACAAACATACATTTATATCTTCAAAATTTCTTATCTGATTTTTATGAAATTTGGATGGTTTGTCAAAAGTAGGTAGTACTTCTTTACTTTAAAGAAGTCCAATTTTAATGAAATTTGAGTGGTAGGTCATAATTTCTCCATTGTTGGACCCATATAAGTTTCAACCTTCTGCGCCTATTTGTTTATCTTCCACATGCGCACTAACATACATTTATTTACACCTATAGCTTCAAAAGTACTTATCTGATTTGTAAGAAACTTTTATAGTTGGTCGAAAGTAAGTTCTAGGAATTAGATGAATTCATGTAAAAAATCAAAACAATTTTGGCATATTAAAAAACGGGGTAAACAATTAATCAAATTAGACAATAATGGCTTGTAAAAGCATAAAATCATCAAAGTATACGAAACAGGCGAGGAAGCTATAAAACAAACGTATTGGCAAACTATTTTTTTAACTGATATTGTGAATAAGGTACTTCTTTACTTTTATACAGTTGAATGTATCGTATCGAACCATAATTTGGTTTGACAATTTAAACATTTAATTCTTCGAGTTCTATTCTTGTCAAGTATTGTTAAAACTAACTTATTCGTATAATCAAATTACTATTATGAACAACTAACGATAGTAAATGTGCAATGTAAATACTTATAAATGTCCCTCTTTCTTTATAATTCTTCCTAATGATGATGGTATTAGCTATTATAGCCATTGTTGCCTCCTCTCATCGAAATAGCTTTTTTGTCATATTTTTTCTCATTTTATTTGACTTAAACAAACGACCCTTTTGTCACATCTACTAGAATAAAGAATGAGGAATTTGTCGTTCCATATTCTCTTGTTTGTTTCTGTCAATTCGAATTAATGTTATTCACGATTCCTTTCATTTGATCCTTTTTTTTTCTTTTCAAACTTGTCACCATCTCTTAGGCTTTGACCTTTCAATTGACTCTTTCATAGTTGTGACCAATTGACCTTAATGAATGTCTTAATAAGAGACGGTCATCAAACAAAATTTTTTCCCATGCATCCTTTTTCCTTGCTTTTAGCTTCCGTTGAATAAATAAACTTCGTATATATTTTATTATCGTCACTTTAATAATCTTTATTTATTAAGGACCTTCCAAAAAAAATGTCCCTCACTTTTTTTTCAAATCAATTTAAATGTCAAAATGCTAATTATAGTTTAATGCTGTATTTCCATATATTAAAATTTTTTCATTGATTTGACCTTTACCTAAAAAATTATTCATTGTTTGTCTTTCACATTTTTGGTTATTTAATTTTTTTTTATTACCATGAAAATTTATTAGATTTTTATTTTTCATTTTGAACAAAAGTTAAATAAGATGGTTTATATTTCGATTTCATCGGATTATTAAAATATTATTTTTATCATTCAAATGTGTAAAATTATATATATATATATATATATATATATATATATATATATTTTAATATTTAGGAACGCAGCAGCGTTCCGCCCCGCCAAGTCAAAAAGTTAAAATTTCACAAAAGCTGCCAGTGTATATATACTGTAGGTTTAGGAACGCAGCAGCGTTCCGCCCCGCCAAGTCAAAAAGTTAAAATTTCACAAAAGCTGCCAGTGTATATATACTGTAGGTGACGAACTATGGTTTTTGAGGGTCTGCAGCGTGGAATACATACAAGCTACCTAAATAATTTTTTAATATCTTTGAAGGCCGTGTCCTGTAGATCAAAATTAAAAAAAAAAATGTCGAAATCGGTCAAGTAGAAGTAGAGAAAAATAGGTTTGAAAATGGTAGTTTTGATGACTTCTTATTCTTATTCTTATTCTTATTCTTATTCTTCCTTCATTTTACGTTGACGCACCTACAGCCTAAACTACTGAACCGATTTTAATGAATGAGAGCTTTTTGGATTTGTCTAGGGCCCTAGTGCATTCCTAGTTCAAAAAAATTTAGATAACTCATCCCTACGCTGAACGCAGAGCGAGAAACCAAGCTAGCGAACAGTTACTTTAACGTTGACGCACCTACAGCCTAAACTACTAAACCGATTTTAATAAATGAGGGCTTTTTGGATTTGTCTAGAGCCCTAGTGCATTCCCCCCCCCCCAACTCATCCCCCCCCCCCTACAATCAATCAACTTATTCCTAGGCTGAATGTGGAGCGAGAAACCAAGTAAGCGTCATGCGAAGTAGTGAGCCTATATTATATTATTACATATAAAAAATAATTATTACATACATATATATATATATATATATATATATATATATATATATATATATATATATATATATATATATATATATATATATATATATATATACATATATATATATATACATATATATATACATATATATATATATATATATATATATATATATATATATATATATATATATATAATGATAATAATAATAATAATAATAATCAACAATATATGTAATAATAATATATATGTATTATTGTAATTATACCATTAGTTACTTTTAACATATATACTTTATAATTAAGGTATATAATTAAGACAATATTAAGGGGTCACTTCGTTACTTATATAAGGTCAGGATCCAGCTGGGTATGCGCATATGATAGCAACGTTAGTGTATCTAGGTGGCCAAATGCTGATAAAAATCTTTATATTATGCTGCTACTATACGAATGTTAAGTTCTTTCAATGTCATAGGTCTCGTAGTTCTCCAATCTCCATAGACCTTGTCCAGCTCTTATCTTCACTTTTATTTGACTCTAATGTGTGGGAATAAACAGTTTAGAGAATCCTTCCTTAGGGACCGTACAAAAAGTCATGAAATCTGACCAAAAACCACTTGTGTGGTAAAAAAACACCCCGCCAAGTCTGTGGTCCAAAAAAGTTTTGAAATCAACTTTCTGTCCCGCCAAGTGATGTTGGCACTTTCTCCTGACCCAACACTGTCAACTTAGATATTTATCAGCTTCTTCTCCTTGGCGGTGTGAGGAAAGCCTTTTAACAGTGTTGTTGAAGGCTCTTCTCGATGCCACAATAATCATTGCTGTAAATCTTTCCCATTATCAAAAAGCAAATAAAATAGAAATAAGTAATATACAAATTAAGCGTTCAAGGAATGACCCTATGCAACTACTACTTTCTTTGCAGAGGATGCGTGGGGTACAACCAGTTAAATTTGGGAAGTACTGCAGGAACACCGCCAAGGAGAAGAAGCTGATAAATATCTAAGTTGACAGTGTTGGGTCAGGAGAAAGTGCCAACATCACTTGGCGGGACAGAAAGTTGATTTCAAAACTTTTTTGGACCACAGACTTGGCGGGGTGTTTTTTTACCACACAAGTGGTTTTTGGTCAGATATATATATATATATATATATATATATATATATATATATATATATATATATATATATATATATATATATATATATATATATATATATATATATATATATATATATATATATATTAATTTATATGTTATAATTTAAATTTTTGAACTTCTTATTATTTTTATTTTTTTTAATTGACGTATTATTTGTGTTCTATAAAACTATAATGATTCTATTCAAGATAACACACATATTTTTTAAAGATATATTCTATTTTATCTAATCTTTTTTAAAAATACATTTTTAGAATGTGTTCTGTATAAGTGTTATGTTCCCTTTTTTATCAGGTAGCCAACCTTTCTATTTTAATGGTTACACTTTTTCTCCCATATATATATATTTATTTTTTTTTACAAAATCTTTTTTGTACTATACTCCTAAAAGCCTTTTTCGAGTTTAAATCTGCCAAAAAAGGACATTTTTTTGCTCCCTTTCCAAAATCTCTAAATCTTTTTTACACCGTGTATTGTCCTGATTTAAGTCTCGGCGGGGTTTAAAAAAGATTTCTTTTGTAAATACCGCTAATTGATGCATAGTTTTAAGTGTCTTTTTTTTGCCTCTAATTTTAGGATATTTAGTTCAAAATTTTAATCTTTTTAAAAGCTTCAACATCTTTCTTATTATTATTATTTTTGGAAATTCTTTCGTTTTAATTCTGCTTTAGAATCTTTGACTATAGGTTTGTTCCAACAGAGCCTCGGACGGTTCTAGAACTGCCGGGAGCATGCGCAGTATCGAAAGACCGTTCCTACACGCTTTTCGGACGGTTCTGGAACTTTTAGTCCCGTGTTCCAACAGAAAGTCGAACGGTTCTGGGACAGTCCTAGAACCGTGAAAACAGTTCCCGGACTGAAGAAGGAACTCGGCCAGAACTACTAATACTAATATACGGAGGCGTGTAGGTTACACTACTACTACTGTTCAACTATAACCTGACATTTGTTTTCGTTTCTTTTCTTGATATTTCTGTTTCCTAGCGTGTTTTGTTTCTCTCTCCTCAGTTAATATTTATACTACTTCTTTCTTTCTTCTTTACGTATTATTTTTTATCATGATAGTATATTGGAATAATAAAATATAATTTATATTTTATTTATTCCTCATGATAATTAAAATTTCTCATAGCGACTTTGAGTCCTTTATAAGAATTACCTACGATCTTTTTGTCTGTACATCCGCCGATGATTTACAGACAAGAAAAAAAAACAAACAGATAAATTATTCTTATAATTTTCTTTTTTGTAGTTTTGAACCCTTAATTTGTAAATATTTCTTAATGTGTGGTTGACCTTTTCTTATATAAGGGTTTATTTTTAATAAGCCAAGATAAAATTCACATTTTATCATCCGAAACTTGATTCCGAGATCTCTGTGAAGGAGGGGTCTTACGAACCCGGGGATATCATTAAAATCTGTTTCATATACGTCTGTATGTACGTATTCGTATGTAACTAAACCTTTAATAACATATCGCTTCAAGATATCGTATTGAGATGCGGTTTGCGACATTATTTAAAACTTTTGTCGGAAAAACTGATGGCGACAAACCCGAACATCGTAGCTCACGACGTTTCGGAGCTGTAGTCACTTAAGCACGAAATCGGTCTGTCGACGATAACTTCAGTAGACATTATTTGATTTCTATTTTATTTGGGGTATATATTATTATGTGTCCTATTTGGTAGATTGTACCTATACTTTTTGGGCACAAGTGGTTTTGGAGATATTGGCATTTTAATGTTTTTACTACCATGAAAATGGGTGTAAATACTGAGCTCTCTCTTGATCGCGTATTGATTCCACAACATTTCATGGGAGTCATGTGTAGGATTTCCACACCGGTACTTTTTATATGATTTAACAGTTAATGTTTAAAAAAATTACAATTTATACAAACAAATTTTTAATAGGCAACGGCAACTGAAACTAAAAGACAGGATTGTTACGAGCCTGACGAATCCCAAATGTGAGAGCAAAATATAATCATTCAGAAATGACAGTGTGATAAATTTGTAATTTTAAAAACTATTTGCTCTAATGTGCATTCTTATAAACTTTGTTGAGTTTAACAATAGAATATGTTCACGTAAGTAATCCATTTCTGAGTGAACATAAACAAAACAAGTGGAGAGATACGAAGAGGAAAATAAAAACAAGATAAAGAGAGGTAACATGAAGGTTGCAGTTCTGAAAGAGTTCTTAAATCGTTCCAACAGGCTCCTCTTTTTGAATCAGTTCTGAACCAGTCCTCATAGACGCATGCGCATTAAAAAATCCTGAACTGGTTCTAGAACCGTCCTCGAATTGGCTGTTGGAACAAACCTTATATATTGGTAAGCAAGCTTCTCTGTGTGCGTTCTCTTAAAAAGTGGATAATTATTTGGAATTATGATTTTAGCTCTTAAAATTTGAACACATATTGGTTGTAAATTTTAAATCTTCTATCTTTCCTGATTTCTTGATTCTCTAATCACAATACTTAAGTTGAATATGAACGATTTTGGCCTTTAAATTTTGCCCTTCGACATTGCACATTAGTTTTGCGCAAAAAAATTAACAATAGTTTTGTGTAAAATGTAATAAGTCACAATGAATACTTAACTTGTTTTTTACTTGTTGTTATTACTTGTTTTTAACTTGTTTGACTTTGTTTACAGTCCATAATTATAATACATTATGAGTTACAGTAAGCT
Source organism: Gerris lacustris (assembly GCA_951217055.1). Lineage (NCBI taxonomy): Eukaryota > Metazoa > Arthropoda > Insecta > Hemiptera > Gerridae > Gerris > Gerris lacustris. The sequence goes on along the minus strand of OX578282.1, from coordinate 56,568,734 downwards.
AGAATAGCTAGAAGAATGGTATTTCTTTAGATTGTTACTCCCCTATGTTTTTTTAAGAATATAAATTGATATAATTATTTATACATTCATTTGTCTAAATAACTATTGAGACAAAGGGATGTTTAGTTTAGTCCACTTGGGACTAAGGAATATCACACTTCTTGTCTTTATAAGGGGAGTAACAGTCTAAAATAAAATACCCACATAAAATATGACTTTGTTTTCCAAGAAAAGTTTAGTTTTATTTATGTTGTTGATTCGGTAAAATTTACTATTTGTTTTAATTTTTATAATTCAAAAATATATATTTATATTATTTTAATAATAAGGTTGTTTTGAGATATTAATTGGATTTCCTTAAAGATATGCAGGGACCTAATTAGAGTTAAAAAGTTTACTCGAGTAAGGAAAACCTACATTTTTGTTATCTCTAAAATTGTTTTGACTGAAGGCAACGAGAATTCTTAACAATAATCGCTTCCGAAAGAAAGATAATGCTTTTTACTTTAATATGCTAATTTGTTCAGCTGAATTCTTCCTTTAATTCGGTACGCTAGAACGAGTTTTTCAACTAATAAAACGGTATTTCGTTAGCGTTCTACGTTACAGTACTATAATAGCTTATATGCTCGCAAAAATCTAACCCTTTACAAAATTAGCATAAAGAGTTGTTGTTGTTTTTTCTTTTTGTTTGTACAGTTCTTCTTCTAATAAGGGCTTAATTAAGAAAAAAATGAACAACTCAATATTACCAAAACTAACATGATTATATGAAGGGAAAAACATAATTTTCTTTTCATGGTAGAGTTGTGAATGTGGCATTGGTATGGAAATAAATAATTATTTTTTTCTTCTTTTTTTTAATGTTTTTAAAACCAGTGTAGCGTTAAGCAAGTTACGAAGTTAGCGAAGTTACCATAAACGTGGAAAAATACTCATACATAATACTGCTTCTCTGCACGTTTAATAATATGTTATATAATAAAACATTCACTTAATAAAAATTTATACATATATTTAAGTTCATAAATTATATTTTAAAACCAAAATTACTGTATTAATAAGTTTTTTTAAGCTATTTTATACATCTGTCAACGGAGTTAATAAAGTACAGTACTTCCCTTTCGAGGATTCACCCTGATAACGATAACATTTGTATAAAATGAACTTTATGTCTGTTTACTTTACTTCTTGGTCCTTCTATTCAAAGTATAGCTAAGTTTGGTTAACTATTCAAGAAAACAAACATAAAGCCTACATATCTTTTAAGGACCTCCTTCTCGTTTAAGATTTTTTGATTTCAACGAACCTGTATATACCCCTTTTGTCTATTTAATGTCCCTCAACTTTCATATTTGTACTTTCCCTTCGAAGGTACCATATAGAACTCAAAAGATCTTTTAGGGACGTACCCATCCCTTTCGTACGGTACTTAGCATTAAGTACCTTCTTCCTAAAAGGAGATAGGGTAGTGGGGAGGGTAAAGTAAGATTTGTGAAGGTTCCCTGTTACCTGCTTCTTTTACTTCTTTAGTCTTCTTCGAGTTTTACACTAGTTCACTTTAGATTGTATTTTCAGGTAGTGTTTGTTAGAACACAAATATTTTAGTGCAATTTTTTCTGTTTTTTTCTAAAACTAGTTTATGAAGTTACCTAAAAGTTTAGAAGTTATATATCCAATTAAATTTATTTTATTCTATTTTAATCTGTTACAATAATGATCTACTAATGTATTGTCTTGGTCAAACAATTAATATTTGTGAACAACAATTTTTTAATTTAATATTTTCACCACGTGGATAAACTTAAAATTTTCAACCTGGACACCCGGTGAGAAATTTAAAAACATTATTATATTATATTATAAATTTTTAACATTAGTTGTTTCCGCATAATTTTTTAATAAAACGTACAGTCCTTTTAACTGCATAAATTATAACAAGATAGACAGGGTTCTAATAAAGACCTGCTATAGCAATTTAATGTTTTTATCTAAATAGCTAATATATTTAATTTATTGAGGACATCAATTAGAAATAAATTATAAACTTCATTAATTGTATTATTTATTTTAGTATTATGCATTTCCAATTAATATAACTAACTCATTTATTATTGGAATAATAAAAGTTTTCGTTTATTTATGGTTCTCCGTTAGCATATTACTATGTTTGTTCTTTAATTTATTGACTACATTTTTTTATTAGATAAGTTGATGATATATTGAGTTCATCTGATAGATTCGTAGTATTTAGTGTAATATAATATTTTTTTCTTTAAAGCTCTATATGCCTACACCAAAAAAACACGTGGGGCTTCATAAAATGTCTCTGCGGGTAAAAATTTGCATTTTTTTTATTTTGAAAGTTTGCTTGGGAATAACGATACTTCAGGGACTTTTTTTGGTGTAGACTTTTTTCCGGTATATTTTATTCAGTCTCTTTTTTCCTCCACTTCCTTTTTTAGAGCTAATTATCCCACGAAAATAAATATCTTATACTGAAATGTTTAAAATCGACATTTGCATAAATCTTTGAAAGACGTGCCTGGTTTAATGCCCCGAGGTTAGTTTTTAGTATTTAAGGACCTACTCTGAATTTTTTTTTGACCATCCCATTTAAACAAAATAGGTTTTTTTTTTTATTGCATTCGACAAACTTTTTCTTTTTTTTTATCGAAACCGAATTATTTGTAATTGTATCATTCACTTCAACCTTGACTCCATGAAGTTTATAAAATGTATTTTTTCCCAATATTAAAATGATCTAATTATGTTAATTGTTTTATATTTAAATAAATCCCCTTTCTTTTTTTTTACTATTAAAATTTTCAGGCTATTTGCCTACTTCAAACACGAAACCCAGAAGATTTTTTTTTCCTTTAAATTTTGCGTGTCTAAATTTACCGGTTTTGGCACTCCTTAAAATATCATTGAGCTATAAAATGGATAGATCAGGTTTTTCAAAGTAGCGCTATTGATTATACATTTTTTGAAAGGACGTGGCCTTAAATTTTATTAGTTCCGTTTATACATAGTTACGTCTTATTTTTGAGATTTTTTTTTTTACCTCTTACTTTTTACTGTTATCAAAATTAAACATACATACATTAAAATTAAGCTCGAATTTGTCGGAACGATTTTTTTATAAATTATCACTTATTTCGCGGTTGCATCTTTGGTCATTTTCTTTCATTATAGGACCTATTACATCGTACATTGTTCAAAATAATTTGATTAAACCCTATAAGGAACTGTTGTTCAGAATCTGAACTTTAAAAATCAATTATATCTGTATGGTATATTACGTGTTGTTGTTATTATTTTTTTTTTGTACGAGACAGTTTTATTATCCCTGACATTTCATTTTGAAAATGTCAACTGGCATTTCATATCCAGTATCGGACACAAACACTGTCATTTTTTAATGATTTTTAACGATGTCGAGAAAAAATACAACATTAAAAGCACTTACATGATAATAATATAAAAAAAATATATATATATTTCAGGAGAAAAAAAAAAAAATAAATTAACGCAATATTTATGAACTCATAAAATTTTTTGAATGATACTTATGTATTCGACTTATGTCACGTCGATTGTGGTGATATTTTTTTCGAATTCATAACACATAAAATTATATGTATGCAATTTTATTATTATTTTTTTTTTATATGACGTATTAATGAGAATTGGGAAAAAGAGATAAATTGATCTTAGAATATACATTTTTTTTCTGTTGCTTATTTTCTTTTATGTAAAGTTTTTCCCTATCTATTTTTTGTTAATTTTCTTACTTAACTAAATTTGTTTTGTGTTTTTGCAGGTATAAGAGTGGAGTGGGAGGCGGGGGAGTGTCGAGTTCGAGGTGTACGGCCTCGGGTCTTGAACTAAGGGAGTTAAGAAGACACAACTACAAGGCGAGCGTTTTACCAAACAAAACCGCCTCTTACCTTGAGCACAGGCGCTCCAGGACTCACCACCGGGCTATGAACATGGGACAGAAAATATCAAGTGAGTTTCGTTTTAAATTATAATTTGATTAAATATATATATTTTTTTTAAAAAAAATACTATTTTGAAAAGATGAAAGAGATTTTGAAAAGAACAGACTTGATGGGATGATGGAAATTAGTTGGAGAAACCATAGAATCAGCTGATTCTCAGTCATTTTAGAATCAGCTGATTCTCAGTCATTTTAGAATCAGCTGATTCTCAGTCATTTTAGAATCAGCTGATTCTCAGTCATTTTAGAATCAGCTGATTCTCAGTCTTTTTAGAATCAGCTGATTCAAATACCAAAACATTATAATATTTCTGTCAACCTAACCAGCCACTATAACCCTTCCCATAATGCTACTAATGAAAATGTTTAGACTGATGTCAATTCTGTTCTTTTCTAAATACTAATCTTAAATAAAAATATATATTATAATTGTGTTTGGTATCTATGTTAGACTTAATAACATCCTTTAAAAGTTGCATGTAAAATCCAACTATTGGTTTCTAACGTTGCTCTTTTAGTGTAGGTTAGATAGTTAGATGGACCGGGCAACTATTTTCATAGTTTACCAGGGATGTGGTTTAGATGAGGGGTCTCAATCAGGGTGTTTGGCCCGTGGGCAGAACTAGCTGTTCAGGCATTTTTATCCGACCGAAACGAAGTAACTAATGAACATAACAATGCAAAGTTCAAGTTGCTTTATAATCAAATGTCATTTCAACCATAAAGAAAGAAAGAAAAAAAACAACAGTATCATTTTTTATAGATTTTGTTGTTGTTTTTTTTTTGGCCGAAATTAATAGTGCTATTTCCTACCATTGTGAAGTCCTGGGTGATTGTTCCTTACTTCATCTGGCCCATCGAACCAAAAAAAGTTGAAGACCCCTTTGATAAAGGGCCCCATACACGTTGCGATTTGTTTTAAAATTAAGTTCAACAATCAAGTCCATATACTGTGCGATTGTTTGTACAACCAAGGTTGAACAACATTTTTTGTTTTTTAGTTAACTAAATCCATGTTTCATAAACATATATTAAGTTCAATTGTAGAGATTATTCCAACTAATGCCTTCGCCTTAGTTTGAAATATATTAAGTTGTCCAAATCGCACAGTGAATGGATCGATTGTTGAACTTGGTTGTCCAACAAATCGCATTGTTTATGGGCCCTTTTAGACGGTGTTAAGTGTCAAGTATATTAATTTTTTATATTTCTAGAACCGGTACACTAATCTTAATTCATTAGTTAACTTATATGCTAATTATTTGTACCGTTTTTTTCTACTAATTCATATTTCAAACTTACCAAGACCAAGTGATATTATGAACATGTTCTACAAAAGTTTTAAGTCAAAACGACGCACTTTAAGACTATTTTATCACACCTTCCATATTTATTTATTATATTGAATAAATTGATTCACTATTATTTTACATCTCATTAGTTGTTTTTGAAATAATTTTTCAACTTCAATAAGTTTAGAAAAGAGATTTTTAAACATGTTTGCAGTATGCTCTTTAATGTATTTTTTAAAAAAAAAAAAAGAATACTTTAATGTATTAAAATTAAAGGGAGAAAAAAAGAATTAACTAAGTACTTCTGTTCTTATCAGTTTTATATAATTATTGTAGTTATTAGTCCATAAAAATACATTAGAGTTATGAGAGTAAAGCACGCGATCCTGAGCTACTCATAGGGAAACATTATTACAGAGTTAAGTCAAAATGGTTGAAGTCTATATTCATTAGTTTTTTCTACCACTAGTACTCGGTCGAATAACTAATGGCTTTAAACTATAATAAAAAAAACAACAAAACATTAATGTCCTTTAAAAAACATTGAGTTACTTGATAGAACATCACGACAACCTTTATTTCGTTAAGCTGAGTCATTCGAATTAGTTAGGTGTATTGGGCTTTGGGCTTCAGGAATGAATATAGTCGTCGCTTCACGATAACCGCAAAAAGGTTGATTCTAAGGAAATTACAATAGTTCTGTGAACATTTTGTTCTGCATCTGTTTAAAGAAATAATTACTACGTTTCCATGAGTTTTTAAAACCGTTTTGGTTTCAAACCGAAAGTGTTTCCATGAGGAGTTTTCGAAACAGTTTTCACAACAATTTTGAAAACTATAAACCAGACTAGTCATAGTTAAGTCAGGTTATCATATCTCTGTTTATCATGTCTACTGCATATTTTTCAATTCTGTTATCAATTCAATACTCGTTCCCATGCTATTTTTTCAAAACAGTTTTAATACAAAAACAAAAAATTTGCTGTTGTGTCCTTGAGTTCAAAACGTTTTGAAATCGCAGTTTCCATTGGGTGTTTGATACCAAAACGGTTTTTTAAAACTCATGGAAACGTAGTAATTTTTTATTTTATAGTTACATCTATGTTTTCCCAAAAATAAGTAGTGATGTAATCTTAAAGATTTAGAATTGATGAAAAGGGCATTTTTTTTTGCATTTGAACAATGCATCTTTTAACTAGGTATAAATTTTCAATCGATGCAAGACAATTTTATTAAGTTAGCTGCAGTTTTCTTGGAGCTTCTTTATAATCGAATTAATAAATTGAAATCAAAGAGTAAATCTTTTCCGAATTATTATCATTCTCCAATGATAGAACTAATATACAGATTAGTTGATCAGCTGGCATGCATATCAATTCACTGATAATAACCAAAAATAAAAATTATCCAAATTATTATTTATAAAGGTGAGGATACACTAGAGCATTCGCCCCTGAATGAGCAAGCGTTCGCCCCCGAACGAGCATGCGTTCGCCCCCGAATGAGCAAGCGTTCGCCCCGATTTGCTAAAGGTGGAGACACACTTGGGCAGTCGCCCCTAATGAGCATGCGTTCGCCCCCGAATGAGCAAGCGTTCGCCCCGATTTGCTTTAGATATGGATAGGGCGAGCCGAACGGAAACGCATGCTCATTCGGGGCGAATGCTCAAGTGTATCCCCGCCTTAAGACTGAGTCTGGTGTTTTATAACAATGCATTCTTAAAGAGAAATATTTTGGCTCAAGGCCCTAAATAATCTTGATAAATGATTTTATTTAGTAAATTAACTAAATAGTTTTTCATTATCACCTAATGGAAAAATAAATTATGTCAATGTCATTATTTTATTTTAAACATATTTTCATTATATTGATTTTTAATCTGACATAATTTGATAAAATAAAAATAAATATATAAAGAAAGTAGAACAGTCAACTCGTTACATAGAAATCTTTGTACCCTCAATTGATAATATATTTTTTTCATATTTATTTTAATCGTAGATCTAGATATAATACATCGGAAATCGTTTGTAAACAACACTGTTTAGTGCCAAAAGATTCTAGTGGAAGGGAGACGTTTAAAAAACATGTTTATTCGTACACTAGTTTACTAGAAAGCTTTGAAGAGTGATTTGCCACATATCTAATTGATAAGTTGTTATTGAGGTATCGACGCTGGTTGGACGGTCCTCATTTGTGTTAATTAGTTATATTGTGTATTTTATATATATATTGTTAAGTTTTATATAAATCTTTCACCATGAAAATCATATCATCAAATGTCAAACGTTTTAACGGTACGTTTCTCTTGATTATTGTTTGTTTTAATTATTTATTAGTTTTATATATTTTATAGGAAATCGGATAATTATGTGTTTTGAGTTTAGTTTAGTTTTTTACCTCATACATTTTATTAATTAGTGTAGAATTGTAGTAATAAAAAAAAAATTAATTAAATATCGTATAATAAACTACTTTTAATACATAATCAAATAATCATAAATAGATAAGGCTCTCTAAAATAATAAGTTGGTTGATTATAAGTGATAACTTTTTTTTTGTGTCCCTCCTAGTATTCTTTTATCGGTTCCATATTTGTTTCTTTAAAATGTTCATTTGACTACTGCAACCGCATGTTAATTGGAAATAGATGCGGCAAAGGAACTTTCCACTTGCCACTTCCACTCAGGCCGTGATGAAAATCATAACAGATTGCTTGTAGTCATGTATGTTCATTGTTCATGTAAAGAAAATTAACGTAGAGCGAAAATAATTTGGTGTACTTTTATAGTTCTGACTAATTTTGTCTCGTCGCAATAAAAAAATATGTCTGTCATAATCTTAAGCAATATTCAGAAGAACTCTTAAAACGTATATTTTACTAAAAAAAAAAAACCTAAACCTATTACAAAATTTTAAAGTGCCACTCTAACTACTTTTTGAGTGTATCAAATTCTACTTAAATTATATATATATTGCAATAAAAAAAAATATATAATTCATTCCCCATACTCTTAAATACAAATATTTATTTTCTTTTACACGTGTATCTCATACATTCTGATTTGTATCTAGTTAGTCATATTTAATTTTACGACAATTAGGCAATTGGTTTAAATTATATCCACAGTAATATTATATTTATCTTTCCTATCTTGTTTTCGTTAGTTTTTAAATGTCGAAACAAATTGACATTTTATTTTATTTTTTTCTTTTCCTTTTTCGATTATGAAAAGTATTGTGATATTTCACTTGTTATTTGAAACCCGATAAAAACAAAGAATTAATCGTTTCATTGTTAATAGTTATTTATCAGTTTGAGTAAAAGCTATTAAAATAATTTCATATATCGATTTTTTTATAACTGTTATTGCTATTTTTTTTTTTTTTTTTTTTTTTTTTTTTTTTTACCTTTTGTTTCTTTTCATAATTAAAATTTTTTTTCTGATAACTTACTTGAATATAAAATATAAATAAAAAAAGGAAACCTAATACATATGATTGACATTTCTTGAGTACCATTGATAAAATTTATCAATGAAAATTATTTATTTAAATTCTCAACTTATACTTTAAAAGGATACAAATTTAACATTGATGACTTAAGAAAAATATAAGTAAATAGCACATCCTTAGTATATGAGCTATATTGCTTTTTATACAGTTTTAAACTTACCAATAATTGATAACCAAAACATAGATATAGTATTATATATTAAAATTTAATTTTGATTTCAAAATATTTTAAGATTTTCATTAAGGCTTAAAAAGTTATTTTTATGAATTTAGAAGATTTAAAAAATAAAATTACTATTTTTTTTTTTTTTTATAAATCGTGTATAAAAATATATTCTTAAATAAAAATCTTCGTAATAAATAGGCCATTCAATTACAATTTGAATATTTAGGTTATTTGATGATCTTTTAATTGATAAATAATAAATAAAAGTAATTAAGATAGTGAATATGTTGAGGTCGAATTATGATCACATGATGTGATGGGAGGTTGCTAAGGTTATCATTTTTTTGTGATAAAGACTTGATTAATCACTTTTATTTTATCACGTTTAATGAAGTGGAAAAGGAACTAGTGATAACAAATTTCATATAACTGATTAAATAGGAAATATATTGCTGTTCATAAAGGAAATTATTATTATTGAAAAAAAGTAAATATTTTGGATTTTTTTAATAAATAAAGTTGATAAAAAGTTTCAATTTTAGTTTTTGCTATAGTTAAATTATATACGAAAAAATTAAATCTTTTTACCCATTGTTTAGGTTTTTTTGTTAAAATTACCCATGTTTCGGTTTAGGTTAACCTCACTTTAAGGTTTTTACGGTAATACGAAAAAGAAATAAAGTTTTTTTTTTTCCTTTCCGTTCTGGGAACAGTTACGAAGTTACAGACGATAAAGAGGCACCGGATTTTTAGTATTGCGAGACTTTTAAAAACCCCTTCTTAAGTACCTGTCGTAAAAACACACTGAAGAACCTTCTAAGTTAAGAAGTTATTGTTTTTCCCTTACTTGATACTTATTCGATTCTTTTAAGTAGTGAATGCTTTCATGACTCTTTGTTGTAAAATGAGAAGGTTAGTAACGCTTTTAAAAGTCTACTAATAGCTGACATCAAATTTTCATTGATAGAGTGATTAAATTCGAAAAAACAGGATTTTGTTCAAAAATTCGTTACAATATAATCCAAGCTGTGTTTTGTGATTAAAAATACGCATTTATAATGTATACTCACTGAATTACTTCTTATGGAATTCGAACTGTGGTTTGCTCTTGTTTACTTTTAGTTGTGAATGAATGTGTTATTTGTTTTCGGATTTTGATAGGGTGAATCAGCAACTACTTAAGTAACAATATAACATTGTTTTGCTCGGACATTCCTTTGTTTGAAGCGTATACTTTATCAAGTTTAGATAGCTAATATTTACTTATTGTACTGCTCTTTACTTGGGTGGTCTTAGCAGGAAATAGTTTTTTATATAATGTGTTTTACCTTTTTTTTTCTCGTCAACTGAACTGACGTTTTTTTTTTTTTTTCCAGATGGTGTAAAAAGTGTTTCGCGAGACAACGGAAGCGGTGGTGCCCCGTACAAACCAGTTATCCCCAGAGAACTTGCACAGGACTTCCAAAGGCCTGCAAGACTCGACATCCTACTAGATATGCCTCCAGCGACTCGTGAGGCACAGATTAAATATGGCTGGAATCCAGACGATAGATCACTCAACATATTTGTCAAAGTAAGCACTCCACTAATTCATGTTAAAACGACGTATTATGAAGATTTTAAAAATATCCGTCCCAAAGGACCAAAATTCAATAATAAATTAGAGTTATAGGTTAGGAGATAAGAATTTACGTCATTACGTACCCTTAGACTTGAATATTAATCAATAAAAAGCAGAATATATTGTAGTTTCTGTAAATGAGATTCATAACATTTTAAAATCTTTCCTTTGAAAAAAACCGTACCTAAAAAAACAAAAATCTTAAATTTTTAATTCTAGAAACATTTGTCTGGGTTTGGGTTTATAATGAAGTCACGAAATCCCTCAAAGACAGTAAACGAATGACTTAAAGAGCTAATAAATACTTATTAGCTTGTACAAGCATTGAATTATGAATGAGCTATTTATCTTTACCTTCTATATCAATATACTATTAGTCATTATTATTTTAAGTTAAACTTTTTCATTTGATTCCAACAAATTATTGTTATTAATTCGTAACATTTAGTTGTATTAGTTTTCAACTTGGGTGGAGTTAGAATGAATATATTAACTTGAATTTTACCATTAATAAGACTAAAGTAATAACATATTGAATTTTAAGTTCTACTTTTTTTTTATCGGTCCTATTCTTGTCTTTTTGTGATCTCTTTTGCAAACCCGCCTTAACTAATGTAATGTCACTTTAGTTTAAATAAAGAAAACAGACTACGATAGGATTATGATATCATGCTATTAAACTTGGGCACCATATGTCTTGTTTTTATATTTATATTTTGACCTTGGGCGAGTTCATTGTTTCTTAGCTTGAGGGCTAGTCCCCCCTTCCTTGTAGACCTTGAAAAAGCTCAAGGCTTCACCTTCCAATAGAAGATTTTTTTTTTACTTATTTCGACCACACATTTGGTTCATTTTTTCTTTCTTTTTTGGCCTCTTCTTTTAGAAGTCTTAACAACTTTTTTGAAAAAGTAGAAAATCCTTTCTTCTACACTTAAAGAATGTACCAACCTTTTGAAGTCTTTTTGAAAAATTTCAATACCTTAGTTGCTTTATTTTTTTGGGCGTCAGTATGAATACCTGATGCCTTGCATCCTCTTATGTATTTTTCCCATATAATTTTTCCTCGACACTTTGTTATCTTGTGCCCTTGAATACATTTCTTTAAGAAAAGAAGAAGAAAACACCTAAGTTTATAATCCATTGTTATTCATTTATTTTTTCTTATTGTGGAATTATTTTTGTTATATTCTTTATTCTTCTTTGTTTCCTGTAGAAATTCTTCTTGAATTTAACTTTATTATTATAAAAGCACATTTTATCAGCACAAAAAAAAAAAATAATAATAAAATAAAAATAAAAATAGAGGGCCGTAAGTAAATATCAATTAATTTTTTTCCCATTTCATGATTAGAATATTTTTCTTGCTTGAACTCATATATGATCTCTCATAATGCATAGGATCCCTAAAAAAAAAATGAAACAATAAAAAAACTTATTTCTATCTTAACCATTTTAAATGATATCTTTCTTAAATGTTTGTTGTAAATTTGTTAAGTTCCTAGATGGTGCTTAATCAATGTTTAATTGTATCATACAATTAAAAGTACAGGATGATGATCAAAAAGCATTTAATTATTTCTGACACCTCTTATATGAAAACAGTATTGCTGTACTGTTGATTAGAACTTGCTGTCCAAATACCTGACTGTACTGTAGATTCCATGCCAATATTTGATTTTGTTGATGTGTTTACAGCTTCTCTAAATCAATATTATTTCATTCCAATGTCTAATAATGTAAACATGACAAGTCCTCGAGCTTTTAGTTGTGTAATATTTCTCTAAATGTCTGATGAAGTATATTTATCAAAGAGTTAATGGTCTTTATAGTCACCAACTCTTCATAGAAACTATAACACTTGGTTTTTGTTATGATTTTTTTTATTTTTACTTAATATTTTTTATTTTGTTTATTTATAGGAAGACGACAAATTAACGTTTCACAGGCATCCTGTAGCGCAAAGTACAGACTGTATAAGGGGTAAGGTAGGACTTACAAAAGGTTTCCATGTATGGGAAGTACACTGGTCCACAAGACAGAGGGGAACACATGCTGTAGTAGGCGTCGCCACGGCAGAAGCACCTCTTCACAGTGTTGGCTATCAGGTGAGCTTTAACTTTTTATATTTATCTCTCTCAATAGAATTTACCGCTCCCCTCACTTCTACCTCATTAAATTTGGGGTCTAGGAGCTGGTCCCTAAAATTAAGCCTAATTTTAGGCCTTCTACCCGCTGCAGGCCCCAATACTCCACCTTCCTAATTTTAAATTAGGCTGCTGCTGTGGTATGCGTTGGGTCCTAAAATTAGGGTTGATTTTAGTGACAAGCTCCTAGACCTCATTTTCAATAATTTATATTAAGAATGATAAAGAAAATAAGGGCATCGACCGAAGTATTAATTTAAATCAAACTTGATATATTAGCTGTACCCTGGAACTAAAACAACATCAATTTTTGGTTTAAATGAGTTAAGTTCATGGATGGTGTTTATGATGTCTACTTTTTATTGCAAGAACAACCTACCCTTATATGCACTTAAGTCCCACATCAAGTTTGATCAAAAGTTTGATGCCTTTTGTCCACCACCATCAAGCCATCCAACTCACAAATTTTACCCTTACACTGCTCCACATACACAATCAAACTTGGCTTTGTAAGTTTGATGGTGTATGAGTGAAGTTTGTGAGTTGGATGGCTTGTTGTGTTGAACATAAGGCGTCAAACATTCTTGACAAACTTTTGATGAAACTTGACGTCAGCCAAGTTTGATCTTGTATGTGGGTCTTAAGACCGTGAAATATGTTTGGTACTAAAAGATCCAATCTTGACATTGAATCAGTTTTTTTTACATAGGTAGTTTTTTAGTTCCAAGTTACAGATTCAGTTCATAATGAAAAATTTGGGTAAAGATGGTCATCCGTAAATTAAATCACATTAGACTTTCTTGCTTAAATTGTTAGGGAATCTTCCAGAATATAGTCTTCTCCTGAAATTTCTGTAGTTTACAAAGCCTTTTCTATTTCCCTTTTTACTAACTCACTTCTAGTTTACTAACTCAAAATGATATGACCACATATTTTAAATGCAGAGTCTTGACCAATATCCAGTTTTAGGATAAAAAATGGATTGCTTTAAATTATGTAGTTATATAAATAACTTTCGTCTTATTTTTCAAAGGAATAGTTGAAAAATAACTTATTAGAGTGAAAGTTCATAATATATTTCGGTTAATGTGAAACCCTATTCCATCATTATGCTAAATTGTTTTTAAATGGATGAATATATTTGTTTAATATGTGTTGATGTTAGTGTTGATAAAGTAGTGTTTTATTTGAACGTAACACCCAAGGGGTTGCAGATTACATTATAGTTTAGAGATTGTTTTGTTGTCGTTGCTTTTAAAGATGTTTGAATTCAATGCAAATGGGAGAACGCTTTACACCTAATAGAACAATCGGGCTTTACATGGAGGTCTTGTTGACGCATGAATCATGCTTTACTAAAAAGGTTAATGTTTCAAGAGACTGAATGACAGTTAAATGCTACTGCCACTCCTTCATGTCTCTTACATAACACACATATTTTAAAAACTTTATACCATTACACTCTATGTTTATTTTGAATGCTTTTTTTTCTAATTTTTTCACATTTGTTTTATTTCAGAGTTTGGTAGGCAGTAATGACCAGTCTTGGGGCTGGGACCTAGGCAGGAATAAACTTTACCATGACTCAAAAAATAATACTGGCGTTACCTACCCAGCCATCCTTAAACCCGATGAAACCTTTATTGTACCAGATAAATTTTTAGGTAATTTAATATTATTTACTTCTTTTTAGAATTAAGTTATAAAAATGGTTATTTTGCTATTTGCTTGGATCTTAGTAACTTATTTTAGGATACTAAGTTACTAACTACACTTATAATTAATGAAATCCCTTTTACTCAATTTAAACGATCAATTTCTGAAAAATTGAAAATTAACATAATAAAAAATATAAACTTCATGTAAAATGATGATTGAAAGCATTATATTATTTCTGACACCTCTTATGAAACAGTAAATAGTTACTGTTGATTAAATCGATGCTGCATAATATCTGATTCCTTCCAATTTCATAATTCAAAAATGTTTATATTTTTTTATTTAAAACATGTTTTCTAACTCAATTTTTTTTATTTTTGTTTACAGTTGTATTAGATATGGATGAGGGTACGTTATCATTTGTTGTCGATGGCCAATACCTCGGAGCAGCATTCAGGGGTCTAAAAGGAAAGAAATTATACCCCATTGTAAGCGCTGTCTGGGGACACTGTGAAATCACTATGAAATATATAGGAGGACTTGATCGTAAGTGTCTTTTTTTATCTTATAATTACTAATCATTTATTAATACTATTTATGGTTTTTTTGAAAATTCTCTCATAAGTTGTTAGGGGGGTAAAAAATCATTTTTTAATTTTAAAAAAGATAAAGGAAAACTATTTGAATGAAAAAGTAGCTAAGAAATTGATCAATAATAAATCATTACAGATAGACTAAACACTGTAACCAAATTCAATATGTTACGCTTCTTTGTGAATTAAACTCATCCTATACCTATACTAGTACAGATACACTTCCTACAGTCTGGGTTCGCTTAAATCATACGTTAGAGCTTTACCTCATGCAACCTAACACATCATCATTTATCATTAATGAACAATCAAGACAAAAGCAATCAAGAATCATTGATAAGTTAGGTTCCTTAGCTAAAAGATCTGATGTATAGAATCTTAGAATTTAATTTCCAACCTATTCTCTTAAAAATTAGATCGTAAAAAGTCTAAAAAAATCGCTCTTTAAGTTGTTATACATGGGTTTTCTGGCATACAACATTAAAGGCTGAAACTTAATATACGCACAGGGAGCCAGCGGGCCAAGGTGCTCTAGGCGCCCGCCCAGCTATCAATGAGTCCAGGCGACTCGAGGTCGTGGGTTCGATCCTGTGCCATAATACTCTGAATTGCATCTATGAACTGACACCCCCTATGGGGCACTCTTCCCCCACGCTTTGATGTGGGTTCGATCCGTGTCATGAGATGTGATTTGTATCTATGGTTCGAGGACGGAGCAGGGCGAGGGACACCCCCTGAGGGGTTCTCTTCCCCCACGCTTTGACACACCCTTATATGGCTCACTAATGACCATATCGTACTCGCTTCGGCGGTACAATGTACAAATGTATGATGTCTGAAGTAGCTGGAACTCTCCACCACGGGGCAAGTAAAATGGGTCTACTATAAGGCCTGATTGCTAGGTTCGAACAAGTGGTTCATCCTACCCGTCTAGTAGGAAGTACTAGATAACTACTACTATTACTCATATACGTTCAGACTAACTTTAGTTTATATATATTTATAGTTATTATATCTAATTATTTTAGCCATTATTTTTTCCAAAACTAATCTATGCTCAACAAGAGAATCAAATTGGACTTTTAGTTAACAAATTTGAACAAATTTAATTGTATTTATTTTAGCTTTATAACTTTTTGTATGAAACTTTAATTTATATTTTAATTTTATTTTTTAGCTGAACCACTACCGCTAATGGATCTCTGTAGACGAGTCATAAGGCAAAGGGTCGGTAAACATCAACTAGAAGAAAAGATTCACGAGCTTAATCTTCCTCAATCAATGAACACCTACCTCCTCTACAAAGATAGGAGATAACAAAATTAAAATATAAATATTACAAATAATAATTATATGATAATAAAGTAAAAGTATAATTCAATAAAACACTATGAGACAAAAAAACGAAATGTGTAAACAAATAATACTACGTCGTCCTTATAGACATGAATGTCTTATTTTCCCTGAAGCTACTGTCCCATCATCCAAATCTACCTCATTTTTTTCTTTTCTTTTTTCTCATTTGCCCCTCTTTTATCATTGGTCTTGAATTATCTCAGCCCTTTTATTTTATTTTTATATATTTTTTTTTGTTTTTCAAGTAAAAATTATTTGTGACCATAATTTTTCTTGTTTCTTACATCGTAATATTTGTGATAATGGACACTACATTAAACTTTCCCCTAACACTTATACTCCAACACATTTGTATAAAGTGAATATCCCCCCTCCCTAAAAATAAAATATTTTCTCCCTAAAATCAAAAACTAGTTAGTGATTTGTTTATATAAAAATGAAAAAAATAAAAAAATATATGAAAGATAAAGAGGATCGTAAAAAACTTCTTTAATTTTGCGTTTGCATTTTTCTTTGTGAATATGTGTATGTATATTTAAATATTTCTTGTTTTTTTTAATTATATCGCGATTATTGTTTGTATACAATTTTTTGTACAATTTATCTTAGTTATTTTTTTCCTCTGATATTATTTTTTTTTCAAATTCATTAATTTAATTGGTGATTCTATCAAAGAACAAAAAAACGTTATATTTCAATGTCTTTTTGAATAAAATTAAAAGAATTAATTATGTAAAACCAATTGACTTTTTCATTTACTTCGCTCGATAAATGTAATAATTGTGTATTAATTGAAATATATTTATTTCTTTTGACTTTTTTTTTGTTAAAAAAAATTATTGTATAATTTTGCTCCATAGAACTTTAATAAAAATTGTAATACAAAATGTTAACATCATATTTTATATGGTGTTTTTTTTTTTAATTTCTGTAAAAAGTTTTTTTTAATGTCTAGTTTTTTTAATTTTTAAAATCTTGTATGATTCTTTTTAACTAAATTATTTATGTAAACTATAAAAAAAAATGAAACCCCTTAACAAAAAAAAGTTTTGGAAAAATAACGATCTTGTAAATTTTTTAATAAATAAATTTTTTAATAAATGAATAAATAAATAATAAAATGTGTATTTAATTTCTGCTGCTATTTTTTGTTGGAAATATTAAAAAATAATTATTTTCTATAAAATAATCTATAAATAAACATTTTTTAAATGTAATTTTAGTTTGTGAGTACATTTTTTATTTCCGTGTATATTTTTTTTTTAGTCGTGTGCATTTTATATATATATATATATTTGATTGATAGAATTAAAATAAAATTAAATTAAATTAAAATTCAAAATTTATCTGCTTGTGAAATGTTTTTGATAAATCTGAAATGTTTGATTCTTTAAATAATGTACATTAATTTTAACAAAAACAACTTTTCGATGATTTTTCGGCCTTTTGTAACTATTAACGTTGTTTACTATTTATTATTATTTTTTATTATTATTAAACCAACATTTTTTTAAAAAAAACAATTTAAACGTTTTTTTATTTTTCTCCATTATAATGGAATTATTAGAAACAAAATTGGGTGAGGTTTATCGAATATTAGATCCTTATTTTCTGGGATTAGCAATTTTATTTATTGGGAAAAGATAAACTCCTTAACAAAAAACATCATTAATGTCTTATATTCTTCTACAAAATTTTGCACACATTAGCAAGTTTTACTAAAGTAAGACTTAAAAAGAATAAGTAAATTTTACATTAAAAGAAAAAAGATTCAACATTTTTAATAAGTCAAATTGCATTTCTATAATACTGAAGAAAAGTAAGAGTTCTGTAGACCTTCTAGTAATAAAATGGACATTATCTACATGAGATCTTCAATATTTTCTGACGAAACATTATTACTTATTAAGACATAATTTGGTTTTATTAAGTATCGGGTAATTTTTCTCAAAATATTGAGATATTATATAGTTTAAAAGACACGCAAGAGTAGATTCTCAGGAAAACTTACGATCCCATCTTATTAATAACCAATATTTTTAATATTGAATCCACTAAATTATTCAACTGAAACTTTTGTATTTATTGGATGATAATTTTATTAAATTAACTCCAGTTAAGCTTTACTTATTTATAAATAGTAATTAAATTAACTTAACCAATGTTTTTATGAATATGTCATAGTGGTTTTGTTTTCCATTATTTACAATTGTAAAAATCAATTGTTCCCTTACATATTTGTATTACTTCTTTATTCAACCTGAGATCATTTTAAATTTCAACCACACCCTATATTATTTCTACTAATCCTAAATAATTGTTTTCCACTCAAGAAATGTATTAAATTGAACAAAATCAGTAAAATGTAGGAAAAAACTGCCATTTTCTAATGAGAAATAAATAAATATACAAATTCTTAAATAAAATACAAGATTTCTTTTAATTTAATTACTACTTTATCAAATTGAAAAAAATCCTTTCAATTGATAATTCTTGAATCTGGTGATTTTGGAATTAGAATCACCGCCAAATAAAGTTATAATAACAAAACTATATTCCATTATTTAGAATAATGTTGTATAGACGTAGAATGGGGAATTCATTTTTAAATCTGACCTATGGTGTTACAGATTTTAAGATATTAAAGACCAGATAAAAAAAGGCTTTTGTTTGACACTAACTCCTCAAATGCACAGAATTTATTAAAATTAGTTTTTCTTTCTTCCTAAGTAAAAAAATAAAAATATTGCTGTAATCTTTATCTTTATTATAAAAACAATCATTAACTGTTTTTGTTGTAATCTTTCAAAAGAGAAAATAAAAATGTTTAAAAAGAATAAAAATTAGGAATTACCATTCACACTGTATATATTTAATTAATAAATTAAAATTATTATTATTAAAATAATTGGATAACTTTCCTCCCTCTTTATTCTTTCCTAAGAAAAAAAATCCATTAAGTATTCTCCAGTGTGCTTTTATTTTAAAGTAGCTTTTTATATAAAAGAGAAATAAATGGAAAAATGGTATAAAACAAATTTTGCATTGCTCTCCTCCCCAAGTAAGTTATTAAATTTTTTTTATTTATTTTAAATCTTTCGGGTGACATTTTTTTAAATTAAAAAAATTAAAATTATTATTATTAGTTATTAATAATAATTTATTATTTTTATTTGAAATAAAATAAGTAAATGTGTAAAGAATAAAACTATAAAAAATAATGTGTATAATAATAAATTATCTTATAATTAATGATGAAGAAGAAGAAAAAAGAACACCTTTTCTCGCCAGAAAAATGTATCTTTTGAATTTGTTTTTAGTGACTGATTTTACAATTTTTTTTTCAAATTTTCATTTGAAAAAAAAAAAAACTCCAACACACAAGCAAAATTAGATATTTGTAGTGAAAAAATTATTTTTTAAAAAAATATTATGCTTCCGATTTAAGAAAAAATCTAATTTTTTTGGAGCTTCCAAAAAAAATGAAGTATTTATGTTGAATACTTCAGGAAACAAACACTTCTAGTTAAAAAAATGGAGTGCAAAGAAATTAATTAACACATTCAAATAATATTAAATATTTGAAGTTTTTTTTTTGTAAATTGTAGCCTGCGAAAATGACATCAATAACATTAAATTGTCATAATATATATATATATATATATATATATATATATATATATATATATATATATATATATATATATATATATATATATATATATATATGCGTGTGTGTTTTATTAACATAACTCATAACTGCTTTATATTGTAGAGGGGGTAATGGACATACTTCTTAATTTTTTTTGTTTTTTAGCGAGTTATTATTCATATATTTAAATTATTTGTATGAATTAATACTAAAAACCTGGTACAAATTAAAGATACAAAAACTTAATTACTGGGAAAAAAATATAGAAATTTCGCATAGTTGTATATGACCAATCTGACTTAAACAATATGTGTAAATAATATTGGAATAAAACCACAAGTAATTAACTAATTCTTATTTTTAATCAAGATTTTTTTGGGGCAACTTTCTCATTCTGAATACTACTAAAAGTGAATTAGACTTAATAAGTTTATAGACAAACCACAATAGATAATTGTAAAATAAATCTGCTGAACAGTGTTATAGTAGTACAATTAATTGGTTTTCAAGAAGGGTTTGTAGTTGTGACTTTTGCTTCCATTACTGGTAGCATCTTTATGGGTGTAGTGCATGCAAACCAACATTATATCTTATTGTTGCTTAGAGTTAACATCACCTCCGGGAGCCAGCGTGGTCGAGGTGTTCTAGGCACTCGCCTAGCTATCAATGATTCGAGGCGAATCTAGGTCGTGGGTTCGATCCTGTGCCATGATGCTCTGATTTAAATAACTCACTAATGACCACGTCATACCTGCGGCGGTACAATGTACAGGTATGATGTGGAAAGTGGCTGGAATTCTCCACCACGGGTTTAGTAAAATGGGCCCAATGTGGCCTGATTGCTGGGTTCGAACTAGTGATTCATCCTTCCCGTCTAACAACTACTACTAAGATCACCCCTGAAGATGCTTTCAAGAGTAGAAGCCAAATGTCACGACTTCAAACTCTTAATAAGTGGTTTTCACCGGAAAACCAAGAAACTTATTACGAGAAAAATGCGGAAGCCTTAATTTTATTTATTATCCAACCCCCCAAAATAAAATTAATATTGGCTAGTTGTTGCTTCTTATGATGGATGAGTGTTTGTTTACTCAGAACTAATAAAAAAAGTTTAAACCAGTTTGTATTAATTTTTGTTATTTTGAGTTGAAAAAAACTAATGAAGTTTTGCTCTTTATTTTTATTCAGTACCATTATTGTAATTAGTTTCAAAAAATTACTTTATTACTTTAGCAAAATAAATTAATTTTAATTTTTTAATTTACCACTTTTAATAAAAAAGTTTTTGCTTCTCATCTAAAGGTGTTTTTTTTAAAATTATTATTATTATAAAAAGAATAGAATATTATTGTATTATTCACTTAAAACTAATTGAGTTTTTTCAATCGAAATATTGACGAACATGCATTAGAATAATTTAAGATGTTCATTCAATGATATTCAGCATCGATTAAATAATCAACGATAATTCATTGTGTTAATTTACCACTCTGACTGATCAATTTTAACAAAATTGATTATTCTCAATTACAGTGTCACCGCATGTTTTTATTATGAACTTCAAATGAACTTCCCAATTTTATTTCAATATTGATTTTATAAAAATAAATGATTACAAATAAAAGACTAATTATAAATAATATAGATCTATACCATTAGTTAAAAATCTCTTTAATTAAAGTTAATTGATAATGTAAAATAATACAAACAAAAAAATTAAATATTATTTGTAATATACCAATGTCCATTGACCCCTACAATTTTTGTATAAAAAAAAAATGTCAAATTGGTTATAAATATCTCGATTTGTAAAATAAAAAAATATACTTAAGTTAGCTGGCTACATTTATAAATTATAAAACTGATTGTGTATATTTGATTTTGTGATGAATATTATAATTAAAAAAGAAATAAAATAAAATTAGCTGTTAAATTAAAAGAATAAATAAATGTATCATTGTAAGTTTTTCGTGTATCATATTATAATATTTTTTTCGTTCTTATATATTTTTTTAAAAATTTATTTATTACTATTCCTTTCCTTTCTTTTTCTTTTTTTTCTTTATTATTTATTATAATTACTTTTTTTAAAAAAATAAATTCCTCAAATCAGGGTGCAAAATTATTAAAATTTTATTCCTTATTCGTGTTGGCCTACTTAATAATTTTTTATTTGACATTTTCTTCTAGATAAATCTTTAGTTAATTTTTTTTTTTCTATGAAATATTATTATTTTTACTTAGAATCAACCTTATTTATTCATTTTTTTTAAAAAAATTAAAAATAAAAGAAAATACAGGCAATCCTTAACTTCCTTTATAGTGCGGTCCCAAAAAAGTTGTAATTGTTTATCCATTTTTAATGAATGTGAAAATGGGAGGGTTACGTGTGTGAGGTATAGTTAACTACATTTCAAGTCAAAAATGCTAAAATAAATAAAACTCTCGCCACCATTATCGATATGCCTTCTCATAATTTATCTAAGATCTTTATTTTTGTGCTTAATTTCAGTATCTCCTGACTGTTTAAAGCTTGTTACGTTTTTAAGTTTAAAGTCTGTTTACGTTTAGTAGGAACTTAAAGACAAACAGATGTTTAGACCAGTGGTTCTTAACCTTTTGGTAACCACGGCCCCCTTAAAATCTCCAATTACAATATATATAGTACCTAAATACCTTTCGAGACCCCCTGGGGGGCCGCGGCCCCCCGGTTAAGAACCACTGGTTTAGACAGTGCAAGATGACAGTAAGAACAAAAATTAAAGTATTCTATAAAGAGTTATTTAATTTCTTCTTAAAAAATATGTGGGGACGGGTGTTAACTCATAAACAGAATGAAGAGAAGCTTTTTTATTTTTTAATAAATATTCCCCAAATTAAATTTCACCACCCCAATTCTCTGAATCCATCATAATACACCTACAAACGACAATTTTATTTTAATATAGCTATCTGCGAATAAGCGGTGTAGGTGTGGCAATGTTAAAATTAATTCACAAATAAATTTTTGCAAATATAGACAAAATTGCCGAAGTTAAGGATTGACTGTACTTAATATTTAATTAAGTAAAATATTATGTAAGAATGTACTATTGTACATTCTTATTCTTCTTCAAATCCCAAAGTAAGTTTTTTTCTTTTATTTATTTATTTATAAGTACAATTGGAGGATGTTTGATTATTCTATGAATTCTCTTAACTTATTAAATATTAAGAAATGATTTAAGATATAATTAAAGAAAAATGCTTGTATTTTTTTTTCCTTTTTAAAAATTATTTGTAGATTTTTTGTGTTGTATATTTAATTATTTTTATTTTTTTAATCATTATAATTTTTTTTTCTTTAATAATTAGGGTACTAATTAAAAAAAATGAGTGGTTTTTTAGGAGTATTACTGTATTGCTTAAACAAAAAGAATATATATATAAATATATATATTATTATATTATATAAATGCTGTATGTGCGGATAAAAAAAAATCTAGATTAGTATAAGCAAAAAAGTGACTGACTTCACTAACTCTTATCGTTAATTCCCCTTACCCCCCTTTTAAATTTGAAAAACAAAAATTTAAAAATAATAATTTGTACAGAATAAAATATTATTTGAATTATTTTGTTGCATTTTTTCTTATTTATTTAATTATTATTTTGATGAATTTATCCTCTTCTATATTTTGTTCAAAATCTATTTTTACTATGTGTTTAGTAAACCTTGGTAGTAATAATAAAAAATTATTTGAGTAGGTTCAAATAATCTGTGTTTTTAATATTCTATTGGTTGTGTTAGTTTGCTGAGTACAATGTAGCTTCGATTGAGAATTAATGAAGGTATTAAAAACTATATACATTGCTCGGTGTTGCCTAGCTAGTAGTTAAGACCCTATTTATATCGTTAGAAGTGAAAAATCACACTTTTTTCACATTTTAATGCTTATAAGATAACCTTTTTAAGAAAAACGGTGTCCTTCCAGGGGCAGTTCTAAGTTTGACCCAATTTATATTGGTAATCAATGATCTTGAGTCAGTGATTCAACCAAATGTATAAACTTTTCTCTTTGTGGACGATGAAACCAAACTCTTTAGATTCAAAATCAGCACTATGGCCGCTCCAGTTTTGCAACAGCGTCTATTAATAGAATGAGAAATTGGGCCTCAGGTAATGGATTTACCTTTTCACCATCAAAATCATGTTCTGTGATATTTTCAAGGTAAAGGAGAAACCACCTAATAACTCTTAGACTCTGGCTAAATCATATCAACAGTTGAGTAGGTTAAATACTTGGGCTTCATAGTAACATTTAAGTTCCATTTTAAAAACTTAAGGACAAAGAGCTTACAAGATCTGAACTTTCTACTCATAATTTCAGTCACACAGTTGGGTAGCAGATCGATATACACTAATTGGACTTAACAATCATCTTTTTATAAGTAAAGATAGACTACAGCTGTAAGGTATAATGGCTCAGCTATAGAAATTCATCTTAAAAGGATGGACCCTGTACATAACTCAACTTGACACATAGTGACTGGGTTAATCAGAACAAGCTCTGTTGACAGTATCTTGATAAAAAGTAATGAACTAACACTCTCCTTCAGAAGAAATCTCATGCTGCTTCGGTTAAGCTTTAGGCTCCTTCAGAATCCAGAAATCCTTCGGCTCTCAATAATTTCAAAATCAAAATTGCATTCCCTTTTATAAGCGTAAAGGCGGGTTTTCCTAGCAAGCGTATCTAATACGCAGCGTGAAATGAATAGGGAATTTCACGTCGGCAGGAGCTTATTTCTTACCACGCTGCGTATTTCTATTTTCCTAGCGAACGTATTATTTTTTAAGTTTTGTGAAGATGATAGTCCAGGAGATAGCGTGCAAAAAAGTTTCTGACTAACATCAAGCTAGAATTTTGTATACATGTTAATATTAACGACTTTTAAGAATATGTGGTCGAATAGATTCGTCTGCGGGACATAGCTTGGCAATAGGCGTTTGGAAAAAACAAACCGGTGGAGATGTCTCACCAATTATGGTGGACAATGTGATTTTCATGATCCTGAGTACAGAGTTAGTTAGTGGACCAAAAAATATTGATGTTAGTTTATCCCTTGACAGGTGACCACGTTGATTTTTAGTAATATTTGCATAACTAACCTATCAAGTGTGAAAATAACATCGACTTGATTTTTGGTCTATTAACTAATTCTGTACTCAGGATCATGAAAATCATACTATCCACTCATGGCCCTCTCCACCATTTTGTTTTTTCAAATGACTATTGCCAAGCTATGTCCCGCAGATGAATCTAGCCGACCACATATTCTTAAAAGTCATTAAGATTAACATGTATACAAAATTCAAGCTTGGTGTTAGTCAGACACTTTTTTTGCACGCTGTCTCCTAGGTCCTAGACTATGAGCCGTTTGGGAAGAAATAAAAAAAAATAGCTTTATTGCTATTTAAAAAAGTCCAGTCATGCACCATGACTTAATGAGCGAATTTTCAAAGAAATGTGCGTATTATTGGCTTATGATAATATAGGAAAATTTTGGTTTAGAATTTGCATGGGTGAAAAAAAGAAAAATTGGCACACAGGGGTACGGGGTACAAAAGTCAAAATAGTGTTTACCCTTCAAGATGCATGTCGTTGGAAAGCTCTTTAAGAGTAGAGTAATTGTTGTTATATACACGTTTATCATATTTTCATATAAAAGGGGGGAAAAATTGATAAAACACGTTTTTATGCTATTTTTGACCCTAAATTGTAAAATTTGACCCCTAAATGAACTCCAAAAATTCTGGCCAACGAACTCATCCTTTCTTTTGATATTATTGACATTTTAAAATTTGTTCATTCAAAATTCTCAAAATTTAAGAATTTTGAGTAAAATTCATAAATTTTTAGTTAAAATTTTTCAAAAATTCGCATTACAAAAATTTTGAAGCCATTGCAATAGCGTAATTTTACTTTGAAAATTCGCTAAAACATTTGCCGGAGGAGGATAAAGAAGAAAGAATACATAAACGTTAGAACAGCTATTAGCAAAGTGTATTTAAAACGGTAAGAGGAGGGAGCTTTCAATATATTGATTAATATTATATATTAATTTATAATATAATATATATATTATATATAATATATATATTATATATAATATATTATATAATATATAATTATAATATAATAATTATAATATATAATTAATATTATATATAATATTATATATTAATATTATATATTAATATTACGTATATCAATACATTTACATCTATATACTAGGTTATACGTATTATAAAAACAATAAAAACAACACAGAATATATTAAACACGCGGCGTACGACGCAACTGACTCCTCTCAATGCAGTCGGTCTTATCACGCCTGACGTACAACGCTGGTGTGGAACGTATTGCGCTCTGTAGGAAAACACTAACACTAAATTCTTACCAAGGAGTGCCGGCGTGTTGCGCTGGGCGTATTACGTTGTACACGGCGCACCAAACACGCTTGCTAGGAAAACCCGGCTTAACACCTACCTTCCCAAACTTGCTGGCCACCGATTCAAACTGCTAATCTCTTTATTTGGACTATTCATAGGCGGCTCTAGAGCAATATATTTGGGGGGCTAACACCACCAGGGGGTGGGGGTATGGAATACCCCTCCCAGGGAGGGAGGTCCGCCCCCCCCCCCCCCCCCCCCGAATTTTTTTTTAAAAGTCTAACGCCAAAAATTGCGTTTTTAAGGCATTTTGGTATCTAAAAATAACAGTTTATTATACTTGGTTTGTCAGAACAAAGCCTAATTCATAATGACAAATTAAAAACCTCTCCAAAAATTTCATTTGAAATATCTTTAGTAAGCCAAAGCCACCATAAAACTGTAGGTTACATACACAAACAATGAGCAGTATTTTATAACTTTCACAATTGGCTTTGGTGGAATCAGATTTATTTAAAGTCAAACCATTCAAAAGTTAAAAGAAAGAAAAATGTAATAGTTTTGAGCAGCAGACTTTTTAACTGTTACAGAGCATTTATTCAAGCCAACAGACTCCAAACACATCCAAGTTATTAACCAAATAATAATTGTACCATTGTGTCAAGATTAAACAACAATTATGTACTTTAGTATCTTAGGCATTTATCAATGATTTATTTTCTGCTTTCAACCGACTTTAAGGAATAGATTATTTTCGGGAACGCCGTTTTCTGGGTTTTTATTTATTCAAAATTGGTGGGGTTTGCAATAATTTTTGGTTGATTTTCCAAATATTTGTTTACCTAGCTGAAGAAACCAAGAAAAAAATTCTTTCGACCCTTGCGGTGGCGTTTACTGACAACGCACCGAAAATATCGTTTTCGTGAGAAAAATTTATATCTTGCAAAAAATCATTTTTAAAACGTAATAAAAATAAAGAAGTAATAATTTATCAGAGTGATTTTGATTTCTATTGATTAGGTGTTAGAGAGCAAGAAATGTACAATAACAATTTGAGCAAACTAATAATATATTTATAATTTTACTTATACAAAATATAGCTTGAACTAACGCAAAAATCTAAACCAAATGCAGTCTGCTTGACTTCATTGCAAATATTCTGACATCATCTTCACTGGATATGGTTTCAGGAAAAATACTGATATCAGGAAAAATGCAAAAGTAATGCAACTAGTGTATGCAACTAATGTAAAAGTTTACCGATTAGTAATTCAACAATGGTATGGCTCATATTATGTTTATGTATACCTATGTAGCCTTTACTTTTACAATTTTTGTGATTTTTCTTAGCCGATAAAATTTTTTGAACTTCTCAATATTTTTTGGGGGGCTTAGCCCCCCCAAGCCCACACCTTCGGCCGCCTATGGGACTATTCAGACTTACCAAAAACCAACACCCTTAAACTTCTACAATAAGCCCACCCTGGATTCTGAACCAACATTGATTCAATTACTTAGGTAATTCACAACAAGCTTTTCAGTTTATCTTTTATTTTATTAAATAATTAAAAGTCTGAATTTGGCATTATGGGATTTATTATATCTTAAATCACTGATGCTACAAAACCATTTTTACCTGGAGGAGTAAAAAAAAAAAAAAACAAGAAAAACAATTACTTTAATTTAACATTTTAAAAACTTTATTAATTTATATAAACATATTTTTACAAAACAATGACAATAATAATTTTAAGCTTTGTTTATAAAAGTAATTCTGGGATTTTAGAGACTGATTTGTACTCAAGAAGGCACTCTTGGACTGGTAAGTTTTCAGTAGCTGCTTTCGCTAATGCTTCCTTGACTCCGTCTGATGAGATAGTCGTAAGACCTTTAGCAAGGCCTAGTACTGCATATATCTTAATAAATGCAGTCGAACAACCTGAATCATAAGATCCAAATTCTCCAGAGAGGTAATCCCAAGGAAGAAGGTAGTGATACTGTGGCCACAACGACTTGTTTACAATAAATACTAAAGATGTATCTCCAGATTTCCTGTAAATAAATAATATTATCTTTTTATTGTAGTTTAATGGTGCAAAATATTAATAGGTACAAAGGTTAACTTAATCACTCACAGTAAAATTCCATTTTGCTGCCTAGTTACATAAATAACTATTTCTAAGAGAAAAGAACAATAAAAAGGGGAAAACTTATTGGTAACATGTAATAAAAAGAAATGTTTATATTCTTCAACATTTAGTTTTGCGTTATAATATTAAATGACTGATTGTGGCCAATGTGAATGAACATTTTAAAATTTCTACTTTAAGGGGTTTAAAAATCTTATTTTGGAATGCAATGCAGAAATGGAGGAGATAACAAGGATTTGACAGTAAAAAAAATCAAAGTTTTGGATTTAAAGATATTTTGGCAGAATTGATATCCTTCATCCAGGTGTAATACAAGAAGTATTATTATTAAACCAATTTACCTTAAATTTGATTTTTACTTTGACTTATTGGCTAATTCCATTTCTAACTTTGATATTAATGTTTTCATATTAAATAAAGTAGGTACATTATTTCTATTGTATTTATACATTTTCTTTATAATATTTTCGTTTGCATTAATGAAATTCTATATAAATAATCATTTATTTCCTCAGCATTTACTAAAAAAATTGTAATTTAGCTGTGAAACAAATATGTTATGCTTTTAGTTATGTTGCCTATTTGCAATTTTTGGGTATTTTAATTTGTAAAAAATTGTTTTGAGTTTGTTATTTATCATGGTTGTAACTCTGCTTACCTGTCTAGCGGATCCAATCCCCACACTATAGTAGCGGTGTTTATAAGCCAAGCTGCATGAAGGAGCACAGAAACCCTCATTAAAACTACCACACAGAATCCAACAAACCAGTCTTCACCCCAAAATCTTATTGGGATGTACCATGGTAAAACTATAGAGATCAATGGCATTAGCAACCAGTAATATCTAAACAAAAATAAAATAAAATAGATAATACAATAAAGTTTTGTGTACAATATTAATAGGTCTTACTGAATAATGAAAATGTGGAAGAGAGAGTGGTAAAGTAGTACTGTGGGAAGTAATATTGTGTATTAATCTTTTTAATTAGCCCAATCACTTTCAGATTATGTTTTTTTGTGAATTAACAAAATTTTAACTTTAAAAATAAAATAAGGTATGAAAGTAAAGGTATGGAAATAACTAATTTAAGGTTTTAGGAGAAACAACGGCGGAAGTTGGGGAGCAGATTTTGAGAATAATAAGGAGTACAGTGTACAGTAGTCTCAATAATCAGAGTTGAATGGGACCAGCACTAACTCACATTACCAATAGTTTGGAATTCTACTTTTTAACTATTTATTGAAAAAAATAATACATTAAATATTTTATCTCCAGTAGGGAGAAAATACACATTTTCATCCATTGCACAGTTTTTATTTATTATTTTAATAAATAGCAATAATTGTTAGCACTTTTAAGACGAGCACATTTAAACATTTTATTAGACAAAGAAATGTTTCAAGTTTATGGTTTTATCAGCATTTAAATCTTAAACGGGTATAAGTTGGTCTAATTTTAATTTACGTCTGAGAGACGTATTGTTAGAAATAATGGACTATTAGACAGTGTTAGTAAGGCAGGGTTAACCAGAAATATTAAGATTTCTGTTAAAGAGAATTATTTCTTCCAAAATTAAGTGTTTGATTACATTGTATTTGTTGGAGGTGCTTGAAAATGACTCGAATAGGGTCAAAATATAGCAGAATGAGATGAGAGAATCTTCCTTTTTTTATATCCCAAAATATCCACAATCTTTGATTAATAGTATATTATGTTACTAGGCTGTGAAGTGAGTTTTTTCTTTACCGCGGCAATTACATTTACTTGGCAATTACAGTAAATATTGCCAAGGTAAAGAAAAAACACTTCACAGTCGCGTAGCATATGCTATTTTTTCCGAGGTAGCAGACAATGAAAAAACATTAAATATTAATCACTAATCAATATATAATAATAAGAAATATTAGTGCATACTTAAGACTTAAAAAAAGAAACCTTAAAAAGAGGTTACACTATAAGAAAAGATAAATAAAACGCATTGACATCTAGCGGATTTTAATCGTACTAGAAGCATTTCTACAAAGACTGCAGCGGTACTGACGGAAGTTTTGACAACTACCCGCCGGACATAAAACATCTTTTAGTTCCTAGGACGTAAAAGATTTTTTCTTTACAGCTAGGAGTAATGAAAAGATTTTTTAAGTCCACGTAATGAAAAAATGGATTTTAGCTATGTCTTTTAGGCTCTAAAGTTACTATTTCACAGCCTACCACGGAAAAAAGAAATTTTAGAGATCACCATTCATCCACAATTAGGAATTAAGCTTTTCCTTGATAGACAGAACAGTTTCCATTTAACAATAGTCCATATTAAGGTGATGTAGTATTTTCTACCTTCTCTTAACTATTAAATATTATTTCAGTATTAATTTCTCTAATTAATTTATATCTTAATCAAATAATTTGTTTTTAAAATTAGTATTAATCGGAATCCTAGTTTATATGTCTTACCTCTTCTGGAACATTACTACTTCATCGTTTTCAATATCACTCATATCTATTTCCTTGCTCTTAGTACAAGGTTTTTCCACACAATGTGAAATGAACTGAGCATAGAAGAAACCTTTGTTGTAGTTGTAAGGGTCGTCTTTGGTTCCATGATACTTGTGGTGTATCCTGTGGTCCAAAACCCAGTCATAAATTGAACACTAATTAAAAACAAATAATTAAATTTAGTAAGCATTTATTAAAAAAAAGTGTTATTATGAAAAAGTGTTATGATTGTTGTGTGTCTCTTATGTTTGGAGGCAAGGTACTATATCAAGAGATATCTATTGGCTCTATGAGGTATTACGAACGTTCTATAAAGAGCCTTGTAGACAGAGTGATGGTCGAAGGCAGATAAGAAAGGATTGAAGAGATGTTGTCATCTAGGGTTTTTAGACCCTAGTTATTCAGTTGGTCCTTGGCTTAGGGGTTTTTCCTTTTTTATACATTTCCCAGGCATTATTAGAGTACTTACTTTATTATAATATTATTTCTATATTGACTCTACTGGCTTTCCCCACCCTTTTTTCCTATTTCCTATTCCTAGTAAGTTTTGTACTGTTAGGTCAGGGAGTAAAATGTAAGACATATTTTACAAACTCAGTTCTTGTTCGAACACCAAATCATTTACACCTCTTCAAACCTGTTGCACTCTCCTCATTCTGAATTCTGCTCTCTATTTGTGTTAATTGATTTTGTTTTAAAAAACTACGTAAATAATGAATAAAAAGAGCAAGAGAGTCAAAAGAGGATCGTAATATACATTTTGGACTCAGTTCATGTATGTATGTAAGTGCTTTACAGCAATATAAACAAATATAAATTCTTAACACTATATAGACATTCTTTCTGCATTACTGTAGATTAAAAAAATAATAATTATATTTACAATTACCTCATTTACCTATCCTCGAAGGTAATTATTATATATATACTCATGTAGCAACTATATTTTTTAAAAAAAATCCATTGTTATATAGGTAAAACTACAAATTTAGGTTTATATATTGTTTTTATGTAAAAATATATTATTAATAAGCTTAATTATAGACAGATCAAAAAGATAAGAGCTTAAAAAAGTGTGATCAATTTAGTGTGTAAGGTAGAAAAAACCTCAGGCCAGAGTGGAACATACCTGTTTTGGACCCCAGGCCTGGGCAACAACCTTACAATATAAACCTCAGTCCTCAAGGGGTTTTAAGAAAATCTAATCGAAAAGACTTAAAATTATAGCTTTTTAAAATTATATTTTTCTCTTACTTGTGAAACCAATGTACTGCAGATCATGAGGAATATTTTCAGGGATTTTTCAGCTTGATATGTACAATGTGTCCACAATCTATGATTTCCCGTTGTTAGGCCCAACATTCCCAGCATTATTAGGAGAAAAGCTGGAATATATTAGAATAGTTAAGATTTTGTTTATAAGAATATAGTTTAAGTTTAAGTAAAGTAAAACTTTCCTTAAATAAAAGTTTGATATAAATCAAGTAACTGTTAAATGTCATTGGGCTTCGCAAACAGAAAAATATTTTCTTAACTTTGCGTAATAGTTCTAAAATAGGAGAATTATTTACAATGTACATTTTACTATATTACAGTACCTAACTAATTCTATAGTTACTAGTGAAGAAACGGTGATTTTTACATATTATTTTTAGAGAAAGCTCTGGGCTAAGAAAATTCCTTCTACATGACAAATACTGAGATTTTTTGACTTTGAGAGTTCTCTTTATATAAATATATACAAATGTTGTAGGGCGCAGCGGGAGGACCGCTCAGTGACAAAGAAAGTCGTGTGGGCTTGGCAGGTATGGCCTGATGGTATACATGAGAAAAACGATTAAAGGAAGGCAGATTATCAAAGTTTTACTGCAGTATCATAGTAGAAACATCTACTCAATGCCAAAGTAGTGATTAGTGTGAAGCATGTCCCTCATCAATACTGATTGATGTCTCCAAGTGTTAATCATGTCTTAGGCAAAGAGCAGGTTCGCATACATTTTGATAAATTACGTATTGTTCTTTGCAGTTTTTAATTCTGGAGTAGTTGGTTCTATTAAGGAATTAAAAGCCTCACTTTTGTGATATTTTTCGACCTCTTGATGGGACATACTCAAGCTGATTGACTAGATGTTATATTAAATTGTACTGGTTATATTCATGAAATTTATATATGTTGATTAGTTCTGATTCTTGTAATTTATCCCTCTAATTGTTGACTATCATTTTTGTAATTCATTCTTTTCAATTAATACTTAAATATTTTCTCTTTTTGTGAAAAATTTGAATGAATGATATTAAAGTATCAATTAAAACAATGTAGTA
This sequence comes from Gerris lacustris, assembly GCA_951217055.1. NCBI lineage: Eukaryota > Metazoa > Arthropoda > Insecta > Hemiptera > Gerridae > Gerris > Gerris lacustris. The sequence continues at coordinate 56,535,330 of OX578282.1, read as the reverse complement.
CAAGAATTATTGTCAACAATTACAGGAAGAAATTACGAGAATCAGAACGATTCAAAATAGAATTTTCACGAATATAACTTATAGTCAATCAGCTAGGGAATGAGCCCAAGAAGAGGTCAAATATCACAAAAGGGAAATATATAAATTAATAAAATCCTTAAAAATGTAATAATTCATTAATAACAAATTGCTTAACTATTAGACACTCAAAACATTTACAGAGCAAACAAATACACTTATTTTATAAAATATTGTGAAAAAATGACAAACAACTTTTAATAAAGAGAAGGTAATACACTTAAATAATAAATTTGTTGAAGCAAATTCTACCTTGCATCAGTCACTACAATTTTGAAAAGTACCATGTAGTAAAAGTAGAAAATCTGAACTAGTTATTAGCTTCTATAAGTATAATAGGCGTACTTAATTTAAGTTGCTACTTATTTATAGTAGTTAGTACTCTTTTACTTTGTTACCCACCATAAAAGAATAGAAGTGGTGGGTAAAAAAGTGAAAGAGGCGCCCCCATGCACCTCTTTTAATTTGTTACCCACCTATTATCTTGATATCCATTAAGGCGAAGATACACATGCCGTCAAATTGGGGAAGTAGCTTGCATGCCAAAAGAGAATATTTGCCAGTAACTGGCATGCTAAAGATTTTTATTTATTCAGTAGCAAGTAAAATTGCATGCAACCTGCATTGTGCAATGCCTAAATGGCAAACTGAAGATACATTTGCAAGTAAAATTGCATGCAAACAGATTCGTGGCATTATTTAAACACAAACTCAGAAGTTTTTTTAAGAACTGTCATAAATTCTATTAACACACAAAACAAAACAATAAATAAATAACGCAATGTTTACGTCCTCAATCGGTGGCAGCCAGCTACTGGAACGGCCGCCCGCCCTTGTAGCTGTCACATGCGTTTACACATTCCTTTTGGCATGCGGTTTGTAACCCCCACCCCACCACTTGCTCGTTGCATGCCAAAAAATCAAATCTCGTGCAATCTACGTGCTTGCCAGGTACTGGCATGCCATTTAACATATACACGTGCAAGTAGCTTGCACGTGCAAGTAGGTGGCATGTTTTTGTTCAAGCTACAGGCATGTGTATCTCCGCCTTTTAATGTTGAAAAGTAAGATGGGTAACAAAATTAATAACTACTATTAAGACCCAGGGATATTTAGTCCAATGTACTTTGGGATAAGGGAATGGCACACTTTTGTATAAATCATTTCAAAATATAAAAGGCGAGGAACAAAGTAAAAGAGTGCCGAGTAGCTTAGTTGTGTATAAGTAGCAGCTTTTATGCAAAAGTTATTATTATATAATAATGAGAACTTTTGTTTTTTGATTTCATTTTTCCAACTTGATAAAAGAATCAAATAAAATTGATAATGGTTCTCACATGGTTAACAATCCTTCGCAATTCAGCATTTTAAATATTAAATATTAGTGTAACAAAACAGAAAATAAATGTAAAAAAAAAAAATTAAAACTTACTGAAAACGAATGTCTGAAAATAAATGTGTCCAAAAATAAGTGTAAAAGCCCATAGTCCCATTCCATGGACATAGATTAAAGTTAATACTTTCGGCCAGTTCATGGTAGTCTCTTGATTTGATTCCTCCTCCATTGTTGGGGCCTTCAACAGGAAACAATTTATTAATTTATATTATATCAATTGACTATATAAAGGTAATTATTATTTGCAGTAATGTATATCAACTTCAATACATTTATATTTAAACTGCAATTGGTTTTTTTTTCTGTGTTTAAATTGTGATTAATGCGTTATATTAAACAATAATAATAAAATATCAAAAACTGTACATTTTTTATAATCAGAGTAATAAATTTATTTTTTATAGAATTTTGTTGTTTAGTTTTTACATTGGTCGAATGAAAGAGGAATATATTACAATAATATTAATAATCTCTTTACAATAAATTCAGAGTTATTCTATATTCAGTAATGTTTTATATTTGTCAGACAAACATTTTTTTTAATGCAGTAGTAATTTGAAGGTCATATTACAATTACATTATTCTCATGCTAAATGGTTCTCAAAAGATCGTGGCCCTACTAATAATAATTTTCTATTCTCTATACAAACTGAGAAGGCTGAATTTTATAAATATTATATTTTTTATCTTTAACCCTTATTCCCCCTGGGCCAAGAAAATTCCTTCTATGGGACAAATGCAGCTCTGCAAAAGTAGATTGCCAACATTTAGCAAAAGGTATTATTTCAGACAATAGTTCATTTATTGGATTAAATATATTTTAGTTATGTGGCATTGTAAAGCCTAGTCCACACCAGTAGACACGTTGCGCAACATGTCTATAGACGTCTTCTGAGACCGTCTATTGTCTAGATCTAGCGTCCACACTTGTAGACACGTTGCGCAACATGACTACCGTTACACCGTGTCTACCATTTAGAATGGAAAACTGTAGACATGCGATTTTTGGTCTAGCAAGGAGACCGTAGACGCCGTTTGTCTAGCCGATGTCTATAGACAAATCGCTAGATATTTTCTCTTAGACCAAAATCGCGCAACATGTCTACTAGTGTGGACAAGGCTTACGCTTTAAGAAAAATCATATCTTTGTATCAGGTATATGTTTCACTTTTTTGTAAATCACCACTTCATGCACTTTACCCTCTAGCATTTCCATGTGCATCAGTACACATCTAGTCTTCAAAGGTAGTATGTGTGCCCTATTACTTTTAAATTAATAATTGATGCGAGCACAAGCGAGCTTCTTATATACAACAAAATATGCATCCTGTCTGTCTGTCTATCTGTCTGTCTGACAGTAATGTTTACGTGTCCGATGATAACTTGAGTAAAAGTTGACAGATTTAGTTGAAATTAAGTATACATGTTCCTCTTACTAATGCTCAGGCTAAGTTCATTGGACCACTTTTTCCGCCAAAGAGTTCATGCGTAACGCTCGCATAAACGTGAGCTTCAAATGTAAAATTGGCATTTTAGGACAGGTAAAGGTTCTAACATCGCCTATTTGATGAGACGAAAAATTTTACAAATACAATCTTTTGGTAAAACCAACCACGAAAATTCTATAAAGTAATATAGTTTTTGGTAATAAATGTTTATAATAGAGAAATCAACGATTTTACTGATATCTTACGTTCTAACGTAACAATTTTAATAATACTTCATGTATATAGTCTAAAATACAATTAAAACAGGCAAGCAAAATTTCAACTTGATACAAAGAGAAGTTTTGTGTAGTGAAGTGATACATTTTATAATAATTGAAAAGGTGATGCTCGAAAGGTGTAGTTAGTGGAGTAGTAAGAATTCAGGGTGGTTCCCCTTCAACTAGACTCTATATTGCAATATATTGCAACTCATCATGATTATCTATGCTCTCAATATTCAATACATATTTATTGCAATACACTCTCTTCAATGATAGAGCCACATGATGCCTACTTAAGCCATTACTGGAGGTTCAAATTAATAATTTTTTACTCTTAACACTATTCTGGCACTAACTAAGTTTGTGACTGAACAGCCTCGGAAGGGCCCAAGCCTGCTGTAAGGCTTATACATCTTTATAAGTAATAGATGATAAGAGGTTAGCTTGTAGCAGCATTGGCTTCCATAACCGGATGGAACGCCACTTCACTTCAATTAGCTACTCATTTATGCAGCAATGCTGCGTGAACAGTGAGCATTGAGTGTGGCTCCCTTGTGAGAGTCGGAAATCAAACCATAAACTCGAGAGTCAAGATGATAGCCTGAACTATACTAATAGGTTTTTTAACCTTTTAGCGAGCTTCTTACATTCAACAAAATATGCATCCGGTCTGTTTGTCTGCCGCTAACATTTATGTGTTGATAACGAGTAAATGTTGACTGATTAAATTGAAGTTTGGTATAAATGACTAAGTTCTTTGGGCAGCATTATCTGTCCAAACACTCAAAAGCAAATAATATGCTATAAAAAAAACTCAAAAGTATATAAAGAGCTTCAAAAGTAAAATTGGAATTTTATGACGGGAAAAGATTCTAACAACACCTACTCCATGGGACAGACATTTTTTCAAATACAATTTTTTAGTAAAATCAACGACACCTCTATGATGTGATGAAGATCGTTAAAACTATTAATAAGAGGATAAATGCTTAAAATAGGGAAAATAATGTTTTAACCAACATCTTATGTTCTATAAACAATTTAATTAGACTTCATATATATTATCTAAACTACAATTTATACAGGCATGTAAAATTTCAACATAATACAAGCAGAAGTTTTTGAGTTGTGAAGTGATACATTTTATATTAGTTGAAATGGAGATGGCCCGGGTGTGTAAATTAAGGAATAGAAGAATGGCACCTTTCTACCCCACTACACGGCTCTCCATTACAATCCTCCCCTTTAACTATCAACTATTTGCTTAATCTCTAATATTTATTTCATTTACGCTCGCTTCAATGATATAGCCACACATTGCCTTGTTTATACTGTTGTTCATTGCGACCACTATTACTAATTTCTGTTAAACTTATCGTGTTTTACTTAGGAAATGTAAAAGCTGGCTTTAAAATTAAAATTAATTTGTAGAGAGGCTGAATTTGAAGAGAATGTGTGAAGCACTTATTAAATTACTACAAAATATGGTTTGGTAGTTAAGCCGTACTTGAAAGAGTTATAATTAATATGTCTTTATAACACACACATCTGTTTCACAAATTTGTTGAAGTTTGGATAATTAAAGTGTAATTGTTCAAATAATGAGAATGAAATTTTACATAGATCTCTTTACTTGTACAAGATAAATCCACTAGACACCAATTATTTTGCTAGCAATAATAATTTGTATAGGCAATTACAGAATTATCTTTGATTTTAATTCTACTTATATAAGTATTAAATGATCAGATAAATACTGCATCAGTATAATTTAAATTTTCTTGAAATCATTTGTTTATATTTCTTAATATAATTATTTATTAGGTATATAGTAATAAACTGAACACATTAACTAATTTTTACTTTTGAGATTTTAACTCAAACTAAATTCTGATTCAAACAAATAAGAAATAAAAAAAAAAATGAATGAATTCTCTAATTTAGTAGATAAAAGGAATTTAAGATTGTAAAATAACTTACCTTATTTCAACAAGGGTTTTGATGTTATATCCACTATGTGGATTAGTCGGTGGGTACGAGAGCAAAGTCTGAGTTGGGGATCCTAAATGTAAGTGGACGTTAACCCACTATTGTTCTAGATATGACCTTTTGGAGTAAGGTCATTAGGTACTTCCTGTTGAATCGTCACAAGAGAAATTATAATTACTGTATCTTCTTACTAACAGTATTAAATTAAATTTGACACATCTCAACAATCCGCAATCTCATTATCTACAGAATTATTTTGAAATTTAAATTCACATTATTGGGCTACAAAACATTTATATAACTTATTATCACTGAATAAGAGACTGTAAATTACCTCATAAAATTCTGTTTTACTTAAAATGCTAAAAATAATTTTTGGTTATTGAACTACATCTCTATAATGATGTCGCTATCACACATTGGAGAAAAATCATTTGTTTAATAAAAAGTGCAATAAATCCCAATTTTGTCATATATCAATTTCTTTCTTTTGTTGGCCCCAGGATGCCTTTCTTAAGGCTTTTTAACAAAGTTTTCTCCCAAATTCGCCTCATAAATATAGTTCTGAGCAGGCCCAGATTTAAGGAACAGGGCACTCTTGGCAAAGCATTCTAATGGCGCCCCTCACTATCTTGGAAGACCGAAGACCATGGAGAGAAGGGAGGGAGGGGTTGTTTCCGACTTTTGACGCATACAAGTAAAAAAATCTGGAGGAATTTTGGCGGCCGGGGCAAATGTCTAGACAACCCTTTGGTAAATCAGGGGCCTATTTCTGGTGCCGAATAGCCAAAAAAAGGAAAGTTGATTTATTAACTCTTCAAGCCCAACAAAATGAGCTATGTTTTACTAATTTTTAATATTTCTGTAATTTTCAAGGGCCATTGAAATTGCTTAAAATAGAAGTACAGTAGAACCCCTCATATCTGGAAGCATGGTCGGAACACAAAAAAGTCGGTTAATCCGAGGAACAAAGAAAAGCGAATATTTCAGTGTAAAAAATAAATCTTATCGTTAAAAATAAATTTATATACTCTAATCTAGGTATGTATATAAAATATACATTCTAATCCTGTTAAGGAATACGCATCAAGACATTTTTACAATCTTTAATAATTGTTGTTGCACCAGCTTTGAAGCAAGTTTTTACAAAGGAATCACCTTTGTCAAGATAATATAGATATTCCAAGGAGTTGGATATCCCGAGGTCGGATGGAGGGGTTCTACTGTATATAGTGGGTTTGAATCGAAGGGTGTTTATGACCTCAGCTGTCCAACACCCAAAAAAACAAATTAAAATAGTGGGTTTGAATCGAAGGGTGTTTATGACCTCAGCTGTCCAACACCCAAAAAAACAAATTAAAATAGTGGGTTTGAATCGAAGGGTGTTTATGACCTCAGCTGTCCAACACCCAAAAAAACAAATTAAAATAGTGGGTTTGAATCGAAGGGTGTTTATGACCTCAGCTGTCCAACACCCAAAAAAACAAATTAAAATAGTGGGTTTGAATCGAAGGGTGTTTATGACCTCAGCTGTCCAACACCCAAAAAAACAAATTAAAATAGTGGGTTTGAGAGCAAATAAAGAAATGGTGTTTTATTACTCGACACTTCAAACCGAACAAAGTCAACAGACCCAGAAAAATATTGTAAATTTGTACCTGAAATGTAGCGACCCACAGGAGGTATTTTGATTTTCACAAATTCCTTTAAATTTGCTAAGCTACAGTTAATGTGCAATATTAATTCCAGGCCCAGTAAAAGTCATAATATTGAACTACCTGCTGTGACTTGAATTTTGAGACAAAGTAGTGTGTTGTAAAAATGTATCCTGTTTTGTGGGTTTTAGGAGTAGTAAATTAAATAGAGGTACAATAGATAATTTGTCGAGCCTAAAGTTATTACAAATCAAGTTTAACTATTTGGCTCTCAGCGGTAGATTGCCTTTCAATGGCTAAATAAGAAGTCAACTCTTTTTTAAAAAGCCCTTTTAGGTGTTTGAGAATCAGCACTTTAAGCCTAATAAAATAAACTATGTTTTGCCTCTTTTTTCTCTTTTTATAATTTTTACACTTCTATAGTTCATGAAAGTTGAAAAAAAAAAAAAATCAATAAATAAAAATAAAAATAAAAAGTGGCAAAACTTACCACATTTTGTCAGGCTTTGAGAGTTTATAACGAAAATATATAAAAATAAAATGACAAATTCAAAATTATATATATTTTTTATTAAATGTCACTAGTAAATACAAAAAAGAAAAAAGACAATTAAATTAACACCTTTTTTTTATACAGATATCACTTTATTCTCTTTCTACATCAACTTTTAATTTGGAATTTAGGCTACATGTACTTATGATTTGTCCTAAACCTAGGATTTTATAAGTTATATATATACAAATAGAATAAACGTTAAACACACAACCTAGTTTTTTTAATTGTTTCAATTACATAGACATTTTTAATTTTATGTATTTAATTTTTTTCTTGGCCAGGCCTTTGTATACATACAATAATCAATAATAGATAATTAATACAACGTATATAACATAAAAAATAAATACATATATTTAATATGTTTTTAAGATTTAAATGTAACAAATAAATAGTTTTAAAAATTTAACAATTTTAGAGAAAGAATTAAAAAGTAATTTTTTAAAAAAAGTTTTCATTACATATTTACCATCATAATATAATAATACATGTTTTTTCTCTTAAAAGCTAGGCCAGATACTCTGTCATTTTTGTACACTGAAAGAAAAATTAAAAATGTTAGTTATTTTCTAATAAACTTACCAATAAATTTATCTTTGCAGTAATACTTATACATTCGTTAGTTTATTGAACCATCAAACAATTATTTGAGGCATTTTTTATTTTAGAATTGATTAATAACTCTGAAAGAGATAAAAAGTCTATTCTAACTTACATAATTTTCTTTCACTTAGCAAGGTGTAATTAAGAAAATGAAAGGTGAGATATTTTTTTCATTATTAGATGTATAAGTAAAGGTCAAGACTAACACAAGTTCATTCTGTAATGACCAAATGCTCCTGATTAGCAATTAAAAAAAGGAGATATTAAGAGAATCAAGCTAAATAATTAAATTTAAATAATTTGATCTAGTTAAATAAATAATTGTTTGATTTCAACATTAACCCTAATTGGGAGTGCCAAGAAGGGGGTAACATGGCGCTCATAGCGCCATTGAGATAAATTTTTGGGTGATTTTGAAAAATTTGGGGGGGGGGGGGGGAGGATTTTTTTATTGTATAAATCTTTCACAGCATCATAGAAGTTAGGAGAAGTAAATGCTAAGAATGAACCTGACACCAATTTGTACATAGATAAACAATAAACTTTCTTTCTTTTTAATTTCTGAATAATTTGAAACAACTCAAATAAAGTTTTTTGTTGTTTAAATGTTCAACCTTTTTTCACCTTTATACCGCTATAATTTATAAAGAAAGTATAACTTTAATATTAAGTATGGGTAAGCGAAGACAATTTTATTTTTAATTTCAGAGCAATGCACTAAAAATGAAATTGATCTGAATGGCTGGGATTAGATCCAAATCAACTTTCTTTTCTTTTCCGGGGGGCTTTTACACCCGAAGAGGCCATTTAGGTGGACCCCATTAAACAAACCTGGGTTAGGAACCAAACTCTTCACATTTGTGTGATATGTTTGGTCGTTAACCATGTTTCTCCTTCGATTTGAATTTAACCGAGATTGTCGATCATAGTTTTCAGCACCTACCCACTTATTTAAACAATGCTAGGCGAACATTGAGCGAGGGGTGAATTGAAAGGGTCCGAAATTGAACCCAGAGCTCAAGGTCAAGTGGACACCCATCCAACAACTAACCACGCCCAATGCAGCTTTACTTGACTGATTACAAACCAAGCACTCTCTACTAAGGGTAACCTAGGCCCCAACCAACTTTTGATTGCAACCTTTCAAAATCCTTTTAGGCCTGCCAATGGGCTGACCTAGGCCTGCCAAAGGGCTGACCTAGGCCTGCCAAAGGGCTGACCTAGGCCTGCCAAAGGGCTGACCTAGGACCTAGGCCAGCCAAAGGGTCCAATTGGGGTTAGCCCAATTGACATATGCAACCAGCACACGCCACTTCACATTAGCACATTTATATGGCGATGCTAGATTAATACTAACTGTGGGGCCCCTGCCGGAGTCTGGAATTTTTATAAAGTTGTAAAAAATGTTTTGTCAAAATTATGTACAACTGTCGTAACTGTCTTCAGTGGAAAAACAGATTGTTTTATCTCAAATACCTTTTCCTTTCGTCATTATATTGATACATTTTTGAAGGATAATATATTCTTTGAGTTTTATTAGCTTCTTTAATAATTAAAGAGTAACTAAATAAATTGAAGTAAATTTACTTTTAACAGCAAATACAAAGATAAAAAGAAAAATAGATTGTTTTATCTCAAATACCTTTTCCTTTCGTCATTATATTGATACATTTTTGAAGGATAATATATTCTTTGAGTTTTATTAGCTTCTTTAATAATTAAAGAGTAACTAAATAAATTGAAGTAAATTTACTTTTAATAGCAAATACAAAGATAAAAAAGAAAATAGTATCATAGAAGAACATGAACTTATACTAACACCATAACTGAACCAAATTAAATGCCTCAATAATTATAATTTTTATTTTTGCCGATTTAGCAGGCTTTATTTAAAGTGTTTTTCTTAAAAAATCCTATTTCTCCTCTTTGTGTAGTTGATAAAAACCCATTTAAACATCTAGTTTGATTTTTTTTAATTTGTATAAGATTTTTTTAACAAACCTAAAAAACAAATTACACAAATAAAAATAGAATAATTATAAATAATATTTTGCTAAATCTATTGTAAACAATAATTATATCTAAGCCTTGAGTGTTTTCAAGCTTAATACATTTATAAATAAAGATTGATAATCAATGTTCTAATTTTCAAATGATTATTTTAGAGAAAAAGGCTAAAAATAACAAGTTACCATTTATCATTTTCTTAGATCAATTTAGGCAAGAATAAATAGTTTATAATAAGTATTTGGGTTTTGATAACTGCTCTTACAATGATAATTTCCTTAGATTAATGACAGTAAATTAGTGGTAGGTGGGTAGGGGGGTAGTGGGTTATTATCTCTTTTTCAATCAAACAATTATAATGTTTAAAATATATACCTCTTGATAATAACAATATAAATTATTATTACATTGGCCATTTTTAAATAGATTTTATAAAATAAATAAGGATCTATGAAAACGATTTTTTATAAATTGCTCGACAGTAGAACAAAAATTTGATTTAACCAAATATATGCAAGTATAAACAGGAACCCTGAAATATTCTACTAGCATAATGCCTAGTTATGCATCAGCATAACTTTTTAACGTCCTTTTTAAAATTTAATACTTTATCATACAATTAAAAATAATTGTAGAACTTTTAAACCATAAAAACATGCTAAGCGCCACTTTGTACAACCAATCTAGAGGTTATAGAAGTGCTCTTTGCATGTTCTTGGAGGGTTTCCAGTACTTGTCAGACAGTGTGACAGCTCTTCGAACTAATTGAGTCTGCCAGTGCGGCACCCCATACTGCCAGTGTTCAATAAAGTAAATATTTCATGTTTTTTATCCTCTATCTTCATGTCCTTACCTATTGTTTACTGTTTTTACCTTTATAAGACCTTTTCTTTTCCTATTTATTATGAGAATATTTCCTCTTTTTCTGATTTCCTTTACACATAACGAAAAAATCAGATGTGCTGATTTAATTTAGATAAAAAAAACTACAAAGGAAAAACGCGAAGATGACCTCTTGCACTGTTTGTATTACTCATGTTATTTTTATAGCTGATAACATATCAAATAAAATAAGGAAACAAATAAAAAGTTTAGAATGGATTTTCTTGAGAGATTAATGTTTAGCCACTAAGAAGAATTTCTGCAGGAGGGAGCTAAAAGCATTCCTCCAGGTATATTAGAAAACACCAGATCCAGAGATGCACCAAACTATTTATAATTTGGCTGTCAGTTGTCTAGAACAACCGGAACAACAAAACAATTAAGCACAGTTCTAAGTGACAGCAATTTGTATGCAGAAATCACTATACATGTACTATTGCATGCAACAGTAACAACAATGAAGATGATGACTAAATCAAGTTTGAACTGTTATTACCACATTATTTTTTACATTCATAATTTCATTTTGAATTTTTCATTTACATTTTTTTCTTCCATTTAAAAATAAAATGTTATAGTTAAGAATTTCTTATTTATCTATAATTTATATTTAAATTCAATCTTTGCAATATAATAATTTATATTTTAAGTTTACTCTTGTATGCATGTCTAATTTACCCCGATAAACATAATAGTACATTACACGTTGAGTGCGGAAAGTAGCATTTTGCATGCGAGTGTGGAGTTTGCACCCGAGCGACAGCGAGGGTGGTAAAAACCACACGAGCAATGCAAAATGCCGTTTTCGCACGAGTTACGTACCGTACTTTATCTACGATTGTTAGATTTAAATAATAAATACAGAAAAAAATAAACTTGCTGTATGTGAGATCGTATCTCTCTCTTGATAAAGATGGCATTAATTCATTAGTTGTATTTTTTGCCAAATTAATTATTTCTGGAGGAGTAATATTCTCCACATTTTTGTCAAAGTCACTTGATTCACTCATTGTTTTTCACTAAAAACTCGATATAAACAGTTACTTTAATAAAAGAACAGCAAATTAGTTTCGTGCGTAGTTTCTCATTCGCTATTCGTGCGTAAAGCTGAAGAATTCCTCTTCTTTACCGCGCTAGAATGGTAAAGAAGAGGAATTATTCAGAACTATGAGACGCGTATGCGCAATGAATACAAGTACTTAAATAATCACTTTCTACGCATCTAAACAAAGATATAATGTTTATATTTCGTATCAATCGTAGATAAAATATTTTTATGATTGTTATGATTGTAGGTTTATTCAGTAGAGGGTTAATATTATATATGAATTTTAGATGAGAGAATAACTTAAGAAGACAGATAGGTTAGCCAAATTCCCTTACAGATAAATATACGTTTTTTATAATTATCTATTACATATTATTTATGGCAATAAAAATTTAATAGAAATAAATTATTCAAATATAATTTACACCATTAATAAAAAAATGTTTATAAATTAAATCTAGGTCTAGGATTTAACACACATTAGTTTTCTAGAACTATACAATAACTATGATATCATTTAAAATAGCAACTATCTTACAATAAAGAATGCAAAATATATATAATAAAGACAATAGCAGAATCGCTATTAAAAGTGCAAGATGATATAAAAAAAATCAAATTAAACATAACAGAAAAATTAAAATAACTAGAGTTCTAGGCCTGGATTAAACAAAACGAACAAATTACAAAAAGTGAATGTTAAATTAAAAAATAAACTCTTGCAATTAAATAATGTTTTGTAAAAAGCATTTTTTGTATCTTTTTTTTTAAAAAAATTGAATTATTAACTCTACTAGGTTTATACTTTAATGTCTCTAAAGTCAAATTACATTTATATATGCATACACATAAATATTATTGTTTTAACTTTTTTAAAATAGATACATCATTAGTTGTATTTATACACCATTTACATAAATATATAGATCTTTTTATTTATTTATTTTTTTTTTACTCTTTCAATCTTAATGATATTATTTGTCTACAATACTAATCAGACAATAATTATATACATAAAATAACTCTTCTAAAAAGTTTTTATTTTTTCTTTTGTAATATATATTTATATTAGTTTTGACTATTTTATCTTTCATTTGAAATATCTTGTTTAGACTTGAAATTAGACAAGTTTGATTTTATTTATTTATTTATTTTTTTTCTAAAAGAATAAAGATTTATTCAGCAAAGAGAATTGACCAAGAAGAATTCGGAAATACATTTTTTTTTTGTTTTATCTAAAAAATCAAAACCTGAATAATTTTCAAGTCCAATCATTTTTTTAAAAACTCTATGACACAGTGATAACAGCCATGGATAATATATATTTATAAATATTCATTTTAATAGTCACATTTAAAGACATAAAAGATAATTTATTTATAACAAGAGTTGTCCACAAATTACATTTTTTTAAATGATTTTTTATTCTTTACATATAAATATTTGTTTAGTTAATTTTTTTAAAAAATAGAGTGTTGTCTTCAAATGTATTATGAAGTTGTCAATAATTTAAGCATTTTATTTGTACAATTTTTATAAATTCCGGCATTGTCAAAAAGCCCATGAACTATAACTTATGTTCACACTCTAAGATAAAATTTAAATCATGGTTCAGGATATTGGCATAAATTTTTATTAGAGTCTCTATAGTCCCAGCTCTGATAATCCGAGTTTCCAACGATCCAAGTCAAAAGAGAGTTCATGGAAAGAAGGAGCAGGAGCAGCTCCCCTGAATTAAACACAATTATGACATGGATAGTAGAGATGGCTCTGTATGATTTCATGGAATAATTCCTACATGCATTATCATATCCCTGTATGTTATACTGGAGGGAATTTCTCAGCACTCTGGCAATGGAATCCAGTAAATGTCAGGCCCTGATTTACCAATGGGCACACTGGGCATTTGCCAAGGTGCCTCAAATCGGAGCCTGGTTATTGGATTTTGGTTATTGGTTTTAGAAAAAGCACATCTAATATACCTATCTAATCCTTAAGACTGATAGCGTTCAAATGTTAGTACAATATAGAATATAACAAAACAAAAAAACAAATTTTTGTCTTGCACAACTATTTTTTTTTTTACTTTTTTTACTTCTCAATTGGAGAATCCGTTTAACACCAATATTTGATGTGATCATCGGTATAAAAAACTTGCTTTTCTCTGAAAATTGAACTCCGCATATTCTTATTTAGACTGTGGTTCCAGTAAGACCTCCTGAAAGGCTGAATTCTCACACAATGATAAATAAAAAACTATCATTTTTAATGAAACCAAAAACTGTACAAATAACACAAAATTATTGACTCTTTGCTGGTTGAGAGTAAATCAAAATTTTCTCCATTTTATTTTTTTTAATACAATATTTAAGTATTGATTATTTACTGATAAATTTGATTATTTAGTGATATCTTTTTGATTATTCTTTAATTTTAATCTGTAAAGTTGATCTTATATAAAGTTGGTGCGACCTAAACCGGCTCATTAATTAAAAACAAGACAAGGATATAAAGTTACGGAAATAGAAAACAAATAAAGTATAACTGCTTTAAAAGTTATTTATTTTGTGATTTAATAATCTATTTTTTTCAAGGTTTTTTTTGGATTGGGAAATTGGGAAATAAAAGGAATTAATAAGCTATTTAATAAAAATTATTACCGAGTTTCTCAAATCTAAATGCCTGTATTTTTTTTAGAGGATAAAATCCTTGATCAAGTCATAGAGCTGGGTTATAAAATAAATAAACAATTCACTAAACATAATAGGATATAAAAATTCTTAAAAACAAAAATCAATAGTCTTAAGGACTCCTAAAATTAAATAATAATTTAAAGAACATGGAAAACAATGTTAAATAGAGATTATTTAGTTAACACGTTTACGGCAGATAGACAATTACTTGGCACGACACAGTGCCTGAGAAATAAAACACAAAATCAACGTGTTAAATGCCATCAACGTGTTAAATCTATTATAAAATATGCAAACCAATCTGTTTTAATTTTAAAATCTTAAATTATTTTCAAATGTCCAACACTATTTTCTCTGTTCTATCCAACAATAAAATTATAAACCTCTAAAATAATTAATAAAAAAAAATCAAATAAATGGTTAACATATAATAAAAATTTGTTTTCATTTTTCTTTTACATAACACAGCCACCAATAAGTTTTCTTTAACATTTTTTTTTTTTTTTTAAAAAACAAATAATGGTAAAATAAGATAAATTATACAACTAAACAAACTAATTAGTATGTCCCAAAAAGTGTTTTTTTTTTTTTCTAAAGAATCACCAGGGTTACCTGAAAAAAGTTTAGCATAACGGAGAGCAGTGTTTTTATTTTTTTAAATCTCAATCGAAAACTGCATAAGATATTAATAAGTGGAGGAATCTGTTGCTTTACATATCCACTTGTAAATGTGAAATGTAGATGACCAATTTGGGAATTGAACTATATCGTTTGTGTTTGGTATTTTGGTTCCATGGCGAGACTATTTAAAGTCTTGTCTCACCCCCCACTTAGGACTACCACTGTATTGGACCACTCCCTTTTCTAGATTGTTAAAATGGTTTTTGGTACTTAAGCGCCCTCCCGTTGAAAATAACCACCAGCTAACCACCTCTAAACACCCCAAACCACTTCTAAACACCCCTAACCACCTCTAAACACCCCTAACCACCTTCCCTATGAAAGGAGAGGTGGTTAGAAGTGGTTAGAGGTAGTTAACTGGTGGTGATTTTCAACAGGAGTGTGCTTATTAACAACTACCTTGATTTTATTTCAAGATGGAATAAAAAGGAAAGATTGTAAGCGATTTTGATATATTTGTTTACTGTGGGTACTTAAAAGATGTCTGCTAATTTGTAATTTCCATTACCACTTTTTTATTTTTCCTATTGTTTCTGAGGGTTGTTAAGCAAATAAGCCAATTATTAATGGCGAAGAAAAACTTTAATGACTAATACCAGTTTACATAATTCAAATTTGCTATTGTGGTTTGACAATAAGCAAATCAATTTCTGCTTGTTTGATACTTAGCGACATTTCATTTCTTTTCCATAAACACTTTTTACATATTTTATATACATCATTATATAGAAAATAAGTTTTATTAACCACCCACCTGTAACGACATTTTCGAACACACTAAACACTAAATTAATTAAAAAGAAAGAAATATATTAAATTATTTTTATTTTATACAAAACATCATATTTTTAATGGAATGACTAGAATACAAAATATAAATATTCTATAGCAGAGATTTGACTGTAGTAACATAATTGTACAAAGCTTGGCAATACTATTATAAAATAAAATAATTTTAAAAGTCATGTAACACCCTACTAAACCTTCTAACATTATATATTTTCAACCATACAACGCTTAGTTAAAAATAGACAACTAATAGATCTTACTTCCTCAGAACTAATCATTTATAAAATTAATAATTAGGTACTAATAATACTCAAAAAAGATTAAACATTTGTTTTAAGTAATTGTGATTTAAGTGTTTATAATGAAATTATATCTGTACAAAGAATAATGAGTGTAGTAAATTAAAATATTTAATTAATCCTTCATCAAAAGATAAGGTTTAATTAATATGCTATAAAATTGTACTAAGTTGATGATAGAGTGTTATTATCATTGAGGGTAATTTAATAAGTGAGGTAAAATAAAATATACATAGATAGTAATAGCATCAATAAGATTTTTTTTGACAACATGGGAAAATGAAGGGAGAGCCAATAGGTTTGTTCCAACACGCTTCTGGGACGGTTCTGGAACTATTAGTCCCGTGTTCCAACAAAAAGACGAACGGTTCTGAGACAGTCCTAGAACCATGAAAATAGTTCCCAGATTAAAGCAGGTACTCGACGAGAACTACTAATACTAATACACAGAGGGGGTGTAGGTTACACTACTACTACTGTTCAACTATAACCTTATTTGTTTTCGTTTCGTTTCTTAATATCTGTTTCCTAGCGTATTTTGTTTCTCTCTCCACAGTTTATACTACTTCTTTCTTTATGTAGTATAGTAATACTAGTTTCTAATCTCTACACTTTGTTTACTCTAATGCTCATTATTTCCATTCCCTTTACTGTTTTTACTCTAGGACTAATTATACCCATTCTCTTTACTGTTTTTACTCTGGTACTAATTACTCGTATATCCATTCTCTTTACTGTGTTTTTAGTACTGATAATATCCATTCTCTTTACTGTGTTTTAGTACTGATTATATCCATTCTCTTTACTGTTTTTACTCTGGTACTAATTACTCGTATATCCATTCTCTTTACTGTGTTTTTAGTACTGATAATATCCATTCTCTTCACTGTGTTTTAGTACTGATTATATCCATTCTCTTTACTGTTTTTGCTCTAGTACTAATTATACCCATTGTTGCGATGCGAGTGACAGAACCTGGATTTATTAGTTTTGATGTTTATGTTTACGTTGTCAAGTCCAAAAGAGAGTTGAGTTTGATTACAATAATTCGAGTGTATAAATATATAGTTTTTCAAGATATGTTCTCTAAAGTGTTTGAGTTTTAGTATTGAGTTTTTAGCCTTCTAGGGAACATATTTAGTGGCGACCGTGACAATAAGATAGAATTATTTTGTGACAACCTTGGAAATCTTTTGACAGAAGAAAAATCGAGAGACATTGGTAAGTATTTAAAAATATTTGTTTTTTAAATTATTATCCGTTTCTTTATTTTTGATAATGGAAAAAATAGAGAAGCATAGAGAAGGAGTTAGAACCACTTTTACCAAAGCAGCTACTCGGCTTAAGGCTGAGTTGGTAAAGCCAGAAGTAGAGATTACGGTCATAAGAGGTTACATGGCAACTCTGTCAAAATATAGTAATCAACTTGATAGGATGGATTTGGACGTGCAGGCTCTATTACTTGAAGCAGAAGATGGTAAGTTGGAGGAGGACATGGAGTCAGCGATGTGGTACACCATCCAGTTCGAGTGTTTAAAAAGTCAAGTAACGGCCTTAGAAAATTATTTAAAACGTGTTAATAACAGCAGCCAAGGCGAACAAACATTTAAGTTACGACGCAATTTTGAGGTAGTTGATGAAAATGTTATCTATAGTGAAGTACCTTCTATTACAGCTGGACCATGGGTTGGTGAATTAGCTAATGAAGGCGTTGAGGTAACAGATTGCCAGAAAGGAATCAGGCCAATAGAAGTGCTAATTGGAGCAGATGTCGCAGATAAACTTCTTACAGGAGAAAAACTTGAGCTGGATGGAGGTTTGGTTGCAGTAGAAACCAGGTTGGGTAAGGTGCCAGGTAAAGGAAGGGGTGAGGAGGCTGTAGAGGCAGAATTGTTTTCTCAGACTATATCACATGCTGATGTATCAACATTGTGGCGATTCAATGATTTGGGTATAGAAGATTCTGTTGAAAGAAACTTAAAAGGTGAACACGACCGAGCTTCGTTGAAGCATTTAGAGGACACTGTAAGGTTCACTGAGGAAAAAAGATATGAGACCCACTTACCTTGGAAAGAGGATCATCCACCACTTGGGAGTCAGCGAGAGGGTGGTCTTAAGAGACTTTATATAATAACTAAGAAGCTTACGGAGGAAGGACTGTATGACCCATTCTCTTTACTATTTATACTCTAGTACTAATTATATCCATTCTCTTTACTGTGTTTACTCTAGTACTTATTATATCCATTCTCTTTACTGTGTTTAGTATAGTACTTATTATATCTACATCCATTCTCTTTACTGGGTTTACTCTGCAACTGATTATATCCATTCCCTTCACTGTTTTACTCTAGTACTGATTATATCCATTCCCTTTACTGTTTTTACTCTAGTACTGATTACATCCATTTTTCTTTACTGTATTAACTCTAGTACTGATTGTTTCCATTCTCTTTACTGTGTTTACTATAGTACTGATTACATACATTCTCTTTACTCTTGGTGTAATGGTTGCCATTCTTGGTTACAAGTTACCTAAGTGCAGTATACAGTTATTATAGCTCCCTTACACCAAGACGTTACTACTCCACTCATCGGCAATTTCAATGTCAAACTCAGGTACAAAATTATTTCTATTTTTTTTTCTCTTTTACTCTTTTCATAGCTTAAATAATAGCTACCAACTATCTATTTTTAGATATTATTTAACTAATGCAGTGTTAAACATTGCAGAATTTTCGATAAATTGTTGAAGTTATAATATTTTCCCAAAATAAAACTATAGTGCAAAATTAATAAACCTCATTTTGTAATGGTAATTTCATTAATCTTTACCATACTTATTAAATAACCCTCATTAGAATTAACTGATAATAATAAGTAAAGTAGGGCAATGCATTTTCATTTTTGATTTTATTTACAAATCATATTGTTTTCTCACTCCCTGTAATCAATAAAATAATAATATTATATTCCCTAACATAAAATTTAATTTAACAACATAATGTTTAAGACCATTTAATTTTGCTTATCTATAAAAGTATTGCAATAATATTAACTGTTAATAATCACCAATTTGTTTTCTAACAATAAACTTGTGTTGATATACATATATACATCATTCCTTAACAAATATTATTTCAACAATGCTACTGCCCACACATTAGCAGTTGCAAAGTTCTAATTTTGCCAATGATCTAACTCCTTAATAACAAGCATAATATCAAATTAATTTGGGTTTGTTTTACAATTCTTATTTCATATTAGATCTATCTAAGCTCTAAAAAGGTAAGATTTTCTAATTTCTAAAGGAAAATTCTGCAACTACTTGCTTAATTTTAGTAAGCAAATCAAAGTGTTGCACAGTTCTTCTACACATAAGCAACTTTTGCTACATATATGAGCTATTCCTCTATCAATATATAAAACTATCAGCTATATAATTACTTGCCGACTTTGAATTTAAATTATGCCAAGTGTTGATATTATTTTTTTCAAGTCTATAGTATACATCTTTGCACGATATTTTTAATTAGAAATTTTTAAGACAATTACAACGTAATATTAACTTATATTATTGAGATATAGCAACTAAAATGGTCATTAGCCAAAATAAAGTTGTGATTCAAATGGCTATGAATTTTTTTTACAATCAACTAATAAAATTAAGAGAAAACATTTGTCATTTCATTATATTAAAACAAAACCATTCAAGAAAATGAGAAAACAACGTGATAACAATTTATTTTTAAAACCTAAGAGCCTTTTATAATTATTTTATTTTCTCAAAGAGAATAAATTATGATAAAATTTAATATAAATTAACAATTTTAACTAAAAAAAAAAAGAAGGGTAATAATGTTAAACAAATTTACCACTTGAGCAGGAGTTTTTTTTTTTTTTTTTTTTTTTTTTTGATAAAGATGTACATCAGTGCACAAATCCAACTTCAAAAATTACATTATTTAACCCTTGCCTTTGGTTTAAAAAATTATTGGGTCTGGGCCGAAATTTCGATCCCAGTAGCCACCGGTGTACAGCCAATCTTCTTGACCAGTATAGGGATTAGTACCACTGCAAAACCACCTTAACAAAAAAAACAACATATTATTAGTTTACCACCACCATAATGTAAATACACCAGGGACAGTATAATATATTTGGGGCTGTACCCGAGAAAAACCGGGATAGCTACCGTTGAACATCTTGCAGGAGTCGGGAATCTAAACCTGGATTCTTCTGCATGACAAGTGCCTATGATAAAAATGAGCTATCAGGGACACTAAGCTTGATTAATAACATTGATTTTTAAACTTAAATTTATGTGAGCATTAAACATGAATGGGTGGATTGAAAAATTACAACTTGTCAACTTAGCCATGGTAAAAGATTTAAACTAAATTTTAGCAGAAGATGTCAGCTTATAGTTAATTTTCTGACACATACATTGTCAATACAGTTAGTACATTGTTTGCTTAATTAAAATTGCACTTAAAAAATAGAGAAATCAAGAACATATGAAAATTCACAGTAAATTTATAGGATATGTAAAAACATGTGGACAAATTTGATTTGGAAATATTAATTAAGGTCTTCTCATACATATTTTACAAGAAGTAAAAGTAACTGTAATAGTACATTACGCGTCTAGTGCAGAAAGTAGCATTTTGCATGCGAGTGCAGAGTTTGCACCCGAGAGACAGTAAGGGTAGTAAAACCACACGAGCAAAGCAAAATGCCGTTTTTGCACGAGTTGTGAACAGTACTTTATCTGCGATTGTTGAATTTTAATAATAAATACAGAAAAAAAAAAATAAACTTCCTGTATGTAAGTTTGTATTTCTCTTTTGATAGAGATCACATTAATTCATTAGTTGTATTTTGTGCCGACTTAATTATTTTGGGAGGCGTATTATTCTCCTCATTTTCGGCATAATCACTTAAATCGCTCATTGTTTTTCACTAAAAACTCGATACAAACAGTTAATTTAATTAAACAAACAGCAAATTAGTTTTGTTAGGTGTAAACAAACTCGCTAATCGTGCGTAAAGGTGAAGAATTCTTCTTTTTTACCGCCCTAGGGCGGAAAAAAAGAGGAATTATAAAAACGCGCATGCGCAATGAATACAAGTACGTAAAGAATCACTTGCTACGCATATACACAGAGATTCAATGTTTATATTTTGTATCAATTGTAGATAAAAGTAATTTTTATTACCTCAAACTTGATATACTATAGAATAAAAATCATACCTGGGATTCCATTCTTGTCCCTTCTTATTCTTACGAGCTTTTCTCGCATCTCGCTGCTTTTCTTCAAGTCTGGTTTTCTCAGCAGCAGCTCCATCCAGATCTCCATTCTCTAATTTCCTGATATCTGGCCTGAGCCTGAAAAAAAGAAAGAATTTAAGAAGAAACAAAAAATACTTATAAAACTAACAAAAGAGAGATATATTTTGATTTTGATCACACACACTATCAGCATTGCATGTGATAACGTAAGTTTAAAGCAATAAAAAAGGAAAGAAATGTTTACTGTCAAGTAAAATGCACAGGCCCGCGGTAAGCTTGTGATGCGCTCTGGGCCCAAGAGACACCCGCGATTTAGACGATATTTGGCATACATGTTCAGAAAAATCATACCCCGAGGCTAAATCGAGAAATGCATTTTAGCCTTGAAAAACGGTTCCGACGATTTTTATTTAAAAATTAAATTTTAATTAATTAATTTTTTTATTAAAAACTTCTAAAACGTAATAGTACGTTTAAATTCGAATCTAACGACATAAGCAGTTTTCCTGGGAAAAATCTAGTTCCTGAGCTTAAAACGCGGACAGATTCCCCGCCGAGGAGAAGTTATTTTTATGATAAATTTTCATGAAATGTTCAATAATAATTAAATGTAACTACCATAACTAGCAATTGGAAAAATACTGGGCTAAGTGTTATGAACTCGTATATCAGAAAGTTTGTCTGAGTTGTCTCAGACCGATTTTTTCATAGCAAATTCAATAATTATATCTTCAAAATCTGCCCAATGAAAAGAACCATAAAATTGTTTAGTTTATTATTGTCTCATATAAAGAGAAAATTTTAGTTTGATGGATTTACACGTTTTGAGGTCCCCTTAGTCCAAAAAAGTGGTTTTTAAAAAATATTTGGTTGTCGTCTATCTATGCAGACGCCTGGAGCCTAAACTACTAGGCCGACTTTGAAAATTTGGCATACATGTTCAGAAGAATCATATCCCGAGGCGAGAAATTAATTTTAGCTTCAAATTTGGATTTGTGGGCGTTACCCTCAAAAACTCTGAAAAAACATGGAAAAAAAAAAAAAAAAATTCTCGAAAACAGTTCTGACGATTTTGATTAGAAAATGCTAAAATGTAGTCAAAACAAATCTGACGATATAAGCGGGTTTCCCGGGAATAATTTAGTTCCTGAGAAAATAGATTTTGTTGGGCCTAACCTCGTGCGCCCCAAAACCTCTGCGCCCCTGGGCCGGGGCCCACCGGGCCCATTTGTTAAATAGGCCCTGAGAATGCATGATCTACTTAATAGGTCACTAAAAAATGTAAATAGAAACAATAGAGGTTGAATCACAATGCGCTATGCCAGGATTATGAGGCCTCTCCACAGCAAAAGCTTGGCCCAGACATGGTACCAACTTAAATGACTACTGTGAATGACTCTACTGAAACCCCATTAGAAAATAACTCACAGGGCGAGCATTGATGACACAAACAGATAAATTATACAGCTTTAGTACTGATTAACAGATTATCATTCAAACGACACAATAGTTTACATCTAAGACGTAGATGGATGTAAAAAAAGTTAACGAAATTACAAACCTGCAATCAGTAGAGCAGAGTTTCTTATCCATGCCAGGCTCCATTTCATTCAGAGACATAGCAAAAGTCGTGAAATTATAAAACTAAAAAAACATAAAAAAAGATTAGTCAAAGATAGTAATATTAAATATTTGGTTTTTCAGTAAAGTAATTGAGTGTGAGAAAATAATGATTTTACAAATACAGTAGAACCTCGATAGGAAGTGTCTCAAGGGGATTAGGGAGACAGTCTTGTTATTGAGGTGCTCTTTTTGTTATCAAGGTTATTTTGGCTATCAGTCGTGTTATCGAGATTCGAGGGCGGGGTTTTCAAGTCTAGACTTGTTCAAGGTCGACCCATTCCTGTATAGAGTCGCGTTATAGAGGTTGACTTCTCAAAATGGCTTGTTATAGAGATTCTGAGTTACGTTATGAATTAGAAAAAAATCCGTATTATAGAGATTGTTAGGATAATAATAGCCGCGTTATAGAGGTTAGTTTAACATTATGTGTTATGGCAATCTCAAGGGGATTTGAAAATTGCACTTTTAATTGAGGTTGTCGTGTTATTGAGGGTTGTGTAAGCGAGGTTCTACTGTATCTTATGTTCTAACATATAGATTTTAATAAAATTTCATATAAATTGTCTAAAGTACTGTTGAAACAGACATGTAAAATTTCAACTTGATATGAGCAGAAGTTTTTGTGAAGTGATACATAATAATAGTTGAAAGTAAGTTCGAGCTGAAAGGATTAGGAAGGGGTGAAGTTATACAGGGTAATGTAAGAAGGCACATGTTACCCCTACTCCACCTATTCCACTCATCATTTTCAACTATGATATTCAACATGGTTAGCTATTATCTTATAATTTATTGCAACATGTTCACTTCAATAGAGCTATGCGATGCCTAGATAATAAATTAATTCCATTAGATTCTTTAGAGATTCTACGAGTTCACAGACTCTCAGAGCTTTGTTTTGATGTTTAACGGCATAAAGGGCTTAAACTAAAAAATAGTAATTTTAATTTCTTTAAATTTATAACTTATTAAAATTAAGTTTAAACTGTTTTTCTGTTGATGGCATTAAGGGCTTAAACTGGCTTCAACTAAAAAATAGTAATTTCTTTAAATTTATAAATGACTAACGTTGAGTTTTAAAATAAGCTTTTACTTTACCTGAGTAGTATTATCAGGTCTGGTTTCCACTTCCCACAGAGTAACAGAGTTTGGAATGTCAATAGAATAAGTTGAGTCACACTTTGGAATGTCAGTGGATTCATGATCATCTGGACCATCATCAACCTAATCCACAATTAAAATATTATTGATAAATTAATTAAAAAAGGTATGAAAAAAATAATAATTAAAAAAAAAAAAAAAAGAAAAAAAAGTGCAATTTTGTTAATTACAAGAAATCTAAGGTAATGGAATCCCCCCCTCCCCTACCTTTCGTTTTCTTTTTTATGCTATTATTAAACAATATTTCTAAATTTGAATGGTTGAATTTAAAAGTAATTCAAATGTTCTCTTTTTTTTTCAAATCAATAATTTTATTTAAATATTAAATTACTAATAGTCCAGGACATAGTGTACAAAAAAGTGTCTGACTATCATCAAGCTAGAATTTTGTTTATAAGTAAATCTTTTGGTGCCTTTTAAGAATATGAGGCCGGCTAAGTTCGTCTGCGGGACATAGCTTGGCAATAGCCATTTGAAAAAATCAAATCAGAGGAGAGTGGCCAAGTCCCGTTCTTTTTGGAGGACAATGTGATTTTTATGATCCTGAGTACTTACTTAGTTAGTAGGCCAAAAATTAATTTGATGGTAGTTTGTCACTTAATAGGTGACCTCTTTGATTTGGAGTAATATCTGACTAACTAACCTATTAAGTGACGAACTATCATCAACTTAATTTTTGGTCTACTAACTAATTTCGTACTCAGGATCATGAAAATCACATTGTCCACCAAGATGGGTGGGACATGGCCGCTCTCTACCAGTTTGTTTTTTTCAAATGCCTATTGCAAGCTATGTCCCGCAGACGAACTTAGCCAACCACATATTCTTAAAAGGCACCAAAACATTTACTTATACACAAAATTCTAGCTTGATAAACACTTTTAGTCTAGCTATGTCCTGGACTATAAAGTTTACTTGAGTAATTTGAATGATAAAGTTCAGGACTTGAATAATTTTATAAGGAAACCAACATTGAGACATATTTAATGTAATAATACTTCAATTTTTACCTTTAAATGACTAGAATTACCTCAGAGACGGAGTTCTGAGACTTAAATGGTCCAACTTTGAGGCTGTTGAGCTTAGCAAGGACCTTCTTAGGAGTATGTGAAGGACTGTCGGAACTTCCTGGCGGCCCCTTCGATTCAGATCTGCCAATAATAAACCCCAAACTAAACGGACTGGAAACACAGTGCGAGGACAAACAAACAAAAAAATCTAAATACATTCAACATGCAAAGCTAGAGCTACATACCAGCAACAGCTTAAGAAATAAAAAAAGAAAATAAATAAATAATAAAGAAACAAAAGTCAAATAAAATAAATAATCAAGAAAATAAATGAAAAAAAAAATCAAGAAACAAAAATAAAATAAAATCATCAATGAAATTTGATGAAAAGCAGAAGTAAGACATCTAAAGAAAAATTGCGAACAATAAAGTAAAATAAATTATAAATTTAAAGCCCATATCAACCCATATAAATATTGCAATAATTTATTAAAATACATTAAAAAAATAAGTTTAAAAAGAAAACAACAAAAATCTAACTAACCATCTAACCATTAACCATTTGTGACCTACATACTACATTAAACTATTTCTTATAAAAAAAGCAAGGATGCTAAATATTTGCACAAAACTTGACAAAGTGTTTCCAGTAACATATAAATATAACATTTACAACATATAAATGTGTGAAGAAACAAAACATTTAGGATAGTGGATCATAAATATCGTGAAGTCTTATTTACCTGTCTGCCAGGCTTTCTATGGCTTTAAATATTATCAATGATTATGTTTAAAACAACATAAATATTTAATGATCGAAATAAGTGTTACAAATAAAAATTGTGAATTACCAAAAAAATCTAAAACATGGTAATAATTCAATGACATCAATTATTTTCCTGCTGGGTCATTCCATGCCAAATCACCCAATTTCAGAAAATTTTCTGCTTCAATGCCATGGATTTTTCTGATTTTTTTTTCTAGCAAACAACTCTATGAAAGAAGCCCAAAATATTTTTTTTAGATTTTTTAATTAAAAATTGTACCCGCAAGAATTTTTTGAAAATTTTGATTTTTCCCCGAATTTGGTGTTCCGGGGTTACGACTTATTTCACTAAAATCTTAATAACTCCCGTGTTTTTTATGGTACCATCACCATATTGGTATAAAATTAAAGCTAAATGTTTACTCTTTAAGAAAATATTAAGACATATTTATTTTTAATTTTTTAAAATTTTGTTTTCTTGCCCTAAATGTTGAAATTAAGGTTGTATATATGTCATACGATATCTCAGAAGGACCAAAAAATTAACAGTCGTTAAATTTTTAACAAAGCCTCCTAACCTACTAGTTAATACAGAAAAAAAATAAAGAGGGTGTTCTTTTTAGTTTTTAAATTATAATTTTTTAAAGTTCTCAAAAAATTGGTTACAAGACAACTCAGACAAACTTTCTTACACATATGTATTAAAATTCCTCAATATCTCATTTAATTGATTTTTTAAAACATATTATTTAAAAATCGTTCAACAGGTGGTTGTACACTTTTTGGTTTCAATTAAAAAAAAAAAAAAAAAAAAATTATTTTCATAATTTATTTTTTATTTTGGAAACTAGATTTTTCTTGGGACAACTATTTTTTATAGATTAGATTTTTAATTAAATGGACTACATTTTAAATTTTTTTCAATCAAAATCTTTGCAGCCATTTTCAAGGAATAATTTTTTTTTTTCAGGATTTTGGGGGTAGCACCAAAAAGATTAAATGTAAAATTAATTTCTTGATTTTGCCTTGAAGTATGTTTTTTCTAAACCTGTATGCCAAATTTCGTCAAAATCAGTAGTGTAGGTTCCACATGTCTCCACAAATAAAAATTGTGAATTACCAAAAAAATCTAAAACATGGTAATAATTCAATGACATCAATTATTTTCCTGCTCTGTAAGTCAAATTTCTATTATTTTTTCTGACTTAGTAGCTGGTTCCCATAACACATTCCTAAGCCAAATTTACTTCCCTCTCTTTCTATTTTCTCTTGTAATATTGACAAAAAAAAAATAAAAATCTATTTTTATTCCAAAATATTGTAATTAACAAAATAAATAAATTAATTTTACAACATAAGAGTACATAAGCAAATATATATTACCAATAATAAAGGTAAATAAATTAAGAATGTCCAATTTTTGTAAGTTGAACATTTGTAAGTCAAGGTTTGTCTGTTTTCATGCTATACAATACTGATATACTGTTTTTCTTTTTGAGTTTTTTGCTCCTATCTCTGAAATTATCACTTGCAGCGAAAAATTGTGTGTATAAAAGTTGAAGCTGACAAAATTTTATACAAAATGGAAAATAAATTTTATATACATATAAATAAAATATATTTTTTATATACAAAATAAATTTGGAGGTATAGGGTGGAGTAAGTAACAGTATTTTAACATTTTATTGGAGAATAACAGTTTTTCAGATAACATCATATTTAAAAATACCAGTTATCGAATAACAGTTCATATTGTAACAGCTCAGATAATAGAAAAGATCATCGGTTATTTTATAACAGAACAGAATCAAGAACATCTGAAGTAACAAGTTGCAATAAACTGTTAAATGTTATATTGTAACACTTCACTACTAATACTGATCTTGTTATGGTATTGTTAATGTTATTCCGATTTTGTTCCGTTCTCTGATTCCGTATTCATATCTTATTCTGTTTTTTTCCGTTTAAATAATTTTATTATAAAGGTTAAAGATTTCGCTGCTCCAGTCCTGGGTAAATATGTAAACTTTTGTAGCTCATGTCTCAGAAACTATTGGTTCTAGGTAAAAAAATGCAAATGAAATTTTGTTAGCTTCAATTTTTATACATTCAATTTTTCGTTACGAGTGATAGTTTCAGAGAAATGAAATCTTTAAAGGCCCTCCTCCCTCTAGCTTACCCCCTCCCACAAGACCTTTTATTTTCTTCAAACTAGGGTATCAAGGAACAACTGTGCCAATTTTCAAAACTCCGGGATTTTTACCTCTTAGACTTTGATTGGCTTTGACTGGCCTATATTTTTTATTTAGCTTGCTCCTATTATGTAGCTGAAATATTTATCAAAAAATGTATTAAAATTATTTCATAGTAAGAAAGCGAGTTCTTAATGCTGAGTTTCAGTAAGTGAACTAAGAAAAAGTATTGATCATGCATTTGAAAGCATCTATTTAGAACATGCTAGAAATAATTGATCTATAACAGCGTTTCCCAACCTTCTTGATGCCTCGACCCAATAAATTTATCCACAACATTTGCGTGACCCTACTGTGAATATCATTTATACCATAAATATTGCCGGTCACAAGAGTCTGAATTGTACCAAAATCATTGGACATGAATAGAGGTACTATTGGCTGATTTAAAAAAACTGAGTGCATTGATTATGTTAATACTGTTACTGTTACTTAATATTTTTAATTTGTTTTAGCTTCCGAGCTTATAGAAGGTAACGGAATAATTGTGATCTTTCTGAAGAACAAAATTTTCTTATGTCTTTAAATTCAAATTTGAAGACAGAAATCTGTTTGAGGCATTTGGAAACATTTTTAGTTTTGAGTCTTTCTGTTGCTGTCATTTGACATTTTTGGAAACCAATATATCTTAAAATATACTTGTCCAATTTTAATGAAGTTTTTATGGTATGTCATAATTAGCCTATTGTTGGTCCCATATAAGTTTCAACCTTCTACGCCCATTTGTTTCTCTTTAACAAGCGCACAAACATACATTTATTTACACCTATATCTTTAAAAGTACTCGTATGATTTGTATGAAATTTGGATGGTTTGTAGACAGTAGACAGCAGATAGCACCAGATTAATTTTAACCGTCTGCGTTCTTTAACTTTTGCTTAGTTGATACTTTAATTCATGTAAAAAATATAATTAAAAACTATAATTTCAAAGATTTTTGCTATACTATTAAGTAAGCTTCCGCTGTTTGTTTCCAATATGAATTTCTAGGTCTTCTGGTGGTGACCTTGTCATGTAGGGCGACACATTGCATCCAGTGTTAGGAGCATCTTAAGGGGAATACATGTTGTTCTGGTGAACTAACAATGTTAACTGATACATTTAAGTTTTATACATATTTTTTGGTATTAGGAGATTAATTATTTTTAGAAACGCTCTCTCACTCAATTCCCCATACATTTAATTATTGTCAAGAGAATTTTACCCAAATTTGTGAACATTTTCCCAGAAGTATTAATTATAGGTAGCATAATTAGTGCAACGGATTTTTCGCTACCCTAAAAATAAGGTTGGGAAGTGCTGTTCAAGAATAATTAAAAATAATATATAATAATAATAAAAAAGGTATTTTTTTATTTTTATTTTTTTAAACTTAATCATAAAGTAGAATTAATAATAAAATGATTGATAAGAACATAAAATAAAGTCTAAAGATAATAATTACAGCATTTGACACCTAAAATTGAAAAATAAATACACCCAAATGATCCCTGGACTTGTTTAAACTATAAATCATCATAGCCTGAAGAAGAAGAAATAATTTAATCTTTTAGTCTAATTTTAACTCAGAAAATTTACTCATCAAACTCAGATAATTATTTTTGCAATTAATAAGACATTTCTTTATTATTAAGTAAAATAAAATAATGCAGATTTAATTTTTTAGTTTTATAGATTTTTTTGGTTTTAGGAGTCCGAATTTTATAATTATAAATGGTTTTTCTTAGATAAAGCCTCTCTTACCGATTTCCCCTTACATTTAATTATTGTCTAGAAAATTTTACCTAAATTTGTGAGCATTTTCCTTGAAGTATTCTTCATAGGAAGCATAATCAGTACAACGGATAAATTCCGTCCACTTTCCGTAGAGGAAGTGAGATTTCTTCTTACTGTAAACAACAAAACAAAAGTTATCAAAACAAACAAATAGGAAAAATGTACGAGAAATTGAAGGTGTTCTCAATCTATAGCATATAAAGTTTAGGGAAAGCAAGGATAAGTCAAAATTAAATTCTTGTTTATACATTAAAGAAGGAAATTCATTTTTCTAAAACATCGGCAAATCCACAAATTTTAACTGATTCACGCTCTCCTCAAATTTTATTTGATTCTCATTCAAAAACACATTTTTACAATTATAAAATACTAATTAAATTCATCCCTGAGCATACATAAAATATGTAATTTCAACAACTCCTGACTTTTATTTTCGAACCCTACAGAAGAGTTAAAATGTAACTACAGTAGAAAGTGTCTCTGTGTGTGTAGAAGAAGTGTCTCAAAGTTTCAAGGGGATAAGGGAAACAGTCTTGTTATCGAGGTTCTCTTTTTGTTGAGGGTCGTGTTATCAAGGTTATTTTGGCTATCAGTCAGGTTATTGAGGTTAATGGACGGGTTTTCAAGTCTAGACTTGTTCTAGGTCGACCCATTCCTGTATAGAGACGCGTTATCGAGGTTGACTTCTCAAAACAACTTGTTACAGAGGTTCTGAGTAGTGTTGTGAATTGGAAAACATCTGTGTTATAGAGGTTGTTTAGATAATAATAGTCGTGTTATAGAGGTTAATCATTATGTGTTAGGGCAAACTCAAGGGGATTTGATAATTGCACTTGTAATTGAAGTTGTCATGTTATTGAGGGTCGTGTAAGCGAGGGGTCTAGAAAAAAATCTCCTACCTCAGGTGTACTATGGGGTCGGTGGACAAAGTTATCAAGAGGATGAATCCTTTAATTTATTATTTTCATCTATTTCATATACAAATTTATTTTTGGAATAAGGCCAGAAGAAAGGCTAAAGACAGAAGTGTAAACCACCAGGGCTAATGAAATTAAACATTTATTTCTCATTATTGAGTTTAGATAAGTTCTGAGGAATAAAACAATTTTGACAATCAATAGTAGTTTCTTCTACGTCATAATTGTACCATGGGGTGTGTTTAATGATATGGACCTCTAGTCATCTCTCTACTTAGATTATATTAGGTTTGTTCCAACAGAGCCTCGGACGGTTCTAGAACTGCAGGGAGCATGCGCAGTATCGAAAGACCGCACACACACACGCTTCTCGGACGGTTCTGGAACTTTTAGTCCCGTGTTCCAACAGAAAGACGAACGGTTCTGAGACAGTCCTAGAACCGTGAAAACAGTTCCCGGACTGAAGCAGGAACTCGACCAGAACTACTAATACTAATATACGGAGGCGTGTAGGTTACACTACTACTACTGTTCAACTATAACCTGACATTTGTTTTCGTTTCTTTTCTTGATATTTCTGTTTCCTAGCGTGTTTTGTTTCTCTCTCCTCATTTAATATATTATACTACTTCTTTCTTCTTTACGTATTATTTTTTATCTTGATAGTACATTGGAATAATAAAATATAATTTATATTTTATATTATTTATTCCTATTGATAATTAAAATTTCTCATAGCGACTTTGAGTCCTTTATAAGAATTACCTCCGATCTTTTTGTGTGTACATCCGCCGATGATTTACAGACTAGAAAAAAAAACCCAGATAAATTGTTCTTATCATTTTATTTTTTGTAGTTTTGAACCCTTTATTTGTAAATATTTCTTAATGTGTGGTTGACCTTTTCTTATATGAGGGTTTATTTTTAATAAGCCAAGATAAAATTCACATTTTATCATCCGAAACTTGATTCCGATATCTCTGTGAAGGAGGGGTCTTACGAACCCGGGGCTATCATTAAAATCCGTTTCATATACGTCTGTTTATGTACGTTCGTATGTAACTAAACCTTTAATAACATATCGCTTCAAGATATATCGTATTGAGATGCGGTCTGCGGCATTTTTTACAACTTTTGTCGGAAAAACTGATGGCGACAAACCCTAACATCGTAGCTCACGACGTTTCACGACTTAAGCACGAAATAGGTCTGTCGACGATAACTTCAGTAGACATTATTTGATTTCTATTTTGTTTGGGGTATATATTATGTGTCCTATTAGGTAGATTGTACCTATACTTTTTGGGCACAAGCGGTTATGGAGATATGGGCATTTTAATTTTTTTACTTCCATGAAAATGGGTGTAAATACTGAGTTCTCTCTTGATCGCGTATTGACTCCACAACATTTCATGGAAGTCATGTGTGGGATTTCCACACCGGTACTTTTTATATGATTTAACAGTTAATGTTTAAAAAAATTACAATTTATACAAACAAATTTTTAATAGGCAACTGAAACTAAAAGACAGGATTGTTACGAGCCTGACGAATCCCAAATGTGAGAGTGAAATATAATCATTCAGAAATGACAGTGTGATAAATTTGTAACTTAAACGATTTGCCCTAATGTGCATTCTTATAAACTTTGTTGAGTTTAACAGTAGAATATGTTCACATAAGTAATCCATTTCTGAGTGAACATAAACAAAACAAGTGGAGCGATACGAAGAGGAAAATAAAAACAAGATAAAGAGAGGTAACATGAAGGTTGCAGTTCTGAAAGAGTTCTAAAATCGTTCCAACAGGCTCCTATTTTTGAATCAGTTCTGAACCAGTCCTCATAGACGCATGCGCATTAAAAAATCCTGAACTGGTTCTAGAACCGTTCTGGAATTGGCTGTTGGAACAAACCTATTATCATAGGAGCATACACATAAGATCAGTTCTTGTAGAAGAGAAATATTCTACTTTACAAAAAAAAAAAAAAAAAAAAAAAAAAAATGTAATTCAATAAATAAGAGGAATAAGTATAATAAAAAATATATTTACTTCTTATCCATAATATAGCCTTCAACCCTGTGAAGATCTTTGGAAAACCAGCCACCTGGTTTAAAAGTAAGGACAGCTTTTAGGCCTGAAATAAAATAATCAATGTCAGAAAAGATAACAATTTTTTAATAAATTAAATAAAAAAATAATACTAGTGAGGAATTAAAAATAAAGT
Organism: Gerris lacustris; assembly: GCA_951217055.1. NCBI lineage: Eukaryota > Metazoa > Arthropoda > Insecta > Hemiptera > Gerridae > Gerris > Gerris lacustris. The sequence continues at coordinate 56,501,921 of OX578282.1, read as the reverse complement.
AGGTATTTTATTTTTTAAAAATATTTTTTATTTTAAATTTCAACCAACACTGAATATTTACTAGATGGAGGACAATATGGTGGACGACAAAACAAAAAGTTTTTAGTCAGCATGATTTTTAAACACATCCATTTAAAGGTCTTGAAGAGAAGAAAAAGAATTTGGAACTATTAAAATTTCACACTCAATATTTTCAAGATGGCAAACAAGTAAACAAAAAGTTTATAGTGAGCATGATATGTTGTACATCGATTTGAAGGTCTTGAAGAGCAGGAAAAGAATATGTACAACATTACAACAACATATGTAGTACTATATGTACACTATTACTACAACATTTCCATTCTTTGGCTTCCATTTTTAAAACAAAAATGGCCAAAAAGTGGGTTTAAAAAAAAAAGTTAATGATTCTATAGTATGTTGCATACCATTTTAAAGATCTTTAGAGGAACCTTGACAGTGTTTTTATTTAATGTGTGGTAGCAACTCACCATGAAAGAGGTGTAGTTTAATAACCAAATATCTTCATACCAAAAATTGTAATAAGCAATTGAACGGTTTCGGCTGTTCTAAAGCAGCTTTCTTCAAATAATAACTAACTAACTGGATTGACTTTGAAAGTACAAGTGTCACTTGTACTTTTAAAGTCAATCCAGAAACCTCTAGATTATCTGAAGAAGGCTGCTTTAGAACAGCTGAAATTGGTCAATTGTTTATTGCAATTTTTTGTATGAAGATGTTGTTTGGTTATTGAACTACACCTCTTTCATGGTATTTCAGGAAGATTAAGAATATGTAAGTTTTTTCTGGAAGCCATATTGAAGACAAATATGGCTGGTATAAGAGCAAAATGCAATTCTTTTTATGCTTCAGTTCTTAATGCACTGCATCACTAGTAAATTCGTTTTCAAAAACCTTATTGTATTCCTCAACGTCTCTAGGTAGAAGAGGACTCAAGTAAGCAAAGTAAAAAAAAAATATTAGAAATTAGTTACCGCTTGAGTGATTAACTATTTCCATAGAGCCATATTGTTCTATCCACAGCTTACCAACAATTATGTTATGTACACAGCAGTTAACATTAGACCAGGTAAATGCTTCACCCCATCTGAAACACAAAAAAACCTTCAGTATTACAAAAAACCTTACTTATTACAAAAAATTGGTACAAGACAACTCAGACAAACTTTCTTACACATATGTATTTAAATTCCACAATATCTCATTTAATTGATTTTTTAAAACATATTATTTAAAAATCGTTCAACAGGTGGTTGTACACTTTTTAATTTCAATTTTTTTTAAAAAATAAATTTTATTTTCATAATTTCTTTATTTTTTATTTTGGAAACAAGATTTTTCTTGGGACAACTATTTTTTATAGATTAGATTTTTAATTAAATGGACTACATTTTAAATTTTTTCAATCAAAATCTTTGCAGCCATTTTCAAGGAATAATTTTTTTTTTCAGGATTTTGGGGGTAGCACCAAAAAGATTAAATGTAAAATTAATTTCTTGATTTTGCCTTGAAGTATGTTTTTTCTAAACCTGTATGCCAAATTTCGTCAAAATCAGTAGTGTAGGTTCCACATGTCTGCACAGACAACAGACTACAAACAGACTTTTTTAAAAAACAACTTTTATGGACTCAGGGGACCTTAAAACGTGTAAATCCAATAAAATTGAATTTTAGTACTCTCACAATACTTTCTCTTTATATGAGAAAGTAAAAAAGGTTTTATTAGTTATAGTTATATATAGAAAGGGTAACATACTACTGTATATTACCCTTTCTATATATTATTTAAATGTCTATTTCTTTCAGTGGGCTTCGTAAAAAGCTTTATGTTCTGAGTTTAATTTACGATATTTTAACCCGAACTTGGGGCATTATCAAGATTTTTTTTTTTTAACATCCTAAATTACGTCATGGTTTAGAACTTTATTTAAAATTTATCTTATTAGAATTTTATGTACTTTCTCACTTTTTTTATATGTATATAGATTTGTGTAAAAAAAACTTTAAAACTTATATAATTTGTTTTCTTGAAATTTAAACATGTCACATATAAAAAAAGAAAAGGATTTTAACAAATACCCTGAAGAACACTAAAAAAAATATTTTTTTCTGTGTGATTAATCTCTATAGTTACTTTATCGAAATATAATGGCATTTTAAAAATATATATATAATAACAGCTCAAAAAATCACCATGCATTTTATATGGGTAGCTGGGAGCTCAGCTAGATTTCCTCTGTAAGTAATATAATATAAGATGGATGTTTTTATTAACTTGATATTTTGGTAACATTTAAAATTAGATGTTACGGAATTTAAATTCGAATACATGATGGAATCTAGATTTATGAAATAGTTTTATTTAGGATTGTAGGACCTATTTTTTACCAGATCTTTTAACCGGATCGTCTACCAGATCTTCCAATTTTTACCTTTTTAGATTTTCAGAACTGTAATTAATGTCTCTATCATTCTTGGTATCTATTTTTCTATATCTCTTTAAAAGAGGTTGTATGAGCTGCAACAACTAATTTCCACCATTTTTTTTTTTTTTTTTTTAATTAATAGAAACCATAAGATCATAGCATAGTTTCTATAATAATTTAATTAATAGAGATTTTATTTTTTACCATTCATTTTCTTCTGAAATGGTGTTGTAAGATAAAAGCCCAAGAGATATAGTTATTTAAAAATAATAGTTATTCTACTTTAGTTATAAACTTCAGAAAGGAGAAAAGACGTGGTCCTATGAATCTTTTTAAAATTTCTTTTGAAAACATGATCATAAACAGTGATTCACTTTTATTTTCTGAATAAAATATCCAATGCAACTAACTATATAAGCATGACATTCAGAAAAGACTTCTATAATATATCTATTATATTCTGAAACAAAACTTTGCCAAAAATTGAATGTCAAAACTGCAAACCTCGTAGGAATCTTGAATAAAGGGTTGGAGAAACAAACATATTAAAGAATAATTCTCTAAATTGATTTTTAAAACAAAAGGTTATAGAAGTAACAAATAAAATACTCTTGGAAGTCACTCAATGTATAATATTTTATATCCATGTATAATTAAAGTTTGCAGAGTCAAGCTATTTAAATTGGGGGAACCCTCACCAATAATTTCTTTCAGATAGTATAAATGAGAAGTAGATTAATCTGTTTTGGAATGTGTATGGTGCATTTATGAAACCAAAAGTAATTTTTACTCTACAACGGTTTTCAAACAACGGTGATCATCTTCAGTGCTGATGAGATGAAGAAAGAGACAGAATCAGTATAGGAGTTAAGACAGACTTAAATCTAAATCTGGAATTTGTAGAAGATTGTCTTTGGAGGATTTGGAGGATAATGCCCTCGAGAGTTGAAAGCCGGCTTTTCTGCCTTCTTTCAGACTTAATGATACACAAAAAGTGACTCATAGTTGTCTAATGATTTTCATTGTTTAAGGTAAGCATTTTTCATAAGTTATTCAATAAATCTATTTTTATAGCAATGCGATGAATAGCAAACTTAAAAAAATATAATATAAATACCATAAGTTTTTAATTTCAGTAATGAACTTACTTAGGAAGTTGAACAGTAACGGTGCCCTTAGGCTGGATTTCAACTGATTTTCCCCAGAATTTGAGCTTGGGATGGATAGATCCATGGAAGATGAAGCTCTCACTATCAGCATGGAAGGCAGACACAGGTGGGTGGTGGGACACCTGCTCGCAAATAACCCTGTCAACACAAAAACGATAAAAAACATTTCTAAGGGGGGGGGGGGGGGGGGAAACAAACAAAGACTTTAACACTTAAAAATCTGGCAACAGAGTAAATTTTACCAATTCTTATATTGTTCAACGTAACAAAATGCTCCTCCATTCCCTTTACTGAATTCCAGTAATACAAAAATTAAGAAACTCTCATAGAGAGTAATAGTATTGTCTTTTGGTATAACGCTTCTTAGGAAGGTTCGTTATAGTCCTTTTCCTTTGGAAGATCAACAACTACCTTACAGTAAGTTCATTATGAGTTGTGACTTTTGACAACGCGGGTTAATTCGAAAAATTTGGGTGTGGAACCAAATGTGAGGTCTGGATTTTTAATTCTAGAAGTTTGGACCATCCATGCCAACAAAAATGTTACTGGTCCCACCCCTCCTACAAGCCTAGTGACTTTATTTTTTTTCCTCATATAGGTTGGCCAATCTGAGTGTCAAATATCATAACTCGTAACGCGCATACTGTAAGAATTCAAACCTTATAATACCTGAAGAGATAAAAAAACTTTGGATGATCATCAAGAATCAAGAGGTTGGGGAAATGAATACATACTTAGACATTGATTAACTAGATACGAAACAAATATATTCAATAATCTAATAATTGTTAAAAAATGTCTATAATAATTAGTTCATAATGTTCAACTCAATCAATAAAAAACGATGAAAATACTATGCTTCTTCAGCCTAAATTAATTTTTAAAAATTATATATAAATATATACTAGTTATTTAAATTCGTACCTGAACTCAGGTCTTTCCAATTCATAGGTTTCTCCAAGCAAGGGATTAAAAGGCTTGCCTAGCCGATCCCAGTTAGAGGCAAGAGCAGACACGGCAAAAGCACAGATGTACTGAAACAAAAAAAAAAAATAAATATATATATAATAATTTTCTCCATTTAATGGAAAAACAGTGAATCATGGATATGTTTTTGGTCATTGAATAAATGCTTTTCCATGAAGAGGAGAAATTCAGTACACATTTGTCTAATTGACATAGTAGATGGATCTTAAAGTGAGAAATTATGAAACATAATCCATTTTGATTATCATTTGGTCCGCAAGGAGCTCTGATATCATTTTATATAAAATTTTAGAAAGGACGTGAGAGCTGGTGCTAAAGTAAACTTCAGCACTTCTATCGGCGAAATATAGTACTACAATGAATACAAGTGAAAACCTATCTATCTCCTGTTAAATCCTAACTTCTTGGCACGATATTTAAAAGCATCACATTTTTTAAGTCGGTTTTTGCGTGACGGAAATTTCTTCTGTCCCCCAGAGCTAAAATATATCCATGTTAAAATCAAAGACATTATCAAATTTAACTTCGAAAACCTGTAACAACTAAAAAATTGAAAAAAACTGAGAGGATTAATTTGGTTTGTCATAAAGCTTAGTATGAGTATGATACAGATGTTTTTGTTTTATATTCGACAAAAAAGTATGTTTACAGAAAGGATTTATGTTTGAATAAAAAAAAAGAAGAAGAAAAAAAAAAATGATTGACATTTTCCCAAAACAAAAAAGAGTAAACGAATAAAAAATAAAAAGTAAAACAAACACATAATTTATTTGTTTTTCTCACTTTCAAGTGCTTTGGAAGTTGATAAAATAAAGGGTTGGGAATTCAATTTATCACTCACTAATATTCAGCATTGTTGTGCCAACAAAAGAACCGCGGAAATATTCGACAAAAATAAAAACACACGGGGATAAATTTCGTTTGCATAACAATCGCATAAAACACACAAGGGAATAGATTATGAGGGAGTGTGTCTGATTGGTACGTTGTAATTGTAATCGATGGAGGCTGGAAAAAACATGTAGTAGAGATAGAAATACTGATCAGTTAGTGCTGTTGAAAGCTTCCATTTCTCTTCTTAAAGCCTCGTCCAGACTGCCGAACCAAACAGATTAAACAGATCAAATGAGCCGAGCACTGGTATCTGCGCATGCACAGTCTGAGATGCGCATGCGCACTTTAGACTGGGCATTGGGCATGCGCCAAGACCAATGCTCTTTTCGGTTCGGCGGTTCTGACAAAGATTTACCTGATTCGGGTATATAACTACCTCTTCACGCTTATCCTATATACTTTGTGTCACATGCACTCTACCCAGATTGTCACTATTATTCAAAAAGACAAAAAGCTTATTTCGGGTACTCTATTAATTTAAATTACTGTCAGTGTGAAAGGAAAGTTGTTGAGTTATATCAGGAATTTTAGCAACCGGTAAAGTTAAATCACTACTTGACAGTGAGTCGATCACAGGAAATAGGGGATTATAATTAAATTAGAAACTCTAACTGTGTCTACGTCAATAGATTTAAATCAAGTAGTGACAGTCACGCAGAACGATCCTTTTACAATGGAGTTTAACATTAAAAGGGGTGTAATAGGTATAAAATTAGCGCATACATATATACATATTGTTGAAACTAAAAATAAAACAAAAAGGGTTTGATTATCATTTAATACAAATCGATAATGAGAATCGACTTGATCGTAATGATAATGGCAATTAATATTCATGAAAAAATTCGATTTTCGGAGAGTCTTCCACACCAAATTTTCCAATAACCACATAATTTGGCGCAAATTCTAAGAGAATAAGATAAAGAGTGAATCCCCTAATCCTATAGTGACAATTTGTACTGATATACATATATATTTGTCATTTGTCAACAATTTCTACAATGAGGTAGAAGAATCCAATTAGCAAGACGTTTCATCCTATGCGTGCAAATAATAATTAACAATGGAACACACGCACACGAAACTGGTTTAATACCAACAATTAAACAGTTATGCTGAACGAGCTATGGGAATTGTAGGTCTGAAAACGAAACCTTGGATGACAAATATAACTATAGAACTAATTTACTCACGTGTAGGTGATATTATATTATTTAATCATGTACAGCGAAAAGAATAATTTTACTCCTGACATAGATCTATTAAAATCCATCTACCTCAGTCCACCTCTATTATTATCTCTCACTCATTTAAAGAGGTGGAAATTGAGAGAATGAATAACTTTATTTAACTTCACTAGTTAGAGCGACGGAGGAAGTATGAATGATAAAAGGTTAGAGGTAGAAATATAGAGAGGGAAGGATAAAGGAATACAGGTTGAGGTAGAGAGTGAATAAAGGATGTAGAAGTAAAATTAGAGATTGAGAGGAAGTGATTAAGGATAGGGATAGCGATGGAGATTGAGACAGAGAGTGTTTGAGGGAGATTGAGTGAGAGAGATTGAGTGAGAGAGAGATTGAGTGAGAGAGAGAAAGAGAGACAGATTGAGTGAGAGAGAGGGATCGAGAGAGAGGGAATGAGACGCAAAAGAGAGAGGATGATAAGATGGTCGATAAAAGGCTTTGATCTTATCAAAAGTTTTTCCGTTGTTCATTCCATCATTTTCATTATTCATTTCTTTTTTCTAGTAAGTTTTAAAACCAGAGAGGATCAAATAATTCGCGTGATTCAAGCGCGTTACCAATAAAAAATAAAAAAAATAGCAAAGGGCACGCGAAAATATCAACAGCTTTACACTGCTTCTTGAGATATAAAAGGGGAGGAAAATGCATTTTCTTTTCATGTGAATTTCTTACAATTCTACAGAGGATGTTAGTAAATAGCGTTCAGTGCTTTTAAAAGATTTTTCATGAAAGAGAAATCCGGTCGAGGAAATGGTTTAAAAGGATCGATATTATGAATAGAATAAAATATAAAAAGTTCGAAACTTTGAAATTGTATTGACTTTAACTAATATTATAAAGGATTTTTCAAAAATCTCAGTCGAAATACTTAGATCACTTTGTTTATAACCTTTAAAAACTAATCATTATTCTCAAAAACATCAATAATTATAATAATATCAAAATAGGTTTAAGAATATGTTAGGATAGGTTCTATCAAAGATAGTAAACGAACCATAATGCCTTACACAATTATTATTTTTCACAAAATTAACATACTGGACAACACAATATCGATGGAGCTGCAAGCACCAAAAACACCTCTAAAATTAGTTTTTAAGACATCTATTTAAAAACAAATGAATATTTCTTTCGGAACACTGGATAAATATTTTAGATTGAAATCTAGCGCATTCATTATTACGAAAAATTATACAAAACAAATCATAGTATAATATTTAGGAATATAAGAAGGGTATTAAATCATTTCTAGTCAAACGCTACTTATAGTAATTAAATAAACGAAATTTATAATAAATTTCTAACAAGAACCTAACCGTAAAAAGGGCCAAGTTCCAGTTCCAGACCCTCCCCCCCCCAAAAAAAATGCCAGCCTATCAAAGTAGTGGCCAAGTCTGTTCTTTTTTTGCTCTATTTCTAGCTATTCTGGAAGTCACATTTAATTATGGCGATGAGTGAGTCCGTAACAAAAAAGCAAATTTTGAAACTCTCCCCTTTTTAAAGGCTTAATATTAAGGGCTAATTTTTTTAGTGTCCTAAGCTACTTAAGCTTAATCTATGTTTAAAATTACAAAAGCCCATTTAATGAGGTTGAGAAACACCGGATGAATGGGTTTAAAAGTAAAGATACGCTGCGCATGCTTGCCGGAGTTTGGCCTTGCACACTGCCATGCGTTCAGATGATAATGCATGGCGCAACAGCCTGTGGGTGGTTAGGGTCTATCGAAGGGCTTATAAAGCTTTTCGTTGTGGTAAACCTCAATTGTTTATTTAATAAAAATGCTGAGAATAAATAATTTTAATCACGTAATACGAGCGTGCAGTGAAGGAAAATAGAAAAAAATGTTAAAACTAATATAAATATTAATGAGCATGTATTAAAACGACATAAATTAAAAGTCCTCATGCAAATCATATTAAAATTTGAAAAATATTTATCACGTACAATCAATCAATAAGATTATAAAACGGGATTAAAGTATAAAAGAGGAAATATGTTTCTTATTATCATTATTTAACGTTATCAATGGGAAAGGTCAAAGCTTGGGCAGATAATTGAATTGTATAGTAAGAATGAAGATTTTAAAGCGACATAATTTACTTTATCTACGATTGATACGAAATTTAAACATTGTATAGATTAATGAACAACTGGAAAGCCTCTCCACAGAATATTATTCCAGTTGTTCATTATTCTATTGATATCTACTCCACTTAAACTATTTCACCGCTATGACGGTCATAAAAAAGGCGCCACCGCTAGTTGACGTTCAACGTTGACATTGTAGCTGTCAACGCTCCATAGACAACCAACGTTATTTATTTTATACGGTCAACGTTTGTGACGTCACGACCGCTAGATTACGGCCGCTATATCATGACAACGTTTGTAACGTCACGACCGCTAGATTACGGCCTCTATATCACGGCAACGTTTGTAACGTCACGACCGCTATATCACGGCAACGTTAGGGACGTCACGACCACTATATAACGGCACCAGCACTCTCCTAGGAAACACATAAAGAACAAAGTTATTAAAAAAAATGGTTACTCTAAAAACAAAAAGTTGGTGACTATTTGATTTAACATACTTTTTAATCGTCGAAGCCCATGAAGCATAGAAAAATAGACGTGGAGAGAATTATACTCGAACTGAAGATAAAAAGGAATAAAAGCTACGGTTCAACATTAATAGATATAAAAAACCACAATTTTTCTAGGAGGATAAGGGAGGAAAAAGTTAATGCAAAAACCACATTATAAGGTCGACGGTGAAAGTCAGGAAATTGGAGAGGAAATGAGATGTTTTTGAAAAAAATCAAGTTTTTTTTTAACTACACCGAATAGATTGTAGAAGCTCATAAAAAAACCGAGACGTAAAATTTTTAATTGAAGTTTACTTCCACTGGAAAAACCCTAGAGAAGAATGCCTTTAATATGATAAGGACCAAGGAAAAAGGGTTCTGTGAGTTTCCAATCAACTATATTTTCGTAGAGTAACATTTTTTTTTGTATTTTTTCAACTATAATTGGTTTGGATACTTCATGTACTAGAAATAATTTATTCCGTTCGTTAATTTGTGTAAGGTTAAAATGTTAGGTACTTCTGTTTTTTTTTTTTTTAGAATATAAATGGATATAATTAATTATACATTCCTTTGTCTAAATAACTATAAGGACAAAGGGATGTTTAGTTCAATGTACTTTTGGACAAAGGAATATCACACTTCTACACACCTTTGCATTGTTACTCCCTTCTGTTTTTTATAAGGGGAGTTAGAGTCTAAAGAAGTGCCAAATGTTTTATTAAAACTGTTAAATATATAATTTATATGAATGTTATTGTCATATTTGAGAAACAAGACTTGGAGAAAGTTTTCTTCTTTGTAAACAAACAGTATGCCCCTAGTTCGAGTTGCCTATAGGTGTAAATAACAAAACATTCGATTTTTCGAATAGTTACTCTTTAGAAAACTTTATGCTTGTTCATAAGTTTTATAGTTGTCCCTATTTTATCGATATTAATAGTTGGGTCAATACAGAGACGGAACTAGATCTGCTGAGGCCCGTGTGCAAGATTTTTTTTTGAGCCCCCCCCCCCCCCCCTCCAATGACCAAATATTTATGTCGCCTCATTTTTCAGGTTACACATAAGCTTTGTGATAAATTGCAACAAAAAACACTATTTTATAATAAAAAAAACCGAAATAAATTAAATTCGTATTTAAATGGACTACATTTTAGAATATTTTGATCAAAATCGTCGGAACCGTTATAGAGAAATACTTTTTTTTTTATAGTTTTTAAGTAGTAGCACCCCCAAATTTGAAGGTAAAATTAATTTCTCCTCGGGGTATGATTTTTCTGAACATGTATGCTGAATTTCATCAACATCGGCCCACTAGTTTAGGCTCCAGGTGTCTGCTCAGACAGACGAGACATTTTTTAAAAACTTCTTTTTTGGACTCAGGGGACCTCAAAACGTTTAAATCTATCAAAATCGAATTTTCGCGCCATTACAATACTTCTTACCTCTTTATATGTAAAGTAAAATGAACAAAAAATTTGTCTGTAATGGTACTTTTTTTACTTAAGCACTTTAGCCTTTAGCATCCCCCTATATCCCTTTGTGTTAATATTTGTTTCGCCAAAGGAACATTATACAGAGTAGCATATAATATTCCTTAGTCTAAATTACTGTTACGAAGGGAAATTATTTATCTTGGGACAAAGGAATATCACACTTGTGCTTATAATAATTGTGATCATATCCCTTAGTCTAATCAACTATTAAGATAAAGGAATATTAGATATAGTACTTCCCCAGGAGTCTCAATGTCTTGGGGAGACAAACACACAAACATTTTTGAATTCTGTAGGGCAGACTATTGTTTAGAACCAAGGGGGGTGCTAAAGTAAAAAATGGCCCTTGTAATTAATACAAAAAACTGGATTTCGAGTTTATGGCTCAAAATAAGAACTCTTTATTTTAAATTTTTTTATTAGATACATTATTTTAGCTGTTAGACTTGCGTTGAATACTCATATTTTGAAACTTTAATTCTTGGAGAAAAAGAAAAGAGTAAAAAGTTCTTATTTTAAGCCATAGAATCTAACTTTAGCCTTAAAAATATGTCTTCTATTAACTTTTTCATATTTTAAGTACTGCTGCATAGCATTTTAGCGCTCAAAGTGCTTAGCTATTTTTCTGTAAGCGCATTTTAAGTTAACATAGAACCCAGCATACCACGTCTTTCTTCCTGCAGTAGATTCCGGAGATATTGAGTGGATCGTGTTAGGTGACCCCTGTGTAGGCGTATTTTACAAGTTAAAAATTTATAATTAATTTAAAACCTTACTAAAGAAAGTTACATTTTGATGAAACATAAACAGGATAATACAAAACATTAACAGTCTAAAATACCCAAATGTATAAAAATCACTTCATGTTGTAAGTCAATTTTTCATATTAATAATATTATCTTAATAAGCATTTAACACCAATTGTCTCAAAAAATATAATAATAATTATTATTATATCACATAAAAATAATATTAATAATAATAATAATGGTAATAAATAAAATATAAACTAACTTTACCTTTTTAGTAAAATTATTCATTATTTTTTATTCATTTATTTTTATTTTATTAATTTTTTTTTTTATAACTGGCCGAGCGGAAGTGAGGCCCCCCCCCCCCCCCTTATCCCGAGGCCCGTGTGCGGCTGACCCCATGCACACGGCTAGTTCCGGCACTGGGTCAATAAGAGTGTAAATATACGAAGATCATTGCATAAATAATTCATATAAAAATGCCATTTTTTAAAACTGGTCTTATTTTCAACCTTTTTTTTTGGTTTCTGTATTCTTCACCTTAGTTGTATCTATGTGCCAAATTTGAGGAAGATTGAATGACGGTAAGTGGTTCAAAATTGGGGTAATAGGTGTGCGATGAAACTTGAAAAGCAAATAAATTTGACGCCATTTTTTTTTTTTTTTTTTTTTTTTTGGTTTCTGTATTTTTCACCTAAGTTGTATCTATGTGCAAAATTTGAGGAAGATTGAATCACGGGAAGTGGTTTAAAATTGGGGAAACGGATATGTGCGATGAAACTTACAAAGCAAAGTAATATAAGACCAGTAATAATAATAATAAAAAGGCTATATTTCGCTCCCCTACGGGGCATAATCCTGCTTAAAGCCTAATCATGATCAACTGGTTCCCATAATCTTATATACATTCAACTGAGTAGGAATGTCAGACTTTTTACAAATTATTTATAAGTAGCGTTTAAAAGATAGTTTTCACTAAACATCACAACCATAACCATTTGTTTTTACTTAAAACTAATATAAAATTAACATCACAGATAAAAAACATTTAAAATATAAGATTTTATCATTCATCAAATCTAAATTTATCATAAAAACCACTTTTCCTCGGCGGGGTATCAATGCCGGCCTCTCTCCGTCCGCGTTTAAAGGGCGCGAAAAAGGGCTTATATCGTTAAATTCGTATTTAAATGGCCAAATTTTAGAATACAACGGGAGACAATTATACTAGGCATCGCGTGGCTCTATCATTGAAGCGAGCGTAAAGTAATAAATATGTATTGAATATTGAAAAAATAGATAATCATGAATCATGATGAGTTGATAGATAATGGGTATAGTAGTAGTACAGCGGCTAGTAGTAGGGGAACCACACTGCATTCTTACTATTCCTCTAACCACACCATCTCCTTTTCAATTATTATAAAATGTATCTTTTTGCTACAACCCAACTACTGCATGTATCAAATTGAAAGTTTGCATGCCTGTTTCAACTGTGCATTAGATGGTGTATATGAAGTTTTATTAAAATCGTTACGTTAGAATGTAAGATATCGGTAAAAAGGTTGTTTTCTCAATTATAAACGTTTAGGTCCGCTTTAATAGTTTTAGCGATCTTTATTAATTCATAGCGGTGTCGCTGTTGGTTTTACTAAAAAATGTTATTTGAAAAAAAATGTTCGTCTCATCGAATAGGTGATGATAGAATTTTTTCCCGTTCTGAAATTCCAATTTTAAATTTGAAGCTCACGTTTACGCGAGCATTGCGCGTGAACTCTTGGACGGATCACGCTGTCCAACGAACTTAGCCTGAGTATTAGTAAAAGAAAGATGTATACCAAATTTCAACTAAATCGGTCAACTTTTACTCAAGTTATCGTCGGACACGTAAACGTTACACACAGACAGACAGACAGACAGACAGACAAGATGCATATTTCGTTGAATGTAAGAAGCTCGCTTACGCTCGCTTCAATAAATTTGACAAAAATAGGTTGTAAAAGCATAAAATTATAAAAGTAAATGAAATAGGACGCGCGGAAGCTATGTGCCACACTATTTTTACTATCATCCCTTTAGACAGAAGTTAAAGGAAAATTTTTAAAGGGATTAATTAAACTAATTAATAAATAAAAAAGCAACTTCTTTTTATGTAGTAGTCTTGGATTAAAAGGCAGACACAGGAAGGACCACAAGATCCAAAATAATCAGGTAGTAATAAAAAATTCACAGAAAAATATAAATTGCAAATTCAGAGTTGTATAATGAGAGGAAATTTCCACTTAGTGTAAATTGAAAATTAAACGCAGAGATTAAGAAGACCTTGGTATAACTATGATAAGTTTAGTAATGTTAGGTATTTTAAAGGTGTGTGAAAAAAATAACACTAAGCCATATTAATTCTAAGGTACTTCTTTAGATTGTTACTCCCCTATTTTTTTTAGAATATAAATAACTTTGACTAAATAACTATTAAGACAAAGGGATGTTTAGTCCAATGTACTTTGGGACTAAGGAATATCCCACTACTGTTTTTATAAGGGGAGTAACAGTCTAAAGAAGAACATTCAGTGCACTTCTTTAGATTGTTACTCCCCTCTGTTTTTTTTATAAGGTGAGTAACAATCTAAACAAGTGCCAATTCTAAAACGTTTCGACCCTTCTTAAGGTCATCTTCAGTCTGTTTTATTACTGGAATAACAAATTTTTAAATCAATTATAAAATTTCACAATCATATGAAAATAAACCTACAAGTAATCTCTTCTCTTAATATATAATCATTATAATTTGTTTTTTTGATTAAGCAATAGTGTTCCGTAATTACGTTAGCAATAATATTGTTAATTTTACCTTCATTAGTGATTCTTTAGTGTTAATACTTATAGAAATTAAAATACAACTTTTTTCCATGAAAGAGCACCAAATTTAGTCAAAGAAGTTAAAAATATTAAAATAATTATTGTTTTTTAAAAAATACATTACAAAAATTAAATAAACAAATTGATTAATATTAACAACGGTAACAATATGTATATACATTAAAAATAATAAAGTGTGGTGTCGCGGGACACCCGTTAGGAACGACCTTATGCTTTTCATTAAATATAAATTATAAAATCACACTGCTAAGTATACGATGATAAAAATCCAATTTGAAGCTTACGTTTACAGGAGTGTTGCGCGCGAACACTTGGGCGGATAACGTTGTCCAACGAACTCGTCCTGGGCGTTGGTAAAATGAACATGTATACCAAATTTCAACTAAATCGGTACTTTAACTCAAGTTATCGTCATCGGTAGATTTCGTGACAGTCGGTTTTGTGACGGTCGCTTTTTTCGGATTCACTTCCGGACTCCAGACGCTGTAATGTGCCAAAAGGAACTTCGTTCCAATAAATAGTAACCGACCATTACCATTAAACCCAAATCTTAAAACGGAGTAAAAAATATTTAGTATAGGCATATACATAAATTAATAATGAAATTATTTAGCGGGATCCGAGATCATTAGTTTAATAATCTGTAATTTATGACGAACGAAAATAACAATTGTAAAATAATAGAATTGATCCTCTAAAGGTAAAAATTGATATAATAAAAAATGAAGATAACCTTGTAGGGAGGGTCGAAATGTTTTTGAATTAATAAGGCTTCTAGCGCTTTGTTTATTTTTTCACAGATCTTCAAAATACCCATCAGTACTCAACTTATCATTAATGTCATTTAAATAATTGAGTAGTGTCTCGACAACGGCGACGACTCACCTCGAAATAATTTGTTATTGCTAAGCTAAGGCAACCACATTTATTCCAATAAAAATAAATGTTTGTTTTGATTTGTTGGTCTTTAATTAGATATAATAACATCTAAATTTATTTACTTACTTTTACTATTTTATAAATATAAAATTAAGCTTGTTGTGAAGGGCTTAATTTGAATAAAAGAATTTGAATAATACCGCTAACAAAGAAGTAGAGGAATAGACTTGAAATAAAAAGGGTTTTTATACTTTTGCAAAAGTGGAGGAAGTGGCAAAAGCATTTATTGTAGTCAAACCCTGAAATTAGGAGTAGAGTAAGGGTCCTGGTCCTGAGGGAGTTTTAACTTAGACCACATAAGGCTTTAAAGAGAATTAAATGGAAGGAGAGCCAAACCACAGTATATGGAATTAAACCTTCCTAGAAAATCCTTTACACTCTTCTTCAGGATTAAACTTAATCAAGCCACCTTTCTCACTAAATTGAGAGACGTCCTCACTTATTAAAGAGTAGAAACCATATTCTCCATTAAAACAAATGAAACAGAGGTCGAAATTCAACCAAAGCGTTACTAATGCTATTAATTTAACACCGTAAAGAAAGAAAGAAAGTATCAAAAGACAAAAATGATTGTGCGTAAAGTCTCACATAAAAAGGGTTTCGTTGGTATTGTGAACATAAAATTATTTAGAATAGGGGGGAGAGGGGGGGGGGGGGGGCATGCAAAATGTTGATGCTTTTTAACAAAATGGCGTGGAAAATTACACACTATCCACGAGTGTTAAACATTTTTGAAATATACTCTTCAATACCTTTCATTTGCAAAATTTTAAAAAAATTCTCGTGACATGAATTATCCGCCATTTAGAATTTGAACAGCTGATAATTTTGAGTTCACTATATTTTTCTTGTGTGCTCGTCAATACGATCTTTAATACTGCAAAGTTTCATGTTTTTATCTCCTATGATTCAAAAGTAATTAGAACCGTACAGAGTGACAGACAGACAGACACAGGAACGAAACTATAAGGGTTTCTTTTTTGGACATTTTCATGTTAGGCTGTGCTACTTAACTCGAAATGCGTTACTCAAAAACGTTACCCGGTGTATCAAGGAGTTAGAAAGGTATGGGAGGTGTGCACAGCACAGTCTGTCTCCAGCTGTTGGGCCTCCCTCCACCGCACGTCATAGGGCCGAAGAAAGTCGAAATGATTTATACGTATGACAGGGAGTTAGGAAAGTACAGGAGGTTGCCATCAACTCTTAGCCCTCTCGGCCTACCTAGTATGAAGACATATTAACAATTCGAAGAAGGCGGGCCGGCGTCTTTGAATTCTGTCGTTTGTTATCAAGCCACGGCAGTGCCGGTGTGAAGATAAGAATAAAAATTATCTTCCATTTACTTTTATCAATTACTTGAATAAATTACCGATTTTATTTCATTTTATGTCGGTAGTTTACGCACAGCGAAAACATGTTTGATTTTACTAACGAAACCCTAAAAAAGACAGTAGTAAATACCTTGTCACACACTTAAAAGTAATTCCACATTTGAAAGAGGTATAAAAGTCGTAAAGTCTAAAACGGAACTTCTTGAAATAAAAATACTATACGACCATAGAGATGAAGACGGAATTAAATTTAAGAATTTCTATGTCCCCAGATGTCACTATACCAATATAATTTTAAGGGTTTCACGGCAGGAGCCACAGGTTGGTTACTATTTTACTCATGGAAAATCACATTAATTCTCTATCTTCTTTTCAGAACATTTTCATCTAAAGTCTATTTTTGAAAGAATCTTGTTACTGATTTCAATAAAAACTGTTGCTATTACTGTTGTCAGTAGTAAACTTCTTTTATAAATGTGGCATAACAGTCATAGTCATAGGACTTAGGACTGTCAAAAGGCTTAAACAACTATGTGTATAATGGATGACACGGGGTTAGTACTCCCGCTCCATTAGTAGTGAAATGCTAACAAATAAAAGTCTGAATTAGGTAGCACCCGAATTCGGTGTTCATATCAACAGGTTAGTAAAGGCGGAAATACAATTTCACATGCTAGTAAAAAAGCATGCCAGTGGCGAGTTACTAGCACGTCAGTAGCTGGCATGCTGCAGACGCTGTGTACATTTGCCAGTGAAACAGCATGCTAGTATCATCCGGATGATCGGTCTTGTGCGAGCTACTAGCACATGACAATACATATTCCAGTCACAGTTCTAGTTTTGAAACAGGCAATCGTTTCTTGCCTTCTTTTAGCCGGAACTAATTATGAAATAATTGTATTTGATTTAATTAATTTTGATAGTTTTATTAATTGTTTCAATGTACCTTATGAATGTATCGGTGCGGAATGAAATTAACCAGATTGTTCTGTTACTTGCAAAGAACTGTGTTTTAAAACATTTGAAAAATAATAAAAAGACACGAAGAGTGTGGGTAAAGATTGGATAGCTAGAAGGGAATTAGGTACATGGAGCGAGTCAGTGCCTACTAAATGAAATGCGGTTCGGGGACGTTAATGGTTTTAGGAATCAATTGCGAATGCTTCCGGAGAAAGTTGATGAGTTGTTTTCAGATACCCGCGAAATGAAGGAACGTAACTGAAGACGGAAGGGCTGAGGGAGACTCGTGCTAGCTACTAGCAACCTTGCGCTGGCAGGCCTGTTTACACGTGCCTTATCAGTTCCCCTCGACTCGTGCCACTGGCAAGACAAAAATCAAACCTAGCATGCTTTTCACTCGCATGCTATTTGATGTATACACATGCCAGTAGCTCTCCTCTGCGAGCTACTCGTATGTTTTTGTGCGAGTAACTAGCATGTGTATTTCCGCCTTAATTATTAAATTCCAATTGAATTTAGTTATCTTTTTAATTTTCATGTAGTTTCTTCAGCCATATCATTTTTAACCCTACCCTCCTACCCTCATCAAAAAATGAATT
Source organism: Gerris lacustris (assembly GCA_951217055.1). Lineage (NCBI taxonomy): Eukaryota > Metazoa > Arthropoda > Insecta > Hemiptera > Gerridae > Gerris > Gerris lacustris. Next base: position 56,483,633 of record OX578282.1, on the reverse strand, counting down.
AACCTCTCAACATACAGTATGTCCCAGGATCGACTTGACGATACGTGAAGTGACCTAAAAATTTCATTTTTCGACAAAAAGTCATTCTTGATCATCCCTCCTGCATGTCTTCAAATGAAGATTTATCGCATTAAAAATTTTGTTCCATGTAACCTGTTCCTAAAAATTACAATTTCTTAAAAATCGCACAAGAGGGAACTGGTCTAAATATTAATTTTATGAAAAAATGTCATTCTTCATAAAAACTATATTTTTCAAAATAAGAAAGAAAAAAAAAAAAAAAATCATTTAAATTTCACCCCCTCCCCCCCCCTCCCCCCCCCCTCCCCCTTCCCGCTTACCTCACTATATTAATTCTAAAAATGTCTATTCAACAATCATTGTTGTACTCAAAACGATTCCTAATTTGTTTTTAAAATTAAAATTTTTCTTCTTATTTAAAGTGGGGTGAGCGGGGGGGGGGGGGGGGGGGGGGTGAAATACGATGGTTATTTTTTTGTATATTCTTTCTTATTTTGAAAAATATAATTTTTTATGAAGAATGACATTTTTTCATAAAATTAAAATTTAGACCAGTTCCCTTTTGTGCGATTTTAAGAAATCGTAATTTTTAGGAACAGGTAACATGGAACAAAATTTTTAATGCGATAAATCTTCATTTGAAGACAGGGCCGGATTTTCAATTTTCGGGCCCCCCCGCGAAAAACTCCAATGGGCCCCCAACCTACCCAGGCCAGGCCCTATTCGGAACGGGAGGGGGGAGGGTGTTTACTGGTTAGTGCACCGTAGAATGGGAGTCCTACACCATCGGTGAGCCTCGTGATGGCCAAAGAAAGTAAGAAAACTACACACAACAACAAAATTACACGCACTGCATTTATTCTTCATCTCAAATTCGCTTTGAGGTAATTGCCTCAAAAAAATGCTTATTCCTAATTAGGTCTTCAGGGTATTAATAATTCCAAAGTCAACCTATTTTTGGCTATATTTCACCTCCTTTGAGACATCTTCAGGCCTAAAAGAAGATTTTTAAATTTTTATTTTTTATATCTACATTAACTTTCATTATCTTTATAATATAACATGTTGACATAACTTTGAACAATTTCCCCTAAAACATTACTTGATATATTTTCTTAGTTATTTTCTTTCATGACAATTCTCTTGCAAGGAAAGAAAATAAATTAAGTAATGTGTTAGAAGATTTTGTTAAAGGTTAGTCTACTGTTATTTTTTCATATTTATTGGAACTAAGTTCCGAATCCGAAAAGAACACCGTCACAAAACTGAAATCGACCCATGACGATAACTTGAGCCAAAGTTGACCGATATGGAAGATATGTTTATTTTAGCAACGCTCGCGTAAACGTTCAAATGTAAAATTGAAATTTTTAGACGGGAAAAATTCTAACTTATTCTATTCAATGAGACGTACAACTTTTTTTAAATTAATTTTTTTTAGTTAAAATCAACACCGATACTGCTATGAAGTGTTAATGATCGCTAAATTTATTAAAGTGGACCTAAACGTTTAAAATAGAGAAAACTAAGTTTTAACCGATATCTTACGTTCTAACGTAACGATATTTATAAAACGTCATACACAAAGTAAAGTAAAGTAAAATTGAAACAGGCTGTAAAAATTTCAACCTGATACAAGCAGACGTTTTTGAGGAGGGAAGAGATATATTTTATAATATTTTAAATTAGTAGGCCGGGTAGGGGAAAACAGTCCTGTTTCCCACCTACTACCACTTCCTTTTTAACTATATCAACTCATCGTGATTAATTTTTTTCTCAATATTCAATTCATAATTATTTATTGCAAGGCACTCGCTTCAATGATATAAACAATGCTTTTCTCTTAATTTTGTCTTAACTCCGCTAGGTACAATTAATTACTTTTAATTTTGTCTCTTTTCTAACTCCACCATGTATAGTTAGCATCGTATACTTAGTAGTGTGAATTTTTAATTTGTATATTTAATGAAAAGCGTAAGGAACTTCGTTCCTAACGGGTGTCCTGCGACGCCACAAGTATTGTTTTTAAAAAAGTGTTACGTTTTGTTTAAAAGTTGTGTCAACATGTTATATAAAGATGTAAGTTAAAAGTTAATTTAGTTATAAAAAATAAAATTTTCAAAATCTTTTAGGCCTGAAGATGCCTCAAAGGAAGTGAAATATAGCCAAAAACGAATTGACTTTAAAGTTATTAATGGCCTAAAGACCTAAATAAGAATAATAAGCATATTATGGAAATAAAGGGTAATATACTGCAAATATCTCTCAAATAAATAAAAATGCAATTTACCTCCTCACAACAACAACAATATTATACCGGGTGTCCTATAACTACTCTCCTTCCATATTAACTTTTGTAATATTTCAAATAAGAAAAATGTCAAGCTTATCCGACAATGGGGTCTTAAATTTTTTTCGTAATTCCTTTTCGAAGATACCTATTTTATCGTTTAGGTAAAAGAAAAACTGAGCTGATTTAGTTATTATGTATAATGACCAGATATATGTATTATATATCAGGGCCGCTGAGAGGATTTCCGGGCCCAAAGGCAAGTTAGCATCTGGACCCCTTTGAACAAACAACGGCTGGGGGTCCGGAGGTCCCCCCCCCCCCGGAGAATTTTTAAAAATTGAATTGCAAAAAGGTGATTTTTAAGGATTTCTGAGGGCAAGTTTGTCCTTACAGGAAAAGAGGTTTGGCGCGGGGTCGAATTTTGAAGTTTACCTAAGGTGGGCTAAAAAACACAAATAATTAAGTTGTTTTGTAGTTGGCAAGCATAAAAATTGAGTTACAAGTAAAAAATGTATTAATATCAGTTAATATGATTTGTCAGTCAGTTTCTCTCCTTTAAATTAGCATTGACCATATTGAATAAGGTGAAAACATCACAAAAATCTAAGTAACTAAATGAAACAAAAAAATTCAAACCTCCGTACTCATGACACGTTAGGAAAAATTTTAAGTTTATCACAATCAGTGTCGTACCTAGAGTAGTGGGCCCCTCGCCAAAAAAATTATAATTGAAACATTTGCGTTCAGCACTGAATTGGGCCCCCTGACAAAGGTATATGAGTATAATTCCAGTTTAGATTTAATTATACTCTAAAGGGGCCCCCATCGACATTGAGGTACTAAGATAGTAGTTTCATGTTATTTTTTTTATTTGTGGGCCCCTGGCACCGGGGACGTGCTCGCAATTCTGGCCCACAGCTACGCCACAGATCACAATATCCTTCTTGCCTTTTTTTTTGTAAAAAAACCTTTTCAACATCTCTGACTGGGCCCCCCAGGACCGTGGGCCCCCCCGCACCGCGGGGGCTGGCGGTAGCTATATCCGGCCCTGTTTGAAGACATGCAGGAGGGATGATCAAGAATGACTTTTTGTCGAAAAATGAAATTTTTAGGTCACTTCACGTATCGTCAAGTCGATCCTGGGACATACTGTATATATATAAAAAAAATGGAAATCACTCAACTTTGAAAGCTTATAACTTAACTCAGAGGGGTTCGGAACGAAAAAAGTTCAATGTTGGGTACCATCACCGAAGTATCCTCTACAAGTATTCAAGTAAAAAAGTACTCGTGATAACAGGGTTCATTATCAAAAACACCCTATGTTACTAGAGGGCGCTGGAGAGGTCGGATACAAAAAATCCCCATCTGCATCACTTCAAGCCCTATAAGATAGGCTACTTGTCATACATTAACACATTAAGAGAGATTACATTAAGAGTTACTTTAAATTACATTAGTTACATTCCTTTTAATTATTTCCTTAAAGGCCCCCATACACGGTCAAAATGTTTGCGCAAACATTTTGACCGTGTATGGGGCTGTTTGATGTTTGACGTGTATAGCTTAAATTTACCGGACATCAATCAGGTTTGCGCAAAATGTTTGTGTTGTTTGTATGGGGGCCTTTAATTAAACTTTGTGTATTTATTTAATCTAGTACATAAAAATACTTAACATAAACATAAAATGAAATAATGTAACCAAAATAAAGTTGATTCCTCTTAAATATGTATATTAATTTATAAATGTGTTAAAAGAACTTATAAATAAAAATAATAAGAAAGGCAAATAATAAGATATATGCATTATGTAAATTTGTAGCCACGCTCAAGCTTTGCGGTTATTAAATAAATAAACTTTTAAAGTAAAAAGTTAAAACAATTATGTATGTAGATTTAGTCTAAAGTGGTACCCTTTATTAATATGAGTTGTAGTGAAGATCCTTTTAGGGTAATAATAAAAAACGTCGATTATCTACGGCAACGTTTCGGCAATCCTGCCATTCTCAAGCCTGAAATACAGTTTATTTGCTGTAAAAAGTCGTTTCATTACCAACAATACAGCAAGAACTAACTTACAAGTGTAAACTCATACCTAAAAATCGGTGTTGTGAGGATCGTTAAGGTGGTAATACAAAAATTTTATTAAGGTACAATAATATGTTCCGTCGTCAACATTCTATCATCTCCTCCACAACATCCTGTCTAAATTGACTTAACATCACTACGTCCGTAACGGGACAGACTAGAGATTCACCATAAAAAATAATAATAACATAAAAAGAGACTAGTAACACACGTATTTTAAAAAACTAACATCTATATAAATTAACAATCATGGTAACTAGAAGAAGCCAACAACTCTTATCACTGATTACATATCACAGATTATGAGATCTCTTTCTAACTAAGAGATAACATCACTTTATCTAAACCAAAAACCATTACAGTACACAAAAGCTAAATTAATTGATATACTCAACAAAAGCAAACAAAAGTAATTCAATTTGAAAAAATAATATAATATACTCTGGTATAACCATAATGTGATTATGAAGTCCCATGGCGGGAATTATGATTTGAACATGTGTAAATGCCACTATAGTATTTATTTAGTGATCTTGAATCGGTTTTTATGTTCACCGTGGATTCGGATCTAATCGCAATATTTAGAGCTTCTAGCATTTTTCTCCGATTAGACTTGTTTTCTATACCAATAATTTTGGTGTCATCAAAATGAAACTGATGGTTTGTGGCCAATGCATGTGAAGATAAGGCGGTATTAGAGTTGCCTTTGGATACATCGTATTTGTGTTGTTTGATACGATTTTCAATAAGTTGGTTGCTTTCTCCGATATAACTTTTATTACATTGGCCACAGGGTATTTCATATATCGTGCCGACTGTATTTGCGAAAGGTATTTTATCTTTCAAGTTGTGGTAAATTCTACCTGTTTTATTAAGTGGCTTATATCCAAATTTTATTTCTGGACAGTCGAATTTATTCATCAGTTTTTGTAACTTAATACAATTTTTGTATTACCACCTTAACGATCCTCACAACACCGATTTTTAGGTATGAGTTTACACTTGCAAGTTAGTTCTTGATGTATTGTTGGTAATGAAACGACTTTTTACAGCAAATAAACTATATTTCAGGCTTGAGAATGGCAGGATTGCCGAAACGTTGTCGTAGATAATCGACGTTTTTTATTATTACCCTAAAAGGATCTTCACTACAACTCATTATGTATGTATTTATTGTAAAATTATTTTTGAATAAAATTAATGGCACTTTTTTACACCCCCCCCCCTGGTTGTAAACAATAGTCTGCCCAATAAAAGTCTCAAAGGTTTGTGAGTTTGTCTCCCCAAGACATTGGGGCAGTTTTATTACGCTATTTTAAGATTGAGTCTTATTATGTTTAAGACTAAATCTCTTACCGAAATCTGAAGGACAATAAGTTCTACAGTTTTCTTAGCGTGTGTCCAATATTCCTTTGCCTTAATAGTTAATTAGAATAAGGGATATTATCACATTTGTACACACAAGAGTGATATTCCTTTGTCCCAAGGTACATTGGTCTAAATATCCCTTTGTCTAAATAGTATTTTAGACTAAGGAATATATACTACTCTGTTAATGTTCCATTGTGTAAATAACTATTAAGACAAAGGGATATAGGGGGGTGCTAAAGTAAAAAAGTACCAAATTTATTATTGTTAGGCATTATTATTACTGAGTCAGAAATATCGCCTGTACAAAAAGAAACCTGTAATGAAATCAGATAGTGTACAGATATGAACGCATTAAACAAAATTATGACACATAGTAATCAACAGTATCTTTATTAGTCTTTGGTCATTCATTAGGGAATAATTTGGATAAGAAGAGGTTCCTTTACCTGCATTCTCTGTATAGGATCAGGCGAGTCAGAAGCCACCCTGAGGAGATGAGCATACTCCATGTACTCAACCATCCTCTGAAGGAAGGAGAGCGGTTCGTTGAATACGACTGGCATAGTGATCTTTGATAATTCTTTACCAATACTGTTCTTCAGAACTGACCAGATGGAAAAATCATTCCGGCTGAACATCGCCACTGGCAACCTCTCCCTGAAACAGAAAAACAAATGCAAATTAGTTATCAACATCCTGTTATATCATGGTGAATCAGAGTTGTTATCAAAGAAAGAGATCGCTTGACAGCTGTATGTGAAACTAGTACTATTGTACGTGACAAGTGTGTGTAAATAATACTATTGGAATTAAAAGACAATACTGCTGGACCGATTAGGCCAGTTGAAGAACTCGTCCAATTTTTGAATTGCCTACGGACCCTTTGTGTGTGCTGAATTGCCTAAGGACCCTTTGTGTGTGCTGAATTGCCTACGGACACTTTGTGTGTGCTGAATTGCCTACGGACCCTTTGTGTGTGCTGAATTGTCTACGGACCCTTTGTGCGTGCTGAATGGCCTACGGACACTTTGTGTGTGCTGAATTGCCTATGGAGACTTAGTGTGTGGCACATACAAGGCAAATTTATTTGTTCGTACACAATTTATTTAAAAATATATTTATTGATTTTTCTTAATATCTTCTCTTCTTCTTTCTTCTAATTGGTTTCCCAGATGACATCTAATCAATATTATTAGGGGGTTTAGAAATCTCACAGATCGTACTCTGATAAAGATAACTCTTCTCTGGGCTTTCAGTTTCTCAAGATTAAATGTATTTTATCTTATCAAGATGACCCAAGAATAAGGCTATAATATATGAATTACAAAAATCTATTTAAGTAACAGAGGCTGAAAAAGAATGATAATTGAAAGATCTCATCTCAAACTAAGAACTTTCATGTTTGTTAGAAAAAAGGCTTTCAGTTACATTACTAACCTGACCCCTCATTTAATTCTACATTTCCAAATTAAAGTATAATTAGAAACGAATTGTTGAAGTTTACAATAATATTTTTAAGCAATATATATTTATATAATATATAATAACAACTTATCAAGTGGTTAAGATAATATTGTTGAAAAGTATGTTATTTATAACTCTGTTAAATTTGCTAATTTTGTTATTCTCAGTGGCGTAGCTAGGGCATTGGGGGCCCCCGCAAGAACTTTTTGGCGGCCCCTCGCCAACCAAATTGATGATAAAAAAAAACTCTTGAGCTTAGAACTGGGGGCCCCCTGGGGGCCCGCCCACAATGCGGGCACATAGTTACTGCTAATTCTTTACTGGGCCCATAGTTACTGCGGTTATTGTTACTGTAAAAATTGAATAACGCAATCAAACGAACTTGTATTAAAATTTATAAAACAATCAATACTTTACAAGATGTTTACTTAGTCAATTCATAATAATTCTAAATGGCAAACACAACATAGCAAGAGTGCAATTTACTATTTTTCGTTAGCCTTCACTATAACATAGTACAAACATAGTTACACACTTTGCCCTAGAGAACTCTTTATGATTAAATATTCTACTGACCTCAAAAAAGAGGTTACGAAGTAAAGAGCATGTTAAAACCATGTTGCAAACACTTCAAGTAATACGAAGCTAAGTAGGGTCGACTTCCACTTCAGTTCTCCTCGATCGTCAAGGGCTTTTAAAAAATGTTAGAGGCAAAACAAAACATGGGCTGAACTCTGAAATGGAAAAAACTATAACTGTTTTCTGTTTGCTTACTCCTAGGAATATGGAAAACGACTATGTTGTTACAAAAAGACAAACAGAAAGTTTAGAGTTTAGAGAATATTACATTTCATTGCTAATAATTCTTTTTCTGTTCTATCGCCATCGACACATAAAGAAGACGGGCGAATAAACAAGTGTACGCGCATTTTCTCTAGGAGAAAAGCATAGGTCTATACTTTCTCAATCAAAAATAGATTTATTGATATTTAGAGCTATGTTTGGTATCTAAGTCTTACTAAAAGTATTTACAGGAACCAGTAAAAAGAAAGTATAACCAGCTATGTGCGGTAAAGAGAATCGACAGCAAAACGATGATACATAGTATCTACAGCTTTATGTTGATAGAAAGTATAACCAGCTATGAGCTGGTAAAGAGAATCGACAGCTAAACGTTGATAGAAAGTATCTACAGCTTTATGTTGATAGAAAGTATAACCAGCTATGAGGTGGTCAAGAGAATCGACAGCAAAACGTTGATAGAAAGTATCTACAGCTTTATGTTGATAGAAAGTATAACCAGCTATGTGCGGTAAAGAGAATCGACAGCAAAACGATGATAGATAGTATCTACAGCTTTATGTTGATAGAGAGTATAACCAGCTATGAGCTGGTAAAGAGAATCGACAGCTAAACGATGATAGAAAGTATCTACAGCTTTATGTGGATAGAAAGTATAACCAGTTATGTGCTGGTAAAGAGAATCGACAGCTAAATGATGATAGAAAGTATCTACAGCTTTATGTTGATAGAAAGTATAACCAGTTATGTGCTGGTAAAGAGAATCGACAGCTAAATGATGATAGAAAGTATCTACAGCTTTATGTTGATAGAAAGTATAACCAGTTATGTGCTGGTAAAGAGAATCGACAGCTAAATGATGATAGAAAGTATCTACAGCTTTATGTTGATAGAAAGTATAACCAGCTATGAGCTGGTAAAGAGAATCGACAGCTAAACGTTGATAGAAAGTATCTACAGCTTTATGTTGATAGAAAGTATAACCAGCTATGAGGTGGTCAAGAGAATCGACAGCTAAACGTTGATAGAAAGTATCTACAGCTTTATGTTGATAGAAAGTATAAGCAGCTATGAGCTGGTAAAGATAATCGACAGCAAAACGATGATACATAGTATCTACAGCTTTATGTTGATAGAAAGTATAACCAGCTATGAGGTGGTCAAGAGAATCGACAGCTAAACGTTGATAGAAAGTATCTACAGCTTTATGTTGATAGAAAGTATAAGCAGCTATGAGCTGGTAAAGAGAATCGACAGCAAAACGATGATACATAGTACCTACAGCTTTATGTTGATAGAAAGTATAACCAGCTATGAGCTGGTAAAGAGAATCGACAGCTAAACGTTGATAGAAAGTATCTACAGCTTTATGTTGATAGAAAGTATAACCAGCTATGTGCTGGTAAAGAGAATCGATAGCTAAACGTTGATAGAAAGTATCTACAGCTTCATGTTGATAGAAAGTATCTACAGCTTTATGTGGATAGAAAGTATAACCAGTTATGTGCTGGTAAAGAGAATCGACAGCTTAATGATGATAGAAAGTATCTACAGCTTTATGTTGATAGAAAGTATAACCAGTTATGTGCTGGTAAAGAGAATCGACAGCTAAATGATGATAGAAAGTATCTACAGCTTTATGTTGATAGAAAAGTATAACCAGCTATGAGGTGGTCAAGAGAATCGACAGCTAAACGTTGATAGAAAGTATCTACAGCTTTATGTTGATAGAAAGTATAAGCAGCTATGAGCTGGTAAAGAGAATCGACAGCAAAACGATGATACATAGTATCTACAGCTTTATGTTGATAGAAAGTATAACCAGCTATGAGGTGGTCAAGAGAATCGACAGCTAAACGTTGATAGAAAGTATCTACAGCTTTATGTTGATAGAAAGTATAAGCAGCTATGAGCTGGTAAAGAGAATCGACAGCAAAACGATGATACATAGTATCTACAGCTTTATGTTGATAGAAAGTATAACCAGCTATGAGCTGGTAAAGAGAATCGACAGCTAAACGTTGATAGAAAGTATCTACAGCATTATGTTGATAGAAAGTATAACCAGCTATGTGCTGGTAAAGAGAATCGATAGCTAAACGTTGATAGAAAGTATCTACAGCTTCATGTTGATAGAAAGTATAACCAGTTATGTGCTGGTAAAGAGAATCGACAGCTAAACGATGATAGATAGTATCTACAGCTTCATGTTGATAGAAAGTATAACCAGTTATGTGCTGGTAAAGAGAATCGACAGCTAAACGATGATAGATAGTATCTACAGCTTTATGTTGATAGAAAGTATAACCAGTTATGTGCTGGTAAAGAGAATCGACAGCAAAACGTTGATAGAAAGTATCTACAGCTTTATGTTGATAGAAAGTATAACCAGTTATGTGCTGGTAAAGAGAATCGACAGCTAAACGATGATAGATAGTATCTACAGCTTTATGTTGATAGAAAGTATAACCAGTTATGTGCTGGTAAAGAGAATCGACAGCTAAACGATGATAGATAGTATCTACAGCTTTATGTTGATAGAAAGTATAACCAGTTATGTGCTGGTAAAGAGAATCGACAGCAAAACGTTGATAGAAAGTATCTACAGCTTTATGTTGATAGAAAGTATAACCAGTTATGTGCTGGTAAAGAGAATCGACAGCTAAACGATGATAGATAGTATCTACAGCTTTATGTTGATAGAAAGTATAACCAGTTATGTGCTGGTAAAGAGAATCGACAGCTAAACGATGATAGATAGTATCTACAGCTTTATGTTGATAGAAAGTATAACCAGTTATGTGCTGGTAAAGAGAATCGACAGCTAAACGTTGATAGATAGTATCTACAGCTTTATGTTGATAGAAAGTATAACCAGTTATGTGCTGGTAAAGAGAATCGACAGCTAAACGATGATAGATAGTATCTACAGCTTTATGTTGATAGAAAGTATAACCAGTTATGTGCTGGTAAAGAGAATCGACAGCTAAACGATGATAGATAGTATCTACAGCTTTATGTTGATAGAAAGTATAACCAGTTATGTGCTGGTAAAGAGAATCGACAGCTAAACGATGATAGATAGTATCTACAGCTTTATGTTGATAGAAAGTATAATCAGTTATGTGCTGGTAAAGAGAATCGACAGCTAAACGATGATAGATAGTATCTACAGCTTTATGTGGATAGAAAGTATAATCAGTTATGTGCTGGTAAAGAGAATCGACACCTAAACGATGATAGATAGTATCTACAGCTTTGTTCTAGTAAAAGAAACAAAATATTGATAGAATATATCGACGTGTAAAAGTGCTTAAAGGCAACAAGAGTGTTTAAAAGATTTGTTAAACTCGTTTGTTTAAGTAGGTAAATACAACCTCTTATTTTTATTTCGTGTGTTTTGTGTTTGCCACTATTACGATGGTTAAAATAAGCAAAATGAAACTAAAAAAAAAGTCCAGTCATGCACCAAGACTTAATAAGCGAATTTTCAAAGAAATCTGCGTATTATTAGCTTATGATAATATAGGAAAATTTTGGTTTAGAATTTGGATGGGTGAAAAAAAAAATGGTAGGTACACACGGGTACAGGGTACAAAAGTCAAAATAGTATAAACCCTTCAAGATGCATGTCGTTGGAAAGCTCTTTAAGAGTACAGTAATTGTTGTTATGTACACTTTTGTCATATTTTCATACAAGAGAGGGGTAAAATGAAAAAAACATGTTTTTATGCTATTTTTGACCCTAAATGGTCAAAATTTAACTCCTAAATGGACTCCAAAAATTCTGGCCAACAAACTCATCCTTTCTTTTGATATTATTGACATTTAAAATTTGTTTGGATTTTTTAAGTGCATCCTAGTGTGAGATATTGTCTGGAGTGACACATATATACATAAAAAAGTGTTAAATTTCAGGAATTGATCCAGAATGGTCTAAAACGGATTTCAATGGAAAATATTTTCAAAAATTCGCATTACAAACATTTTGAAGCCACTGCAATAGCTTAATTTTCTTCGAAAATTTGCTAAAAGAAGAGAAATAATAAGTAAATAATTACAAGATAAAAAGAACTTTTTATATACTACGTTTTTAAATTTTCTGTTGAATTATATGTAATGTTGATAATATAATTTTCATTACTATATATAATTTTAGTGAAAAAAAATACATAGTTCCGAATTTATTTACTTCACATAATAATGACAACCATCTAGAGAGCGGATCTTAAACCTATAAAGGACAAATCTTTGTACAACGGATCTCCCCAACACCAAATCTAAACAGTGCCATCGATAGATTTGAAATAATATTAATAATATAATCGATATATTTCCTGTTTTGCTGTCATTCAATGATTACCTCTAATAAAAAATCAAAAATTTGAAATCCGTCAAAATGAAGATTGTAAATACTATGGGATATGTCTAAACAAATAATATAACTTGCGGATTTTTTCCGAACTAACTTTCCACCAAAATTTGCTGAAAACTAATTAAATTCTGTTGAAAGATGGCAAAAAGTATTAAAATAATGCATTGTCATCGTGTTCTGAGCTATGCTGAAAGTTTCAAAAGTCTAGCTATTCGGGAAGTTAGTTAGAAATCGATTGCCAGATTTGTACCGGACAAACCAACAAACAAACAAACAAGAAAGCAAGCTAATAAAAACGTAGTAATAAATAGTTCTCAGATAGAACACTGATGCATACTAGAAATTAATATTCAATTAAGAAAAAACCTGTATATTGTAATTAAATTTAAAAAAAAAAAAATACTTTTCCTACTATAGGTAGTGAGAAAAAGTAAAAATATATAGGTTTTTTATTTAAAAAATAACACACACACACACACACACATATATATATATATATATATATATATATATATATATATATATATATATATATATATATATATATTATTATATATATTATTATATAAGGGGAATGTTTTAACACATAAAATGTTATATTAAACTAATAAACCAAGTCTCCGTAAATTTCCATTAAAATATTTTAACAGGCTAATAAACTTTAGTGGTTTTTTGTGAGAAAGGAATATCAAAATATGTAATATGAAATTTCTGAGGCTTAGAAGAGAGCTCCTCCCTTCCAATATTACATTTTTATTGAATTTCTCATAAATGAAAGAAAGCTTCATACATGATTACATATACACATATAATGTATATATATATATATATATATATATATATATATATATATATATATATATATATATATATATATATATATATATATATATATATATATATTATATATATATAAAGAGAGAAAGAGAGATGTTAAAATAATTTGGAAACGTGAGAATACTTTTACAAAGGAGTGGAAATAATAGAGAGTACTTGAAATAAACTCACATAATTGGGGCCTCTTGTTTTATTGCATGATCATAAAAGTTGCATACTTTATACTTTCCTTACCCCAGAAGTGATAGTGTTTTTATTATAGAATAAAAAGTTTTTCAAGATTTTAAATCAGATTTAGTAAAGTAGGAAGTAAGCTAAGAAATTATTGCAAATACAAATAAGAAAACGAAAGAAAAAGAAAAATTAAAATCACACCAATTTTTTATTATGCATTGTTTCCCTTGGAGATGATTTTTATTTTATTTATTCTAAAAAAGCCGTTTTAGTCGAGAGAAAAGTTGCAAACTAACTATCATCGCGAATTTTGTGTATAATTTAATCATTTGATGCCCTTTAAGAATATGTGTAGACCTGCAAGACATAGGGTCACATAGTCTGTTAAAGAAAATAGACCGGTGGTGAGCAGCCATTGGCCATGTCTCATGCATTTTGGCGGACAATGTGATTTTCATGATCATGAGTAGTTAGTAGACTAAAAATCAAGTTGATGATATTTTGTTATTTCATAGGTTAACTATTAAAATATTTCTTCCAATCAACGTGGTCACATGGCAAGTGACAAAATATCATCAACTTGATTTTTTCTTTGTCAACTAACTAATTTTGTACTCAGGATCATGAAAATCACATTGTCCGACAAATTATGGATAAGACATGGCCGTACTTCACCAGTCTGTTTTTTTAACGGCTTTAAATATAAGATGAGTTAAAGGATAGAACAAAAATTGTGTAATCCCATTCTTAAATATTTTATTGATAAAGATGTAACAAAAAATATATTTTGTAAAATGTTATTTTGTTTTGAACAATAAAAATGCTGCAAAGGAAGATTATTGTAAACATTCTTACACAAAGTGGAAGTTTAGAATTCTAAATCCTTTAAGGGTAGGAGATATAATAAATAAATAAAATATATTATATCCTAAGGAGATTTCTTAAACTTGAAACGAAATAAGTCTTAGCATTATAGTAAGAAAAAACGATAAGCAAAGTATGATTTATTATGTTTCTAAGATTTACATAAAAATATTAAAAAAACATGCAGTAGATTCCTTTAATGTTTATCAATATTATAGAAATATTTAAAAATTAAAGATTGCTTCAATTTATTTTTCTAGAAACGTATTGACTTCAAAAAGAATAGGATTAAAAGTATTAATACGCTATATAAGCAATATACATAATAGCCAAATAACATATAACTTATTATATCATAAAATAAAACACGAAAAAAATATTTTACTCTCTTTAGATTACAGGCGAACTACGATAACAATTAGAGTTGTAAAGATTGTAGAGAAGAACATACATTTTTAAAAATTGAAGTTGAACATGAAAAGAAATTAAAAATTCTATTTGTATCAGATAGCATGGCAAAACATAGGGTGCAAATTTGCAAGATAAACTATTTTTTAACGAACTATTTTAATTGTATAATAGTTATTTGTACTTTATTACCTTATTGCGATGTAGATGTTAATAAACTAAAAGTAACCCTGTATTTGAATTAGATATATTTGACAAGAGATAACTGCATTAGTTAGAAGTAAGTCAAAAGAAACTCAAGTTACAAAAAAAGTAATAAATATCAGGACAAGAAATTTAAGGGATACTCAAATCCCTTTTAGAGTAGATAAACCTAACCGCTACTAGTTCTGTAGCTACAACAGAAGCTGATAGTTTCGGACAGATTAAATAACGGATCTTGATGATAAGAATAAGGATAATGATGGGGAGAAAAGAGATAAGCATAACTAGCCTCAATTGATAATAATTAGCCTTCTTATTATAGCATAGCCGAGTGGCTGGCGCACTCGACTCTGAAACCAAGGTTTAAACCCCAGCTTAGAGTTCGAATCCCAGAGAGGTGACACATGTTTCACTATGATGATCTCATCGTGTATATGAGTAAAGTAGCCGGATAATAAACCCCGTCCTGTAATGAACTACTACCAAAAAGTGGGAATAAATCTAAAAAAATAAAAATAAGCCTTCTTACTTCTCAATACAACAGTTGCAGAATGTTCCGGATAATCATGTGAACGAATTCGTATGGGTAAAACCGGGTACACACTGCGCCAACGAACGGCCAAGAGTCTTCACCAACCAGCTCGTTAGCTCGTTCGTTGGTCTAGATTGAGTGTAGGTACTATGACCCAAGGAATTCGTTGACATTGGTTGTGGTTTCACACTACCGGCGATAACAACAAATGGTTTGGTTAAGGATAGTCTTGGGACACGTTCCTGGTGTGGACGCTCTAAGGGTAGAAAAATGTTTTAAGGTTTTTTTAAAAGCTCGTGTCTCCGGGGTGATTTTGTTTGCATTGAGTAGTCTTCAACCCTTTCCTTGGTTCCAGCTGTCTTTTATCTATAGCCGTCGACGATAGTGATTGTTTCTGTTTTACAAGTGCGAAAATATGGATTAGAATAAGATTTCTCATAGATATATATCGTACCTAAACTATATTACACATGTATAAATTTTGCGTAAAAATGTACGAATCTTCTGTAGCTAAATATCTCAAAGTGATCATCAATCTTTCTGCTCAGGAACAGCTTTTCTAAAAGAGGTGTCTTTCTGCTCAGGAACAGCTTTTCTAAAAGAGGTGTCTTTCTGCTCGGGAACAGCTTTTCTAAAAGAGTTGTCTTTCTGCTCAGGAATAGCTTTTCTAAAAGAGGTATCTTGTTTACTAATTTTTTGGGCCAACACGATTCGATAAAATCTCAAATCTTTAGCCTTCATTCGGAAAAATGATGAAAGAGACCGTATTAAATTTCCGCCTTGAGATCCGATATTAAATGGGTTCTACCAAACTGTTCTCTACTTTTGAATAGAGATGTGATCCACCAGCGTCGATATTTCCTCTTTTTCTTTACTTTGATTCTCTTCTAGAAAAATATATGCTACAGCTTCAAGCACACTACACCTTTTTCCTGCGAAATAGTGTTACAAATATAGATCGGTTGGGTTACCTTCATTCAACTCACGGAGCCTTAGAGTTGGATCCCAACCCACCCGGACAATACAGAATACATTGGTCCCAGTATCTCCCTATATGTATACAAGAGGACCAACACAAGCGTTGGCGACCAAGATTCGATCACATGCTCATTGTCCGTTCGTTGGCAATTCGTTGACCTAGTGTGTAGCCCCTTAAGAAAAATGTAGTAATGTCAAAAAAGATAAGTCATATTCCATGGATAAATTTTACTTTATTGTAGTTGAGTTGAGAGTGATAAAGAGCGACTAAATGAAAGTATTATTAAAGGGAACAGCTTATTAGCTTAAGGTACTACTGAACTTGCAAGCTATCAAAATTTGCATATTGTGCAAGGAAAGTTCTTCGTTCACATGAAAACATTCAATATTTCATCATGTACGGTCTGAAACACCTTACTTGATATTCTCTATAGTCAAATAAACATTTTCTTCCTAGTCCTTCAAATACATTCGAGTACTTTCAAAACTGACTTAATCACATTGCAAAATCAATAACGGTAGTAAAAGAGGATTTCATATATGAAACTTCACGTTTCCACCATATCTTCATGAACCTACTTGTTATGTGTGTCTGTAGCCTAGCTTAAGGTGTAAAGGGAATAATTACATTCTATCACGATGTTATATTGGTTCAAAGAAGGACTGAATTAAAGGGATGGGATATGACAGAAGTAGGTTACGTTGAGAGTAAAGCTTCAGTTGATGGATGTAGTATAAGCTCTAAAGCCCTTTCTATTGACGTCAAAACTCCCAAGCCTTACCTTGTTACTAAAAGTCCTACACACTCTAAAGCAGATTTCACCCTTAACCATATATACAAATAAATGTAAGCACACAAACTACACATAAAGGTCTCCTTTAAAATGCCCTTGGGAAATTATACTACATACGTAAAGATTTACGTCTGAACGTAGCAGAATTCACATACAAATAACAAAATATCTTGGAAAGCATAAATAAAATATACATACATTCTTGCATCGTCACAATGCATTCATATGAGTTGAACCTCTTCGTAAAATAGTCATCCAACATTAAAACTTTTTATTGTCTACAAAATCCACTAAAACGAACACATTTAAGAAATGCAAATTAAAGAAATTCTATTTTATCGGTGAATTGTAAGATAGTACAACGTCATTGCAGTTTTTATCACCACAATTTATCTTTTTTTCAATAGCAGTATAAGTATATTTTTCTGAAGTTTACAAAGAGAGAATACAGAGGTGCAAAAAGTTAAATTATTTTGTTTAAAAGCAACGACTTTGTTTGTTAGATTGTGGTCATACATTACTGCTTCCACAATGAGAAACCCTTAGGTTTTGTTAAATTAAGCATTTTGTTGCAACTCTGTTTTAGAGTTTAGTGTTTTACACTACTATGGTTACAAACGTAGTTTAAGTACACATCAAGCAGAAAAACTTATTTGCATACCCCACGTTTTGAAAAGGAAAACGGAATTTTACTGAAAAAAAACAAAAAACTTTGAATTCTAATCAAGTTCAGATATAAGACTTTTTGAAGATTTAATTTTGTTTTTTATTTATTGAATCAAGAAGATATAAGAACCACTGTAAATAAAAGAACACACAGCTAATTGTATAAGAAAATTTTACTTCCATTTACATTATCAATATTCAATTTTTAAGTTTTTGGTAGTATTCATACTACGGGAAGTTTAAATTTTAATTTAAATCAAATTATAATTATTATTAACACTGGGAGACTCCAGCGCCGGGACTTAAACCACGGGGCCTCTACATTTCCAGTGTAGCCTCTACATTTGGACTTTAGAGGCCCCGTGGTTCAAGTACCGGCGCTGGAGTCTATTTTTCTCGGTCTGTCTCCCAGTCTAAATAATAATTATAATTTGATTTAAATTAAAATTATCAATATTTAGAATTGATCAACCAAATCATGTCTGTTCCATGAAGAATATACTTTATGAAGAACAGAATTGGAATCGAAACTTGGAAATTGTCACTTTAAAATGCCACAAACCGTAACTTTCTATCATTATTGGTTTCGAAGTTGTATAATATAATGCGCAAAAATGTGAAATCGATAAATTCGAAAACATCAGTAAAAGTCGAAAACGAAAACATGTCGAGGCTATCCTTATAGAACCAAAAAGTTCAGTTTGGACCTTCTAAATACGTTCCTTGATTCGACTTGTTCCAAGTCTAGATTTCGAAATTCCCTGTATAAAGAAAAGTGTCTGCGGATGTGTTTCAGATTTTGATGAAAATTGGCACAAACGACTTTCAAAACAAGAGGAAGGTCACTACCTGCATGTGATTTTGACCCCCCCTTCCCCCTCCTCTACCTCAGAGCAATGCCACAGGTACTTCAGCAATTCAGCAGAAAACGAAGAAAGAATTACAGAATAAGGATAGTTATTTACTACTTTCCATGCCTTTCCATTCCATGCCGTTTTGAAAACGGTTTTGGTATTCAACACACACCATGGAAACGGTGATTTCACGTTTTGAGTTCAAGGTCACAACAGCAAATTTTTGATTTGAATTGAAACTGTTTTGAAAAAATAGCATGGTAACGGGTATTAAATTGAAAACAGAATTGAGACATGCGCAGAAAGTATGATGGGCAGAGATATGATAACCTGACTTATTTATAACTAGTCTGGGAGTTTATAGTTTTCAAAATTGTTGTGAAAACTATTCTGGAAACTCCTCATGGAAACACTTTCGGTTCGAAATCACAACAGTTATCAACACTCATGGAAACATAGTAATAGTCAAATAAAATTAAAAGAAATTATTTTACATAAATTAAACCTATAATGATGTCTTATTCGGTAATTCAGAGCTCAGGTATCAGCTTGCCTCAGCTATCAGCATATCTCCGGTTTGTTCATTAAACTCAATTTTCATCAGCAAATAAGACTAAAAGGTCTAGCCAAAGCGAAAAAAACTAGTTCGACCTCTTATTCCTATAATAAGCAGTCATATTTATCCATGGTTCCATACTGTTCATGTATTGTTGGATCACATTGTCATTTAATAATCTATATGGTGCATACTCTATAATTTATTCAACATAGATCTACCGCTCCACCTATTTCCCTCTATATAAGCTAAAACGGATGGAATTATACATGTGGCACACGTAAATGACACATGAAATGACATCAAGTTGACACGCAAGTGAATTTGTGGCTTATATTATATTTATAGACTGCATACTCATGTTCCTCGAGGAAAAGTAACGTGCAGAGCGAACATACTTAGTGTCTTTCTTTTTTTTCGTGCTAGAAACATATAAATTCTTTTGCACGTGCTTTATATTTTTCATGGTAAGAGACGAGAAGACAATATTACTATGCTATATTTTTTAAGAGGGGGAAGTTAGCATGTTCTCATAAGACTTATCTATTAGAATTATATCTAGTCACTCAGTACGAATGGTTTTGTGTGGTGTATGTGGTATTATAAATAACAATTTGTGTGGAGTACCACCCATATGGTAATATAAATAAAAATAATACATTGAATAAAAAATTATCAGTCACTGTTGATAAACATTATCCATTCATAAATGTAAATAATAAAGTACTAGGGGGCTCTGCCCCCTACTCGCTTCGCTCGTCGAACAGCGGCCGCAGCGCGGCCTTCGCACAATTTGAAAATGTGACACATTTGTTTGTTAACAAAACTTTTGCTTCCGAGCTTACCGAAGGTAAAGGAAGCTATGTGATCGTTCCGGAGAACGAACAATTTTTAGGTCTCCGATTTCAAAAATTCCAAGACAGAATTCCGTTTCAGACATCAGGGAACATTTTTGGTTCTGTGTCTGTCTGTCGGTCTGTCGTTCAATTTTTGCGAACCAACATATCTTAAAAACTACACGTTCAATTTTAATGAAATTTGGTTGGTAGGTCATAATTAGCCCATTGTTGGTCCCATATAAGTTTTAACCTTCTGCGCCTATTTGTTTCTCTTCCAATTGCGCACAAACATACATTTATTTATACTTATAGCTTCAAAAGTACTTATCTGATTTAACTTTTATAGTTTATCGAAAGTAGCCCGCCGATAGCCCCAGATTAATTTGAACCGTCAGCGCTCTTTAACTTTTGCTAAATTGATACTTTAATTCGTGTGAAAAATCAAAACAATTTTGACAGATTAAAATAAAAACGTAGGAAACAATTAAACCAATTAGACAATAATGGTTTGTAAAATCATAAAACCAATAAAGTACGTGGATAGGATGCGAGGAAGCTATGTGCCACACCAATTGGCAGAATATTTTTAATAATATAGATAGATATTAATTTATTACTTCCATGTCTTAATAACATTGTAAAATCATACATTTATGTAACAAAATAAAAAGTGAGGATATAGTAAGGCTCAGTAAATTGAGGAAAGCAAGGATCAGAGAAAAGTATAAATTGAGGAAAGCAAGGATCAGTGAAAAGTAAAAATTAAGGATAGTAAGGATCAGTGAAAAGTAAAAATTGAGGATAGCAAGGACCAGTGAAGAGTAAAAATTGAGTATAGCAAGGACCAATAAAAAGTAAAAATTGAGGATATCAAGGATTAGTGAAAAGTAAAAATTGAGGATAAAAAAATAAAGATACACATAATATCTCAAAAGAAGTTTTTTACCAATTACCTATTAAGCTTGTAGAGGAAGTTTACTAGTGTTGTAAAAATTAATGGCCCAGAAAAAAGCGTCTACTATCCCATCTCTACATTATTTGAACTCTTTATAAGCCTATTTCTCTCAGTTAACGGGTTGGTTTCATTAAGATTCTACGCCCAAACTACATAATTTGTCGGCCCTCTTTAACATAAAAGTCGGCTTCCATCGTGTTATTACTACGAAAATGTATTCTAGCTAAAGGTCAACCAAGAAGCGATGGGGTTAGGAAAAACTGTAAACTTAGCTTCGTTTAAAATCTGAACTCCCGAGTATTGGCCGAAGTCAGTAAAGTCAGGAGCTAATTTTTGATGTTTTATAAATAAAAGCTTTCTCTGACAATTAATCAAAATAAAAACAAAATTTATAGGTTATCAAAAATAAATTTATTAAAAACAATAGTACATTACGCGTCTAGTGCGGAAAGTAGCATTTTGCATGCGAGTGTGGAGTTTTCACCCAAGTGACAGCGAGGGTAGTAAAACCACACGAGCAAAGCAAAATGCCGTTTTCGCACGAGTTGCGTACCGTACTTTATCTAAGATTGTTGGATTTTAATAATAAATACAGAAAACAATTTTTAATAAACTTCCTATATGTAAGTTCGTATTTCTCTTTTAATAAAGATGACATTAATTCATTAGTTGTATTTTGTGCCGAATTAATTATTTCGGGAGGCGTATTATTCTATTCATTTTCGTCTTATCACTTAAATCACTCATTGTTTTTCACTAAAAACTCTACATAAGCAGTTACTTTAATTAAACAAAAAGCAAATTAGTTTTGTTAGGTGTAAAAAAACTCGCTAATCGTGCGTAAAGGTGAAGAATTCTTCTTTTTACCGCCCTAGGGCGGAAAAAAGAGGAATAATAAAAACGCGCATGCGCAATGAAATACAAGTACGTAAAGAACCACTTTCCACGTATCTAAACAGAGATACAATGTTTATATATCGTATCAACAACAATGTTTTGTTTCTCAACTCAAAATATAACTGGATTTACCACGTAAATTCACTTGATAATTTTTTCAGAAATCTATTTTATTAAAAGCTGACCATGAGTCAGCTGACTTATGGTACATGACACAACAACACCTCAACACTCCTCAGATAGCCATCACTTCTTGGTCGAACCTTTAGCAAAGAATGAAAGCTGAAAATTTTCATTTTGTAACCATATTATAAAAATTATTTAATTTCGTTATTTTTTTTATTCTATTGTATTCTCCTTCTTACACCTTATAGCTACTATAGATAGTCCCTAAGGTTTTGAGTTAAATTTCAAAATTGTTAATTTTAAAATACTTAGATCATTTTGAATCCTAAATGTTTCATAAATTTCTATGAGTGTGTGTATTTATGTAACTCATATACACCGGCTTCATTGGCCAGAGAAATTGGTTTAGTGGAATTGGTTCAAATTTAAACACCACCATTATAACACCATTTATAACACCGATCCAGAATGAATAAACCCAAACAACGTGACAAAAAAAAAAAAGTAAATGCCATTATTATTTGAAAACCACTATTTTTTATTTTTTTATTTTTTCAACGTTTCAAGTTTAAATTTCTACCACTTCCACTAAACCAATTTTCCTGGCCAACAAATTCGGTGGTGTTTTGGTGTCAAATTTGGGATCTCACGTTCAAACCGTTCGAAAGTTATCGCGGGAAATGCGTGTGGATTGCTGGTTTGTAACCCTCCTCTAGCTTCCCCGTTCTGCCTCTACCCCACGTTTTTTCGTGTTCTAACTAGAATTTCTCTACCAATTTTTAACGAAACCAGGAAATGGAGTATATCGTTGAAAAGCTTATTAAAAGGGGAAGTTTTGGTGAAATTTGCCAGGCTAAGGCTGAAGAATTGTTTTTGCTTCAAACACAAATAACATTTTCCGAATTTTAGAAACTTAATTTTTTTCCAATTTTGATTGTATTGAAATGATTAGAAATGTATTTAGAAACTTTTAAGGTTTGCATTCTTATTGGAAATTTAATGAGCTTTTCAATGGTTGTTTCAAATTTGCTTTAGGGCCAACAATTTGGGAGATATGGCCATTTTTATGAAGAAAACTCGTGTTTTACAGAAAAATCAGAAAAACCAAAATAACTCCCTTATACTTGAGAATCGGACAGGGGTCAAGAGGAAGTTTTTTGTTGCTTTTGGGGTGTAGAATCACCTCCCGAAGTTTGTAACATTTATCGTGAAACACCCTGTATACACAATACACACATATATGAAACATTTAGGATAAAAAAATTATCTAAGTATTTTATAGTGGAGAGCTGCTTGCATGTGTATACATCAAAATGTATGCGAGTAATAGTAGTAGTAGTAGTTACCTAGTACTTCCTACTAGACGGGTAGGACGAACCACTTGTTCGAACCTAGCAATCAGGCCTTATAGTAGACCCATTTTACTTGCCCCGTGGTGGAGAGTTCCAGCTACTTCACACATCATACATTTGTACATTGTACCGCCGAAGCGAGTATGATGTGGTCATTAGTAAGCTATATGAGCGTGCTTCAAAGTGTGGGGGAAGAGAACCCCTCAGGGGGTCCCCTCGCCCTACTCCGACCCCGAACCATAGATACAGATCACATTTCATGACACGGATCGAACCCACTAGACGACGTGGGGGAAGAGAACCCCTCAGGGGGTGTCCCTCGCCCTGCTCCGTCCGCAATCCATAGATGCATTCAGTGTATCACGGCCCGGGATCGAACCCACGACCTCGAGTTGCCTCGACTCAGTGATAGCTGAGCGCGGTGTCTTTACGACCTCGGCCACCCTGGCTCCCAATGTATGCGAGTAAATACACAGGGCTTGATTTTGTCTCGCCAGTGCCGCTGACCGAGGTAGGGGAACTGATAAAGGGTGGGTTGTTCCAGTAGCTCGCACATGACCGATCATCCTTATCATTCGGAAGCATTCTGCTTCACTGACAAATGTACACAGCACACAGCTTCTACAGCATGCCAGCTACTGGAATTTTTTTTATTTTTTAGTAGCATGTGTATTTCCGCTGAGCGTTAGAAATATGATAGTGATCTTTAATATAGTAGACAATATATTTTACCTTATACAAATATAGTAGGTATAAGGTATAATATTTTCGATTAAACCATTCCTTCATGGTGAAAACCGTCTAAGACCGAAAATTTGCGGAAAATTAATTTTTGCATTATTGTACTTACACCTTGTACTTTTTTTTATACCTATAACGTATAAAAAAAAATCACATCTAACGTACCTTTTGCATGGTATAATTGCAACAATAATATCTGGGGTATCGGAAGAAAACCAATCGGTTTGATTACAAAGTTAAATTAAAGTCAAAGTTTAAGTTACATTAAATATTTTTCAGCCCTTAATAAAACTTTGAAAGAGTTATGAAAAATGTTATTTATACCAAATTTTATCCTTATAGCAACATTAACGTTATTATATTATCTATCAAATATTAAAAAAAAATCCTTTTATTTTCTGAAGGAGGTATCTTTGAAAAAGAGGGAAAAAATATATTTGAAAAGAAAAAAAAAAATAAATAAATAAAAAAATTAAGGTGAATTCTATTTCCTTATAAAGGTTTTTCCAAGTTATGTGATCAATTTACCGTATAATGTGAAAAGGATAAAGCGGAGACCTTTATAAATAAATATATTAATACAC
This sequence comes from Gerris lacustris, assembly GCA_951217055.1. Taxonomy (NCBI): domain Eukaryota; kingdom Metazoa; phylum Arthropoda; class Insecta; order Hemiptera; family Gerridae; genus Gerris; species Gerris lacustris. The sequence continues at coordinate 56,458,857 of OX578282.1, read as the reverse complement.
ATTTTACATAAAATAGTTTTATAACATTTTGTAAAACTCACAGATCCAGTCACAACATTTTTATCAATTTCCATAGAAATGTTTTATGGAAAAATTTGCTTTCTTGCTTTCCATTCTCAGAATGGAAATCTTCGGTTGAAAATAAATCGAGTATTTGAAAGGAATGTAAGAGAGGGGATTTTTTTTTTTTTTATAAATAAGTGTATAAGAAAGGAGAGGTGTAAATATTCAATGCAGTGAACACTGCGTAGAAAATAATTTTTTCAACTGAGATTTTTTTTTTCAATTTACACAGAATACAACTTAAAGAGAAATTGTCAACACTGTTGTTGAGGCTTTTCTTTATCGTCCGACTGTTCGGATGATAAAATTTGGCTTCATCAGACCAGGTTTAAGTCGGTCGTATGGAAAGTTACATTAGATCCAACTTTAACCGATTTTTTACTCTACCGTTTGGCAGGCCTTAGGTGGTCGTGCCACGGAGCTAGTTAATAAGGCCGAACAGTAAACCGATTTGTCTACCAATGAAGTGATTACAACGGCCAAAAACATAGTTCTTAAAATTTTTACAGTTTCCACGGAATTTTATTCTGATTTTTCCTCCTCTCGTAGCAGGATAAACAAAATTGAAGTTCGGCAGCTGAAGGTGCTTCGTGAAAACACTTTGGTTCTTTGTGATTATTTCTGTTTCAGGTAAAAAGGAGGAAAAAGAACAAAGACATTTATTTATTTGCTGAGAGGGATTGAAGATGTTTCACAAGTTAGTTTCCAAAAGAGTAGAACAATCCAGTAAATTTAAGGACTACTTCAGGATAATCCAAAAAACATTTTTCTTAATGTAAATCAAATTATAATTATTAACAACTACGGGAAACAGACAGAGAAAAATACACTCCAGCGCTGGGATTTGAACCACAGGCCTCTATATTTCCAGAATAGCGCTCTACCAACTAAGCTACGCAGGAGAATGAATTTCTCTGACGTTAATGATACCTTGTCCCGAATTTAAGCTTTCAATTTTCCACAAATCTGAGAAGTCAACATTAATGACAAAGAACTAGATCGAGAAATAACGCTTATACTTATAAAGTACCCAATTAGTACCTGTACTTAGTATAATTTGATTTAAATTAAAATTTAATCTTTCCGTAGTATGAATACTACCAAAATCGTAAAATATCAATTTCTTAATGATGAACGGGATCATACAAAAATATTCTAATCTCAAAAAATTGAATAAGCCCATCTGATAGCACCAAGATCACAAAAAAATATGATGCAAAGTTGAGTCGGAGGAAACATTTGGTTGGTGCCGAAAATCAGCAGAGATCAGCCTAGTTGGGTCGGTCCTAGTGAAACCATTTCTACGGAAATTCAAACAATCAAGTACTTTTGTTTGTTCGACGATATCTGCCAGCAGATTCGGCAGAGTGAAACCACCTAGTTGGGTCGGTCCTAGTGAAACCACTTCTACGGGAATTCAAACAATCAAGTACTTTTGTTTGTTCGACGATATCTGCCAGCAGATTCGGCAGAGTGAAACCACCTAGTTGGGTCGGTCCTAGTGAAACCACTTCTACGGGAATTCAAACAATCACGTACTTTTGTTTGTTCGACGATATCTGCCAGCAGATTCGGCAGAGTGAAACCACCAAGTTGGGTCGGTCCTAGTGAAACCACTTCTACGGGAATTCAAACAATCACGTACTTTTGTTTGTTCGACGATATCTGCCAGCAGATTCGGCAGAGTGAAACCACCTAGTTGGGTCGGTCCTAGTGAAACCACTTCTACGGGAATTCAAACAATCACGTACTTTTGTTTGTTCGACGATATCTGCCAGCAGATTCGGCAGAGTGAAACCACCAAGTTGGGTCGGTCCTAGTGAAACCACTTCTACGGGAATTCAAACAATCACGTACTTTTGTTTGTTCGACGATATCTGCCAGCAGATTCGGCAGAGTGAAACCACCAAGTTGGGTCGGTCCTAGTGAAACCACTTCTACGGGAATTCAAACAATCACGTACTTTTGTTTGTTCGACGATATCTGCCAGCAGATTCGGCAGAGTGAAACCACCTAGTTGGGTCGGTCCTAGTGAAACCACTTCTACGGGAATTCAAACAATCAAGTACTTTTGTTTGTTCGACGATATCTGCCAGCAGATTCGGCAGAGTGAAACCACCTAGTTGGGTCGGTCCTAGTGAAACCACTTCTACGGGAATTCAAACAATCACGTACTTTTGTTTGTTCGACGATATCTGCCAGCAGATTCGGCAGAGTGAAACCACCTAGTTGGGTCGGTCCTAGTGAAACCACTTCTACGGGAATTCAAACAATCACGTACTTTTGTTTGTTCGACGATATCTGCCAGCAGATTCGGCAGAGTGAAACCACCTAGTTGGGTCGGTCCTAGTGAAACCACTTCTATGGGAATTTAAACATTCACGTACATTTGTTTGTTTGAACGATATCGGCCAGCAGATTTAGCAGTGTAAAACGGACGAAGTCGGGTTCAATAAAACCGTAGCTCAAGTCGACTGACAATCCACTAGACCACTTAGACTAATTACGATTTCAGTGGACGATCAGCCAAACAATTTAATCATATAAAACAAAATAACAAATTAGTTCTACTCTTACGATATACATCTTTTAATACATACATTCTTTTTTAACGCATATCAATAGTTTTCACGTTGCAAATTCAGTTTACTAGTGATTAATGATGTCGTTAAAACATATTGGCAATTAAACTGAATGAATAGCGTGAGACAGAGCCTTAAGTCAATGCTTCTAGAGTCTAGAATATGATTTAAAAATAAATAATATTAATAACATCGAAAATACAGAAACTCCAATGATAAAATTCGATTTTACATGTATTTCTAAAAACCTAGCGTTCTCATTTTTCTTCTTTTCTTGAAGCTCTTAATATTTCCATTTGATATTTATCAGGAAATAAATATAAGGGTTTGTATGTCATTAATAATATTTATCAAACTTTATGATTTATATACACTTACAACAATCTGATCAAGTTATTACTCTGTTTTATAAAGAATGAATAAGATCCATAAACAATTTATATATATTTGATTTATAAAGCTATAGTAATTCAATATTTTACTTTAAGGGTTTCGACTATTTTTTTTTTGTCTACTTGATTTAAGCTCTTTTTTATATATTATCTTTTTAAAATTATATTCTCGATGTTTTCTTTCCATTATTCTCAGCTTCATTTAGTTTTATTCTTTAGGCTACATTGAAAATCTTTTTATGATTGACGAGATGGGAAAATAGAAGACATTTTATTATTTTTTTTATATTAAAACAAAAAAAAATCGATTTAAAAAAACAATTCCCTTCCACGAGTAATCCATGTTTTTTTTCTCTGTTTTCCTTATAGAGGTTTATCATTTATTTTCTGTTTTATAAATTTTCCCTAATTAAAAAGAGTTTTTTCATTTTATTTTAAAAGGAAAAAGAAAAAAAGAAAAATGACAATGAACAACAAAATATAAAAGGAAGGCTACAATTATCTTTCTTTATCCCAAATTTTTTTTTTTTTTTGTTGAAAGGCCAACGACTACCAAAAATCATTATTTCTTGGCGGTTTGCCATTGATATTGTACTTTTCTTGTGCTTAACTACCTACAGACTTCGTTAAAAATATTATATTTTTGTCAATCATGATTATAAGAATCATAAAAATTGAAAAGCCTCTCCGCAAAATGAATTTTTAATTTTCAAAACTAGCTTTTGGCCTCTAGGGCATCATCAGTGCCGGTGAAAGGTAAAGTAATAAATAACACGACGTTGAGTCACATGAGAGAACGGACATTCCCATTTCGAACGGATGAGTTCGTTTTAATATAGACTCAAAAAACTGTATTAAATAGTATATTATGTTACAAGGCTGTGAAGTGAGAAAAAACACTTCAAAATCGCGTAGCATATGCTATTTTTTCCGAGGTAGCAGACAATGAAAAAACATTAAATATTAATCACTAATCAATATATAATAATAACAAATATTAGTACATACTTAAGACTTAAAAAAAGAAACCTTAAAATGAGGTTACACAATAAGAAAAGATAAATAAAACGCATTGACATCTAGCGGATTTTTATCGTACTAGAAGCATTTCTACAAAGACTGCAGCACTACTGACGGAAGTTTTGACAACTACCCGCCGTAAAGAAAAAATCTTTTAGTGCCTAGGACGTAAAAGATTTTTTCTTTACAGCTAGGAGTAATGAAAAGATTTTTTAAGTCCACGTAATGAAAAAATGGATTTTAGCTATGTTTTTTAGGCTCTAAAGTTACTATTTCACAGCCTACCACGGAAAAAAAGTATTTTTAAAAAAAACAAAAAAAAAACACTTTTTTAGACTCAGAGGGGGCCTCAAAACTTGAGAATTCGTCAAAATCGAATTTTCATGCAATCACAATACTTTCTCTTTATATCTATTGCGCATAAGAAGAAGTAAAAAGGGAGATACTAACATGCAGATTATACAAAGCAATAAAAAGGGAGATACTAATATGCAGATTAAACAAAGCAATAAAAAGGGAGAAACTACCATCAGATTACACAAAGCAATAAAAAGGGATATACTAATATGCAGATTAAACTAAGTAATAAAAAGGGAGATACTAATATGCAGATTAAACTAAGCAAAAAAAAATGAAGATACTAATATGCAGATTAAACAAAGCAATAAAAAGGGAGATACTAATATGCAGATTAAACAAAGCAATAAAAAGGGAGATACTAATACGCAGATTAAACAAAGCCATAGAGAGGGGAATACTACTTGCAGATAAATCATTATAATACAATAATTCAATAATATCTTCACATATCTGACATCTTTCAAATAGAGCAATGCAACCGTTTCGCTAAGCCACCAATTTGATAAATCAATAGAAGTATAATGACCTTTTCAGGTTATTCATCCTCAATTGGAAATAGATTGATAAAGTTGATTTCCTTAGCTTTATATCTTGTATTCCAACTTTAAGTTACTTCAAAACTTTTTATGTTTCTACGCATCTTACCTGAGCTTATTTTATACAGCCATTCTCTTTATTGTGGGATTCTGGATTAGTACCTTTTGTTTTTGATGTGGCAAAACTAAAAAGAAGATAAGGAAAAGGCACAGCACCAAAGAAATGGCGAAATAACGCGAGTGTCAAGTGATAATGTAGTGATAAGACACGCCCTTTCAACATCTTTATCGATCTCATTTTGGCAAATACCGTTTGGTGGATTTCCTTTACACGGAACCCCCTAGGGGGCCAACTAAAACCCCTTTGCTGCGGTCGACTCCGACCCCTTTCTCTGTGATTTTATCCCCGTTCCAACTTAGTAACGTTTCAACATTGCCCCTGTGAACTTTGAACTCTGACCTAACTTAATTTTCTCTCGTTTCCTTTTCTTTACATTAAAAACCTCAACCAGACCTTTAATTTTAAGACGTTACATGAAAATATCCAATTTCCTTTTACATAAAATGTTGAAGGCACTCTCATTTTAATGGTGTCAAATTTGTTTTTTTTCATTTCTTAAAATGTTTGAAAATCTTTGAATCTAAAAAAAAATTTCTCTTCAATCAACTCTTATATAAAAATTAATATTAATGAAATCATTTTACAGTCAAAAGAGTTAAATTAAGATTCAGAATAAAATAATTCATTAGAAACCTCGCTAATAGAAAAATAAAAGTAATAATTAAGTTTTTGGTTATAAGGTTTTTAATTTAAAATTCCTTATTATAAAATAAGGAAAATTTAAGAATTATAATAGTTAAATGGATAATAAATATTTATTCAATTAAACTAATGGAATATTAAAAGGAGTTAATAGTAGTTAGAGATAAAATGAATATGCAGTAGGTTGTTCGTTATTCAGAATCTGTTTTTGACGTCTAAATTTGTTCAATTGAAAAGTTTAGAGGCAGACATGTTAGAATTAATTTTACATTTATTTTTTGGCTTTTTAATTATTAGAAGGTATTGTGTAAAGTTTTAAAAAATTATTAAATATTTGAGTTAAATTAAATTTGAATAATATTTGTTATATTAGTCCCTATTATATTAATCTTCTGTTACATATGGGTAGTTTTAGTACATTACGCGTCGAGTGCGGAAAGTAGCTTGTGTGGTTTTACTACCCTCGCTATAGCTCGGGTGCAAACTCCACACTCGCATGCAATATGTCGTTTTCGCACGAGTTCCGATTGTTAGATTTAAATAATAAATACAGAAAAAAATAAACTTCCTGTATGCAAGTTCGTATTTCTTTTTTGATAATGATGACATTAATTCATTAGTTGTATTTTGTGCCGAATTAATTATTTCGGGAGGCTTATTGTTCTCCTCATATTCGTCATAATCATTTAAATCACTCATTGTTTTTCACAAAAAAACTCGATATAAACAGTTACTTTTATTAAAAAAACAGCAAATTAGTTTTGTTAAATGTAAACAAACTCGCTAATCTTACGTAAAGGTGAAGAATTCTTCTTTCTTACCACCCTAGGACGGTAAAAAAGAGGAATTATTCAGAATTATGAGACGCGCATGCGCAATGAACAAGTACGTAAAGAATCACTTTCTACACATCTAAACAGAGATACAATGTTTATATTTCGTAACAACCGTAGATAAAGGTAATTTAAAAATAATTTAATAAATTCTGCATTTAATAAAGGGCTCCATGCAAAAAAAAAATCAGCATTACATTTATGCTGATTATTTTCACTTATTTTTAAATAAAGAACCATTTAATAAATTACATAGAATTAACATAAATGTAATGTAGATTTTTCAATGTTTTTAGGCATGAATATTCCCCGGAGAGGGGTGAAACATAGCCAATTGAAAAATGAATATATTTGTGATTTCTTTTTTTAATTACCCTTAAACGACCCACATGAACAGAAGATTATATTTCAATGAGTATCATTGAAAAAAAAAAAAAAAAAAAAAAAATGTTGGTAAAAACATTCCTTCTTAATACCATCAATCAAGTGGCCATCAATTCGTCCATCTAGACATATCGCTAACGATATATAGGTTAGAACTTTAAAAAAATCGATATTATCGATATTACCGCTCGAAAAAAAAAGAAAAAACATTCTCCGATGAAATTACCCATAGTGTTGATTGTAGAAGAATGAGACTAAATTTTATGTATCATTACATTTTTAGAAGTCGTGATACACTAAAATTATCAGACAGATTTGCATACTAAATATTATGTAAAGCTGTGACAGTTAAAAAAAGGTAGTTATGAGTTACAGTTAGGCTTAGCTTTCTCTTAATAAACAAATCAGTAAAATCGACAGAGAGAGCAAAAAAATACATCCAGCTCGTTATTTTAGTTTATGGAGGTTTTAAGAGGTTGTAATGTTTAATTAATCTTAAAACTGTAGTAAAACGAATAGAAAGAGCAAAGGATAATGTATCATTAGATCGTCAATGAGTTAAAACGAGTTTACAAAGTTTGCTCTATCAAAGAAAGAAGTAAAACCATCTGTAAAATAAAACGACAATATATGGTTCGAGGAAGAAATTGCTGCTAGAAAAATAAAAGTAGACAATTCTAAAGAGGTGATGCTACACACTATAGAGAGATAAATATATCAAGTTGCTTTAATAAATGATTTACTTCCCAATTAAATTGATTTTATACTTCTATCAAGCAGCAAATAAGGTAAGAATGGATACTTCATTAGATTGTTACTCACCAATGTTTTTTTTTAAGAATATAAATGACTTTGACTAAATAACTATCAAGCAGTGGCGTATTGAAAAAAAATACGGCGTATTTTTTTTTTACTGTATTTTTTTATGTCTGGGCCCGTCTGGGGGGGGGGGCACGTGCCCCAGTGCCCCCCCCCTGGATACGCCACTGCTATCAAGACAAAGAGATGTTTAGTGTTTAGTCCAATGTACCTACTTTGGGACAAAGGAATATAACACTTGTTTTATAAGGGGTGTAACAGTATGAAGAAACATTCCATACACCTTTTTTAGATTGTTACTCCCTTCAGTTTTATTTAAAGGGGAGTAACAATCTAAAGAAGAAAATTGCATACACCTTCTTTAGATTGTTACTCCCTTCTGTTTTATTTAAAGGGGAGTAACAATCTAAAGAATAACATTCCGTACACCTTCTTTAGATTGATATTCACCTCTGTTTTAATTATAAGGGGAGTAACAGTCTAAAGAAGAACATTGCATACACCTTCTTTAGATTGTTACTCCCCTCTGTTGTATTTATAAGGGGATTAACAGTCTAAAGAAGAACATTGCATACACCTTCTTTAGATTGTTATTCCCATTTGTTTTATTTATAAGGGGAGTGACAGTCTAAAGAAGAAAATTGCATACACCTTCTTTAGATTGTTATTCCCATTTTATTTATTTATAAGGGGAGTAACAGTCTAAAGAATAACATTCCGAACACCTTTTTTAGATTGTTACTCCCCTTTGTTTTATTTATAAGGGGAGTAACAATCTAAAGAAGTGCCTAAGAATGATGTAAGTCAAACATTCTATCTCTTTGAAAAGCTGACCAGAGCTAAGCTTCCATTAAGTGGAATAGATTTAACAAGATTAGTATTAAGTGGAGCCGGTAAGGTTCAATTTCCTTGAGAAGGATTAAATAAGTCTTAGTCCAGGCTTTAGAGTTAAAATGAGGTTTGGTTTTAAGCCTAGTATAACAAATTAACTCAGTCCAGGTGAAAAAATAAAATTGTCAGTTAAATTTAACTTCAGATATATTTAGCCTTTCGATTAAAAAGATTATTTTGATGTATTTAACTCAATAATCAATCCTTAAGATGTTAGAAATGGGACTGTCTATGGAGGTCATCCTAAAGGAATAACACAAACTGCAAATTACTCTCCACCAATAAATTGAAATTAGTTTAATATCAAAGCAGCTTTCGGCCTTCAAAAGGCCATCATGATCAGTGCCTATATTGTGGAAGAAAAAGAGTTACATTAATAAAAAGATTTAGTGAGAGGCAAGTCTACATCATGTCGGAGATCGACGTAAGACTTATCTTAAAGATCATAATATTTTTTAATCCTAAAAATAATATTTTCAAGGATTTAGTTGAAAATTAAGAGAAATGTATAATTTCTTTACTCTTTTCTAGCGTAGGATTCCCTGTTATAACACTTCTCTAGTTAAAGAGGCGAACTAAAGATAAAATTAAGTTGTAGCAACTTAAAAGAATCAAATGGACGCAGAAAGGTTGAATGTTCAAGAAGATGATGGGAACAAAAATGTTTCCTAATCCTAATATCTGAAATGGATTTCTGTTTAGGAATTTTCAAAATCGGAGACATACAATTTGTTCGATCATCAGAACGATCACATAGCTTCCGTTACCTTCGGAAAGCTCGGAAGCAAAATCCATAAAATAAAGGATGGGTATCCGAATTGCATTGAAATCGGAGAAGTGGTGGTTTGCAAAAAATATTGAGGAATAGACCGATAAACAAACACGAAACAAAAGTACCGGTGTGGAAATCCCCTCACATGGGTTCCTTGCTCACATTGTCAATACGTGAGCAAGAGAGAACTCAGTATAAACTACATCGTACAAACAGCTAATATCGATTATAGTTTTGCAACAAAACTCCGGCCAAGGTTTGAAACATTGAGAGCCCGCCCCCTCAAATTTAGATACCTGCTTCAGATGTGCAATATTTTGAATAAAGGTTGGAGATACACAAAACAAATGCATAAGTGTATAAGATTTACTAATTATTATCACAGTCACAAAGGCGACATAAATCGTTGTGTAAAATAAATTTACAGAGTCTAATAAAAAAGTTAACTACCTATATTAAAAAGGCATTGATAAGTGGCATAGGAAAAAAAACATCTCTGACAAGATTTAAGGTAACCAAATTCAAAATAAATGTTTGGTGCTTATACTCGATATTTGGTAATCATGCAAATATTCATTCAAAAGTAGTCTAAAAGCTGCGTATTTTAACACAAGAATTGTTTGGATACGATCAACTGGACGGACACAATTGCCCAAAGAATATTTTTTATAAAAAACACTAAAATGCCAATATCTTCCAAACCGCTTGTCCGATTGTGCTCAAAAAGTATAGCAAATAGGACCATATATACCCCAAAAAAAGGAAATTGAAATCAAATAAAGCCTACTGAAGTCGACAGACCAATTTCGTGCTTAAGTGACTGTAGCTCCGAAACGTCGTGAGCTACGATGTTCGAGTTTGCGCCATTAGTTTTTCCGACAAAAGTTCTAAAAAATGCCGCAAACCGCATCTCAATACGATGTCTTGAAGCGATGTTATAAAGGTTCAAAGTTCCGAACGAACGTACGAACAAGCATATATGTAAATGAATCGGATTTTAATGATAACCCCGGGTTCGTAAGACCCCTCCTTCACACCCTCAATCAAGTTTTGGAGTGTATCACCATACTTCCATTTTCATGGAAGCAAAATGTTCCCTGATGTCTAAAACTGCCTTTTTGTCTACAAGAATTTGAATTTGGAAAATTATTTTACTTCAAAAACATCTGAATCAATAACTCAGTGTCATCTAGCATCATACCTACTTTATGTGTGTTTATTTATGTGTTAATATAGTATTATGCAAGCGAAGTATCGAAAATGATAAATAAAGCGATGAGGTCAATATTCTGATGCTGGTTGATCTAATTGGTCACACACATTTCCTTTTGTGGTATGACAGTAAATGAAACATTATTTTACTCTGTAATCTCTTTTAGAGTATACGTTTTTCTTCACAAAATCTCACTCGAAACAAATATCCTTGTAATAGTGACATAGAATTTAATTAAACTGTCCCAATACAAAATAACAATGTTAATTACTGTAGCCATGTCGTTTAGAACAAATTGAGGATGTTGTTCACAAACAATAAGCTACAAAATTCATTTGGAAAATGTTTCTCATTTAAATGGAATTTTCAATAAGGTCCTGGGTAAAACGAAACAACAAATTGAAAACTTACCACACTGTTAAAACACGAAAACAAACAATGGCCTAATAATTAATTAACCTTCTTGTTAATTGCATGATAATATTTAAAAAAGAAGATCTGAGAGGAAAAAAGTGATGTAATAAATAAATAACAGAGAAAACGTCGACAAAATTAAATTAGGAAAATAAACTTATTGTTAGTAAATTAACAGCAATGTAATACCGTGTTTGCACACTGCAATAGGCTACACAATTTGTGAGAGACACCAAGGTATTACATTGCTGTTGTGTTTTGCCAGTCAAGCAAGTATGGCAGCATGAGAGCGCGCTCGTCTCAGATAAGCCCTATATCTGATCTTCTTGATCTGGTATAGGTCCAGAGTTGGGTGGGCATTGTCGGGCCCCTGATGAGTCGGACGCGACGAAACGATGCAGGACATGGCGTGGTGCCGAGCCAACATCTTAATGGCGTAATGTCTGATGTTGGAACAGTTCCTACGCTTGCGTGGCACATTCCTTGGTGTCTCTCACAAATTGGTAAGAATATTAACTTAAATTGCTCGGAAAAGTTCGTTTTAGTTAAATTACATTCTAAAAATACTTTGTGAACTTTAACGAAGTTCACTCATGGTTAAATTATACTATAAAGGGTCCCTACACTTGCAGACACAGATCCTAGTTTACAGTACGTGCTTTAGATTATACCTGATTGATTTAAACGGGAACTAATAGTCCAGAAGATAGCGTGCAAAAAAGTGACTGACTAACAACAAACTAGACATTTTTGTTTAAGTTAAGCTTTTTGTGTCCCTTTAGAATATCTGGTCGACTAAATTCATCAGCGAGATATAGCTAGGTCATATATGTTTTTATTTAAAAACAGACCAGTGGAGAGCTGAAAAGTCCATGAAAAGTCCACAAAATTGGTTAGTAAACCAAAAATCAAGTTGATGTAAGTGTGTCACTTAACATGTGACCATTTTGATGTTAGACAAACTAAAATCAACTTTATTTTTGGTGTACTACCTGATCACGATCATGAAAATCACATTGTCCGCCAAGTTGATGTTAGTTTGTCACTTGATAGTTTAGATATTAATTATTTCTTCAAATCAAAGTAGTCATGAAGTTAAGTGACAAACTAACAACAACTTGATTTTTTTTAACCCATCGAGCCAAGCTATCCCGCAGCACATAACTCAGTTGACCACATATTCTTAAAGGGCACCAAAACATTAAATTATACATAAAATTCTAGCTCGATGTTAGTCAGTCACTTTATGCTCGCTTAAAACCTTTTTTTAACAAGCACATTGAACACATTCCAGTGAAATGAAATGAATGGATATGAAAATTTCGTTTAAATTAACATAGAATAGTGGAATGTTGAAAGAATAGTCTCACCACGTAAAAGTAGGGAGACATTTCAAGATGACCTACACAAACGTGTCATATTGAAATAATAGTCTCTCCACATAAACGTAAACGCGGAGAAACATTTCAAGATGACCTCCACAAACGTGTCATATTGAAATAATAGTCTCTCCACATAAACGTAAACGCGGAGAAACATTTCAAGATGACCTCCACAAACTTGTCATATTGAAATAATAGTCTCTCCACATAAACGTAAACGCGGAGAAACATTTCAAGATGACCTCCACAAACGTGTCATATTGAAATAATAGTCTCTCCACATAAACGTAAACGCGGAGAAACATTTCAAGATGACCTCCACAAACGTGTCATATTGAAATAATAGTCTCTCCACATAAACGTAAACGCGGAGAAACATTTCAAGATGACCTCCACAAACGCTTCATATTGAAAGAATAGTCTCTCCACATAAACGTAAACGTGGAGAAACATTTCAAGATGACCTCCACAAACATAGATTAGTAGTTTTATACGTTTCTTATATTTTGTTGTGATTAAGTTCTTGATTAAGCCTTAATGAATATACGAGAGATGTATAGTCCCTAAATTTTAAATTTCTATTTCATTTATCTCTATAGATTGGTGGTCTGATGAGTGTTTATTGCCTGCAGATTAGGATATGCCCACTTAGTAACCTGAAAAGAGGGTTGATTTATTTAAATGTGGTTAACCTCACTTTATCCTGAATTAAAACTTATGCAGATTTACTAGTGTTATGCTAATACAACTCAAAAACAACTATAGAATCTACTCTATATATGTTTCTCTATGTATCAGCTCATTGCGTAAAAACATTATGGGAAATAACTTAATATTATCAAAAAATATACATTTTTTCATTAAAAAAAAAATGAAATTTATTATTTATAAACATACGTATTATGTACACATATGGAATTAGAGCTCCCCCCAACTTTGTGAACTTCAGCGGAGTTAATTGTAGTTCATCATAAGAGCACCATACACTTTCAGATAGAACCTAGTGTACATGCTTTAGATTATACTTGAATATAAATATACATAAATAATTGTTTAAATTAAAAGTTGATAAGGAATGCTAATATGGAACAAAGTATATTGTGCATCGACAATTTTCAAATATCTAAGTATTTTAACAGAATTCGTTATAACTCATTTGGCTGTCATGCATTGTATAATAGTGTAATTTTTGTTCGTGGATGTAAGAATTTATGATATCGATCTGATGATCGTTAGTTAGTTCAATATAATTCACCTTTTTTCTTTTTATTTTATTTAATTATAAAGTCAGATCTAAACGTAATTAATGTTTGCCTTTGTGGGCCTTGGGGGGGATATCGATGCAAGTGACAGGTAATTAGACCCCTGAACAATAATACATCTTGATATCTACTCAACCACGATATTCGAAAAAAAAAAAAATTAAAGCACCTGGTGATTTGTGTGGCACATAGCTCCCTCACTTTCTATTATTGGACGAATGGTTACATGCGTTTAAAACGAAGTACAATTATGAAATATATTTCAAAACGTAAGTATAACTAGGCGTTGCGTGGCTCTTTCATTGAAGCGAGCTTAATACAAGAAATATTGAATAAGAAATTAGTTAATCATGATGAGTTTAGTGTTAAAGAGGATGATTGTAGTTAATAAGCGTGTATTGAGGGAGCAGGACTACTCTGTGTCCCTCACGCCCCAGCCTACTCCATTTAAACTATTATAAAATATATCACTTCACCACACAAAAACTTGTAAACTTGTAAAAACTGCTTGGATCAGGTTGAAATTTTACATGCAGGTTTCAATAGTACAATAGATGGTATAAGTGAAGTTTTATTAAAATCATTAGTTAGAACTAAGATATCGGTAAAAATGTTATTTTCTCTATTTTAAACGTATAGGTCCGTTTGACATAGCTCACACACAATTTTAATTAAAACCAGATAAGTAGTTTTAAAAATATGAACGCTTACAAAATTGTTTCCTGATAAACGTTTCTTAAAATGTACTTTTGTTGGGAAATGTTTTAATTTTAAGACAAAATAAAGCGTTCTACAGATAATCACAATACTGCCGGTACCTTTGGTAGTTTTGACTGTTAGCCAGCAAAACTATAAAATAGTTGAAGTTTGATTGTAAATTGTTTTAGTATTACTGTCAACAATATACATATCACATATTATTGTGATATGCTACTATTCCACGGAGGTAAATTATTGTGTCACATTTTACATGCGAGCTATTTTCTGAGCAATAAACGGATAATTGTGCTGTCTTTTGTTCAAAATTTAAAACATTTTTACCTTAAATATCTGCTTATTTACTAAGAAAAGAGTCGTGATTCTTTATCATAATTATTTGCCAGCATATTGCAGTACATACCACAAGTGGTATTTTCTTACGTACCTAATTCCTATCGCTCTTGGTGAGTATAGGGCAGTTATAAAGATTCTCCAGTCAGGACAATTTGTAGCCATTCTTTTAACTTCACTCCAGGTCATGCCACATTTCTTGGCTTCTTTCTCGACCTTCCTCTTCCAAGTGTTGTTGGGCCGGCCACGTTTGAGTGTTCCCTGAGTTGTTGTCAAATGCATCTCTTTCGATGGCTCCTTGGGGCTTCTTTAGAGAATTCCCAATCCAACGCCATTTTCTCTCTTTGATTTGGATTGCGACTTGTTTTTGGTGCGCAACATCCCACAGATCTTCATTTGAAATTATATCTGGCCATCTTATAATAAGAATTCGACGTAGACAACGATTTATGAACGTTTGAAGTTTGTGAGTAATGCTGTTGGTCACCTTCCATGCCTCGTATCCATATAGTAGGACTGATTTGACCTTGGTATTGAACAATCTCAGTTTTCTCTCCCACAAAGGGTTAGTAATAAAAATATCGTACTTACGTTAATTTATCTCTGAGATATACGAGTAATTTGAATACTTTTCAACCCTTAAATACAATGAAGTTCTTTTGGAGGGAACTGCGATGTATTCAATTTATAAGAAGAAATGTTTTGTGTTCGTGAAGGGACATAAATAAATGGAAATTAAATATATATGTAATAATACCAAAGCAGACGAAGTTTTTCTTTAAGAATTTGAGAAATACAAGATGAATACATGAATTTAAATGTTTGTTTATTATGTTATTATTATTCTGATATAATATTGCTATTATTTCCGAGTCTACAAATAATTTGATGTATATAATATTTCATGAAATATCGTATTGAATTTCCAGTGGAAGCACAACAAGCATAACAAAATTCAAGAATTTTCTCTGTTCTTGCTGAATAATACATGTTAAGCAGACAGGGATGTAGAGAATACTAAGGATAAGGGATCTTGGTACTTGAGATTCAGTTGATAAGCACCTTACATCTCCTGGTTCTGAAGCATTCGATCCATGTTGAATTAATGAAAACACTGACATCACACCTCTATCATACCTCGAGTTTCTTGACGATGTAATCCCGTTTAGTTGAGGGGATTTGAAATCTAATCACGAGGTCTATAATCCTTGCCCTCAAGCTTAACTTAAGATAATCCGCTCTGTTGGCCAAAACCAAACCTATTTAATTTGATGGATTTCTGTCGTTAATAGATAAGAAAATTGTCTAAAAGTCATACAAAATACTAATAGCAATAATAGTTTTATAATATAACTCTTATTTTGTAAACAAGTGTTGAAATTTAACACAACCAGTCCATTTTATTAAGCAAATATGTTATATTACTAAGTCATAACTTTGTTTTGTTGGGTCGACAAGGCTACCTCTTATCACTGCAACAAAAGTGGTCTATTGTGACAAAACCCCGTTGTTGTACTTACTGTTACGCAGTTAATTTTTTCAGGATTTTGACAAAGCTGAGGATATCTCTGAGTGCTGCCTTCCGTGTGTCGGTTGGTACCAAGAGAGCATTAGCAGCCGTTTTCAAGCAGCTGCCTCGAAGTTGCTTAAAATGTGTCCTGAACTTTCCGCTGCTTCAGAGCACAGGCGGCAAATGTCATACTCAGCAACGCCCAATTTTTTTCAGGTGATATTTAAGAGGGCAGTGTACAGTAAGGAGGCCTGTCAGTAGCCTCAGTTCCTTTTTGCTGAGTGAGAGGTGCAATTTTGACCTCTTTTGTGAAAAGGTTAGGACCCTTTTGGATTGCTTAAGGCTTAAGGCCAGGGAAATTTTCCCAGTACGAGACCTTGAGTTCGGCCTCCCATAAGCTATTAATCGCCTTCCCTATGCGGCTAAGGTTTGGTTCACAGAAAGGCTCTACACCGACTAGTCCTCTACACAGAAGTCTCGATCCCTTGCTAAAGCAAGAGGATCGATCATTCTCACATCCTTCAAGTCCTGGTGGGAACCAGGTTCCTACCTATGTGTACTTATGTGTACATATGTGGACCTATGTGGGAACATTAGGTTAACTTTGTTGTGTCTCTGAGCCAGTGTGTTTAGAGATATAAAGCACTCTAAGGCAAGCTTAGACTCACAAGTAAAATTACTTAGAGCTCTTAAGACTGCCTGATTGTCCATTATTGTATAAATCTTAGCCCTATCAATCCTTTGCTAAAGTTTTCATGGGCACACACTTGTATAGCTTGGACTTCTGCCTGGAATATAGTGGGAAACGAGCCCAAGGATTTGGAAAGGTTGTAGCTTGGACCATACTTAACAGTATTAGATAAATACAGGAATGTAGCAACTTTACTCTTCATAGAATATTCGCAAGAACCAAGAATATTGATGGGTAAACTCTTGCCTATTTGAACCACACAAAAACCATAATAAATGAGGTAGAAAACTAATGGCAAGTTTCATCTAACGAAACTGAGAATTCACCAACACAAAAATTTCCAGCCATTTATTTCTTTTTGGTTAGATTAAGATTAGCTAGTCATTAGTAGCTTAGTTCAGTCATTTTGATTTTTCATAACGGCAAAGGGGCCAACTAATAAACATTACATACGTTATACATACATTTGTTATTGATATTTATTTTAAAGATTTTCTAAGTGTTATATTCTTTCGAAGAAAAAATTAGCCCTCAGACTCTAAAAATGAAATTAGAAAGAATATAACAAAAACGGTTTTTTCCAATCAAAGTAACAGAGAAAGATTAAACCTACATGGTGGAGTTTAGAGAGTAGAGGATATAGATTGATAGAACGGTAGAACTTATTATTATTAGAGATAATTAAAAAAATATTACAGGAAAAAAAAGTGAAATAAATTTACCCAGTCTTATATCGCACTGATAAAATACGATATTAAGCTGTTAAGCTTATCTCACTGATAAAAAATAAGACTGATAAGCACTGATAGATACTAGTTTCGGCTTCTTTAAATGAATGTTCATCAAACGAAGCGTTCTCACGAATTGCACGAATGCGCATTTGTCCAAACGATGGGGATTATTTTTGTTAAATTAAGACCAAACCATTTTGCCAACCATGGTTTTTAGTTTAAAGAATTAACTTAACACTCATTTCTTTCAGCAAAAAATGATATAGATAAAAAATAAAATGAGCAAGAATAAAGTAAGAGGTGTTTTTTCCAATCATAATTAAAGAGAGGGGTTGGAACTACTTGGCATCCCTATAATAATACTTTTATCTACGATTGATACGAAATATAAACATTGTATCTCTGTTTAGATGCGTAGAAAGTGATTCTTTACGTACTTGTATTTATTGCGCATGCGCGTCTCATAGTTCTGAAGAATTCCTCTTCTTTACCACCCTAGGGCGGTAAAGAAGAGGAATTCTTCAGCTTTACGCACGATTAGCGAGTTTGTTTACATTTAACAAAACTAATTTGCTGTTCTTTTATTAAAGTAACTGTTTATATCGAGTTTTTAGTGAAAAACAATGAGTGAATCAAGTGACTTTGACGAAAATGTGGAGAATAATAATCCTCCAGAAATAATTAATTCGGCAATAAATACAACTAATGAATTAATGCCATCTTTATCAAGAGAGAGATACGAACTTACATTCAGCAAGTTTATTTGTTTCTGTATTTATTATTTAAATCTAACAATCGTAGATAAAGTACGGTACGCAACTCGTGCGAAAACGGCATTTTGCATTGCTCGTGTGGTTTTACTACCCTCGCTATCGCTCGGGTGCAAACTCCACACTCGCATGCAAAATGCTACTTTCCGCACTCGACGCGTAATGTACTATTATCTACGATTGATACGAAATATAAACATTGTATCTCTGTTTAGATGCGTAGAAAGTGATTCTTTACGTACTTATATTCATTGCGCATGCGCGTCTCATAGTTCTGAACAATTCCTCTTCTTTACCACGCTAGCGCAGTAAAGAAGAGGAATTCTTCAGCTTTACGCACAATTAGCGAGTTTGTTTACATTTAACAAAACTAATTTGCTATTCTTTTATTAAAGTCTGTTTATATCGAGTTTTTAGTGAAAAACAATGAGTGAATCAAGTGACTTTGACGAAAATGTGGAGATAATAACATACTCCTCCAGAAATAATTAATTCTGCAAAAAATACAACTCAAGAATTAATGCCATCTTTATCAAGAGAGAGATACGAACTTACATACAGCAAGTTTATTTTTTTTTGTATTTATTATTTAAATCTAACAATCGTAGGCAAAGTACGATAAGCAACTCGTGCGAAAACGGCATTTTGCATTGCTAGTGTAGTTTTACTACCCTCGCTATCGCTCGGGTGCAAACTCCACACTCGCATGCAAAATACTACTTTCCACACTAGACGCGTAATGCACTATTATGTAACTACAAAAACATTAAAACAACTCAAAATTTTATAACACTTCTATAACCGGATAATAAATTTAAAGAGGTACACATTTTATCTCTTAGATAAAATAGTAAAAATATCTAAATGAACGGTACAGCACCACTTTTATATTTTATATTTCCATTTTAAATCAAATTATAATTATTATTAACTACGGGAAACAGACAGAGAAAAATACACTCCAGCGCCGGGATCCCGGCGCTGGAGTGTATTTTTCTCTGTCTGTTTCCCGTAGTTAATAATAATTATAATTTGATTTAAATTAAAATTTAATCTTTCTGTAGTATGAATACTACCAAAATGGTAAAATATGAATTTTATATTTCCTTAAGGAATTGAATTGATAAAATAAGCAACCATCAAACAAAAAAAAACAACAAACAACTAGAGTTTAATTGACAAAGGAAATGTATTGGGAGAGGGATAACAACACTCAATAGATTATATGTATTCGTATAATGCAGTTTCCACTTTCTATCGGTGCTATAAGTTGTTATTCGTTTATCAGTATACTACCAGGCTTGATACACCCTCCTGTAATATTTTAATAAATGACAAGCTAATTCCTTGTATCGATTAATAAAACATAACAGCTTTTACCGGCCACCAATTTACTTGAAACAGGGGAGGAAAAAAAACATGTGACCTCAGCTAACCTAATATACTGCATATTTAAAAACTGAATTATAGTTTTTTGATTTCATACTTCATTTAAAGGAAAACAACTATATTATTATTAGCTGTCACGTAGATAGAGATTATATCTGATGTTGTTTTAGAAGCTGATTGGGTAGGAGAAAGGGATTTACTTTTACCTGAAGGATAATTATAACTATTGACAGTCGTGCTAGCTGCTAGCTGAAAGGGTTGCACTTTTACCTGAAGGATAACTGTAACTATTGACAGTCATGCTAGCTGAATGGGATGTAATTTTACCTGAAGGATAATTATAATTATTGACAGTCGTGCTAGCTACTAGCAGAAAGGGATGCACTTTTAACTGAAAGATAACTATAACTATTGACACTCGTGCTAGCTGCTAGCTGAAAGGGATGCACTTTATCTGAAAGATAACTATAACTATTGACAGTCGTGCTAGCTGAATGGGATGTAATTTTACCTGAAGGCTAATTATAACTATTGACA
Source organism: Gerris lacustris (assembly GCA_951217055.1). Lineage (NCBI taxonomy): Eukaryota > Metazoa > Arthropoda > Insecta > Hemiptera > Gerridae > Gerris > Gerris lacustris. The sequence goes on along the minus strand of OX578282.1, from coordinate 56,438,493 downwards.
GTCGAGCTAGCTAACAGTATAAAAAAAACAGGATACATAAAATTAAATTGTCAATTAATAAATTATGTCCTGCATTAAATACCTGTTATTAGGATTTTTTTGACAGGAAATTGAATAATTTAACTCTTTGCGTATTATTTACAGTAGAGCGAAAAAAATATATTTACTGCAATCAATATTATTAATTAACTAATATAAGCCCAACATTTCTTTTTTAAGGTGATTCAATTAAAGTAATTACAGAATTTACTTTGTTTCCCTCGAGGGTAAGCTTTATTGCAATATATCAAAACCAAATTTTCAAGATATCTGTAATATTATATCACATTAATATCAACCAATTTGAAGCATTTCCAACATGATTTCCAGAGTTATTATATTAATTGTATTTTATTTCTTCGTATTTTTTATATAGGTGATACATTTTTTATTACTACAGCATCGGGTGAATTTATAATTATGACCAAGTAGCCGATAACCTTTATAAATCAATAAATAAATAATAATTACTTTTTTGATCATTAAGTACAATAATTATGAAATAGAACGGAATAAATAACAATACTAGATATATAATTTAAAAGTAATTGGCAATTAACAAACAATGGAAACATATACATAATTGAGAAAGATTATTTCCATTTATTTTGTATAGGTCTTACTTTCCTAGTTAATAGAAAAAGTACTCTTTTATTATTATTTGTATGTTAAAAAAGTGGCCGATTTTGGTGAAATTTGGTACACATGTCCATTTCACCAATGCCCAGGATGAGTCCCATTAGAAACGTTATCCACCGCGCGTTCGCGCGCAGAGCTCGCACGAACGAAAAATTCTAACTTCATCTATTCGATGAAACAAATATATATATTTTTTAAATACATTTTTTTTTATTAAAACCAACAGCGACACCACCATAAAGAGTTAAAGGTCACTAAAACTAATAAAGCGAAAGCGGACCTTATCGTTTAAAATAGAGAAAAGAACGTTTATCTACGATACTACGATTGATACGAAATATAAACATTTTATCACTGTTTAAATGCAAAAAAAGTGATTCATTCGTAGTTGTATTCCTTGCGCATGTGCGTTTCATAATTCTTCACTTTATCGCACGATTAGCGTGTTTGTTTACATTTAACAAAACTAATTTGCTGTTTGTTTCAAGTAAATAATTTTATCAAGTTTTTAGTGATAAACAATGTAAATTTTATTGATTTGTATTTTTCTTTCTGAATTTATTATTAAAATCCAACAATCGTAGATAAAGTAGGTACGGTACGAAACTCGTGCGAAAACTGCATTTTGCTCGTGTGGTTTTACTACCCTCGCTGTCACTCGGGTGCAAACTCCACACTCGCATGGAAAATGCTACTTTCCGCACTAGACGTATAATGCACTATTTTACCAATATCTTCCGTTCTAACAAAGCGATTTTATTACTTGAATCATGTAAAGTACTATTGAAATATGCATGTAAAATGTCAACCTATTTTAAGCAGAAGTTTTTGTGTTGTGAAGTGATACGTTTTATAATAGTTTAAATGGAGTAGGTAAATGGGGGGTTATTTAGTGTGTGTATTAGTCGTGTGTTTCTTTTTTAATTTTATTTCCATTTAAGAGAAAGTCAATGTAGCGCACACTTTAACAACGTGGTGGTTATCCATTGTATATATATATATATATATATAGTTTTATTTTACTTGTTTTACTGCTGTAAATACTGATTTAATCAATTGAAATTTCCAACAATTAAAGTAATTAAAAATGTTCCAATAATTAAAGGTTATAGAAGGTTGATTAGTCCAATTTAACCTTTAATTAAAGCTAGAAGTACTTGTACAAAATTAATTAAAGGGTTTATTGCATTTGGTTTTATCTCACTCTTATTTCAAGAAACTCCATTAATTTTTTCACCTCTAAAAACCTTACCTCCCCCTCCCCTCCCGTCCACTGATGAGAATAGGAATCGATGAACGAGTAGATTTTAACCTTCTCTTTAGCCCCCGGGGAAATAACCCCAGAATTCGAGGATAAAGAGAAAAGGCTAAAGTGGTATGGGGCAGCAATTTTCCTAAAGGGTACTGGGGGGAAGCAAAAAGGAGCCCTAAATATTTAAGGAAAGGCCCTTTTCACCCTGTTCAAGTAAAAGACTCTGGTCCGATCTTTACTGCTTCTAAATAATGAACAATGAACTGTGAACAATGAAGAGGAAAGAAAAAAAAAAAATAAAAATAACGAAGGATAGAACAAATAGTTGATGGATAGAAGGAAATCTGGATTGAATTTTTTCCCCTTTTTTTCTTCAAGCAAAAAAATAAAAAACTTTTACAAAAATCAATTTATTCTATTAAAAAAAAAAAATGAAAGAAAGAAACTTGATGAAGAAATTACGAGAAAAAACAATTGAAATATTTATTTTTCCCTCTAAAGTCTGAAATGGAAGGCTTTAATGGATTACCCATTAATCATGGAACGAGAGAGAGAGAGAGAGGGACAAAAAAGGAAGAGAGATAAACGAAGGGATTGGAGCTTTTTTACTTACTAAAGAGAATGTATTGTGATAGAGCAAAAAGTAGATTTTGAGATTTTAATGGATTTAGACGTGTTGAGTCTAAAACTGATTTTGACATTTTTATGTTTTGGCTATGGAACATACCTCAAAAAGCGTTATGTTACCTAAAAACTCAGAAAAGTGTGACAGGGATTCCGAAACCTCTAGGAGGTTTGCAATCCAGTCTACAACAGTAGGACCTTCCCCTACCGCGGACTCGAATGTAACCGAGGACGGGACGTGTAGGTTCGGCTGTCTTCGGTTCTCCCCCACTCTATAGCCTGTAGCCCAGAGCTCTTCTACTCTACTAGACTTAGTAATTAGTAAAGTCTAGTCTAGAGCAGCAGTTCTCAACCCACGAACCCCTTTTTGTGTAATTAACTGTGGGTATCCTGTAAAAACAACCCCTTATTTTTACAAATACTATTTACATTAGATGAAGTGTTGTTGTGACTACTGCTAATATTGCAACATCGTAGAAACAGCTGTAAATAGGTCATTTACTTTAATTACGCACATGAACTCGAAAAACGACACCAAAAAGCGTTACATAAAAATGTCTCACTGTCTTGTAGACTCGTATGCAAGCAATTTTTATTTTATTTTAAAATTACCTTTTCTAGAAATCGATATAGAATGCTTTATAATATTATTAACGAAATCATAAAATTGAAATAATTTTAAAAATAGCCTCCTAATAAGTGTAGCATATAGCTTCCTCGCTGCCTATTTCGTATACTGTATTGTCAAATTTATTTAATTTCCCCCCGTTTTTTAAATCTGTCAAAAATTGAAGTAAATTATCAAGAATTAAAGTATCAATTAAGTAAAATTTAAAGAGCGTAGAAGGTTTAAGTTTATCTGGGGCTATCTGCGGGATCCTTTCGACATACCATCGCAATTAAATGAAAATCAGATGAGTAGTTTGAAGATAGATGCGTAAATAAATCTATGTTTTTGCGCATGTGGAATAGAAACAAATGTGAGCAGATGCTTGAAATCTTGAAACTTATATGGGCTAATTATGACCAACCGTACCAACAATGGGCTAATTATGACCTACTGTAGAAATTTAATTAATGCAAACTTATAGTTTTTAAGACATGTTGGTTCGCAAAAATTGAGCGATAGACAGACCAACAGGCAGACATGGAACCAAAAATGTTCCGTGATGTCTGAAACGGATTTCTGTCTTGGAATATTTGAAATCGGAGACTTACCAATGCAGAAATAGGCCAACCCCGCATCACCCATCACTTGTACATAATTATAAGCCATTTGGCAGGTATAAGCCTACCATAGTGGCAGATGATGATTATTATTATTCATCAAGTAATTTTAAAGCATATCATATAGGTACAGGGTATATGGAAAGTAACATTTTTTCAGCGAAAACGAAGAATTTGTGATTCCTGCATTAGACAACAGAATATAAAAAGAGATTTTACAATTTCAAGCAATGCACACACAAATTAATTAGAAAGGGGAAAATATAAAGTAACTAAAATAGTGTACACAGAAAAAAAGATTTCATTTAACTATGACTACGATAGTATTCTTATCATGCCAATCTGAAAAGCAGTAATACGAACCATATCTATAAGCAAAAAGGGTTTATGGTTACGGTAAAGCTTGAATAGGATTTTAAACCTCTTAAGGTAAAAAGCTTTTAGATTGTGGTATATAATTTACATATAAGCTACCTTCTATTGAACAACCTTACGAGTTCATAAAAAAAAAAAATCAAGCAAGGTAAATGGATAGGGGTTTTTATGTATGTATAAAACATAAACCGGTAAAAGCTGTAAAGTTTGTTTATTTTCGAAATTTTCTGAAGTTTGTCTCACTTATGCGGGTAGGGAAGAATCAAAACAGTTCTTTTAAAAATGAGGACAAACAAAAAGTTTGTAGAGAGCGGCTCATGATAAAATTTTTCTTCAAAAAGTAACTTTTACTCGATAAATAAAAGTTCAAGTTAGCTTAAACAATGGTTTAATTTATCATTTCATTATAAAGTTCAAATTAAATAATTCAATTTGAAGTTAAATTATTTAATTCGCAACTCAAACTTACATTGCAACTCAAATTCTATGTTATTTTTGTTCTCTATTTACTTAAAATCGAGACTGCACACTACGCATTAAAAAATGAACGTATACTGTAATTATAAAAATATTTGTTTTGTTCGTTAGTTCAATATTGATCACCTACATAGTATTATAATATTTTGATGTTAAGGCTGAAGTTCTAGGTACTTTTAGTTTCAATGAACTACTTCTACATAATAATGTATAGAAGTTTAAAATCAATAATAAATAAAATGGTAGTACGTGAAGTCCCACATAGTTGGTTTCGTTGTTATTGTGAACATGAAATTAGTTAGAATAAGAGGGGGGGGGGGGGGGGGGCACACAAAATGTTGATGCTTTTTGACCAAATGGCGTGGAAAATTAAATAATTTTTACAAGAGTTATATATTTTACTACGTTTTTATTAGCTTGCTTTCTTGTTTGTTTGTTTGTTTGTCGAGTTCAAATCTTGCAATCGATTTTTAACTAACTTCCCGAGTAGCTAGACATTTGAAACTTTTAGAATAGCTCAGAACACGATGACAGATGACAATGCATTATTTTAATACTTTTAGCCATCTTTCGGCAGAATTTAATTCGTTTTCAGCAAATTTTGCTGCATGGAAAGTTAGTTCGGAAAAAATCAGCGTTATTTTATTTGTTTTGACATGACCCATATATACGATCTTCATTTTGACGGGTTTCAAATTTATGATTTATGACAGAAAATTTAAAAACGTAGTACATAAAAGTTCTTTTTATCTGGTAATTATTTGTAATCTACTCTTCAATACATTTAATTTGATACCCCACTCAAAATTTTAAACGCGTCAAAACGATCTTTAATACTGCTAAGTTTCATGATTTATCTCCTTTAATTCAAAAGTTATTGGAACCATACAGAAAGAATGTGAAATACAGACACAGGAACGAAACTATAAACTTTATTTTTTTTTTGGTTTTACCAACGAAACCCTAAAAAAGTACGTAAAATAATTTACTTTTGACGATATAGGTGTAAATAGATATATGCTTGTGCGCATTTAGAAGAGTAACAAATGGGCGCAGAATGTTGAAACTTATATGGGTCCAATTATGACCTCCCATTTAAATTTCACTAAAATCGGACGTGTAGTTTTTAAGAAATGTTGATTCGGAAAAATTGAGCGATAGACCGACAAACGGACATGGAACCAAAAATGTTCCCTGATGTCTGAAATGGATTTAATAAAATTTTCGTTCTTGAGAACTATTACATAGCTTTCGTTCCGAGCATACCGAAGTTAAGCTCGGAAGTAATTAATGAATTAATGAACATAAAACTGTTAAGTATACAATAATAAGAAATATTCCATTTTAATTGGGTACTGACAATGATATTGTAGATATAATACACTTGATAAGTCCATTAAATAACAAAATTGATTGAGTTATTTATACTTCAAGTTTCGATTTTCTTTCAAACCTTCACTTATATTTTCTTATCAAAACATTTTAACAAGAAAAAAAAAAAGAAAAAAATATTATGTCATGTCTAGTAATGATACTTCTAAACCAGATGTATAATAAAAGAAAATATAGTAAGACTGAGAAAAATTACTAGTTAAGCCAGGTGAGAAAAAATTATCATTTGAACCGCTCTGACCTTATAATACAGCGAAATATTAAGGTGGAAAAAAAATGGTAAGGAATCAACAATAAGATATTCTAAGAAAAAGAAAAGGCAGAAAATATGAAGATACGACAATGAAAAATGAGAAATGAGAAGGTCTGATAATTTTTCTTACAAAGATAAAAAAATGTTTTCTTCTCTCATTTTTAAAAAGAGGTATTTCCACTCTTGAGTTTTATACTTTAAAATTTCCCTTGTAATACATCGTGAAATGTAATATCTCATATTAGGTTTGCAGTGAAATTATTTATTTATACAGGACTTGTAATAGAAAAATAAAACGAATTCATTTTTTCCCCCTTATTTCCCAAAATATAATAAAAATAATAATTTGTCCTTATCACTGTAAAAATTCTTTTTATTTTAAATACGTCGGGGAATAAGGGTGAATACAAATTTAAAGAAAAGGTTTCTTTTCTCGCAACGAAAGGTAACATTTTTATTTTTACTTTTCCCCATCTTCTCAGATGGTATTGGAAAACAACCCAAAAAATCCGAAACAGAGATTTCAACAGAATTATCCGTTTTGAGTGGTTTTTAAGACGATTTGTGTGGTTTTTAGCTGGATGTCAGTCTGTCTGTCTGTGTCACGCATAACTCCCACAGTTTACAAGCTAGAGAGTTGAAACTTGGTACAAAAATCAGTCCTTACATACAGTTAGGGAAAATTTACGATGGCGCTAAAAACTGAGCCAATGCCACCTCATAAGACAACAGAAATTTCGTTTTGATATATGCCACAACTTTAAAAAAATGTCGATTTTTTACTTTGAAACTTCAATACATAAATTTCTGAACTATTTCGCCGATTGAGCTGAAATTCGCACCAATGATACTTTTCTATAAGATAAATAAGTTCTCCCTATTATACATAAGTCCCTGCCACCATTTTGAACATATTGACTTTAAATCAAATTATAATTATAATTATTATTAACAACGGGAGACAGACAGCGAAAAATAGACTACAGCACCGGGATTCGAACCACGGCCTCCTGTATGTCGATTCTTAAGTCCAAACTTCGATTCCTAAGACTTATGAAAAAATTGAAAGCTTAATTTCGGGACTGGGTATCGTTATCAATAGAGGAAATTATTCTTCAGTATAGCTTAGTTGGTTAGAGCATCTGTACTGGAAATACAGGAGGTCCGTGGTTCGAATCTCGGTGCTGGAGTCTATATTTCTCTGCCTGTCTCCGTTGTTAATAATAATTATAATTTGATTTAAATTAAAATTGAAACTTTCCGTAGTATGAATACTAAAAAAAACTAAAAAATATCGACTTTTGATTTGATATGGGAAAGTTCGGTTACACTTTTACACTTTGATAACACGGACTTCATTATCCTATTATTATTTTATTTATTTATTTATTTATTATAATTTATAGAGTCCTCTACAGTAATTTTATATACCACAAGAGAGGCACTCTTACATAGCGACATTATAAATAGATGAGCAAAAAGATTAACGTAAAACATAGAATAACAAGAATTAAAAAGGATACAGTTAAATATAAGTAAGATAAGTGATAAATAAAAAGCAAATTAGACAGTTGATATGGTATTATAAGCATAAAAAATGGTGTCAATTAAAAGTGGTAACGATTACGAAATTACTAATAACACACATAATTTAAAATAGTTTAAAATAAGTTAAACAACCTACAATCGCTCAGAGAATAACAAAAGGATGTGGCGGAGGCGGGAAAGGGTGTCAATATTAAGTGAGGAAATAGGAAGATTATTGACTGAGGACACACAACGGACAAGAGGACTAAGGTTAGATAGTTGACGGATGTAGAGGAATCTGCCTGTTCGACGATCTGGAGGTAAAACACAATAATACACTGATAGCACTTTATCGCAGTTATTATAATTGTTATTATCTTTCATTATATATAATTATTACCGGACTTAACTTTTAACGGACAAACAAATTTTTAATTCACATAATAGAAAAAATCGATTGTCATTTATAGGTTTATGTTAGGTGAGGAAAAGATTCCGAATGTTTAAATGTATTTTATTGAATAATTAAAAATAACACAGAGCCCATAACAGCTTCAAGCTAATAAAAGGAATAAATACACTTGATCTTAACAGCCCAATTAATTTATTTATATTCCTAAATACAGATTACTTTGGTTCAAAAGTACTGATTTGAACTTGTCGGTAACACTAATATGTAATTAGATTTCAATTCCACTTGAAGTCAAGAATATATTTAATTATGAATCAAAGTATCAAAAGTACTATTAATACAAAGACTACACAAATCTAATTTCCACAGAAATCCAAATGAATTGAAGCGTTATAATATTATAATCGTATTATTCTATTGAATAATGAAATTGTTAAGCTTTGTTAGAATGGAATCAACATTAACTCTAAATATTTAGGTTTAAACCAAACAGATTAATATTCTATTATTTTATAATCTTATAGTTCAGTATAAATTATTATCGGGCTGAGACTAAAGGTAAACACTTTAGCCTTTGAGTAAATTTAGAGGTAAAAGGATGAACCTGTATAGACCTGCATTTTGATTGGCTTTTGTAATCTTGCTAGATAAGCCAATCAGAATGCTTACTTAGGGAATTAAAGGGGCTTTTGCTGATAAGAAGATTATTATGGACAAACCTTGCATGGAACAATATAAACTGTTCAATTTATCATCAGGAGTAAGTGAAAATTCATCAGATTGAAGTACTGCATCATCCGTAATAAACTGTAAATGTGAATTTACATCACCTAATAAACCGATTAAAAAAAAAAAATACTTCTTGCATTCGAGTCCGCAAGACAGTGAGACATTTTCATGTTTTCGCTCTGCGTAAACTACCGTCATAAAATGAAATAAAATCGGTAATTTATTCAAGTAATTGATAAAAGTAGGTGGAAGATAATTTTTATTCTTATCTCCACACCGCCACTGCCGCGGCTTGATTACAAACGACTGAATTCAAAGGCGCCGGCGCGCCTTCTACGAATTGTTAATAATATGCCTTCATACTAGGTAGGGCCGAGAGGGCGGAGAGTTGATGGCAACCTCCTGTACTTTCCCAACTCCCTGTCACATGTATAAATCTTTTCGACTTCGGCCCTATGACGTGCGGTGGAGGGAGGCCCAACAGCTGGAGACTGAATTACACACCTCCTATAGCTTTTTAACTCCCTGTTATACTTTTCTGAGTTTTTAAGCTAAAAGTAACATAACGTTTTTGAATTTTGTTCCATAGCCTAAACATGAAAATGTCAAAAATTGACAATAATAGGTTGTAAAAGCATAAAATCATTAAAGTATACGAAACAGGACGCGATGAAGCTATGTGCCACACTAATTGGCAGACTATTTTAATAATGCAGCGTATACATAATACCACGTTATTATTATAATTTACTGCTTAGCGCTATAAAAATTAGAGCATAAGAACTTTCTATTTTTCCCCTAGCTAGGGGATTATTTCTTATAAATTTTTATACATCATTAACCATGTATTATAGGATAGTATAAAAGTAGTGGCAAGCCCTGATAGGTAAATCGACTGAAAAAAAAAACGATTTTCTTAGTTGAATAGCTAATGTATGTAAATATAACTTCTACAGTGATCTAGTTGCTAGTACAAGGTCTTTAATATAGAAACAAATTTGACTAAATTTGTAAAAAAATATAGTTCAAAACATAGATTGTGTATCGACAAAAATCACACGTGATTGGATGACAAATCACACGTTGTCAAGTCATTTTTGGAATAAAAAATGAAATCAAACATGAATATTTAGTTAAAGCTTTTACATGTTAAATTACCATTTTTCTTTAAAATAGTTTGCCAATAAGTGTGGCACATAGTTTCATCGCGTCCTATTTCGTGTACATTTATGATTAAAGCTTTTACAACCTATTATTGTCAAATTTATTTAATTTTTTCCCCATTTTTTAAAATCTGAAATTATTGTAATTTTCACATGAAGTATCAATTTAGCGAGATTTAGGCCGCTCCCTGACTTGTCGATACGGTATCGGTTACCGAGCGCCTATATCTTTTACCGATTCGGTACAGATTCTTTACCGCGCGGTAAGGAATCGGTATACCGAGAGTCGGTAAGAAAATCTTACCGACTCTCGGTACACCGATTTCTTACCGCCCGGTAAAGAATCTGTACCAAATCGGTACCGAGCGAGAGCTTACCGATACCGTACCGACAAGTGAGGGAGCGGCCTGACCAGGGCGCATGCGTGGGAGCGGTGCGGTAAGGAATCGGTATACCGAGAGTCGGTAAGAACAAGCAGTAAAAACAGAAGCGGTAAAAAGTACTAGATTAATAAACTCCTATCATTCTATCTTTGAGCGTGGTCGAGGTGTCATCGCAAAATGGCAACGGAGAGAGATATTCATGTTATTTTGGTCTCAGAAATTGAGAAATATCCATTGTTGTACAATTATAAATTACCAGAATATGCTAGAAAGAACCTGAGGGAGAAAGCTTGGTCGGAAATTTCACACAAAACAAAAATTTTAGGTATTACTGTTTATATTTATTAATTTTAAAGTTATAAATTATAATATTAAATATTAAATTATATATTAAAGGATATCGCCAGCACTTCTTTCTTTTTCTACGCAATCGCAAATAAATGTAACACGCTATAATAGTATCTTCTTCTGACGACGACATAATCACGCCCTTGACTGCAAGATTCTACCGAAAGTATACCGACATGTGGGGAGATGAAGGCGGTATCGGTAAGGTGTCGGGTAAGCTGTCGGTAAAGCAGAAAATACCGCATACCGATACCGTATCGACAAGTCAGGGAGCGGCCTAAAAAAGCGTAGACGGTTGAAATAATCTGAGGCTATATCTACGGGTTACTTTTAACAAACCATTCAAATTTCATAAAAATCAAATAAGTACTTTGAAGAACTTTTAAAGATATAGGTGTAAACAAATGTATGTTTGTGCGCGTGTGGTAGTGAAATAATTGGGTGCAGAGGTTTGAAACTTATACGGGACCAACAATGGGCCAATTATGACTTACCATAAAAATTTCATTAAAATCGGACGAGTAAGTTTTAAGATATGTTGGCTCACAAAAATTGAGCGATAGACCGACAATCAGTCCAATAGACAGACAGACATAGAACCAAAAATGTTCCCTGATGTTTGAAACGGATTTCTGTCTAGAAATTTTTGAAATCGGATACATAAAAAATGTTCGTTCTTCAGAACGATTATATAGCCGAACATCATATATTCCATTACCTTTGGTAAGCTCGGAAACAAATTTATATTTAGTAGAAGCTTTTACAAGTTAAATTACAATTTTTTTTTTAAAGAAATGCATCACGAGTCCAATATTTAGTAATTTTTACAATTAAATAAAAACAATGAGTAAACCGCTTTAAAAATAATGTACGTTTACATATTATATTAATAATAAATTATTCACATACATTAGGGATAAAAGTATTTTAAGTATTCCGGGTATGCAATGCTAATGTAACGAATGACCTATAACTTATTTTAATTCAACGGAAAAGAATTTCCCACGGGATATTCTCCCCTTCAGAGAATAAATTAAGGGTAGAAATGAGACATTATTCAAAGCCATCCCCAAGAACCAGTCAAGAATACAAATTAGCCGAGATAAAGCGAAAATTATTCAATTTACGAAAAAACGAGAAAATAGTTAAAAGGCATTTTCAACATGGAAATTGGAAGAGGCAATTCATTTTGCTCAAAACATAATTTAATTCCGCGAAGAAACGCCTCTTGAAGAAAATATATAAATCAAAAGATTAATTACGGCATCAGATTCAAATCTATCTTGCTTCGAAAATATTTGGAGTTGGGAAAAAAAGGGGAATCTTTAAAATGCATTATTGAGTTTAAGGAAACTCGACATTATTAAAGTTTATACTTCAAAAGGGTTCTGAATTCAGATATTTGATTTAGCCCTAGAGTTTTGGGATTGAATTTACAAAGTGAAATCGATGGGGATTTTTAAAAAACAGAGGCAAAGTTAGTAAAAATTAATTTGAAGGAACGAATAAAATCTCGTCCATGGACACTGAGAAAAGAGCGGTGTAATTATGTTCGTTAAATATAAAAATGTTACCAAACTAATTTTCCTTCTACAAACATCCTGAATGAAATCTAATTACAGCAAATGTTTTTAACTTTTGATGTTTGAGAAAAACTATTTAAAAAAAAAAAAAAAAAAAAAAAAAAAAAAAAAAATACATTTGCAGTCATTACGTAGTGCAAACGGATTAATATGAATAAGGAGTGATGACAACCAGCGTCGTCTAGTATGTATTGCTGCAGCTTATGTAGTGATTGGCAAACTATACGTCACGCAGGTAGTGCCAGAGACAGCAACAAAAGACAAGAGGTGCAGAAGATTTCAGGAATAGTTTAAAAGCTAGAAGGGTATTGACAAAAAAAAAAAAAAATAAATAAATAAATAAGTGTGGTGTCGCGGGAACGAAGTTCCTTACGCTTTTCATTAAATATAAATTATAAAATCACACTGCTAAGTATGGGATGCTAACTACTTATACATGGCGGAGTTAGAAAAGAGACAAAATTAAAAGTAACTAACTATTTGTACTTGGTGGAGTTAAGGAAAAATTAAAAGAAAAACATTTTTTCATTTAAGCGAGCGTTTTGCAATAAATATGTATTGAATTTTGAGAAAAAAAGTTAATTATGATGAGTTAATAGTTAAAGAGGATGTTTGTAGTACAGTCCTGTTTCCTACTAACCCGGACATGTGTACAAAATTTCAACTAAATCGGTCAACTATAACTCAAGTTATCGTCATCGGTCGATTTCGTGACGGTCGGTTTTGCTGTAACGTGCCGTAAGGAACGTTCCAAAAATCAATGCAAATTTTGAGTTTTAGTGACAGCTAATATGAATTATATTATTTATTGTATAAATGAATTATACCTAAAGACAGTAAAAACTTTCGAAAAGCAACGAACTGTTGATTGGCTGTAACACTTCAGTTTTGGATACTGATGATCAACCATTCTCTTATGTATTTGTTCAAGGTGTTAAAGCGGAGCATTTTCACTATGGTGGCTAAAATATATTCGACAGTCGTAAACTAGTTTATCACAGTACGAAAAAATACTTAGTAGTTAATAGTTTGTAGTAGCAAGTTTCAAAACCAATTGAAAATTTGATCAATTCCCGGGCGCAGTTGATGGAAAATAATATGTTGTTTTATAACCACCTCATATGCCAATAATACAATAGTACCTACTATTGGCAAACTGGTACTAAAGGTAAATAACACCTGTAGACTCGAAAAACATTTCTTTAGTTCGAGAGAGCAAACTAGAACAACATTTCATTGCTACAAGAGAGCCGAGTAGAACAACATTTCATTGCTACAAGAGAATTGAATAGAACAACATTTCATTGCTACATGAGAGCCGAATAAAACAACATTTCATTGGTACAAGAAAGCCGAATAGATCAACATTCCATTGGTAGAAGAGAGCCGAGTAGAACATTTCATTGCTACAAGAGAATTGAATAGAACAACATTTCATTGCTACAAGAGAGCCGAATAAAACAACATTTCATCTTTACAAGAAAACCGAATAGAGCAACATTTCATTGCTACAAGAGAGCCGAGTAGAACAACATTTCATTGCTACATGAGAGCCGAGTAGAACAACATTTCATTGAACAAGAGAGTCTAATAGAACAACATTTCATAGCTTCAAGAGATCCGAGTAGAACAACATTTCATTGCTACAAGAGAACCGAAAAGAACATTTCATTTTTACAAGAAAACCGAATAGAGCAACATTTCATAGCTTCAAGATAGCCGAGTAGAACAAAATTTCATTGCTACAAGAGAGCCAAGTAGAACAACATTTCATTGCTACAAGAGAGCCGAATAAAAAAACATTTCATTGATACAAGAAAGCCGAATAGAACAACATTTCATTGGTACAAGAAAGCCGAATAGAACAACATTCCATTGGTACAAGAGAGCCGAGTAGAACATTTCATTGCTACAAGAGAATTTAATAGAACAACATTTCATTGCTACAAGAGAGCCGAATAGAACAACATTTCATTGGTACAAGAAAGCCGAATAGAACAACATTTCATTGGTACAAGAAAGCCGAATAGAACAACATTCCATTGGTACAAGAAAGCCGAATAGATCAACATTCCATTGGTACAAGAAAGCCGAATAGATCAACATTCCATTGGTAAAAGAGAGCCGAGTAGAACATTTCATTGCTACAAGAGAATTTAATAGAACAACATTTCATTGCTACAAGAGAGCCGAATAAAAAAACATTTCATTGATACAAGAAAGCCGAATAGAACAACATTTCATTGGTTTAAGAAAGCCGAATAGAACAACATTTCATTGGTTTAAGAAAGCCGAATAGAACAACATTCCATTGGTACAAGAGAGCCGAGTAGAACATTTCATTGCTACAAGAGAATTTAATAGAACAACATTTCATTGCTACAAGAGAGCCGAATAGAACAACATTTCATTGGTACAAGAAAGCCGATTAGAACAACATTTCATTGGTACAAGAAAGCCGAATAGAACAACATTCCATTGGTACAAGAAAGCCGAATAGATCAACATTCCATTGGTACAAGAGAGCCGAGTAGAACATTTCATTGCTACAAGAGAATTTAATAGAACAACATTTCATTGCTACAAGAGAGCCGAATAGAACAACATTTCATTGGTACAAGAAAGCCGAATAGAACAACATTCCATTGGTACAAGAAAGCCGAATAGAACAACATTTCATTGGTACAAGAAAGCCGAATAGACCAACATTCCATTGGTACAAGAAAGCCGAATAGATCAACATTCCATTGGTACAAGAGAGCCGAGTAGAACATTTCATTGCTACAAGAGAATTTAATAGAACAACATTTCATTGCTACAAGAGAGCCGAATAGAACAACATTTCATTGGTACAAGAAAGCCGAATAGAACAACATTCCATTGGTAAAAGAGAGCCGAAAAGAACATCTTTTCATCTTTACAAGAAAACCGAATAGAGCAACATTTCATTGCTACAAGAGAGCCGAGTATAACAAAATTTCATTGCTACATGAGAGCCGAGTAGAACAACATTTCATTGCTACAAGAGAATTGAATAGAACAACATTTCATTGCTACAAGAAAGCCAAATAGATCAACATTCCATTGGTAAAAGAGAGCCGAAAAGAACAACTTTTCATTTTTACAAGAAAACCGAATAGAGCAACATTTCATAGCTTCAAGAGATCCGAGTAGAACAACATTTCATTGCTACAAGAGAGCCGAATAAAAAAACATTTCATTGATACAAGAGAGCCGAATAAAAAAACATTTCATTGATACAAGAAAGCCGAATAGAACAACATTTCATTGGTACAAGAAAGCTGAAAAGATCAACATTTCATTGGTACAAGAGAGCCGAATAGAGCAACATTTCATTGCTACAAGAGAGCCGAGTAGAAAAACATTTCATTGATACAAGAAAGCCGAAAAGATCAACATTTCATTGGTACAAGAGAGCCGAATAGAGCAACATTTCATTGCTACAAGAGAGCCGAGTAGAAAAACATTTCATTGATACAAGAAAGCCGAAAAGATCAACATTTCATTGGTACAAGAAAGCCGAAAAGATCAACATTTCATTGGTACAAGAGAGCCGAATAGAACAACATTTCATTGGTACAAGAAAGCCGATTAGAACAACATTTCATTGGTACAAGAAAGCCGAATAGAACAACATTCCATTGGTACAAGAAAGCCGAATAGATCAACATTCCATTGGTACAAGAGAGCCGAGTAGAACATTTCATTGCTACAAGAGAATTTAATAGAACAACATTTCATTGCTACAAGAGAGCCGAATAGAACAACATTTCATTGGTACAAGAAAGCCGAATAGAACAACATTCCATTGGTAAAAGAGAGCCGAAAAGAACATCTTTTCATCTTTACAAGAAAACCGAATAGAGCAACATTTCATTGCTACAAGAGAGCCGAGTATAACAAAATTTCATTGCTACATGAGAGCCGAGTAGAACAACATTTCATTGCTACAAGAGAATTGAATAGAACAACATTTCATTGCTACAAGAAAGCCAAATAGATCAACATTCCATTGGTAAAAGAGAGCCGAAAAGAACAACTTTTCATTTTTACAAGAAAACCGAATAGAGCAACATTTCATAGCTTCAAGAGATCCGAGTAGAACAACATTTCATTGCTACAAGAGAGCCGAATAAAAAAACATTTCATTGATACAAGAGAGCCGAATAAAAAAACATTTCATTGATACAAGAAAGCCGAATAGAACAACATTTCATTGGTACAAGAAAGCTGAAAAGATCAACATTTCATTGGTACAAGAGAGCCGAATAGAGCAACATTTCATTGCTACAAGAGAGCCGAGTAGAAAAACATTTCATTGATACAAGAAAGCCGAAAAGATCAACATTTCATTGGTACAAGAGAGCCGAATAGAGCAACATTTCATTGCTACAAGAGAGCCGAGTAGAAAAACATTTCATTGATACAAGAAAGCCGAAAAGATCAACATTTCATTGGTACAAGAAAGCCGAAAAGATCAACATTTCATTGGTACAAGAGAGCCGAATAGAGCAACATTTCATTGCTACAAGAGAGCCGAGTAGAAAAACATTTCATTGGTACAAGAAAGCCGAAAAGAACAACATTCCATTGGTACAAGAGAGCCGAATAGAGCAACATTTCATTGCTACAAGAGAGCCGAGTAGAAAAACATTTCATTGGTACAAGAAAGCCGAAAAGATCAACATTTCATTGCTACAAGAGAGCCGAATAGAGCAACATTTAATTTCTACAAGAAAACCGAATAGAGAATTATTTCAATTCTACAACAGAGCCGAGTAGAACAACATTCCATTGCTGCAAGAGAGCCGAATAGAACAATATTTCATTGCTACAAGAGAGCAAAGTCGAGCAATATTTCATATCTACAAAAAAGCGAAATAGAACAAAATTTACAGAATTTCTTTTGGCGAGAAAGAAAAATAAAAAATAAAAATAGAAATACTATTAAATTAAGATACAAACGTCTGACAAAAATGATTAATAAGATAATACGACAATCTGCAGAGGTAGACAGCTGAACGATGATCATGAGAACATCTGTCGTGACAGCGTCACGCTAAGATTAGGGTGATTAAGCGAAGAAAATTCGAATCGGAGAGTCTAACGACATGCTAGAATGATTAATGTGTCTAAAAAAAACCCTAATATTAATTGCGAACATCATGCTAAATTACATTGGGATTACCAAACATCATAATTATATGATATTAAGGACAAGATTTGAGTTTATAAAATCAAGAATCAAGATATTGAAATGACAATAAAGTGAAATCAACTTACTTCAAAAATATTTTTGATACGATCATGGTCTTAAAGAATATTAGATAAATGATAAACAGTATTCCCTAAAACACGAAGTTTCTATCTATTATAAATAATCTTCATTTGTACACAACTACAAAATGAAAAACAGAATAATTTAAGAAAGATTTGAGACGTGGGTTTTTCGAATTTAAAATAATTTGAGATCCATTACGACGGATGAAATGTATTTTCAAGTCTTGACTTAAATCTTCAATTCGGAAAACTATTATATTTACTTTGATGGGGATCCAAACAAACGTCAAATCACTTGACCTTTTCTTCTTGTATTTGAGGAAAAAGATTTATTTATTTAGATGGGCTTCGCTGCATATACGTGTTTGCGGGTTATTACACAAAGAATAAGTGGAAAGTTTCAAATTTTTGTTTTAAGACAAACGAAAGAAATTATAATTGTCCTCGGTTTGGTTTCGCCTACGGAACCTAAAAATGGATATACCTAGAGATTATGCAAATTAACCAAAAGTTGGCCTATAAGTTAGTAAGTTTAATACTTTACTATTAAACAAAAATATTCCTATTTTAAGTTGGTAAGAATAGTATTGATATTATAAAAAATAGGTCTAAACTGTCACTGAGACATGAATATTTCCACTAATTGTAACTGAATTTTTGGATGTCTAAAATTTTATAATATTAATATCATCTGAGGAAAAAATTATAATATTTAAATATAATCATATACAAATTCTTTTTTTTTTCTAGGGGCCTGAAATTTTCTATGGCCATATTTTTAATATTATCCTTAGTGAACATTATATTGTGAATTGTAATGAAACATGCGTTTCTGATACTTTATTTTAGATTAGATTAAAAAGTAAATTTTTACTAATAAGCCATCTTTTGTTAATAACTACTTAAATTATTTTCAACTTTTTAAAATAAAATAATTTTTCCACTATCAACCGCCCTTACAGAG
This sequence comes from Gerris lacustris, assembly GCA_951217055.1. NCBI lineage: Eukaryota > Metazoa > Arthropoda > Insecta > Hemiptera > Gerridae > Gerris > Gerris lacustris. The sequence continues at coordinate 56,419,805 of OX578282.1, read as the reverse complement.
TCAGAGGGCTGAACAAAGTTTATTTAATATAACCTGACTGGTTTTTAAAATTGTGCATGTCACTATTATTTAGCTATGATAGTTTTTGAGTTATAATTAAGTAAAGTAGGCTATTTTTAAACTCAATATTAGAGGAAGGGTACTTCTTTAGATAGTTACTCCGCTATGCTGCTTTAGAATAAAAGTAACTTTCACTAAATAACTATTACGAAAAAGAGATGTTTAGTCCAATTTTGTTTGCGACCAAGGAATATTTCATTTCTGTTTTTATAAGGGGAGTAACAGTCTAAAGAAGTGCCATAGGAAGAAACCTATAACAGAACTGAGCTTTATATTTTTACTTTCTCATATAAAGAGAAAGTAAAAATATTTGTGATGGCGCAAAAATTCGATCTTGAGATTTTGATGAATTTACACGTTTGGATGTCCCCTGAGTCCAAAAGAGCTGTTTTTAAAAAATGTCTGTCTGTCGTCTGTGGATACGCCTGGAGCCTAAACTACTGGGCTAATTTTGACAAAATGTAGCATACATGTTCAGAAAAATCATAACCCAAAAATGAATTTTAGCTCCAAATTTGGAGCCGCTACCTCCCCAAAAATTCTGAAAAAAACGTGAAAAAAATTATTTCCCGAAAACGGTTCCGACGATTTTGATTAAAAAATTCTAAAATGTAGTCTCCATTTAAATACGAATCTTACGATATAAGCCGTTTTCCCGGGGAAATCTAGTTCCTGAGAAAATATCTTTAACCGCGGACGGAGAGAGGCCAGGATCGATTCCCCGCCGAGGAGAAATTATTTTTAAATTTTGATGAAAATATTTAATAATAATTAAATGTACCTACTAAAACTAATACATAGAAAAAACTGGGCTAAGTAATTATGAACTTGTATATCAAAAACTTTGTCTGAATTGCCTCGGACCGATTTTTATTTTATTAGGATTAGGAGAGATATATATAACAATTACAAAATTAAGGGAAGGGTAGAAAATAAACAGCTATAAAGGGGTAAGAAAAGAGTTAAGTGAATAAATAAAAAAAAGATATGAGGTATAATAAAAAAGACTTAAGGAGGGTTACGACAAAAAGCAAAGACAGCCGATAGTTTTTTTTAGGAATAAAAAGAAATAACACCGGTGTAACCAAGAACCAACCCGAAATGCGATTAGCTCGGCTACATAACTAAAACAGCACCTGATAAGATATTGTTTAGGGGTGTTATTACTATTACTAGGGTTCCATCTCTAACTGCCTACTCAGTACGGAGGTTACGCTCATTATTATCTTTTTGCTATTATAGATTTTGTTTTTCAATTTATAAAATAAAACGAACTGAGGGCGTCATCGGCCGCCCCCTGAGTTTGGCCGCCACAGGCGGCCGCCTGCCCCGCCTGTGCGTAGCGCCGGCGCTGATTACGATTGTTACATCTACTTGAATTTCTTATTAAATTAAATCCTCAGATTGGAATGTTAAAACTTTAGTACATATGTTGGATTTTGGTTAATGATAAACTCTGGTGACCATACCTTAGGGAATTAATTTCCTCTCACGATTTATGGTTATATGGAATTTAACAAAGGATACACAACATATTTGATGTATACTACATAGCGTGGGTCAGTCTCACCTCCATTATAAAGGACTTTAATTAAAGGAAATATTACGGATGAAAAATTAAAACAAAATTACGACCTCTACAAAGGACACAAAGGAAAATTAATTTAAATAAATGTGCCCTTATAAATAACACTTATTAATTTTACGAATATGAAACATAATTTTCTCAGAAGATATAACAAACAAACAATTTAACTAAAGCAGTATGCAAATATTCATTCCCCGTCAAGTAACATCATAGAAATTCTAAAATAAAAATTACACTAATTATTTTAAATAAATCCCTCCACCCCCCCCCCCCCCCCCAAGATTTGAAAAGTAAGTCACAGTGAGTGAAGTGAGTAAGAGTTTGTAAGGTTAAACCAAGAACTAAATTTTCAGCTATAAATTACCATCCTTTAGCTAATCTGTAGGCGGCTAAACATGACATTTGATTTACCAAATAATTTTACATAACACATCGTCATCAATAGATTCGCGATTACGCTGATAGATAATATATACATATGAACTAAATAGATAAGCTTTTACTTAAGTTATTGTAAGAAAAAACAGGTATACTTTTGTAAGGAGTAGTCCTACATTTACTTAATATTATCGTTGATTTCTTAAAGCTATATATTTATACTCAAGTTAACAACTCTTGATAATATACGTATTGATAATTACTACACACTAATAAAATACACTAATAAATACACTAAAATACACAAATAAATACACTTAAATAAAAATACACTGGTAGATTAATTTAAAATAATCTATAATTGTCTAACTAAAATATATACATAGAAATAACAATCAGACTATCGTTTGTCTTTCAACTATTTTCAATGATAATTTTACATAGACTGATAGTCCAGGAGATAGAGTGCATAAAAGTCCCTGACTAACATCAATCTAGAATTTTGTGTACAATTAAGTCTTTTAGTTGCTTAGCCGACCACATCTTCTTAAAGAGCACCAAAAGCTTAACTTGTACACAAAACTCTAGCTTGATGTTAGTCAGTCACTTTTATGCACACTATCTCCTGGACTTTGTGTAAAGAAACTGGTGTAATAAGTACATGTGATAGTGTGAGTGACGGTCAGTGAAGGTATAAGAGTAAAGGTGCTCAAAGGGTCAGAGGTGCGGATTAAGGTTCTGGGAGGTGCGACTACCTGTGAAAGGGTTCATTAAGGTAAGGTGACCAGACGTACGTAATTTTTACGGACAGTCCGTAATTTCAACAATTTGTCCGGGATTTTTTTTTTGTCCGTATCCGGACGCTGATTTGTCCGGAATTTTAGAAAAAGTCCCGAATTTGTCCGTAATTCTGAGGTTTTATAAAATTAATGTAAAAAAGCACTTTTTGAAATAAAATATGACTTACAATCTGTACCAATTCAGAGTTAGTGAGTTGATAGCGCGGGATTTTTAAAATCCTAAGAGGATTTTCAAATCCTGAGCTCTCATTGGCTCTCCACTCCATTTTTTTACTTTCCCGCTCTGTCAACGCATTAACTCTGCATTGGTACAAAGTGTTTTGTATTGTAAAAATATTTTGATTTGTTGAGTAGTTTTTCATCTTCTCTCGACATTTTTATAAAAAGGACGCTGAAGATGAATAGGAAGATGTTATCACATCTTTGTTTGAATTGTTTCCTATATTAGTTGTAGTTTGTATTTACTATCTTAAATGAAATATTTATATTATCTGTTCTTAATATAAATAATCTGTGAATATTAATATAATATAATATTTGTTATTGTATTGCCTACTAAAAAAATTAAGAGTGTGTAGTTTAGTGTTTAATTTTAATTTGAAATGGGACCGAAAAGAAGATTTTGTTCATTTAACGACGAATTACAGAAGGAATATCCTTATATTCGAAAAACTTCATCAGCAGGAGAAGTCAGATAAAATACGTGTGCATCAAGTTTTTCAATTGTACATGGAGGTAGGCGTGATATTAAATTGCATTTGAATTTAAGTAAGCACAAGAATGCTGTAAATGCTGCTGCAGCATCCAGCTCTTTAACTAATTTTTATGAAAATGAGAAATTAAATGATTCTGAGGAAAAGTTGGCTGCAGTTGAGGGAGTTATGGCATACCACTCGGTGTGTCATAACTAACTAGATTTTTTCCGGGAAAGCGGCTTATATCGTTAGATTCGTATTTTAATGGACTACATTTTAGAATTTTTTAATCAAAATCGTCGGAACTGTTTTCGATGAAATGGTTTCGGGTTCTATTCCCCCCCCCCCCCCCCCGAAATTAAATCTGTCCGTAATTTAGTTCAGAGAAATCTGGTCACCTTAATTAAGGAACATGAAATAAACTTAAATTAGGACTCAACGCATGAAGAGTGACTGCTGAGGATGACCCTAAAAATAAAAGGGTTAAACGTTTCGTTTGATGAAGTAATGTTTCACTGATATTTACACCTAAAATTACTCATGTTAAAATGAACTAATTCGTATACTTCTTTAGATTGTTACTCTCCTATATTTTGTTTCCTTTTCCTCACTACCTATAGTAGGAAAAGTATCTACTGTTTACACCCTAATTTTTTTTATCGAGATTTCAACGGAATTATCCGTTTTTAAGACCTCCTGAGTGGTTTTTAGCATTACGTCTGTATGTATGTATGTATGTGTGTATGTTATCATCGTAGCGCCCAAGGTATTTAACCTAGAGAGTTGAAACTTGGCAGACAAATCATTCCTTACCTGTAGTGGTGCCGCCCGGAAATTCAACTTTTTCCGCCATCTTGAACCCAGTTTGCTGAGTCAGCAACAATTTAAAAGATCGAAAATGGTCCTGATCGAGTTGAAATTTGGCACGAATGTACCTCTCTGTATGAAAAACAAGCCCACCAACTTTCATTTTGATATTGGCCGCCATTTTGAATTTTGAAACTTTGACGCTTAATAATTCCGAAAGTATAAATTCGTTTTTGACATATAGCATATCGTTGGAACCGGAAAAACTTAAGGAACAAATATAAAAAAACCGATGAAATTCCATTAATTAGTTTAAGAGTTATCATCGAATATAATTATTTATTAGTGTGATAATTTTGATGACGTCAAAGTTTGTTTACATACCTGTCAAAATACCGCCAAAATTCAAATAATTGAATAAATGAAATAAAATAATAAAAAATAATAAAATAAACATTATTTAAAGAGGCCACTTTAGTGGCCTCCGAAGTGAGGAAAAGTTCCGAGGTACTCCGTACCCGATTTTTTTTTAGAATATAAATGACTTTGACTAAATAAATATAAAGACAAAGGGTTATTTAGTCCAATGTAATTTGGGACAAAGGAATATCACACTTCTGTTTTTATAAGGGAAGTAACAATCTAAAGAAGAACATTCCTTACACCTCATTTAGATTGTTACTCCCCTCTATTCTGTTTATAAGGGGAGTAACCATCAAATGCGATGCCTTTAGATATTTTTCTTTCTTCGGGCGAATATATTTGGTTACCATAAAATATCGATCAATATTACCAATTTATCAAAACAAAATTCTGATAACACTTACTGCTGTAAGAACTAATTAAACTTTTAATTATTTTAACGTCGAATTCAATGCGATACGTAGACAAATAAATGTCTATAGATAACACATACTTTTTTAGTGAAAAATAATCTATGAAAATAAGGGTGGATAAATTTCGGCCTTGGAAATATAAAGTAACTAGCTGGATACCCGCGCTTCGCTACGGAGTGTTATTTTAATTTGATTAGTTTATAAACTACCACCAAGAAACATTTAAATTATGTTACTACGCGAGAATATCTAGATTCTATCCCTCCCACTCCTATACTCCCTCCTCTTTTATAAGATAATTTAAAATCATCCCAAATTTACCCCCCTCCTAAATATGACAAAACTATATATAACAATAATTTATGTGCTCTTAAACAGCTTTTCAACGATATTTATCATGTAGAATGTAGGGTATTCATTACTTATACCCCGTACCCCTTTGTACCAAAATTTAAATTTCGAAAATTCATGTAGACATTGACCTCTCCCTTGCTTAAGTAAAAGTGGGTAAATATTCATCAAATTGGGATAAAACTGTAGATTTGTGTAAAAGAAATACCCACAGACACTCTTCTTTTTAAATAATATATATTTTTCTATTTTACCCCTCCTAAATGAAAATAAGACAAAACTGTACATAACATAAATTACTGCACTCTTAAAGAGCTTTCCAACGATATGCATCATGAAGGGTATTCATTACTTTGACCCCGTATTCATTACTTGTACCTCGTACCCCTGTGTACCAAAATTTAAATTTCGAAAATTCATGTAGACAGTAATGTTCTCCTAGCTTTGAAGATCAAGTGTGCAAATTTTTTCATCGAGATCGGACTAAAACTGTAGATATGTATAAAGAACATACACACATACGTTGACTTTTATATATATATGGCCGCCATCTTGAATCGAAATGTCCGATTGGTTAACCATTTATCAAAAATCACTAATTTTATAAAAGGAAGCTAACTTCTAAATTTCAAGGTTCTAGTGCAATTGGTTCCGGAGATACCGTCTTGACGAATTTTGTTTATCAATGGCCGCCATCTTGATTCAAGATGGCGGATTTTAAAAATATTTCTTAGCGAGCACCTAGGAGGTAAGAGGAACACACCTACAAAATTTTATGGTCATAGGTCCAGTGGTTTCAGAGATATCGTGATGTGTCAGTCAGTGAGTGGTATTATTGATTTTATATTATATAGATGAATATTTAAACTTTTACTTATTCTCTTGTCAGATATTGTAGCGTATCAAACGCTTTAACTGAAATAATAATTTTAACCTATGGAAAGCTAGTTCGCTGGATGTTCTCGTTTTATCTTATTCCTTAAGCACAATAATTTTAAGTAAGATTCTTGGTTATACCATAATAATATCATTTATTTAATTGTTTATTAAATAATTACATTTAATTATTGTTAAACTTTGCGACGGGAATCTTCTTATCTGCTCAATTTCTTAGTCTACATTTTTATTTCAAGTTTATTACTTTATCTAAATGTTTACTTTGTTTAAGTACGAAGTTAATTGGCAAAGATATTATTCCTAGTTGCACAGAATGAGAGGTAAAAAAAGTTTTTCTCTTTAAATATTTATTTTTTTAAGAAAAAATAATTTTAAAAATCCTTATTATATATATTATAAACCGAGGCTGTTATTTTTAAAAGCATCACCTTTTTTTAACCAGTTTTAAAAGAGCTCTTAATTAAAAATAAATAAAATACACACATAAAGTTTTCTCTCTGGCTTTCTTTTAAGCTGACAAGTGCACTTCATTCAGTAATAATAAACGCGCTAGTAAAAAGAAGAGAAAATTAAGAACAATATATAAAATCTGTTCTTTTAGTTTAACAAGTGTCTGCTTTTAGAAGATATAAAACTCCTGAGCCTTAGCTAATCAAATATTAAATAGTATTGATCTAAGAATTTAAAAGTTTGAGAGTACTACTTTATTGGAGTCGTCCAATAAACAATAAACTTAAGTGGATATCATTTATTTATTATGTTAAAGTAAAAAATTGGGCCAGACTTCATGCGTCTGCACTCACTACAGACTTTAGACGTTTCTTAAAAACCGCTTTTATGGGCTCAGGTGACCTCAAAATGTGTAAATCCATCAAAATCAAAGTCTCGCACCATCACAATACTTTCATTTTAGATATGTTATGTATGTGGGAAAATGAAAAAGTAAATCAAACTACACCTATTTATTATTACAGTAACAATATCCAGATTAAAATATGTCCAGGCCAAAACACAGATATAATATCTGATTTGAACTCCAGAAAGGCGAGCTGAGATTTGTTTCCAACTGATAATCACATCGAGTAGACTAGTCCAAGGAGGAGAGAAATTATTCACACTAATGATCACATCGGGTAGATTAGTTCAAAGAGGTGAGACCTGTTTCCTTCTGATAATCACATCGAAAAGATTAGTCCAGAGAGGTGAGACATTTTTCCTACTGATGATCACATCGAAAAGATGATTCCAGAAAGGTGAGACATGGTTCAAACTGATGATCATCACATCGAGTAGATTAGTCCAGAGAAGTGAGATATGTTTGCTACTGATAATCACATCGAAAAGATGATTCCAGAAAGGTGAGACATGTTTCAAACTGATGATCACATCGAGTAGATTAGTCCAGAGAAGTGAGATATGTTTGCTACTGATAATCACATCGAAAAGATTAGTCCAGAGAAGTAAGCCTTATTTCACACTGATGATGACATCGAATATAGATTAGTCCAGTGAGGTGAGACATGTTGCCTACTGATGATTACATCAAATAGATTAGTAAAGAGAGCCCCTCCTTTGAAAACCCAACGTTGTTTGATCCGACACGTAAAAGGAGCAGGAAATAAAAAATTGCTAGCATACGAGTCAGCAAGACAGTGAGAAATTTTCATGTAACGCTTTTTGTCGTCGACTTTTGGTAACGCTTTTCGAGTTTATGTGCCTAAGAAAAGACATGAAAATATCAAAAAATTTGAGCGTGCAGATTTTTGCGTTTGTATATTAGGAATTAAATCGAACATATATGTTGTGCACGAAAAAGAAAGTACTTTTCTTCTTAGTATATTAAGAAGTAATATTTTAGCTTCTTCACCCATATTTTTATAAGTGCAAAAAATTATAGTATAACAGCAGTGTAACTCTTTTCGACTTCCTTCGGCCCTATCAAGCGCGGTAGGGGAAGGCCCTAAAGCTGGAGACTGGATTGCACACCTCCTATATATTTCTAACTCCTTGTTACACACAGTAATGTTTTTTGCTGAGATTTTTAGTAACGCTTTTAGATTTTATGTAGCAAAGCCAAGACATGAAAATGTCAAAACTGAAAAAATAAAATAACGCATATTGACTTCTATAAATTATTTCTGAGAGTTTGACATTTAAAATATTTAACAAAAATCATCTTATTTCAGTAGGAAGTTGTTTTCTAACCATTTTGAAAGATTTCGAGAGATATATCGCATCGTGGGATGTAAACTAAACATTTTAATATACATTTTACAATCAAAAGCAATAAAAACTCCAACGCATTTTATAATTAAATGTTGTGTGCACTTCACTCAAGACATAAGTTCTTTTACAACAAAGGGAAATGCAGTTATAGACTGATTACAAAATCAAAACGACTTGAATTCAGTTATATAATTTGAACTGAGACAAATTCAATCCTTACTATTATTGAAGTCAAAAGTATTTGTAAAGGTAATGGTAATTAACCTTTAAATTGTAAAGAAGAAAAAAATGTAACATTTGACAAAATATATAGTTTTTAACTTTTAGAAAATGATGCATATATAATAATGGATTAATAAATTTAATAAAATCATAATTAATAGTATAGACTTACCCAAAGTAATTAAAATTTAAAGAGTAAAAGTGTGTCATAAAACCACAATAGCTAATGTCTAATACCAGTTTCGGACACTTTATTCGTCGGTGAACAGATCATGTTTCAATCTTGAACCCGAATTCCCTACAATACTGCAACGATCTTGACATTAAATTCACTATACATATATTATATATATCCCTGACATTATATTCATTATAATGTCAGGGCACTCGTCATTATAATGTCACGAGTTAACACGTAATAAAAATAAGAAAAAGAGGAAAAACTTTTTTTTTTTGGTGGGAAAAAATTCCCGAAAATTTAATAAAATTTGAATCTTATTACAGATGATAAAAAATGAAAGCGAAATATATTATCAAGAATTTGAGTGAAATTTAATCCTAAATTTTCAGTTTATTTTTCTTTATAAAGGGAAATATAATTTTTCTAGATTTTCGATTTCCAAACGAAGATTGAAGGGCTTATAATTCAAAGAAATTCTCTTGAATATATAAAACGTCTTTTCAAATATTTTCTCAATTTTATCTCTCTTACTACGCTTTACACTCTTAGATGCAAAATCAACTTGAGTTTAATCAAATAAAAGTATTAAGTTTAAATATATTTTATCAATAAAAAAATAAGTTGATATTAAAAATCTGTCGATATAAAAATAAAGTCAAGCACAGCCGTACCATCCTTTACTGGAACCAACTCAAGGCACTTTGGCACTTTGGACCCCAGTAAATGCCAAAGTTTCGCTACTGATCCCCCTCTATCATCCTATCTCCTGTAATATAAATTAGAGTTTATTACAAAGTAAACAAGAAATAAAATGTTTACACCTCTACCTATATTATTTCATAGAATATATGAGCATAAAGTTTGTTATTTCGACACTTTATACGATGACCTATAATCTCACATCTTTTTACGCGAGACTTGGCCTATTTTTTTACTGGTCTTATATTACTTTGCTTTGTAAGTTTCATCGCACATTTCCGTTTCCCCAATTTTGAACCACTTCCCGTGATTCAATCTTCCCCAAATTTTGCACATAGATACAGCTAAGGTGAAGAATACAGAAACCAAGAAAATAAAAAAATGGCGTCAAATTAATTTGCTTTTTAAGTTTCATCGCACACCTATTACCCCAATTTTGAACCACTTATCGTCATTCGATCTTCCCCAAATTTTGCACATAGATACAGCTAAGGTGAAGAATACAGAAACCCAAAAAAATAAAAAAATAATAAAAAAAATGGCTTCAAATTTATTTGCTTTTTAAGTTTCATCGCACACCTATTACCCCAATTTTGAACCACTTCCCGTCATTCAATCTTCCCCAAATTTTGCACATAGATACAACTAAGGTAAAGAATACAGAAACCAAAAAAATAGTTGAAAATAAAACCAGTTTTGAAAAATGGAATTTTTATATTAATTATTCTGAAGTGTTTTTGATAAGATGTTTATTTACCTTTACGTAATTAATTCCGAGCTTACCGAAGTTAACGAAAGCTACCTAATCGTTCTGAAGAACGAAACATTTTTAGGTCTCCGATTTCAAAAATTCCAAGACAGAAATGAAATCCGTTTCATACATCAGGGAACATTTTTGGTTCCGTGTCTGTCTGTCGGTCTGTCTGTCTGTCGCTCTAACTTTGAGGACCAACATATCTTAAAAACTAAACGTCTGATTTGAATGAAATTTGGATTATTAGCCCATTGATGGTCCCATATAAGTTTCAACCTTCTGCGCTCATTTCGAAATCCGTTTCAGACTGTGTCTGTGTCTGTCTGTCGGTCTGTCGCTAAATTTTTGCGTCCTATTTTAACTTTAATTGTAATTCATGTAAAAAATCAAAACAAATAGGACACACGAGTATTAAAATAACTAGGAAAACCATTAAATAAATTAGACAATAATGGCTTGTAAAAGTATAAAATAAATTAAGTAAGTGGTAGGATGGGAGGAAGCTGTGAGCCACACTAATTGGCAGTCTATTTTAAAATTAAATAGAAATAATTGAAGATGATATGAAGGACTGAAATAACAAATGAAGATGAAAACATAATAAATTAGAGCAAAAGATGAAATGAGAGGAAGATGAAATTAAAAAAAAAAAGTTCGAAGAAAAAGTAGAAAATATTGTATTTTCTTCTTTTTTTAAAAAATTTACTTAAAATGGTGTACATACATACAAAAAGAGAAAATAGAAGAGCTTAATAAAGCAATTAAAAACAAGTAAAGATAAAGAAATGACAATGAAGTAAAGAAGAAGAAATGAAAATAAAGTAATGATAAAGAAATGAAAATGAAGTAATGACGAAGAAATGATGAAGAAATGAAAATTAAGTAATGACGAAGAAATGAAAATGAAGAAATGAAAATGAAGAAATGAAAATTAAGTAATGACGAAGAAATGAAAATGAAGAAAAAGATGACAAAATGAAAATGAAGTAAAGATGAAGAAATGAAAATGAAGTAAAGATGAAGAAATGAAAATGAAGTAAAGATGAAGAAATGAAAATGAAGTAAAGATGAAGAAATGAAAATGAAGAAAAAGATTAAGAAATGAAAATTAAGTAAAGATGAAGAAATGCAAAAGAATTTAAGATGAAAAAATAAGAATACTTTTAAAGATGCCGAGGAAAGTACGAAATTGAATTTTGAAACTAATTTTTAATAAACTAAGCAAAATTTAAAAAAAAGAAAAAAGTAATACTGCTTCTTCTAAAAATTTTAAATTGAATTTTCATGTAGGATTTCTAAGAAAAGAAAAAAAGAAAAAATTGAAATGATAATTTCCCTTTAGATGAAATTTAATTAAAGTTAAGCAGTATTTTTATTTACCATAAATATATATATATATTAAAATATAAAATGTATAATGTATTCATTAAAATATTTCTTATTTAAATATCTAATTTTAATGGAAAGTTTACATAATATTGTATATTATTAAGAACTGTTTATATAAGTTAAAATAGAAATTGAACGCTACTAAATTTATAACTGAATACAAATTAATTAAAAATGAGACTACTTTATTTATTAAAAAAAATTATATAAACTTATATTTATATATTTGTTTTAGTTTATAAATCTCTTTAATTTCTCTCCATTTGTAAATAAATGAACCTATGTAAAAGCTAAAATTTAAAAATTTATATCATGTAAAGAAAGAGATAAGTAAATATAAAGTCAATTTTAGCAAAAAAAAAAAACACCAAAGCTTATATTATTTGTTATTTACACATAAAATGTTTTATGTTTTAATTATTTTAATCTTGAACAAACTTTAAAAGAAATACGTATTTTTATTTATAAGGGTGTTTATTTAGGATTATTCATATATATATTTATTTTCATTTTATATTAAAAAGATAGACTGCCAATTACTGTGGCACATAGCTTCCTCGTATCCTATCACGTACTTTATTTGGTGATATGCTTTTACAACTCATAAGGCCAGTTTCAAAGTAGGCGACGATTGCGTGTTGAGCGGCGTTTTTTATTTGACGCCGAAGACCGTAATGTATAGCGCACAATGAGAGCTTTCACACACAGAAACGTTGCCGTCGCATGCGACAGCGACAGACGACGCCTAGTCAAATAAACAGGTCAAGTGTGTGCTAGTCAGCACACAGCGAGGGTCCGTAGGCAACCCTGTATAGTTTAAGTAGTACCCTATTGATGGGGTTTTTTAAAATGCTAAAAAGCTTACGTGGAACAAACTTCTGATAAAGTATTTTTTGCCACTGAACCGGACTACAACCATATAAATACATCGAAAAGACCATAATTACAAAAAAAAACGTATTTTGTCAATAAAAAATAAAATAATATTTTTTTCGAAATTTCCAAAAAGTGGTATCTTTACTTTGGGTCGAAGAATGTTCAGGAATTTTTTGCACTTCACATAAGCGAGATAGACGGGGGGGACACGTTTCAAACCCACTTCAAACTCGCCTACGCTCGCCCTATCAAAGTTATAACCAAAGAATTATATATTTTTGTAATCAGCTCGACGTACCCTTTAATATGATACCCCTCACGGTGTCGAAAAAAAAAAAAAAACTTTAACCCTTAAGTTTTTTTACCCAATTTTTTTGAAAAATATTTTTTTTAAGTCGCTATATTTTTAAAATATGTGGGCAGGTACAAGACACATACATGCCAAATTTCAAAGTGATCGGACGAAAGGTGTAGCCGTGAGAGCACGCGAGAGGACGGACGGACAGACACACGCAGGAAAATATAAGGGTCCTTGGTTTTGCCTACGGACCCTAAAAACCGTACTAAGAGAAACCAATGGGTGCAGAATGTTACAACTTATATGAATCGCTAATTGCACAAAGGGTGCATGTCCATTTTTTATTGAAATTGAGTTATGATACTTCATAAAAAAGTTAGTAACTCAATTTCAATAAAAAATGGACATGTGCTCATTTTACAATTAGCGATTCATATGGACCAACGTTGGGCTATACTATCAAAATTTCATTAAAATCGGACGAGTAGTTTTTAAGATATGTTTGTTCGCAAAAATTGAATGATAGACAGACATGGGACCAAAAATGTTCCCTGATATCTGAAACGAATTTCTGTCGGAATTTGATCAAATCAAAAACACAGCACATTTTGGTTTTTCAGAATGGTCGCATAACTTCCCTTACCTTCGGTAAGCTCAGAAGAAATAAATAATGTTAACTTTTTATTAAAACGTTACATTAAGAAATCAGTGTTGTAGAATTTCAATTCTATAAAATTAAATGTTATCAAATATTTTTATTAAACATATTTAAAATAGGTCTGATAGATCGAGCAAACATTTCTTTTGCATATATTAGTACTGTATTCAAACCCCATAATAACTCATTTAATTGATTTATTATTGCTTCCGAGCTTACCGAAGGAAAAGGAAGTTATGTTATCGTTCTGAAGAACCAAAAATATTTAGGTCTCCGATTTCAAAAATTCCAAGACAGAAATCCGTTTCAGACATCAGAGATCATTTTTGGTTCCGTGTCTGTCTGTCGGTCTGTCGGTCCGTCGGTCTGTCGTTCAATTTTTGCGAACCGACATATCTTAAAAACTACACGACCGATTTTAATGAAATTTGGATGGTACACTGAAAAAAATGTTCGTACAAAACAAGTGTAAAATCATATGAATCATAGTTCATTGGTTAAAATTGGTCACTCGGGGTAAGCTACTATGTTTCACAGAATGCGATTTCTATGATTCTTGCATTATGAATTTGCACATGAAACATGGAGTCGTTATCTATATTGAGGAAAGAAGATATCTGGTTATGAAACATAGATGGGGCTGTCTATGTATCACAGGGAACGTATTAGCAGTGATCTTTGAAACAAAGATCACTGGTTAATAAGTGATCTGGGAAACATAGATATCCTCCTATGTTTCGGTGTACGGCAGTTTAAAGTATGTCCATGACTCATGGTAAATAGTCTATGTTTCATCAATTAATCTCTAATCATCACAGTCCTTTTGCGCCACTTGTACATGTAAGATCGTCAAGTTCTTATGAATTACAGTAGGTTACACATAAATCTCAGTTATTATTACTATGAATAACCCTCTCTGTACAAGTATTACCGTACTGCAGCTTTATTGCAGGCCATGAATTACAGATAAGCTCTTATGTTTCATGGTGCAGTAGACAATTGCAGGCCATGCCTCATGGTAAAAAGTGTATGTAGCATCCATTAATCTCCAATTATCATAGTCCACTTGTACGTGTAACATTGTCCACTTTCTAATAATTACAGTACCTTACATATAAATTTCAGTTAATACTACTATGAATTACCCTCCCTCTGTAAAAGTATCACAGTTACTTTTCTATGTTCCATTGTATTGCATTATAGTTCTCTCTATAATACATGGTTTATAGTGCATACATCTTGCACTGTGCCACTTGTACCACAGGTATGATTAACTGTGATACATGGCTAGCATTCTATGATGCAAAGATGACCCTGCCAATTTTAGGCAAAACTGAAAACTAAAACGAAAATCTAGGGAAAAAATAGTTGAGCTATTATAATTTTAAGATTTTAGCTAAGAGCCAAAATCCTAAAATTATAATAGCACAACTATTTTCTTCCTATTTTTCGCTT
Source organism: Gerris lacustris (assembly GCA_951217055.1). Classification (NCBI taxonomy): domain Eukaryota; kingdom Metazoa; phylum Arthropoda; class Insecta; order Hemiptera; family Gerridae; genus Gerris; species Gerris lacustris. The sequence continues at coordinate 56,404,635 of OX578282.1, read as the reverse complement.
TAGTTTTCAGTTTTGCCCAAAATTGGCAGGGCCATCTTTGCATCACACAATGCATATTTACAGTAATTGTATGCATGGTGAATAGGGTTTTGACAACAAATTAAAAGAAATTAAGCATGAAAAAATATATTTTATTTTCTGATACCAAACAAAAATGATTACTTAACTAAAATTATGTGAAGAAAATCAGACACATGATGAAAAAAACTTGTAAATTTAAATCCATACGCATATATGATAATTAAATTTATACGATAAAATTATGCAAATTACTTTTCTTTACTATTTCATTTACTAACAATTATGTTATTTTACAATTATACTATTTTATTTTTTTATGTACAATTTTTATTTTTTATTTTACAATTATAACAGATTGATTAAAAAAAAAAAAAATTAAATTAAATAAAGGAAAACAAATTATGAATCCAAAATAAATCCTAAAAATATTTATAAATCCCAGTCATATATTATTCATTATATTATAGTACCCATTATTAAATTTTAAGTAATACAAAAAATTACATTAACGAGTGACATCACAATAAAGTAATAGTCCATGAGATAGCGTGCAGAAAAGTGTCTGACCAAGCTAAAATTTTGTGTATAAGTAAATGTTTTGGCGCCTTTTATGAATATATGGTCGGCTAAGTTCGTCTGCGGGACAAGCTTGGCAGTAGCATTTGAAAAAAAAAAAAAAAAAAAAAAAAAAAAAAAACGGTGGAGAGTGGCCATGTCCCGCCCTCTTTGGTGGACAATGTGATTCTCATGATCCTGAGTACGAACTTAGTTAGTAGACCAATTTTTAATTTGATGGTAATTTGTCACGTAATAATTAATTAGTCAAGTATGACTCGAAAAGTGTTCCCCTGTCAAGGGACAAATTACCATCAACTTGATAATTTGTCTACTAACTAAGTTCTAACTCAGGATCATGAAAATCAGATTGTCCACCAAAAAGGGCGGGACATGGCTGCTCTCCACCGGTTTGTTTTTTTCAAATGCCTAATTGCCAAACTATGTCCCTGAGACGAACTTAGCTGACCACATATTCTTAAAAGGCACCAAAACATTTACTTATACACAAAATTCTAGCTTGATGTTAGTCAGACACTTGTTTGCACGCTATCTCCTCGACTATAATAAATAATAAATTAATTTATATCAATAGAAAATGTATATTATATCAATAACAATGTTATATCTAACAAATAACATTGTCATATTTAATAAATAAATTGATACAATAATTAATAAAATTATAGGTAATATTTCTCGACAAATTTCATTAATTTGTACAGCTCAAATTAAATAAAACAATTTAAATAAATTCTGTTTTTCTTAAATGTTTATTACAAATAATTAATAAAAGTATAAGTAATATTTTTTGACAAATTTTAAGTTATTTACATTAATTATTTATATTTTTTATATACAAATTTTGTATTTATTTTTTTGCTGCCCATGAGTAATTTAATGTAAATCCAAGGGTTTAAAAATAAATTTGAGGTGTGCAAATAAGTAAGTTTTAACATACTCGTATATCTCTGCCTTTGATGAATTCCAACCAGACTTCGCTTACGCCGGGATCTTTTTAGGATGTAGGAGATAAGAAATAGGGCTCCAATGTTCTCCGACAGACCGTTCCCAACTGGAAAAATAAATAACACCAACCAAATTACAAATTAATATTATAATTATATCAGTAAGCAAAATCACCTCACAAGAGTGCCTGAGTAAAATGTCAGAGCCAGAAGGAAATGTGTACTACAGGGTACACCTTTATAAATTTGTTTTATTAATAAAACAAATTTAATTATATATTTATTGAATAAAAAACCAAGCTAAGTTAGTTAGAAGAAACTATTACTTCTTCAGATATATTATAGAAGAGGGTAGTGATGTGAGTCGATAATATTCCCATTGGGGAGGGAATTTAAAAATGGGAATATTCCCAATGATTTTCTGGTAATATTCCATAAATGGAAATTTATAAAAACGTTTAATATTTTTGTAGTTTAATTAAATAAATTAAAACAAATGGGTACAAAATTGTTTTTAAAAGCAGTGTAATGTATCATGTATAATTATTTTAAATTAATGTTTACAATTGAAATGAGATATTAATGTGACTGCTTATGTAATAGTATTTACATTAGCAATTAATTTTGTATCTTACAATCAATACTTTTTCAATTTGTTTAAAGATCAAGATGATTGTTAAGTTCAGAGTCCAGGGATTTCCTATTTTGTTGAGAAATAATTATTATTATTTTTTTTTTCTTATACCTAATATACAAAAAAAATTTAATTAGACTTAATTTATGTATAATTAATAAACAATTAATTACGTAGGCATTAACCAGTAATTGTGTTAGGTTTTACTAAAAATCATAAATTCCTGGGAGTTTATAAAAATTCACAGGAATATTCAAATGATTCTAAATTCCCGGGAATTTTACATAACCAGCGTAAAGGGGAAATTTACCTTCAATTGTTTGGATGGTTGAAGAGATGTGAGCCTGTCATACAGTATGTTCTCCCTTTCAGGGTATTGAAGTCACAAAGAAGCTACAACAAAATTACAAAAAAATATAATTAGTGAATAAAGAAAATTTAATTAATAAAATATTTATATAGACTTATCTTGCAATATGAGATTAAGATGCAATATGATTGCAAAAGAAGTAATGATATATACAAAATATATTGATACCCTTTATGAACAATGATTGATTATGATCGAATCGAATCCAAACCAAGGATTTTAATTTTAAGTCTTATTTAAATGAAAAAAAAAAAAAAAAGACCGGAATCGTTTTAAAATGTCGGAATTTAAATTGAAAGTAAAGTTAAGTGTTAAAAGTAAATCGTACAATTATAATCAGGTGGGTCACGTAGTTCAAATTTACCCAATTAATTGGTCAACAGAACTATGCTGATATTATATAAAGATGAAACTTACTTGACAACTAAGTATGGAGAAGAGAGGAGTCGAATCACTGACCATCCGCCTTCGTGTAACTATTAAATTATGAAGCACAAGTAATTAACACAACCGACATTAAAAAATAAAACTCACTAATATAATAACTACAAACTATATTATAATAGCAAAAGCCAGGTTGACGTTGCTGACTGAAAGTGAACCGCTTCAATAGAAGGTTCACGGACGACTGAGCTAAGATTGAAGAGGAAGGGGTAGGGAGGGAGGCGTCTCTGAAGGGACAAACAAGGGGGTAGGGGAAGCGTTTAGGCCAGCAACCTCTGAGTCAAGTGTAAAATCCCGTGTATCTAAGGAAGGGTTTTAAAACATAGTTAAACCATAAATTTTCTACAAAAATCTGTAATGCAATATTGACCCCATTTCGCTACCATGTAACACAGATGTGTAAATAAATCAAGGTAATCACAAGATTCGCTGAAAATAATCTGGAAAACAAAGACATTTTGTTAAAGACTTTTTTGCTGACATCATTTCCTCAGAATATCTAATTATGTGAAATAAAAAGTCAAAAAAAGTTGTTGACCCTCATTAGGTAAAAATACATTGGGTACTTCTTTAGATTGTTACTCCCCTATGTTTTTTTAGATTAAATGACTTTGTTTAATAACTATTAAGTAAAAAGGAGTGCATAGTCTAATGTTATTTGGGACAAAGGAATATCACACTTCTGTTTTGATAGGGGAGTAACAGTCTAAAGAAGAACATTCCGTACACCTTCTTTAGATTGTTACTCCCCTTTGTTTTTTTATTTATAAAAAGAACACATTCAAAACAATGATTACTTTTCTATATTTCAGAAAAATTCAAAAATTCAACTCACTCATTTTAAATATATTTCTTTTACGTTTATATGAACTGTTTTGAATATTTTAGGTAACGGGCGTATATACGGTACGGACGGTTTTAGGTACGGACATATATATCGCACTGCGTGAATACAAAGGCCGTAACTAAAAAACAACTATTATTGGGAAAATGCTATGGAAGTTATTTGTTTTTTTAAAAACTAAATTACGGTATATCTGTACTACAATGAAACTTCTTTTTGTTGTTTTTATAAAAAAGCACAATACCTTTTGATATTAGAATACATAAATGGTATTTGGTTTTTATTTTTTTAATATATAAAAAAAATATATTTTGAGATGTGTCCCTTGTATTCTCACAGTGCGATATGGTCTATTACACAAGCATACTTATACATACTTAAATATAGACTTTGAGAAGCTGGACGATAAATTTTAAAATTTATATGCTTAAGTTATATGACGGAAATATATACTGAGGAGCGTTTGCTGCCATTTGAAAATAGATATTGATACAACACTTTTTGCTTTCAACGGGCCTTGGACAATCTTCGTTGTCGACGCAATGTGTCCTGCCTGTATATAATAAATAATTTACCTCTATAAATTTAATTATGGGTGATGTGTGTGCAATCTAAAATCTATAATGAATAATGAAATTTGTATGGTAGGTCAGAATCAACATAATGTTAGTTCCATGTAAGTTTCAACCTTCGGGACCTATTAGTTTCTCTTCCACAAGCGCACAAACATACTTTTATTAATGAATGTATACTTCACTATATTTTTCAAAAACTATGATTCATCGACGACGGAACTGTGTTTTGTCGATAAAACGATGATTCGACGATAAAATAACATAAAACATGGGTTTTTATATAAATCAGCAATCTCTGCCACTAACTTACCCCGATTTTTTTTAGTGTTTGCACTTATATCTTCCAAATGAGTCACCTGATTGTAATTGTAAGTCGAATGTAGCCCACAGATGGTCCTATATTATTTTAAACCGTCTGCCATCTTTTAATTTTGCTTAATTGATACTTTTAGCTATGTGCCACACTAAAATTGGCAGACTATTTTAAATCAGTCGTCATTGTTTTGATATTTTACATGAATTAAAGAACCAATGTAGTAAAATTTAAAGAGCACAGACTGTTGAAATTTATCTAGGGCTATCTGCGGGTTTCTTTCGACAAACAATCATAATTTCTTAGTAACCAAATGAGTACTTTTGAAGATATAGGTGTAAATAAATGTATGTTTGTGTGCACGTGGAAGAAAAACTAATGGGTGCAGAGGAAGGCTGAAACTTATATTGGACCAGAAATGGGCCAGTTATGACCTTCTATCTAAATTTCATTAAAATGGGACGAGTAGTTTTTATGATACAATATTAGGTTGGTTCGCAAAAATTGAGTGACAGACAGACAGAACCAAAGATGTTCCCTAATGAAATGAATGATGTTCCTAAATTATCCAAATTGGACACAAAATATTTTCGTTCTTTATAACGATCACATAGCTTCCGTTACGGTAAGCTTGGAAGCAAAAATACTTTCTGAACATATAATACTGCTTTAACGGTTTCTAGTTGTTAAAAACTAGGCAGATTACTTTTAAAACGTAATTTTTCCACGCTGATGTCATCATTACATTTTATATAGTATGCAATACATAATAATTATAGGTGTCATATTCTAATCAAAGTAGATGTGGCTGCAATCCAAATTTACCAAAATTTGTTCATTCTATATCAGGTGAAACTCGTGCATGCATTATAGATGCATTATAGATTATTAGAATTTATAACGGTGTCACTGGTTTTACTAAAAAAAATTGTATTTGAAAAAAATTGTCTGTCTCGTCGAATAGACGAAGTTATAATTTTTTTCCGTCCTAAAATTCCAGTATTAATATTGAGGTTCACGTTGCGTGCGAACACTTGGGCGGATGCGCAGTCCAACGAACTCATCCTGGGTATAGGTAAAATGAGCATCTGTACCAAATTTAATCAAAATCGGTCAACATTTACTCAAGTTATCGTCATACGTTTCAGACACACACAGACACGTGCATATATCGTTGAATGTGTATAGGAAGCTAGTTACGATCGCTTCATTTATGCAGGTGATAGCCCTAAACGCAAGTTTTTTTTCCCCGAGGGCTTATAGTTAAAATAGAGGGGAGGGGGAGAGGGTATTTTGCCCTAAACAAGCAAAAAATACAACTCGAAAGGTGTGAGTTAGACACCATTCATTGAAACACAGTCAATTTCACTCAAATCATAGGAAATATCAAATTTATGATCTGTGAAACATAGATATCCGTCAAAATGCATGGCCTTTTTCATTATTGATAATGGTCCATGTTACATCTTTTTTAAACTGTGATATATAGTTTGTAATTCATTGAAACATAGTTTGTTCTCTACATTCCATTGGTAATTTCATTTCGGTTAATTTCCCATATTACATATGCATTAAACTAAGATTCATAGCTTGCTAAACTATATTGTAATTTCACTTTTGATTATAGTTTTGACTTCTATGTTTCATGTGCCTATTACTGTATCACATTACCAACATAGTTTATACCACATGATTCACAGTTAAAGTTATATTCCTTCACTATAGTTTTCAAAAACTATAATTCATCGACAACGGATCTGTGTTTTGCCGATAAAACGATGATTCCATGATAAAATAACATGAATCATGGGTTCTTATATAAAACAGCAATCTCTGCCACTATCTGACCCCGATTTTTTTCAGTGTAGGTGATAATTAGCTCATTGTTGGTCCCATATAAGTTTCAACCTTCTGCGATCATTTGTTTTTCTTCTACAAGCGCACAAACATACATTTATTTACACCTATAGCTTCAAAAGTTCTTATCTGATTTGTATGAAACTTTTATAGTTTATCGAAAGTAGCCCGCAGATAGCCCTAGATTAATTTGAACCGTCTGCGCTCATTAACTTTTGCTAAATTGATACTTTAATTTATGTAAAAAATCCAAACAATTTTGACAGATTAAAAAACGGAGGAAACAATTAAACAAATTAGACAATAATGGCTTGGGAAAATATAGAACCAATAAAGAACGAGATAGCATGCGAGGAAGCTATGTGCCACATCAATTGGCATTCTATTTTAAAAGAAGTGTTCAAGTTGTTACATTTTCGATTTTCATAACAAAATCTGATTTATATTCCATCTATATCTCGGAAACTAGATTTATTAGTCCAGTCAAATAGTAGTTAGAAGTGGAAAGTTCTGGTGTAATTGTTGTTAGTGGCTTACTTTATGTTTTTTGGGGTGCTGAACACGAATCTGAAGTTGTCCAACAAAATTTCCCTCGGCAAATATGAGAAATCATCGAAAAACTATAAAAAAAAGGAAAAATGAAAAAGTCTCTCCACTTAAAAATTAACTTTTTAATAGCCAAAGCAGCTTTCAGCCTTATAAGGCCATCATCAGTGTGTGTGTTTTTAAGTGGAGAGACTTTTTCATTTTTCCTTAAGATGACCTCCATAGACGCTCCTATATTTTATATAAAAAAAAAGGTTTTTTTATTGGTTTTCAGCTTATAACTTGCAAAGCAATCTACTAACGCAAAATGTGGTCTAGTAGTAAAATAAAAAGGAGAAAATAATCTACAATTTATGTCTCTAACATTTATTTGTACGTCGTATGGTTTTCACGCAAATGGGAGTTGAAATATTGGGAAGAGGTGGCGGGTGGAGGGTACAGGCTGAAGGGTAAACGGTTGGTGGCCAGACTGCGCTGGCAGTTAATTTTATGTTTTTGGGTGTGCTGAACACGAATCTAAAGTTGTCCAACAAAAATTTTACACGCAAATATGAGAAATCATCATAAAACCACTAATCACTTTTATTTTTTTAGTGGATTTCGCCTTATAACTTTCAAAGAAAGCTATTTAAGCAAAAAGTGGAAGAGTAGTAAAATAAAGAGGAGGAAATAACCTACAAATTATTTCTTTACCATTTTTTTGTAAGTCGAATGGTTTCTATGCAAAAGAGGGGTTGAAATATCCAATAACAATGTTTACCTACATGAAATAAAGAATAAATATTAATATTGTTACTTGTTGTTTTTCAAAAATTACTGATTTCCCGGTTATTTCAACCCCTCTTTTGCATAGAAACCATTCGACTTACAAAAAAATGGTTAAGAAATAATTTGTAGGTTATTTTCTCCTCTTTATTTTACTACTCTTCCACTTTTTGCGTGAATAGCTTGTTTTGTAAGTTATACGGCGAAATCGACTAAAAAAATAAAAGTAAAAAGTGGTTTTATGATGATTTCTCATATTTGCGTGTAAAATTTTTGTTGGACAACTTTAGATTCGTGTTCAGCACACCCAAAAACATAAAATTAACTGCCAGCGCAGTCTGGCCACCAACCGTTTACCCTTCAGCCTGTACCCTCCACCCGCCACCTCTTCCCAATATTTCAACTCCCATTTGCGTGAAAACCATACGACGTACAAATAAATGTTAGAGACATAAATTGTAGATTATTTTCTCCTTTTTATTTTACTACTAGACCACGTTTTGCGTTAGTAGATTGCTTTGCAAGTTATAAGCTGAAAACCAATAAAAAACCTTTATTTTTTTATAGTTTTTCGATGATTTCTCATATTTGCCGAGGGAAATTTTGTTGGACAACTTCAGATTCGTGTTCAGCACCCCAAAAAACATAAAGTAAGCCACTAACAACAATTACACCAGAACTTTCCACTTTGAGCTCTTTTCATGCACCATTTGACTGGACTATTATCCAGTAAAAATGAATAATACCTTTGATAAGCTCGGAAACAATTATGTTTAATAATTTTAATACATATTTTAATAAATGTTTATACCTATATTACAAATGTTGAAAAATCGTTAAAAAAAATAATTTGATAAACTAACTTTAATTAACTTGATTTAAACTATTGGAAATAAATGACTAAATTCTTATGTTAAGCAGGATTTCTTGGACGTTATATTATATATTTAATAGTAATATAATATAAGTATTTAAATAGTAATATTTATGTAAATCAAAGATATAACAATAATATATTTAGTTATAAAACAATTTTGTACGCACAATCAAATTCTAAAAAAACTTCATTATACAAAGAAGAGTTTTAATAAAACAAAAGTTATTATTTGTTTCAAAATAAGATTTTAATTATTAACCGTTGAAATAATGAATTTGAATGTAATTAGTGAGGTATGGTTTAATAAAAATAATATTGTTTAACAATGTTAATACGGTTAATAAAAACAACGGTTTAATAAAAACAAGAGGTTAAACTAAATTGTTTTTATTAAACCGCACCGCAATAATTTCATTCTAATTCGTTGTAAAGAGAAATTAATTCGCAGAATTATATCATTATTTGCTTATAAGATATAAGTATTTAATAACTTTCAGAACAATAAGGAATCGAGGTGGAAACATTTCAGAATGGTTTTGACATTCAGAAATATAGTTAGAGAAAGGGATTATAATAACAAAGATGAATTAGTTCTAACTTCAGTAAGCTAAATATAAACTTAAAATTAACAAGTTGTTCAGACTAATTCAAGTAACAATTAACTTATTATTCTAATGAAAATAGAGGATTAAAACTAAACTATACTTTAATTAACTTAGTGCGTAGACTACCGCAGATTGGCTCGTAATAAAAAAACTTGATTTTCCGGTAAAATATGCACCACGAAGGGGTTAAAGTCCGACGTTTCGCTTCTACTACTAAAAATTAGGTATATTATCAACATTACATGGTATCATAGGCTGAGGTACATCGTGATGTTGACTCGAAGCAAACACATAATATTATAGTGAATAGTGACGACTTGAGAGAAGAACGGTGTATTTATACCGGTTTTCTAAACCGTATATTTGTACCTGGATTTTCCCGGGGGTTCCTTTACTCTGGGTAATCCTTTCTCGGGATGATGCAATAAGGCGGAGCTGCCGAAGAATTCAAAGGGACACCGACCACATTTTACTACGTTTTTATTAGCTTGCTTTCTTGCTTGTTTGTTTGTCCGGTAAAAATGTGGCAATCGTTTTCTAACTAACTTCCCAAATAGCTAGACATTTGAAACTTTTAGCATAGCTCAGAACACGATGACAATGCAATATTTTAATACTTTTAGCCATCTTTCAGCAGAATTTAATTGGTTTTAAGCAAATTTTGCTGTACGGAAAGTTAGTTCGGAAAAAATCCGCAAGTTATTTTATTTGTTTTGCCATGTCCCATATTTACGTAATCTTAAATTTGTGATAGATAAACATTGAATGGCAGGAAAACAGGAAATATCGATTATATTATTTATATTATTTCAAATACATCGATGGAACGGTTTAGATTTGGTGTTGGGGAGATCCGTTGTACAAAGATTTGTTCAATTGTGTGTTGTCCAATTTCCAATTGTCCAAGATTGTGTCCTTTTATAGGTTTAAGATCAGCTCTCTAGATGGTTGTCATTTATGTGAAGTAAATAAATTCGGAACTTTTTTTTTCACTATTATATATTATATAACAATAACAATTATATTATCAACATTACATACGATTCAACAGAAAATTTAAAAACGTAATATATAAAAAGTTCTTTTTATCTTGAAATTTTGACCATTTAGGATCACTATAAATAGTATTTAATTAGTTAAGCCCTATAAAATGCACCAGAAACTATCAAAATCATTAACATAATTTATATAAAAATTATCATTGTTAGTTTTATCGGTATAAAATTTGTCACTCTCAGATTTTGATTTTGAACTATTATTTAACAGAACAGGCTTAGATATATCAACATAAGGTTTATAATTCTTATGTTTATAAATGGCTATTTGATTTTTATAATTATGTTTATTATAATTTAATTTATAACTGTTAAAATTTATAATTTGATAGAATTTCTGATTTATCACAAACTACCAGATTTATCATTGTTAATTTTATCACTTTATAAAATTGTATCACTCTTGGATTTATCATTATCATAATCATAATATACACGATTCACTGTGAAAAATGAGAAAAGAAAATGTAGAATAAATAATATTAATGATCGTAAAAGATCAATACCAGTTTTACAGTTAGATGTATTACTAATAGATATATCATGATCAAATGTATCGCGCCTTCAGAGTTATCATTTAAAATGTATCATTCTCAGATATAATTTATTGTGACAAAATGCGAGAAAGGCTGAAGAATATAATATTGATGTTTGTTTCACTTACTATACACAATACGAGTTCGGCTCACAAAGAAAGGGCGAAGGGATAGGTCGTAGGAATTTATTAGTAACTTAAGTTAATTGGGTTCTTGGTCCATAGGGTAAAGGACGCTAAAAGGGTTGATGGGCTCTTATTTTACAAGTGTTAACACATCAGAAAGCTAAGGGTTCTCACTAATTGGACAGCCTTTCACTGAATTACTAGTATTCCTTGTTATACTATGAGGTCAAACCAACGCCAGAACAACATAAAATTAATTGGCTACGGTAAATTAAATTTGTAAGGTGAATTATCATGTTATTTGCATAGTAATGTTCTATAGATATTTCCAATGCTTTGTTTAAATAACAGCAATTTTAATTAGCAAATGAACATTCTTTATTTAACATTTATTAAAAACATTTCAATGCAAATCTGGGAAGCAGTCAATTATTTAATGTATATGAAATAATGATGTACATTAACCGTGAAGCATTTGGATTTATTTTTCCACAGAGCTTGATTTAATGATGCTGACATCCATTAAAGAGGGGGGGGGGGGGGGGTTAGATTCGCCATTTTGCTCAATAAGGCGACCATTTTCATGAATGGTTGCTTTATCTTCCAAACTATTTGAGAGAAAAGGAAAGTTGCACAGCGCATCATTTTACCAACAAATAATCCAGGAGTACTAACTAATCGCATGCACAGCGTTTAATAATTACGTAATCTATCGTGTAAAACCCTCTGGGGTAACATGGCATTATGCCGATTTGCTTCAAATGTAACGCCGATTTGCGATTGAGTTTGGATAAAGATCCATACCCCAAGGAGTAGTTCAGACATTTTTCTTAATATTTTTAACCTGATCTCTAGTTTTTATTCTACAATCTTATTTTTCTTCTTTCTACCTCAATTTCTTTTCAGATCGTCAACTATTATATTCGTTCTGTTATCTTTATGTTCTTTTAAAAATCTAAAAAGCGAACGGTACTTATTGTAATTGATAGCTTACCTTATTGTTACGAGTATTAAGTAAGCAAGAAAAATCCTGTTTAAATACTTTCTTTGTACAGATTCTTATCCTTTGTAGGAGTCTTCAATTAAACCTCGACGATTTTATATTAAAATTTAAAAATACCTTATACTCCTGCATAATTAAATCCTTTAATCATAGCTGTAATTAATATCATTTATATAATCGAGTGGTGTCCCAACGACGACGAAATGATTAGTAAAATACAATTTTTCATAAACTCTTTCTTCTATATCTCCAATATTTTGCCCCCCTATAGGGAAAAAATACTTTCTCTTTATATGAGAAAGTAAAAAGGATAAACATGGTAGATTTCAGCGCCTGGGAGCATGGTACGGATTTCCCAAGTTTCATTAATTTATCTCAAACCGTTCAAAAGGTATGAGGGGGCAGGGGCGGTCCTAGGGGTAAGTTTTGGGGGGGGTAATCAATATCATTGTCCTTATTTCCCCTCTTCTCCTCAAAATAATTAGAAAACTACGATAGACGATCTTATACATTTAGAACCCAAAATATCAAGTCCCCCCCCCCCCCGAATAAACTTGAAGTATTGCATAAGCTCCATAAAAAACCCCTCTAAAACCAGAAAGGGGACATTAGCTCTTTAAAAAAACTGATTCCTAGTATAGCTACTCTTACAAATATAATAAGAAACAAACAGTTATGAAATAAAAAAAAATTATTGAACATTATAATAACCTTTGCAGATAATAAAAAAAAGATCATAAACACAATATTCTAAGATTAAAAAAAAATTAGATTAATACTTGTGGATTTTCCACCCTTTTGATAAATTCATTAGCTTTCTGTGCTGCTTCTTTATGGTATAAGTGGTTATTATGAACTTCCAAATCCCCATCTTTGCCAAGCAGTTTTGAATATTTTGTTAATGGATTTTTAACCAATTTATTTAAAGGCGTGCTTTTATTAACGCCGCCTAATTTACTAGAAAAAAATACGCAATATTTACATAGAATACCATTTAAAATTCTTGAATATGTTAACCACTGATAATTGTTGAAATGTTTTTGCCCTAAATAGCACTTAACGTCTTTTCCTTTTTTATTGTGAATCGAAAATGGAAATGTAAAGTCAGCATCAGGCTTCCAAGCTAGTTCAATTATATTTTTTAAATCAAAGTCCGTTAAATTTTTAAATTCATTATTAATGTAATGTCCTATATCTATATTATTACCTTGTACTATTTGCTTGGAGGAGAAAGAATTGGAATCATTTTGTAGAGTTGAATCCTCACTCATATTCATATTCACATTTCTCACTTTAGTGTCACTGTAATTGTTTATATCTGTTTAAGTTGGAATAATCGAGCAGCGTGGACGGAGTATTTGTGTCATATGTCAAGATATGACATTGAAAATTTATTAGTTTTAACATAGTTTTTCTTAACTTGTTCCTTTTGACTTGTTCATGATAAAATAAAATAAGTTTCAGTTGTTGTTTGAAAGCCAAAAGAATTAGTTTATTCTTATTATATAGTTAAAAGTTTGTCAGAGTACGACAAATGGTAGCAGAGGAATACGATCAGGACAAATGGTAGCAGAGGAATACGATCAGGACAAATGGTAGCAGAGGAAATCGATCAGGACAAATGTTAGCAGAACAAAAAAGAACTATTAGTGAATGTTAGTTTGGTAAATTACAGTAAAAAAAAAAAAAAAAATTTGAAAGTTTAGTGAATGACAGTTTAAATTTGGAAAATAAATAAATAAATAAAATAAAAAATAAAAATTAAATTAAATTTCTAATTGTGCAACAAAGCATTTAAAGTGTGGGTATGTTTATTTACCTGCCTTGTAACTAGAGCAATTCATCTAGAAGTTGTGGAGGACCTGACCGGAGAAGCTTTCTTGCTTAGCTTTCGTAGATTTATAGCTAGGAGAGGAATCCCTAATATGTGCGTAAGCGATAATGCTTGGCAATTCAAAAATACTTCTATTGTCCTAAACTCTGCCTGGGCCAAAGTTACAAGCAGTGATGCTGTAAAAGGGGAAATAGCAAAAATAGGTATGCTTTGGAAATTTATTCCAGAATTTTCTCCATGGATGGGAGGTGTTTATGAACGATTGATAGGAATGGTCAAAAGATGTCTTAAAAAATCTCTTAGAAATCTTTGTCTCTCCCACGACCAGTTAGTCACCATTACATGTGAAATAGAAGCCATATTAAATTCACGTCCCTTGTTTTATGTGGGGGAAAACGAGGGAGAAACGATTACACCAGCACATTTTTTAAGTTTGAGGGCCACTTCGGTGACATTCGCACCTTCAGCGGAGGAGGAGCTGAAATTGCGTAATGCACCGGAAACTATTCTACAACTTTGGAAAAAAGGAAATAAATTACTTGAAGGATTTTGGAAAAATTGGAGGGGAGAGTACCTGCTTAGCCTAAGGGAAAGAAGAACTTTAGCTAAGCAGGAACCGAATTCAAAAAATGTACCTTATATCGGCCAGATAGTTCATATAAAGGAAGAACTAGTTCCAAGACAAAAATGGAAACTGGGAAAAATTGAAAAGCTAAATTTAAGCCAGGATGGGGCAGTACGCTCAGCAGAAGTAAAGACTGAGGCCTCGACCATCACAAGACCGATTTGCCGTCTCTTTCCTTTAGAGGTGATATGAACAAGAGGCAGCATCCCTTCCCAGTAAGAAAAAGGATCATTTGGTGGCGGAGTGTGTCATATGTCAAGATATGACATTGAAAATTTATTAGTTTTAACATAGTTTTTCTTAACTTGTTCCTTTTGACTTGTTCATGATAAAATAAAATAAGTTTCAGTTGTTGTTTGAAAGCCAAAAGAATTAGTTTATTCTTATTATATAGTTAAAAGTTTGTCAGAGTACGACAAATGGTAGCAGAGGAATACGATCAGGACAAATGGTAGCAGAGGAATACGATCAGGACAAATGGTAGCAGAGGAAATCGATCAGGACAAATGTTAGCAGAACAAAAAAGAACTATTAGTGAATGTTAGTTTGGTAAATTACAGTAAAAAAAAAAAAAAAAATTTGAAAGTTTAGTGAATGACAGTTTAAATTTGGAAAATAAATAAATAAATAAAATAAAAAATAAAAATTAAATTAAATTTCTAATTGTGCAACAAAGCATTTAAAGTGTGGGTATGTTTATTTACCTGCCTTGTAACTAGAGCAATTCATCTAGAAGTTGTGGAGGACCTGACCGGAGAAGCTTTCTTGCTTAGCTTTCGTAGATTTATAGCTAGGAGAGGAATCCCTAATATGTGCGTAAGCGATAATGCTTGGCAATTCAAAAATACTTCTATTGTCCTAAACTCTGCCTGGGCCAAAGTTACAAGCAGTGATGCTGTAAAAGGGGAAATAGCAAAAATAGGTATGCTTTGGAAATTTATTCCAGAATTTTCTCCATGGATGGGAGGTGTTTATGAACGATTGATAGGAATGGTCAAAAGATGTCTTAAAAAATCTCTTAGAAATCTTTGTCTCTCCCACGACCAGTTAGTCACCATTACATGTGAAATAGAAGCCATATTAAATTCACGTCCCTTGTTTTATGTGGGGGAAAACGAGGGAGAAACGATTACACCAGCACATTTTTTAAGTTTGAGGGCCACTTCGGTGACATTCGCACCTTCAGCGGAGGAGGAGCTGAAATTGCGTAATGCACCGGAAACTATTCTACAACTTTGGAAAAAAGGAAATAAATTACTTGAAGGATTTTGGAAAAATTGGAGGGGAGAGTACCTGCTTAGCCTAAGGGAAAGAAGAACTTTAGCTAAGCAGGAACCGAATTCAAAAAATGTACCTTATATCGGCCAGATAGTTCATATAAAGGAAGAACTAGTTCCAAGACAAAAATGGAAACTGGGAAAAATTGAAAAGCTAAATTTAAGCCAGGATGGGGCAGTACGCTCAGCAGAAGTAAAGACTGAGGCCTCGACCATCACAAGACCGATTTGCCGTCTCTTTCCTTTAGAGGTGATATGAACAAGAGGCAGCATCCCTTCCCAGTAAGAAAAAGGATCATTTGGTGGCGGAGTGTGTCATATGTCAAGATATGACATTGAAAATTTATTAGTTTTAACATAGTTTTTCTTAACTTGTTCCTTTTGACTTGTTCATGATAAAATAAAATAAGTTTCAGTTGTTGTTTGAAAGCCAAAAGAATTAGTTTATTCTTATTATATAGTTAAAAGTTTGTCAGAGTACGACAAAGTATTTATCCATAATTTACGAACACAATTAAATCGCGCAATTAAACAAAAATTAGCAATAAAACAACAACAAATTAGCAAAAATTTTCAACAAAGAAATAATTTTAACAAAAAGAACTACAATAAATAAAATATTTAGACGTTTTAAATGTAAGGGTGAAATAATTAAATAGGTCTGAACAGTGATAAGTCAAAGATAGAACTAAAATAAAAATAAATTATTGTAAGAGAGATATAGAGGGGGTAGGGGGTTAATACAAACAAGTCACATATACATATATACCACTACTTATAATGGTATAACTCCTTAACTATCGGATTCGGTGCTTTCATCTCGAGTCGGTCTTTAAGTCTCATCAAAGTACCCGAATGCTCCACTCCCTATCACCTAGTAGCTGCTTATCTACACTTTCAGCAATGTCCCCTTTTTTTCTTTAGTATTGTATTAGATTATTAAAAGATAATACAAAATATATATTATTTAGAAATATAACAATGACCCGTTTTAAATTATGTATATACCGGTCTGATAACAATTGTGATAAGGGAAGAATTGTTATCACTTCCAAAATTATGTTTTACTTAAGACTATCTGTGATCAAAAATTTTAATTTTTAAATTCTAGTTATTTGTTACTAAATCGTTATTATCGTTTTTGTTATATGTCAGTTAGTGTTATTGTTACTAGTTTTTACCAGAACTCGCATGTATTAGATTGGAGATGTAATTATGAATTTCTTGACGACGGAACTCTTAAATAGTTCCTAATACAATTTATTTTAGTTTTGACTTCACTTATTACCTCGATTGTGCAATTATAAGGTAAATTAATTGTCTTACTTAACTTATCCTTCTGGTTACTGTTTATTGTTCTATATATTGTAGTTAAACTAATAAAATATACGTAATTTTTAGGCTTGAAAATGGCCGGTCAGGCCGAAACGTTGCCGCAAAAAATGAATGGAGTAAATTAATTTAATTTATTTCCCATGAACCCTAAAAGGATCCACTACCAAACTTAGAAATATAACTTTGTTATCTGTTATCTTTAAGTCATTTGGTGTTTTCTTTGAGGTTTTTTTTTATTTCTCCCAAAATCCTGGGGGGGGTAATTACCCCCATTACCCCCCCCGTGGGACCGCCCTTGTGAGGGGGTGGGGGGACTAATGGACCACCCTGTATATTGAGTAGGATCAAGTCTTTAGGCTATGTCCTAATTGACGGCCATCGTACAAATAAATGATCGTGCGATCAACGGTCGCATCGCATGTAATCGTAGGAACAAAAGTGGAGAATTTAAAGCGGAAACAGCAGTGGAACTACGATATGAACTAATTTCATCGGGAACCAGATTTTGGAATTTTGCTTTTTAATCCTAATTTTAGAACAGGATAGAAATGCTTGAAATAAGGAGCCAATGGTCTCAGAAATAACATGTCTTTATCTTCAATGTCATTCTTTTTTTCTTTTTGCTGCTATTATCAGTTCTTTAATCTCAAGTATTTTTCTTTGGAACTCTGTAATGCAGGTTTCTACCCTTTCCTTTTTTTGCAGGTTTCTGCTTTATCAGACTGATCAAGTTGGATATTATATTTTCTGCAGACTTTTCACTTTCTCTTGATATTTCAGGTGTATCATAGCAAACCAACTGGCTTCACTACTTTTCATTTATGAAGTTCCTTGGAGTCTGTTCTGCAGTAGGAGACATCTCTTAAAGTGAATAATAAAGGAAAACTGATAAAGATAGTTAATAAACACAACAAACACTGATAATAGTCCAAATGATCAGTACATTGTCAATCATAAGTAATAAAAATATAAGGGTACAGACTGGTTTCGACTATACAGTAATCAAACTTATAATTGACCAATAAATCAATTTCTGTCTTTATTGAAGAACTACTACCAGATCTGTCAGTTAATTAAGAACAGCCATCTACGCCTAATCCAGGTTCAATAAATGAGTCTATACTCGATAAACTGATTCATGAGAAACTACCTACACCTATTGTGCCTGTACAGGTTGTTCCAGGCAGAAGGTATCCTTTAAGGGACAGAAGACCTCCGGATAGATATAACCCCGGCATGTACAGGGACGTGCCCTCAAGAAGAAGGGGGACTGTGTAATGTGTCAGTAATGTGTCATAAGAATATGTCTAGTTATATGATTATATAGATGCCTGAGTTATTTTAGAAGTATAGAATTGTGTCTTAAAACATAAAATATAATCTCATTTAAAAATGAATCCAAGTTTACCAAGTTCTTACAATTCCATAAAATCTCAATCAATACAATTAACAGTATTAAATTGAATAACTTTGTATAGTAATGATATTAAATCTTCAAGAAGTAGTAGGACCGACAGATACTCAGTTAAACTTAGTTTTAAACCTGTTAGCACTGTTCATAACAATGTGCTTAAGCCCCTAGGCTAAAGAGAGAATGGTCGCTATAATAAAGTGACCAAGAGTCTTCCCGCAGAGTGGAAATTAATTCAACTGAAAAGGAAAACCTATTAAGTCCTCCCACAATCTAATCCCATTTTATATAATCCATTAAATAATAATTCTCTGGAGTCATTTATTTTATATTTAATCTAAATGGTATATATACATCGTAAATGCTATATATTAATACTTGGTCTACCCGCTACTTAACATAGAAACACTTCACTTTATATTTAATGTTACATTGCTAAGGTAAAACTAATTAGAATCGTATACACAGTTGTATAATCTTTAATTATCTTTTCTACATTTAGTGCTTTATTTTTCAAACAACACATTACGGAGAAAACAACATTTTTAAAAGAAATATTGCTGTGATAAGAAAGAGGGAGTAGTTTAACGAAGAATTAGAAGAACTTGTTGCGGACAGATCTTAATTTAGTTTATTGTCCCGTGGGGGCACTTAGGATGACACACCTGTGGGAAGTGCGCACGCCTACAAGTACCGTTTTTAAATGTTGTAGCCCAAGCCAAGCCAAACTTATATTTTGTAATAATTCAAGATGAGTGTATAGTAATCCGCGTCTATCAGTCGCATCCTCTCTAGAAAAAAAGTTTTGTAGTTGTGTGTCTATTGTAGTTGTATGTGTGTATAAAGTAGTAAGTAAAGGTTCTAATGCAGAGAAAATTAATATTATTATTGGTGTTTTTCCCCGCTGGCGATTATGGTGTAAGACCTATAGGATAATTTGTAATGTGATAAGTTGTAAATGCGATAAGTTGTCAGATCTAGGATAAGTTGTAATGCGATAAGTTGTAAGACCTAGGATTAGTTGTAATGCAATAAGTTGTAAGACCTAGGATAAGTTGTAATGCGATAAGTTGTAAATGCGATAAGTTGTCAGATCTAGGATAAGTTGTAATGCGATAAGTTGTAAGACCTAGGATTAGTTGTAATGCGATAAGTTGTAAATGCGATAAGTTGTCAGATCTAGGATAAGTTGTAAATGCGATAAGTTGTAAGACCTAAGAAATAGACTTCGGCAGAATTTTATACATTTTATTTGGCGCTGTTCTAATATATGTATATATATTCAGATTAAATTTATTATAAATTTAGACACGTTTCATTTGTAATTTTAAATAATAAGTAGGTACTTATAAGAAAATGTCAATTCTTAACCAGCTTTGTCATTAATCAAAAGGGGAAAAATATTTTCCCACAAGAGGTAGATATTTTTCATACTTCCCTTTTTTCACGTTTTACATTTGTCCTGTTTTGGCATTGAGTTTGGTAAAAAAAAAATCTTTGGCTAAAATGGATGGGAATGGGACGAAGAAGTGAAAACATGAGGGATTTCAATGTATAATCCGGTTTGCTTTGAACATTGAATAATGTATAAGAGTATTGCTTGGCTGAGAGCTTTCTATATGGCTGTGATGGTAGATTTTGGTAGCTGCCAGCCAGGGCTGAGGTTCTCCTAAACCTTCCCCCTAGATATTGATTCCAATGGGATAGGACTGGGAGCGTTATACTCTACCAGCTGGGGCCAGCCAGTCTCGCATCTAAAACTAGCTTTATATATTCTTCCCTGCTAAACCCCCTCAAAGAAAACCAAGTTAATATTTTAATTCCTCTCAAATAATTCCTTTAATCTTCTCTCCCACCTTAAAAAAGTAAACATCTTCTAAGATGTTTACTTAAATAAATCGTTTGCTAATATAAAATTCTTTTACCTTTATCTCTAAGCCAATATAGAAAACAATGATAAAATTACTCCCTGTAAACTGGATTTAATAGACGTAAATAAAACCGTATTTACCCTTTGTATTTTACAAAGGACAAATGTATCACTTATTAATTCATCATTTAACGGGACCAATTAAACTAACTGTAAAAGCAATTTAAAAGCCCCCAAAAACGAGAGGTTTTATTACAGCCCGTTCTCGGTTTTCACAAGACAAATGACAATTTGTCAGTCTTTCAATGTAAAATAGTTTAACAAATTTAAATAAATCGGCCAATTATATAATTTCAGCACACCAAAAGGGTCCGCAAGCAATTTATCAAATAGTACGTGTACGTTAACCAGCATAACTGCCCCTGCCGAATAATGATGGCGGCCATTTAAAAGTTTGTTTTACCTATAACTTTTGAACCATTTTATTAAGGCGACGTGAAACAAGCGTCTTTATATCAATATATAATTGCCCAAACGCAATGAAACCTCTCCGATAAATAAATAAATGTTTAAGATTTTGAGGTTGAAAGAATTATTTTCTGACAAAATATGCAACAACAATGATTTTTTCATTGATTTGTTAAAAAAATAAAGGGGGACACGAAAAACGCAATTTTCAGGGCCAAATGTCGCAAAGATGAATTGGTACAAAGAGGAAACCAAATACATATACATACTATATTTGTACTAAGAATGCCCTCCTCTTTCATTTTTTGGGGCGTCCCATTAATAAAAATATTTTGTAAAAGTAATGACTGGTTATTGTATTATCATCGGAATTACATAATCTTTGCAAGTTTCAGCTTTCTAGGTAGTCAGAAATTGGGTTAAATATAGATTAGAAGATTTGTCCTGGCAAACAATGTAAGCTGATATAAAGCATTTAAATAATCACCAACATCTGTTTTCATGTGGAAGTAAAAGTGACGACTTTGTCTCTCAATAACATTTTATTTTCGCAATAATTAATTTGTTTTTTAAGATTACTGGAAAACGTACGTGTATTAACGTAACGACGTTAATACATACTATTAAGTAGCGAGGGGTTCAGAAGACAGATTGTAATAAATATAGATTTTACGAAGACCTTTTCCGAGTATGAGTAATCCAATTTTGTGTTTCCCTTGAGAATGATCCTTCCAGGAATAAAACCAAACTAAAGGGTTTTACCAAATCTAAGAACACAGTCTCTATAGCAAGATTAATAAAAATTTATGGTTTTTAAAAATAAAAAAATGAAATTAAAAAGAACGCATCATGAAACCAACTGATTAGAACGCATGAAACTAACTGATTTGGCGAGTCAAATTCCAGAGAGGCTATACTGTTCTACACCGATCATAACATCGAGTAGACTTGTAGCTGACCCCATCTGGTAATAACCTAAAGTTATGGTAATGTAACAATGGATCCTTGAGTTCGAAAAAAATGCAGAGTTTTTCCTCATGGATTTTAATATTTTTATTGCAGGAGGCTGCAGCATAATTTTAGGGGTTCATTGACCCCGACCCTGTTCATAAATTAATTCTCTCTGACTATGTGACGAAGACTTTAATAACATAATTCTATTAACACCAATCATCGACGAACCCATACGACTATTACCTAGTCGAAGAATATTAAATAAAATCGAACACAATCTTACCAATAAAAAGTTTCGGCTAATTTACAAGATATTGATTTCTTTCTCTAAATTCCAACTTTAAAAAATAGGATGTTTCAGATTCAAATTAACATCAACTGCAAACGTCTCCAAACGTAGGTTTAAAAGATAAAAAGTTCTTAAAAAATCTTATTGACAAATCAAATAAATTATTTTTCATTTCATCCCATTAAAAATTTACTCAAATGTTTTTTTGCGCGTTGGTTTTAGTTTTATACAATCAATGTTATTCACGAAATTGTGAAATAACAAACTACGTCAATTACATGTATTATATTATTTAACGAATGTTTTAAATTATACTCCAAAACAATTAGTTTTGTAGTATAATTGCTTTATACAGGTATGATAAGTTAAAAATAGTTATCTTTTATGAATATTTATGTTCGAAACTCTCCACTAAAGGATTATTACTGAAATTAATTTATTTACTAACTTACGTTTGATTGGACCAAATTCTTGTGTGTAATTAACTTAAATAAGAGAGTAACTGATATCGACCCACTAAAGAAAGAATAACTGAGAGACGAGTTTAGTCTAAATGTTTTGGAATACAGCCTTGGCTTGGCATGTCGCCTACACACTGCACTCTGCAGCCTATCTCTTCTTAACGCTAGGCTTAGTTTAGATCCCTACGTAAACATCTTCATCATCTAAATATATTTAACTAATCTGACTAACTATACTCAATATTAAATCCAGCTAAAAATAATATTTGAAAATTAATGTAATTCAAATTTTGTTATTAAAAATAATAATTATGCATTTTGCTTCCAAGCTTACCGAAGGTAACGGAAGCTATGTAATTGTTCTGGAGAACGAACTTTTTATGTCTCCGATTTCAAAAATCCCATGACCGATATTCTTTGAGATATCAGAGAACGTTTTGTCTGTCTGTTGTTTTGTTTGTTTTAAGTTAAATTTTGCCAAACCATCATATTTTAAAAATTACTCGTCCAATTTTAATTAAATTTAGATGGTATGTCATAATTAGCTCATTGTTGGTCCCATATAAGTTTCAACCTTCTGCGCGCATTTGCTTCTCTCCCACACGCGCACAAACATGCAATTATTTACACCTATATCATCAAAAGTACTTATTTGATTTTCATGGAATTTGGATGGGTTATCGAAAGTGGCCCGCACATAGATCCAGATTAATTTCAGCTGTTTACAATTTTTAAATTTTGCTGAATTGATATTTTAATTCATGTAAAATAGACTGCCAATTGGTGTGGCACATAGCTTCCTCGCATGTTATCACGTACTTTTTGATTTTATGCTTTAACAAGCCATTATTGTTTAATTGTTTCCCCAGTTTATTAATCTGTCAAAGTCGTTTTGATTTTTTACTTGAATTAAAGTATCAATGAAGCAAAAGTTAAAGAGCGCAGACGGTTCAAAGTAATATGGGGCTATCTGCGGGCTACTTTCGATAAATTATAAAAGTTTCATACAAATCAGATACCACATTAAAACTAGACGTGTCGTTTTTAAGAAACGTTAGTTCGCAAAATTGAACAACATACCGACAGACAGACACGGAACCAAAAATGATCCCTGATGTCTGAAACGGAGTTCTGTCTTGGAATTTTTGAAATCGGAGACCTAACAAATTTTTTAATTGAAGTTTTTCTTTTGTGGACTTGAGGTTTCTCTTTTAAGCAACATTTATACAAATATTATATTTAATACAAATAAAAATAAATAATTTCTATTTTATTAGGTATGTCAGTTAAAAAAATAAATTTAATTCTTTAAAAAAAAAACATATAAAAACATCAAAATTAACTTATTAACTTGGTAAGACTTTCATTTCTAAAATTCGTTTTTACTTTTTTCATTTTGACCATTTTTCCCTAAATTTACAGTATTTCTAACATTCAAAACCTGAAGAAGCCCAGGTTCCCTGGACGAAAGCTTGTTAAATAAAGTATAATAAAAGAAAAAAGGACTTTCATTCTAAATAGAATTTCATTTCCATAAAAATGTTTCGTTCTTCAGAACGATCGCATAGCTTCCGTTATACCTTCGGTAAGGTCGGAAGCAAAATCAAAACAATTTTTTAAGATTTTAAAAAAGTGGAGAATATGGAATAAATTATACAACAATAGGCTGTAAAAGCAAAACATCATTGAAGTATACGAAATCGGACGCGGAGAAGCTATGTGCCACACTAATTGGCTGACTATTTTTCATTAAAACCATTTACAAATTAAAAGTCCAACTAATATTAGTTTAAAACAAATTGTCTGAAGTTGATGTCCTTGTTTTTGCTTTAAGTGCTTGGCATATAACCAAATTTGGCTCGAAATTAAAAGGATTACAACTGCATGCTTTATAATTTATTTTAATTATAACAAATGAATTTATAGACTTAATAAAAATACGGTTAGAAACTGAAGAGAGATTCTCAAACTAATGTCTAATTTATTACACCTAAATACTTCGACAATATCTTTCTAAAAAAAAAAAAAAAAACTATAACTTAATTTCACTTATTTTGATAAATCGGCATTTCAAGTGTCCGTATATATATATATATATATATATATATATATATATATATATATATATATATATATATATATATATATATATATATATATATATATATTATATATAACAATATATACATATATATATATATATATATATATATATATATATATATATATATATATATATATATATATATATATATACATATATGTATATAAACTTATTACACAAGCTTTTATAAACAAAAATACCTTACCTCTACCATTCTGATAATATTTAAGAATCACATACCTGAAACAGAAAAATCAACAAATAAATTAAGAAATTATACCTATAAGAATAATAATATATGTAAATAATAATTGAATTAAACAGAAATAAAAGTTTGAACCAAATTAGTAATTTTCCACTGATTTGACCCCATTCATATTACCAAAAATAGAAAAAATCGGTCCGAGACAACTCAGACAAACTTTCTCATATACGAGTTCATAATTACTTAGCCCAGTGTTTTCCATTTATTAGTATTCGTATTACATTTAATTATTATTGAACATTATATTATTAAAAATTTATCATAAAAATAACTTCTCCTGGGCGGGGAAACGTACCCGGGCTCTCTCCGTCCATGTTTTAATCTGTTTTCTCAGGAACTAGTTTTTTCCCGGGAAAACTGCTTATATATTGCTAGATTCGTATTTAAATGGACTACATTCTAGAATTTTTAATTAAAATCGTCGGAACCGTTTTCGGGAAATAATTTTTTCCCCCGTTTATTCAGAGTTTTTGGGGCTTAGCGCCCCCAAATTTGGAGCTAAAATTTATTTCGCGATTACGCCTCGGGGTATGATTTTCCTAAACCATGTATGCCAAATTTCGTCAAAATCGGCCCAGTAGTTTAGGCTCCAGGCGTCTGCACAGACAACAGACGACAGACATTTTTTAAAACCACTTTTTTGGACTCACATCAAAACGTGTAAATCGATCAATATCTCAAAATCAAATTTTTGCGCCATCACAAAACTTTCTCTTTATATGAGAAAGTAAAAAATGTATTAGTTTAGTTTAAAAAAAAAACATAATTGGTGATGTTTAATGCAGATGGTTTTGAGTACTTCAGTTGGTCATTAGAGATCTGATAAACAGAAGCCATCAGTAAACTGATACAATACTGAACCAATAACAAATTGAATACAAAAAATGTGGAAGGTTAAATCTGCCGTTTAAAAACCCAGATTTCTGTAGATATATGAGAATATATTATTTGTCACGGACTAAAAATCTAATTCTTCTTCAGTGGAGTAAGTTAACATTGTGGAAATGTAAATTATAATATTAAAATAAAGAGTGCATCATTGTCTTGTGTGATTCTGAGTTAACATGTGGAAGGTCACATGAAAGAAAATTATGCATTCATACGACAATATGCCCAATAAAAAAAATACAAGATAGGAGTCTTTATAAAGCTAGGGGGGAGGGGGGCACTTTTTTTTATGAATGACGCTGTTTGTTTCATAGTAATAATTAAATGGCAGCTTATAGTGAAGGTTACTGGAGCATTGTCCTTGAAAGAAAGTCAACAAACCTATGTTGCACCCATACAGTCTCGAACGAATAATTCTAAAGAACCATAATCAAAATAACCTTTGTTTCTAAAATAGTCAAGTAAATTGTCCTTGATAACATGAACTAAAAATTTAACACATCATGCTAAACATCTATAGGGTTTTCCAAAGAAGTATATCGAGTCCTACTATGCTCTTTGATGCATTCAGCAATAAGCACTTAGCTAGTGGATACATCTTTAGATATGCTCCTTAATGCATTCAACAATAAGAACTTAGCTAAAGGATACATCTTTAGAATATGTTACTTGATGCCTTCAACTATAAGAACTTAGCTAGTGGATACATCTTTGATATGTTACTTGATGCCTCCAGCAATAAGCATTTAGCAAGTGGATACATCTTTAGATATGCTCCTTGATGGATTCAACAGTATGCACTTAGCTAGTGGATACATCTTTAGATATGTGTCTTGATGGCTCCAACAATAAGCATTTAGCTAGTGGATACATCTTTAGATAAGCTCCTTGATGCTTCAAACAACAAGCGCTTAGCTAGTGGATACATCATTAGATATGCTCCTGGATGCCTTCAACAATATGTACTTAGCTAGTGGGTACTTTTTTTAGATATGCTACGTTATTCCTTAAATAATAAAGTATATAGTTAGTGGATACATCTTTAAATAAGCTCCTTCATGCCTTCAACAATAAGCACTTAGCTAGTGGATACATCTTAAAATATGCTCCTTGATTCATTCTACAATAAGCATTTGCCTAGTGGATACATCTTTAGTTATGCTACTTTATTCCTTCAACAATAAGTATATAGTTAGTGGATACATCTTGATAGATATGCTCCTTCATCCCTTCAACAATAAGCACTTAGCTAGTGGACACATCTTCAAATATGCTCCTTGATTCCTTCAACACTAAACATTTAGCCAGTTTCTAAAGATGTATCTTTAGAAATGCTCCTTGATGCATTCAAAAATAATATGTATCTCCTTTAAACCTTTTATACTCTCACTACATTTCGCTATTTGTCAAATCTCTAAATCTTGTTTATTTGTCAAGCCTAATGTCTAATGCCAGGAAACCACTAAATCCATGTTACAGTTAAACATTAACAGTGTAAAGTGTAAGATGAGCTGCTCTCAAGACTAAGGAGTAAGAAGATCCTTCTGTTATAAAAGTTACTGCAAAGAATTGTCTGAAGCAAACAGAAACTTTGTTCTGTAATGCGGAGTTATTTTTAGCTACTTTCGATCTTGAAGGTTACATTTTTCTCATTTTCTTTTTACGGATTATCTTTGACACATTACAGGAAACCTAATTACAGTTTTATATAATGACACAATTTTATCAGTAATATAATAAATTGTTTTATTAATTAATATAATATTATAAATAATGCGAATCCAGATAAAAAAAAATTGAATTAAAAAAGAGAGCTATTATCGACTATTAAAAACAACTAACTTACCTTAATTTAAAAGAAATATTACGTTAAGTAAAATTTTAAATTTAATATACTTATACGTTAGACTACTATCCTTTATTATTATTATAAAAATGTTTATACGTGGGATATTATAAATCATTATATGATGCTTATGTGAATAAATCTTCTTGCTATAGTAATATATATGCTAATGTCGAAAAGTCCGTGGTTTTACAACGATGGAAGGCTACCTCGAATATTTACCCAAGGGAAACAACCCTTGGCTTATTCTATTTATATAGTAAGTAAAGAAAGTTAAACACATTTATTTTTATAGTATGTAACACATTTTAAGAATATGTACCTATACGTCCCTGTTTTAAGCGGTCCCTGAATGTCTGTTTTAAAGCTTCCAAAATAAGATATTTTGGAAAGATTGAAGATGAAACAAAAAGAACCCTAATACAAAATCAAAAGTGGATAACCTGGAGATTAAATTAATTAAAAAACTAACTTAGCCGATGCGCCACGCTCTTAGCACTTCAGTTGAACTATAATAGCTAGAGAACGGTCTAGGCCCAAGACCAAATCAAAGACCTTGTTTGGATAAATAACCTAAGATAGTTTAGACATGGTTTAAATATTATGTTTTTCTCTAAAAGAGGAAGTTATTTTGTCATAAAAAGAAAATTAGTCAAAATAAATTTAAAATTTAGAGAAGAAAAAAATACTGCACAGAAATAAATACTCCTTTTAAATAAAGAAATTGACTGATGATGATAATGACCTTAAGAGGAAAGATCGAAACGTCTTGATTCAAATGAATTTATTTGTATTCTTCACACCTAAATGATTCATCATACTTAAAAATGAATATATCAGAAACAAATCTAAATATACCTAAACAATTTTTGAGTTCTTACAAATTTCCAACGCATTACAAACTTGGTAAGCTCAAATGAAGGAAACAAATAAAGTTATGCTATAAACAAGGAAAAGTGGATGAGAGGGTTTGAAAGCTAGTAGGTAAAGTTGTAAAGCAAACTTGGGAAAAGTCATATATTTTAGATGAGGGGATTTACAGGCGAAAGCAGCTGACTAATTAAGCAGCCGGTTTTGTAGAGTGAGTCTGCCATTTTGAAAGAAAGTATAAAAGTATTGTGGTTTTGGTGTTGTGGTAGTAACTTTTGAAAAGATGTTAACTCAGTGTGAGTATAAGTTAGCAAAGGTTTATTTTTGCATTTTTATAAACAGTAACAGATGAAATACCAGGGCCGCTGAGAGGATTTCCGGGCCCCTGGGCAAGTTAGCATCTGTACCCTTTTGAACAAATAACGGCGGGGGGTCCTTCCCCAGAGATTTTTTTAAAGTTTATGTGTGAAAAGATGAGTTTTAAGTTTTTAGGGCAAGTTTATCCTTACAGGAAATGTGGGATGTTTGGTGGGGACGAATTTTGAAGTTTAACTAAGGTGGGTATAACCCTGGCAGTTGATCGGGACTAAAACCCAAAGAAAAAAAAACAAAGGTGGGCTAAAAGAAAACCAAATAATTTATTTGTTTTGTAGGTGGTAAGTTTCATTAAAAAACCTTCTTTAACACTTTATATAATACATAATATAAAATAAAACACAATATAAATTGCTTGCTATAATAGTCCTAAAATTTCGAAATAATTCATGCTAATAGCTTATTGTGAGGCAATGAAAATTCGGGAGCGCATCCCCAATTTTCAAAAATTTTGTACGCCAAAAAGTGATGTGGGCCCAAAATTTTGAGTTGGGTATCAAATGAAAGCTGCTGAAGAGCAGGACACAAAGATATAATATATATGCTTTTTTAAATTTTGCATTCTTTATTGGTTTTATAAGTCCCCTCCCAACCACTATATAACGGCTGGTCCTAAAATTTCTAAATAATTCATAGTTATACCTTATCGTGGGGCGATGAAAATTCCGGGAGCGCATCCAATTTTTAAAAATTGCAAATTTTGTGCGCGAAAATGTGAAGTGCACCCAAAATTTGAATCTAAAAAAATGTATTTTATCTTTTCGTTATTACCGATAAAAAACATTGTGACCACCCGGAGGATCAAACCCGGAACCCTTGAGATAGAAGAAAAAAATCATAATTACATAACGGGTGTTTAATCATCTACAATACCCTAAAAAGTACTTGGACGCAAGTATACTACCCTGTGATTTTTTTATTGTTAGTCGAGTGCTTGAAGTCTGTTTTTGCTTCCGAGCTTACCGAAGGTAACGGAAGCATTGTGTTCACTTTTGAGAACGAAAAACTTTTATGCCTCCGATTTCAAAAATTCCAAGACAGAAATCCGTTTCAGACATCAGGGAACATTTTTGGTCTCGCGCGTGTCTGTCTGTGTGTCCGCGAATTATGAAACGTGCGACGATAACTTGAGTAAATGTCGACTGATTTTGATGAAATTTGGTAGACATGTTCATTTTACTAATGCCCAGGACGAGTTCGTTGGACAACGTTATCCGTCCAAGCGTACACGAGCAACGCTCGCGTAAACGTGAACTTTAAATTTAAAATTGGAATATTTGGTCGGGAAAAAAATCTAACTTCATCTTTTGAATGATACAAACATTTTTTTCAAATACAATTTTTTAGTGAAACCAACAGCGACACCACTAGGAAGTGTTAAAGATCGCTAAAACTATTAATAGTTTTTACAAAATAAACAATATAACAATAAAGTAATATAACAATAATTGTTATTGTACATGATAGTACGCGAGGAAGCTATGTGCCACACTAATTGGCAGTCTATTTTTTTTGTTTTTTTAAATAAATAAGGTTTTATAGAAAGGCGACAAATATTTTTTGATGTAGAAAAAAGTTTTTTTTCCCCCATTTTAACTCAAAACCATTTTATATCCAAAGCGTAACATGCGCATAAAAGAAAATATATACACATAAAATGTAACACAATATATAAATATATATATAAGAATTTACAGATTCTAGAGATAAAAGAGGCAAAACAAAAAACATAAATTCCCTTTCTTTTAACACAGAGAGTTTGCAGTCCAATAACAACAAAAAGATGATTTAAGTTCATTAAAGTTCAGTAGAAAAAGTAGAGAAAACCCGAAAAAATACGAGATGAAAGAATAAAATACGAAAAAACTGTTTCTGAAATACGAGCCTGTTGTAGCAGAGATAAAAGCCGTTTTTATCCAGATATAGAGTTAATAAAATTTGGCAAGTTTTTAGTAAAGGATTATGAATAAAATTATACATACAACACATATAAAAGTATATGGTTTCACATTTAAAATTACTAAAGAGAAATTTCATGTACAAAGCTTACTACGCATGACTAAATATAACATCTAACAATTGAGTATATTTTAAAAGTTTTAATACATTTCTGTTTATATTTCCAGACGAACATTTTCAATAAATATTAACTAAGAGCTTAATATGATTTGCAAATAAAATACTCTATAATGGACACCCTTGTAAACGGAAAATGTTCCCAGGAACCGGGCAAAAGTGAATTCGAAATCAATGTAAAAGAACCCCCTCTATAATAGACGCCCATTTGGACTGTATATGGACATTTAAATATGGTCCCATGGACAGGTAAAAATAAACTTGAGTAAAATTGATATTTTTAAAATTCAAAATATAGATTGAGTCGTCTATTTCCATGACCGGCCATCTACAAAATGCAAAATTTTTCAGGATGAGCAAAAAAACTGATTTCTCCACGAAGGAATTAAATAGTATATTATGTTACTAGGCTGTGAAGTGAGTTTTTTCTTTACCGCGGCAATTACATTTACTGTCGAGCGAAGCGAGACAGTAAATATTGCCAAGGTAAAGAAAAACACTTCACAGTCGCGTAGCATATGCTATTTTTTCCGAGGTAGCAGACAATGAAAAAACATTAAATATTAATCACTAATCAATATATAATAATAACAAATATTAGTACATACTTAAGACTTAAAAAAAGAAACCTTAAAAAGAAGTTACACTATAAGAAAAGATAAATAAAACGCATTGACATCTAGCGGATTTTAATCGTACTAGAAGCATTTCTACAAAGACTGCAGCGGTACTAACGGAAGTTTTGACAACTACCCGCCGTACATAAAAAACCTTTTAGTTCCTAGGACGTAAAAGATTTTTTCTTTACAGCTAGGAGTAATGAAAAGATTTTTTAAGTCCACGTAATGAAAAAATGGATTTTAGCTATGTCTTTTAGGCTCTAAAGTTACTATTTCACAGCCTACCACGGAAAAAATAAATTTAATTAAAAAGTACTCAGGCATTAATGAAAATCCATAACAAAATTAATTAATTTATCCTCTACACTCTACAGTATTGAGTAATTAATCAATTACAATTGCAGACAGCCAGTTTAGGAACAAATTTTGTTAGAAGGCCGGTTTTGAAACTAACTGCGCTAATAAACAAAAGAAAATGCATCTTTATTACTTGCTTTTATAAAGAATTACTTGTTATGGTTAAATAAATAATTTAAAACAAACAAACATTTAAATATGAAAATATTAGCTTTTTATTTTGCTTCCGAGCTTACCGAAGGTAACGGAAGCTATGTGTTCGTTCTGAAGAACGAAAATGTTAAGGTCTTCGATTTCAAAAATTCCAAGACAGAAATCCGTTTCAGACATCAGGGAACATTTTTGGTTCCGTGTCTGTCTGTCGGTCTGTCACTCAATTTTAGCGAACCAACATATCTTTAAAACTACTCGTCTGATTTTATTGAAATTTGGATGGTATGTCATAATTAGTCCATTATTGGTCCCATATAAGTTTCAACTTTCTGTGCCCATTTGTTTCTCTTCCAAATGCGCACAAACATACATTTATTAACTCCTATATCTTCAAAAGTAAAGTACTAATCTGATTTTTATGAAATTTAAATGCTAGGTTTTTTTGCCTAAAAAATAAATTCTTTAACGAATTTTTAAGTAACATTTTTCTCAGTTTTTAAGTCTTTGTAGACAATAATATTACTTAATTATACGAAAAAACGATAACCCACATTATATCTATCAGATAAATATATCAATCGATTAGTAATTGGAGAATGTTTCAAGAAAAAACAGAACTTACTTATTACAATTTTAACTCAATTTAAATTTTTTAAGTTATAAACTCGCTTATGTGGCCTAAGAGCTTAGTTTAAACACATATTGACAGAACACTCGAGTTTCATTGTATTTTTATAATTTGCCATTCATTAAGCTACATTATTTTTACATCTACATAAACGTTTTTTTTTATCTTTAAGTTTATTTAAGTTTTGATTCATGCAATATTTGGTCATCGCACTAAAATAATATGTTCACCATTATTCAAAGTGAAAAGCATAATGTTATGCTTATCACTATATCTCACATATATCCATTTATATTTATTAATAAGTTTTACTTTCAAGCTTACTGAAGGTAACAGAAGCTCTGTCGAGATTTTAGGTTCCATGTCTGTCTGTCAGTCTATCGCTCAATTTTTGCGAATCAACAGATCTTAAAAACTATTCATCCGATTTTGATGAAATTTGGATGGTACGTCATAATTAGCCTATTGTTGGTCCCATATAAGTTTCAACCTTCTGAGCCTATTTGTTTCTCTTCCACATGCGCACAAACATATATTTATTTAAACCTATATCTATTTCAATGGCTAAACCTATACAAATCTATTTTTATGGAATTAGGATGGTATGTCAAAATTATCTGAAAATTAATTTCACCCGTCTAAGCTTTTTAAATTTGGCTAAAATGATACTTTAATTCATGTCAAAATCATATAGATTTAAAAAACGGACAAAAATTAAACAAATTTGACAATAATAGGTTGTAAATGTATAAAATCATTAAAATATACGAAATAAGACGCGAGGAAGCTATGTGCCACACTAATTGGCAGACTTTTTTAATTTTGTCACTAAGGATTTACTTTTTAAAATCCATAATCATTGTTACATACGAATATCGATTATTATATCGTAACTTCAACAGATTTTTTGTTTTTTCAGATTTGATTTTTGATGTTATATTGATTAAACGGGGTATTATATTGACAAAACAGATGGCAGGCTGGAAAGATAGCAAGTTTAATAAAAAATGGTTCGATATTGACTGCTGGAAAGAAAGAAATAAAACTCTTAAATTATTGGGTATCTTTAGAAAAAACAACAACGACTACACACGTAAACTATATACAAAAAAACAAAAACAATACAAGGTTCTGTGTAAGCTAAAAGAAGAAAACTATGTAGAACAAATCAAAGCAAACTTAATTAATGCAAAAAATACAAAAGAGTTTTGGCAAGCGGTGGGAATTTTTAAAAATGAAGGAAAAAAGAAAATTGGAAATATCAAAGAGGCAGATTGGATAAAACACTTTAACAACCTACTTAACCCTCAAAATAATATTATGACCATTTCGTACGCGGAGCCACTTTTTAAAAATGAAGCTTTGGACGCCGATTTTAATATGGAAGAGCTAAAGCGCGTATTGTCTAAAGCAAAGAAAAACAAGGCGCCCGGTTACGACGGCGTACCTTATGAATTCTTTGTAAATGCACCAGATGAGTTCTTGTTAAAAATGATTTCATGTTTTAACTATGTATACAAAGTAGGAGAGATACCTCGAAGTTTCAAGAAGGCAGTGATTTTTCCGATCTATAAAAAGGGCGATATTGCGGACCCTAGTAACTATCGCGGAATATCGTTCCTCAACACTATATCCAAACTGTTTACAGGGATGCTATTAAATCGACTATCTGATTGGACAGAAAAAGGGCATATTTTAAACGAATACCAAGCAGGCTTCAGAAAGTCCTACTCGACAGTTGATAACATCTTCAATTTGATGAGCTTGATTAAATTAAGAACGGAAAATAGTAGGGGAAAGGTTTACTGCTTCTTTGTCGACTTCAAGGCGGCCTTCGACTGTGTCGATAGAAGGGCGATGATTTACAAACTTTCATGTCTTGGGCTCTCCGGGAAAGTTCTAACTATTATAAAACATTTATACGAGGAAACAGAAGCAGGTATATGGTGTAAGGACGGCAAAACCACCCAAAGCTTTAACACCGAATCAGGATTAAGACAAGGATGCCTGTTAAGCCCCTTAATATTTTCATTATTTTTGAATGATCTATATGATTGGTTAGAAGGAGGAATTAGAGTCGGAAATTTTAAGATACGGATTTTATTATATTGCGACGACATCGTATTAATAAGTGAAGACGGAAGGGAGTTACAAAGGATGATAAGGCAATTACAAGAATATTGTGAATTATGGAGTCTGCACGTTAATCTTGAAAAATCAAAAATCTTAGTATTTGGCAAAAAGGGGAAAAAATCAAAAAAAGATAAGTGGTATTTTCAAGGAAAGGAGATAGAGTGTGTAAAAGATTATAAATATTTAGGCATAACCGTAACACCCAATTTAAGCATGGTTTTACATACATCAAACAGATTGAAAACAGCAAAAGCCGGTTTAAATACATGCTGGAGTAATCTCTTAGGAAATGGAAAAGTACCTTTAACGGCGAAAATATCGGTATTTAACGCAGTATCTAAAGCTGTCATGATGTATGGAGCTCAAGTATGGGGCTTTCAGAGTTACGAAAATGTGGAGAAACTGCTTAGATTTTTTATTAAAAAAACATTCTCCCTTCCGTTAAATACACCAAACTATGTCATTTACCTTGAATATAACTCAGGTACTGCAAATGGAAGACTCGAGACTACCAAAATATATAACTCAGGTACTGCAAATGGAAGACTCCAGACTACCAAAAATACTTGCGATAGAAACGGTGAGAAAAAGAGTGTTTTGGTTCAAAGAATGGAGCAAGTTAGGAGAAAACAGTTCGATTAGTTTCGGAGATACGCCTAATGCAATAGAATGGAATAGAAAGATGATGAAAGTCCTAAATATTATAAAAATAGAGCATAGAGAAAAATGTTTTCAACAAGCAAATAATGCTAAATTTCATTTGCACTACAAACTACTTAATTTAAACCTAGGAGATAACACGTACCTTAAAGATTGTAACAGCCTAAAATCGATGAAATGGATTATGAAGTTACGTGCCGGAGTAATATGTCTTAATCACCAACCATGGTTAGGAGAAGATAATGGAACCGGATTATGTAGCCTATGTAACGCTAGACAGCAGGAGGATGTGTTTCACTTTATAGGAAAGTGCAGAGTGTTAGGAGAATTCCGAGCCCAGTGCCTGGGACAACACCAGCTTACAGACGGCCAAGTCACTGAATTTTTAAATGGTAAGGACTGGGCAGCATTGGTCAATTACACAGAGCGTGCATGGAACTATAGGAGGTATATCATGCAACATGATTAATAAGAAATTTAATTTATTTTATTAATTTTAGCAAAATCTTTAATTAATTTCCTCGGGGAATATGGGCATGGTCAGAATGCGTCCTGTTTAAGTTGTAAGGAAGCTACTGTATTCACTATTTATTGATTACAAACTAAATTTCTTGTATGGAGATGATAGATATATTCTTCATTTGTTTTAATTTAAGTCTTATTATTATTCTCAATACTCTTTTACAATTAATACATGTAGAGAATGTGAGAGTATCCAAAATTAGTTTTTAAGTTAATGAGAGCTTTAATAGTTATTAAG
Organism: Gerris lacustris; assembly: GCA_951217055.1. Lineage (NCBI taxonomy): Eukaryota > Metazoa > Arthropoda > Insecta > Hemiptera > Gerridae > Gerris > Gerris lacustris. The sequence goes on along the minus strand of OX578282.1, from coordinate 56,368,283 downwards.
ATAATGTTTTGGAATTGTTAGTTTAATATAGATTATTTATTTGAATGCCTTTAATAATTATATTGTTATAAATTATTTATTTTCCAATTAAAAAAAAAAAAAAAAAAAAAATGCATTTAGAGAATGTGAGAGAATCCAAATTAGTTTTTATTTTAAGTTAATGATAGCTTTTATAGTTATTATAATTATGTTAGTTTAATATTTAATTATTTGAATGCCTGTTATATTCATATTGTTATAAATTATTTATTTTCCAATTAAAAAAAAAAAAAATTAAATAAATAAATAAAATAAAAAAATATGCATGAAAATAACCAATAAAATAGATGAATTAATGGTCACTAATAAAAGGTTTAGGCCTTCATAGCCAACTCTAGCCGACGGCTGAACTGCCAGGGCTTATAAATGTTAAATTTATATTTATGTATATATTTATATATCTGTTAAATAAAGCATTTATTATTAATTATTATTAAATTATTATTGACAAAACATTAATAAAGCATTAATAATAAATAATTTGTATGAAGTAGAGGAAGTAGAGTGCTAAAAAAATCAACAAGTAACTATACAAAACATGGTCAGAAATATGTGGAAGGAATCTGAGTTGGAATGGAAAGAGGCGAACTTTTAGAGTAAACAGGTGGTATACTAGGGGTTAGGGTAATTGTACGAATACTTCGAAAAAGTTTTAGAATCTCTCTCTTCCCTCTTGTTAAGGAGAGTTCCGACAGGTTCCGAGGTTTCGATAAGGGCTTAGAAACAGTAGGCTTCTGAGGTTTCACAAAGTTAAAGGGCCTGAAAATGTAGGTTCATTGAGATGCGGTAAGACTGTAAATTTCAGTAAAACCACACTGCAGTGACTTGGTATCCCAATAATATCTACAATTCCTACCCTTAGCAAAACCCTGCTGGTCGTTGGAACTTTCACCTAACAAGATAGAGCAACCGAGTTGTACAACTAACTTAATTTGAGTTGTACAACTTATATTATGGACCTTACTGATAATAAACAAAACTTAAAGATTATAAAATATTAAATTCAGCATAGCAAAAAATTATCAAACCATCATTGCAAGTGTTTAAATAATAGTTGGTCAATACAGTGAAAATAAACAACTGAATTCAGTAATGATGTTCCACTTAACCAACACTGAATTCAGTAATGATGATCCACTCAACCATCACTGAATTCAATAATGATGATCCACTCAACCATCACTGAATTCAATAATGATGATCCACTCAACCATCACTGAATTCAGTAATGATGTTCCACTCAACCATCACTGAATTCAGTAATGATGTTCCACTTAACCAACACTGAATTCAGTAATGATGATCCACTCAACCATCACTGAATTCAGTAATGATGATCCACTCAACCATCACTGAATTCAGTAATGATGATCCACTCAACCATCACTGAATTCAGTAATGATGTTCCACTTAACCAACACTGAATTCAGTAATGATGTTCCACTTAACCAACACTGAATTCAGTAATGATGATCCACTCAACCATCACTGAATTCAATAATGATGATCCACTCAACCATCACTGTATTCAGCAATCAATGTTACAACAACTACTATTACATCACTCAATATAATGGCCACTAAATCATCAGTGACAGACCAATTTGAGACAATAAACCAATTGAAACCAAAGTAATTTTGCTCTTTCCTCCTTTCCTTGATTTGGTTCATTAGCAAAAATTAATACCCAAACACCAACAATAAGCGGTTAGATTTTCAACAGATTAAGTGACGCACATTAGTCTTTGACCTAATAATTCATAACAACATATAAAACATGTATAAGGGTCCTCGTTTTTTGCCTACGGACACTAAAAAAGGGAAACAAAATTTGTTTGTCGTTGTCTTCAGCTTTTTACCTCCTTCCTTCTTTGTTTCATAGGGCATGTTAAAGCTATGTGCCACACTAATTGGTTAAATATTTCTAATGTTAGCATTTTTATTAATTCTTTATTTAGGTTTAGTACCTAATACTATACTGCTCCCGAACTTACCGAAGGTTACGGAAGCATTTGTTATTATTATAGCAACAAACTATCTTATGACCATCCAAATTTCATTCAAATCAGACGAGTAATTTTTAAGGTATATTGGATCACAAAAATGTAGACTAAGAGAAAGACCGACAGACTGTTCCCTGGTGTTTAAAAGGTTCTTTGTCCAAGAATGTTTGAATATAGAGAACAAACATTTCGTTCTTCAGAACGTTAACAATGCTTTCGTTACCTTCGCTTAGCTTGGAAGCTTAAAAATTCTAACTTATTTTAAACTAAAATTATAAACTAAACACTTAGTTTTAAAATGTTTATATTTTAACGCAGTCGTTATCGATAAACTACTTACCTAATGAGGCTGAGCCCATTATATTTTAGACTCGCAAGTAAATTTAATGGAAGGATAAAGATTAAGGCTAATATCTAGTTAAGCAAGGTATTATAATTTAACTTTTCTTTTAACTTCAAGATTAATCACGTCGAGAAACTAATTAACAAGTTTATAATCATAATAAAACACAGTTCTTTACTTAATATAAGTGGAGGGAAATGATTCAATAATTCGTAACTTTCTTGGCATAAAGTGTAAATGTCTGTCTATATAAATGTGTTAATTACTTTGTTATTTTCATAAAAATTAAGTTAATAAACAAGAATATAGATCACCAATTTGTGTGGCACATAGCTTCCTCGCATTCAATCACGTATTTTATTGGTGATATCCACACATTTATTTTATTTTACAACACATTTTGCCAGTTTCATACTCGACACAGTTTTTATGTGACGCCAAAGACCGAATGAGAGCTTTCACAAACAGAAACGTCGCCGCCGCACGCGACAAACGTCGCCCAGTGCGAAACCACCCCAAAAGGATCAATTTAGCAACATTTAGTTATTATTATTATGGGACGATCTATAGCCGTCTATAGGTTACTTTCGACAAACCATCTAAATTCCTGCAATATTCGATGAGTAATTTTAAAAAGACTAATTTACATCTGTATGTTTAAAAGTACTTAAACTTTAGATTTTAATTATGTATTGGCGACGGTTTTTATGTGACGTCGAAGACCGAAATGTATAGCACACAATGAGAGCATTTAAACAGAAATGTCGAGGACACACGCGACAGCAACAAACGTCGCCCAGTGTGAAACCGCCTGAAGAAAAACCAATGCACAGAATGTTGCAACTTATATGAAACCAACAATAGGCTGACAATGACCTACCATCCAAATTTCATCAAAATCGGACGAGTAGTTTTTAAGATATATTGGTTCACGAAAATTGAGCGATATAGACAGACACAAGTCTAAAAATATTCCCTGATGTATAAAACGGATTTCAGTCAGAATTTTTAAAATCAGACACAAAACATATTTTGGTTTTCCTGAACGATCACGTAGTTTCCGTTGCCTTCGTTGAGCTGGGAAGCAATATATATATATTTATGTAATTATTAACTTTTTAATAAGTAGAAGCGGGGACCGAGAGCCCTTTGTACAGAGATTTGTCCTTTTATATATTAAAGATTTAAGTATTATGGAATGGACTATAAAACACATGACTTAATATTTTTATTTTGCTTAGGATTGTGTCTTCTAGTCCAATTAAAGGGAAATAAATGAAGACGATAAAATGAAGGTTTGACTTTTCAAAAAGATAAAACTTTTTAATTTTAAATTTAATTCTCAACTCAGGCTAACAGCTTAATAAAAAGTTTATTTTCAAAGCCAGAAAGAAGAGGTAAGGTGAGAAATTATACAAGTTAGTGCAGGAGCTAAGGTAAAAGTTTTTAATCTGATTTTGACTCAAATGAGTTGGAAGAGACTTAAATCTAGACATGACTAGTGAAGAAAAAGAAAAAAAAATGTACGACATGTTTGACAGAAAAGACAACTTTAAACAAAAATAAAGAGAAATACCAATTCTCCGTCAGTAACTTCATTGAACATGACAGGTTATCAACTACAAATAGAATTTTCATTGCTGGTAAGAGGAGATAAAGTGAGAAAGAGAAACAATGAATGAAGAAGTTGAGACAGGGGTTAAAATATGACTTATTTGAAATTTAGGAAGGATTAAGATTAAGGCTTAAAGCTCAGCTGTTTTAAATATTAGTCTCGTATGCAAAATCTTACACAATTTACAAATTTAACCTTTATTTTAATTAAGAACAAGAATTATGAATTGAACTGATTCTCACGAAATTTCAACTCCAATAAATATTGAAAGGAATGTTTTTAATGAGATAATAATCACTTTAACACTTATTTAACATTTTTAATAACCATTACAAAATGTATAATAATTGAACGAGTGTAAGTGAGCTCTTCATTACAGAGACTTGGGCTTTGAAAAGTTTGTTAGTTTGTGTGTTTGTCTTACGATAACTGGTGTAAAAATTGATCGATTTGAATGAAATTCGGCACACAGCATTTCATCATTTGTAACAACTTTATAGTTTTTTGAAATTTCACTCTAAATATTTTCAAGATGACGGCCAATATAGCGGACAAACAAAACATTAAGTTATTAGTCAGCATCACATGTGATACATCAATTTAAAGGTCTTGAAAAGGAGGAACGAAATGCGTAACTGTTAAAAGTTCACACTTAATATTTTCAAGAAGACAGTCAAAACAGCGGACGATCAAAAAAAATTTAATCGGCATCATGGCATGTCATACATAGTTTTTAAGAGTAAAAGAGTCGTTTTACAGTCTTTTTAGAGTAGAAAAAGAATATGTAACTACTATTACATTTTAATTTTTGAAATTTTTGACGCCATGAAAAAATGTTAAGCATAAACGTGCATTTAGCATGTCCATTTAAGACTCTAGATGGGTAGGGAGAGAAAATATACATAGTAGTAGTAGTAGTTATCTAGTACTTCCTACTAGACGGGTAGGAAGATCCACTTGTTCGAACCTAGCAATTAGGCCTTATAGTAGACCCATTTTACTTGCCTCGTGGTGGAGAGTTCCAGCTACTTCACACATCATACATTTGTACATTGTACCGCCGAAGCGAGTACGATGTGGTCATTAGTGAGCTATATAAGCTTGCGTCAAAACGTGGGGGAAGAGTACCCATCAGGGGGTGTCCCTCCCCCTGCTCCGACCGCAATTCATAGATGCAATTCAGAGAGAGTATCATGGCACGGGATCGAACCCACGAACTCGAGTCGCCACGACTCATTGATAGTTGGGCGGCGCCTAGAGCACCTCGGTCACGCTGGCTCCCTTATAAAAAAATATACATAATGTAAAATTATTTTAAAAATCCACAAATGACTGAAAACACAAAAAATTTTTTTTTTTTTTTAAATCATGTCAAATTAAAAAAAAGTTCTTTTAGAGTAAGTAATGATTATTATTCCCCGAACCACGCGAGTTGGTAATACAACGCATTACTAGTAATAGTCCAAGAGATAGCGAGCAAAAGAGTGTCTGACTAACATCAAGCTGGAATTTGTGATTAAGTTAATCTTCCAGTGCCTCTTGAATATGTGCAATTTTGACAGTTAAACGGGGGGAAATTAAATAAATTTGACAATAATATGTTTTAATAGTATAAAATCATTAAAGTACACAAAATAGACTTCGAGGAAGCTATGAGCCACACTAATTGGCAGAGTATTTAGATAATGATAAATATAAAGCCAGATCAAAAAACTAATTAATTTGACTTAATTGACTCGAATGAACGGAGGAAATTTTATGATAAGACACAGCCTTGACTTGGTATTAACACACAGTTTAGAGACATTGTAAATCACACAGCACTTTTGATTACTTTTAATTGAACACTAATGTAACTCTACAGAGTTACATTAGCATTATGTTAAAAAACATGTTATTCATTATGTTGACTTAGTGATTACAATTATAATTTCATTAAAACATTCCTAGTCATTCTAATAATCATTCTGCTTTCATTATGAGTGTGATGTGATACTCATCTGAGAGAATGTCATCAGACTGCATTTCGCTGTTTTTAGGGTTTCGAGGTAATCCTAGAAAACCTTGTGCATTTGGTAGTTCGACCGTCCGTCTGTCGCATCTAGGATCATATCTCCCGGCCTATAGTAGCTAGGGATTTGAAATGTGGTATAAAAATTTAACTTTTTTGCCCAAAAACAGGCAAAATGTTGCGAACTTCACAACTCGAAATTTCTTCGATCAGCGAGCAATTGCAATCCCAAACTGATTTATAGAAATTTGAGGTGGTCGTTATGGTGACCACCTTTTTTTTTTTTTTTTTTTTTAGTAATTTTTGAGTGGTGTATCATTTTAAAGGTATATAAATTCAGATCATAAATATATTGAGTTTCCAAAATTGCTGACATTTAACCTCCAAAAAAACCAGTAAGTGTATACATAAGATGCTAAAGGATATAAGCACACCTTGTTCCTCCAAAGTGCAACTTTTTATACATATTTTAGTAAAAATAATAATGTAGGAAATATGAATTTTTATGACCGAAGAAACCCTTTTAGTAGCTTGCTGTAAGACCGTCAAGTACTTTTTTACTTTTTTGACGGAATTTTTACTATTTATTATTTATTTTATTTCGCTGCCTCTTTTTTGTCCCGATCAAAGCATCAAGAGGTTATTGAAGATCAGGGGATCCGGTCACTTTACTCATCTACTCGTTCTAATCGTCTGTTTGAAACATGTCTTACCTCTCTGGGATTCGAACCCACCAGATATATATCGATGTTTTGACCTTGGTTTCAGGGGTTGAAGTCCGATGTTTCGCTTCCATTACTGGAAGCATCTTCAGGGGTGTGATGCGTCGTGATGATTACTTGAAGCAACAACAAGATATACTGATAGCAACAATAAGTTGCATCAAGTAAACATGCAACACACCCCTGAAGATGCTTCCAGTAGTTGAAGCGAAACTTCGGACTTCCCTTCCTTCGTGAAACGGATTTCTCCAGAAAACCAAGCTATTAAATATGAAAGCTTGCTAACACGATGTAAAAACATTTCTTCAGATGTTTCCCGTGAAGTTGAAGTAGCTTGTTTCAAACGAAAGACAAGAGATGACTTTGTAAAGAATCATTGAAGCCAAAAGAACAACAATTTCTTTACAACAACTCGAACATTTGTATAAAACTTTTAGTTAACTTCGGTTAAGAAGTTTGTTAAATGTGTGGAGCTTCATAGGAGGTAAAATAGACTGCCAATTAGTGTGGCACAAAGCCTCCTCGCATCCTATCATGTACTTTATTATTATATTAACATTAAAATTATTGTTATATTGTTAATTGTGTAAAAACTATTAATAGTTTTAGCGATCTTTAACACTTCATAGCGGTGTCGCTGTTGGTTTTACTAAAAAATTGTATTTGAAAAAAATGTTTGTCTCATTGAATAGATAAAGTTAGATTTTTTTCACGACCTAAAATTCCAATTTTAAATTTGAAGTTCACGTTTACGCGAGCGTTGCTCGTCAACGCTTGGACAGATAACGTTGTCCAACGAACTCGTCCTGGGCATTGGTAAAACGAACATGTATACCAAATTTCATCAAAATCGCTCGACATTTACTCAAGTTATCCTCGCACGTTTCATAATTCGCGGACACACAGACCGACAGACAGACAGACAGACAGACAGACACGAGACCAAAAATGTTCCCTGATGTCTGAAACGGATTTCTGTCTTGGAATTTTTAAAATCGGAGGCATAAAAGTTTTTCGTTCTCAAAAGTGAACACAATACTTCCGTTACCTTCGGTAAGCTCGGAAGCAATATATCTTAACTTTAACTATTTTGTTTTTATCAGATCTTCTACAGTACAATTGTCAGTAGAAAGACTCGCTAGCACATAGGTAAAGCCGACCATATATGTTACGGTGTACCTTATACCAGGTTAACCTGTACTGGTGAACGGGAGCGTATGTGCTAGCGCAATAACTGTGCAGTTATGTAATAACTTGAAAGCACAAATGCTCCGGTTTACCTAAACAAGTTTATCGTCGGGTAATCTGCCAGGTAAACCTAATACAACCTTATTATATAGGAAGTTAATACAAGGGACTACTCAAAATCATCCGAAACAGACCTAACTGCTCACTCATAAAAAAAGTTTGATGGTTCTGTGAATCACAACCTAGTTGTTTAAGGATAAAGGCTTAACGCTATTAATGTAAATAGTTATAAAGTTTAAATAAAATAAAGGTTTCAAAAACTTAAATGAAGTTATACCAGTATTAGAAGAAGTATCGCTACCAAATTTAGAAGTACCTTACCAGTACATTGGTGATACCGCAACATCGCTAGGTGTGTTAAACTAAACGACTGAGCTGTATCTTATCACATCTTTGTTCCTACGGCTTAAATCGGATGCATGATTAATGGCTTTGAATTCATTTGTACTGTTTCCATTCTCTCGAGTGTATACAATCTGAAATTACTCGAATAAGATTATTGAGGAACTGTACATGTGTTACATTGAACCGTACATCGCATCTTCTAATATTTCAGCTGTCCTAAGCTTATACTCTAATAGCTCTAAGAGATTACTCCGAAATAGCCAATTCTGTTTGCATCTGAACAATGAGTCCATTTTCTTTGTTTTTCCGTCGGTTAATTTACATTTGTTGCATTATTATTCTAATTCAGTTGTCGCTTTACGTCGAAAAAGAGAAGCTTTAAAAATAATTAATTTCCATATTATGTGGGCACACAGGTCAATGAGAGCTATAAAAAGACTTTGAATTTTGTTACCTACATCTAATCTGCGAATGTAGAATTATTAATAGGACACATAAGCAAGAGATGCAAAATTTTCCTCGTCAAGGTAAATAAATTGGTCCATTTCAATGAGAAGAAGATAAGAGTTTATTTTAAAGTTCATTACGTTAACCAAATTCCAGAAAAAATAAAAACAAAATACTTGGAGTAAATAAAGCTACATGAAGAGTAAAATCAAGATTAATGTCCCTGGTCTCGAAAAACAGTATAGGATCAGAAAGAAGAGCTCAATTTAGCAGCTTTAATAAAATCAGGGCAGAAAAGACAAACACCTATAGAACGTAAGTAAACAGAGCATACCAACTGTGGCAAATGCAATGAACTATGGAGCAATATAAAACAAATTCTATTTAAAATTTGATTATAACCAATTGAAGGAAGTGTTTTGCTTCCGAGCTTACCGAAGGTAACGAAAGCTATGTTCTGCAGAACGGCAATTTTTAGGTCTCCGATTTCGAAAGTTCCACGACAGACATCTGTTTCGATATTAGGGAACATTTTTGGTTCCGTCAATGTCTGTCGATCTGTCACTCAATTTTTGCGAACCCACATATCTTAAAAACTACACGTCCGATTTTAATGAAATTTAAATGGTAGGTCATAATTAGCTCATTATTGGTCCCATATAAGTTTCAACCTTCTACTTCCATTTGTTTCTCTTCCACATGGGCACAAGCATACATCAATTTGTAACTTTTATAGTTTATCAAAAGTACACGCGGATAGCCCCAGAAAAATTTCAACCGTCTGTGCTCTTTAATTTGTGCTAAATTGATACTATAACTCTAGTTAAAATCAAAACAATTTTAACAGATTAAAAAACGGAGGAAACAATTAAACTAGGTGTGCAATGCAGTTGTCTGCTTGCAGTATGCTTGAGTATGCGTCAGAAAAAATACAAAGTGTAGTATAAGAGCTTCGCTTCGCTCAGCTCAATAAATCAGACAATAATGGCTTTTAAAAGCATAAATTCAATAAAGTACGTGATAGGATGCGTGGAAGCTATGTGCCACACCAGCAGTCTATTTTTATTAATATTATAGGGCCCCTAAGCAATAACGAGGACACTTAGAATTTCATGCGCTTGTCTGTCTGTCACAAACGCACCTCAACTGCGAAAGTACCAAACAGACAAATTTGAAAAACTTTGCAGCTACGGCATGAGAAATGACACAAACACATAAAAATTAAAGAGAAGTCCCAAAAAATCATCTCTCAATTATTTTTCACGGGTATTCTTCCAGTGGAGCAGTTAAATGAAAGGGGAGGAGTATAGAAGATACATTAATTTGGTTTCGTTTTTGTAACAATAATTCATGTTTCGCCATGTGTCCTCAAAAAGTGTCCACCTCTATTTTTTAAACAAATCAACGAAAAAATCTCTATATAAAAAAGAGATGATTTATTCTTTGTCGAAAAACGGATATTCAGGATTTATTCATACGACGCATATTTTGTAAGAACAAAATATTCTTTCCTCACCTTAGTCTGTGCAAAGAGACTTCGGAGTAGGCTCATTGCGTTTAAATAATAAAAATGAATTTTACGGCTTTTAATTCATTTCATTTTTATAAACATTATAGTCCAAGAGATAGCGTGCAAAAAAAATGTATCACTAACATCAAGCTAGAATTTGTTAATAGATTTACTAGAATTAAGTAAATCTTTTGGTGCATTTTAAGAATATGTGGTCGGCTAAGTTCGTCTGTGGGAGATAGCATGGCAATAGGCATTTGAAAAAAAACAAACCGGTGGAGAGTGGCCGTGGCCATGTCCCGCCCTTTATGTTGGACAATGTGATTTTCATGATCCTGAGTACAAAATTAGTTAGGAGACCAAACATCAAGTTGATGGTCGTTTGCCACTTGATAAGTGACCACTTAGATTTGCCGTAGGGTTTGAGTAACTAACATATCAAGTGTCAAACTAATATCAATTCGATTTTCGGTCTACTAACTAATCTTGTATATCCTCATGAAAATCACATTGTCCACCATAAAGGACGGGACATGGCCGCTCTCCACCGGATTTTTTTCAAATACCTATATTGCCATGATGTGTTCCGCAGACGAACTTAGCCGACCACTTATTCTTAAAAGGCACCACATGATTTACTTATACACAAAATTCTAGCTTGATGTTAGTCAGACACTTTTTAGCACGCTATCTCCTGGACTATAATAAAATAGACTGGCAATTGGTGTGGCACATAGCTTCATCGCACCCTATCCACGTACTGTATTGGCTTTATGCATTTTTTACAACCTATTATTGTCTAATTTGTTTAATTGTTTCCCCGTTTTTTAATCTGTCATAATTGTTTTAATTTTTTACATGAATTAAAGTATCAATTAAGCAAAAGTTAAAGAGCGCAGACGGTTCAAATTAATCTTGGGATATCTGCGGGTTACTTTCGATAAACTGAAAAAGTTTCATACAAATCAGATAAGTACTTTTGAAGCTATAGGTGTAAATAGATGTATGTTTGTGCGCATATGGAAGAAAAAAATAAGCGCAGAAGGTTGAAACTTATATGGGACCAACAATGGCCTAATTATGACCTACCATCTAAATTTCATTAAAATCGGACGTGTAGTTTTTAAGATATGTTGGTTCACAAAAATCGAACGACAGACCGACACGAAACCAAAAATGTTCCCTGATGTCTGTCTTGGAATTTTTGAAATAGAGACCTAAAATATTTTCGTTCTTCGAAACGATCACATAGCTTCCGTTACCTTCGGTAAGCTCGGAAGTAAAATTTAAAAGTTATAGCTAAAATAAAGTTGTACAAATAAACTGGTATCAAACATATTAGTTCGGCACACCATGTGATATATATCTAATTTAGATATACATCAATGTTCGATAAATTTATTTAATATGTTCGTTATTATTGTTTTTCCTTCTTGGAGGGACCCTTGGATGATAAAATATTCTTGGTTTTAAATTTATTCAGTTATGAGGTCTAAATCCCTATGACCGAAACATGTATTATTTTTGTTATTTCGAGGTTATTATTCCTGACTTTTAAAGTTCTTCTTCTATATGATCTCGTTGTCTCTTAATAATGGATTTTTGATATTATTAATATTATTTTAATTTAATTCATAGGATACTCATATGCATTGGGTGTAGGAGATTATTTATATGTTTTTAATTTATTAAAATTTTTTGTATTTTATTTTTCCACAAAGGATAATTCAATTTATTTTTCCATACTGCGCTACATGAAAGCTTTTTTAATCCTTAAAACAGAATTTTATTATTAAATTTAATCCCTTAATTATCTTTAATTCATTAAAAATTAAAAAAAATTAAAAAAAAAAACAAGGAAAATTTCGATTATATTCTACTGGGTAAAATAATTTACATAGTAATTATTTTTTAATTAAATATTCAGGTTGATTACTTAAATTTAAAATTTATAGAGTATAAAATTATTGAAAAAGGGGTTTCTTTTATATATACTTCGGTGTAATATTGATTTATTATAGTTTATAAATTTATTAAAGTAAAATAAAATATAAATATTATATATTTAACATCACAATTTTCAAAATAACAGCACCACAATTAAATTACATTTGTTTTAGATATGTAAATGCACAGGGAGTTCCATATCTTATCCGCCATAGAGCAACAGGTGTTACTAGAGATCAAAATAAGAGCAATATCTCAATATATATGTATGTGTTAGCATTTAGAAGATGCAGTGTTATAACGGAAATTTAATTTTCGAAAAATGACAATAATTTTAAAACGGTTGAAGATATCAAATATCAAATTTTAAATTGAAGTAGTGGTTTCACGATGGTAAGAAGTGAGAATTCGGTACTTGTTTGAACCAAGTTCCTATGGAGGGCGCTAGCTACGTACTTAATGATGAATTGAATCCTGTATATCATCTTTTATCTAGTGAAGCTGGGAATGTTTTGACTTCAAATTAGGCAAGAGTAATAGTTATTTATGCACCTAGGGAGTAAAGTAAGCCATTATTCCCTGAGGGAAAAAGTTGGTTCTTGAGGCGAAGCCGAAGGAACCATGATCCCTAAATCCCGAGGCGAAGCCGAGGGAATTAGACTCTTTAATTCCCGAGGCGCAGCCGAGGGAATAACTCTAATTAGCTCCCGAGGCGCAGCCGAGGGAATAACTCTAATTAGCTCCCGAGGCGCAGCCGAGGGAGATAATTATCGCGAGAGGAATAATGGCACTTTACTCACTAGGTACATACAATATTTTATCTCCAGTAGGAAGAAAATACACATTTTCGTCCATTGCACAGTTTTTATTTATTATTTTAATAAATAAAGATAATTATTAGCCCTTTTAATAGCCGATATAAGAGATTCAATATGAAAAGCAAATAATAATTGGAATTAAACTCAAATAGAAGGTTATTTAGATGCAGGTTATAAACAATATAAACAAACATAAACATGGTCAAAAAAGCGCTGTGCCACCAACCTGATTTCAACAACTTCAACACATTAGCCATTCATTTTCTACTATTTATAAAATAATTAAGTTGCAAGCTTTACTTTTTTGCCCTACTTTACTTTTTCGCCCTACTTTTACTTTTTCTCCCTACTTTGTGAGTTCAGGGATGAAAATACCTGTTTTAGTCCCTCTAAACTAATTCAAAATCATAACTTTTTATCCCTACTGGAGATAAAAGTATTTTACGAACATAACACATAAATTGATTTATTATTCTTATTTTGATCTCAAGAATCACCTGTTGCTCTTTGGCGGATAAGTTATGGGACAACCTGTATATTATAATTGACTTAAAGTCACATCCAAGCCAAATTAGAAGAAAATCGAACAACGTTGGTCGTAACTGCTTAACAAAAAACAGACAAAATGCCATTCGGGCAAATTGAAACAGAAACCTCTTTCCACTCAGTCAATTACATTTTCAAACGCTACTATAACAATGTGCGAAGCACAAGAGAAGCACTTAAGCAGGATTAAACGTAATGTAAATTTGAACTTATTAGATGTATCAACAATTGTATTACCCTTAGGCATTACACACAATCAGAAATCAATAGAATACGATAACGTGAAACTAATACCCATCTCTAGTCTACTAATAAGCCAGTTCAATTAACAATAATAGACCTACGCAAATCAATGTAATTGCTTCCTATGATAGTTTAATAGGACAAACTAATTGACAGATTTTACTGCTTAAACTCAAGTATAGGAGTGCTACTGATAGTTTATGACAGGTGAATGATATGAAAACAGAAAGATTATACGATTAAGCTTTTTTATAAAAAAAAAAACTGTTACATTTGTGTGAAAAATGGGTAAAACTGAGGAATACGGTGCTATGAGGTTAGAAAAGTGTACAGGCTTTACTGGAATGTATTATTTTGACAAAGGGATATCAACTCTCTTATGTACAAATCATACATATATAATCACTTAAATATATAAATCATACTAATGTAATGTTTGACAAAGGATATTATCTTTTGCTGCTAAGCGATTCTCGATCGCACCGTGTTTCTCAGTTCAACCGAAAAAGGATCTCATTAAAGAAATGATAACAGTTTCATAAATGACACATACTATCAATTGGACAGATAAGAGGATAGGTCATTGGGAAACCTTAATGCTTCTATAAATGATAAGAATAAAGCAAAACAACTTTGATTCAATGTAAACGTAACATATGTGACGTCAGTATTTCCGCTAACATCGTAATTTCTTACTAAATATATTACATTATATATTATTAAATTAAACAGTTAAAACAAAGTTAAAATTTTATTTAAAAAATCGGTCCGAGACAACTCAGACTAACTTTCTCATATAATCTCGGTCCCATATCCCAGAAAACATGAATATATTGTTATCTACGCAGACGGATACGCGAACGCGTGTCTATCAGCTAGCTGTGACTATGAGCCCACCTTTAGGAACCCTCCAATAAAATCATCCAAGTGAATTTAGAGTCCCACCCGGCACTACCATCAACTCTTATCATCCTTCAAAAACTATAAACTCATCATGATTAACTATCAATTTGCTTAATTTTAAACATTTATTGCATTATGCTCGCTTCAATGATAAGCCACACGATGCCTAGTTCATATATTATTTAAAAGGTACTTTTTTACTTTAGCACCCCCCTATATCCCTTTGTGTTAGTAGTTATTTAGACAAAGGAACATATACAGAGTAGCATATATATTCCTTAGTCTAAATTACTATTAAGACAAAGGGATATTTATTCCAATGTACCTTGGAACAAAGGAATATCACACTTGTGTATATTATAATTGTGATCATATCCCTTAGTCTAATCAACTATTAACATAAAGGAATATTAAATATAAAACTTCCCAGGAGTCTCAATGTCTTGGGGAGACAAACACACAAACCTTCGTGACTTTTGTAGGGCAGACTATTGTTTAGAACCAAGGGGGGTGCTAAAGTAAAAAAGTGCCATTTAAAATGTGTTCAACAGGTGGTTTGGTTTTCAAATAACCTCCTCTAACCACCTCTAAATCAGATTTATTTTCATCAATACCTCGGAAACTAGATTTTTCCCGGGAAAACGGCTTATATTGTTAGGCCGTATTTAAATGGACTATATTTAAATACGAGAATTTTTTAATCAATGGTTTTTCAGGGTTTTTGGGGGGTAGCACCCCCAAATTTGGGGCACTAGACAGACATGTTTTTAAAAACCACTTTTTTGGACTCAGGGGACCTCAAAAAGAGTAAATCCATCTAAATCTCAAAATAGAATTTTCGCACCGTCACAATACTCTCTCTTTGTAATATAAGAGAAAGTACAAATAGTATTTGAGAAAGTTATATTATAATGATTATGGGGCAATATAGGCAACAAATAGCCCATGCCAAAAAAAAAGATTTTTAAAGGGCGTTTCCTTCAAATTTATAGCTAAAACTCGCAAATTTATCTTGATTTATGTTTACTAATTTTGTTTTACTAAACAGGAAGAAAAAAAATCATTATTTTCTTTTCTTTGTGAATAGAGTAGAGCATGGATTTATTTTGTTTGAATAATTTCTAATATTATAAGAGTTTTATATTAGTGACTTTTATACTTGAATTTCCTCTTATTGAGGAAAGAATAAGAAAAGTTCTAAACAAGTTAGAAGGTTGCCGACTGAGAGGTTCTCTACATAAGCAAAACTGTCAATATTTCATTTCCTGCCTCTCTCAAATATATTTTAGAGGAAATACTCGATATATATATATAAATATATATATATATATATATATATATATATATATATATATATATATATATATATATATATATATATATATATATATGTATATATATATATATATATATATATATATATATATATATATATATATATATATATATATTTATATATGTATATTTATGTATATATACTCCTAATACATATCTCTGATATAAGTTTCTACTCCAAATAACTTCTAGTATCTTAGATCTTGAGATGGATTCTGCTTTCCCTCTAGGTAACAAATTTTACGATATATCGACAAAAACATCCGAAGATAACTTTTACAAAAGTCAAGTATTGCTAAATTAAAATCAATTGAATTTAAATATATAAATTTTAGACTAAAAATGATAATTATTACATTATTAATTGGTGAATTTTGCTTCTGAGGTAATTATAAATGGTAATAGAAGCTTAGTGATCATTTTGAAGAACGATTTTATCAAAAATTAAATCAATATAATTTTTTATATAATAATTACTTGAGCCATAGGTATGATGGCTAATACAATTCACAAATGAAGTAGCAATTTTATTTATTTTCTACACTTATTAGCCATCATACCTCTCTTCCATTAAAAATTGATTTATGATGGATAATAAATATTCAGATATGTGTATGAATAATGAATATACAAGCATATAATCAGATATGTATATTGAATATACCTGATTATACATATAATAATAATTGGTATGTATATGCGAATAATGCATATATCTGCGATTACATAATATTATCAGTTATGTACATTGAATTTACCCGAAAAATATGAAATCATAAATATATATATATATATATATATATATATATATATATATATATATATATATATATATATATATATGCTCTTATTATATGTAACAAGCTATGGATACATAAGCAGTAATTAGGCAAATTCAATGTACATAACTGATAATATTATAATATGCACTAAAACTCTTAGGCTATAGTAGAATTCCCAATTTATGTAAGAAATTCAGAAGCGAATATTATCGTTCTCGGAGTCACCAGAGAATAATATTATGATATATATATTTTACTTAAACTATGTGAAGGCCAGAGAAACAAGTGGTACCTAATCAAAACCAACAATCACAACAACTGAACGCCATAACTTCGTAAAAGGTTCAAATTATCCACACGCAAAAATAAGACCAATCTTTTTTTAATAATGCTTCAACAATAAAATTCAGCGTAAAACATACAGACATTTCAATTATTTTAAATAATAATGACTTAGTAACAGTATAATTAAAGTGGAAAAAAATAAACTACATATTTTAATCTGAAATAGATAATAAGTTTCTATTAAAAATAAAGCATTATAAGAAGTGTATATATAAGTGTATACATGTTCTAAAAAAATGATTACGTCTATTATAAATAGCATTATTTGATTTGATGTGTGTAGCACACAGCTTTTAAAGATAAAAAAAAATAGCAGGAAGTACTGCTGTTTTTTATTTTTTATTTTATAAGTAGTATCCATTATTTATTTTTTTATTTTATAAGAAGTAGTATCCATTATTATTATTATTTTTTTTTTTATAACAAGTAGTATCCATTATTTATTGAGGAGAGGAGCTATTTACAAATAATGGAAAACTTTTGCGAAAACTGGAGTGTTTAGCAAAATTATTGTTACTTTTGGAGTATTGGGGTAAAGCTATTGTTACTATTGGAGATGTTGGTAAAACTATTGTTACTATTGGAGATGTTGGTAAAACTATTGTTAGTATTAGAGATGTTGGTAAAACTATTGTTACTATTGGAGATGTTGGTAAAACTATTGTTACTATTGGATATTTTGGCCAAACTATTGAAGTATTTGATAAAACTGTGGCTACAATTGAAGTGTTTGGAAAACTACTGTCACTTTTGGAGTATTTCGTGAAACTATTGTTATATACTATTGGGGATTTTGGCAAAACTATTACTATTGGAGATTTTGGCTAAACCATTGTTACTGTTGAAGTATTTGGCAAAACTTGGTTACTATCGAAGTGTGTGGTAAAACTATTGTTGCTATAGGAGTGTCTGTTAAATGAAATGTTGCTATAACAATAACCATAAAAAGGTTCTTTTAATGACTCATTTTTTTAACAGTGGCTGGTGTAAAACTGTTAATATTTATCTTATCACTGTGTGGAACATATTTGGTTACTTTTTCAATAAAAACTAAAACATTTGTTTTTATTAAATCCATTATTCAATTTTTTTATGTAAAAAATTATCTTAGAAAAGAAAATACTTATTTTAATAAAGAATAAAATTTTCTCGAAAAATCAAAAATAAGACCACTTCTCTCTTGACCAATTTCAGAAATTCGTACCTTTTGGGTACAGGGTGCATGGTACGAAATGTTTAATGCGATAAATCTTCATTCTAAAGCATGCAGGAGACTTTATAAAGAATGACTTATTTTCGAAATATGACATTTTTTTGCATTTACACCTATAGGTAAGTCGATCCGGGGACACCCTGTATATATAATAAAAAATCGGTCCGAGACAACTCAGACAAACTTTCTCACATACAAGTTCATAATTACTTAGCCAATGTTTTCCATTTGTTAGTTTTTGTAAGTACGTTTAATTATTATTGAAAATTATATCAAAATTTACCATAAAAATAACTTTTATTAAAAATAACTAGATTTTTCCCGGGAAAACTGCTTATATCGTTGGATCCGTATTTAAATGGACTACATTTTAGAATTTATTAATCAAAATCGTCGGAACCGTTTTCGAGAATTTTTTTTTTTTCATGTTTTTTCAGAGTTTTGGGGGGTAGCACCCCCAAATTTGGAGCTAAAATTCATTTCTCGATTTCGCCTCGGGGTATGATTTTTCTGAACATGTATGCCAAATTTCGTCAAAATCGGCCTAGTGGTTTAGGCTACAGGCGTCTGAACAGACGACAGACGTCAGACGACGGACAGACATTTTTTAAAAACCACTTTTTTGGACTCAGGGGACCTCAAAACGTGTAAATCCATCAAAATCTCAAAATCGAATTTTCGCGCCATCACAATACTTTCTCTTTATATGAGAAAGTAAAAATGTGTGAATGAATTTATGTATAAAATGATCAGTGTATTTAAAGACTTACGTTATTATTACTACCATACAGAACATAAACACAATAATAAACACAGCTACGTTGACTTTTAGAAATAGTTTTATCTAATAGTTAACCTTAAATTTACTTTTGAGCTTTATTAATAAATTGATTAATTGATCTGTGTATTTAAATACTTAAATACATAGATTTAAATTAATAGAATTTTAATTGGATCCTAGTATTTTTTTTACTTTAAAATAGTTATAACTATACTTCTACTTAAATAAAATTGAATGGAATAAAATACAGATTTTGTTGAACAAGACTCAAAGAAAAAAGAAAAAGAAATAAATTAATATGTACAAAATATTAAAAGCTAATTTTCCATTAAACTTATAATTCACATTTTAGAAAATAATGGGGGTAAAAACTTATTGTTGTTAAAAAAAAATTAGCATCACAATAGGGGGGAAAAAAGGTTCCTAACTTTTGAGAAGTACTATATAATGTTTAAAGTTAATAATAAATTAAATCCACCAAAGTCTAAAAACTGTGTTTTGGTTCTAAAAACTTAACAATGTACAAGTTTTAGGCACATAAATTTAATTTGAATTAAATGAAAAAGATAGAGATGACAAAAGAAAAAGTTTTGTTTCTCCGAACATAAAAAAGTTTAAGATAAAAACCATTAAAAACTTTAAAATGGAAACTGGAATCTCTAAATAATAATAAAAAAAATAAGTAAGATGTCAAAAATAATAAATATCATTTTATACCATCTTGCTTGAGCAGTAAGTTTCAGTAAATAGATTTCAAACCAATATAATATTATTTAAACTTTTGATAAGATTAATAGAGCAGAATGCGAATGATATAAAAAAAAGAAGAAGAAAATTAATGGTTAATTTATTTAGTTTAATTAAAAAACGGATTATTATATATAATTACTGAGTTAATGTAAAATGGCCCGCAATTAGTGTGGCACATAGCTTCCTTGCATCTTATCATGTAATTTATTGTTATATTAATATTATTTTTATATTACTATATTGTTTTGTTATATTATATAAACATTATTTAGGGTATGTAAAATAAATATAACGAAAGAAAAGTGTTCAAATTCGTAAAGCAAAAGTCGGTAGAAGTGAGAGTAGGTTTATAGCTTAAGAGATGTGTGCATAGACGTGAATACAACAGTGTACTGATTAGCGAATGATGCCTGGTCGCCTGGTCTCGAGGTCCCTAGGCTCGCTGAGCTATTGATGAAGAAGGTTAAATAGAGAGGTGGGGGAAACAAGCCACCTCATAGTCCCCGGTTGATATATCCAAGGTTCAGACACACAGAAGGGCTCGCGGACATAAAAACCGTTATACAGACACGAGACCAAAAATGTTCCCTGATGTCTGAAACGGATTTCTGTCTTGGAATTTTTAAAATCGGAGACATAAAATTTTTCGTCCACGAAAGTGAACACAATGCTTCCTGGTAAATATTGGTAAGTATATAAATTTAGAGAAAAAGAAAATTAAAGAATGACAAAATTAACTTAGTAAGTCTTAGATAATAAAAGTATAAATAATAAATCTCATGAGACGAGATAAATACTAAAAAAAAAAGAAAAGTTTTATGAGACAATTCTCATAAAAACTTTATGAATAGCTTAAACTGGAGCATTGAGTTGTTAAGAAAAAGCAAGGATAAATTGCAGTGAAGTTATAACAAATACACTTAGACGAACTTAAAACTAAGCGTAAAGCACTAAATTCAACTCGCAAATATCTCTTTTATAACTGAACATTTCAAACTTTGAATTTATCATTTTAATGTTACACGCTAAGTTTCCTCTGAAAGATAATCAACACATTTAAAAGGGAAGAATTTGAAAATTGAGTTTAGCCCTGTCCTTTATATATATATATATGTGTGTGTGTGTGTGTTTGTGTTTGTGTAAATACGTGAGAAGAGGGGATTAACATTTTAAGTTATATGCTTCATGTAAAAGAAAACAGAGCAAGAGTTATACATAGAATAAGTAGATATAAAATGTAAAGCTTAACACAAATCAGGATAAATTAAGAACAATATTATAGGAAAAGGAGGAGTAAATTTCTATTCAAATAATATTTCTAAATGCAGTTGCATGATTATATCTATTATCATTACTACCTACTATTATTACTACTACTATACGAAAGTATATCTTACATCTATAATATTACTCTGATAATTGAAGCGAGCGTAGCGAGCTTCCTACATTCAACGAAATATGCTCCGTGTCTGTCTGGCTGTCTGTCCGTCTGTCTGTCTGTCTGTCTGTCTGTCTGTCTGTCTGTCTGTCTGTCTGTCTGTCTGTCAGTAACGTTCACGCGTGTGACGATAACTTGAGTAAAAGTTGACTGATTTAGTTGAAATTTGGTATACATGATCCTCTTACTAATACTCAGGCTAAGTTCGTTGGACAGCGTGATCCGTCCAAGAGTTCGCGCGCAACGCTCGCGTAAACGAGAGGTTCAAAAATTAAATTGGAATTTCAGGACGGGAAAAGATTCTATCATCATCTATTCGATGAGACGAACAGTTTTTTCAAATAAAATTTTTTAGTAAAACCAACAGCGACACCGCTATGAATTAATAAAGATCGCTAAAACTATTAAAGCGGGCCTAAACGTTTAAAATAGAGAAAACAACTTTTTTACCGATATCTTACGTTCTAACGTAACGATTTTAATAAAACTTCATAGACACCATCTGATGCACAATTGAAACAGGCATGCAAAATTTCAATTTGATACACGCAGTAGTTTGTTTGTAGCAAAGAGATACAAATTATAAATATTGAAATAGAGATGTGTGGTTAGTGGAATAGTAAGAATGCGGGGTGGTTCCCTTACTACTAGCCGCTGCACTACTACCAGACCCATTATCTATCAACTCGTCATGATTCACAATAATCTTTTTTTCAATATTCAATACATATTTATTACTATACGCTCGCTTCAATGATAGAGCCACGCGATGCCTAGTACTCTGGTATCCAAAGAATCCTTCAAAAGTTAGCATACATGGACGGTACGAAAACTTCAACAGTTTCAATCTAAATGAGAAATTATATTATTATTATAAATATAAAATATTTCGGGTACTTAATACAGAAAAGAAAAACAAATTCATCAATTCGATAGAGCAATAAGGGGACATTATTTGAGAACATTTGTCTGAGAATCCTCTTGGGCAAATAAATGTATAGCTGGTGTAGTAGGATTTGTTGCCAGCAACGCAACAGGTTCGAAATGTAAATGGCCTAGAGGCAGAGTTGTTTACCCTCACGTAAACGACACGCTACACCTTTTATCTTGTCTTCAACCTATTATGATATTTGATGGACCAAAATAATCCATAGTAAAAAAGACAAATGTCCTTATTTAATTATTGTTATAGAATATTAAAGAATATAAATTTCAGTTTAATGACGAATAATCGACTAATAATAGGAAGAGATCTCTTGGCATTTTTGGTATCGAGTAATTTGCAATACATTTTGACATTTTTATGTTAAGGCTATGGAACATAAGTCAAAAACGTTACGTTAATTTTAGCTTAAAAACTCAGAAAAGTATATCAGGGAGTTAGAAAGCTATAGGGGTTGTGTAATCCAGTCTCCACCTGTTGGGCCTCCCTCCACCGCACGTCATAGGGCCGAAGAAAGTCGAAAAGATTTATACGTGTGACAGGGAGTTAGGAAAGTACGGGAGTTTGCCATCAACTCTCAGCCCTCAAAAAAACAAAACAAAAAAAATCGGTCCGAGACAACTCAGACAAACTTTCTCATGTAGGAGTTCATAATTATTTAGCCCAGTGTTTTCCATCTATTAGTTTTCGTATGTAAATTTAATTATTATTGTGCATTTCATTAAAATTTATCATAAAAATAACTTCTCCCGGGCGGGGAATCAAACCCGGGCTCTCTCGGTCCACGTTTTAAGCTTTTTTCTCAGGAACTAGATTTTTCCCGGGAAAACGGCTTATATCGTTGGATTCGTATTTAAATGGACTATATTTTAGAATTTTTTAATCAAAATCGTCGGAACCATTTTCGAGAAATAATTTTTTTTCACGTTTATTTTCGCGCCATCACAATACTTTCTCTTTATATGAGAAAGTAAAAATGCCCTACCTCAAAACTAAAAAATCGGTCCGAGACAACTCAGACAAACTTTCTCATATATGAGTTTATAATTACTTAGCCCAGTGTTTCCATTTATTAGTTTTCAAATGTACATTTAAATATTATTGAACATTTCATCAAAATTTATCATAAAAATAACTTCTCCTGGTCGGGGAATCGAACCCGGGCTCTCTCCGTCCGCGTTTTAAGCTAATATCTCAGGAACTAGATTTTTCCCGGGAAAACGGCTTATATCGTTGGATTCGTATTCAAATGGACTACATTTTAGAATTTTTTAATCAAAATCGTCGGAACCGTTTTCGAGAAATAATTTTTTTTCATGTTTTTTCAGAGTTTTTGGGGTGTAGCGCCCCCAAATTTAGAGCTAAAATTCATTTCTCGATTTCGCCTCGGGGTATGATTTTTCTGAACATGTATGCCAAATTTCGTCAAAATCGGCCCAGTAGTTTGGGCTCCAGGCGTCTGCACAGACGACAGACAGACGACAGACAGACGACAGACGACAGACGACAGACAGACATTTTTTAAAAACCACTTTTTTGGACTCAGGGGACCTCAAAACGTGTAAATCCATCAAAATCTCAAAATCGAATTTTCGCGCCATCACAATACTTTCTCTTTATATGAGAAAGTAAAAATCTGTCCGAGACAACTCAGACAAACTTTCTCATATACAAGTTCATAATTACTTACCCAATGTTTGCCATTTATTAGTTTTTGTAAGTACGTTTAATTATTATTGAAAATTATATCAAAATTTGCCGTAAAAATAACTTCTCCAGGGAGGGGAATCGAACCCGGGATCTCTCCGTCCACGTTTTAAGCTATTTTCTCAGGAACTAGATTTTTCCCGGGAAAACTGCTTATATCGCTGGATCCGTATTTAAATGGACTACATTTTAGAATTTTTTAATCAAAATCGTCGGAACCGTTTTCAAGAAATATTTTTTTTTCACGTTTTTTCAGAGTTTTTGGGGGGTAGCGCCCCCAAATTTGGAGCTAAAATTCATTTCTCGATTTCGCCTCGGGGTATGATTTTTCTGAACATGTATGCCAAATTTCGTCAAAATCGGCCCAGTAGTTTAGGCTCCAAGGGTCTGCACAGACAGACGACAGACGACAGACGACGGACAGACATTTTTTAAAAACCTCTTTTTTGGACTCAGGGGACCTCAAAACGTGTAAATCCATCAAAATCTCAAAATCGAATTTTCGCGCCATCACAATACTTTCTCTTTATATGAGAAAGTAAAAAATCCCACATCAATACATGTCAATGTCAATATTGTAAAAAGATTTAAAATCTGCGGTTGGTCCAAGTGACATTTTGATATATAACAAAAATAAACAAAACAAGTCAAGGAACAGGCTTCCTTAATAACATTTTTTCCTGTCTTTTTGAAGCTTAAGTTTACGCGAGCGTTGCGCGTGAACGCTTGGGCGGATAACGATTTCCAACGAACTCAGCCTGGGCATTGGTAAAATGAATATGTGTACCAAATTTCAACTAACTCGGTGATCTTTTACTCAAGTTATCGTCATCGGTAGATTTCGTGACGGATTTTGCGTGACGGTGATTTTGTGACGGCGATTTTGTGACGGTTATTTTGTGACGGTGATTTTGGTCGTTTTTTTCGGATTCACTCCCGGGCTCCAGAACGTGCCATAAGGAACTTCGTTCCAAAAATGTTTTATTTTTTTCGTTCTTCAGAATGATCTCATTGCTTCAAATACCATTGGTAAGTAATGAACCAAAATTCTGCTCATGAGTTGTAGGAGTGTTACGAGACTAGCGCACTTCCTATTACTGGACGAATCACATGAGTATAAAATATAGTATGATAGTAATAGTAGTAACGTGCTAGTATGTACTAGTACTAGATGGGTAGGATTAAAGGACATATTTTAGGTGGTAGAGAGTTCCAGCCTGGACGATTTAAAGGAAATTCGGGATGCATGTTCAAAAAAATTATAACCCCAGGCGAAATGGAGAATTCAATTTTAGCTCCAAATTTGGTAGCGCTAACCCTTCAAAACTCTGAAAAAACGTGAAAAAAGATTATTTCTCGATAACTGCTCCCATGGATTTTAATTAAAGAATTCTAAAATGTAGTTCATTTAAATACAAATCTATCGATATAAGCCGTTTTCCTGAAAAAATCTAGTTCCTGAGGTAAGAGAAAACGCGGACGGAGAGAGGCCGGGCTCGATTCCCCGCCGAGGAGAAATTATCTTGATGAAAAAATGTTAGTTTTACTATACATTTTGATAAAATGTGCAATAATAATTTGTAGTTACGAAAACTCAAAAACTAATAAATAGGAAACACTGGGCTAAGTAATTATGAACCCGTAAATGATAAAGTTTGTCTGAGTTGTATCGAACCGATTTTATTTATACATTTCGATAATCCACATAATTATTGTAAAAATAATCTTCTGGTTGTGTTCAAGAACGAATAACTCAGGCCTTTTCTTTGAGACAAGTTTTTGGAAAAATATTGAACAGTAGATTAATGAAAAGTGGAGAAAAAAATAAATTCAATTGACTAGTGAAACCCAGGTTTGTTTACCCTTGTGTGTTGCATCCATAATCTAATCTATATATATATATATATATATACTGGATATTAAAAAAATTGGCCAAGTATAAGCAATCAGAACACACCAAGGATCCTAAGGCAATTTAACAAATAGAACTAGTTCGTTAACCACCATAATCCGCCCAGACTTTCGGAGATCAGCTGCGTTACAGACAGATAGACAGACAAACGCAGAAATGGTCCGCAGAATCGTCCTTGTTTTGCCTGCGGACCCTAACAAAGTTTAAAAAGATATTTTGCGGCATCAAAATATTTTGTCTTTTTTGAATACTCCGTATTTGAGATAGTAACATTTTTTATTTAAATAATAAATAAACTTCTAGAAATAAAAATCAAGATGGTGTCAAAATCTCTAAAGATTCTAAAATAAAAGCGCACTAAGGCATCCGTACATACGACATTCCTTCTGTTTGTAAAGGAATAGAACGATAACAAAAGAGTATAAAAGAAACTTTGTTTGATTTGTCTCTACCAGATTTTTTTTCTTGTTTCGAAGAAGACAGAGCAGAAAAGAACATGCTACTTGACATGGAATTATATCGAT
This sequence comes from Gerris lacustris, assembly GCA_951217055.1. Lineage (NCBI taxonomy): Eukaryota > Metazoa > Arthropoda > Insecta > Hemiptera > Gerridae > Gerris > Gerris lacustris. The sequence goes on along the minus strand of OX578282.1, from coordinate 56,341,813 downwards.
TCTAAGGTTAGAAAAGAAATAAATCTTTAAGATAAGAGGGGGATTGACATTCTCAAGCAAGATTTATACCCCTATAAAGCCTCTAGCAATGACATCACGTAGTACTATTCACAGAAAGGAACAAAAAGGCATTAAGGTCAAATGCCAGGAGATGATACATAATAGCACTAATATGAAACAAAACTAAATAAAAATCTTTCGCAATTTTTGAGACATTATGGTCTATTTTAAAACTGGTAATTGAAGACGTTTCTTAACTCTAAAATACACCTCAAATATAAGTAGGACCTTCCTACATCAAACCTAAAGGGGAATTGAGAAGAGTTTGAATTAGGGGTTAACCTTATTGAGAAGCTAAAGGAATTACAGATGGTAAAACTACACTGGGTAATATAAAATTACAATTGATTATCTATCAAATATCACCTACTGTTGAAATGAACGCCAAAAATGAATGTGCGAGGAAAAATGGATCTTGGGTCAAAGTTATAATCTATCAACTTTACTTCGAGATATATAGATGTTCCTCTAGGCAGAGTCCCCTATATAAAGGTATAGGAGTTTCGGCCTTTACTACCTTGCAATATTATACTATACACTCAATAGACCTAGTAACCATTCACTAACTCTCTTTCATTCCTTTTTATGGTGATATTCTCCCAAATGAAAATTATTATTATACATTATTTTTAACATTAGTTGATGCATTATTAGAAAATAATAAGTAATATTATTTTAACCTATGTTTTCCAATTAACAGTTAATGTATTGTCTTGGCCGCCCAGATATATTTTGTTGTTTGGTGCAATCTACAGACCTAACTGTTTTTCCATACACAGGGTGGTCCAAAAAAAGGCATAAAAATTGTAGATTTCAGCGCCTGGGGCCAAAATGGTGGTTGCCCCTAGTACGCGAGTGGATGATTACACACTTCCCTTTACATGGTATAGATCCCCCAAGTTCCATTACTTTATTTCAAACCGTTTTTTTATTTATTGTTAAATAAATAGTTTATTTTTTATTTATGTTTTATTTTATAACGATCTAAGTGTTATTTATTTACTATTTCGGAAGGGTTATTTTGCTATCTTTGCTCCTCTATAAAGGGCAAAATATTGGAGATAGAAAAAATAGTTACAAGTAAAAATTTATTATTTTTCACCGACGAATCCAAATATGCTACTAAAAATATACACTCCAATTTGAAATTTTGAAGTTTGGTGGCCTAGGGGCAAAGTGGGTGGTTCCCCCTAGTGGGCGATTGCATGAAAACAAACTTCTTTTTACATGGTAGAGATCCCCTCTAAAAGTTTCATTAATTTATCTCAAACCGTTCAAAAGTTAAGAGGGGGGGGGGGGGGGGGGGGGGGAGACTTTTGGACCACCCTGTGTTCATGACTTGAGTCATGAACCAAATCCCATTGAGTGAACTACTTCTTTAGTAATAAAGTTTTATAAGACAAAAGAAAAGTTTTTAAATTTAATTTTTAAAAGGATTAAACCTGAAAGGTTTTAAAATGTTCCAATGTAGGAACAAAATAATGGGGGAAAAAAATAAAATGAGGTAGGTAATTTCATTTCATTTTTTTTAAAAAAATAAAATGAAAAAATAAACCCCTACTTGACACAAAATAGAAAATACGTTATAAGGTATTTTAATGAGCAAAACGTGTGAAATCGATCAAATAAAAACATCATTAAAACTGGATAACGAAAACACATCGAGGTTATCTTTAAGGTACAAGATAAATAA